>LR989928.1:79340547-80704649 GCA_905146935.1 Scaeva pyrastri | reverse complement strand
GGGGTTTTGTGTTTTTTTTTTGTGTGTTTCAATTGTCAATATTTGAATGAAAAATTGAATGTCAGAGTGAGGGACATGTTCAAGTGGTCGTTAAGAGCAAAATGTTCGTCCAGTTGAAGAGTTCGTTGTGTTTTTTTTTGTTTCTATTTTGTGGGGACAGAAAATGAGAATGAAGGACTTATTTACAATGAATTTCAGTTTTTTTTTTCTCTCTCTCTCTTATTTTGTTCAAACTATGAAACAAAACAAAATTGAAAATAAAGTAAAAAAATAAATGTTTTGTTGGGGTTTTCAATTAAAATGAATGATTTGCTTGTTTTCATATATGACCATCAGAGACCAGACCATGGCGGCAAATTTGAAAGATATTGTTTTCAAGTTATTTATGTTGGGTATACATTAAATTAATTGATACAAATTGGAGTTGATAGAGGGGGGGAGAAAGAGATGCAGTTTGTATAGTTTGTAATAATTGATTGGTTTTATTGTTGACATATAGAGGGAATCAATTGGAAGAGAAGGGTAATGTTTATTAGATTTTTAATGTTTTTTTTATTTTGTTATTTGATTTTTTTTAGGGAAAATTCTTTAAAATTAATTTTAGACATTTTTAGCTCATGAACATTATGTATTTTTGTTTTTTATTTGAAGATGATCAAGAAGCCATGTCGTTGATGTTTATTAAAAAAGATACAATTTCAAAGAAAAACAATTGTTTGAGAAATCTGAATTTCTTAATTTCAACCAATAAATTGAAAAAATCTAATGTGGTATAACCTATTTCACACTGAGTAATAAGTTAAGTATGCCGGAAGGTGTTCTTGAAAATATTTGGAAGAACATAAAATAATACCACTATCATATTGGCAAGATTTAAATTCAAGTTTAAGTTTTTACGCAAAGACACTTTATTATTCTGTCAAAAAATCTAAATAGATTAAACGTTATCATTTTAAAGAAATTTTTAGGGCTTTTGTGTTAATTCGTGTCTATTTAAATAAAGCTACTAATATCAGTAGAAAATATAAAAAAAAAACAATCGAGTATATTTCCAACCATTTTTATATTTCCAAGACAAAACAGTCTTTTTTTCCATATAAAAATATGTTTTTTTTTTTAAGTTTAAAAATAAACACACTTTAATTCGAATTTAATATTTATGCATTTAATTAAATTAAATAACAAAAATTGAGAATTTAATTATTTAATAATAATAAATAAAATTAGGGTAAGTTAACTTCAAATATTTAGGTATTCCGGCTAAAAAAAAAAAATAACAGAGGGAAGTTAAAAATATGGATTTTGATCTTAAATAATATTTTTCTGTTTCAATTTTTTTCAGATGTTATAAGTTCTCGAGGAATATTGTGTAGAAAATTTAAAATGACTTACATATTTAAAATAAAACATGTACCAATACGGACAATATTCGAAGTATTAGCTTTTGAAAATTTACGTGTTTATATTTTTTTTTTTTTCGTTTTCACGATATTTATTTAAATCAGTATAAGAGTTTTCATTTTTTAAATGGTCCTGTTTGTGAGAAAAAACATAAAAGTATTTATTTTGTAATAATTTGATTATCCTTAAAAAAGGAAAAAAATTAAAAACTTTTTCTTATTCTTATAATTCTAACAAATAACAAAAAATAAGAGTTGAATATTTTATAATAATTTTCAAGCACTGTGTTTATTTTATTGAATTTAAAAAAGGACAGATATAAAAACATCTCAAGTCTTTAATTTATTTAACTGGAACAAGGAGCTTAAGGAACTTAAGAAGCCATAGATTTAATTTAAAAATTTATTATTGGTAAGTTATTGTCAGTAACTAGAAATTTTGACAAATACAAATTTGGATCCAATAAATTTTTTATCAAAGTAAATTACTTTGTTAAGATACATTAACCCCTTTTTATAATTGTTTAATGAAACAGTAGTCTTGAGAAGTTAAAAATAATCAAATTTAAAAGAATCCGTCCTGAATTTTCTTTTCTTTTTTTTTGTTGAAATTTTCATCTTAAGTTTATTTTAATTCTTAAGCATAGAGTAAAATAGACATTTTGGAATGATTTTTGGGGCATTTAGTTTGAAAGGTAACTATTGCCCTGGAATTTTAATAAGTCACAGTTATGTACATTTATCATATTTTTCAGAAAGTTAAAAATTAAAATAATTTCTTGTATTTTTAAAACTATAAGAAATTGAAATTATTGTAAAAAATTTTTAAGTATCAAAGATTAATAATTAATATTTGTTCATTTATAATTTTTTAATTTTATGTGAAATTGATGTGTTTGTATATCTTCTTATATATAAAATTCTTGTGTCACAATGTTTGTTCCCTTACTCCTCCGAAACGGCTAGACCGATTTGTATGAAATTTTGTATGCATATTCAGTAGGTCTTAGAATCGGCTACAATCTATTTTTCATACCCCTTTTTTGGTGAGGGTTTTTTTTTTTAATGTGGCATTAAAAAATTCATGCAACATTCATGTTACAACAACTAGGACATGAACTTCGGTTGTCCGGCCGCTGCTGGATCCACTTTTTTCAAACAGACAATGGATGTATTTTGATTTTTTTTGTTCAAAATAACGATTAGACTAAAGTAAACTTTTTAAAAATTTTTAAATTTTTAATTTTTAAAATAAAACTCCTAAACTGATAGCCTGAGGTTGTAATTTTCGTATTGTATTTAAGAACATGCCTAATATTGGATATTTCAAGCATAATAACATGTTTTATATTATACGCTAAATTAAAAAAATAATTATAAGCTATATTTGGATGCAAAGTGAAATGTCTTAATTTTGTTTGAATAACTTTAAAAAACCATTTGGAAGAAGAAAAATAATACTTTTTTGATCAAAAACTTCTTATTTTTATTTAAAATTCAAACTCCAAATAATTTTTTTACGTTACAAAAATCTTCAAACAGTTTTTCTAAAAATGTACGAATTTTGACTTACATAATTTGTACATATTATGTCAGTTTGCTTTTCCAAACGACTATATTCATTTTACAGTTAAAATTTACAAAAATTTTCATTTTGGGATTCTGACAAATTTATCATTCACATCAGTAATTATTTTTCACTTCGCAAAGTACTAAGAACTAAATGCGAAATAAAATTTAGTATTCAAATATTTAACTTTTTACGATTGTGTTGTTCTATAGAAGGGGTTTTTTGTAATTTACTTCCAAAAATCCACGTAAAACTTTCAACTTTAAGATCAAATTCATGTGATACTTCCATGCATTAAAAATGCCATTCCTCCCATCCCGCTCGGTGAGGAGTGCAATTAAAGAAACCACTGGATGGAGAACACATTAAATAAATCTTAGGATCTGACTGTTTATTTTCTCATTTCCCCCCTTTCACCTGCGAGTTACTTTAATAATGTTTTGCGTGACCCTGATTTTACTTCGCAGATGTATTTTTGTTGGTATACGAGTATGAGTATGTATTAGAGGAGAACCTTTTTACCAACAACAACAAAAAACAACCTCCAGTGAATGATATTCTTAACCCAAACCGGCGACAAAGTCTATTGAAATAATTTATTTCGAACAACGTATTGCTCCTGTCGTCCTTTTGTGCGATGTACGAGAAGAGTCGAGTCGAGAGGAGTGGAGCGGAGCGCCAGGATACGAGCCGACCTAAGTATATCACGCGCCTATATAACTGGGTAATTACTTTGATTGTATTTAGATTTGAAAGGGAAACAGCAAAAGAAATTCCCGGATAATGGCCTGAGAATACCCCGAGTGGGTGGGTGGGTGTATGGGTGGGTGGGTGTACTCGGGGTGATCCACCTTTTTTCGTTCTTTTTTTTTTGGGCTTTCTACGATACGAGTTATGTTCGTCAGGACGAAGAAATTCGCTCGCTCTCTTTCTCTCTCTCCTTTTCCATTGTTGTTATCGGGATTTTCTAATCGATCGACGAGGATAAAGGATGTGTTGTGTGTGGAAAAGAAATGAGAGAGTAAAGGACAAAAAAAAAGAATTGAAAACGTACTAATACCAAATAAAAAAAGTGGGTTTTATGTTGGTATCGATGTTATGGTGGAAATGGCACATCGAAAGTGCGGAATGTTGTGTATACAGTTGTTGCTACCAATAATACTGTCCGTCCAGGTGAATTGTGTAAACTTTGACCCAGTTTTTTGGAAGTTGTCCCCCAAAGGAGCAAAGGACACCACACCACCACCTACCAGCCTACCTGGCTAAACCTATACCTATACACGATGGGCGATATTATGAAAAGGGATTTCTCCTGCTTCTTCTTCTTCTTCGTCGGTTTTATTTTCTTCGTTTTTTTTTTTTCCTCAGAAATGGAAAGATCTTATCAGCTGCGATGGCAATGATGATGATGATGATGAGGGTGAGGCCGAGCTTGGAATAGTTGTTAGGGAGGACTTAGCTCTCAATGCGTAGCCTCAATCCGCCAGATGCTTTTGAAATTTATTTTTTTAAGAATCCAATCTCAGATGGAACTTTAATACGGGATAACAGGTCTCCCATTTTTATTTTTATTCCTTTGCGTTTGTTCGTTTCTGTCGTTCTGTCTTTCTGTGCCTACTTATAGCTTAGAAAATAAATGGTAAACAGAGATATGGTTTGGGAAGAACAAGAACAAGAACATAAAACAAGAAGAAGAAGAGAAGGTAGCCTATACGTAATTTATTTGGACAAGGCATTTTGATGTTGGCTTAGATATTCTTTTTGTATTATAGGGCGTGTATACATATAGTACCTATGTTCCTATAAAGTAAGAGTTCTTAAGAAGGTTCTTTTTTCTGTCCATAAAGTGTGTGTGTGGAGAGAGGAAGAGTCTTAGGAAGCATCACCTTAAGGGTGAGGCGAAGCGGTGTGGAGTACCTTATTCACAAAAAAAAAAAATAGCAAAAGGACCTGAAAGTAACAAGGATATCAGTACTTTAAATGCGTATAATCGTCTTTGCTTTATAAATTTTATTTTAATTTCAGATAAGAAAATTTCAGATTTTTTTTCTCTGTTTGTTTTTCCTTTTTTCAATTTTTTCTTGGGTTTTTTTTGTTCCTTTATTAAGAATTTATGAATTTCTCAAAATATCCAGGTATTGAAAGTTCATAAATATTTGCGTTGTTTCTAATTTAAATTTAAGTGTTAATTTTCTTAAGGCAGTTAGGTAGGTACTTAAAGATAATTTACTGGTTAAATATAAAATTAAATGTAAGGAAAAAAGTTTACAGAACTTAATTAATTATTTTCAGGAAATATTTAAAAAGCTTTATGTTTGAATCCGTTCCATCTAGAAACGATGAACAATCTTTTAGTGTTAAGTTTTAATTCTTTTACATACATATAGGCAATATGCATAAATTATAAACTTCAATCTATTTTCAGAGAAAAATAGAAAAATTATTCAAATAGGAAAATAGTTTTTAATAGATCAATTGCAGCAACTGAAACTGAATTGATTCAACTGACGATCTTAGAGTTAAAAAAATGTTGAAATTCTGAAGGTGAATTTTGAAGTGAGAGATCAATAAGTACTCTTTCGAAAATGTTGTTTTTTGGGTAAAAGAATTTTGAAACTTATTTATTTAAGATAATAAAATATATAATATAAGAAAATAAAAAAAAATCACAATTAAGAGCGAAGAGCTCACATATTTTAAAATTTTGGAAAAAAATTGAGGATATTTAAAAACATTTTAACTTAAAGGAATACATTTTGATACTCATTATTTCTAAGAAAATACCAGATTTTGTTGTTGTTCAAATTATGGTGAAAATTGTTTCTTTTTTTTTTATTTTTGGACTTAATTTTACTGCCAGATATTTCCCTTTTTGTTTTTGAGAAGTGCAACTATCGCCTAAATTTGTTTGACCATTTAAAGCTAGCAACGATACACGTTAAAGCTTTTTCCAGGTTTATAAAATTAAGGTTTTTTCGATACATATTCAATTATTTGTTCTGTTAAAGTGTCAAATTGCTTCCTTAGTTTGAAAGTATCTTCTGAGGTTTAAGTTGAAGCTTTTTATAAATGATATTTGATAGGGGAAATAGAAATGTAGGGAAATAGTTATTTCAGCAAATGGCCACCGCGCCTGGTTCGAATAATTTGCAGCAATTGGTATGTATTCTCGTCCAAGGTGTCAATCGTCTCGGACTTATCTGTGTAGACAAACGACTTCATATAACCAAAAATAAAATTATCTAGAGGTGTTAAATCACTTGATCTTGAAGTCCACACCATAGGCTTAACACGCTAGATAATTCGCTCACCAAAAGTTTCCTTCATTAAAATAAAATTCGCAAGAACTGAATTATTATTTTAGTAATAAATTTGCACTATTTTAAAACGTTTTTCAGGAGTAATTCTATTTATTTTAAAATTGCAAACCAAATTTAGCATAAATCAAGTGACAGCTTTCAAATTACCAAGTCTAAAAAAACTATTGCTAGATTGAAAACCAAACATCTAAAGAAAAACACCTTTTACAAGCAAATTGATTCATTAAATGAAAAGTGCGTATACGCCTGAGTGAACCATATTAGTGGTTTTTGCAAATAATGAAACAGCAACTTATTGACGGTATATTTAGCATGGTTTGACTAAACATGAAGAGTTAGGGTAAAAGCTGTTTCTGTTTATTTTTATTTTTGACATTTGGACATTTACCAGCGTATTGCTAGTTTTTTTCATTTTGTACTTAAGAAACAATAATTCTTCAAAGTGTAACATCTAATTTTTGACGATTTGACATTTTTGATTTTGAAATTTCGCAGCTGTAAGATTCCAGAATTTTTGGAAGGCCTAAACACAATAAAGTGTTTAAAAAAGAACCTTAAGAAAATTTAAGAACTTCAATCTTTTGGAATTAGGTTCTTTCTTTCCTGGCTGAGTGCACTTCCAAAATAAGGTCAGTTTTTGAATTATACAATTGTTGTTTATTATAAAACCCTATAAATACCCCCCAAAAAAAAAAAAGGTTAAAGGGTTGAACATTGAACAATGTTATTTCTGAAAGTTGACTTCAGTATTTTCTTGATGTAGGGTTCCTTTCATTGTTCCCACCTACCAATTCAATTGAAATTCTCTTCTGCCAAGTTCATTGGGTTCGCCGTTTGTTGGTTAATAAATAAAATGTTTTCAAAGTCAAAAATACAAAAGGCAATACAACGGCAAAACTGGGTCAATTGAATGCCAGGGGGGTTGAAGCGGAAACAGTATTGTTTATTTTTATTCAATTTTCACTTCACCGGTTTTATTCTTCCCCATCATAATGAAGTCTAAGTAGTTGATACGTATTTTATTTTTACTGTAGTGCGTTATGCAGTATTTTTCGATTGACTGTATTCACGTTTGTAGAAATGTTTTTTTAAGGTCATACCACATTGACCCTGAAAGAAGCTTGGGAAACTGATGTCGAGGGTCGATATAAAGCCGGAGCAACCCTCTCTCCCCCTCTCTCTGTTATCCACTTATAAGTCTGAATTTGATTGAAGTTCACTGCAGATGTTTTAATATCTTCTTTTTTTTGTTGTTGGCGATGCAGAACAGATTTTATCTTCTCTAAATATAATTCGAATGTGTCATACACACTTGAGATATAAGTATGTATCTCATAGATTCAGAGGAGGATTGGGGGCATTCAAATTCCTATAATTAAACCCTGGATAATTGGATATTAAAAGTCTATGCTCGGATGCCAACAACACATGCACAACAGAATGAAGAATTTTGAATTAAAATTTATGGGCGCCATTCTAAAACGGTTCGCTGCAAGAATTCGCGAATAAATAGTTTAGTTGTTTTTTGAGGCCATGTTAATAGATACGGTTAAGTACTTTATAGTCCAATTGGTAATGATGATTTTTTTAAAATTTAAGTTTTAATGATTTTTCAATCTATTAATTTAAGAACGGTATTTTTTTTTCTGTCAATGTTTGATTAAATATCAAATTAAGAATTTAATTTAAAAATTGGAACTGGAATTTAAAAAGAACTTTTTCAACTATAAAAATTGCTTTTGAAAATTTGTATATTTTGAGGAAATTCCTTGAGAGTTCACTTTGAAAGTAAAGATTGGAAAATGTCTTTCAATTTTTAGATACATTAAATTTTTGTCAACATCATGAAAAAAATATTTGTTTGCCTTGAAAAACAAAACAAAATCATTAAAAATATTTAAAGATTTTTATAACTAAAAACACAAAAAACTGTTTTTAATCATTTTTTCACTTATAAACAAAAATTGTTAAAAAGGCAACATTTTCTCCTCAGACTATAACTGTGTGGATATGAACGAGTGGACAAGGAATTTTATCATCAAAACGTTGGTAAATTCATAATATGGTATTTACACACATACTATGTATGTATGTACAAATATCAGAAATGATGTTATGAAAATATATATTTTGTGAATAAAAGTTTGTAATTTTACAAGCGGTACGGTTCGGGGAGAGGTCGGTCGGGCAGAAGGCGTAAAGTGGGCGGATGAGGCTAAAAAGTTTAAATAAATTTCATATCTCTTCCGTTGAACTCATTATTTGTCATTTTGGTTTTTGTTTTTTTTTTTCAATGGGAAATTTCAGAACACAATTTGTGTCTTTTTTAGTAGCACATCGTTTATATTTTGAAAATGAGGTTTGTTTTTGAATTGTGCGTAGATATATATATACAGATGCTTGCATTTATTGGCTCAATTTATTGTACAACATGTTTTTTTTGTGTGTTTGGTTTTTGGTGAAATCATAACGATTTTTGTGGGATAAGAAGATTTATAATGATAGTAAATGTATAAATTTGAAAGTCGTTTTTTTGTATTGTTTTAATTTAATTTACCGAATAGAGGGTTGATTTGATTTTTATATGAAAACATTTATGAAAATATAAATGTAATAAGAGACATTTTTTAAATTGAGTTTATTTTTTACACATCATTTACTCGTTATTTTTTTGTGGGATTTTGTTTTAAATAATTTAATTTGAACATGACTGTGAATAAAATTGAATTAACACTGTATATTTAGTAAAGAATTTAAAAATTTTAAGGCAAGGAGGTTGATAATAATGTTGAGTGGTCGAATAAATATGATAAGTTGTAAATTTTTGGGTGACAACATCAGTTTGAATATTTAATATTTTTTTATAAATTCCTAATATTCGTTAAATTAAAATTTTAAGAAATTTAAAAATATTTTCAGTTACTTTGGTATCTACTAACAGTTAACAGAAAATATTGAAATTTAATTTTTACTTATTTTTATAAGTTTGGTGAGTTTTAGAAATAAACATGACTTTAAAGGTACAACATTCCAATTTCAATGTTTAGTCTTCTAATTGACTTTAATAAACTTTAAACATTTTTTTTTCTCAAGATCTAAAATTTTATCACAACAAGATTCAGTATTAAATTAAATTCTTTAGGAAAATTAAACGTAGTATGAAATTTTTTAACTCCCTGTCGAAAAATTTGAACTAAAATGAGGAATTGCCAGGCTTGAAAAGAAAAAAAACCATTAATCAAAATTAATATTCAGCTTCACTAGAAATTTTCTTAAAGCTTTAAATAAATTTTGTTTCTTTAAATTCGGGAAAGTATGAAATTCGAAAATTAATTTTGTCTAAGGCCACAATCTTTTGACACAAGTTTTCAACTCAGAAAAATTGAAATTAAGATATCTACTTAAATTTTTGCAGCATTGGAAATAAAATTAAAGAAAAAAAGATTTTAAAAATAAAATCTCACCACTACGTTGTTTTTTGATTTTCGCTTTTTATTTTGATACGAAAATAAATTTTATATTTAAGAAAAAAGTATTGAAAATAATTTTTAGATAGAATTAAATTTTTATATTCATTTAAAAAATATTAAGATCAGAATTCAAAATATATTATTTTCAGAACAAAATTTTGTAAGGTTTGTGCACACTATTTTAGAATTTTTTTTTATCACATAATATGTTGTTAACATTAAAGAACTTATTCAATTTTTTTTTTTTTAAGTCAAAATTCAGATCATAAATATGTACAGTAAAATTATTACAATGACTTTAATGAGAAAATGTGGAGGAAATTTATATTTTTTGATCTGCTTTCCGATCTTCTGATTAAGTGGTAAAAATACCATAGTGTGTACTAAAATCGAAAATATAAACCTACTTGCGTTTTATTACTATAAACCCCATTGTATTTTTGCCCTATCTCTTTAAGTGGGGAGAAGTCAAACTCTCTCTTAAGAGCACTTATCCTATTTTCAATTTGAAAAATACCAAAATCGGTTAACCTACCCAAATGTTTATGTAGGTTTAACATAATTTAATAATAAACTAATATTAAATAGAAGCATTGTCATCTGCATTTGTATATCCTTATTACCACATTCAAAATATAATAAATGTTTCTTTGTCTGTGTACGAGTAGAACTGTGATTGATTAGATTTTAATTTCCCTGAAAACTACATAATCAATCACAATCAGTTTTAGGATTATACAAATGATTATAAATATAATTTAAATGCATCATTGCACTCAAAACTACAAAAGGCATAATAGAGACATAACATAGTTTAAATAACTAATAATTAAATTTTAATATTGCTTGATTAGAATCTAAACAAATATAAAATTTCATATGCCCATAGTTAGATATTTTATATAGACTTTGGATATAGAATAGTTAGCTCCAAAACATATGTCACTTAATCCCACATAATATCTCCCAAATATACATACACAAATAATATTGTCGGCCCACATTTATCGTACATTTATCAATTACAAAACAATGCAATAGTCCTTTTCAATCAACATCAATGTCGATGTTATTATTTTACACTCCAATAGCATGATTGAGTCCTTTTCAATAATCATCCCAATTAAACGCATCGTCAAACATAAATAGACTCCTCTGGAATTTATATACAAAATCAATAACAAACGCCCTCGAATATAGGTGCCCTCTACCCTCCCCCACCCAAAAATCGAGTCGAGTTATTATAATGTTTATCCTTTGTACCTTGTCATCAAATTGAATAACAGTATCCCACATAATACGAGTTGTTGCAAAAATAAATAATATTCTTCGACATAAAATAACAATACGGCACAAACAAAAAAAAAAAAAAAAAAATAATGAAACATTTATAGGAATCCTCTTTCAGTGTATGAGAATGTCCTTTCATCAAAATAGGACACATTGCTCTCTGCTTACAAACGGGTACATATACGTAGATGTATATAAATGTATGTTTTGTCCTGGTAGCCATTTAATTAGGAGTTACATTTCTATTTCAAACCTGTTATCCTTTGTGATTGTGATGATGAATAAGTAAGGACTTTGGACGTCTCCTCTCTATCTATGCCAACAACATAGGGGAAGATAGATTAGTTCACGTTATTTACACACACTCGCACAAACACACTGTACACAAAATAATCACAAAAAAGGATAAATTCCTCGTAATTAAGAGGACGACTTTAATTTTTTTCAATTTTTTTTTTTTTTTTCAAACACTAAACAATTTTTCACTTGTTTTTTCTTTCTTTTCTTTTTTTTTTAATATTCTTCAAAGCTACTTTGTCTTCACAAATATACACTATCACCGCACATAGATAATCCTCTTATATCCTTGATCCTTTTTTTTTGTTTCTTTCCTTATGCAATAAAATTTCATTGTATTCTCGTAAATAATCCTCAATGTGATAAAAAAAAACAGGGAGTGGGCGACAAGACGAAAGAGATGAAGAAAACACTGCATAATAATTTACAATATTGTTCGAAAGGACTAAAAGGATAACACTCATAAAATATTCACACCATATGTTATCGGCTACACTGTATTTCCATTAATTGAGGCACACATATACTTGTCCCCCCATGCCTTCTGTTTATTCTTGATGCACATCAGGAACAGGAACAGACACAGACAAAACCGGACGTCGAACGTCGATGTTGGAATAATTAAGCAATCCTTTCTTGCCTTGCCTCCATCTGTCCAAACGTCACTTATCGTTTATTGCATTTTTAATCAACAAAATTCATAAGTACAACTTTATCGAAAATTGAATTTTAAATCGTTAAACTTTCGAGATATCCTTTTAATGGGAAAAATAAAATATCTACTAAAAAGGACCTTTTTCTCTAATTGGAGTGACCAGAGTAGAAAAAAAAACAAAAAAACAGAGAAACAGACTGCACCCAACAAAACAGAATGTGAGGAGGCTCATAAAAATTAACCACCAAATGCGAAATGTTGAATAGTGTGCAATAAAAAATGGGTGTGTTTTACAACAACAATAACACAAGAACAATAACAGCGAGGAAGGACATGCCACAAAAGCCTCCGGATTTTTTCCGTTTTCCTTCACAGCTAGCCTTTCTTATACCATCACGAACCAAAAAGGACGAAATTAATTATTTCATTTTTTTTCGTCCTCGTCGTCGGTCGTCGGTCGTCGTTTATGTTGTTTTTGTTGTTGTTGTAGTTGTTCGTCTTCTCTGCGACTTTTTCAATTCTTGCTTGGGTTGCTTGCTTTTGACCCAACGTGATTCGGATGGGAAATTGAAAAGTGCCAGGATTTTCAGGGGGTGGCATCACCGGGAGCAAAGACTTCGGTTCCGACTTCACTCACTACTCACTCACATATGATGATGAGTGTTTCGAAGGGCGAGAGAGGGGGGAAATTTATACGGGGGTAGGGCGGAAAATTAATAATTATAATATGAAAACTTGTTATGATGGTTAAGAACCGTTATCAGCACCTTTTCTCCATTCACATGAATTCTTTCTGCAACAACGTGAATACCGAGTTCTTGTATTCCCATAAAAGGACTCACGAATCCTTTGATTTTTTTTGGATTTAGTTTTTTTTTTTGTTTATTTATGTGTCCGATTTAAGTGACCATTCGAACTAAAGTTTTTTTTATAAATTAACTCGATTTAATTCAAAAAAGAGGTTGGGAAGATTTATTTTTTTTTTTTTGTTAAATATTTTTTGAATTTTTCAATTGGAACAAAGTACCGCACTCGACGCAAACACGACCGAAAACGTTCTATACACGGCCGACGTTCAAATACTACTGATTCTAACTGTAAATGGGGATTTTCTGAATGAAAAATCGGATGGCAATTCGGATGTGGGAGCTGGTTTTTGTATGAGTTGGAACGCATGGGCAATGCCTGCAAATGAACATGTTGCAAGGTGAGGGTGGTAGATGGAGATGGAGTTTGTACTTTGCATGCGACGTAGTTGGAAAAATGGGATATTTCTATTTATGCTGACAGGGGAGTGATGGGAAATTTTCTATGCTGCATGTTGCACCACGTGAGGGGAATTTAATAATGGGATTTTATGTTTTAGTGTTGATTGATGATTTATGGTGGAAATGACAGTAATTTTTAAAGCAGAAGAAGTCTTTACTTATTTTAATTTTATACAAGTTTGTAGTTACAATTTATAACAAGAAGTACATACATGGAAGTCTTCAACAGGTGACACCGTTTAGCAAAAATGCTGCTTGGTTTTTAGTTCAGTTGGTTTTTAATTTGGACTTTTATATGAGTTCAATGAATTTATTTATTATCTTTTGCAACGAATGTATTTGAATGAATGATTTCAAATGAATGTGTAAATGAACAGTCTGAAATGATTGCAATCAATTGAATGCAATCAAATGAGAGTGAACAAATGTATTCAAATCTTTAAAAAAATCAATTCGTTGGTGGTTAGAATATTTGAAGTTTCGTCAAGTCAAATTCAAGTTTCAATCTTTAAACTGAATTCAATTATTTAATTTTTTGAGTTCAGAAGTTTGCTTACTATTGCTTACTATTACTCTAAAATATTTATACAAGCATACTTTCCAATGCACAAAATCAGTAAATTTCAATATTTGCCAAGTTACACTAAAAATATTAACGTTACCAAATTTCAACTTTAAATCACAAGTGATTCCAAATCAAAAGAATTGTAACAAAGTTAGTTGAACCATCGCACTAAAGAATAAAAAATTCTATAATAATTCGGAATCATTTGGAAATGCTCCTCTTAAAATAATATTTACGTTATTTAACTCTCTAATTTAAAATTTTGAAAAATAAAATCGAATTTAACTGAAATTCCAATCTCACCAAAAATTCCCATTGTGGTGAAAAATTCTGTTGCTTCATTCTCATACATCAAACACCACCCACCAAACATGTTTGAGAACACACTTCAAAATATTCCCATTTCCTCATTTTTATAAAAGACGAAAAATATTAAATCACGTGCTTTGGTACTCAGACAGACAGACAGGAGTTTCCTCCCATCTGTCAAATAAAAAACTTTGCGAATCAAAAAAATAAACCACAAAAAGTACAACATTACATAAATTCCGACATTTAAGACGTTTTTGTTTTTCTCGTTTTTTGTTTTAAGGAACAATACGCGAGGAGTGTGTTTGTCCTTTTTACAATCTTATATAGAAAAATTATCGTTACTTTTGTTTTTCTTTAAAAATCGAAATCATGCATATCAAAGGCTTTAAACCATTTCCATTCCACACAATACAAAAACAAAACCGCAAAAGTCGATTAGAATAAAATACAAAAAACACAAAAACAAAAATCCTTGATTGAAATGTTTTCGGCAATGTGTTTATACCCGTAACCGTAAGTATATCAGAAATATATCAAAAAGGGTCTTCAGAGTCTTTTTATTGAGTAAGTGTGGTGGCGCTGGCTGGCGTTCGTTGGCGGTGGTGGCGGTGGGTGTGTCATGAATCAATGTATACGGCTTTCGTTTAGTCGGATAATAAATCCCTTTCTTTTAGCCAAAGTGAACATTTTGTTTTCACCCTCTCCTTCACCCCCCCCCCTTCTGCCTTCAGATGATTCTTGACTTGACTTACACTCCTTAGCCAAACTGCATAAAACGATTGCTTTTAATCGAGTGATACTAACAACGCGGCGGTGGTGAGGAAGAACTCTTCTCCAAGGACGTCCACGTCCACCCTCATCACCCACTATATCGCATCAGGGAACGTTTGTTCACAAAATATGTGGTAATAGGGTGTCAGTGGATATTTGTGTAAGTGTGTGTCTGTTTTTTTTTTGGTGATTTTATAGTGATATTTGTTTACCGAAAGCGCAGCAGGACGAACAAAAAAGGACTAAGAACCTGACACATCGCCCGCCAGGAAGAAAGTAAATAATTCGAGGGTGAATGGATTTTTTGTTGGTGTTATTGTTGTTGATTTTGCTTTTGGTATGGTGGGGGAGGAAGTGGGTGGCTTTTGTGTGATCACATCATAGGCGAGTGCGGGCGGACAATGAGGGTGATGAGAATGTGGTATTTCCGATTCTTTTCAATGGTCGACTATATTTTTTGCTTTTGTTTAGCAGCCCTTGTCGCTAAAGCGAACCACACCGCTTCCAAGAGGGTGGTTTGGCTTTTGGCTTCGTGATGGGAAAGGTACGAGGACGAAAACGGGGACCTGGACCTGGACGAGTACTCGTATATTGTGATGTGCGATGATCCCTTGTGATTATCATTTTGATATGGACAGTTAGTTAAGTCAAATTAGGCCAATTTGTGTGTGTGTGGATAGGTCAATAATGGTGATGAAACACCGTTACTTCCATAGTCCTTATCGTGCGTCAGTTGACATTGTATTTGATGGTCGTGATGTACGAGTAAATGCTCTTGGAGGGTTAGAGCGTTAAACGCTGCTGTATGATATGTGTATTTGTGTATTATATGTGGAACGTTATATGTTTACCGCACTTTTGTTTGTTAAGTGTGTAGATTTCAATCGGAATTTTGGACTTGTCGAGGACATTCTTTTGTGTATGGGAGAGGATTATTTAATTTGTAATTTATTTTGTGTGTCAGTTTGAGGATGATGTTGTCAAATTATGTGATATTGATCTGTGTGATGGTTATTTTTAATTTATTTTTGGGTGAAATGTGTAAGTGTGTCTTTTCGGGAAACACTGTTTTTGTCGATAGAAATTAATTGTTTCTGATTTTCCAACAACATTTTTGGTTATTTGTTAATTAAGTTGAAAATTCATTGTTTAAATTTGGGTTGAGTTTGGGTATCGCTACCACCACATAAATATCACCTCAAAAACAGCATTGCACTTTTCTAAATTCTAGTTTCTTCCAAAGTCTTATAGATATTAGCGATTTCTGGAAATGACAGTCAAGAGCTACTAGTGTCCTACAAGCTTTATTCAACTCTAAAAAAATCAAACTTTTTTCTAGGGTCTAGATTCTAGTAAGTTTCTATGCCCTTAACTCATTCGCAACTCTTTTTATCGGCCTTGAACCATACAGTGGATCAATTTTGTGATTGTTTGACAACAAGACCTTATCACTATCTTAAGGAAGAAAAAAGGGATACATTTTTTGATGGATAAGATATTTTTATCACTGGCAATGTCCCTTCCTTTAAATTGAAAAATCCTCCAAGACCATTTTTTCCATATACATAAATCTGTAACTCACGTAAGAAGTTTGAATCCGGATAAAAATGTGTGTTCCCTTCATTTCTGCTAGTACTACAACTATTGGAACAAAGAAATAAATGAAAACTTCAAGTCCTTAGGCATTGATTCTTTGCGATTTCTTGGACCACACGTCAAATGTCAAATATTTACTTGGGAAGCAACCATAGAACGATAGGGATATTTCGATTGATAAGAACAAGTGCCCCTTCACACCAAGAACCTCCTCTTAATTATAACTTAGCCTTAGTGACAGCTACCTCCGTGACATACTCCCACTTATCCACATAAAAGACATCAGCTGTCTAATTAAACTATTCCATTGATATCTACAACAATTAACGTCAATGTCATCAGCACCATACCAATGTCACATCAAACCCACAAAAGTCATCTAAAATAATTACCATACACAAACTATCTGTCATTATATCGAATTACAAAACTATTTGCCCCCAAAATCACATGCTATAATTGTATACGTTCATCTGTCAACCGAAGCAATCAACATAATTGAAATTATCAATTTTTCTCTACAAATACATACGTATACAAATCTGTCAAATATAACAAAATAAAACACAATGACAGATAAAACATCATAATCAGCTCCAGAGAATATATATTGACTCAATCGAACACCCATCAACCAGCACCCATCAAGCTCCCAGTGAGAAAACATACGAGTTTCCATACACGGGTTTCAATTTCTAACGTTGTTCGGTTCCTTTCGTTGCGTTGTGTTGGCGCTGGAGTTGGAGTTGTCTGCCCACAATATGTGACATTTATCATCCTTATGTCCAATATCGTTCAAATTTGTTTACGTATTCTCAAATCTTTCACGCCAATTAACGCCCCGAAGACATTCGTCATGCAGATAGTTTCTCGATACGTATACCCGTGTGTGTAGCATCAGAATCAGGACCGGTTCATGTCCATAGATAGGAGTTTGGTAACAAAGGGAAAATCGCCAGAGGCGGTACATTTGTATCTCTATGCGGGACCATTAGCCATAACAAAGACCGAACCGACTAGTTGGATAGATACGAGTACAGAAACAGATACAAGATACTCGTACATGTGTGGAACAGCAACAACAACTCCAGAGGCGACAGAGCTCGATGTTGTGATCTGTTTACATTTTGTTTATTTGTCTTCCCTTCTCCGGGTCCGCCCGCCGCCGACCGACGACGCCCGGAGACCCGACCGACCGTTGCACTATCAATTGATTGATGCGAGTTGAAGTACGTACTCGAACTGTACAACCTCACCGCCACTTTCGAGTCTTCGTCTTTCTGCCCATGAAATCGACACCCCCGCCTCTTGACAAAAGAATACAAAAAAAAACACACACACATACACTGGTCGACTGTGACTATCCAGAGCAGTCCTGCTCGACTTTGTATCTTTAACATCATCGCATCGCATCGCTTCGCACAGAGAGTCGAATCGAGTCTGCTGAAGCTGGATCCATATGGTGATTTATATGCGGAGACTCGGAACAGCAACAACAATTATTCCGTTCATGTTCAATTTCCATGACTGAATCCGTCATCGGTTTTTGGTTTGCTATCTGATGGACATTGAATTTTATCGTATCGTAAACAGTTTAAAGGATGCTTCTCCTGATACCAGATACCAGATATAGTGCAGGGGGTCCTCATACTCATCCTCATCTTCAACCTCTCGCACTGGGTTCCGTTCCGAAGAGCAAAAGAATTCCAAATGCCATGCCATCAGTTCGATGATAAACCACACACGGATTGTTAGGAATTTCTGTTTTCAAATGACAGGTCTTTCAATTTTGAACAGAGAAAGAAAAAAAGTATGAGACAGAGACAGAGCTATATGTAGATAGACAAATGGTATGTCAAGAATTTGCAATTTAGCCCGAAATCTTAACCAGATATTTTCACTTGTCAAAGAAGGATGCGTCAATACAGAGTTTATTTTTGTATACTCGTGTATTGATAATGTGTGTGCAATAAGTCGTTGATATGTGTATAGGTACATATAGTTCTTCCATTGTTTGCTGATTTCTGTAGGCACTTTGTTTGGGGCTTATAAGGAACTATAATGTACCTTCTCTTGTACCTGTCTTCTATTGTAGTTAAAGGTAAAAGAATTTGGAACAACGAGTACTTAAGGTAGACGAAGAATGTAGAAACAAAGAAAGTCCTCACAAAATTCTTAAAGACACATGATGGACGAATCCATTTTATAGGGTCAATTTTGTCAAAACTTTACGTTGAATCTGAAACCGCGAAGTTCTTACATCACTTGATGTAATTTTCAGAATTCATTAACATTTCTTTAACAACTTTAACACTAAACAGTACTTTCTTTAATAGCTCTGAAGAATTGAATAGTGAAATATTCGATTTTGAAAACATTGACAGTCTTATGCTACTTTTTCATGAATTTTGACAGATCCTCAAACTATTAACTTTGAAATCAGCCGGTTTGGAAAGTATACGGATATACATATATATTGTTATCTTCTACATAAAACAGAAGGAAAGAACTGAAGGAAGAAAAATTACTTCTGATTGAGGAAAGCGAAGAAGGTGTCAGTAGTAGAGTTGAACTGAATCGCATATTGACGAACTTGAAACTGTCTTACTTTAATTCAAAAATGATTAATGTAGCTCGAGTAATTCTATTACTTCGTTCAGGAAACAACTGAAGAAATTTATATTCAAGTTTACACAATTTTTGATAAGCAAACCTTCTCAACCAAATGTTAGCCAATTATTTTGTACATTTATAAAATTTGATAGAAATTCTTTTTTTATAGAAAATTACACTATCAGTCCATTACCTAGTCATGTTTCCTGTTGAATACGAGTCGTCATCTTCTTTCCTGATTACAGAAACATACCTCTCTCTATGAACCCTAATAATTTCGAATGTGAAACACTACAAAACTTTTTCTTTGGTAAAGTTTCTACTTCAACTTTTACTAGTTTTACAGTAAATTTTATTATTCTAACTGCATTCTAAAAGTAAGTACTCCACCCCTCAAAGAATCCGAAAAACCATAGAACATAGATTGGTAATGTTCTTTAAAAAAAAAAACACACCTCGAAAACACAAAATTAGAAGACCAAAAACAAGAAAACTCTTCTTCCAATAATTCCCAAGTGGATGCGTGATGGTGGCCAATAAAAAAACAGAAACTTGTCTCCTACTTCAAAAAGCTCTAAGACTTAACTTCCAATCGACTAACTTCGTAACAGCTGTATACCGTTACCATTTACCAACCCTAACCTCTTCCATCACCGAAAAACTTACTCAGTTATATGCAATAAAATTACGTTTGACTGCATTCTGTTCGATTCGATTACACAGTCACCCATGTCACTGAGTCGAAACCGAAGCCAGAGCTGAAGCTGGAGCTCAGTGTATTCTCTCTTTCGACTCTGACTGCCTTTGAATCAACCCGTTTCCGGGTCATTTAGCAATTCCCATCGAAAAGCCAGCTCCAAGTTCCAACTCCTCGCTCGTATTACTTTATATGTAGGCTATAATAATATATGTTACCTCGGAAGGGAGCGGAACTTGTTAGGTTCTGCACCACGAACAGAAGACCAGAATCGAAGAAGAGAGTGTTGTTTATGACATGTTCATTACTTTCGCAGGTTCCGCATCCGGCCCCATCATCATCGGTTTGGTAATAGGGCGGGATATGGATGGGAGACGAATTAGTGGCGTTGGATGGCGGGGGACGGATTTTTTACATTAACCTTTTGCCCGGGCATAGACAAATTGGTCGATTGCTGATGATGGGATAGGGCAGGAACTCACTCCAACACTCCTGGAAGAGTACACCTAACCTCTGGGAGTCGAGTGGCCCTGCTCATCAAAATGTCGAAAGTTCCCCCAAAATATTTTATTCGGATGATCTCTGAGGGTGATACATACCATTCATGTATGCGGGATGGGGAAGGAGATGTTGCGATGGCAATGTGTGCCATTCATCTCTTGGTGCCATTAGCACATATTAGAGATGGTGAGATGACAGCACGACACATTCGGGAAGGCGTGTGTGATGATGAAGGTGGATGATGCTGATGCTGATGCTGCTGCTGATGATGACGACAAAGACTGCGACGGCGACGATGACGACGAACGATGATGATGATGATGGAGCACCTCTTTCTTATACAATTTTTCACTCGATGGATTTGTAGAGTTAAAAGGGTGACAAAACAGCCGGTGTCAGTGGCGGGTGGTGGTGGGGGCGATACCACCGACACAGCGGGTATATTTTATCTCCAGAGCCGGGATGTGTGTTTCTTGTCAAGATTTTGATACAGCACATTGTCTGGCGTAAGCTGATGGGGATGTTGATTTCAAGACGGCGGCGCCGAGCGGCGCGGTGGGGATTCTCGCTTTTTGTACGAGAAGGATAATAATAATTCCTGAAAGGTGTTCATGCATTTTGACAAAATGTCACTTGATGTTTTTTTTCTGTTTTTTTTTTGTTTTGTTTCCTGTCTTTTTATAATTTCGGTCTTGAAGTGTTTGAAACAGTTGCAGAGATGGCATGAGGATTAATGTTTGCACATTGATGATGACGAAAAAAGAGATTACCCTAGTGGCGGGGCGGGTGTGGGATTGATGGAGTAATTATTATTTGTCTTTGACAATCAAAGACATACGAGATACAAGTACACAATTATTTTAGGAAGTTGGAAATGTCAAATTCAATTATGTATTGGGTTTACAAAGAAAAGTAAAAAGCTGCTTCTGATTTTTGTTGCTGGTAGAAGAAGTTAGTTAAATTAAAAATACTGAAGAAGCATGTGAGAGTGACAGGGAGTTAATTATTTAAAATTTGACAGAAGTTGACGAAGACGCACACAAGGTAGATGGGGAATTTAATTTGTTAAATGCTTTGATTAAATTTAGGGTCTTGATTATGGTTCAGGAATTGAGGTTTTAAAGATCTAAGTTTGGGGAAGAAGTAGGATGCGCTTGCAAGTCTTTGAAGGGTTTTTGGAGGCTAAAGTTGAGCTAATCTCTAAGGCAAGTTAGATTTTACTTTGATTTGCTTTGCTTTCGTGAGATCAATTTCTAGTTCTGTGATTGACAGTTCAGAAGTCATGTCATGTTTTGTAGGCTGTGTTTTCCAAGAAATTGCTCTTCAATTAATTAATATTAACCATCTTATGTTTGTTGAATTCGTCACGAATTTTCTTTCCAAATATGCCAGTTTCAAAAATGCCTTTAATAGTGCCTTCAAAATTTCTTCGAGAAGAAGAACAACCGAAATATTAAACAGATTATAAGGTCTAAGTAGAACTATAAATTATTCCGAAGCAGCTATCAACCAATTCGGAAGGTATTTTTGTTGTTCTTACACAAGGTCTATATTTTAAAAAATGTTTCAAGGCTAAAAGTTTAGACAGTATATTTTTTGTTTTGTTCAAGATCTACGTTCTTCTTCTAGATGAAAATTGAAGAAATCGCCTATGGTACCCAATCCTCTTTCCAAAATACTGCAAGTTTGAAATAGCTCGAAAAAGCTATGAACCATGAATTCTTTCACCTTGATCATAGACTATTTTCGTCATGAAAGGTTGCAGGTAGATTCTAGCTGAGACTAGCTGGAAGAACTTTGGGACGTAAGAAAAACTTAACGTACCTACTAAAATATTGGAGTCTTATAAGTACCTTATTAGTTTCAATGAATTTCATACTGTTGGGGAAAAGCAGAAATATAGAATGTAACACTTGTTGCTATGGCTATCTACTTTTCCTCCCAGTTTCACTTTAGATGCATCAATGTCGTTCATTTACAGAAATATTAAAACTAGCCGACCTTTTCCCCATTCCTTGGTCAATTAAGACACATCTGTTCTTCCAAAACAAATCACCAACTAATCCCAAATTCACCATAATTCCATCAGTAAAAAGCTTTTATCTCCACACTTAGAACCAATCCAACTTAAATCGTTGGACTTTCGTCGTTAGTCGATTCCAAACCGTTTTAGTTTTTCCTTCATTTTTCTTTTTTTTTTTGATACTCATGTTCGATTGATTGAAAACAAAAACTTTAGGACCATGAAATCGAAAGAATCAAACTATTTGAATCATTAATGACACTCTGAAGTCTGAATCCGGAACCCTCGGGAGGATCATAAATAACGGACAATAAGGAAAAGTTTTCTTGGTTTTTGTTCGATTCGTCCGTTGTTGCTGCCGCCGTTAAGTGGTTGCCTTATTTTTCCTGTTGCTTTTTATTACTCCAAATGAAACTTCATTTTTATTTTCATTTTAATTCAATCCGCCACCCCATATAGACATCCCATCGTAATGTCTATATATACGTATACTCTGGCATCAAGGCAGCTTAAGATCCCACAGGAGTTTTCCAATACACACATATCCATACAGAATAAATAGGAAAAGCAAGCACTTCCTCTCTTGTTTATGAGACGTGTAGTGAAAATTGCCACACACCATCACCATCAGAATCAGAACTACTAACGATAACGACCACACGTTTTACGCTTCGCAGTATCCCGTCCCGGTCTCAGTCTCAGTCCCGTTCCTGGATCATTGGTTTGTCTTTGTATTTTAGTCTCATGACAGTCCCAAAACTAAACGAACGGATCCGGATATAAATTTTCCTTCGTTCGAGTTCGATTCCTACACATCCACATCGGTAAAATGGGGTGGGGGGAGATTCTATTTTCGAATCTGAGATTTTTCTATTCCAAATGATGCAATTAGTGATATTGGTCCAGAGGGGACACTTTTAGTTTTAGTGTGCGTACAAGTTTATTTATGTTCCTTAGTTGTTGTTGTTTGATGAGGAAACAACGTTTGGGGGTGACGAGGAAGATTGAAGGAATGTGGTGACTGGTGACATGGTGACGGTGACGGTGACGGTGAGGGCTGGAGAGGACCACTGTTTTGGGATTATTTAACCTGTTGGAATCGTTTATTTTCTTTTGAAGAGTCTCAAATGATTTGTTTTGATAGCTTGCTCTAAGAATTAATTCTTGTTTTTTTTTTCTTTCTGTGTCTTGATTTTCTGGCAAAGGCATTGCGTTGACGATGTGTCGGATCTTTGCATCAGTGACTTTGGGGAGCAGGTGTCCTATAATGTGAGTTGTTTTTTTTTTCCTCGTCTTAAATCATAGATCATTTGGAAATAGTTTGAATATTTTCTGTAGATATGTATGTGGGACATAAAATTAGGGCGAATGTTTGAATAAGTTATAATCAACAAAGTTTAACTCATTAATTAATGAAATGTGAGGGAAATTAGATCAAAGCATATAAATTTGTGATACAATTTTATTTATTATGAAGATACAAGGTGGAGATTAAGAAATGTCATAATGAGATAGTGATGTGTCATTTTCGCAAATTTCATCGTGATTTGACAGATAAGTTGTGGGTAGAGTCATCAGGATGACAGTTCTGGTTCTGAAACAAACAGAGGCGTGCTTAATTTGTGACACATTTTTCGGTCCAATATTTGAGCAGAGTTAGTCAAACTATTAAAGATAGAAAATTGAAAGGATTTAAGCCTGTTCTAAATTGCCAAAAAAAAAGCATCTGTGTTTCATTATCTTCGTGACAAATTATTACGGAAATTTAAGTGAATTCCAAAAAAAAGGAATTTTACTCGAATGTTTCGAAATTTTCCAAAATGGTGTTAAGTATTTGCAAACTATTCAAAACCAAATGCGTCCTCCGGAAAAAGTTTCGCAATATACTAGCAAATCCCTTTCACAGCTGAACAAATTTGGTGGAATTTCCAACTTTTCCGTTTTGTTTTCATATCAAACTCGTCCACTATCTCTTCCTCCCCCCTCCCCCAATCTAGATATTGAATTCAATCCCCTTTCCAAAACAAAATCCAACAACAGTTCCAAAGCAACTATGACCAACAAAAAGCAAAAAAAAAGAAAAAGAAACGACAGTATGCTGCTAATTAATTTCAACCCAAAACACCGCGTGCCAATTGCGAAACCAAAATCCAATTCCGCAAAAACGAACCGAACCGAATTGAACACGAGAAACCAATAATAAAAGCGTAAAAACAAAAAAAATACAAAACAAAAAACAAAAACCAACAACAACCAAAAAAAAAAAAACATAAAAAGTTAAAATGTATATCCAAAAAGTTATAATAACAATAATTGCTGTTAACAGAAAACTTTTTCCAATCAAACGAACTTTTGCGTCCCTCATTTATTTTTCGCAGGACGTACTCCAGGACTCATCGTCAGCGTGTCAGCATGAGCAGCGAGTCCAAATTCCTGTCGCTATCGCTGGCGCTGGTCGTCGTCGTTCTTTTCGAATACTTATCTTTTCAAAAGGAAATCCTCATTAGAAAAGTGTATACGTGTATGTGTGTGTGTGTGTTTTCCTGACCCGCATTAACTTGAAGGGAGTTCGTGTTTGTTGGTGTGAACTTATACTTCTTCTTGTTCTTCTTATTGGTACTCTTCCTTCCTGCTGCGGTATCATAAAATCATGAAAATTCTTTATCCCTTAGCCACTAATTGACTTCCAATTTCTAAAGGTTCCTCCATAACACCATCATCATGGAAAAAAGGGTGCGGACGGCAGGAGGAAGACAGAAAAAAAAAAAGAAAATATCATGAATATCCTCTCTGTGAAGGACGAACCAAAGTCGAACTAACTCAAAAAAAAAAGGAAGAAAAGTTTACACTCTATATGTATGTTTGTAGCTGACGATGCCCCTCAAGCCCCAACATCATAGTTGGTCACGACTTTTATCCTTGCTTCTTCTATTCAGGACACGGATAAACAAATTGGTTCTCATTTGGTTTGACAGTCCGAATCGGAATACGAATACTTCATTGGGTATTTTTTTGTTGTTGTTTTTGTTGTTGTTGGCCTTTCCGTGTGATGTCCTTGTGTTGTTTGGCAAATTCAGATTGATTTCAATGTACGAGTATAGCGGGCAGAGATTTTTTGTTATTTTTTATTCCCCAAACAAAAAAAACGAGAGTCCTTCCTGCTGAGAGATACCCTTTCACCAATGACGATATCGTCCTTCACTCATTCCATCATTTATTTATTTTTTTTTCATCTTTTTTCCTCTTAATGATGAAAACTCAGTTACAATTTGAATTTAAATGGGAAAAAAAGGATATTGCCTTTCGTTAAATCCTTAACACCGCTTGAATGATGAATGAATTGCCGATGATGGTGATTGTTGTGTGTATGTTTGTATGTATGTATGAATTTCGAAAATGGAATAAATTCGATCCGAACATTAGTCCTGGTCGTGCTTGGATTTTTAATATTTTTTTCTTTTACTCGTATTTCTAAATTATAACGATAAATATCCTCACACTATGTATAACTGCTTTACATTTTACATATTTTTTTTATCAATATCAGTCCAGTTAGTCACACTAAGGCACCCCACGGAAAAAGGCACTTACACACGTGGAACCTTCAATTGGGACGTAGAGTTGAGTTGTTCACACATTTGTATAGGCCCTTAAGTTAAATTTAAATTAATAAACTGACATAAAATACGATGACATCAAATAGACAACGAAAAACAGACGTCAGCGTCGCGTCTCGGTCGTCGTCGATGGAGAAACTCGATGGACAGCTATTTAGACACGGTCTTATGAAATACCCATCCGAAGTCTTCATGATTCTTTGAGTTTTGAAAAATCTTGGCGGGACATCTTATTGATGCTAGCTGCTCCATGGATGGTGTCTGAGTGACAGTTTCTTGTCGTAATTTGTCACCTGTTAAATCATCCCTGGAAAAGCAATTAGACACGTTCCACTTGCACATGCGATGAGTGGGTCTGGGTATCCTCAAGTGACAATTGTCTCATTCTCATCACAATTTTGTTGCTATCTTTGACGTCTTGTCGTCGTCGTCGGAGTCACCTTTTATAGCGACTGATGCCTCAGGAGAGTGAATGATTTTTTCTTCCGGTGCGGTGGAAATGGAAATTGAAACAGAAAACAGTTGTTGTGTTTTGAATTTTTGGATGAAATTAGGGACAAAAGTTTTATGGTATTTTGTAAATACTTATGAATTTTCGTGCTCTTAAATGGGGTTCGTTTGATGATTTTTAACTGAGTGTCTGTTGATGTTTAACAAGGATGAAGAAAATGGTCGGTTTTGGGAAATTTTTCAAGGAGATAATATCATCAACGGAAATTATGGGGTTGTCAGGAAAATAAGAAGCAATTATATTTTATTTTGGGATACAATTAAAAATAAAATATTCTGACTTTTTGAGGAGTGAAATAGAAGGGTCGTCAATTATAAGACAAAGTAACAGAAAGTTCTTCGATAAAGTCATGTTCGTAAATTTTCCAGGAAAATCATGTTTTGAAATTTTTTTCCACATAACTAACTGTCAACCGACGTAAACCAGGCCAACAGCTTCTGCTGTGAAAGCTATGGTTCCATGATTTTTATTTTTTTTGTTTCTTTGGAACACGTGTTTGCAACAGGACATTACCAGCGCTAGGTGTCACAACTCACTCTACACGGGTAATTTTCTGAAATCGCAGATCGATGCAGATAAGTCACAAAACTACAGCCGTTCTCAATTACAACGAAAACCATACTTGCTTACTTACTTAGGTCCTCAGACCTACGAAGTCTGTTGGTGTTCCCTGACGGGACATAGGGCCTCAACTACTCCTAGGCGCCATCGTGTGCGGTTTCTAGCGATGTATTAAAGCTCCATCCACCTCTTTCCCAGTCTCCTCCTGCACTGTTCTCCTCCACGTGCTTCTCGGTCTACCAACTCTTCTTCCTTCTTGTGTGAGTAGGTTCTTTGTATATGAAAACTATAGTACTCTCATGGCCGAGTCTTTTTAGGGTGACCACATGCCGACTTAGCGGTAGTGTCGCAGAGTGGAGAGATGCATTTGTCCTTGAGTCAATGACTGAGAGGTGAATATTATCACTATTCCATAAGGAACTAGTGGAGTAAAGGAGATAAATAGTTTCCCTGTAAAAATAACAAAAAACAAAAACTCTCCCATCGTCTTTGGTGCCATACGAAATTCAATTTGTGATGTTTATTATGAAATTTTTGTATGCGAACAGAAAAGAAAACCGAAAGGAATGCTTGCGTCGTGGCCGCGGCGCCGTCGCGTCGTCGTCGTCTTCGTAGTCGTAAGCGGCTTAGCTTCTTCGATCGATTTTTTTGTATTTTACGAAGGAATTTTTTTCTTGATAGGTAGTTTGTGCGAGGCGAGGATGAAAAATGTGTGTATTATGAAGAATAGGTAGGTATGTATATACATTTGACTTGAAGTTTTGTCATAAGATTCGGGTAGGTTTTCTTTTAACTTTGGAATTGAATTTTTTGAAGGTATGAATTTGTGAATGGAATTTTAAAGATTTTGGAAACTTTTATTTTACTTAATATTTATAGCTTATTGAAGGTACGTTGCTAGGTATCTAGGTAAGGATTAAATTATTAACGTAGGTAATAAAATTTCGGTTTGTAGGGAAATTGGAAGGTTCAATATTTGTTAGTTTTTTTTAAAGGATTTGGTTATTTATTGTCCTGAATTCAAATAATTTTTGTTTTGACTATGAAATCTCGAAATACTTGAATGTATGTATACATATCTATGCATTATTAAAAAAAAACAAGTTTTAGAGTCAAGTTCTTGATTTTTCATCCGAATAATAAATTGAACCATTTTTGGTTTATACATTCATATACCTATCTTTTTTAGACAACGTTTGGACGGCTTTTTTGGTTTCTCAAATACCTATCTCAGGAACAAAATATGTTATTGACTTCAAATAAATATTTATTCCATTCACTGGAAAATTTTCAACGTAGGTACTGTTATTTTTTTAAGTAGAAAAACTAAAAAAAATGTTTCGGGCTCAAATATACAATGAATGGAAAATTGTATACCTAATACCTACCTATTCAAAACTATTTTCTACTACATGAAATGATGTTTTTGTCATATGGTGAAAAATTGAAAAAAAATTCAATTGACAGTTCTTTTTACGAAAAATAAGAAAAGTACAAAAAAATCTAGGTACCAAGAATTGGTAAAAAATGTTTTTTGGCTCGAATATCTCAAGACCGGATAACGATATTGACTTCAAATTGATTTTTATTATACAAATACAACTGTTAAAATATGGAATAATTGTGACAAATATCGATTTGAAAGTTCTTTTACAAAAAATAGAAACCTAAAACCAAAATTAAGTTAAAAAAATACTAAAGTGTTTCTTGACTTGAATATGAAAATTTACCAAAAAGTAGGTACATATTAAAAATTGTTTTTCGACTCAAATATCTTCACAACAAGCAATAATATTGACTTCAAATGACTTTTCTTTTAATCATAAATTATACAATTTTTAATAAATTATAAAATATTGAGAAAAATCAAATTAACAAAATAAAAACTACAAAAAGTTACATACATATGTATATGAAAAATTGGTATAAATGTCTCGAGAAATTTCTTAAATCTGATTATAATTTTGTATTATTAAAATTTGTATCAATCAACATCAAAAGTAAATCGATTAATACCTATCTCTCTTTTTTATTTTTAAAAAGATGACAATATACATAGAGTGATGTTGAAGTTTTATTCATGCTAGAGTTATCAAAAATCTTATAACTTATTTCCTGTTTAAAAACCTTGTTTGCAATATGTACCTATATGTATGTATACCTAAAGAGAAAATGGGAATTAATTCTATTTCCATTTTTTACTAGGTATGTATGTAGGTATCTAAGGTATATAACCCAATTCAAAAACTTTTACTATAATTTCTTTATTCTTATCAATAAGGAAATGGGAAAAAAATGTTTTATAACTGACTGTTAGGAAAAAAAATCCCTCAAATGAAATAAATTTATGAGTTTTGCAGAATATGTAAAATGAAAACTAAATGTTCCCTATAACAATCCAAATTTTGGAATGACTTGGAATACATAGTAGCTACATTTTTGACTTCAAGTCGATTGAAATGCAAACTTGTAAAAATCGAAATTAGTAAAATACTTTTATAAAAATTACTGGATGCATAATCTAGCTACAATTAATGTCATAAAAAACTACCTACATACATGCCATGAAACGTAGGTACCTACAACCTACCTAGGTACATATATATTATGTACATATGTATCTATTTGAAAAAAGAATTGAAACGATATAACTAAATTAATGAAAAATGATCTTAAGACTTTTTTAATTGGCAAACTTATCTACCTACCTAGGTAAGTCACCGTGTCTGGCTTTTTTTGCCTAGCATTTTTTAGGACATAAAAGTTTTGATCAAGGTATTTAACTAGTTAAATAAAAGACACTAACACACCTACACGTACACACATAAGTAGGTATGTAAATTTAAAAAAAATAAATGCTTTACTTACCTACCTACCAAGTTTCTTTTCGAAGCTTCAAAAGAATTAAAAATGCTAAATAAGATGATAAGTAAGAAAAACTAGTCTAAAAAGGAACATTTAAAGTTCTAATTTAAAAAAAAAAATATATAGGTACATACATAGGTACCTACCGACCTATGCAGATACATTTAAAACAACATTTTTTCATGGCAAGTACCTATTAAAAAGAGAACACATACTATTTAAACCATTTCTATTTCTTAATATGAACATAATTTCCTTATACCTACTTATTTACCTATAGTTCATGATTTTCAATTAGATTATTTTTTAAAGATGAATAAGAATCTGCATTGTTTTGCCTAGCCATGATAACCATTCACATACCTATTTAGCTTTATTTTGGATTTTCACGAAAATTTAAAACTCTTGCAAACCTATTTCATATTCCTTAAAGCTCGGACTTAAAACATTAAATTAATTATATTTCCATACCTACCTATCTAAATTACATCCATCTGATCATCAACAACACAAAATTCATCAAAGATCAAACCATACAGGAATAGGAATACCTACCCAAAATTGTTTCTTTCACCTGCTTTTGTGTGTCGTCTGGTAAAGACGACTACCGTAAAGCATACTTGACTAAAAAAATGTAAACAAACCAAAGTCTCCCAATACTGCAAAATGTCCGTTTTTTTAGTCTTTCTAACTCTTACACAAATTGTATAGTCTTTCCTTGTCTCACTTCGATTTAAATTCTCGTCAGTTGCATGTCTCCCATCTGAAAAAAATGTCTCCCATCTGAAAAAAATGTCTCCCGGAGACGTTCGACCAAAAATAACTAGATGCCGCACCATTCGACCTCAGCCATGAGAGTACTATAGTTTTCATATACAAAGGTAGGTTCCACTGCATTACTTGGCCTGCAATGCAGTCTTTATCTTTTCGAAGCGTGTGTCCAATCCACTGCCACTTGCGCCTTCGTATAATGGTATCTATGGGTTCCTGACTTATTCGTCTATGTAGGTCCCCGTTTTAGCTACGATTAGGCCAGCAAACCCGTAAGATGTTTCGAAGACACCTATTAACGAATGTTTGCAGTTTCCTGGTAATTGTTGTTGTTATTTTCCAGGTGCTACAACCATATAGCAAAACTGAATCGACGTTAGAGTTGAACAGTCGTAGCATTGTGGTGTTCAAGCTGAGAGATTTGTTCCTCTAAACATTGGACAACATCCCGAACGAAAACCATTGGATAAATCAAATTCGTTTTGATTTATGGAACAAAGTTTTAGAAAATTTGACATTTCGTATCAAACTGTAGAAGCTGTGGCTGTAAGAATTCAAATGAACGTGAAGAAATTTGGCCAAAAAAGCTTATGACATAGTTGTTAATGTAAACGCAGTCAAATTCTCAAATGGTCACTTGAGGTTGTCTTAATTCGTCAAAAATTAAAAATGGCGCATATGTTAATTATTTGACAGTTGAAGAGGCTATGAATTTACGATTTCTATATATATTTTGGAACAAGCGGAAAAAAGTGCTAATCATGACGGCCGAAGATGACAGATGAGTTAAAGACCACAACTTGATATCAATAAGCACGTCAATAGTCAGGCAATAAGATCAAGCTATTCCTCAAGGTAAACTCTTCTAAAGTTAAACTTAAATTCTTAAATCTCGTTTCATCGGAACTCTCGATCTTCAAAAACACACACTTTTCAAATCAACTCAACTTAAATAAAATTTAAAGAACTCTCAGTACACAAAAATATAAATTTTTGATTGAAACATCCAAAAAACGTGCTCCAAAATACCTTTAAGTTCGTATATAACCACTTAAAGACACGTCTGGCCTCGAACTCTTAAATCATCTTTGTTTTGTTTTTTTCTTCTCTTTCTGTTTTTCTTTTTGTTTTGCCCACAATCATATTAATTTGATCGAACATCAACTTAATCCAAAAGAAAAACTTTCTTTTTACCAACAAAAAGACAAATACAACTTCTATACGCCTATCAAATATCCAAAAATACCCACACCAACATACTCGTACCACACGCACACACACGAGAGTATAGGAAAATCGTAAACCTGAGTATAGGTAATTGTCACCCTCGCCCTGTTCGATGTCGCATCTGGTACACCAAATGTTTCGATTTGTCACGTGTGTTCTTATCATACAAACGAAACGAAATAACAAAAAGAGACATCTACCCCAACCACGATATACACCTCCCCCCGACTCCCCTGCACAGCCTAGCAAACTTTTATCGTTTATGGAATACTGATATAAAATCTTTGCAGCATACTTAAAGAGCAGCGACCACCCGCAGCACCTTCCACCAGCTTCCATACTGCCACAAAATCGAAGAAGAACAAGACGAAAAAATAAGATTTATATCATCTCGGCATCAGAGAACTCCTCAGCCATTTAAAAGAAGAAAAACTCCAAATCACCCAACTGCCACCTTCCAGACATCACATATTCTGCCATAAAGCGTAACCCATCTCATAAGTGAAAACAGGGTGGGGGACGATATACGAGTATGGCGAGTGGAATGGGGGCGCGTTCGGTGTCGGTGTGATGGCAGGCGCAAAAAAAGTGAAATCTGTTCCACTTATTAAGTTGTCACAATTTATATATATATAATTTTTTTTGTTGGTATTTTCTTCTTCTTCGTCATTTTTCCATGCAACACCAAACGAAAAAGAAGAAGACGAGAATGAAAACAACAACAACAAAAAAATGGCAGCAAGTGTTTAACACGAATGAGTTATGGCAACAACTTCACATCTTGTTTTGAGGGGTGGTTGATGGTTGGTAGGGGTTGCACACGAAACACAATGAAATGAAGAAATGTCACTGACTGACTGACAGTAAAATAATAAAAACGGAAGCTTAAAGTAACAAGAAACAGAATGGAACTGTTCAATGGGGGATGCGAGCGAAGCGAATACAACGAGTATGCGATGCTCGTAAACTTAAGAAAGCACAAGCGAGCAATAATAATTTCTGTGATGTCTTTGTGTGCGAAAAGGATACTCGCGTTCTACATATATCTGTATCTGTGTTTTCTGTCTCTGTTTGTATTGTCGGGAATTTTTTTTGATGATGCTGGGTTCATATGGGACATAAAAAAAAAGAGGAGGCAGTTAGAGGACCAGACGTCCCAGATGACACAAGAGAGGAACTGATGCTCCTCATGCAAAAGCACATCTAGGAACAAAGTTGCTACATTCAATTGTCATGAAAAGTAACTTTGAAATGAAAATGATACACAGTCCTCCTCACGCTCTCCCAGTCTCTATTTGTGTGTGCCTTGTCTATATGTTGTTTGACGAACAAGAAAGCGAGCAAAGAGGTCCTTCTTGGGAATAACTTTATATATGAGCTGGAGCATCATTTCATACATATCCAGAACTTAGAACTCAGAGCTCATGAAACGGTAATGGTTCGTATTTCCTTGAAAGCCTATAAAGTAGATTTATGTGGAGGCTTTTTGTTGGGCGGACCATTTTTTTTTTTTTTATTTTACAACTTTTTGTGTGTGTGTGTTTTTTTTTTGTTGAAAATTTATACAAAGTTGAGAGCATAAGACATCTGCCATCGGAATTATTGTTGGATAAAAAGAATATAGTTTTGGGAACAATATGGCAGTGCTTTTGTTGACCCAGTTGGCAAAGTTTATAAATATATTTTCAATAGGGTAAAAATGTTTTTTGAGTTTTTTTTTACTTTTCTTTAAGCCCTTTGCTGCGAAACTGTTTAATGGACTTAAAACTTTCGTATTTAGATCACTGCAGTTCAAAAAGAAGTCTATCAGTCTGTATGAACCACTTAAATACATTTTTTTTTACAAGGAGCTGTGTAAAAGGATGACATCGTTTACGCCTAACACATGCCATTAGTTTCTAGGTCATGTTATGAAAACTGAGCTTCTATATGATTTAAAAAACGTATGTGGCCAAAATTGACATGACATCCCGATCTACTGTCACTATATTATCAATTAAGAAATATGAACTTACAGCAAAATAAAAAAGTACGCATACGCCCAAGTGCCCCAACTTCAATTTTTTTTTAAAGTCGTAATCCATCCGACGTTTCTACTGTCAAAAGTGACTCTTCTGGGCGTATATTTTTAAATTTCTTTCTAAAATTTAAATCCTAACGACGAGCAATTCAATCATTCCCCAGTTTTCCCTTTAAATCTTATTCTCATTGAAGTTATATATTCTTCCAATCTTCACACTTTAGCATACAAATCAAATGCAAAAGGACGCACATCATTGTCGCGGTCGCCTGGTAATGGTCCCTGGTACTTACGTCGTTCGCCACAAGTACCAAATCTCTTTCAACCAACAACCAACACTCTCAATGTATCAAATATCCCAATTAACTTCTCAAGTGATTTCCTTTATCCTTGCATCAAAGCAAGAATAAAAATCTATTGATTTCTGATGTTTTTGATTTTGTTTTTTTTTTGGATTCTGTCGAGACGTTTCCATTTAAAGTGAGCACAAACAGTGTGTACACACAAATTGAAGGATATAGATCACACCACCCTTCATGTTCCTTTTGGCTAGACGATGATGGTGTAAGGGTGAGGGAGAAGCTTGCTTTATCCGAAAACCGCTCATTGATGCACATCACTCTGCTGTAGCAAGTGGCGCAACGAATAAAGCTGATAGCAGCACCCTTCTTTAGAAAAGGCAAGGCAACTCTTAACTTCGATTGCACTCACGCAAACTCTTCCAGAGATTGCACATCAAATATACCCCATAAAGAAAATCTTCCCTTTATCCTTACTCATCCCATCCCATATCCTATAGCGCTTTTAGTATCGAAATCGATCCGTATCCGGATTTTCAATAAAATGTATCTTGATATTACTTTCGTGCTGTTAGACCACAGCGCCGTATTAGAGAACGTCTGCAAACGCATTCGACGCATTTCAAAAAGTGGTTCCTGTTTCTACAAAATGTACTCGTGTTCGGTGTTCATCGTGTACAGTACACTCATGTACGCATCTAATACAAGACCTGGTCTGATCCGGTCTGGGCAAATCCAACGCCCATCCCTTTGAGCCTCGACTCGACTCGACAGTCAACAGTCGACAGGCACCCTTAAGTGGTTTTTGTTTATATATTTTCAGTGTAAGCCATAAAACTGAACTTTAATTTCCGCTCCGCAAGGCGTCCTTACTTTTCTAAATGAGTATTAAACCCATAACAGTTTGTCGTTAGAAAATTGCAACATGACACTTTGTATACGAGTACGACAGCTATAGCCTGGCCGTGTTCAACTTTAACAACAAAGTACGAGTAGATAGATATACAACACACGTCCATCCCGATCCCGTCCAAAACCAACCAACACAACGCCAACGACACAAGTGCTCCAACATCTGCCTCGAAAAATGTGTCCTGCTTATCTGGAATTATCAATTAAAATGATGAAGGGGTGTGCTCGACCGACGTATACGAGTTTAGGTATTCCTTGATCATCCTTTAAAGATAGTGTACTGTACGTAAAAGTCCCCCCCAAAAAAGGGATGAACGAAGATAAAATTTTACAACTCACCGGGTACTCAAATGCATCAGTCTTTGTAGCTTCGTAGCTTGGACAATTGACAAACTTTCTATCAATCTATCTCCCTCTCTCTCGCTCTCACTCCCCTCCCCAATTTTTATTTGCAAAAAACCAAGCCTTTAATAATTAAAGTGGTATTTAAAATTTAACGATTATGAGCGACACCATGAGGTTTTGTGGCCTGCGGTTTATTTTAATTATCAAGAGCAAAGAGGCTCCACGTCCACATCAGTTAAGCCTTAACAAGCTAACCGCTGCTGTGTTGTTTCAGTTTTTTATGAGAAAGAAACTTTGTCACCAAAAAAGTTTGGTACGCTTTTCTGTCAAAATTGTGAAGCGACACGTCAGGAATTTTATTTCACTTTTGTGCTGCATTTTGTTCAAGGTGAATTTCACAGATTAGTTGAGAGCAATTTAAATTTTCACTTTCGAAATTACTGTCAAAAGTGACAGATAATATTTTGGAGAATTGATAGATGAGTAAAAGAATCTTGGTGACATATCAACATTATATCTCCTTTCAACTAGATTGTATAAAACAAAAAAAAGATATTAAGACAGATATGAATAATTGTTGATATGTCAAAATTAATCCTCTCAAATGATTTTAATTGTCTAATGTGAACACGGTCTTAAAACAGTTAATCGAAATGTCAGAAAGAGTATTATGTAATAATAGCGCTCTTCAGGTTTCAGTTTTTTGATAATTTGGAGTCCTATTATTTTTAAAAGTTGCAGAGCCAAAAATTAGGGATCGGGTCTTTTAGTGTTTACTATTTAGTGTCATCTTAATGAAAATCGGGAATCATCCTTGAATAAAATAAAGAAAATATAAATTTTATGCAATAACAGTTAAATTCCCTTTGACGTTGTGACGTTTGTGAATAGATAAAAATTAACATTGAATATTATTTGACTCCATCTTGTACAAAATAAAGTTACTATCGTAAATATCATTCTAAACAAAAAGGCTTGAGTATTCATCCTTGTTTCACATATTTCAAGGAGTGAAAGTGTAACCTCTGCTTTACGCGTTACCGTTCCACATGTGTTAAGATGGCTGACATCTACTTCATGAAGTAATGCAACACAGGAAACCTCTTTTTTTAGCAAAATTGTAGTAGATTTTTTTAAATCGATTGGGATGTATTTGTTGAGGAAACCTATTTTGACGTTTCATTCATTTCTTTGTCTCAATTCTATCTCCTTGAAAATATCAAATGGAAGTAAGATGAAAATTAGGAGCGTCGAAATGCGACGCGTCAAAAGACTTCAATGTGCCAAAAATTTTCAGAATTTTCAAAATGATAAATTTTATTTGGTTTCAAATTTAGTATGTTGGAAATATCGGAAAATTGCTTAATGTATACGTACAAAATTTTCTATTTAATAAAATTCAGCCAAAAATAATTTCATTGTGAAATTCACTTCACTTGGAAATTTCCCATACTGGTGCATATTTTAATAAAAGAAACGATACATTCCATAAATCTAAATCTCTTTTTCGTTTTTCTCATAATCTGTTGTTTGAATTTAAATATTTCCAAAAACAAAACAACAAATCCCGTTTGGGATGTCAAACATATTTGTATCCGTTTGTGTATGCGGTATACCTTCTTGACATATCGGAGCGGCGCGGCGGTAAAAGACCAAAAAGACACGAAAGAGGAAATATTGTGTATGCACTTTTCAAGGCTGACGGGATGATCCTCTCGCATCAGTTTATTTTTTCTCTAGTATCTTTTTTTTTAGGTTCAAAATCAGATTGGATTCTCTAGCACTTCTTTTATGAATCATGACACGAATAGTGTATTTTTGGACATCATCACCACGCACCGCCTGGCCGAGCGCTCTGCCGCGACACCATGTCCCGTTTGAAGTGTCGAAAGTGCCACTAAGGCATGTTAAAGTAGGCATTAAGGATGTATGAGTGTTTTGTCTAACGCAGAACGGATTTATAGTGGGGCAGATGTTTCCCATTCTCACGGATCACAATGTCAGTCATAATTTTTCTTCCTATAAAACGGAACGAGAAGTGAAAACTTAATTTTTAATGTTTTCAATCGAATGGAAGAAAAGCGTTTTTTTTACCTTTTTTCCTGATGCGATGTTTTGGGTTGGGGTTGGGATGAGATTGAGATTTTTATATTATAGGGGGAGCTAGTGTATGTGGAATTAGAGGGAAACCCGCACTTTACACGTTTGTATCGTTCGGATTTGGGCACCTACTACACCTTCAGGGTCGTAAATTAAGATTTTTCTTACAGTTATGTTAAAATTTTAAAAATAGATTTAAAAGAATGAAAAAAAATGTATCTTATTGAATTATGGCGCATATGAATTCGTTTTGAATGAATATTTCTTTTTTTTTTAGAGAGAGGGATAAGAAAGAGAACGTTCGTATTTCTTAATGGCACTATCATGTGTTGATTTACGAGGTAATATGCTTAAGTGATAAGTTAGTGTAGTGACAGCTAATGGAATAAAATTTGTTTTATATTTTGGAAAAGGTATGAGTCTTAAAGTTCAGTTGGAATTAACGAGGAAGGAACTGAAATTACTTTTGTTCTTAACCAATCACATAATTATGAAAGTGCAGAGACCGCCATTTTGAATTTAGAAAAAGACCTCATTTTATCCTTAGATCAAATCTAGTACAATATATTTTCAGGGAAATTATTTGATCCTTCGGTCAGTACTTGAATTGAACTTGAATTGAACTCATCTAAGATTTTCAATAAAAGAAAAAAGGAAATAACTTAAAACTATAAGCGAGTCCTTTTAAAAAAGGTCCTAAAATAAAAGAAAAAAGTTAGGAACTGAAAACTATTGATTAATGACAGGTGACACTGTAGAACACAGAAGTATACATTATTAATGAAAAAGATTAAGGGCCGTATTATCACTCGCAAGTCGCCTTAAAAAATAAGCGAATGTCACTTTTTCGCATTAGTGTTTGCGAATCGCCAAATTGACTTTCGCCTTAAACTTCAAAAAATTGGGTAATTGAAATGTCGTTCTGTTACCATTTGGCGAATGCTCGCCTTTTTCTGTCACAATCGGTCGAACTGTAATTCTTAGTGACTTTGAAATACCACCAAACTGTTAATTCGCCAAAACATTCGACTTTAGGTGAATGTTCGACTCTTGACTCGCGAGTGATAATACGTCCCTAAAAGAAGTGGCCTAAAGATACTACCCTAAGGAACCTCGATGCAGTAATGAAATCAAGATGGGTTTTCTAAATTAACCTTTTAAAGTCTGTTTTTAAGATTAAATAAATAAAAATACATAATTTCTTGTCCATATGTCGAAGAACTTTTAAAGTCTTAAGGACAACTGCTGGCAACACCTGATATCAGCTAACAGCTTCATTAAAAATAGGCTCTCTTGAGTTTGAGTTAAGGATTCATAAAATAAGAACAGAGCTTGAAAATGATTCTAAGTAACTTATCTTTCAAAAATTCTGCAAATAATTAGACTATTACTTAAAATGACACATTCTATAAAAAAAGTTAAAAATTATATTCCTCTCATTATTCATGAGCCATCCCTGTTTTTTTTTAACACAAGCTAAGCAATTTCATCTTAACTTTAAGTTATCAAATCCAAGGGGGAAATTTAAATTCCCTACATGCATTCTTCCAACAAAGAAAACTGAAAAAATTCACATAAAAAAAAACTTACCTTGCATAGTATGCAGCAGCGGCCATGGCCTGTGCTGTCTCCATCATAAGATCAATTTTACAATTCCGATAGGGGTACCTGGCAATGCCATCTTCCTGCAATCCGCCAGAGTTTATCTCATCTTCCAAAGAGGCTTGTATTGTTGTCATTGTCGTTGGCGGTATCGTTGACGTTGCATGTGCAATTTCCTCTTCGAAAACAATTGGCAAAGCACTTCCCTTTCCCGATGGCTTCTCCAAAAGACCGGCTTCCCTCAGATTATCCTCAACGAAACTCGCATGCATTGTGGCACTGCCCAAAGGAACCTCTCGTACGTTATAATCTTCCATCATCATACCGCTGCCGCCGCCGCCGTTATCCCCCGCGAAGCTGACATGATTCGTTGGCGGAATTCCATTCGAACCGGATGAAGAAGTGATGTTGCTGGTATGGGGGTATGGTTGATGGCCTTGAGTGAAATTTAGAGCCTGCCTTTGATTATGCTCGCCGTCGGCTCTGGTTCGTTGATGGGCTGCAGAGTTAGACGTAGATGGCAGAGGTGGATTTTTTGGAGGTGGCGGTGGGGGCAGCTGATTCCGGTAATGAAAGTCTTCCTGGCGAAAGTAATGCTCCTCATATCCGATCCCACTGCTGGGCCCAGCTGATGTATGTTTTCTTTGATTTGACGGATTGCTATTGCCGCCGCCGCTACCACCGCCATTCTGCTGTTTGTGCCCAATGCCGACGCCGCCGCCACAACTTCCACTGTCGGATGCCAGCGGACCAGTTGATGTGAGTTTTTTGCTTCCGGATGAAGCCGCACTGGATTTTTGGGAGCCCCTTCCAGAGGCACGTCGTCTTAGATTTCGGTTTGACAGCTGGTGGCCGTTTGTTGAAGTGGCAGCGGAGTTGGCGGCTGAATTATTGTTTATCCCTTTCGAGTGGGATGAGTGCGGTGTGTTTTGCGGCCGCTCCGGTATTGTTTCGTAGACGTGTTGCTGGAGTTGGTGGTATTTCGGCTGTTCCTGCTGCTGCTGCTGTTGCTGTTGAGTCTGATGATGGAGTACAGACGCCTTGTCACACATCGGCTCGACGAACCCTTGGGGAAAATGAAAGTGCAAATGGGGTGCAGTCGTGGAGACCATCTGCTGCTGCGGTGGCGGATGAGGAAGCTTCAAAAAATGCAACCCTTTCGGTTGTTTTGACGAGCACGAATCCCTCATGAATGATGATGACGATGATTGCTGGTGGTGGTAATGTTGCTGTTGCTGCTGATGTTTGCTAGCTGATGCCGCTGCTGGTGGCAAATTATTCAAATGAAAGTCATAGTTCTGGGAGACACTACCACCACCGTGAGCTCCGCCAGCTCCACCAGCACCGCCATTGCCAGCAGAAGAACGCATATCGAACATGGTCTGATTCAACAAGTGTTTCTCGTAAATGTCGTGCAGCAAATTGGTGGCAGTTTTGGAAATTTGATTAAAATTCTGATGTGCCATTGGAATCCGACTACCGCCACCCTCTCCCGCGCCGCCCTCATGCTGACTTGTCGAAGAGCCAGGATGGTAGAAGCCGCTGCTGCCATGTACTCCGGGCCCATTCGAATGTGTGGCAGAATTCGCTCGATGCTGATTCTGATGCTGATGCTGAATCTGATGCAGGCCAGCTCCAGGTGGCAGTGGTCGGAAGGGTTGCGGAATCGGTACCGCAATTGATTGCTTTCCACCAGCCATTATGCCCGTTGTGTTGCTATCATACCAGCATCGGATTTTCGATCTGCCGGCATTGTCTGACGCACCAGAAGTGGCAGCGCCGCCGCCATTGCCAGGGGGCAAATCAAAGACAGAACTATTTGCATGGCTTGCCCGGAATGTCGAACCAGGAGGCAATAGTACTGCTGTCAGATTCGACGAGTAGTTCGTCGTGTTTGTGGTTGTAGTTGTAGAGTCCTGAGAATTGGAATTGGAATTGGATGCCTGATGCTGGCGAGCAGTGGCAGCACCAAGACCGGAAGATGACGATGATGATTGTTGTCGGCTGCTGCTGCTGCTGCTGTGCGGATGGTGATGATGATGCAGTTGTAATCCGTCCCGTTTAATTGCCGAACTGCCTGCGTGCCGAGGTCTGTGCACAGATGCCTGCAAAAGATATTTAATAAAATGTTCAAATAAAAGTCTCGCATATAAAATAGTTCTCATTGTTTTCATTTTGGCAATAAAATTCTTCAGATTCTCAAGAAGTGATGGTTTTGATTTCCATAACGATGACCGACCGACGCAAGAAAAGGTTAATGCGTCATTTAGTCTACCTCTGTCCATAAACAGAAGGAACGTTCATACATGTTCGACAACGGACCACTTAAATTTTACTACACCACTTAGCAAAGGGGCAAACGAACATACATATAGTATATCTTTCTTGTTTAGGCATATTTTTCGGTGTCGTACAATTTGAGTTTTAATTAAAAAGTTATGACAACCAAATTAGTTGTTAATTGAAAATAAGATATTCGAATTTTATTGCCGAAATAAAATTTTATAAATGCACTTATGAGATGTATGAGACTTACAAAAACTGGTGCTGCTGCTTGGGAGGAATCATCACTGGTCCTGAAATAAAAATAAAAGATTTTTACAATTTACTATTGTATAAATTAACGAACGGAATTGTATACAAATTAGAGAAAATGGTAACATATTGAAAAACCATTTAAGGGAAGCCCGAGCTATTTTTCCCATAAAATCTTAATTTTAGTTCTTTTCCTCGAAAATCTTTATTGGCTTTGATTGTTTAAAGGGAACATACATAAATGTCAAATTGAGGACAAAATTTTAAAAATTGAGGATAGGCAAGGTTAAATTTTTGCTATCTTTCATTTATCACATCATTTAATTCTATAGTGAAAAAGCAACGGTTTTAAAACCACTGAATTAAAACTTTGACAGGAAGCGTGACAGCTTATAATTTTTAGAAATCCTCAAATCGGGTAAAGAAATACAAATACATAAAACTTTGTTAGTTTTGACTTTACTCAACAATAATTTCTAGTTGTCCTGCAAAACGAATTCAAACGGTTATTAAAATATGTCTCAGTGTACAGGGTGCCTAAGGAAAACCAAATACATCAACCACAGCAAAATAAAAACTATCAATGACAAGAACCACTATTTCACAACACACCTCAAACTGTGTTTAAATTGAATCGGTTTTCTTTTTCAGAGATTCTAAAACTTCTGTTTCCGAGTCTCAAGTCTTTGCTAAATTGCAAAAAATTCAATACTTTTTGGTTCTAGTATAAGCTAAAATTGTTTAGGGTACTCTACTCCTAGATGGCACTCAAGGGATTTTTGTTTTCGGTTTGTGCATTTGCTAGAATCATAGTTTGAGAAACTCACCTGTCATCCGGTGCTTCGACTCGAACAACTTTCAAATTCAAATGCGACGGTCGTCGCCGTGGAATTCGATTTGTTTTCGGTTTATTATTCTCAGGCATGTTTTATTTTTTTTTTATCTCGACTGCATTTCCTGAAATTAAAAAAGAAGAAAAAAAATATTAATTCATTTTTTTACGAAACGTCAAAAAAAATTTCTTAGGAAGAAGGCCGTAGAGTTCAAATTAAAACCAATTTTGCATCTGACGAAACCTTAACTGACCCCAGTTTTGATCTAAATTCGAACAAAAAAGACTTAAATGAAGTCCATTACCCGGATACCAAAAGGGTAAATATGTGGATAGAAAATAGAAAAAAAAAAATATGTGAATGTGAATGCGAGAAAGCAAATTATCCTTAATCCACAATTCACATATCTATATACACACATTCTGGTGCTGTTTATCAAGTCGAGGACAATTGACACAGAGGAAGTTGACAATTTCATTTTGAAAAGAAGGCATATGAGGCACAGTGGATGGCGGTGCGGTTGCATCAACGCCCCATCCATTTCATATTAGGAAGAGCTGCATTAAAAAAAAGGATAACTGGGATGCATAAAAATTATAAAAAGAAAAAAAAATATCCTTTGCTTTGACGATTGTCGACAACAAGGCTGGGGTGGTGTGGTGACAGCGACGACGACGACGGAGGCAATGGCGATGGCGACAGCAACACCAACACCGACGACTATATACTCACTGGAGGAGGTGAATCCTTGTATTCATTTGCACGACAACGACGACAATGAACGAGGATGATGAGTGTTTTCGGTCTCAGTGTTGTGTTAGATTTGTGTAGGATTGAAATTGCATCGTGTCTGACATAACGAATTGTCATGCTTGCACCATCATCGCAGTTCAGTCTCTACTCTATCTATATAAGAGGGCGAAAGGACGACTCGTCCTTTTGTTGATGTTTATTGAGGCGGGCGGTGGCGATGAGCTTCAGCTTACATATAGTTTAAATCCAATTCTACTGTGCTTCCTCTCACTCTCCATTCTCCAAGGACTTATGACATATTTTCTCTGAGTGCTTGATGTCTGTTCTGTAACTTGGTGAACCTTTCCATTTGCATGCGAATTTCTATTTCAGAATCCTTTTTTCCTTTTTCGTTTTTTGTGTTTTTTTCTTTCTGTTATTTTAATTTCATACCATGAACCGTTTGTCGATTGTTATCGGCCGAATTGCTTTCAAAGGACTTTTAACATGGCTCTGTCACGAGATGGATAAAATAACATGAGGGCGAGTTTTGCCTATCTATTTCTATAGTATTCTATTCTTTTAATGTGCGTGTGTGTGTGTGTTTAAGTTGTGCATGTCAGAAAAAAAAGAGGATAGGTTCCTGTGAATTTTTATGAGAGAGAAAAATCTATTTTAGAGGACACTTTCTGTTTGAACATGGATACATTAGTATCCTGGCTTCGTCAATTAAGCGGTGATTTGGGGCTTGTTGCAATTGATTGCTAGGTTCTGGAATTTACTAACAGGATATACAATTGGAGATATGTTAGTAAGTTGTATGAGTAAGGATTATTTGAATGTTTTGAGTCAATTCCTTTTTATTTTTTTTTATAAAGAGCCAAGTGAACAACACTAATTGAAGGTTCTTTTTTTCCTAAATTATAGAGTGGAAACTTTATATGCCTTCCTAGTCAGACAGACAGTTATTTTATATATGTACATATGTATATTTTTTGGTCCCTAACAAGCCCAGTTTTGGAGTCACATTTTTGTAAATGTTGGTGTATACATACGAGTGAGTATATCGATTTTTTTTAGTCGAATTAATTAGGTGAAATATGTTAAACGGAATCAGGAAACAACTTCATGTCAACTTAACTCACATAGGAAATGGATTCACTTAAAGAGCTGCAAATACCTAACATAACTTTGACTTCGTATTTTCAGTAGCCTTTGGTTAAACGGAATTAGAATAATTCAAAATGTGGGATATTCGCTTAAGGATGTCCGAATTTGATCAAAATAGGGTATTTTTGAGTTTATCAATTTGAAAACCACGAAAAACATAATTTTTTGATAAAATTTCTCAAAATCAGCGAAGATAATCTTTTGTGGGATATTCGCAAAAACGGATGTGAGTAACTGGTCAATTCATTGATCAATTGGGTTCGACAAATATGTTGCCACAGAAAAGAAAAAAAATTGAAAATCTTGAAAATTATCAAATCCCATTTTTGGGATATTCAAAAAAAATCTTAGAGGTACCTCTTTATACGTCCGAAGTCAGTTAATAATGAAAATTCATTTATTTTTACGTTTTTATCTATTAGATGTTTAAAAGTTCTGAGGGTTTTTGATTCCTTATTGTGGGATATTCAATAAAAAAGGTCCCTAAATGGTCAATTCAATTATTTTTTCTTGAATATTTTAAAAGAATTCTAATTACCTCCCAAAAAATTGAAATATTTTCCGAATATCCCACATAATAGGGATTTTAAATTTCTGAAGATCTTGTTTTTGGTTGCACAATTTTCATATCCAAATTCACTTTGCACGACTAATTACTAACCTTCTTTGAAGTCACATGGCCTCTTTCGAATATCCCATAGAAAAGTAAACAAGTCTTTGTGTGTTTTAAGCTTTACCTGTGACAGTATCCAGTAGAAACAACTTTCTAAGACTTATCCACAAAATGCAAACAATAAATACTCATTCTGTAGTAGACCAGAAGTGACATACGCTTTAATATTATGTCAAACTTTGAACCTATAATCAAAATGATTGGCTCAGCCAGCATATATACTTTTCAATTCGGATTGCATTTAAATTGTTGGTTGTATAAATCCCCTTAATTGCATGTTATTTTCCAACGGATATCCGTTTCAATTCAGAGGTTTAAAAACTATTTTTTTTATTGTTTTGTTATTTTTATGTAAAAAAGAAAAACTTTAGCTCTGCATTTTAATTGAAAAACTCGAAACAAAACAATTTGCATCTAACAATGACTGACAGTTATAGAGAAGTGAGCATTTAATCTACATCACTCCTTTCGCATAGTTTAAGTGTTGCACAAAGTTCTCCACTTAAAAATAATAAATCCAAATCCTGCAACAACCAACAACGAGGCGGGCGGCGCATCTGTAAGATGATGGGGGTCTATACCGAAAGGGGTTATTCGTTTTCTCACAATTTGAAAAGTACTTGGTTTTTTTTTTATTACATCAGGATCGCAGATATTCCCTTATTTTGCATTCACGCCGCCTTGCATCAGATGAGGTGTATCATTTTATGCACATCTCAGATCCGCACTTTTATCAGATTTTCTCTATAAAAGATACAGTATCTGAATCTGGCTCTTGTTTCATATTTTTTACATTTATTTTATTATACCTACACGCATCAAATAGAGCTAAGGAAGCGTGCGTTACACCTACCACCCGCTGCTGCGCTGCCACTGCTTCCACATGGTTAAAGTATAGTTTTAAGTTCACTCCACACGTTTGCGTTGCGTTGATGATGCGATGTTATAGATACTTAAAAGTCAGCAAAGATCCGTTTGGATAATTTATTCGTTCTGCCGTTCTTTTGCGGTGCAGTGTACTGCAGCAGACGCAGACGACCGACCGTCGACGACGGATAGAGCACGAGTGGAGCAGCAGCGAAACACCTTAGATATAGACGCAACTCAATGCATCATTCGCCAGAATCTGGAAGAGGATGTTTCATAGAATATGTGCATGTAAAAAAACCGTTGCTCCCTCATGTATATGTAATTTTTATCCCTTTGGAAGAGCGGGTGTTTATGGTAGATTCAATGCAATTTATCATACATACACTCTCGTATGTGTAGCTGCATCCAAATCCAAAGCACCTCGTGTGGCGCGGGTGGGTGATGCTATACCTTACCGCTCGAATCGTGCCAAATGATGCTTAGCGAGCGCACCGCTGCTGCTGCTACAGCACTCCAATTCACATGATGACTATGATTGTATGTATAGTCGGTCTATGGATGGTGGAGGTGGATTTGGATTCTCGAATGTCCCATATCAGTTCAGTACCTCATGTCTTGTTCCATAAGTTTTTTCCAAGTTGCAAGGCTACGGATGCTATTAAGCAAATTAAATTCTAGAGAAACAAAAGTTGCAGGAAACAAAAAAAAAAAAACTGAAGAAGAAGAAGAGGAAGAAAAAACTGAACGAGCATGTTGCACGAAATAGCTCATACATTTTTAATTATTTTAAAGTTGAAAGTGGGATTAAAAAAAATGTAGTTTTGTGGCAATGCTTTTTGAACTTAGAATGAAAGCTTGCCACTGAATAATTTTGAAACCGTTGTTTTTCCAGTAACATGGATATGTAAACTCAGATTCTAAGGCTTACTGCACACGAGGCACTTGGATAACACGTGATACCTCATGTCATTGGAACCTCTCCCTTTAGTCTACTTGGATGCATTGGACTTTGACACTCTTGCATCTGGATTTTCGTAAAATTTCAAATTCGACACCTTCGTTTTTTGACGTATATCGACTCTTTGGCAGTTAGGAATGGGTCTTATCACTGGAAATGATTTTTTGGTGAAAATTATGGCAAGTTTCTAACAGCTTCTGGAATAGTTAAATTTTCTCTGGCTGCAGTCCCAAGTCAAGGCGAAAGATTCGCCAAGTGTTTTGTCTGCAAGAGGTCGAATTATACTGGAACAGCATCTTTCCGAAAACTCTTGGACGGTTAGTGGTGATGATTTACTATAAATTAAAGGACTAAAATTTATCCACCACAAAAGTCCTCTTGAAAGAGTGAAAAATTCGTCGAAGATTTCGGAACTTTGCCTGAACGGGATTTTAATTTTGTTAGAGTAATTTCATTATAAGGCAAATGTTTTTCAACGCCATATTCGACCGAATATATGACAACCAAACTGACAGATGGGGCTCCAACAATATGGAGCTATCAACTGTCAAGTTTGAAATTTCCTGTTACGAAACTCTTAATACTGTAATATAAATTCAGATTTTTGTAAGGTTTTCTTAAATTTAAGAAACTGAAAAATTGTCAAAAGCTTCTTTTGTAATCAGTTAACGATTCTCTTGAAACCAATACTCATCCTTCAAAGGGTTTTTCAACGCAGTAGTAGATGTCATGATGATGATGAAGGGATGGAAAAACTATAGCAAAAAAAGAAAAGTGAGTGAGAACGTAGGTTTATGTCGTCACTGTCACCGCATATAGCAGAATTGAGTCGGAACTTCTCGTGACTCATTAGAAAAATCCACTATAAAGTCACAGCTTTCGTTTTGGTGTCTTTCTAGCATCAACCATCATTAGCGTAATTTTTTCTTTTGCAGTTCCTTTCTTTTTTTTTTTTAGATATGTTGGTATGTGTGAAGGTATATTCTTTGAAATAAAACTAGGATAGGTGGAACAATGATATGATTGTGAACTTCACTTTTTTTTTTAGGTGGAGAGAGTCAGTTAAAGATTTTTTTTTTTAATCCTGCGTCAGATTTTTTATATACCCACCCGGGCGCCTGTTAAGTATTTAACTGTGCAAGGAAGTGGCATTTAACTCATTATAAAGAGACCAACGGACAAACCATAATCATCGCCATATCGCCTGGCCAACATGGAAACATAATTCCACAAGATGACTACTGGATGATGGTAATGGGCAATGGCAATAAAGATTGCATTTTCCAGCAGTCATACTGCAGCCAGTAATGATAAATTGAGAATAATTTTCTTTGAATTGCGACTTAAGTAAGGACTACTGTACAAAAAAAAAAAAATAGCCATTGACATTTTTATTTCTTCCATTTTTTTTTTTGAGATTTTATTTAACTTGGTGATGGACGACGAGACTCGAGAATGAATGAGTCTGGAAAAAGAAGAGTGTTTTTTGGTGATGCAATTCTATGACACGAAGTTGAAGTACCTTTTTTTCTCTTGTGTTACCTGTCTGGAGTTTTGTTTTTTTTTGTATTCTTGAAGGAAAAGTAATGAATAGGTTTTTCCTATTTATCTCCCATTTCCGAAATTAATTAGTGAAGTTTATTTTTTAAGATCTGTCATTACAAAAGCGGGGGAAGTTTCAAGTTCATGGCAAAATTTAGGGATTGGGGATTTCGTCTTTAGCAAATTAAATACTCATTTCTGGGTAAGTTTTTGTCTCCAATATGGGTATTTTTTTAACAGGCAAAAAATAGAACCTTTGTTGAAACTTAAACTTCAATTTTTTGATTCTGGTACTTTAAAGTACAGAGTTCTGTAGTATTTTTCAAGTACTTTGTCACAAGTACAAGCTTTTGAGTACTCAAGAAACAAAGTACTTAAACTAATACTTCAAAGTACATGTACAAAGTACTAAAAAAGTATCTCCAAGTATTTTAAGTACTCGACGAGTTCTTAATTTTGATGAAGCAAAATTGTCCTCTATGTATAGACTAATAAATTTCTGATTGTTTGTCTCGCTAAAACTCGAGAACGACTTGGCCGATTTGGCTAATTTTGGTTTTGAAATGTTTGTCGTAGTCCAGGGAAGGTTTCAAAAGTGCGAAAAAATAGAGAAATTACCAGGAAGACAGTAAAAAAATAAACAGTTTCATTTTCGCAAACAATTTGATCTACCTACGGCAAAAAGTTCGCCGGGTCCTCTAGTATTCCTTAAAAATTCAAATTTTTGAAATTAACATTTCTAGAAAGCTAGACATTACTTAAAAGTTTTTTAGTAGTTGAAAAATTGCTGAAAAATCGAAACCAAGTGTACATAGAAAAGTACTTTTTTTAGTAAGTTCTTTTACTTCAGAGGCTTGAAGTTCTAAGATATATACTCAAGAACCTGAAACTCTAGGTTTAATTAGAAGAAACAGAGGAAAAATCGAACAGTTATAACTTGTGTTTTATTCACTGCTGTATAGCTAGTGTAGCATTCAAGATCAAGTAAATAAAATGATCGAACTCATTCAAACATCTATCACCAGCATTATTTTTGCTGATGTGATCTTTTTCACCAGCAATCATTTTTTTTTGTTTTTTCCGAGGAAAATTTTGCTGCGCTATCTACCCAGCAGTGAATAAAACACAGTTATAGATATTAGGAGATGATTAAACACAAAGGTAGAAAACCGTGCTTATTTTTATGCTTGACAACATGTTCGATTTAAATTCTTTTTTTATGTGCGTTTGTAGTCTCAGTTTTCATTCTTTACAACATCTTATTATTTCGATTCTTCATCTCTTTTTCTCCGATCAGACGCCAATAATTGAAATTGGAAAGATCTTAATTTATTTTTATTATTTGATTTAATATCGTCATTAATATCAAAACCAATTTGTCAAAGTAAATTAATACAAATTGAACACAATGTTAAAGTTATGTTTTGACTCAAAACCTCCTCTGATGTTCTCAATTTTATCCAAAGACGATTTCACCATTATACACAATCGATGATTTATGCCAATTTAATTAAAATCAAACAAAAAAAATATAAAGTCATCAATCTTCCATATACCGTAAGATGCTCAGTTCTGTAAATAGATCAATTTATGACATCAATCCATCTGAAGCGTTTGCAGTGCATTATGCTCACACTCACTCACACATCACATCAAGACGACACAGAAGAACATCACACACAACATCATCAGAGTCCCAAGAAGATTCCATCTTAATGGTCTTAATCGATGGCGACTGTTCCAAGACCAATAACAATCAATAAATCTTTTGTAATTGAGCATGGGGTATCGTTTTGCATGCAAAGTTAAAAGATACAGATACAGATACTCGTCCTCAAAACAACCACCACCAATTTTTAAAGATCATCGGCTTTTTTTTTTGCAGAGCAGTAGAAGATGAAGAAGAAGCGGAGTCTGATGCATCACTGACAGAAATTGCTATGTTGATTCTGATCGGGCATGCATCGTTCGGGAGGAGGCTTGGAGCATGCCAGCATGTTGCATATCTATCTACGAATGAGGCGCCTTCTTGACAACTAGCAGTCGCCTCTGAAGACATCTGAAATTAATCATCGAGCTTGTTGCACATGCACAATACACTGGAACGCTGAAGTCTATAGAGAGACACGAGACCATAAGAGATCAGATCACCTTATGCTTCGCTGTTGACTTGGTACCGTGTGTCGGTTCCTAGAGTCGTCGCGGTCGGTAGTCGCAGTTGCATGTGCTTGAGTTCTTATCGCGTGTGGGATGGTTTTTTGTTTGTATTCTTTCGTCTTAATTTTGCATTCATAGCTCCTTTAGTTATTTTTATTAATAGTGCAACTTAAATCTAAAGGTAGATAAAAATTAAAATATTTTCAACGAGCAAATCGTGCGTCGTCGTTGGTCGTCGGTCGTCGTTCGTCGTGAGGCGGTGCGGCTGCGGCATCATAAAGATAGATAGACTTTGACATTTGATGCAATAATAAGACTATTCAATTCACCACACCACCATCGGTCGGACCCAACAACCATTTAGGGACGCTGTGGGGGGCTTCAGCATGAACACTTTCTGTCGGGTAAAATATGTACATTACGTCGCGCTTTGAAATGCAGTCAAAACAAATTATTTATTCTTATTTGCTGAATATAGAAGATTTATGAGTATGAACAGGGTTGCCAACTCGGGGTAATAATTTTCAGATTTTGAAGGAATATTGTTTCACAAAAATACAGGTATTTAGAAGAAATTTTAGGAGATACCGACTTAGTTCTGAAATGACTTTAAGAAACGAGTTTTTGAGATTACCAAAAGTCAAAGTTTTAGTAACATCATTGGAACCAATCTTTACATTTTCCTCAATCCCAATTCAATTTAAAAAGTTACACGTGACGAAACAAATTTTCACATGTTTTTTAATTTAAGCCTTTCAGACATTTTTAGCGAATACCTTATACCACTATAGGAAATAGGTGTTGGCAACCCTATGAATATGACCATGGTTAGTTAGAATCATCATTATTATTGTCATTGCATTCAGAGACTATAGAGACAAACAGACAAAAGAGTTGTTTGTTGTATTGGTATGTTTTCGCCATTTTGAATTGCAAATTGAGGACATTTTATAGCCAAAGGGATTTTATTACTTCTAATTGCAAATTGTTTATCCGCGTCATCCCAGGGATGAAAATTAATGCGGGTTCGAATAAGAGATCATTGTGCTATTAACCAATGAAATTGAAATGAATTGAATAGATACTGATGATTGTTGTATGATGTGATGTCAAATGGGAAAGACCACACAAGTTACCAGTAAAGTGTTGTACTTGAGCAAAAAAAAAAAAATGAACCAGGAATAGGATTTGCAGTTCTGGAACAAATTGTATTTTGTGTCTGTTGGAATGGTGGATTTTTATTTATTGAAAAAAAAAGAAAAAAAAATATTTATGTGGACTTTATTTAACCTTTCCGCGGGGAAATTGGACTTTTGTTAAAGGATTTTAAGAGACACTTTTTGAAAGGTTCAACAAAGTTTGTTTTTAACAAATCAGTGTTTAAAGCTCAGCGTTGACCAATGAAGAAAATATACACGTCAATGTTTATGATGATAAAATACAAGTTGTTCAAGTTTTTTAATACAGAATATTATGGTTAAATATTTCTACAGAAGTTTTCAAATAAAAAATGGAAAATTAAAACTTTATTGCAATTTGTGATGCCCAAAAATTGATTTTTGAACTAATTTTTGGTAAAAAATAGTAAACATTTTTTTCAGAATAATTGTTAGCTGATAAATTGAAGGATTTTTTGTACCTCAGTAACATGCCAACATTTTTTGAGTTATTTTGGTGTTTTTTGAAAAGGCATATTTTTTTAAGATAACTCTACAGTGCAGCTAATTTTGGTAACTATGTATAAACATTTGACACTTATTGGTTTTCTTCATCGTACACAAAACTCTTAAGGCTTATTTTTGCTCACTAATATTTTGAATCAAATTGCTTACGAAATTAAAAGTCTTAAAAGATTTAATAAATGGTGTCGAATTTCGAAGCGTATTTTGTACCGCCGTGTTTCTTAACTAATTGACCGTTGATAGTCACAGTTGACATTAAACTTCAATATTTATTGTATCGTCTCAAAATGACTTTCGAATTTAGACTTCCCAAACAGCACTGTTTGCAAAACAAAAAATAAAATTGAAGATTGAAGTTAAGAATGGTCGAATTGAATTTTTGACAAAAGGGCCACATCGTTTCTCGAAAGGGTTGTTCAAATTTGTAAGATTGTAGGAGGTAATCTCTAGATCTGCTGAACCGATTTTGAACATTTTTTTACCAAAGCTATACGTAGTTTGTGAGTAACATAGGCTATGTATTGGTGATAAATTAGATATGGAATGAAGCAGAAAATAGTGCTTGAAGTTTGTGCTCTAGCAGATAGGCTGCTACTTTTTTTCATAGAAAAATAAGTAATTAATATGCATGATGTCGATTCCAGAGGATGATCATATTCAAAACTTAATTAAAGTAACGAATATCAGTTTCTGAACAGTGATATTTTTCTATTAAAAAAATTCAGTCTCTGGTATCAAGTTCTCAAGTTCAACTTCAGAAAATAACTTTTAGTATTTTTTTCTTATTTTTTAAAAAATGGTAGGTATAGGTAAACTAATTTCCTTAAAAAATTTTCCAATTGTTAAAAACCACATTGTATAAAAAAAACTAACTAAAGTCATTATCTTCATTCGTTCCAAAAATTTTTAATAATTTTGAAATACTTTTATACTATTTTTGTAAACAATTGACGATTGAATTTTTTCAGATGTCAAAAAAATTATTCTGAACTCAACTATTCTAAAAATATTCAATTTTTATTGCAAGTAGTGGTATAAAATTTCTCCCATTTTTGACACCTTTATTCTTATCTAAACTATAAATCCGTTTTAATTCAAAAAAGGGACAAGCTAATTATCATTCCACTAAGAATGATAAAATTATTCAAGAACAAAAAAACACAACCTACAATTTTGAAATTTACAGAAATTCCCTTATCAGATCTCATATTTTCCATCAAATTACCAATTCACCCCCATGACACTCCCCGCCCGCCACCTGTTTAATTTCACACAACAAACTGAAAAAGAACATCTCTATATTTTTTTAATTCATATTATTTATAAAAAAATTCTTTAGATTTTTAATTTAACACACAATTCTTCTTCTTTTCCAATTTATTTCCCAGAACTCCATCCCACAATTTCCTATTTTTTCCCACGTTTCAAAAATTATTCCCTTTGCGTAGGTTAGGTAGGTATCTAGTATTTATCTCATCAAGAAGATCTAATTTCAAAATTCAGTGGCGCGCATCTAACGCACTTCTTTCTCGTCGTCGTCATCGTCACGTTCCCCTTTTTTCCTTCTGACTTCTGTCATTCCGGAAGTGTTATCAAGTGACGCTAATTTAAATAATTCCAACTTAAGCGTTAAAAAAGCCACAAAAATCCATCCATGAACATATTTCATTTTTAATTTCCCAGCTGATTATCAAGTGCCATAATTTTAGAACCCCAGACTTAACAGGGTGTCACTGGATGGGTGCAAAAGACATGTTTTTTGACATAACAATTAACTTTGTCGAGTGTTGTTGTGTGTGTGTGTGTACATGAAATGGCTTAATCGAGTGTCAAAGGACAAAAGAGTCAGCCATAACAATAAAATTCGAATTAGACTAACAAAAAAAAAATATTAAAATCCCAAGCGACGTTTGACACAAGAGAACCCTTAATTGCGCCGCACCATCAGCACTTGGTGTCAAAGTCCAGCGCCAGACAATAATCCGATAATTTGACGGGCTCGTCACATGTACACGAGTATCAAGCCAACTAACCGGACTATCCAGAGGAGTTTGGATATTTTTTTGTGGTTCGTTCTTATCATCTCAGCCCGAGAGCCATGGGATTCTCTGTAATGCACTAATTCGTTGAGCAAAGAGAAACGTCCACACCAAAGTGAAAAAAAGAAAACAAAAAACAGGAATGAACCACACACCAAGAGATTCTGGATCAGGTTCTTGCTTATCGCCCTCGACCACACGAGTCACGAAAAAATCTCACATCCAACACAAGTGGGAGACCCGAACGAAACCAGCGGGTTAGGTTATTGTGATCTTCATGCGGTTGATGCTCCTCCAAATCTGCTGGAGACTTTGGCCCTTCTCCAACGAAGACGATGCATTTCGGTGGTCGACTTTTTGACATTTAATACCATAAATTTGACAGCCAACTGACAGTTAATCCCTGCCCCGAATCGAGCGGAGTGAAAACGAGGCACGGTATTTTAGGTTTCTGGTTTTAAACAAAAAAAAAAACTATACCGTTACATGGTCGAGGTATGATTGATGCTGACAATTATGATTATGTTTCATATTTTTGGGTTGAGATGGGACATAATTCCCTCGCCCGATATGGATCTTCTATTCACATGAAATTAACTCATCGCCATTGACACATAGCGACATCGACATCACATAACGATTATTGTCAAAGTCAAATGACATCGAATTAATTAAGAACTCATTGTTGAGTTCAATGAACTGGAAGTTTTTCAGTGTTTTTTGAAAATCGGGAAGACGGGAATTGAAATTGAATTGTTGCCAAAAACTTTTCCCTTAAAATCAATTTTTAGAGACGGGATTCGTATGAGTGTGTTCTATTATGTTTTCTCTTCCTAGATTTCGCATTCTTACGAAGTTAACTTCGTCCCTCGCATGTGTGTGCACCTTAAACGACTTTCTGCAAATTTGCAGCTACAGTATTATTGACAAGAAAACTGTTTGAAGTAAAAGAGTTTAAAGTTCAAAATCAAGAACAAGTGAACAAACAAGACCAAATTTAGAAGATTTAGAGCAACAATAAGACTAAGACTAAGACTAAGACTAAGACTAAGACTAAGACTAAGACTAAGACTAAGACTAAGACTAAGACTAAGACTAAGACTAAGACTAAGACTAAGACTAAGACTAAGACTAAGACTAAGACTAAGACTAAGACTAAGACTAAGACTAAGACTAAGACTAAGACTAAGACTAAGACTAAGACTAAGACTAAGACTAAGACTAAGACTAAGACTAAGACTAAGACTAAGACTAAGACTAAGACTAAGACTAAGACTAAGACTAAGACTAAGACTAAGACTAAGACTAAGACTAAGACTAAGACTAAGACTAAGACTAAGACTAAGACTAAGACTAAGACTAAGACTAAGACTAAGACTAAGACTAAGACTAAGACTAAGACTAAGACTAAGACTAAGACTAAGACTAAGACTAAGACTAAGACTAAGACTAAGACTAAGACTAAGACTAAGACTAAGACTAAGACTAAGACTAAGACTAAGACTAAGACTAAGACTAAGACTAAGACTAAGACTAAGACTAAGACTAAGACTAAGACTAAGACTAAGACTAAGACTAAGACTAAGACTAAGACTAAGACTAAGACTAAGACTAAGACTAAGACTAAGACTAAGACTAAGACTAAGACTAAGACTAAGACTAAGACTAAGACTAAGACTAAGACTAAGACTAAGACTAAGACTAAGACTAAGACTAAGACTAAGACTAAGACTAAGACTAAGACTAAGACTAAGACTAAGACTAAGACTAAGACTAAGACTAAGACTAAGACTAAGACTAAGACTAAGACTAAGACTAAGACTAAGACTAAGACTAAGACTAAGACTAAGACTAAGACTAAGACTAAGACTAAGACTAAGACTAAGACTAAGACTAAGACTAAGACTAAGACTAAGACTAAGACTAAGACTAAGACTAAGACTAAGACTAAGACTAAGGCTTTTAAAATTTAAAATCAGGCTAAAAATAAGATTAAAATTGAGGTTGATTGATAGTAAAATCTTGGTTAAAGGTTGAATTTAGTGATGTAATAAGCGTTTAAGTCATGGATTAAAGATAGTCTACTGGCATTTCTTTCCCGTCACACTGTTTGACAATACAATTTTAACCAACTTAATTATTTAGGGGTTGCTCATGACAAAAAACCCTTACTCTACATCTCAACCATACCATAAGGCCACATCACCACCAGGGTGCGTTCGCACAGCTTACATAGATTCTAGGTAATTTTCAAGCCCTCAAGTTCACACATCAACACATCTGAACAATGCACAATTATGATTTGTCCTCCGCTCCGGTCCGTGATTGTGTCGCAGGTATGGGGGTAATAACACTGGGTAGGTATATGTTAAGTGCGACCATGAACGGCTTTACATAAAGTCGTCACCCTCTTAATACAATAATCTCACAACACTCGTACACACACAAAACAACACTCGAATACAAAAACCCCCATAAATTTAGAATCACCATCAGCAACGGCATCAGGACCGCCTTTAAAAGAAACCCAAAATGGTGACGAGCAGGCTTAAAATTAAAATTTTTGACATTATCAATCTTTAAAGTCGTTTCCGTGTCGTGCCTTGTTATGGCATGGCGTTGCTGAGCTCTAACTCTGTTCTATATCCTCTTCCAACCTGACTCCAAATAATACTAAGAGGAGCCCAATATTCACTCTGCCTACGAGTTCGAGTGTATAGGAAGGATTTTAATTTGCGAGTCTACGTCTGAGTGCATCAGGAGCTGGGATATAAAATAAAAGCAATTTCACGATTAATTTCGCCAGCACAATCCCGATTCCCGTCGTCGGTCGTCGTCGCGTCGATTGTCGAAAAGGAGGTCTTTGTTTAGTGAGGCGCAATTGACGAGCGCTTTTCGGATTCGGAGGATGGCATTCTATGGAGTGCTAATTCGAATACTCCCGGCCGGAAGGTTACCATCAAGTGTGTATAGGCGAGGAGATTTGTTCAACCACACATCGCGGATGGAGTTTTGGGATTTTTTTTTCACTGACGATGCGACGAACTTAAAACCAGTGCGGCGGATTTTTGGCAGATACAATTTTTTTTAAATACTAGATTGAAAATGTATTTTTGGGTGTCTTAGCGTTGGGATTGGGAGAGTGGAATCCTTCAAAAAGAGCCACTGCATTGTGATGGGGATGGGGAATGAGATGATTGCTGTCCTGGTGAATTTTTGCTGAGTGAAGTGAATTTTATTTATTTTTTGGCCGCTTCGGCTGTTTTGTTGAGATCGTGACTTGTTTGGGATTGTAAAAGGATTAGGTGTTTTTTTTTTTTTTTTTGGGACTTTATATTTCTTTTATTTTTCGTTCAAGGATCAAACGAAAAGAGGAGGATGAGTGAAAAATAAAGGTTGTCATGTCACACTCACGATATGGGTATGTGGAGAGTGCGTGGGAGGCCATTTCATGAGTTTGTCTGTGTATTTCTTTGTTTGTTTTTGACTTCTTTTTTTTCCCTTTTCGAAAAAATTGAAAATGGAGAGAATGAGCGATGAGAGTGTGTGAATGTTTGCAGATGGGTGTATCTGTATAGAATTGGGATTAAAATTCTCAACTTTTGACAAGGATATTAAGTTTAAGGGTTCAAAGGGAAACTTTTTTAATAAGTCATGTGTGTTGGATCCAAATAATGTTATGTTTATGTACATATGGGTGTATGAGTGGGTTTTACGACAGATACGTGTAGAAACACAAAAGGCGGATAAGGAATTTAGAAAATATTAAATGCCCAGAAAGGCATTTTTTGGTTTTCGGGTTTGATTTATAGAAATAAATTTCAAAGGAACCCGGGAAAATGATGAGATTTAGGTCCGGCTTAATTGAAATCTGACAACAGGTGGGTTTATAAAATATGTATATGATGTATAGGTACCTGTGTTCTTTTGAAATGAGTTTTTTTCTCAATTTAAATCGTTTAGGTGCTCATTTGTATTTTTTTGGGTCTTCCTACAGACATTGAGGGTAACTGCTTTTGAATATGTTATGAAGGCTTTGAAATTAATGGTTGAACTTTAGATACCTTACTTACGAGCTTCATTGGGTGGAAGATTTATAAAACTTAGGGCTTTTTCATTCAAGATGTAGGCTATTTTAACTTAATATGATGGTAATGACAAGTGGACAGGGAGTCAGACAAAAAATACTGTAGGGATTATTAAAAATGTGCTAGATAAGGACTTTTATAGGTATAGGCAACTATAATTAAAATGGGGTATAAGTTTTTAAAGTTTCCAGAAGACTTTAAGCTTGAAAAGGTATTGTAAATTTTGCAAAATTTCTAGAACACTAAAAATTTAAAAGGTATTGTAAGTAGTTTTGGTAATGAAGTACAACTGCATTCTGCTTGGCGAAGCAAATAGAGTTTAATCAAATCGTCCAGAGTTAAATAGGCTGGCAACACCTGTGCTTTAAGAAAACCTGTTCGATGGAAAGGGTCGTTAAAAAGCACTAAAACAAAAACCCAATTGTGCTCAACGAACTTCATCTGGGACCAGTAATATCCCCTTCTGGTAAATTTTCTATTTTTGTCATCATAAATAAATGATTTCTTAGATATTCGTTCGAAGTTCGTAAAATGAGCAATTTTGAGTGAAAGAAGATACGTACCCCGTCTTTTAATTCTAGCCCCATTCAGTAGTTCGTTTTCGGTTCTCCCTTAACCATCAGAGATTTCATGGTTGCGTAGGGTTTTATAACTTGCAACATCTTGAATAAGTTCCAACATCTTAAGTCGTCATATACGCCCAATGATTTATCATCTTACCGAACAACCCTATAATTTTAAAATCTTATTTTCTACTTTAAACTAATATAAGCCACGTTCACACGACTATCAATTTGCTACCCCAGCTCGTTGATATACATAAATGCAACATTCTATTGTCACAATTCAATTAGCAATCCTCATTAATCACTCATTCCCTCTTCTTTAAAATAAAAAATACTTCTATGCTGTGCTCATTTTCTTCAAAATTCATTCCTCATCCTCCATATTTCCGTTTGTGTTCTGTCTAAATTTACCCCTTAAAGATGTCAATAAAAAAATACAAATTGAAGACAATTTTTTTCTCCTTTTAGAAATGTCATACATTTAAAGGAGACTTAAAGTAACAACAACAACAACAGCAAAAGAAAATCACCCTCGCAAAGAATATTACATTCATTCTGTAAAAATAAAAGTATCTTGAAGTACCCACCTATACCTAGAATGCTAGAATGTGTATCTAAAGGCACTTAAGTTTCTACCCTCGCTCGCCTCGATGCAATTTTCACCAGTTAATTATCCTGTCTTCCTGTGTGTGTCACATTGCATCGCAAGGATTCAAAACAACAACAACAAAACCAAAACCCAAACAACGTTCTTTTGTGTCATTCATTCATTGATGCATCCTGTGGTGTAAGTGTAAACTGTAAATGTAAAGGTATTTACACTTGACTTTAGTGCTTTTTACTAAAAAGTAAACAAAAATCCAACACAAAAAAAAAGGAAATAGCTACATTTGCACTTGATGGTAGGTAGGATAAAATGAAACAAGGACTCAAGTGGAAACTCACCACGGCACTCACATTTACGCTCAGGCTCACGTCTTGTTTACAATATGTCAAAAAGGAGACAATGTCAGAGGTCAACGTCATGTTGTTCTGTCTGTATACGCTTCGCAGTTGTAAGTGCTGCCCGTTGCTCCGCCGGCCGTCTTTCATTCCCTCAATTGAGGTACTCATAAATTCGAAATGAACTACACAAGCAGATGGGAATTTTAATGACGCGACTTCTCAAGTAGAAGTATGTAGACTCGACTCCACGACGACGACGACGTCAATGTAGACAGACAAAAATCTGGAAAAGATAGCTACTTTGTGTCGCATTCATAGATACAAGATACATCATTTTTTTCCACTATAACTTGCAGCGGGGTGATTTAAAGATTTACATCTCTCTTATGGGAATAGATCTACTCCGAAGTGGAACATCTCTCGCAGTTACAAGCAAAGCAACGCATGTGGCATGTACATACAGGGTGGAGCTAAATTTTTCAACCAATTTTTTTCTGGAATTACATTTGACTGTCCAATTGCTCTCCTTGAATCTTTGAGTGGATATAATGGCTCCAAGGGCATCATACGCCGAACTTTAGTGCTCCAGAAACGAAAATTGTGCCCATTGACGTAAATTTTTAATTGCAAATGCGTCTTCTCGCTGGTGACAAGTTTCGTTACAAAATCGTTCTTGTCGTTTTTGAGATACTTTAGTCATTTACACGTTCAAAACTGTCAAATTAAATTGACGTACGACGCCATTTGCAAAATAATTTCTTTAATTTTGCACCACCCTGTAGTCGCATGCATATTAAATCTAATTTACATGTGTTTTAGGGTTGCCATCATCGTCTCCTAATACCGGGAGCTGAATAAATCACAAAAGATTACACAATTCCTGAAGAAGAAAGAAAGGGTATCCCCCATTTTTATGAAGATGCTGATGACTTCATAAAAAATACATACTCGTATCTTTTGGCATCTGGATTTTGACAGTGATAAAAAATGATGAAGATTTTATAGAAATACTCTATACTCGTAGTCGTACTTATGATTCCAGAACTACGAGTATATAGCGAAGCGGGCCCTCCTGTGATTTATGGCTTTTCTTGTAAACAACTTTGCCTTTTAATTGGTCTCCAGAATCAAGAGTTGCATAGTATCAGTCTATAAGGTATCCAAAAATTCAACCTCATCATCATCGAGGTGCACCAGGACAAGGAGCAGTCTTTTTTCCCAATTCAAGAGCTATGAATAGTTTCATGGAATTTTCATTTAATTTTCTGGGGAGCCGTGTAGCCAGAGCACCATCAAGCACAGGTTGTCTCATTGTGTCAGATGGATGAAATGCATTTTCTTAATAGATTTATTATTATATCTTCTGTGCAGAGGAAAGTTTATCATCAACCAAAATTTTGGGGAGATGAAAAGCTTTTAAGCAAGTGGAACAAGTTATAGATCATAATTTTTTGGAACTTATTGATGATGAAGGAATTTAATTAAATTTTCAAGAGCGCTTTGTCTAGGTTTCAAAGTTTGAAGGGTCACAGTGTAAGTTTTCAAGAATTAAGAGGTAACACCTCCCCTGCACCACTGCGACATGAACTCAAGCACTCAAACTAGAACTGCTAAAGGTGATGACAAGATACCAGGTTACAAAAAATAGTGACCTACATTCCAGATAATGTCTTTTTTTCAGCCTTCAAATCAAAGAATCTATACAAATTTTGATAAGATCATTGCCATATCAAACATTCATCATAAAATAGATCATAAATCGTAAATTATGTCAAACATATTTTTTTTTCGGGTCTAACAAATCAATCATAATTTAACAACACAAACAAAAAAATGAAACACACACAAAACTTTAAATGAGTGGCACCCCCTTCTTTTATGATATCTTCAACTTATATGGTTAAAGTTTATTTAATTTTTTTATTGCCCACTTAAAGACATGACATTCCCTGTTTTTCCATCCATAAAACTTTTAAATAGAACTATCATACTCTTTAGCAATTACGTAACAGCCAAAAAAACATGGATATCTACATAACTTCCCACTATCGAAACATGACGCCTCAATTTTATCGATTTGATATGTCTAATAATCAGAATTGTAAAAAAAAAATTGTTTAATGTAGCCATCATCGGGCCTATGACTACTCCACCCTTAAAAAAATACAACAAACACCTTATCTCTGACTTCAAAAAATAGTCTTCTTTTTTTTAAAGGTGAACGATATGAGTTTTTATATCGGAAACAGTAGAAGCTCTGTTGTCAGGAAGACAATTTTTTTTTTCTGAAAGTCTGATAGTCACTTCGGAACACTCTGAAACACTCTTTGAAAAACTTCTGATCAAAAAAATCAAATTTCTTTAAGAGTTCTTCATAAATGGGAGCTTCTACTGTAATAAGTATGGTATTTTGTATAAAGAGTATTAAAATCATACACAAAAGAAAATAGGATCATAAAAACAAAGCCATAACCGCACAATGTTGCGCGCGTGTGTGTCATGCTTCCTTGAACACCACACATGACACATCAGACATCTTCTCCTCATTCGTCTTTCGTCGTCGTCGTCGTCGTCGTCAATCATTCAATCAACAAAATGTCGGAAGAAGCATCTCTAATAAAATCAGGAAGACAACACATTTGAACGACAGAATTTGCTTATTATTTAGTATGTAACAACAAACAACATCAGGAAAAAAAAACAACATCATCCAGCACATACAACAGATCCAATATTCGTCAGCTTCCCCTTCTTCAGCATCCAAGATTCAGGAGTTCAGCACCCTTTTTCCATCATTTCAAAAATAGGCTCGGTAATGTGTTGTGTCTTTGACATCCACGATGGGCACTGGCAGTGGGTTTTCTTGAAGAAGGGGAGGAGTGAGGGAATGCTCCCAAATCCAAGTCTATGTATTCTACATGGATAGGTAACAAGGCAAAAGGCAGATATTCATCATCGTATCTTCATCTTCATTTTCATCCCTGTTAAATGGGATATTTTAGCTGCTGCTGAGCGAATTTGGGTAAACGAAGAATTCACGTCAATTTTGAGGAATATTTGTTGTGATTTGTCTTTGGAAGTCGCATCACACCAGATTATATGACAACAAATGGTCATGGCCATCTATTATCTTAGATTAAGATTAACAAATAAAGAACAGTGGGGGTATAGCTTCCTGCTAGCTAAGAAACTTTGTGAGACTGATTTTTTTAAGGTTCCTATGTGAAGATGAATGAAATTTGTCTTTGCAATTTCGATGACCAACGGAAGTCTCCTTTGTTGTTGGCAGGAATAAACATGAATTAGTAATTTTTACGGATCTCGTTTGTGGGATATTCAGAAGGAAAGGCAGTTTTCAGGGTATTTAGTTAGGAACAAAAAATTGAGACATTGGACAATTCCTAAAAAAATCAAGGTCCAAAGACTTTTACAGTTTTAAATCATTTTTATTTGTGAATAATGGCACAAAAAGAAAAGACCGCGAATTTGGTAAAAGGAGCACCTTCGGGGGATATTCGTTCTATAACTATCAGAGTATTTATTCAGGGATATTCGTTATACCTTATAACTATTATACAAGAAGGACGGAACTTCCTCAAAAACATCAACTCGTTTCAGCAATTGATCAGTCATAGATTGTTTAGTTATTTTAAATGGGATATACGGCACTAGCAAATATCCCACATTTGTTTAATGTACCCAAATATATGAGTAAACCCTTTGAAGGGCTTCTTAACTTTCAAAAATCCTTAATTCGTTCTTGGAGTCTTTTACCAATGATTGTCTTAATTTTTTCAAGGTTTTGTAATCATCTCATTTGTGGGATATTCGAAACATGATCGTTTTAGATGTTAAATTTTAATGGAAATGGCATTAACTGAAAGTATGTTCTAAAGTTTTGGCTAAAACTCAATAATTTTTCAGAGTTCTGTTAATTTAAATGGGATATACGACACTAGCAAATATCCCACATTTGTTTAATGTACCCAAAAATATGTGAGTTAACACTTTTAAGGGCTTCTTAACTTTCAAAAATCCTTAATTCGTTCTTGGAGTCTTTTAACTAATGATTGTCTTAATTTGTTTAAGTTTTTGTAATCATCTCATTTGTGGGATATTCGAAACATGATCGTTTTAGATGTTAAATTTTAATGGAAATGGCATTAACTGGAAGTATGTTCTAAAGTTTTGGCAAAAAGTCAATAATTTTTCATAGCTCTGTTAAAACCCCATATTTGGGATGTTCGAAAAAAATCAAAATATTGATTAGTACCATGCTTTAAAAAACCATAACTTTGACTGACCACACCAAACGTTATCATTAATTGACTGGAAAATCTAGACGAATATTTTAAGAAGCTTAAATATTTATTTCGAATATCCCACTGCTGAGATGTCAAAATAATTTAGCAATCGGGAAATAAAAAATGTATGACTTTCAAAAAATCTTAGGCATAACTTTTTTGCTAGATAATATTCCAAAAAACAAAATGCTTAAGAATGTTAAGAACTTTCCATTTCCCGGATAAAGTACAACAAATTTTAGGGATTTTCAACTCACCATGTATGGAAATGAGCACCAAGGTAAAAGAATTTGAAACTTGTGAATTTCGCACAGATCCCAGACAACATTCTAAATATTTTTGTTTCGAATCGAATTCATACACACTTAAAATCGATCAGAATACAATTTTGTTAACAAAACCAATGAGCCAACTCCAAAATAAAGTTTTAAATGAAAAACCCTTGTCAGTAAAGTAAAAGAGGGAGCTTTTCCATCATGCCATTCATCCAATCTCCGAAAGTAATTCATCTGAATTTGAATCTGAATCCAATGGAATATACTCGTGTATGTATCTCGCTACATAGCACATGAAGTTTGCAGCAATTCCAGGTCCAAGAATAGACTCACAAAAACCACATTCATCGTCATCCAACCAAACCAACGCCAACGAGAACCAAACATCTGTTAGATACAAATACTCGAATCTAATTGTTGTGTCTTGTGCATTGAAGTTGTAAACAAATCGCACATGTGCCCCCCGGGAGAGGGAGAGAATTCTCAACCAAAGTCAATTTGGGAGTTTTTGGAGAACCATGCACAACAAGATGTCGAATTTCGACATGGCTCTGATGGACTCCAACTGAACTGAACTGAACTCAACTGACTGGACCAAAGTCGACTCGAGTCGAGTCAAGTCAATTAGTGCGTTTATCTTAAACGAGTATATAATGACGACTGTGGCTGTGGCATTGTGGGTGGGTGGATGGATGGATAGTTCGTTCCACTCTCGTCAGATGGCGGCAGTCAGTCAGGAAATGCGGAAAACAAATTGAAGATGATACCGCTCTCCTCCTCCTACTCCTACTCGGCCACCAGTCTCAGACGAAGACATATAGGTTCTTCATCATCTTGTGCATTTGAAATTATTTATTTACCTTGTTTGAGTTTTTTTTTGTATTTTTGTATTTTGTGTTGTTTCACCAGTGGCGTGCCTCTTTGATGTTTCCCAAAAAATACAACCTTTATGTTTTTTTAGGTTACTTTCTTCATATCATCACATATGTACAAACATACATAAGTATTCGTGTGTAGTGTATGTAGAAGAAAAACCAATTGCACATGTGGATAAATTGTGTAAGTATGTAATTGAGGACCTGGTTGGAGGAGATCGTATGGTATGTATGTGAAAAGGGGTTTTGGGAGGAGAGGGGGTGTACAAAGTATTTGTATAGCTTTTGGCAGTTTCAATTTCCTGCAAAATTGTGTTCAGACTTTTTGTTCTTCCTTTTTTCGTAATACACCATCATCGTGTATAGTCGTCCTTTTTTTGTGTGCTTTTCCAAAACAGAGAGAAAGAAGAGAATTAATTTAATATCCTTTTTTATGAATTGTTCCAAACAATTCGCCATGAGCTAAATATACAATTCTATATTCTTGTGCTTTTTGTTTTTGTTGTTTCAAAAAAAAATAAGAAGACAAAAAAAAAATATCAGTTCCGTGTGTTTCTTTCTTAAATCCCATGTAGGTATAGGTACCTCCAAGTGTATATGTATGTACGTACCAGGATTCGGGGTATTGTTTTTCAAGGTCTGATGGTTAATTTTTGTTTTTATTTTTACTACGAGTTCGAGAACAAAATAATGGAATTTCTAAATTCGAAACATGTATCGGGGAGTTCAATGTCTTTACAAGGAGTTTAGATTTGCTATATAGGAATTTTTGAAGATAAGGTAGGCGAGTAAATTGATATGTTTTCACAAAACATCAGAGACACAGAAAATTTATAATGATGATGATGACGATGTCGACTTGGCTGAAGCGCAACTTGTGGATCATTGATAAGATCTCTATAGAAAGCATCGGTTCTAGATATATCTATGTCTTGAATCTGGCAGTAGCCTGTGTCTGCTGAAGTCTGACTCTGGAATATTTTGCACATTTAAATTCTGGACACAAGTTTATCATCGTGTCGTCGTTCGGTCGTTTTGTGGGTAAATATTTGTATGTTTTTTTATTTTATTATATTTGTGCTCATTTATAACAATAAGGCGTAACTTTTAGCTTATAGCTGCCACTTTCTATATGCGTAGGTAGATGCGGATGAATTTATTGTTTAGCAAGCGTATTTTGTGATTTTATTGTTGGCTTTTAATGTCAAAATCAAGGGAGTGTTTGATGAAAATATGTATTATGTATAGGAAAGCTGGATTTGATTGTTCGAAAGCAAAGGAGGAGTAAATCAATAAAAACAAAAAAACATGACTAGAAGGCCAATACCAAAAAAAGTTTGAAAGAATTCTGATATTACTTAAAGGTTCTTAAATAAGAATTTTGAAACGACAAATATTTAATATTCAGAAATACCTGACAGAAATGTTTCTTTTAATTAATTTAAGAAGATTTACCAAGCTTCTACATGGGCTAGAATTGCGTGTCCCATGGTTGCCAACTTAATCATCGGATTCCTTAACTGAAAATCAAAGCTTGTTTCATTCGGAAGATTGTACAAACAACAACAACAACAACAACAGCGGATAAAGTATTTTAGTGAAGTTAAAGCTTCGGATTGTGAAATGTAGGAGGCAGTTAAGTAGTGCAAGAAATAAATATTTAAATGTTGGTAGACTTGAGGGTAGTATCTATTTAGTGATATTTTTTTAATACTTCGTTTACACTAGAAAGTTCAACAAATCACAGAAAAAAAAATTTAAATGAAAATATTCTAATGATTTAATTTTGTCGTTTTTAAGCTTTTTCCCATAAAAAATGCAATTTATATAAAGACAAATAATTTCAATAGTATGTTTAAACATTATCTACACATTGCAGAAACGTCATTAAAATGTGCTAGTTTTCAACAATAAACTGCCAGAATTATTGCGCTAAGGTGGCGTCGAGCAAAGTAAGTTGCTAAACATCGCACCTACTAGGAAACTTAAGGCAACTTCCCATGATTTAGTTTCAAGTTTACATTTGTCTACTAATTTATACCTCTCCAAATAAATAGTCTTTTAAATAAATTTTATAATAATTTGAAGAAAGCATTGATCTACTATTATGCAACTGCCTCTTAAAGTTGCCGGCAACTTAGAAAGTACATTTCAAACCAATTTGAATAAAATTGTATTTTTTGTTAGAGTTCTCATCAAATGATAAGGTGGGGTGTGAATTCAGTTAAAAGTCAAATTATTGCATCAACTTGGTCCACTTATACTTGGATATGATAAAAGTTGTTCGACATCATTTGCAACCCACGAAGTCTCAGTTCTTTATTTCTTTCTTAAGGGATGTTGATTCTTGTCAAATTCTCCATAAAGTATTTACTTTTTGACATAAATACTGTTACACAGGAATGTTTGACAGTTGAAAATGTTACAACAAAAAATCTAATTTTCTAAGCAACTTTATAACCTCTTAATTTATTCACATTTAATTCTATTGTATTTCTGTCACGATGACACGACTATGATAAGTTCACCAATACTTATATAGTATATTGATTTTAATTGACGTGAGATGTTTGTCAAACCAAAGCCAATCAGAATCAATTATGTGTCATATTTTTTATGCTGACATTAAATATCGCTTTGAAGTGCCTCAAAGTTCAAAGCCCATATACCGACTTGTTAACAAGCAAAAATCCAATTATAGAGATTCTTGAAATAAAAATAATGTCGGATCTTGTGATCTCCATCATTATGTTTATTTACAGTTTCTTATACAAAAATGACACCATCGTAAACCGTTATATAATAAAGGTTATTATAGATATAACTGGAACCTTACAAATTCCCTGAACACACAATCCATCCATCCAAGCCAATTTGTGCTGACCACCAACCTGTGATTAAATTTAATATGCACCTCCATTATTTTCCGGGCTTAATTTTCATATTGCCATGGCTTAAACATCAAAAGAAGACTCTTTATATGTACATCTTCAGACACTACTTGGAACGAATCCAAATCCATAATTCGTGATTGATTCGGTAACAAGTGAAAGACGAAGACGGCGCGGCGGCGGTGGCGGTGGTTATGTCTGATGGGTCGGGCAGCCTGCGGACCTAGGTGTACCGTGCGTCGTCGTAGGTAAAAAAAAAATGATCGCGTTTGATTTTTAAATGACAAACCAATCGAATCGTGACGTATTCATAATGCGTGATGGTCAACTGCGGTAGGGAACAAAATGAAGACACCAATTCGGTATTGGAGACCTCCCAAACCATAAAAAGAAATAAATTATTGGACAAATAAAACCATGTCTTAATGGGACCACCAACAAAGACGACGTCTTACTTCTTCGTATTTTTTTTTTTTTAGAATTTTTCAAGAAGATTTAGCCCTGGAACTCATTTTGAATATTAATTGAAAATCTGTAAGTAATGTTCAAAATGCTGGTTATGGTTGAGGAAATTTTATATTTATGACGAAAATTGAACGAGTTCTGGTTCTGGTCATAAATCCACAAGAAAATAAACAGAAAATCACCAACACGATGGGTGAGAGAAAAAATGGTGTTAGTCGAACTCAGACTGTCGGACGATTTCACTTTTTATTTTGTAGAATTTTTCGCAGGGACAGGGATATATTTAGACCTCGTCTACACGTCTAGTTATTAGCTTCTGATAAAGGCTTAACGATGAACATCAGCAGAAAATAAAGAACTAAATACAAAACAAAAATAAAATTGTAGATGAAGACAGATTAAAAGATATAAATTGAAATATTTAACAAGAGAGAAGAAGTTGAAAAGAAAACAATGCCCTTTGTTCTACAAAACAGTATGATACACAAGAAAGTTATCTGCTAACTGTCAAAAAGAGGAACATTTGAAAGACCTCCAAATAATGTTTGATACGAGACTCTCAAAAGTCTACCACATTAAATTAAGATTATGTGAAGTATAGTCTGAAATGTCAAAGTAAACTAAGAAGACTGCATATGTCATCTGTCACAATTATACAGTGTTGCCAGTACTTGGCAATCAACTCATTCAAATGCTTTTGGAAAAAACTCAATAAGGGAATTCTGGCAGTCATAATCTTTAATGAAACTGTCAGCTAAAATGTAGTTATATTTCTCTCGTTAACTTCTGCAAAACGATATTGCGTTTCTTGCGTTAGAGTAACTTCTTCCATACGTCAAATGTCACTTTGAGTTTTCTCTTTATTCACTGGGAAGAAAAATTGAAAAAAAAAATACGCTTCCCCTCCTTGCAACACACACTTTGGCTCATTCAAGACTCAAAGGTATCCCGACACAAAAATAAGAAGAAAAAACCTGCAAAAATCTTAATTTTTTTCTTGCGTTGCGTTGATGCGAATTCGCAATGAAAATCGAAGTTTCATGCCATTCCTGCAGCAAACTCTGCTGCCGCGCCGAGCTGCTCATACCAAAGCAAAGAATCCTCGTGCGCTCCACGCCGCCAACCGCTTTACTGCTGCTGCCGTCGTCGTTGAATTATGTTAATGATGCGTTCGTTGCGAGATTCTGCGGATTCCCCATTTCGTAGACGTTATACTCGAAGGTACAGGCAAGGCATGTACCCTGCAGCATTTTAGTGAGCTCCAATTCCTGAGCCTTTTAGCCCTGCGATATGTTCACTATTCAACCTCAATGAAAGCGAGATGTGTGTGCGCTGTGCTGTGCTGTGCTATGCTGGAGCGGGACACGATTCTGAACTACATAAATTAGTTCACAATCAATTAGCTGCGACATGGGTCTAGACCTCTCTCCTTTTTTTTTAACTGTGACTTTGTTTTAGTGGAGCATCCAGGAACACGTCGCTCGTGTGTGAATTCCATGTGGTGTATACGTCTACGACTCGAGTTTGGGAGCGCGAGCGATAGTGTTGCGGATAGCATCAGCCTCTGTGGAATGAAGTGCCAAGCCCTATCTTCAGTCTAGATGATGCTGTTGCTTCTGTTCCCAATATGCTTTCAATTCAGATTCCTTTGCTATATATAGACGCAAATACTCAACTCATACCTCTACCTTGAGTATAGGATAAAATGGAAGGAGATGAAGGGTCCCGCTCCTTTGGTCCACCATCACTATAGGTTGATGCTTCAACCATGTCGTCGACAATGGGACTCTTCTTAATTCAACTGGAAGGAGGTCGAGTTTGACTTTTTAATAGGGATATATGGATAACTGATATGAGAGCATCCGCATGTTCGGAGGTGAACCCTGATTCGTGTTACATGTGGACCAGCAGCTCCATCACCATCACCATCATCACCCACCATTCACCAGATCAACCCTAATACCAGGGGACCATGTGTTTCGTGTTAAGACTCCTCCGACATAACTTTTCAATTCTACTTTTTTTTTCTCCTACTCCTAAAGTTGGTTTGTTTCGGAAGTCTCTATATCCCTACGCCTGAAAAAGTTCCTTTCTTATTTCTTCTTCCATCTTTATCTATATTCTTTCACTCTTCAGATCCCAGATCTGGCCAGACCAGGCCACACAGGAAAAAGATGGACATGAACAATACACTGCTACTGCAATTTTGCTACCGACTGCTTCTGTTGTTAGATGAACTACTTCTTCAAGTATCTTGTCTGGCCGGATGGTTGGCTGGCTGGCCTGGCTGGATAGCTTGCGGATTGTGTGTTCCTGAAATCGGTACTCAACCGAAAAAATTCAGTGCATGGTTGGTTCATAGATTTGTGAGGGCAGAAGACGACATCACCATATCAAGGACCGACTGACGACGACGCGACGACGACGGACTGGGAGGCCGGCCGGGCGTCGACGATAGACCACTTCTGGGAGAAAAAAACTTCAAATTTATTTGATCGAAGTTTTGTGTTTGATTCTTATAACAATTTTTTTTTATTTTTTGTTGTTTAAGTGAGTGAGACTTTTTGCCTTTTTACGGAAAGAAAATTGAATCTTTTTTTTTGTCGACTTAATAGATTCTCTTTGAAGTTTTTTTGTTCATTTTTTTTTCCGCCCGCTCGGCTCTAATGCTTGGCGTTTTATGGTGGATATGGTAGGAATTTATGGAAGCAGATGTTTAGTGTATCTTAAGTGTATATGGTTTTTGAATTTATTGATATTTTATGCATCTTTAAGAGTGTGATGATTTGAAAAGTATCTTAGAAAGATGTGCGATGGCGCGTTTAAGGATGCATTTTCAGAGGCGATAATTCTTCGTGGTTTTTGAAAACTTAACTTTTAAGGACTTTAATCATTTTGTGTGTGCTCAAGATAATCTCTTAAGAGATTAATGCAAATAGAAAAGAAATTGATTTAGGAATCTTGGAAAAAATAAATCTAACGTTTGAAAAGAAATGATGAAAAATGAAGGCAAAGGAAGAAGAATAAGCTTTCAATGAGGAGAGCATTCTCTAGATGTCTTTTGAGGTGGAAGTAGTCGAAGTTATTTGAAACAAAAACAAAACTCAAAGGTTCTTAAGGAAGCAATAAATTATGTGCTGAGTTGATTGATGGAACTTAAGTGACTTTTCGAAACATTTGACACTTTATTGTCATCGTTCTGAGGAACTCCTTAAGTTAATTTTGACATTCTGAGATATCTGGATTGAAAGTAGGAAAAAAGGCATGAATGTGTGATAACTCAAAACTTCTAAATTATTTCATATTTCATTGTCTGTTCCAAGTGTGTAAAATTCGTCGAAAATCACTGAAAAACTTTAAAAAGCTGTTACAAGTTACACATTTTTCGTAGCTTTTGACAGAAGAGAGAGCTCTTGAGAGACCAACAAATTTCCCCACCCAGCGAATTTCAGCCAATAAAGAAAAAAAAATTGACATTTCAGTTTTGACGTTAAAATATACGAGTTTTAAAAAATTAAATTTCATTATGGAAAACACCAATAAAAAAAAAATATGGACGAGGAAGTGCAATGTTCACCTAATACGTTCCGTAGAATTCAAACAGCTAAATGGCAACAATTTATAGTTTCACAAAGATATATAAAAAAATATTTTTTCAGATCAATCGTATTCGGACTAGTTAGCAAATGAAATTATTTTGCAATCCGAAGATGATATCTTCATTCCGAATATCATAATATCGGAAATACAAGAGGAAGCTAAAGAAAGAAGATAACAATTTTAAAAAATCCATTTTTTAATTAATTTTAAACAATTAGAAACTTTTCACGCGCTTTCAGAATCAAATTTGTTGAAATGATTTTTTGTTGACATTTTTTTGACGTTTCGTAGAATTTGTGATTTTCTGTGAAATGTCATTCCACTTCGGTGTGCACAATTTCTCTCTCCTTAAAGAAATGTGTGCTGTGAATTTCTGTGCACGACGCACTTGGAACAGACTTAATAACTTTCTTCCAACTTATCACTGATTTAACTGTCACTACAAAATCTTTTTGTTGAAAATCTCAAGATATTGTAAAATGCTTCTAATATTACAAATGTCTTTTGTTAAATGGCACCAGAACGGCTGAACGGAATTTTATGAAATTTGATAGAGATATTAAAAATAAACAGACCTTTGGACTCGTATCAAAGAAATTATTAATTTATATGATGTGGTTTTCTATTATTATCTTTCTATTCGGTGCAAAGTCGGGACGAGCCGCTAGTATTTTAATAAGTACCATTTCTAGTCAAGAATTTTTAGCAAATTTTGGTAAAAAATTGGAATTGAATATTAAGTCACAAACCACCGATTTTCATCGATTTCCATGATTTCCATGTATGTTTATAATCAAGAGTAAATTTAAAGACCTTAAAAAATTGGAATCGCACCAGGCACAATTAAAAAATGAATAACTTTTGATAATAAATCTATATTAATAGTGTTTAAGATATTTTTGACAAGAAATTGCCCTGTTATGTACCTAACTTCTTCCATTTTGGTCACGAAAAGATTTTGCATGAACGTCAGTTCACATCAATTCTATATGCTCAATAGATTCGATTTTTTTTAACATGGTTGATGAAAAGTAGTGACTTAAATCAGAAAAAATCGGCGGTAAGGTATCAATACTTAGACGAAACGTACAGTTAACGATTTACTGCAATTTCGAAAATTGTCTAATTATTAGAACAAATGTCAATTTTTAACAAAAAACATCAATCACAAATCTTTTCAAATTAAATTAAAAAATCATTGATATCTCCAGAAGAATCTCTCTTAATTACTTTCAACTGCTAACTTGTTATCCTGAAAGGCCCACATTCTTAAAAGTTTCTTCTTCTTGTATCCAAAATAGTCGATAAACATTGGAATTTTATTCAAATCACAATGACAATTGAATTAAATACCCGCTAATCTAAAGTTTTTAATTACCAAAACTTATATCAGGGTACAAAAAGTCTTCTCTACATAGTTTCCAATTCAACCCTTTTATTTGTATACCTAACCCTATAATGCTCTTAACAGAAATAACTTGGTAACAATCATTTCCTGACATTACCACCAGCATCCCATAATAATTGTCGACAACAGTTCTCCCCATCATCCTCATCCCCAGCCAAGCCATAAATACACCTACATCCATTCAAACCTATATTTAGTCGTTCTAATAGAAGGGCAGGTAGTTGGGTAGGTAGGTAGGTAGGAAGGAAGCTATAAGTTCCTAAAGTAGCTATCGGTTGGTACATAAGTATTTGGAATCGGTAGGTACTATTCCACAGATGTTAACTTCTTTTGTTTATGTTTATTAGGTTCAATAAACTCACCTTTTCCGAACAGCTGATTAAAATTGGTAATCCATGTAAAGCAATAAAATCTCCATTAATTACAGTCGTTATCCACAAAAGGAGCTCCAGCTCGAGATCGTTCGTCCGTTGCCGTCACAGTCGCAATCGTACGCACGACGACGTACGTGTACGAGTTTGATAAGCAAAAATCAATTAAGTATATCGTACGTTCAATTTTCGAATGTTTCACATGTTCATAATCTTCTCACTTGTTTTGTAAGGGGGAAGGACGAACGACATGTGCGTATACGTGTGTGTGTGTGTGTAGTTGACTCAGAAATTTGTCGTGCGTACAGACATTAAAATATTTCACATTTAATTCAGATATAAACACAACGTTTCCCTCTTAGATGTAAAATCCAGAAATCAATAATTTACACACATTTTAACACGATTTCGTTTTTCTTTTTTTTTAATTTGAATTTTTAATAAGAAACCCATAAAGTCGTTATAATCCGTATTCGATTATTTGAATCGTCATACATGATACCCGCGCCGAAATAGCCGTTGCGTCGTCCGTGTTATTAAATGAAAACGAAAACCCCCTACTCCCGCAATCGCACTCGTAAAGATATTATGTATATTCATTCAATCAAAAAGAAGGAAAAAAGGGAATTTTCCTCGAAGCACCGCGAATTCAGTGCACTTCGGTCACTCACATATTTTCACTCGCGTCGCAAAATCGACCGCGTCGCGTCGTCTTCTTCGTGCAAACGGATTTTTTTTTAATATCCTTATCGCGAGACAGACGTTCTAGAGACACCAGGCAGAAGGAACCACAAGCAACGAACAACGAACAGAAAAAAAAAAACACAAAACAATACAAAAAGGTTATGAAATAAAAATTCCAACAATCAACGCAACGCAACAACGTGCAATCAAAGAAGCACCCACTCTCACAGCCGCCACTTACTCCCCCTCGGCTGCGATTCTTGCCACGACACCGATTCAACACCACTCAACGTCTGGAGGGTTGATAGCTGAGGACGACGATGACGACGACCGACGACGACGTCGACACACGAAAGATACTTTTGTCAGTTCCTTATTCAACACGAATACCTAAGACTTTTATTTTCTCACAAATTAATTCTTATTAGGAAATTCGTATCCAACATAAATTCCAACATGCCGTGCCACTGCCGCGCGATTTTAATTCGGATTCGAGATTCGATTCGATTTTACTTCGACTTTGACTTCGACTCTTCCATCGAGAGGTTCACGAAGAACTGAATTCACAAAGTCTGACGAAGAACTGACAGACAAGCCACAAGCATGAAAAGTTTGCCGGTCTCTGCTCGGCAATTTGGTTCCAGCTCCAGCACCAGCAGTTCAGTTAGATGCATTCCCATTGCGTATTCATTTCACTTTATAGACAGGGGACAGCAACAGCACACAACATACAGCACAGGGGACAGAACAGACACCGAGATACATACACGTCCGATTCGTCTGGGTCGTCTGGTTGGATGGATGTTATTTGCCTGTTCATTCACTGCTCATGTTCACTCTATGGTTAGTTCATTTTGCGTGGGAGATGACATCGACGAGGTATCTTTGACACAACAAAAATCAAAACAAAGATACAAATAACACACAGTTCAGTTACTCGAATGTATCTCAATATCTCTGCTCCGGGTTTAGCGCCACTGTCAAGTCACAATCTGTTGGATAGAGGAACAGGTTCATTTCGTTGTCGAACATGTGCTCTTATTTTCGAGTCGTTCAGTTCGTTGGCAAGGCGATGAAAAAATGTTAGATAGGATGAATGATGTTTATAGTATCTATTGCGCATGGTGGTGATGGAATTTTCGGGAGCTCAGGCTTTTGATAGCCTTGGAACTTGTATAGAATTTGAGGTACTAAATTTGGTGACAGATGGAATGGAAATTTAATGAAAGGTTCTCAAGGGTATATTGGGTTATTTATTGACAAAACTCAATATTATTCGAAATACTGAGCTGTCAGAAACATTTGGCAGGTCGAATAAAATGAATTTATGGCACTTGGAGATTTAAGAAAATTTTACAAAATTCTCATAAATACATATTCATTTTTATTTTCTAAATAATATACAAAATCAGTTGTAACATAAGATGTAGTTGGTTGAATTTTGCCAGGGGTAGGTATTCTGAAATTAATTGCCAACCTTCTTTAAATTGACTCGAAGAGATTTATATATTTTTTATGGTAAGGATCCGTTTGAAAATAATCTGTAGATTTTGAATTATAAGCTCCATTTTAGAAGAGCCTGTGAAAATTATAAACAAAAACAAAAAAAAAAAATGTTTGACTTCAGTCATACAGAATTTTCAAAATAAAAATTCAAAACGTAATTTTTGAAAATTTTTCACTGGGGATTTCTTGTATACGGGGTAATCCTCCATTTTGTATTAATCATAATATCAGAGCTGTCAATTTATTACTATTTTTTGAGGTGTCAACACTTTACTTTGCAAAAATGACCATTTCAGACTAAACATAAGTTTTTGACACCTTTTTAGTCTTAAAAACTATTCGGATTCACCTTTTTTAAATCTCACGTTCATATGTATAAGTTTTTACCAAAAACGGACTTATAATTTTAAGCCAGGTTTTAAGAAATATTAGACACAAAAAATCACTTCTGTCTAAATAAGGTATTTTGTAGCAGGAAGTTGAATATTAAAGGAACTGAACTTGCTTGAAAAATTTTGTTTTTACAAACTACAAATTGTAAATAAATTATTAAATTGGTATTTTTTTTAGTTTTGTCCTTTTGTTTCACCGGGACTTTAAGATCTGTTTTTTAACTCAAAACTACGACATTAAATAATTTTTATTACTTAAGTGAAATTTAAAATAGTTTTTGTCCGAAAATTCAACACTGCAAAACCATGCGATCTTTCTTAGAATATCGTTAGTCAATTTTTAAAAACATATAGGTAGTCTCGTTTTAATAATTAAAATTTGAACAAACGACGCGACAGACAATGAGAGTAAAAATACGTTGTTAATTAAATTGATAGGGAAACCACATTCGCTTGATTTTATTGACGATTCGCAACTCGGAAGTCACTCCAAGGTTTAAAACCTTCTTTCACTTTGTTATTCTTAAAGTTCATTCTGTCAGTTTCACATTTGAAATTTGAACTACAAAAATTATGATACTGTGTTCTTTAAGAACGTGTAGGTGTACTTAAGTAAGTTACGAAAATAAGCCTCAAAAATGTAACCCTTTTACTCTTACAACCTTTATAAGAAAATTATGCATACACAACCTTTTGAATAACAAAAGAGTCATGTTCAGTTAGCTATATAATTTTTATTATTGACGTTTAAAATCAATATTTCGATTTCAAAATTCTATTTACCTATTTACAATATTTTAAGCACGTCTGAATTTGACTTTTCATACATAATATCAAATTATGTACACAAATTCTATTTAACATTTCGAAATATCAATGTCAATCAACAAACCCTTCACTTGTCGACATGAATATCAACCCAGAATGTCAATCAATAAGGTTAATAATATTCAAGGGTTGAAAAAAACACCTACATATGTACATATCTCTATATAATGTAGGTAAGGTACTGTCCCTATACTTAATGCCAATATCGAACAAGTCGAAACCAACCGGCATTAAAATCATTGATAAATTAAAAATGTAAACAATAACAAACCACAGCTGATTTTGTTTGAGACCAAGTTCATCGGGAAATTCATTCTCTCTCAAAATTCAAGTGAATATGTTTTAGTTGAAAAAAATTCATTCTGTTTTTACCATCGAACTTGTATGAAGACCAAAGTGAATATCATTTCATACAACATGTTAACATTCTGGTAATGAGATGTAAAGTGAATGGTTTCTTTACATGTTGAAGAATGTTGTTAAATTAAAAATTGTTGTAAAAACAGTTCACTTAAAATGTATTTTGTTTCAAAACAAACAAATTAAATATCAGTTGAAATACAAAGTTAGTAAAAAGGAGTTTTTATTTAGTTTAAATGCTCTTATGAGTTCTTAAAGTAACCATTACAATTCTCTTCAACCTTTTCGCAATGATCAAAGTTGGAATTAGTGGAATTTAATTTTACTTTTCATAAATTGGAATTTCTATATTCTGCTATTTTAATTTGGCCTATTTAGGAAACCATGCAATCTTATACAAAAAATTTTCTAATACATAAGTGAGGTACTCCAAAAAAGTTGGTGGCTTCACCCGTTTAAGAAGTGCCCAGTCAATTTTACTTCAATGATGTTTTGAAAGTCAAAACTAAGATATGAACGGCAATTTCAATTTCACAAAAAAGAAGACATTTTGAGCTCGTATCAGAATTAAGGCCACAGCCTAATTTCTCTCCAAGAAATGCTTCAACCTCTTGACCGAAATTTGTCAAGAAATTTGTTTATTTTTACACATTAATTCATATTTTTGAATGTTGAAATGTAGATTTTTAAAGTGCTCATGAAACTGTCAATTTTTTTCCGGTAAAGTTTGATTTCATAAAATATAATGGAATATTCTAACTCATTAATGGTTCCTCTTGAAAATCAGAACTTCCTTAGAAAAGACCGATCTTAGGGTTTCGTGATGATATTTAGGATTGGAGAAATATTAGAATTATTGGTTAATTTTTCGAAAACATGATTCGAAAGATCCAAAACTGATACCGGAATGAATCTGACATTGTTCGATTTTAACGAGACAGAGACAAGACCAGCCCTACGTTTTAACCCTTATCTTTTGAGGTCTTGGGAAAACTACTATTCTTCGTCAATTTTTCTAAACAATGTTCATATTAGGTCAACTGCTGGTAGGATTCAAAATCTCTTGGAAACACCTCTAATAATCATTTTAATTGTTCTTCGTTTTTGGAAATTGATGTAAGGATTCTTTTATTAAGAATTTTCAAAACTCTATATACTTTACTTTGAGACAATTGACATTTGACACCTCTATAATTATTATTCTTCTTGATCTAGTCTCTAGGATTAACTAATTCTTGAGGTTCTTTTTAAAGTTTTCAATTTTGTTTATAAAACAATGGCACAAAATTTTAAACAACCTATTGTTAAGGACTTAACATTTTACTAACTAGCAATTTGCTAATTATTTAACAATTTATAAACGACTCCAAAATTTTAAACCCTTTTTTCGTTTTGCTAACTAGTAAATTGCTAACTCCTTTTTATTAAAAAACGGGCATCCGAACATGTTCAAATTGTGACAGTTTGTGAGAATTAGCAAAGCAAACATACTTAAAAAAAAAGTTGGAAAAGTTTCAACTGTAAACTGGACAATCCCATGCAAATTGCTAAAAGTTAAAGTAGGGTTTTCGGGATTTTAACTTTAGCAATATGTTAAGAGATAGTAAAATGTTAAAATCGTTTAAAATTAGCAAATTGCTAAAAATCGTCGTACTTTGTTACCTTGGGATCTCTTAATGATCTAATGGTGTTTTATTAAGGGACATGGAACTTTAATTCAATAAATTAATTTAAAAAGTTGTGTCTTGTTGAGAATAACGGTATGTAGTTATTAGCTCTTGGCCTCACAAAGTTCTTAAATAAAATGTGTGCTGGTACATTTAAACCAAATGAGCCAAGACATGCTAAATATAAAGTGAAGGGAATCATTAAGTAAATCTTCCTGCCTTTCTCCAGAATAATTTTGTTTTCTTTTTCCCGTTTTTATAAACAGCACGCACATATTCTTGCCCCCGAAAGATCTTTTATTATAAAAACAATCTCAGTTTTTCTCTACGAGAAGGGAGGTACATACGAGTATGTATGTATCTTTGTATAGAAAATCGGTACTCATTAAAGTAGTTTTCCAATTCATTATTTATCTGGAAGATCAATTTAATGTTCTTTTCACTCAACATATATACTCGTAGATTGTATATTTATTTTTATTTATGTATATGCTGCAATGCTTACCTCTCGGGTGGATGTGATAGCATAAATTTTATTAAGTATCTGCAACACACTGCATCTTCAAAAAGATCACGATCAACATTATAAGCAAACCGATCTCAACTGATTAAAGTAAAATATCTTCCTTCTCATCCTCCTTCCCCCTTGCCAAACAGAACTTGACTCACTCTTCTTATAGCTGGGTTCGTATCTTGTATGAAGATCCATCATCATGGCGGCGGCGGTGGAGCGGCATGTTGTGTGTTTCATTCGCCCTCAATCTCCGCCTTCCAATCTAAACAAAACGCAATTTATAGATGCGTGTAATTGCATAATTTCAGGGAAGCATATTATACCCTTGCACTGGACTGTGTTTATGTTTACGTTTATGTTGTGCGGATAAGAGCATGGCCATACATACTCTATGACTAAAAACAAGGCAAGGCATTGTTTTGGGAAAAGAAGAAGACTGCGTGAAGACCAGCAGCGGCAGGCCCAAGACATTTGTAGTCTTTCTTATAATGGGTAATCTAAATATGAATACCAAGAAACGAGTTAAAAAGAAGCTTTTGAATGGCCAGTATGGAGTTTGGAGTGATTTTATTGCTTACAGCACTGAAATCGGACAGGGTTGTTATAAAAACAAATCTATCGAAAAACACTTAAGAGAACAGCTGTCACAATGTCTTTTTCTAGTTTTCAGTTTTTTTTCATCACGATTCGAAATTCGATGTTTCGAAACACCTAAAAACTTCTAGTCATTTTTAAGCGTGAGGTACCATTAAAATAGGTTTCCAAGTGTCAGTGCTCAAGACCAAAGTCTGCTAACATCAATTTTCGAGCTCCATATAAATTAGTTGAGGCCATTAACTTCACCAAACTTCAATTTTGTAGCGTGACATACGACACTTCATAAATTTCAAAAACCGTAATTGCAGACTCTCTGACACATCATCAAAATTGAAGCATTTCTAGATATCATTGAACTTTGACATTTCATATAATCGTGCGCTTTGTCGTGTTACAAAAAGTGGGAGTGGCTTCCCCCCATTGCTGTATTCATAAAAGACATAGAATTTTTCGAATTTGACAGTTTTTATTCATAAGAAAACTCGAACCTCTTTTGACATTTACATCAACTCCACTTTGGTGAAAACTCGTTCTTAATAACAACCCTGTTCATAAATTAAATATTCCATAAAACAGTAGCATCGCTACCGAATATTAATGAAAAAACAATTTCTTAATTAGATTTGAGCTTCTGGGCACAAGGCACTTAAAAGCATATCCCAAAATAAACACGCGCAGTCATTTCCAAATTTCCATGTGAAGCTCAATTATACACCAGGTATTTAGGTCAAAGATCTTGGTTGGAAAACTTTTCCGACATCAGTATCCAAATATCGACCAGACAGACACACCGCTTGGATTTCTGTCTGTTTATTTGTTTGTTTGTTTTATTGGGATTTTTTAGATTGATGAACTCAAACGTCCAGTCCAAAACCCACCTAAAAAAAGTATTGTTTGTTTATGTTAATTCTCGCCTCTCTCTGTCCACACAGTTTAGACGTCATTAAAGTAATCTCACGTGTGTGGTGAGGGAATCATTTATACATGACGGCCAACATCAATAAATCGACAAACTTAAACCTCCTTTTATATTCTGGTGGTCAATTGTTGTGATTCCATGAATTTGTATTCGAAGCGTTAATGGATTTAGATATCATCATCATCATCTGTCCGTCCTCTGTCCTCTCTATCCTTTCCATCTTCATTCGTCAGTGTGATGTTCTGCATCCGAAACTATAGTCAGTAGTTGATAGCCACTTTCTATAAAAGGTACAAGTTTGATTTATAAATTTCTATTAAGCCAGTTTAATGTTATACCAACTCACTGTTAGTTGCGGTCATTTGTGTGATCAGAAGTGAGATAACCATTAACGCTCATGGTCAGCCAGAACACCAGCAGCAGCAGCGCATGGCAGTGGTAGGAGCAGCGGCGGCGTTGCCTATGGCGAGGCAATCAATGAGTTTAGTTTTATTTGTGTATGCCACTTAACAAATTAGTTGACAAGCTCGTTGAATAGAATTTTGAATGAGATTAACATTTATTTTCTATATACATACGAGTCATGGTAAAAGGTATCTTTGGATATCGTTTCAAAAACATCGACTCGACTCGAACATGGAGTGTTTTAACTGATTAGCTCACATGTTAACGCTCGAGGGGGAAAATTATTCTTAAATAAGACCACAATCAAAGATCTACGAGAGTCAGGTCACTATGGTTATGGTAGCCAGAACACTCCCTAGGCTAGGCTATAGTCTAGTTAGCTTTTATACTCGTATGCAGAGGTATACAACACAGGTATGTAATTAATTTGAAATACTTAGGCATTCCATTTAAGGTGTGAGCTTATGTAGATTTAACTGTGGATTTAGTTGTCAAGAAAACACTTTCCCAAACTATACACATTTAGATAACTATGTATGTATGTAAGTATGTGTGGTAGACCGATGGGAAAAATGATTTGCATGTCCCTGGTAGTTGAGGGACTTAATATTCCGGCTAAAGAAGCAACCGGAAATTGACACAAAGGCTATAACTTTTATTACTATCATTTAACTTAGATTAAAGAAAATACTCTTAATTTAATTTTAATAGTTTGCTGGTTGTTCTTTTTTTATTTTAATTCTAAAAAAGGTAAAAAGGGATAAAGAACCTTTGGGATTCTTTTTATTTTTTATGGCAACCCTATTTGATATTCGACCATCGTCTATGTCCAAAAGTTCAAATTAAACCAAAATAAAAAATAAAAATAACTGAAGCATAAGTTAACTTATCTTAAAAATGATTCAGTGTCTTTGAAGGTTTAGGTTTAAAAAGCCATAAACTTTTTTCATCAAAAAAAAACTTAATCTGTTGGTGAAATCAGATTTTAAAGGTTTTGTTTTGTTTTCATGGTTGAAATTCTGATAGTGTCTTATTTTGCCAAGATTTAGTCTTTAAAAATTTAATTTCATTAGTGGTGCATTTTTAAATAGTAGATACGAAATATTGCTCCCCAAAAACATCCAGAAAATAATTAAATTATAAATGTTCAACAATCAAACTTTGGCATAAGAAAAATATGGACAAATTAATTGCATTTTTATTTTCTGATTTTCTGTCAACATATGACTTTTTAGCTTTAAAATTTTTAAAGTCAATTATTTTCAAAATACCTATGCAAGTATGGTAATAGGGTTTCAGTTTTAAACGTGTTACATTTTGAAAGTCAGAATTTCCAAAAAAAAAGTTGCATTTTCGTAAAATTCTGAAACATGGCTGTTCTTGTTACTGGCAACTTTCTTCAAGTTTAAAAATATTCAAAATGAACTATATTTTTATTGCAATTTTTTAAATATTTGTTTCGCATAATTTTTTGTCTATTCAACAATTTTTTGGTGTTAGACCAAAATATAGAATATTCAGGCAAACTAAATTTTTGACATAAACAACATATGGCAATTCTGATTAAATTCCAAAATAAAGAAAACATGACATCATGATAATAATTTCTATCCATTTTCACAACTGACATTTTGAAGTTAACAAAAAGAGAACATTTTATCAGAAATGACAAAAACAAAATATAGTTTTCTCTTTTACTCAATTTACTTATAAGGCACTTTTCTTTTCAAACTCAGAGCATGTAACTGTCAAAACAATATCTACTGTGTTTCTTTTTTAGTTTAATAAAGAGACCCATCAGAAAACTCAAGGTGTGTTTCTTTTTTCAATCGCGCCGTATGATCTCCGAATTAAATGATCAAGCGAATCTGTGTGGTATGACAGAGACAGGTTGCTTTTGACAGTTCATCCTGTTGTCAGAACTCTGATAAGAGCGATCTCGACTTGCTCAAGCTAAGTGTTCTGTTTTTAAGGCTTCGCAAATGCAAAATTCAAATTCTTGGAAAATTCTTATAAAAAATTATTTGGAAGTATGTAATTATGTTTCAAAACGTGTGTTTCGACATATTTTGCTGAACTAGGTTGCCAGGTATCTCCAACAAGATATCCCATTTTTTTAATTCAAGTTCTTATTTTTATATTTCGCCAAGAATCGCTAGACTTGCTTTCCAAAAACTGTGCCCATTTTTACTTCATTAAAAGTCGAACAAAAAAGTTATGTTAGTTCACTTAGGCGTATACGCAATATTTGATTTTTTCACTTATTACGTTACTGGAAATTTTGTCTCCAATTTCGGTTGCGAAGTTTATTTTTGTCTCAACTGTCAGAGTGGCAGTTAGACGATTGTTTAAATTATTAAGTCATAAATTTTAACAAACATATTTTTCAAGGTATAAAAGTTCCATTTTTCTTCTTTTTTTTTTGTCATTGAAATTTTAAGTTTTATTTTTCTCTAAGAAATTTCCAAATGAAATTGGTTAACAACCCATTTTCCTCCTCTTCTTATTCCTCACTTCAATTATAAACAAAAATAAAATAAAAAACAATTGATGCCTTTCATAAAAACCAAGGCTATAGAATCTTTTCAACTTGCCTGGATATAATCTCGAACTATACAATAGAACCTTTAATTACGACAGAAAATAAAAAAAAGGTTGTAACTTGTATATTCCAGCCCATCCTCAACCCCAGTTCAGCCCAGCCCAGGCAGACCTTGTTCCACAAAGGTAATTTATGGTATTTAACAAAACTCAACCAGAGCATTCTAAACAGTTAAACAGTTCTTCCGCGCGCACTTTTCATTGTTAAGACTTAAGACAAAAGCGGAGGAAATGAAACTTGCATAGTTATGCCACAGCATCTCAGGCTCAGGCAACCAAGCAACAATACTCTGCTCGTATAACCATCAGGCTTCCAGAGTTTACGAGTATTCGTTTTGTTGGCGTTCGGAATCAGCGACTAACTTTTAGTAGAGGTACAGGAATTCCAGTTAACAGACTCTGGATGGGTTTTTATTTTTTAATGAATGGAGTGAGCTGCAATTTAGTGGAACACGCTAAACTGGAAAAAGTTTCATTCGAGACTATACACAAGTACAAGTAGTTCGTTCTTCCCCTCTCAGCTCCTCCGTGATGGAGAACTCTTCTTGTCTTTGGATCAACTAAGAAGAACTTCCTTGGAGGCATACTCGGCTCGGCCTTTATTGCAACCATGACTTTATTCCTGCTGGTTTTGATGGCGATGATGGTGATGTTGGCAGTTGCCATTGCAACACATGCAATGCCATTACCAGGCCACATGGAATGAAATTGAACAACAAAACGAATTGAAGATGCAATTAGAACCCGACTTCCTTATCCTCTTCGGCTTCTGTTGTTGTTCATTGTGGACTTAATTCCTCCTCCAGCGCAATGAATGTAAAGTCTAGTTGCACAAAATTAGATTTCGCGGTGTAATTATACTGTTGCAACAACGCAACAACTCAATGAAGCAAATAGTATCTAGACTCCTACTGTTTGTATATAAAATACAAATACAAATGCCTCTAGGAAGAATGCGCTGCAGGAGGCGGGGGGAGAAACGGTGGATGGCGCTTCGTCCAGATTATTCTGTCTGTACGGATATAGTGAGATGGCGGCGATGATGATGATGATGATGCTTCCGAACGTACACAATGCGAGTATAGGCTCCAAACTGCCACTGCCATTGCCACTTGGCCAGATGCGCTTAGTCTTTGTACTTCAAAATATGGCTATAAATGCTCCCCCTTGCCCCTCTTGGGAGAAGGGATAAAAGCGGGCATGCATGAAAGTGCAATAATTGTTCAGTTTCACTATATTGTGTTAGCGGGCGGTTCGACGACGACCACGACCGACGACGGTGACGGTAAGGACGTTTTATAGCGAGGGTGATTTCATGGCTTTTTATAATGAAGCAAGGAAAATAAAAGTGATTTCTTCGTCTTCCTTTTTTTTGATTTTGCGAACATTTGGCGCAGATGGAACAACAACAACAACAAAAAGTTTAATTACGCACAACCATCAAACCGAATCAAACCAGACAGACAGATGCAAATTGATTATTTGCCCGACCATTGATGCATATGCAGAACGCGTATTCCGATGATGCATTAAGCATTATAAAAGAAGGCTATACATTATACTCGTAAGACTTATTGAGTTAATGTGGATTTAGCGGTAATATTTGGAAAGTTATTGACTCGAAACTTGAAATATGAGCTTCCGGTGCGGTTTTTTCAGTCTCAGTTGGAGGTCGGTCGATTTAGTTCGAGATGGGAACGATATCATCGACGGGATTATCATGAGAGATGCAGTTAATGGATTTAATGGTCGCAAGTTGATTTGGGAGTGATGGGAGGGATTAATTGTAGGCAGGACATCTGCTAAGTTACGATTCTAGTGTTTCTTCTTTTGTCTTGAAATTCGTAAAGTGATTTTTTGAACTCTTAACAAACCCTGTGAAGTCAAAAGTTAATAGATTTGGTTTGATGCACCGAAACTTTTTTGATTTGTGATATTTTTGTTAAAGTCCTTGAATGTCAATTTTATCCCTACAATTTCTGGGAGCCCAAATTCAAATTACTTAAAAATCGGAATATTAAAAAAGATGTTTCATATCATATTTTATCATCATTATAAATATTTAAAAGACATGGACCCTGAATGCATCCCTGAGGGACACCGTCTGTTTTTATCTTATTCAGGTTCTTGGCGTTGATCTATGAAGGGATTATGTTTAGCAAACGATGACCTACTTTCTTCTACAATCCTGAGCACTTCTTTGTCATGCCATATTGAGGTTGGAGGTTTGAAGATTCCCTAAGCTCCATGTTGAGTTCGATCCAAGGTATTAGTCGACTTGTTTTGACTTTTTAAACCAAGCTCATATTTATGTTCTATTTTCTTGTATTGTCCAGTTCTCAGCACCACCGCCCGTTAAGCGGGTTGGATGTCCTTAAAATTAAGAGTACACCCTTAAAATAAATACTCCCTGTAACAATTAGTAGATAGTTGGAAAAGTCATACAAAACCGTTTTTAATAATTTTAAATCAATGCAACTTTAATTTACATTAACACTCCTCACAGTTCTCTTTCTGATGTGTTTCTCTGCGAAGCTGCCCAAAACAAGTCCTCATTTTCAATAAAATATCCTTTAAGTAGCTTCAAGCACTCTAGACAATAAAAACAACTAAAAGTTCGATACGATAAAACAAGAATCAAAAGATAAACAAAACACCGGTAAAACAACCTATTCACCTGGAAGCCATCATTTTCACCATACACAGCTGCATCGCATCCTCAACCCTTCCTCACAACCTTCGACCACCGCACCGCCACTGATGTGCACAAAGAACTTCTTCGTTGTCGTCGTCGTTGTCGTTGTCGTGCAAGCTTTTATGGCGTTAAAGATATGACTACGACGACCTACGAGTGATGTAACGAATGCTTATAGTGCCAAAGATAGCAGTTCAGCTCCCTCACCGGCTCCAGGCTATGCATATCCTCTTTTGGTCCTTAGATTTTTCGCATTTACACACTCGAACATTGAACACAAAACCCATAAATGACAGTGCTCTTGGTCACTGGAAAATATATTGCGGTCAATTGAGGAGCACGTGTGTCTTACACCGAGCTCGACACCGCACCACCCCAACAGCTCAATAAGAACTTTTGCTTAACATTCGGTTATGTAGCCTGGGGTTAAGTGTCGTTTATGTATTTTGGTACGTGGCCAAATGGTGTCAGTTTCTTCTGTAAAGCCTTTTTTGAAAGCAACACAATGACGCAAGTTCTGCAAGAAAATCTCAATTTGAATCGCTGCTGGTGGAGGTGCCACTTCATGACATCATTCCCATATCAACGATCCCCGTTGGCTAAGACAACAACGACAACGACGACGACGACGAGTTCACTATTACGGCCAAACGTGCGTAGTAGCCACTGCGCGGTGCCAGAGATCCAGAGATGGTGTGTTGTAGTGGGCGATGTTTTTTGGCATTTACACTTTGACGGTGCCAAATTAAATTCTCCAGATTCGGCCAAGTCGCCATCGCCAGACGTAGACGTCTCAGGTCAGGTTGAATGGGCCACGTTCCCAGCTCCAAGCAACATGTAATACTCTGTGTAAGAGTTGCAGTAACACTCTCTATTTTCAAATGCAACTCCATCGTGCGGTTCCCATGCTTGCAGCCAGCAGCGCCATTGCGTTCGACGGCAGCAGCAGGTACAACTACAATCGACTGCTGATTCATTGCCCCGTTTTTTCTGCGTTATCATCGGGGACAAATCTCCTGGTGCGCTATAATATACCGCTCCGGTTAAGGTGATGTATCAATTGGCCATTAAATCATGCGAAGCTGTGACAAGTGATGCATGAACTTGATAGCCAAGCAGCCGGTCGGTCCAGCAGTTGTAGTTGCGGGTGCTTGGTTTGGTCTGAGCCATATGATGTGTATGATGTAACATGGTTCGTTTTTGTCTATGGTTTTGGCTCCTGACGTTTATCGTATAGGAAAGGGAAAAAAATCACGGAAACCTATTTCAACTGTCAGTGTAATCGAATGCGATATGCAATTGACATTTTAAATGAATGATGGAATCAATAGAGGAGGGCGGTCGAGGGGGCAGCTGATGGGGCGCCACAAAGCGCTTGTTTTTTTTTCCCAACGTTATTGTTGTTCATGATGTAGACAAATAAGATATGACTGATGAATAAATGAATGCTCTTTGGAATCTGATTTGAGGGGGGTGTAGGGGGGTATTATATTTTTACTTATTTGTTTGAATAACAAAAACATCCGTTGAAAGAAGAGATATTGAAAAGTCATCAAAAGGATTGAGGGGCCTTTGAATGCAGTGCATTTTGAAATGCACAAATATTGTATATAAAGTCAAGGACTTGAAGCTAGTTGTCAGAGGGATAAAAATGATTCCAAAGGGTTAAATGTCATTATATATTCGTCAGAACCCTTGAACAAATGTATAAATGTGTACCTATCAGATAACACTATGTTTTTTGGTATGATGGATCGGAAATATTGACGCAGGGTTGATATCTTTTGAATTAATGGCTTGGCAATACGATATGGCGCATTAAAGGGTTAAAGAGTTGCCGTTGTGTCAACAACAAAAAATGTCAAAATTAATTTTTAGACATGGGGGAATGTTCCCTTAATTAAAAGTGCTTTTCTAATGCATCATCGTTATGAATCGTTGAGTAGAAAATCAGGTGCAAGAATGGGGAAGGCTTTTGAATGATTATGCGATCACTTAGAAATTTGATAAGAATAAAATGACAATGACAAATACTTTGACGTCAAAAATATGTTTACTTATCTGTCGAAAGCGTCTTTGTGCAAAACCAACAGTTTACAAAATAATTGAATTAAAATAGTAGATTCAATACGTAAAAACAAAGGAGAAGTGGCCCGATGTGACTACCCTGAGGAACTTCTGACTTGGCAATGAATTCATATTCTTCTCCTGCATGAATCAACTTTATTAAAATGAAAAAAGAGTGTCAAGAGGAACACTTACACAATTTTAAACAATTTTTGGAATATAACCATATGGTGTTCGAATAAGATACTCAAAAATGCCTAGTGAGAAAAATTGGCTTCTGGTTGTAAAATTGTCAACGTTGTGTACCTAAGATTTCTTTAAAAAAAAATTAAGCATACTAATGGAATCCTATTTTTCAATTTTCAACGGCAACACTAAAAAATAAAAAAATCTTTAAACTGAAAATTCCCTCGATTAAATTGCGTTCACCTTTATCCTTTTTTTTATAGTTTTGTTCAAGTTTATAAAATAGTACTTGATGTATTTAACAATATCCTTCTTTCTTATTTTCCCTTGAACTAGAAGTTTTCACTTTTTATATAAACTGCATATGTATTTGTGTATCAAACGTCAGAGTCAAATGACAATTCAATACCACACTCAGTTCTCAACTGTAAATATGTATAACAAAACAAAACTAAGTCCTTGGTAGTCCTCTTTGTAAATATCCAGACTGCATTCATCAGATCTTCTATGGCATTACCATCGTCCTGGAAATATATTTATATCCACCGGATGTCATCGTTAAAGGACATCCCCCTTCATAATTTCATTCTATTTATCCTGGTACCATTTTATAGTCACATTTCATTACAGAATCAATTCTAGACAATATGCGCAATGCTTTCAAGCGACTAGACTGGAGCCAACTTTGTCTGTGTGTGTGTGTGTTGCGGTTTGTGTCCTTTAAGTCAATTGTTGGATACGGTTTCTAGTGTCTGTTCACAAAATTGTTGTTTTTTTTGTGGTTTTCTCAGTAAGTAATTCTAACTAAAAGTCCTGCGAAATGTTCTCAACATAAATACTCCATGAGTTAGTGATTAATTAAAAGCGCATTCATGAAACTTTATTTAAAACTTTTTTTTTCTGTCAAAAATTTTGTTTAAAATTTGAATTCAAGCACAAACAGAAAGTTTTGACAATATGCTGCAAAATACTTTATAAATAGTTCATTTCATGTTGATTAATTTAATTTCATTCCCTGATCCGAAACAAAAACCAACATTTTTCACAATCTAAAAGCTAAAAGTTTATTAACCCAATTCTGCAACAAATAAAAAAACATTTAGATTTTTGATTGATGAAAAAATTGGAAAAACAAACTCTTTGAAGTTTTGCAACTCTTTATTTTTCATTTCCAATTAAATGTGAATGTATAAATTTTACCAATTCAAAGTTAAATTTTGAAGATAAAGTGGAAATGTCAATATATGAACGAGTATAGAAAGTAAAAAACTACTTGAATTTTTATAACACGCTGCTGAGCTGACGCTTGTCAAATATATATAAATGTATATGTGTGTGATGTGAATGTGTTCCTTTAGCAAGGTACTCTCGATTATTGTAATTTTCACCTGCATTGATGCAAACACCAGCAAGAGACTTGAACAAGCTCTTGTGCGTTTTACCTCTCAGGGATACATTGAACCTAACAAACTTTACACACAATCTGACTATGACATGAATGATAAGTTCAGTGGGACCAGTCAGTGGATATATTTCTAGAAAATCTCCATTTAGTGTAATTTAATTTGAAAGTAAAATATTTTTTTAATAGATGTCACTATGTTGCAACTGTCATACTAGGTATATTTAAAATTTGACGTTTCCATTAAAGAATTTGCTAGATACCTACTTTCAATTCAAACATCAGATGGGTACATGAATTGAGATGTCACTCTAAGAATTCGTTTCTTAGATACTACGGTGGCGTTGTATGAATACTTTGACAAAATAAAAACTAGTCGAAGACTAATCATCAACTTCCACAAGTGATTTTGACAGCTTTGCAGTCAATGTCAGAATTTAGACATTTCAACTCATTGAAAGAAACGTTAATGGAAAAAAATTAAAACCATCAATGTCAGTTTCCCCTAAATGAAGATTTTTAATACTTAATTTTTTGACACCGAGACAATAAAAAAAGAGACAAAAATGTCAATTTTCCATAAAGTGATATTTTAAGATACTACTTTTATCTTCTGATATAATGATGTCACTCTTAGAATCCTTCACGATAACAAGTATTAAGTAAAAAAAAAGAGTACAAATCCATCTTCACGAAAAAAGGGTTTTGACAATTTTCACTGTAAATGTCAGTTTCTACAAAGTACCAAAAGAAGATTCGACTCATAATTTTGTGGCCTATTTCATAAGAAAACTGTTAAATGTCAGTTTTCACCAAGTTATAATTTTGGTTGCTTATGTTTCATGAATCGAAAATCTCTACAACTGATGTGACATCTTCAAATATCGTTATCTGTCACCGTACTCAAGTTCATATAAACTCAAAATGTCATTAGGCGCGTTTTATTGCTAAACTTAGGTTAGCTTAGTAATCGGAATCGCAATAAAACGCTATCCTTAGTTTTAAACTGACTTTCCCCTTGAGCCAAATGTCAACACTTTTCAGAGAAAAAAAAAATCAAATCAAACGTCAAAACCTGTCAGAAAAATCAACAAAATATCGCTTTTAAATAAAAATAATAAAATGTGTCAAATAGCCGAAACTGTATCCTTAGTAAATTACTGAGCTCGATTACTAACTTGTTTCTCCTCAGTTTTCGTTTGTTGTTGTTTTCTATGTAAAATTTTACTAACCTAAGGATAAAATGAACAACAAAACGCGGCTATTTTCTACAAAGTGATAATTTTTACTACTTTTACAAAATATTCATTAATCTGCTGACATATGATCTCACGTTAAGAATCAGTTCTTTGTATACACGACTCAGTTTAACTTCCTACACAAAAACAAGTGTTAAGTCGAAAAAAAAGGATTTTGACAGTTTTCACTGTAAATGTCAATTGTCAGCTTAATTGGAGTTTGACTTGCATTTAGGAATTTATTCATAGAGATACTTTTGTCTCATTTATAAAAATAACTTCAGTTGATATGTCATTCTCAAAACTCTTATTCTGTCACCACACCCTAATTCACATAAATGGATAATGCCATTTTCTACAAAGTGATTATTTTGACGTTTGTGAATAACCGAAAGTGAGAATAAAGAGATTTTGTAAAAAACCTTTTCCACTGATCAACCTCAATGTCAACACCCCCTTTCTTTTGCTATATGTAAATGTAAAAAGAGATAGACAAACACAGAGCGAGATATCCAACGTCAGTTTCATTTCCTCGTCGAGTCGGTCGTCGTCGTCGCCATAGCTATCATGTTTTTTTGATGTAAGCTCAACCTAGCATTTCATATTTTATAATTTAATTTGAATAAGTGCGCGGCGGATATCCCAGCACTCCTGCACCGGATCATCCTTTTTCCATTGGATTTTTGTCTTATTTTTTATTTTATTTTATGTTACACGTGATGCTATTTAGCATTCCTTCAAAAGCCAAGGGATTAAAACTGGTGCATCATTACGGATACGAATATGCAACAATCGCACTCGCACCGCACTCCAAAAGAAAAAAAAAAAGAAACATCTGGTTTTATAATATTACATTTTCCCCCGTGTGCGGAATGCGCGTTGCATACAATTTCTGCTGTTTTCCGCTGCAACTCTGGGATGCAGTACAGAATGCATCCTGCTGCATTGATGTTACTGACTGTTGACGTGATGTGCACCCGAAGTGGACTTAAATGGTACTTACACGTAATTACTTAAGATTCCATGGAAAATTGAAATTTTTCGCTCGAGAGGGGGTGTGTGGTGAAAATGAAAATGTATGCAGAGTACGGAAACGTCATCAGGAGTGTAGGATGTTCCATTGATGATGTGAACGAGATGAAAAGGTGTACCTGAACATTTTTGTATAGTTAGGTAGAAATGATAAATTTAATGAACGCATGAAAACGTTGAACTATCACCAGAGCAGCGCAATTATGTCGAGAACAAAATCGTTAAGTTCACTAACCTCCCTCCATAAGGCTCCAAGTGAATTCAATAAAAACGCCATCAAATGTTCGCGGTTTTACCCGCCACTATACGACTACCTTCCATTAACCACCAACTAAAGTCAGATCCTTTTTATTTTTTTGTCAAGAACGCTGACGCTAAGTGCTTTACTTCTCACTTTCGCTGCAAGCCGGAGGAGTGGAGAATGAATGTGAAGTGAACGGATATAGGGAGTCAAGTTGGTGGTGAAGTGAAAGCAATTTAAGAACGAAACTCCTCAACACTTTTTTTTTGTATTGTTTTTTTTGGAATATAAAGTAAACTATGTCAACCAAAAATAGAATAATCGCTTTTACAGTGTAAGTATAAGGACAATTGGGCTATGTAAGTACTTTGGTGTTGTGCCAACATGCAACATCCAACAGCACAGAGTATAACCAAAAAGAAGAGTTTCTTCATCAAGGAAGGGCTAGAGCTGGAGCTGGTGTTGGAAATTGGGGAAGAGGGTGCAGAACTTAGTTTTTCCTTTTAACACTCTTGAATATCCATTGTTTCTTGAGGGTCCTTTGTGAGTTTTTTTTTTTTATTTTGTTCTTATGAGCAGACAAGATGTTTGTTGTTCCCTCGGGACAATGTAATAAGTGCAGGAAAAAATACTTAAGTCGAGTCAACACTGCGTTCCCGGGCTTGAGGTGATGATGAACAGCAGCACCAGGAGAAATGCAGAAATATAGAAATTCAAACTCAAGAAGTTCTAGAGGTTAGGGAAGCAGCAAAGAAAGTCATTCTCTAGAGCAAACATAACCCTATGACGCAGAAAAGTTGGCAAGAAAATTCCGGAAGAATTTAAGAAAGAAAAAACATAATAAAGACAGATTGCAAAGAGTCACTTTTTCTAGAGAAAATGCTTTGAAACCAAATGATCTAAGACCAAATTTGCTAGGAGTCCCACAGGGATCAATTCTTGGTCCAATACTCTTTCGCAATGTCATCAACTATGTTTTCTTAAATTGTGCAGGCTTACTGCGAGCATATTGCAGGATCGATTTGAATTAGTAAGGTTTTTTTTTCATGACGCGTTTACTATGACATGCTTTTAGTAACAGCATTGTTTTAAGTTGGTATCAGACCATTCATCCGGAAGTTAATAGACGTCGAACAAAAACTAAGAATTAATTCCAAAATTTCAAATAAGTACACAAAAATTAACAATCCCACTTCTGTACGGATCTAACCTTCCGATTGCTTTTGTTTTAGTTCAAGTTTAGATTAGAAATCTTGAATATAAATTTTTTGTGCAATAGAAAATTTAAAAATGAAAAGATTTTTAATCGAAAATTTCGTCGTGTTGAAACATAACAGTTGTTAAGGATACTTGACACCTTTCCAGGACATAATTTTTGTGTTGAAAACAAATTTTTTTAATTGCTGCAGCAATAATCACTGCATCCGTATTCGTTCTCACAATTTTCAAGATTACTCATACAAACGACAATTCCTTTCTGACGCACCCAACAGTAAGACCCTTTGTTTTTCTTTTTTTTTTTTTTGCGGAAAGAGATTTCGCAGTTTTTCTGCATATTATGCGCGAAAGCATACAGCAAAACTATTAAAAAAAAATCCACCTCCTCGTTGATTGTAATGCTCGCTGAGTAAGAACGCTGCAAAAAAAAAACACAGAAACAACAACAACAAAAACAAAAACAACAAGTGCTAGATAAAATCCTACGTTCGTGCACCACAATAATCAAAGTGGAATCAACGAAGAGTATCAACATCCACAAAAGACCTCACGCTCATCCAAAGATATACGATAACGCTTGAGCGGGGGGTATTGCGACGAAGCGCAGTGTTACTGTGTAATTGTAAGATAGATGGGGGCAACGAGTATCCGGGAATCGCAATTAAACTGTCATCGGTGTTTATTAATTTATGATTCGCATCTAACTTAACTTAGGTTCTTTTTTTTGTATGTTCCTTTAAGTGCTCTTTATGGGTGAACATGGAATAAGCAAAACGGAAGAAATAAACAATGGAATTAAAGATCAAAGGAATTATACACAAACAGAGAAACATTGGGGGCATTCTATGTTAAGTGGATCCCGTTCCTTCTCCTGGCTTTAGAGCCAAGTGAGCATCAAAAAGATACCAGGAACAGAACATAAGACTCTAACTGCAAAGACTTACATACTCGTATATAGTAGGCGACCCAATTTGGATGAAATCCAAGTGAATGGAAAAAGACGTTAATGCTCTCCTTGATTTCCAGACATTTGTAGAATGAGGACATCAAGCTTGCAAATTGGCATAACTTTTTCAGACAAAATTATTTTGATATTGGCCATGCCTGGGTGCCTCCTCAGTGTGTCTTTGCTTTAGCCAATCTTTATCAGATGAAAAGTCTCTGTTCATGTTGAAGATACATGGTATCTATGTCCTTTGTGGTCTGCATCTATGTATACTGATGCATCATTCATTCTGTGTTGTTTTAAATTTTCATCACATCATCAACCAACCATTCCTCGTTTTTCATTTTTCATTTTCTCAGTGAAAGTTTTGAAGCCATTTTGGTGTGAAAATATTTTTCCATCCTCTTAAGGACATGCTTTGGTTTTGAGAGTATTAAAGTCTGTATAGAAAATGAAACTATACTACCATTAGGACACTTGGTTTTGAGGACGACCGCACACCATATCATATCGTCCATTTATAATGAAAACCGTAACACCTTCCCTTTTACATAAAAAAAATAATTTCAATGCACACATTTCATCCTGGCCTAGCCGAGTCGAGTCCCATATTGAGTGGTTAAGTAAGTTTGCCCACTACGACACGGGGACGACAATGCCAAAAAAAAAAGAAATGTTACCAAAGACGTCCTATATAATGTTCGTAGGTGTGACACAACACAGTTACTGATGGGAAGGAGTGGGGGCGTGGTGCAATGAAAGGTGTGTATTTGGCACGTTAGTTAGTGAAAAGTGTTAACCTTTTCCTCAAAGGAAATTTCACTTCGTTGCTGACTCTATTTCTATATGTATGCGGCTCTGTGTACGAGCTTGTTCTTCTTCTAGTAGCACAAACACTTGTTTCGATGAACTCCATGTCAGGAGTGGATTTGAAGTGGTGTCTGAAGTTGGAGTTTTAAAGAACTTTTTGATGGAGTTAAATGTCTTGGAAAGGAAACATTTTATGGAAAACATTAGTCTTGGTATGTCGGAAGCTGTTGTCGAAATAAAAACAAAAATCAAAAACTTACAAGGTTCAGCTTAAGACCTTGACGTTATTAGAATCGAGGATGAGAATCTTGAAAAAGCACTGTTTCTTGTTGACAAAAACAACAATAATTAAAGAAGTTGACAGCCATGTACCTACTGGAAAATCGAAGAAAACTTCAATTTCGAAAAATTAAGTCCAAGTGTAAATTGCGGTAAAATGTTAATTATACTTTTTACCACGCTAATTTTTGACATTCATGTCAAGATTGGATTTACGTTTCTTGCTTCGTAAATTTCCTAGATTCCAGAATTTTTGGTTTAGAGTTAAAAAATAAAAAAAAATCCAACTTAAATATAAAAAGTTGAAATACAAAAAAAATTTATAAAAATATCAACTTTAACATTTTTTTCAGACTTCATTCATTCTAAAAACCGTCAGTCTCAAATTTTGGAAAATAAATCCTATAAAAGACTTTTTTTATTCAAATTACGAGCACTATTTTTCACAGTTGTCAATTCCTTTTTATTTTTCACCACTTTTACCTTGGCTCATAGACATTTTATTCACCACGCTAGTGTCAATATTTAAACACTGTGAAAAATTTACCCAATATTTGAACACAATTCAAGCCTTTACCTTTTAAACTTAAGAAAGATGGACTGTTGTATAAGAACATAATAAAAAAATTATGCTAAGATAAGTTTTGACAGTAGTGAGGTGAATCTAATTTGTAAAAATCAAATAAATGTTTCTTTAACTTTTGAAATCATTGATGAATTTTTCATTTGTTCGTATTTTTAAGTGCTGGTGGCTTTGATGAACAGACTGAGCAGTAAATCGACTTGACAGACCACCACTATCAACTGTCAAAAATTCGGAAGTCTTTATTGGAAGTTATTTTAACGTTTGCGAGGTATAGTTTGCGGAGAAGAAGGTTACATTTATCAAATAGGTACCTACTTTAATTTTTTAAGTATTGCAAAAATGTTCTTCAACTAGGGTTTTGGAGGTTTTCTAGAAATACAGCCCTGGTGGATCCCGTGTAAGGCACACAAAATGCTGGTACCTAGACTTTAAAATAAAAACAAGCGAACTAAAGATTCAGTGTATAGGTATCCTGGGGCTTAAAGGCGAATGACACGTTTCGTGTTCGCTTCTCAAATCATGATTAAATGTGTGTGCTTTGCTTTCACTTCCCATCACCAACCCAACCCACTTATATATGGGCCATCATATGTGACACCCGAGACCCGCCCCCTACCATCAGCAACCACAGCGGAATGTGTCGCATATCGTTGTCGACATTGTCGATGATGACAACAACAACAACAACGAACAACGATGTTGTCCCAGCGATAGGGCGACAGTCCTGATGTTTGCTGACGAAGAGGACGGAATTTACATAATGCATATGTACAATGTACTTGTGTAACTCAACTACACACACTCCCCGTTCACAGGTAAATTTTAACTTAAGGTCCTTTGACATCCAACATGTCGTGCATCTCTCATCACAATTTTAGAACTTAGACTGTGCTATGATGTCTAAATCCATCAAGATTCATTCCCAGCGTCATGGATTATGTGCTAAATATGAGTGGAATCATGTTCCATCGTTATACAGCAAAAAAAAAAATCCATAAATTTAATTCTCATCTCGACGAACAACGAGAGTTATTTCATCAGAGGACTACAAGGACGACGACCGACCGGGCGATACTCGTTTTCAATCTAAATATAAATTATCAACAGTTTTGTTATGGCCCATTGTCCATTGTTCGTTTTATTGATTGGACAATAAAAAATAAAAAAAAAACTCACTTTTATTGGTACACAATTCAAATTCCTGTAACAATGTCCTCGACACAAGGAAATGGCCGCATTTATCCTTATGCTCGTAGTTGATCGTTTGTATACACTATTTTGTAGCTCTATTTTCCATTGTATCTTTTAATGAGACTTTGAATCTGTAAAAATTCAATTTTCATCAATTTCAACCCTATGGACCTAGTTCGAAGGTCTCCCATCATAAGGACGAACTGATGCCATAGCATGAAACTCGTAAAGATACATCCGATCCTTTTTTGGTTCGTTGTGGAAAATTTCATCCTTTTTCCATTTCTATCATCATCATCATCATCGAGTGAATCTGAGTAATGGGTATCAATTTGATAAACGATTTGTTAGCACAAGGGGGAAGGTCTATACACTATACGAGTACACACGGAGTAACTATTGATTTTCCGGAATGTTTTTGATTTAATAAGGATTATCGTTGGTGAAAAAGGATTATTGTACCTTCCTTATTCGATATCTAAATGTTCAACGTTCGAGAGTGTCCTTTCCGTCTTCTGGAGGGTTTCTCTGTAGTAGGAAAGGAAAACAACATCTGTTAGTTGTTAATTGCTCAACAAATAATGTCGACGGTATACGAGTACTCGTACATGATTGTAAAATTTTGTGGAAAAATGTGAGTTAATGAAAATAGTTTTCATTTGCAGCATCTGCGATTGTTTCATTTCTTGGTAACGAAGAATTACAATTGGGTAATAAAATTCAGGAAAGTTATTACAGTCGAGGAGGGTTTGGGTTGGATTGAATGTTTTGATTAAATATCAAGGTATAATTGAAATAATGACGATAGTGAAAAGATTGGAATTGCTTTGGAAAGGAGTGAGAAGGCGTTAGGAAATAGGTACCCTTAAACTTAATTGCACGAACCGTAATGTACTTGAAGTAAGAAACTCACCTTATCGATTTCGGTTGGTATTGGTGCCGATGAAAATAAATCATTTTGAAGGATGTTGGATGTCAGAAGATGGATGATATGGCGCAGTATTTTTTTAACTTGAATTTCAAAACATTATTTTTGGATTTCGAAAAAATTAAACATTAAGGTTCTTATTTTTTAAACAAAAGATCTTGTTTTTTCATTAAAATAAATTTACTATCGAATTACAAGGAATTATAGTTTTCAAAATTTGAAGTAAGGAGGGGGAAGTGCCTAATGAGTATTTTCATTCAGCAGGGTTTTCCAATAACAGATGTGATTTTGATATTCAAAGAAAAACGGAATTTTAGAGATGAATGATCGGGTGTTTATTTCAATGTAAAGAAGAAGGTATACACTGAACCAAATCCTTACGTAAATACAACGAAAAAATTCGTTGAGCCAACGAAAATTTAATTAATTTTCAGCCGATGAAAAATTTAATTGGCCCAACGAAATAATTTTCATACGTTGATGAAGTGCTTCATCACTTAACGAAAACTGTCGTATTTTAATGAAATTCTTTCATACAAATTTTTAATCATTAATTAATGAATTTTTACATCATTGTACGAAATTTTTTCATCAATCAACGTAAAATTTAATCAAACTAAGGTACGCCAAATATGAAATTTTTTCGTTAATTAATGTATTTCTTGATAAATGTATGTAAGGAACTTTCGTAAGCTAACGAATTTTTTCATTCAATTTATGAATATTTTCATACATCAACGTAATTTTTTCGTTAGCTAACGAATTTTTTCGTACATTTTACGAAAATTTTAATAAAATTACACAAAAAATATTACCTAGCTCACGAAATTTTTCATTCAATTTATGAATATTTTTATACATCAACGTAATTTTTTTCGTTAGCTAACGAATTTTTTCGTAAAACTAATAAAAATTTTAATTGAACTAGTGAAACTTTTCGTAGATTATGCTTACTTTTTTTCGTAAAACTACAAATTTTTTCGTAAGCTTACGAAATGTTTCATCCATTCTTCTTCCCTAAATTTTGGAATAAAAAACCTGAAATGCAAAAAAAGTGAAGCAGAGCGAAACCTGAAATTGAAAAAAAGTGAAGCGAAACGAAAATGTTTTACCATTAAAAAAAAACATGTTAATTTGATTTTTTTTTATTTCAAAATCATAAAACGTGAAATGCAAAAATCATGACAAGTAAAAAGCAGGCATAGTGAATAAACAAACTTATAAACTAATCTCATTTCCCATCAATGCACTTTTTTGGGTTTTTTTATAGCATGGGATTTTTTAAACAAATTGTAAATAAGTTGTATGCTGGACGATCGTCTTTTGAGGTGTTCCAACTGGTCGTCCACCTCTTGAGGAGTTTTGCACACAAAGAAAAAAGCTTTCTGAGAGTCCTTGATAGTATACGTCTTGATGGTCGATTTTTTCCCATTGTTGTCTTTTACCATTTGTTTTTGGGTCGGAATTAGATACACATGCATAGAATGCATCTAGATGACATCCTTGGAATCTGAAAGAAAAGAAAAGAGAAAGAGAAAAACAAAACAAAACAAAAATTAAAATATTTTAGGAGACAAGTTAGTATGTATTTTGTAATAAAATATAGGAAGCAATAATCAAATAGTACTACTTACATTCCTCTAGTTCCTCGTTCATCCATTTCTTTAAAAGTTGAACCAAGTTCCTATCTTTTATGTTCTGCTCCTTCGTCAAAAAGAAGCCTATCTTTTTGCTGTACTCCGGCCGGTTGTCCTGCAATGAAGAAGCCCTGGAGTGGAGGACGTTAAAATCTATTTCTATCTGTTAAAAAAAAAAATGAAATCAAAAACATAATATGTTCATATGTATATTATAATACAATGAACAAAAAATGAGATTCTAGTAATAAAATAATAACACTTAATTTATACGAATAATGACTTTGAATTGAAATAATTAAAACACAAGCACAATGAAAAAAAATATTAAATACTTTAAAAAAATATATATTTTTTCTTACCTAAGCTGCCGTTCACTGTACCAAACCTTGTTTATTTGTTTTTAAATGTTTATTATTTGGTTCACAAAACTATTTATTTTTTAATTTGTTCTATTGTTTTTTAACACTTTATTAAATTTTTACGTTGAACACAATGCTGTTTTAATTTTATAAACTTGACACGTCTTTTCACTTAAAGAGTTGAATACCAACTGTACCTTCGGCTTCGAGATGGCCATGCACATGCACACAAGAAACGAAAACACAGCGTGTTCTGTATGCATTTTTTCGTTAGTGTACATTTTTTTTTTCGTTAACCGATGCAAAATTTCATTAGTCTACGAAGAATTTTGATAAGCCAATGATTTATTTTCATTAACTTATGTAAATTTTCATACGTTAATGTTGAATTTCATTATTCCACGAAGTATTTTCATAAGTTGATGAAATTTTTCATTGAATAATGAAGATTTTCATTGCTTTATATGAAAATTTTAATTAGTATACGAAAATCTTCATTCCCCCATTTTTTTTTAGCGCAATCCTTTTTGTTTGCTCTTTTCAAAGTCCCGTTAAACCATTACCGAAAATATCATGGTTTGATGTTATTTTTCGTACAACTATGATTTTTTTTCATCAAATAATGAAAATTTTCATAAACATATGTAAGACTTTGTAAATTAATTATTTATTTTCATTAACTGATGTAGATTCTCATTAGTTTATGTTGAATTTCATATATTGATGAAATTTTCGTTACTTAATTAAAATTTAGAAAGTAACGAATAAATTCTTATTTTTAATTTTAGTAAAATTATATATCAACAAATTAATTTAAATAAAAAGAAAGAATTATTAACATGAGTCAATTTTCTTGTAACGAGTTCTGTTCGTAAGATTTCTGTGAGAAAGTAGAAAGATTTTGTATTACTAAAAATTCTAATATAACAGATAATTCATGAAAATATACATAATTCGAAGTATTTTTTCATTAAATTATGAAGTTTCATTTGAGGAAACACTTTATTAACTAACGATTCTATTACATAGAACTATGAGGTTTTGCATAAAACAATGAAAAGTCTTCATTATTTAATGAAAACTTTCATATTATGATGGAATTCATTCGTTTATGAAAATAATTAATAATTTTATGAAAAGTTTTCGTAAAAAACATTTTTTATGGTTAAAATGAGTATGAAATTTTTCGTAAAGTGATGAATCTTTTCATTAAAATAACTTTTTGGGTTTCAAAAAAGAAGAAAAACTGTATGAAGCATTTTCATTAGATGATGAAGATTTTCATTTTACGAAAAATTACATATTTTCGTTGAGCCAACGAAATTTTCGTTGGGCCAACGAAAATGTAGTGTATGAAGCAATTTTCATATTTTTACGAAAGTTATTATTTTCAGTGTAGATTTTCATAAAATTTTCTATCACCAAATCGCAAAGTGGCTACTGTATGCCTTCAATAACTTGACGAGTTTCATGTTTTGAGGTCGTTAATCGACGTTGAACCTTTCTTTCATGTAGCTTCAAAGGAAACTTTTTCCTTTAAAGATCGATGGTTTTGTTGCTTGTCCAGATCAATACTATCCAATTCCGACTATAAAAAATTATTAATTATCTCTCGATAATCCATGCAACGTAACTGTTGCTCCAGTCTCATTTTCGAAAAAGGAAGATCCATTGACCTCCCGGACCATAAACCGCACCAAACAGTTACATGTTGAGGATGAAGAGGATTTTCAACAATAAATCTTTGGTTTTCGAGCGTCAGATGTGACAATTTTACTTACTGACGTAGACACCGAAGTGGAAATAGGCTTCATTAGTCAAGATGATTTTTCGATGAAATTCAGGATCATTTTCATGCATTTCAAGGACCCAATCAGCAAAGACACGCACACGACGTTATTGATGATCGACAGGCATGAATTCTTGAACGTATTAACTAAACTTTTTGAGCATTAAGAACCAAGTAATGAAGAAAACGGTTTAAGGAAGTTTGTGGACTCTCCAATTCCAAAGAACGATGAGGAATAGACAAACCTGGGTTCTCTTCAACAATTTGGGCTACAGAAGCAATATTCTCAATTGCTATTTAGCTCGAATTTCTCCACAAATTTTCGTAATAATGCCTGACAAGGTGCTTCACGACGACCCAAAAAATATTTCAGTTTTACAAACCATCTCTGCCAAATTTTAACTACGTGATTTTTAATACTTTCAACGCGTTGTTAAAGCGTGTACCGTTCCATATTTATCAAAGGCGTATTTTCTAAAGGGTGGTTAAATTTTAAGGGCCGATGTTGAATGTGAACCACACCTAAATGTCAAGTTTTTTCTTGCATTTTATTTGACATTTCTTAATTTCAGAAGAACTCAATTTGAACGATAGAAAGATACACAATCTAGCAACGCGTTAAAGTTATTCAGGCTTAGTATGAAAATGGGCGTTCAAATCAACATGCATATCGTGTACTTTGCGATTTTCATCATCTTCAGTGACGATGCACATTTTCACTTCACTGGATTCGTCAATAAGTAGAATTGCCGCCTTTGGGCGAATGATAATCCAAGAGTGACTGTCGAAAAATCAATGCGCCCACAAAGACTGACTGTTTGGTGCGGTTTATGGGCTGGCTGCATCATCGGGCCGTATTTTTTCCCCGAGCGAGGTCGGGGCGGCCATTTGGAGGATATTTTCTTCCATACATAATTGAATTATACCAATATTATCATAATAAAAAGAAATGACAATAATTTAAAATTTAACCACCCTTTACTTGTCAAATGTCAAGAAATTACAGCTTAAAAAATGTAATCTACCAAAATACCGGGCTATTCAAAATATCACCTCTTATTGGAATACACTTTACTTTTAAGTAAATTTTACAATTTACAATTAACATTTAAGAATTTTAAAAATTTTATCAAAAAGTACAGTTTTTTTTTTATTTGAAAACATTTGAGACTTTTGCAACTTTGCACATCCCACTTTTGACAGGCAGTAACACTCCTGACGGCCAGTGACTTCCTTACCGGTAATTTTATCTCTCTCATATCTCTTCTGAAGTCGGAATAATTTGTACAATTAAGTAAAATATTTAATATTTACCCTATCTCCCCTACCAAATCATCAAATATAAAAATTTTGAATAAACATCGCTTTATAAAAAAAATCGTGTATTACTCGCAAGAACATCTTAAACTATGGGAAACCAAATAAACGACACCATAATTCACTCAACACATATGCGGGATGGATTCATAACCAATTTGTACTTGGCAACAGTTACAAGTGGAATAAAACGAAATGTTTGATCCATACTTGACAAAAAAAAAAACACACACACAAAAAATCAACCCTCTTTAGTCGAAGTTCGAGTTTAATTGAAATCATATTTGTTCATAACCCGTATCCCTTTCGAAATGAAATTATTTAATAATAAACTTCGGGATCGGAATCGGGATTAAGATCATCATCAACATCCAGTATTCCGAAATGCGGACAAACAAACAAAGATAAACTTGTTGAAGGTTTGAATCGCTCAATTAGCATCCATACATACATACAAGATACATAGAGGCAAAAGTTTGGTTATACAAATTCCCGCAATGAAATGTAACAGTAACGGTAATAATATACTAGCACTGTATTCAGTGACAGTGTGTTACTGTTCAGGAGTATCTTCACTTGCCCGCATCCGTAATAAATTATGAATTTTATGTTAAACTCCTTGTCTGCGGATTTCTGTCATATCCATCACCCATATCATGTCATCTAGACATTAACTACCAGAAACATCAAATTCCAGGCAAAGGAATAAACATACGAGTACATCGCCAGACAGGAACAGAAAAAAACGCTATACGCACGCACGCAATATTCGCATCAATAAATTAAAACCCTGCGTCCAGATAGTTGTACTTGTAGCCAAGGTTAAGAGCTCTTCAATGATAAACAGGGTGTTCAAATTTACCACCATTGACAATACTCCACACTTCCATTTCAAAACCAGATGGTGTTTTATTATTTAAAGAAAAAAAAAAACATGTAAGTACCTTAAAATATGGAACACCCTGTAAACATATTCGAAAACAAATTCTTCAATGCCGTGACAGCTTTAATTAATCGAGAATAATTTCTTCACAGAGAGAAGTCTTAATCGAGTCAAGGAACAAGTTACTCATCAAAAATAGTAACACATGTGCCTTCTGCTGGCTGAGGACGAGGATGAAGCCGACTACGAGAACGAGAACGAGGACGAAGACAAGCCATCCTCCTCCTTCATTGACTCCATCATCATAGAGTGCAGATTTATGATATGGCCCCAGGGAAGCCATCAATTTAACTAACGATTGTTATGTCCTCTAATGAAGTTAGGCGGGACACTAAAAATTAAAAATTCAACACTTTAATCGACGAACTTACAACAAGTCAAGGAGCATACTATATAAATAAAGTTACACCACGTTTACGTTTTGGCAAAAGGCAAAGACGTCTCCGTCTGGGTTTGGGTCTGGGTCTGAGGGTCTTGACTATGGGCGTTAAGTGATGGACGTGCTTATCAAGTAGTGATGACTATCCTCTGGATATTGGCATGTCTTTTGGAAGACAACAAGGTGGATGTCTGATGAGGATGACTATGTAAATGAGTTTGTGGTAGTTTTGTTGGGCATTTCGACAGTTTTAGGAAGACCTCACACATGTTGGTGGAGTGGTAAACATTTTTCGACTGATTTATTGGATTTTGTTGGGAAACACCTCCGGATGTTGTTTTGGTTTCCGTTTTGAGATGAAGGTTAAAAAAATTCAAATTTAACATTATTAATTTGGGGAGACAAATGCCAACAGGTCAACAAGAGGCTTTAACGCCAAAATACCTCAAAAGGGAACAGAATTGAATTCTGATGTCATTTGGCTCTGTCCCATCAATTGAAGATGTTTAAATCCGGTCTTGCTATCAAGTTCTTCCAATTGACAAAAGAAGACTTTAGTTGGAAGAAATCCAAATTTTGAAGGACAACTTTGATCCAAGAATACTTACTTCAAGATGTTGCTTAAATGAAATGCTGAAAGAGTAAGAAAAGTGGCCTTAAGTTGCTACCGTGAGGACTCTTTGATTTGATAATAAAAGTTATTATGGAAAGAGCTCCTAGACTTGACGTATCAACAGGTACCCGAAGTGTTTTCAAGCCATCTTCTTCAGAAAGTTTAATCTTTCTTAACATTGTCCATTCTAGAAAAGGTTCTAAGACTGTCTATAATTTTCTTCAACAGTCTTCAGTCTATCTAAGCTTAAGAGAATAATGTTATAAAATTTAAAATAAGCAATTTCAAGCGTATTTCAGATTAAAGCAGTTCTTCAGTTCTTTAAAATCATACTCATGTAAAATTTTATGTAAAAATAACTGCTGACACAATTTAAGAATTCCAAAAACAAAAAAAAGAACATCCAAAAAGCTCTTTTGAGTCTCAAAAAATGATTTTGCAATTCATATGCAAATGATACCTACATTTTTATTTTTTTCCAAAACCCACACAAAAACCTTGACTTCATTTTTCTAGAAAATCAAAAAATCTCAGCTATGCAAAAAAGAAAGGCATTCAAAAACCATTTACCTATACTATTAACCCAGTAAAAGAGATTATAATGGTTGTCAACAGGAATATGTCAGTATAAAGCATCAGCAAGGATTTCCTAAAGAATTACATTTTTTTTCCGCAATGATTTATGTTGATTTTTCTTCTTCTTCTATTTTGTTGTTGTAGGAGAAAAAGATAAAAGTAATCCATACAAAGGAATGACGAACAAACACACACACCAACACACCTACTTCCTATTTTGAATTTGATTCCTCAAAGTCACTCTGAATCCTTCAGACAGAACAGCGCCATCTATGTTCATACAAAGAAAACCATCATCAGACACATGGAGAAGAATATTTAAAACACACACAAACGTTCCCCGGATATCCTGTGAGAGAAGTGAATGACTGTGTTTGATGTGATGAACAACCGAAACCATCCCGTCCGCGCCTGCTACATTTTGATGGTGTCCTGTTATAAGTCAGAGTGTGCATAAATTTCAGCGGAGACGAAAAAAAGGTCCTGATGGGAAATCCTTCGCTATCGTCGTCGTCATCGCGTCGTCGTCGCTATTATAATTTCATTGAGAGAATATTTGAATCGACGATAGCGTGTGTATGTGTGTTAGCGTGTGTATGACGTATGCATGAGTTTGATTTTTCACAACATGTGAAAAAAATAAAATGATGGGGGAGCTAATGGATATTTTCTTTGTTCGCACATCGATAAAAGATCAAAAAAGGCGGAAATTCAATCAAATTAAAAATCATATCCGTCAAGGATATTCATGTCGTCATCGTCGTGTTGAAAATTTCAGACACCCACACCTAATTTCATTGTCTTTTATGCATTTTTGAGAGACTTTGTCGGAATTATAATGGAGTCCTGAAGAGAACAGTCGAAATGAGTGTAGGTTATAATTGGTTTACCAGTGACGCTCTTTAGGGGCCAATTTCATTCTTCAATGAAAATTTTAAATGGCTTTCAGTTTTCTCTTAGATACACTTCACAAGTAACCACAAAAAACGCACAGAAGTTCTTGTCTTTTATTCTTAAAATCTCACACGGGCGCCATTTAAAATAAACCTTAATATTCTTGATGTTCTTTAGTGGCTATTAATGTAAAACTGGTTTATAAATGACAATTTACGAATAAAACTTCATAAAAAACATAGAAAGACTTCTTAATTGCGGTAAATTTCCTGGAATTCAAAGTAGCAACTAAAGCAATCATCTGTCATAAGACACGAGTACTCGCAAACTACAAAACCCAAACATGTAAGACATTTTTTAATGTCTTCATTAATGCATTGCAAAAGTTCCTAGATTCGAAGAAATGCTAAGTGAGTTATTTATGATGAATTGCACAAAATACAAAAACTAAAATTTTTTAACATAATTCTTATGGCTTGTTCACATCCATGTAAATTAATTAGTTTATTCACTTCGCTTGACTGTACTCTGATATGTGAATGAATTTTTATACTTATTGTTAGAAATGTGATAATTTGATCACGTGTTGAAATCCTACGACGACTACACGATGTGTACCTACTCCCATAATTTAATTTTATAATTTTTGATTACAACAATGCCATCAGATGATTGTGATTGTGAGACACGCGGGAAAGTCATTTTGGGGGGAATAATTTTTATCTCATAAAACTAAACTACTATGTAATTTAATCCAAAAGATATAAATAGTTAATGATATGATATAAACTTAACATGCAAGAGCTGCTCGCACAAGAATTTTCATACTTACAATGTACTTTGATGGCATAACATTAGATAGGAGTATTATATCCATTCCATTGCCGTATTATGAGAAGGTGATTAAAGTTAACATTATGGCAATTTATGAATGAGTGAGGTAATTTATGACTTTTGCTTTTCTAGATTAAAGATGTGTAGGTAAGGTAAGGTACCTACTTTAAGGAAGCTTATGAGATGTAAGCTGTATAAGTTATGAAGACATAATTCGACATTAAATTTCTATTAAAGATAAAGTCTTATTGTGGGATGAGAAAACTACTGTAAGGTAGTGATGAAACTTACATACATGAATTAAGTTTGAAATTGCAGGTTTTTAAGCAAAAAAGTCGATTTTATGGATCAAAAATTTAAACTACAGATCAATATTTTCTTGCAGATCAAATACCTCCTTATTAATCATAGTTAATGACAGCTGTCACTTTGACAGGATTTGTATTCAAACGCACTCAAAAATGATGTGAAAGCCTACTCTAACTGATCCAAATGTTCGGTTCTGACACTACAGCTTTAAGCTGTGTTGGAAAGATTTTCAACTGACATTAAAAATGACAGTTCAAAACACTATGTGTGACAACTATAAATAACATATTGAACATACAGTACATTACAATTAAAGGTATACTATACTTTGACACATAACACACATTGATATTCTAATTATACTAGTATGTCATCTTCATTTCATTTGACAGATGTAAAGATGTTGATTGTTGACAGCAGCTTTAAGGCCATTAGTAAAAAATGTGTTCAATATCAAAGGTATTTTTATTACTCCGACATTTATTTAGAATAGAGAAAAACTTACACCGGAATTTCCTCATAATGACGTTAAAGGTACAGGTTACTTAATTGCCGATTAATTCCAATAGAATCTGTCAAAGAAACGGCTGTCAATTCTGACAGATTCTCCTTGTTTTCTTTAAAATGAAATGTAATCACCTATTCTGAATGCAAACATTGCAAAGGATAAATTGCCGGTAAGTGTTAACAGAAAATAACGGTTCAAAACGGCTCTTAGCCAAAGTTTTAACTACTAATCACTTTTATGTCAATGATACATAGATAAATAACCGATAATTGTAAAAAGAAATCGATCCATGCTTTAAGGTTCAACACAAGTCATTCCTGTTTTTCAACTGTCACATCATGTGATTATCAATACGTTGACGTTTATGTTGGCATTTTATTGTCATTCCAAAAGTTTATAATTTTTGTTGACAGTTAAATCACTCCTCGAATAAATTAGAACTTAAACTGTTTGATAAATGCATTCTAAAATTAGACCCTTAAGAACGTTTTACAATCAATTTTAAAAATATATTTTTTCTATGTTTTCTATATCTTTTCAAAAACGTCAAAAATGTAAACAGCGTCAATTGCTTTTATTAGATGCAGAATGACGTTTTCCTTGTCAAAGTCATGTGATCTTCAATATGACATCAGCACATTGAAATTACTGGTAATTTATTCAAGGTGAACGTCAAAATTCTATCACATGTCAAAGTCAAATAATCTTTTGTCAAATAGAATAATAGGAAATGTTATGACATTTTATGACAACACTTGATCAAAATTGAGGTTAGAATCTGAAAACTTGATGCTGCAACTTTGAGAAGACCCAATAAAAAAACAAAATTGATAAAAGTTTTTTTAAAAAATAATTTGTCATCATTCGACAGAATTCTTATTGTTAAAAAAGAAATAGAAAAAAAATAATTACAAAGAAAATGAGAACAAACAAAGAATTTTACAAAGGTACAACAAAAACCGCAAAACTTCAATTCCTCATCAATGAGGTGCTCCATAGCCTGTACTTGGAGTGGGTGGCAGCGCTGGCTGAGGCTGTTGTGGTGCTCCATATTCACCAGATGGTGGTGGAGATATACTATTTGGATATGGACCAGTTTCTTCCTTCTAAAAAAAAACAAACACACACACACAAGAAACCAACATTAGTATCAAGAGTTTCTTTGAAGAAGTGAAGAAGAATCTTACCTGAGTCTTATAACGAATGAAGTAGACTTCTGGCTTGCTGGGCTGAGTTGGAGCTGGTGTTGGGATCACAAGGTCAGGTTGTTCGTCGGGCTTCTTCACCAACACATAAACCAAAGTCTTTTCTTCGTTCTGTTGGATCTGTGGAATTATTGGAGCCCTTGGGGCAGGTGGCGATGGAGCCTTGATAAAAACGATCTTGTAATGTTTCTGCGGTGGTGGAACCACAATTGGTTTTCTGTAACAACAACAAAAAAAAACTCAAGTACTTGTATATAAAAGTCAAGACAGATAGAAGACAATAGGTGTAATTAAATCGGGTACCAAAGTCGGAAGCCTGTAATAAATCTCTTAGTTGATACTTCTTGTACTCGTGCACGAGTTGACTCTGTTACTTGGAGTACCTACCTATTACCCCCCTGACGACGGACGACGCACGACGGTAAAAAACAACAAAACCCTATAATTATGGCACTTAGATAATTTTAGTCACACTTCGGTGATTTGTGGTGCTTCTTCAGTTCGATGTTGTTGTTGTTGATTTTTAGTTTAAGGTACTTCGGTTTAGGTTGACTTTGTAAGCGACTTTCGTGTCGAATTGCGACTGCCTCGAGATAGATATTAGTGGCTTAGTCTTTAGATACACTTTTACTTTCTATAAGGCACGAGGCGGTAATTTTGTGGGATGTTATAGTTGGTATAACATTCGATGCGGTAAAACTTCCTGTTAAATGTACGATACCTGTAGTTAGGTACAACATTCGACACTTTAGATTGGACATGTTTCGTTTTTGTTTGTTTTTTGTTGTTTAACTTAGCAAAACAGCGTCAAATTTGAATACGTTTCAGTTGGAACGTTCAACTCTTCCGTATAGAAAGGTGAATGCAAGTAATTAGTGCAATGGCATCAGGTACGAATTGTTGGAAGTTTATGAATGTACTTTGAGGAATTTATTTTAATGTGGCCAAAGGCAGAGTGAAGGGTCATTTAAAATGGAACTTTTTGCTAGGAGACTTTGACAAAGTGATTATGAAGACGAACATAACTGACACTGATAAGTAATATTTTTGTATAGATTTCGGAGTTAGATATTAAAATGCCGATTTAAAAAGTGCATTAAGATTTATAAAGTGATTTTTGAAGAGTTATGGAGTAATTGTTATAGTTTGATAATATTAGATGAACTTTAGGAACCTAGGGTCCAAGGGTCTAATAGTTCCTTAAAATATATTCTTTAAATAAGATCTTCGAAATTTCACTGGATTCGGTTCAATTTAAAACACACCAATAATTTACATAAGGAGAATTCAAACCGACAAAGTTTAAGTGCTAAAATTTGTTAATTTTTAAATTTAAACAACTTCAAACCATTTTGGACTCTAAATATTGTACATTTGCTAAGAAACATGTCACGATGAAGTAATCGTTTATTCTTATAATTTTATTTGAAAAAAAAAGAAATTTTAAATCATTTTGTAACTACCTACTTTTTTGACAACTTAATGTCTATTGTTGTAATTTTTTTCAAAAAATTTAAAATTTATAAGAAAATTAGAAAGTTTTTTAAAATTAATTTATTTTTATTTCCCACTTTTAAGGGCAGGTACTGTAATTTTTAGCTGTTCGTTTTAAATCATTTTTAAATCAAAACTTTATGTAGTATAATAAAAACACGTTTCATTTTATATTTCCGATAATTTAAAACACTAAAAGGTGGAATTTTTAATTCGATTTCTGGATCACTGGAATTATTTGTATTCGATATTTCACTTGGGAGAGTTCCAGGAAAGCAATTCACTTTCAACATGTTGAAATACTTAAACGAATTGAAATAATTCAGTTCGTGCAAAACCGGGTTTCACCCTCGCAGTTCTATCAAAACCAACTTCAAATGATCTTCTTAAGATCGTTGTTTTATTGAACTATCAACAAATTTATGACGAGTTACCATCAAAGTTGTGTTTCGGTTGCCTTCTTTTTTTTTGCATAAATCCGGTTAAAAAAAAGCACATAAGATGCAGCAAATATTTAACGATGTGTTTTTTTGCAATAACAGTATCTCAATTAAATTTTATGATGCAACTGTTGTTGCATCTGCTGCAGATAGTCTCATTTTGAGGACAAGGTTGTTTCCTTTCGCTGCATAATATCTTATAGATATTATAACTATGTATACTGGCTGTGGTCATTTAATCCACGCATAATAAATTGCAAATTCATCCATTAACATATGTATGTATGTATGGTTTGTACGTAACGCTAATGGAACATCTTGTTAGCAAAAGACTCATATAGTGCGTAAGCCACTTAACTTAACGTCTCGTTATTTTTGAAAGTAAAATGAAGCCAATTTACGTACGCAGTTTAAAAGAGTCAGTTATTTAGTAGGTTATTATAATTTATGTGATTTATTTAGAATAATAATGCAAAAATTTATCATTGAAGCAAATTAAAACAGCAAATTTTTTACAATTAATTTCAAGCATTTCAAATAATTTCAAATTAAATACGTTGAAAAATTTTAATAAATAGTGAACCTAACACTCAAAAGATATTTGAATCCAGTGTATCAAAATGCTTAATTTCTTAACTAAAATCTGTAGCACTAATATCAATATTTTAATTTAAGAAAATGGAATTGACTTTTTATAAAAAATTTCTGTTTTTCATTATCAAAATTTTATCTGATATAATTCAGATTTTGATGAAATGGAAAACGAATATTCACAAAAACAAATGACATTTTTAATATATTTTGTCAATTTTATTGTTTCACTTTTGTATACTTTTGGAACCATTTAGAAAAAGTCATATTTCCATGAATGTATGAATTTAATTCTGCACTACAATTTTTAGTCAAAATAAAATTTCTATAAAGGTATTTTAACTTAAATCCAATCAGTAAATGAAATGGAATCCAACAGAAATTAGTTTGAACCCCAAGTTTTTGTACAAAGGTTCGAAATAAGTTTCAATCCTGAGTTGATTTTAATTTTTTTAAAAAGTGAAACTTTCTTACTAACCATTTTGTAGAAGAAGAAGAACATTCATGAACAATTTAGACTTTAATATACAAATTTTAACGTTTCCTCTTCGAACTTGGTCAAGGCTTAGGTGTATGTATTTACCTCCTACGAAGGCTAACAGCTTCAATGCAAACAAATTTAGGAATTTTTTAACAGCTAGTGTTTCTTTAAAACCCCCAAAATATGATTTTTTTTTTAATTTCGAATAATTTAATTCCAAAAACTGTTTCGTGTAATTTTTGAATGAAAAAGTGTTTTTATTTTCATAAATCCTTACAAACCTCAAAAGCAAACCGATACATTATTTTTTGACACTGAATTTCTTATTTCCTACTATTTAATACCTCAACATCTTTTATTTGCAGGCATTTTTTTAAATTTCAATTTCAAGCAATTACTTAGTTGCAAACACTTATTTTTAATCTTAAATTTCGAAAAAATGTAATGTGTCAATTAAACTAAAAATCCATGGAAAAATCTTCCGTAAAATTTCAACACTCTTTGCCAAAAAATTGATCAGATTATTTTTTTTTAAATGAATTCAACTAAGTTAATTTTCTCTTACTCTTAATGTTTCTTAACATCAATTAACAATAAATTACTTCTGTCACTTCCTCAAAACTATCCTTTTATGAAATCACAGTCCAACTATAACCTTGGCCTATCTTACCTACTTCCTCTTTTCTAATTCATGTCAAGATTTTACAACAATTTTATTAAATAATTTTATTTCTTACTCCCCCCTCAATATTTCACATCCATCCTCTAACCACACATTACATCAGTCACCTAATTATCCATTGCAAAAAGCCAATCGTGTAAATTAGCACTGCAGACCTATTTCAAGTGAGGAAGTCTACGAAGTACAATTCGGAATTTGCACTTGCACCATTCATTGAATTTTTTTCTTTAAATAAATTAATTACATTTATTTACACGATGTACACTTTAAGTGATGGTGCTCGTACTCGAGCAAAAAGCTTAAACCATATACAAAGTTTGAAAATGCTTTCACGCTCCTTTGGTTCGCTAACAATACTCAAATCGCCCGCAACTGTTCAATCCGATGAATACTCGTATGTGTGTGTAAATCTAAATTATATGCAAAAATAAATACAATCTGCATTGCGCACTTCAGACGCTGCTGCGCAAATTTCGCGATTACTAAAACTTTTCACACCAACGGTTTTCTTTTTCACTTAGCACACGAAGTCATAATTTCTTTGAGCACACTTCACTTTCAGTTTCATTTTCATTTTTATTTTTAAATTTCAATTTCATCAGTGTTTTCCATTTTCCATTTTCCAAACACAATCTTTGGACTTGACGGAAAAACTATCGGAAGCACTCGAATCGGAAGTTGGTTGGTAATATTCCTCCATCACTGACACAGACACAGATACGAAGAAATTTGGATCAAAACTTGAACACACTCACCTTGCCTCCGGATACTCGGGCTCTGGAGGTGGCACATGCACGTAGACGTGCTTGTGGATCACAGGCTGTTGCGGCGGAGGGCCGTATTGGGGCGCAGGACCATTGCTGTAGCTGGGTCCTGAGGGAGCTGGCGCTGCATACGAGCTCTGTCCACCTCCACCGAACTGATTTGCAGCTGGTGGCTCGGGGAATCCATGCACCAGTCCGACGACCATGACTCCGAAGAGGACCTGCTGATATATGGAGAGGGATGATGGATTTAAGTTTGGATTTTTTTTTCTTTCTTGTTTTTTTTTTGGAGAAACGAAATCCTTAAGGACCGTTACAATTTAAAAACACACTAATTTATCACACGTACCACTGAGTAACGTTTCATTTTATTTTGTTGGAAATTTAAGTGTTGCGAGTAAGTGCTGAGATGGGGTTCGTTGTTTCACCAAAGCGGAGCGTGCTGGTAATTCACTGTTGAGCGCGGAACTTCTTTCTGTACGGTTGAACACTTTGGCAGTTTCTTTTATAGCCAGTACCTGTGGTTGGATGGTGGCGGCGGCGCGGCAGCAGTGGCAGGAGGACGACAATGCTCCCATAGACCAATGCACACCGGGTACCATCAGCCATTTATATGTACCTTCTACCATCATCATCATCATCATCATCATCGTCGTCGTCTTCGTCTTTATTTTCGTCAAGTTTACCACGAATCGGCTGTGTAACAAGAGCAACCGAATCACCTTCAACTATATACCTACCTGCACTACTACCGTTATGGCCATCATCATCAACATCATCATCATCTTCACCAAAACGTACGCAACACATACGTCATTCTTTTTACATCAGGTGCTTGGTAAGACATCTGCAACTACAGCTTCAACCTCGGCTTCAGATTCAGATTGACAGAAGTGCCATCTTGTTTTTGTTTCAATGATACAGTTTCGCTTTTGTTGCGGGAGGGGGATCCACTTTTCGTCCATCTTGAACTCGATTTTGATCTGTAACTGGAACAGACCAGAGGCTTCTTACTTTGTTGATGTTACTTTTCGGTTGGACATCTTTTTTGGCCCCTGAAGATGTAACATTGATTTGGTCTCTGACGTAACTATGGGCCGATATGAGAGCGAGACAGATGGATGCTGTAATGATCTTGTTATTGCTGCCGGACGCTGCCGCTCAGTGGCGCTGCGATGCATTGGAGGACATTTTTTTCTGAATATGATTATTATTGGTAAAAGTAAAAATGTTGGTACAAATCCAATGAAGCTACCAAATGTCTTTTGGCTTCTTTTGTTTTTTTGTGTTTCTTCTTTTCTGACTTATTCATGTGTGAGAAATTCACGAACAGGAAACCAGCAGCCGCCGCACTTCATTTTGTTTCGTGTATCTTATTCATACAGCAAACGAAAAGATACACTTGAATATTATGAATTGCAGATTGAGATGGATTTATGAAAGTCTTTTTATTTTTTGAATTATTATGCATGATAATGATGATGATGATGATTATAATGATGAGATGATGATCGAAAAAAGTGATTCTTTTGATTGAATCTAATTGACACACGTGAGACGACTTTGATTTCGTGATCAAACTGTGGTTCTGGTGGATAAAAGTATGAAATATCTTTTTGTTTGTATTATTTAATAGAGAAAGGAAAAGAAATGAAGAGTTCATTCAAAATTATATTCATCAGATCGTGATATAGGAACTATTGATTCAATGAATGACAATATGACCCTGTAGCCTGTGGGGTTATGTGTGACTTACTGGATTTCGACAAATTGAACACATAATAGTAAGGAAGCTAAGGTGAAATGATAATGTCAAACACTGAAACAGGAAATGAACTTCGAAAATTGAAGCAATGAAACCAACCAAATAAACTATTAGGGAAAATTTAAAGAGTCTACAAATGAAAGTGACTTAAAAGTCTCTAGTATTTGTCACTTACAAGTGTGATACACATACATGCATATTGCATATGTATGTATTTACTCGAATTATGACATTGGATTTAGAATTTTGATAAAATTAGTTCCCAGTGATTTCGCAGCCAAGATTCCATTTTCACACAGAAGTTGTGCTTCTTCACAAACGGACAAGGATAGGCACCAAAACTAGACAAAGTGGATGTTGATTGGGTTTGATTTTCAATAGGCTTTTTTGACAGATCACATGTGAGTCCTATCAAGTTTATTCTGTCATTTTTGTTCAGTACAGTTTGACATGCAAAGACTGCACTGTAGCGTCTCAAAATTGTTCAGCTGTATTACAAAATTTAGCGTTGTGCGAAAAAAAAAATACTTTTCGGGGAACAATGGTTTGATCTGTCGGTTGGTGGAATCATAGGTCTATATTCTTCAAAAATGAAGCAATCGTTTTAGCACCATGTTAAGGAACTATATGCCTTCTAAAATTCAAGTCCATGGTCCTGGTGAGCCCTGGTTTCAACAAGACTCCACTAATACAGCACGTGGGATAGTCGACTTGTTGAGAAATAATATTGATGAGGACTTATTTTCACGTTATTTATTGCGGTAATTTGGTTACCTAGATCATGCGATATCACATCTTTGAATTAGGTATTTGTTCCGGCAATATGTAAAGTCTCACATCTTGAGAAATAATCTAGCTGAGATTAGCACTTTTCAAACCACCATTAGTCGAATTTTTAGTGAGATACCAATTGCTATGCTGGAACTAGCAATTGGGCTGTGATCAATTGATATCATTGATATTATTTTCCAAAAGAAAATGCCATGAATTATTCTTCCAACTTATTCAAAATTATGTGTTTCTTTGACATTACAAATTAAACCACACAATGAATTACCCTTTATAAAACCTTTTGCGTTTTTGACAGATATCTTAATAAGGCACATAAAAGGTGTAATAAGAATTCTTTCTAGAAGATTAGCCAAATATTGTTGATAATGATAATTCTTCGACCTGTTTTAATCATGAGCTATTAATATCAGTTTACTGCTTACAAATCAATTCTTTGTCTCCTTTGAACAATGTTATTATAAGATCTTCAAGTTTTCTTTGCTTTTTTTGATTAAAGCTAAGGCAAGGGATTTGTTAATTTTGATTTTTGTGAATCTTAACCCCTTGCTGACTTTCATAATCTATGCTGAGACCTTTTGTAGAAATTTTCTTTTAATTGAAATTCATATTTTATTAACCAATAATCTTATATACACTTTTTTTGCCAAATTCGGCCGCGTCTCCTTTAATTTTTTTTTTCTTTTGAAGCGATCCAATAACTCACTGTAGTATTGTCCTTTAATCGTTCCACCTTTTTCCAAGAAATCTATGAGGATGACACCCTTCGCATACCAAAAAACCGTCGCTATAACCTTACCAGCCGATGGGACTGTCTTCGCCTTCTTTAGTGCAGACTCACCGGGAGAAATCCATTGCTTCGATTGTTCCTTCCTTTCTGGTGTGTAATGATGAATCGCGCCGACAACTTTTTCATCGCCAACTTATCGTGCAAAATATTAATTGCCATTCCGATCGACACACCTACGGCCTTAGCTACTTCACGCACTTTCGCTTGTCGATCAGTGAGAATCATGTAGTGGACTTTTTCGTGTGAGTTCAAATGGCTGCTAAATCAAAACTAACCTATCAATCAGTCTGAAATTTAAATCAGAGCCGTCTGATAGATATAGCAGCACACGATAATAACAGTAGTTTTACTCAGGAACGCCATCTATCTTCAAACACGGGTACTTAATGAACCGCCCTAGTAGAATCAGTAAATCTGACAAATTCTAAAACAAATCCAAAAAAGTACGTATACGCCAAAGTGAACCACAATTATATCAGTAATTAAATGACTTTTAACTAAAGGTAAATTTCTAAAAAAAATTCTAAATTTAAAAAAATTATTTCATTACTAATCTGTTTTTAAAAATTGATTCAATATATTAGACTGAGAGTCCACAGCAAATTTTGGGTTGTGAAAATTAACCGAAAATGAAGAGTATGAGTACAAAAAAGTGAGTCCAAGACAAATTCATGGCGGCCATTCCCCTGCCAGACAATTTCAAAAACCCCAAAAATCAATTCTGGGAATAATGATGTTAACCTAAAAATTTCTTCACCCATCTATAGATATCAACCTTTTTAAATTGTCTTGCAGATGATGAATTTGTCTTGGACTCACCGTTTTCTGATCGGGGGGTCGATACCAATGGTGTGGTGAAGAAAATTTTTGGCTAGCATTAGTGTTCCCAAAATTCATTTTTTTGGGGTTTTTGACCCGCTATTTCGCCACAAAGGCCGCGACTAGGAACTGCAAGACATGGATTTTTATAGTTACATTATTTGCAACAGATTTCCACTAATACCCTTCATTTTCGGTTAACTTTCACAACCCAAAATTTGTCGTGGGCTCTTAGACTATTATGTCTTCGACTACAAGTCGAAAACTTCAATTATTTTTTGACTATAATACCACCCTCCAACCAGTTTAATTTATTTCCTTCTAAGAAGACTCATTTCACATCTCTTTTTATTTTAAATTGTAAAAATTAAAAAAAAATGGTTTCAAACGATAATGTTAAAAATTGAATTAAATATTTTCCCTGATAACCATAAATTTTGAATGAAACACTTTAATGTTCTCTTAAAATGTTTTGACTATTTGAAAAATGTGTTATTTTTTTTGCCTCTGTATTTGAATTATAATTCTGCTTGCTTATGTTTTATTAAAATCAAAATGACTTATTGCTTTGTTGTCCTAAAATTTAAAGAAAATGTTTAACTGGCCTATAAAATCATTCCGAGTCCCAGAAGTTACAAGTCAAACTTTCAAATAAATAACAATTGACTTCTAAAACAAACAAACAGAAAAACCCCCACAATTACACCCCAAATAAATGTTTCGATTAGAATAATTTTATAGCCAAAAACAACAAACCTCAAAAACCCATCAATTCGATTCTGTTGACTTATTTTCGATTCTTCCAAAAATATGCCAAGTGCCAAAAAAAAAATCAAAATACTCCTATCTAATGGTCCATTCAAAACTTGCGTATAATATTTTTATATCAAAACAATACAATATTGAATGGAGTTAAAGATGTTATTTTTGGATATAAAGAGGGGGTAAAGGGGGTGTGATTCAGTTCAAAGAAAACAGCAAACAAAATATTTTCGATTCTGGTTAATAAATTCAATCTTTCTCAATCCATTAGCATAATACAATGAAGCTTTATAAGAAACCCCCACCCATTTTTAAGGGCATTCTCGACGTTACATTCGTTTTGAGAATTCCATAAAATTGATTCTTGTATTTGAGGAGGGGCGAGGGCGGTTTATAAATGACACGACAACAAGAAGACGACAATCTGTGAACTACTTTATCTTCATATGTATAAATATGTAGTACATTCCAATACACACTCGGAAATACATAGAGATACATATTGAGAATTTATTGTTTCATTTTATTTACATATACAAGTAAAATAGGAACAAGTTTATCAATATTATTATCAATTTCACATTATTATTATTTTATTTTGTATTTTTTTTTTTTTTTGATTTTTTTTCAGCTTTTGTTAGCAAAACATCAATATATATATATATTTTTCTTTTTTTTATATAATTGAACCAGCACAGAGAGAGAGAGAGAACTTAATGAATATACAATGGACATTACAGCTACATACATAATTTTTGTTTTTCTATACGGATTTGGGTTCTATTTAAAAATACCGCCCGAACTTTGATCTTCCGGATCCGCTCAAAATCTTGTCATCACTCAAATCCAATTGCGAAGCACTTTGCTTACCCCATGATCTCAGAGGGCTGCCAATTTGTTGTTGCAAACGTTCGGCGGCGGTGTCGGGACGTTCTTCGTTGCTCGATTCAAGAATCTGAAATGATATAAAATTAATGGAATTAAAGTCAAATTATAACGGCAAAGTGCTTCCATTCAAAATTAAATTGCTTTGGTAATTTTCGTCAACTTAAAGAGAGACGCGCAAAAACCAACCTTGGATCATTTGATACGAAGACGAAGAGGTGTTGAATGACTTTTTTTTTTTCTTTGGTGCAATTTAGTTGGGATTACGAGTACGAGTAAGTACTCGTACCTTGACAAATAACTCACAAAATTAAGCCATAAAATAAAACGCGTGTAATTACAGAGCAATTTTTTGCTCCTCTTATAAAACATTTTTATAGGGTTACCCCATGACGATTGTCCCCCTTTCGCCTCCGCCTATACTCCTCCTTCCTCGGGTTTTCATGCGACACAAAGTTGCTGATGGGAATTATGGATAAGTACGAGTAAATACTTAAAATTACTTGCGGAACAAGCTGTTTGTTGTTTTTCTTTTTTATTTTGGAGTTTTTGTTTCAATTTCTCTCTCAATTTTCTTTTGTTATTTATTTTATTTTTATTTTAAAATTTTTTATATAATAATAATTTTTGCCTTAAATCACAATCCGAATCGAGATAATTAGCCAAAGCGAATGGACCAAAATAAATTGTGATGGAAAACAGAGGAAACCCTTTCGTTTTGGTTTTTGTTCTTTTTTTTAATTTTTTGTGTTTTTTTTTTGGTTTTTATTGGAACTAATAACGAAAAATTGAATAACAAGTAAAATTGTTACGAAACAAAAGAAATAAGAAGAAAGCTTTAATTTTTGTTTCTTACTTATGGTGGAATGGTATCACGATGATGGCGGTAAGTGTTGGCGGTGGTGGATGGCGGTAACAGAGTGGTAGTATCGTGCTACTTGGTTAATTCTTAGGTAATTTTCAAAAATAATGAGCATTTATTGTTGTTTTGTTGGGCAGCTTTGTTTTGAGGGGGAGGCTCTCTTAGAGTTATAATAATGCCACCAATTAAATCTTACAATGGTTATAAGTAGCTTCTGAAATAGTCTACATTTTTTTTTTTTTTTAAGAGGATGAAGAAAGTGATCGTAAAATATGGTATACCTACTAAATAAGTTATTAAATATAGGAACAGATAGTGGACTATATAATGATAGGTTCTCATGCAAGCTTGAAGCTTTTCCAAGTCTGACTCTGTGTGGTTGGAATGAAAAGAAATCTACTTCTGAGGTTGAAGATTAAACATGTAAAATGAAGAAAGACTGCTAACCTAGGTAGGTATTGCTCTATTTTTATTTCATTATTAACTGACGAAATCTAAATAATTGACCAATTTAAGACTGAATATTGATGAACATTCTATATTAAAAATGGATCAAAAATTTATGTTCACGTTAATTTCTTGATTTTTGGCTTTAAGGCTCTAAGATGGTATTTTTTAGAGTCAATTACCTAGCCAATGTAAAATTTGTGCCTGGAGACTACAGTAGTCAAATCAGTTAGACAAATATTTTCAGACAGATAAAGACTTCTAGGCTTCTAAAAATACATCAATTATGTAGAAGCAGTAGAAGTTTCAAACGATTAAAATTCATAGCATTGGAGCTTTTTGAACAATAGAAATATCATACAAATTTGATGAAATGCTAAATGATTTATCAATCCAAAAATTCGAGCGGTCAATTTTTGTCAAGTTGATTCCTTGTTTTTCAAGTTTCAAAGTTCGACAGGAATTATACAGACAGGAAGAAGTATTACTTATCTCTCTAGACTACCAAATTCTAAATGAAGAACTTCTTCGCTGAGTCTTCAGCTTACTTGTGGAAGAAATCATTTTAACTGCAAATTTTTCAATGAATGTATTAATTTTGGCCCTGATTTTGAAAAAGCTAAAAAATCAAAAGTATTTGCGATGAACTTGTAAGATTCAAAATTCAGAAGAAGATAAAGGTCACTCTTCAACGAAAACTAAAACGAAGTGTTAAGATTTTGACTTTCTTGTGGTCGTAGTCTTCGTAGCTTCAACTAGGCTAGAACGTGATGACATGATACCAATCTGTTCCAACTTCTTCTACTACTAATCGTACCCAGAAAAGTAGAATTTTAAATCAAGAGATTTTGTGAAACTTTAAAGAAATGGAGCACCTACATCAACTCTTCAATATTAAAACTTCTCTGCTTCAAAAGATCTTTAACTGCCATCAAGCTAATAACAACTTTCTGACAATCGACTATTCAACCATTAAACTCGAACAGAACCTGAAGTACTCGGCAATTCATGAATTCGGAAGCATTTTACTAATGCTATTCATTGTAGAATCGGGGTTACGCAAGGTAGTCATTTTGGGCCACTTCTTTTATTTTAAATTGGTGTACGACGTGTGCCTCTTATGTGTGCACCTAAACACATACAAAAATTGAATAAAATATTAGTTCTCTTCGCAAAAAATCGGTATTGTTACATTTTTACAAAAATTATATTTTCAATGTTCAAACTGCTTCAAACATCTGAGTTTCAGGAATTCTGCAAAAAAAAACCTTAAAAGATGACAAGCCTCCAAAAATTGTCACTGGGCCTCCGAACATCAAGTTCCAGCCCTGAATTTCATACTTTTAAAAGAGTTCCCATCAAAAATCACTTTAAAATTTCAAACCACAAACTAAAATATGTAGTCAAAATATTTTAATTCACACGTTATTTTGATATTATCCACGGTGTTATTAGTTGTTAATTGTGTACTAAATTGATTCCAAGTGGATGAACAACACACACACAAAACAAAAAAAAAACAACCTGATTATCTCACTTAATAACCCCTCTGGCCTTGGCACCCATCACTAAAACAATAATAACTTTGTAACACTTTAAATTCATATTTTTCATTTTTTTTTTCTCTCTTGTAAGTTCCTGGAGGCTATATAAATTTTGGTATATTGGCCATCATTGCCATTCAAAAGATGCCATAATAAACCAACACTTAAAATTGGCAAAATAAAAAATCAGCTTTCAAAATTAAAGTATATAGAGGATACATTTCACCTTAATGACCTTGAAAATATTTACAAATACCCTTATGATCGTAATTCAACGAAAAAGGAAAAGAATCATAAAATAAATTGAACTCGACGTCTCGTGAAAGGCGTTCACATTTTTTGTCCGTGTTCCAAAAGATACAAAACTGTTTACATAACAAATTTTAACACCCGCTTGTGGCTGGTTATGTCTTTCTTTCTGTTTTTTAACTGAGATAATTACCAGCATTGTGTTTGCCCACAGGTAACACATCACTAAGCTCCATTGATCCTTAGTTAAACGTTACTGCTACTGCACCTCTGAGTTCACTTCTTACCTTGGAAAAAATAGTGGAGTGAAATGCTCAGTATAGGAAATGGTCCACAGTCTACACAAGTTGAACAAGATTCAGATTCAGATACAAAATTTCAAACAATAAAAAAAAAACAAAAAAATGAAATAAGAAAACAACCTTTCACTAAAAAATAAACGAAAAAGAAAAGATACAACTTCTTAGAGCATCAAGTACTCTCTGGCGGGGGCATTATCATCATCATCATCATCTTCATTTTATCTGTCTTTTGAGGTGAGTTTAAGTAATCGAATATGATGAATGTTAAAGTTGGTGGCCAAAAGCAACACCAAGTCAAACCAACCGACTTCGTTTTCTTCATCATCATCATCGCATCGTCATCTTCCAGCTCTGCATCCAGCTCCAGCTGCAATTGTGAAAAATGATGGCCAGCTATCAAGTCCACTTTAATGCACAATTGCATTTCATTTTTTTTTTTATTTTTTATTTTTTCTCTTCTTCTTAATTTGCTTTTTCTTATTGCTCTTCATTCGAACGAAGATGATATAATTTTCAAGATACATGTATCCCGCATCCAAAAGATACTGCATCAGAAGAATTAACCAAACCATTGCCATCGCATCGTCATCGTCATCGCGGGGTGAGGATAAAAGATAGATTTTTTTATTTAACTTTGGCTGCAATCCAGGTCAGTGCAGTGCATCAGCGAGTGTGGTTCTGGTACGAGTGAGAGTAATTGTATACGTGGCTAATGCCCGGTAAACAATATTAAAAGTTTTTGACAGGAAGGAATTGGTTCGTTATTGAAAGTCTTGATTTTTTTTTTATTTTTATCGTTTCGTAAGAAAACTTTTAATATTAAATTAATTATAAGATACTGCGCATCATAGAACTGAGATGATGTTAAAGCTGCAGGATAACATGGTGGACATAAATTGATTTAGCAAAAACAACTTTTGAAAGTTTAATGGTTCTTAGAATGTCATTGGGTATAGTGGGTTTATAAATAATGCATTAAAATCAGAATTTTATATCTTTATGATGCAGAGTTTATGGAAGAAGTTTTTTTTTTTTTTCTGCTTCGAAAATTGATTATCTTAAAAGTTTTAATATTATGCACTTGGTTGATTAAATAAGCGGGTGTTTTCTGAGTTATCTTCGGGACTGGATATCATATCGGGAGAAGAACTTGAAACAGAGGTCAAGAGCACTATCAACTTTAATATTCTTTTAATAATTAGGAAAAGTTATTCACAATGTCCAAGGTGCATTTTTTGGACAGGGTAAGGAATCCCTTTGCGTTAAGTCTCAACGTCTAAAAGAATTTTATCTTATGATTATCATTTCAGGAAGAATATGAGATCTGTCATGGGTTGCCACTTGTAGAAATTAAATACCTATAAATGTAGTGAGATTTGACATATTTTTAACAGCTGGTGTATCAAATAAAAAAATCTAAAATTGAAAAGGTGTATTAATTGTTATTTCTTACTACTTATTTTATTGAAAACAACCCTGTACTATTTTTCTGACATGTAGGTTGTCAAAATTAAAAGAAACCAAAAAGGGCTGCTCAATCATCACGGTTTATACACTGAGACTGAATCATCCATTTGTTTACTTTGCTGTAGTCACCAAACTCTGAAAATAATAAGACGCTGATGACACTGAGTAAGTGTTGCCATTTTCACTTCCTATTTTCTTTAGTTGTCACAAAAAATCTTAAATAGATTCTAGATTCCTTTTTATAAAACGCAAACAATGGACACAAAAATTTTTCTGACAATGCTGACAGTAAAAGGAATATGGTAAAACGTCAAAATGACAGTGTATTATTTTTTAAATGTAACAAATGTCATTTTTTGCATAAAAAGAACATACAAATATCAAGTCAATACATTAAAAAAAAATTGAATGGCAATGTGGAAAACTTCAAAGAATTTATAATCTGAAATTTTAATTTTTCGATCTCCTCTACTTTAACTGTCAAAATATATTTTTTTTAATTTTTTCTGATGGCAACGTTCTTGAATAGAAATAATTCAAGAAATTAGGAATTTTTTTCTAAAACTCAAAATTTTCTTGATCCATGTTAATATCTTCTGTGAAAAAACGGTTTTATAGTTTGGGTTTGACATTTAACACGGAATTGTTAATTATGTCAAAATATCAATTTCCTCTCATGGAACAAAAAAACGCTTTTGTTTAGAAAATCATTCGGTATCGAGCGAGCTGGTACTGACATTTATCGTTTTTGACGAACATGATACAAGACTCAAATCTTGGTAAGCTCCAATTTTAACTGAATGTTCTTTACTATTTTTTAAAGTTCCTTAAAAATCCATTAAAAAGTTCAAGGATTAAAATTTATTCCGAAAAACGAACTAATTAAAACCAGCTCAAGGCTTTTCATTTACCTTCTTAAAGATTTAAAATTCTTCTCCATTTAACACCATCCTTGGTATTTAAAATAACTTAAATAAATCCTTGAATTCAAATCCCTAAAAATACTTTTCAATTTAAAAGCAAGTAGGTACATCATATCAAATCGTGTCCATTTTTACTCCAGTTTTTGTTTTTTATTATTTCTCATAAGAAACTGCTTTGCTATTCCATCATCGTCCTCGTCCTCGTAGTCGTTGTCGTAGACTTTGTCGTCATTTTTACGCGCCCTTAAGTCTAAGACGAAAAATAATACTCTCTTTCAATATCCCATATCTTTTTGAAATTGACTTTTTGTTGTTGTTTTTTCTTTTTTTTTTTTTACAATGAAAAAGTTTATAAAATCAACTCAATAAGTTCAATCTGTGACACATCACGTATGCCTTTTAAAAAAGGTCATTTTAAATCAGGGATGTTATATGGAAGATTTTTCCATTTTGTTCATTTCAATAAAATTTATACCAAGGAACTTAGTGTTTCTTCCTCACTCCAAAATCCCATAAATAAGATCCTTAAAAAATTTCGACTACATTAACATAACTTTACGAAAAACAGTCACGTCTTCTTCTAGATACTTTTGGCAACATTTGAATAAACTCTCGACTTTTCAACCAGCACTCCCATAAAATTCTCCATATCATCACTGACCTACATACTTATATAAAACGAACGAAGGACCTCAATCCTCTTGCTTACATTCTCCTTTTTTTTTAATGGCGCCTTTCCCTTAGAAAGGGAGAGAGAAAAAAAAGGTCTCCCTATTTTCTTCTGATGCAATATTTACCCACGTCCTACAGGTACGTATACTCGATCTATACCCGAGGGAATACCGCCGAACCATGCCGTATAAATGACATACAGTAAGGAATAAGGACGAGCAAGTATTTAAATTAAATAAAAACTCACCTGTAGCATTAACTCCCTTAACTTGTCCAATTCATCGCCATGTGCCCTTGTTGGTAAATACCGACTTTCGCATTGTACTGTCAAATAAAGGACGACAAAAAGGGCAACAAAACTGAATTTCATCATTGAGGAGGACATTTTGGTGTTGTTGTTGTTGTTGTTGGTGTTGTTGAGTTGAGTTGAGTATGTGGTGGACGTTAATTTAGGTCTGACGGATGTGAATTATATGTACAAAGTTTGTTGGGTAAAACGTCTTTCAGGGGGGTTGGAGGGCGGAATGTGAATTTATTGCTGGCACTCTGGAATTAAAAAAAAAAACATACACAAAAAAATAAATCATATAAGAGGATAATTTTATGGCTTTTTGGTTATTAGGATAAGCTTGGATACATTTTCTGATATCCTTTTTGTATTTTTGTATAAAATATTAATGTGTTAAATTCTTTTTAAGAGGTATTTAGGACAAGAAACCGTTATTAGGGATTTTTCGTGTGTAAGAAATGATTGATGGGAAATGATATTAAAAATTCTTTAAGCACCAGAAAACATATAGAAGTGTGTGTAAGAAGATTTCAATTTTACACTTTTCTTAATGGCCAACTTAACGATGTTTTTGAATCTCTGTGATTGTTACAAATATGTAAATCAGTATACTAAAACACAAACTATACCACACAGGAAAGACCCTCTGTCTGATGGTATGTTCACATCAAGACAGACAGTCTGGCAGCTGGTGAAGCTATTAATTTGTACGGCTTCATCATCCTCATAAAGTCTCATATTTATAAGTAATGAAATGACTAATGGTCATCATTCTTATCTAGGTTTCGGGTCACTCACTGGTATTGTTATGTGGAAATTACATGTGTGCGAAAAGAACAAACTTGCTGATGGGAAAATAACAGTAATTCATAGTTTACATGAGGAAAGAGTCAACAACTTAATTTTGTACAAGGAGCAATAATTCAGGCCATATGAAACGTGTGGAATGACTTAACTGGTTTTTGCACTTATTTTCAAATGTATGTAGATGGAACATGTAAACTTTTATTTATTTTTAAATAAAAGATTAAAAATTTTGACACAATTTTTTAAATATAGGAGGAAAATGTCCAAGACACTTAAATTATGTCAAGAAAATGACAGAATGTCTTCTAGAGAAAGTAAAAAAGATGTACAAAAATGTAAAATGAAGTAAAACTATGTAAAAAGGAGTAAAAATGCAATGCACTATGGCTCTAAGTATGGTTTAGAAGTAGAGTAGCTACCAAAAACATGATTTAATTTTTATCTTTGTTTTCTGATTTTATTTTCAAGCTTAGGAAAGCTTTTGTATCTACCTCATTTTGCTTAAAACTTTCACTTGTTTTCTTTTTTTACATTTCTTGACAGCAACAAGTTTTTTTTCTAATTTCTAAAGGAAGTCACCTAACAGAAAAACATTTTATTAAAAATATGATACTCTAAGCCAATTTTTTATTTTGTTTGAATTTTATTTGTACATAAAATTTGTAAAATTTTTATTTTTATTCAATACAGGTTTAAAAAAAATCTATTTCGTCCACAACTATTCAGAAAATTCAAAAATATTGGAACTATACCAATTTTCAAGTTTCTAGGCACCTTATCAATTTTTAATTAATTTTAATTTCAAACCAATTACGAAAATAATTAAATTTGTATTTTTAAATATAAAAAAAAATAATTAGTTTTGAGTCAACAAAAATTGATTGTAAGGTTCTTAACCATTCGAAAGAGGTTTCGTTAAGAGGTTCAATTTTAAAAACATGTAAGTATGTATAGTGAAAAAATCACGTTTTTATTTTTATAATAATTATATTTAATATTGACTACGCAAATGCAAATTATTAATTACTTAATGAAAAAAAATCGAAGAATTTTTAATTTTTTGTTTAGAATTTCAAACATTTTTGATTAACTTAATTTTGGGTTTGAATTTTATAAATGAACGAATACAATTTTTTGTTAATATTTAAAAAATAGAATCTTTCAAAATTTTCTAAATTAAAGCTTTTCCATTTTGATGGATTTAAAAGCTTGTAAAAAAATCTGATTTTTTTGTTTTTTTTTTTTTGACTTCTTGACTTTTCAAATGTAACAAAATAAAGGCTTCTGTTTTTTTTTTTGACGTTGGAAATGTAAAATTTACATTTTCAGCATTTTTATATTGCATTTACATCTACGAGTATATTGAGTAAATTGCAATCTTTTAACCTTAAACATAGTTTGTAGAAACAAATTTGAGTATTGAAGTAATTTTTATTAAAATATCTTTTTCAAGTTAAAAAAAAAACTCCATAAATATTTCAAAGAATTGTTAAAATGGCAACACTGATAAAGTCTCAAAAATATGCCACTAAATGCAGTCCTTATAGAAAAACTCTTGGTACAACTCCTTGTTTCAACTACAATTTTAAAAAATTGAAATATTTTTGAAACAAAAATTGAAATAATAAAAAGTTTCGTCCTAATTTAAGATAACATTTTGCCGAAAAAGCATGACAACATACTCAAAAAATAAAACACAATGTCTATGCATAGAATACCCTCTGGAATCATGTTGGTCACCAAGGCGCCAACTTAATAACGGAAACAAGAAAACCCTGTTAGGTAATAAATTTGTTTCTTTTTTTTTTCATAATCTTCTCGTTCGAAATGAAAATGAAATTTCCTCCAAGTACTTTACTTATCTGGAAATTTATAATTTACTACAAATTCATTGACTCTCAAGATTATCGTCTTCTTATGTCACACACATAATGCACGCATTTATTTTCCATTAAACTATCTGAAATTTGAACAGCTTCAAAAAATCAAAAAAAAACTCGAGTCAAGAGTGTTCCATAAAGTACCAAAAGTAGGTACTTCAAATAAAAAATGTGTGTAATCTTCTTCGTTTTATTCCACATAACTGCACACACTTTACACGCATTAAACTGTGCCTTTCTTTTTTCTTCTAACAAAATATACTTTTTGTATCTGACAGATAACACAACAAATTATTAAAAAGTAACATAACCAATCTCTGTTGCTGTTGCATTAAATTAATTGAAATGCCAATTGAGATGCGCTACTTCATTTCGGCCAAAGTCTTATGTGTGTTGTAACTCAGTGAAGATGGCCAACATACGAGTACGAGTAATTGTGGTACAAACGCATGTAACGGTATTTTCTTATTATTATCATCTTTTGATTCCACTCACAAATAATTAATTAAACATTCACTCACTTGTTAGCCTCAAGATTAAGAAAGTCTTTATTAAAGATGAAGATGATGTTGGTTAACACTTACTCTTCAAATTGTTTGATTTCTCGGCCAAGTTAATCCAATGAATGTATCTAAATGTTTATAAGGATAGCTAATTTATTTTAATTTTTTTTTTTATTTTTCGTATACAGTCTCGAGAGGAGATTTTGGCACTGAAATTCGCACTACTGATCTAATTCGATATCCTGAGGCGCTTTGGTATTTATACACTTTCGTTCCGTTTGGACGAGCGATGAAAGTGAAAATTCCTTCGTGCTGAAATCTGCTGGATTCTCGGCATAAGCCCCCTGAAGATAGAAAAGGAAGACCCTTCTGCAAGGACATGCGCATGACAGTAGCAGCGGCAGCGGCAGGACTCAAGGCGATGCTGCTTGATTTTACTATACTGTATTATACGACGAACGACGACGCGACGTTTTGTTATTATTGTGATGATGCTACATGTCCTTCTGGAGGTCCTTTTTGTGTGTTGTTTCTGTCATTGACGAAAAATGTCCTCCCTCTCCGTCTCCGTCTCCTTTACCGTCTTCCGAATAAAAATAATAATTTTTCAAGTGTGTGTAGGCGAAAGATAGTTGTTGCCACGGTTGGCTGAATAATCAGGACATTTGGAACAATAGTTTTGTAGTTTTGAAATTTTGTTTCTATTTCGGTTTCTCTAGTTTTTGGATGAATCATTTATTTTATCAAAACGATGACATCACAAGGATCTTTTTTGGAACGCCAGCGATGACGTTATATCGTGACCTTTTTGGTCCTTTTGAATATAATAGTTGTTGGATATGTTGTTAGATATGGTGGGATGTGTGTGGCGGGACCTGGGCCAAAGTTTGACTTTTGTCTCGAGTCATCCATCCATTGACGGTGGTAATGGTTGTTCTTGTGAATGAAAGAGCACCGATTCGATTGTTCGGAACCATTTGGGATTAGTAAAGTTGACCTCGAATGTTTTTTTTTCTATATTATTATTATTATATGATGGGGCATTATGTAACATCGTCGTTGTCGTCATTTATATAGATTGTCAAAGTCAAAGAACAGTCAAACTGGCGGAAGATGCTATGGAAGTATAAAACCATAATTTTAACTAGGGGGAATTCTAGGAATCCTCAACAGAATCCATTTGAATTCGATTAGCATCAAACATCAAGAGAAAGATTTTAACGCAAAAAGTTAGCAACATTGTCGGCAATTTCGCATTAATTAGAATGACTTTTGTCGTAATTGTTTTAAATTGACAAAGAAAGCATTTAAAGAAGCACTTTGAAGAGAAGAATTTCTTGGACTTGAATCAAAAACTAGGACGAGAGTTTTATGGGGGGAATTTGTTCTTTTCAAAAAAAAGTGTCCAACAAATGTGTCGGAAAAGCAAGTTTTTATATCTTAATGTAAGGATAGAAAAAAATCCTTTCATTATCCTTGAATTTCTATCTTCATCAATACAACAAAAGAAAAGTTTATCTTGTATTTGTTGGCATTTACATCGACGAAACTTTTTAAAGGAACTTTAAACTTTTTTAAAATATCTTTTGAATCTTTTATTATTTTTTTCTATTTTTTCTTTATTTTCCTATCACGCACAAGAAAAAGAAACGTTACTTCCGATATTTTTTTTTATACGTTTTAAACTTAAACAGCTCTCTTTTATCAATTTGGTCCTGATGCGACAATTTCTTGCAATGCAGTTGTGTTGTTTTTTTTTTATTACGGATAAATTAAAACAAATGTCCTTTGGATTCACGCGAGATAATGTTTCTGCAGGATTAAAAGAAAACAATAATAAATTTGCTATTTTTTTATATTGTTTTGCGAAAAATGAAAGAAGTTTTTATTGCAATTTTAAAGATTGCAACGAAGAGGAGAAAGTTGTGAGTTTTTGTTGGATATGGAAATTTATAGGGTTTTTCTTTCTAAGACTAAAAGGTCAATCTAAAGATAGTTGGAAGAAATTTTAAACTTAACAATTTTATTGTTGGAAGTTTCCCATTTTAATGATTGAAATTTATTATTTTATAAAACTCACTGTAATGGATGCAAGTTTTCTTAAACAAAATCAATTCAATTAAATTTCTTAGTTAAGCAATTATTTGAAGTAATTAAAATAATTGACCAAGTTGCTAAAATTTTAAATGAAGATGAGTTGGAAATAAATTTTTAAGAAGGAAGAATCTACGATTGCAGGTTTGTAATAGAATGCAAACTTTTGCTAATAAATTTTTATTACATCATAAATTCAATTCAAATTTTAAAATCATCTATGATTTGGCTACAATCAAGAACATCATAATATGAAGTATTTGAATTCTTTTGAAGTCTTTAAAGATTGAACACTTTTAACACAATTTAAAAAAAAATATTTCACATACGCCACAGTGAACATCTAGTAGTAAATTGTGTATTTATTTTTGTTTTCATGAAATTCTTTGTATGTCTATTGAATATAATTGAACTTATAAAAATATAATTTATTAAAAGTTGTGATACTTAATTTTAACACTATTTGAGAAAGGAATCAAAGATCACAGTTATTAGAACCCTGCCGATTTACGACACTCTTCCAACTTAATAATCAATTTCTTCAGAAACTTCAAATTTGCATAGTTTACTAAGTTATTTCAAAAAATAAGCTTCCCCAAATTTTAACATTACCACACTAGTGATTTCTGAGATACAGTACTTCAAAACATTCAAAAACACTGAAGAATTATGAAATTTGTGCGAAGCCCTTCATAATATCGTACAGTTTCGAACACCAAACAGAAAATGAAGTGTTTGGTATTTCTAATTTAGGGGGGGGGGGGGGGTTGTCAGCCTTCTTTTTCGTGGATGATATCAAATAAAATGAGAATTTTCAAATCCTGAATTCTGAAATTCGGAAAAATGGTAGAAGTTGAAGTGAATTGCAAAATAACATGATATTTTTAACTTGAAAAACGTGGCACTATTGATTTTCGTAGAATGATGAAATTCGAAAAAATAAAAATTTGAAAGTTTTTGAATATAATTTTTATCTGTATTTTGTGTTTTAAATTTCACTAAACCAATAATTGTTTTAATTGTTTTAAAATACTATGAAATCAATTGAAAGGACTTAAATTTCAATAAATAGAAATATTTCTATTCATATCAGGAAAAAGGAAAATTGTTAAATCATTGAAAACTACTCTGCATCCTTATAGTGGATTTCATTACTGAATAGTCAATATTATTAAAACAATCCACAATTATCCGAAAAAAAAAATTAATTAAAAAACAAGCCTACCTAAAATATTATGCTTGTTGCAGTAAATTTCAACTTTTATTAATTCAGAATCACTACAAAAAAAAATTGTACATAAAACATTAAATAATGTATTTTAGATTTTTCTGTTAAAATAATTTTCATCAACATTTTTCAATGATAACTTTTGTTCCTTTATCACAAAATAAAAAAACTTTTCCTAAATTTATGTCTATTATCTCACTAAAAATAAATAACATAAATATGTATACAATTTTTTTGTTTAATAAATTTTATTTTTATCTGAAATTATGCACACATAGTGCATGTTGACAACCTAAGCACCCCACCACGAGCGACACAACGGACGACGACGCACGGTAGCTCCAGAGAATTACACCTGAATTAATTTCTAATTAAAAATCGCTTTTTTACGATCTTAATCCGAGTTAAATTATTTCATTTTAATCCCGTCATTGGGCAATAAAAATTCCCCCCGCTGGCGCTATTTGCCATGGCAAATAAAATTTCAATAGCTCTACAAATCCTCGTAGCCATATCCTGCGTAGTATTTGAGATTGGAGTTGTGATTTAATTGGCGCCATCCCAGTTCGAATATTATACGAGTATCTATCGATTTATGATGCAACAAAAAATATAGTATCTACAATCCGAAGGAAGAGAGTCCCTGAATCATTTTTATTAGAATTTACAAAACCACGACAGCAAAAACAAAAATTAATTAACTTCATTAAAATTGTCATAAAAGAATTATTATTATACTCTTATTCCTTATACAAATGATTGTGTTTGTGTGTGTCTGTGAGTCCTTTCGTCAAAAAGTCACTTCATTGATTACTATTATGTTTGTTTGACAATCTCTTTATAGAAATATTAAAATCTCCTAAGATTGATGAGTAATTTTTTGATTTCAATTGGATTTTTTCCAATCAATTTGTCTTTTTCTGCTTCTTCATCTTCCTTTTTTTCTTTTTTCCTTTTCGAGGAAAATGACTTGTAAAGGAAAAAAAACAAGAATATTACTTCAATCTGCTTTGAATGAATGGTTATTAAAGATGGTAGATGAAATGTTTGTGTGTGGGTCTCTTATACCTATCTCTTCTTCGTCCTTAAACCGAATAAACCAAAGAAAGCCATTAAGAATATCCTTGGGAAATTATTCACAATGTATTCCAAAGGACATAGTGTCAGACAAGACAACATCAGAAGACAACACCCGTTCAAGAAATTGATGCTTCCCCATACATGACCATATATACCATAGTCCATATGGGAGTGTGGGTTTAACCTAACTTTTACTCAAATTCCGAAAAGAAGGATTTTCTTGTGGGTTTTTGTTGGTATTGGCATTATTATTGGCGACACTGCCGCGCCGTTATATTGTCATTATATGTGTCGTTGTTAGGGTGCAAAAATCAATTCTATAGCAACCGACTAACTAACCAACCGACTGTCATTCGACATTGACATTGCCAGAATCAGAGGAAGGACCAGAGGGATTATGATACCTAGGTACAAGAGGAGAACTTTTTAGGAAATAATAATTCTTCTTCTTTCTCTCTCTCTCATTCTCTAGCTTTGTGTATCTCTTTTTGAATATTTGTAGAATAACATCAGTACCTACATTTAAGGAAATAAACGGGTTATGGATGATTGTGTGATGTAATATACCAAAATGCAGAAACCAGGAAGAAGAAAACCATAAATTGTTGTAGAATTGGAACATTCCTACCCACACATTTCAACATTCGACCTTTTGGAAACAGAATGTCAAACCATTACCATGACAAAGTTTATAGACAACAATCGATTGTTTATGTTATCGTGGTCTATTAAATAATTGTGGGAAAAAAATAAACTGCACTCAGATGACTTTTCATTTTAAAAGGTCAAAATTTGACAGTTAATGGTAAAGAACTTTTTTAAAAGGTTCCGATTAATGTGTCAAAAATATGAATTGTTACAACTTTGAGTGACACATATTTAGGAGAAATTATCAGCCTATGAAAAAAATTTGTAGGTGCCCATAACTTTGGGATAAAATTAATATGACAGAAATTAAATGTTTGACGAGATATGGAGAGATTTATTAATTTTTTTAAATTATCTCTCAACAAGAACGCCCTCTGGTGTCAAAAACAAGTTGAATAGTTAAAGACGTCAGAAAATTCAGAATATTTTCAATAAGTTAGTACATCGATTACTTTAAACGTTTTTGACAGCTGCCGAGTGACTTAATTACAATTGTTTTAGAACTAAAGCTCTGTTCCATTAGAGTAGACCAGCTTTCCATTGTATCTTAAGTTAGTTCTTAAGCTTTTGCTATTTTTGACATTAACAAGACGAAGAAGAAATTTGTTTACAATAACTGGGTCATGTTTTTTAAAATCCTAAAATTAAAGAAAAATAGTTAAAACTGTCAAAATATTAGTTCTGTTTCCGCCCGGGATCGAACCGGGGGCCTTCCGCGTGTTAGGCGGATGTGATAACCACTACACCACGGAAACACTTGATTTTATTTAATTTGACAAACTTAATTGAATTAAATTTAATCGAAATGATGTTGATTATCATACTCACCTATAAATAAACACCTGCTAAAATACAATCAAAGTATGGCAAACCGCCAATGTTGACATATCAACTTTTAAACAAACATACATACTTACGCTGATAGTGATAACATCGAATTCAAGTTTTGAATTGATTAATCTATTGCACGCAGCTGATTTGCTTTAGGCACTATTTTTATCTCAACAGTTGTTTTGACGTAGGCATAGATACATTTATGTGATTTTGATAAAAAAAAAATACTGGCACACATTAAGACGATTGTTTGGGGAAAGTTGAACGCATGAGGAAAAATATAGATCTATCTCCAAGTATCTTAATATGTTTTTTTCTGTTTGAAATAAGAAAAAGATTTATTTGCTTTGCACGCACTTTTATACATATAAAAATGTAGTTGTCGGACGAGTTGAGTTATTGAGGCATGAAAAACTATACACAAAAGTATCTATGTATCTGTATTTGTATTTTTATTTATTATTATTTATTTTAGTGATTTATTTTGAATGTTCAAAACTCAAATGAACAACGGGTTATGTTTATGCATATGAAATATTGGTTGAATATGTGAGTCTTTTAATAATGTTAACCCCACTGACATTTTGAAAATTTTAATAAAGTGGGATGATCAAAAATTCTAGCTCTAATGAAAAAAGCTTTATTGATTAGCTTTTGGCAATGTGCGTATATTTTTTATTTCAATATGAAAAAAATATTAATTTAAAATTAACATGTAGAAATATCAAAGTGAACAAATTGCAACCAGTTCTTCGGGCTAAGATGTTTCAAAATATGAATTCTTATTAAGAAACTGATGAGAGCTTAGTGATTATGAGCAACATCAGCGAGTACCTACTTAGGGATATTAATCTTAATTAAGTGTCTGAATGCATATTAGGAAATAATTGTCTTCAATTGCCAATATTAACAAATTTTAAGAAAAAAACAATTGACCCACATTTTAGATGAGCTGTGTTTTATTCACTACTGAGTAGCTAGCGCAGGATAATTTCCATCGACAAACAACAACAATTTGATTGAAAAAGAAGTCAGCAAAAGAAATGGCGGCTGTGCTGGTGATATATAAGGAATGTAATTGATCGTTTTATTCACTTGAATGCTGTACTAGCTATGCAGTAGTGAATAAAACACAACTATGATTAAGGGTCATAATGAAGTATTTTTAATGTGATGAGGGCTGAAATATAGCATCCTACTTTATTTTTTACACAACATTAGTAAAATTAAAAGTTGGCAGTACTTTTGTAGAGAATTCAAATTTTCCTAAAAACTTTTAGTACACATTAAAGTCCCTCAAAAATATATTAAACGGCAACTCTGGAACAAAATGGCAGATGCAAATAAAAAGTCAATTTTTCTGTCAAACAGGTCACTGTTAAGCGTGGAACACATTATAGAAAACTAAGTGTCACCCTTGAGAAATGTCAAATATACATTTCTTGACATTTACTGGTATGATGAACTTTGTTATGTACACACACAATGTTATTAAATCGAACACATTTTTGAATGTCAAACTGTCATTCAAAGCATATGCACAAGTACATTAAACTGTTCACACATCTTAAGTTACATACATATAATTTTTACTCAAGACCAGAATCGATAATGTGTATAGTGTGCACCCAGCCTTAGTCTGTGTTAAAACATTTTTTAATACAAAATCAATGTTTGTCTTAGTCAAAGAGTAAAGTTCAATTTTGAAACGAACTATAAGAGCTCCATTTTCCCCTCGGTTACTTTAAAATCAACTTTCCAAGGACTTTTTGTGCACCACACAAACAAAATAATTTTTAGTAAGACTTTTTAGCTTCCATGTTCGACCTCGTTAACTGCTACTTAAAAAGCACACACATTTTTCTGGAACAGATTTAATTTTTTTTTCCTCAAAAAAGAAACTTAAAGTAAAGAAAGTCATCCTCATTGTTTGGCTTGATGGTTTGGATTGGATGTGGTGAAAGGTGCCTCGTCTTCGTCGTCAGAAACCGAAATTATTAAAAACATATGTTTCCGTGGTGTAGTGGTTATCACATCCGCCTAACACGCGGAAGGCCCCCGGTTCGATCCCGGGCGGAAACAATTCAATTTTATTGCACTTCTATTTAAATGTTAATTCCTTTAACTATGGCTCCATTGTGGAATGTGGATCCCAAGGCCTTATGGAGTGATTATTATCTTATTTATCTCTGAAAATAACAATATAATGTTGATGGGAATGTGTGAGAGTCTTCATGACTCCAGATTGTAAAATTGACGTCACTTTTTTAGAACAAAAAGGAAACAAAATGAAATTCAAATAGCAACTAAAAGTCAAAGTTTAATGCAGCATATGAACAAGTAATCAAGTGTCATTACTAGTGTAAACGGTCATACTTCTGCAAGTATTTCAATTGTTATTGTCATTGAAAAAAGTGATGAAGTGACATTCAATTTGACAATTTTATTGATCTTGCGCTTTATTCCTGTCATTTAGGTGCATTGTCGTTAAAACATAATGTCAGTTGTCTAGCAAGAAAACTGACAGATTCACACTCGTCACTCGTGCCAACCCTGCAATAATTTCTTTTTCATTTTTATAAGTGAAATGTTCAAAATTTAATTTCCTCGTGTAAAATGCAAAACTGTCAAAAGTAATCTCAAAGCTACAATACCAAATACCCAGGGTGATCAGGGACTTAGCATCCTGGTGACACATTCTAAGTAACTTATTTTGACGTTTCGTCATGTCATCTTTCTCATTCTTATATCTTTGACTGTTTTTGACAATTTGATGTACATAAACGAGATATCAAACTAAAACGTCAAAATGAGTCGTCTCAAGAGAGTCCAAAGTATACTCGTACATCGTTTTGAGGTTATAGATAAACTCTGAACATAATGCATGTATACTGTCAAAATGACATTTGAGAAAGAAATGCTAAATTATCAAATAAAATTCAATTTTTATATTTTTGTCATTTTTAAATTCTAATATTAATAAATTGCATTTAAAAATTAATACACATAAATAATTTATTTCACGACGCTAATATTTTTACGATTGTGTCTTCATCATCATCATTGGATTTATGAAGTCTCTGAAAAGCAATTAATTTTAATGTTCCAATAAAACACCACAACTCTTATCACATTGTAAGGCCACAATTAAAAACAACAACAACATAAAAAAGGGGAAATTAATAAATTTCGATAGGATTAACAATGAACATGGCGCATATATGTGACGTTGCATTGTGCATGGATGACATTTCTTATGCGTGTGTATGGGAGTCGAGTCGGAGTGCATTAGCATTTGACAAGACACGCCACTGATGTTGTCGTCAAGATGAGTTACGATATTTGTCGGGTGGTCTGACTATATGTTTTGTTATACGATCGCGACGATGGTGGTGAAGGTCTAGACTGTGGGGAGTTGGTTGTCAGTTGGGTTAGGGACTCTTTGACACAAGCCTCATAAACACTTGTTTTGCTGTCAGAGCTGGAAGATAAATGGAGGTTCATGTGAAAAATTATGATATCTTAGGGAATGAGAATACATAAAATCATTGCCATAGAGGGCGTCATTAATCAAAACAATAATAGGAATGACATTTAAATAAAAGTGCAATAAAATTGAATTGTTTCCGCCCGGGATCGAACCGGGGGCCTTCCGCGTGTTAGGCGGATGTGATAACCACTACACCACGGAAACATATGTTTTATTAAAAAAACGGTTTCTTCCACTGATGCCACTGCATTTAAGACTTAAAAGTAATGAAGATGAAGATGATTTTATTGAAGCTCTTTTGAGGGAGAAATTAAATCTTCACCAGAGTTTGGTATTGACGTTGCACTCCTTTTAAAGTTACGTTACATCCGTCACTCTGACTTAAGTTGTTTGAAATGTGGTAGATATTTAAAAAAATAAAAACAAGTAAATCCGAAATGAAGTGCTGAAATGTCAAAAGAGTCCGTCATTGTTCTTCAAATCATGACGTGAATATTGTGTGACATATTGTGTCATCTGTCATTTGTCATTTTCAATGGATGACCAGCTGCAATGCAACTGCCAATAGACCACTGGTTTCTGTAGAATATGGGCTGCCATCGGGTGGTATCGTTGGCCCCGCGCTTTTTTAAAAATGACGATGTTATTGCCCATAACTATAAACGGAGTAAGTGTCTGTGTAAGATCGGTGCATTTTACACATTTTTGGAAAGCTCCTCACTTTAACCTAAGATTATTTTAAATCAAAGAACTCTCGGTTAAGAACAAAGAATGATAACGTATGTTGAAATTAATTACACTTTTCTCAACATGGTATCTAACCTTAAACATAAATTCTACTCAGCTATCTGAGTATTACCCCAACCGAACTGTCACTAATGTCAACTGTCAGACAATTATTTACCTACACTCAGAAATAATCAACAAAAAATAAATTAATTTCTGCTCGATTTACTTATGCAAATCCTTTCGACAGACATTCACATTCATTAGCCTTCTTATCTTCGCTGGCCTCATTGAAATGTTAATTGCGTTGACATTTCAAAAACTGTATATATACTCGTACTGGTATATGGTTGAAGTTTTTATTCCCTGATCCAGATATTTCGTCGACTTGCCGTAAATTAATGTGCAATCAATTAATTGTTGGTTCGTATATGGTATACGAATGCAGACTTCCATACACCGCACCGCATCAAGGAGGCTCCTTTAAGCCTTCGTTTGGATTCGGATGCACGAGTCGAGTATATGTGGATACGTTAAGCGTTTAACCTCTTTCGAAATGTTTCGCATAAAATTCCAATGGTGCATCATTCGAATGGCATCGCATTGAATGGCATCAGTATAGAGGGAGTACTGTGAGTAGCTACAACAGGAGTATATATCGCAAGGATAAGAACCACAATGGCTGAGATTTCTCACATAACATATTTTATACGCAATGTGTATAATCTTGGTTATGTCCAAGGAGGAATGAGTGTATCTCTATTGGTCCTGGTAGCACCAGAACCCACATCCTCGGTAGTCGTAACTTGGGTTATATGAAAAACCTCAAATAGATTCCCCCACTCAATGGCTTCAGTCTTTTTTATCCCGAAGACGCAAACGGAATTCCTAATGAGATCACGAGAAACGGCGGCAATTGCTATGACAGAATCCCTGCATAGCATACCGCACATATCTCTGAAACCAACTCCAGTGGCTGTCATAGAATCGGAGGACAGAAAATGAATTGAAAAAAATGGCAATGGATGTGGACTTGAAGCAACAAATACGAGTATAAGCTCTGATGCCTTATCCTTGGACCCATTACATGTCTCATCAGAAAGAGAGTCTCAGGATGTGTTTTTCTAGAGGGGCTATTCCATTTGATTTAAGGAGCACCATGCCGATTGAGTACAAATTGCCTTCCTTGGAGTGTCAGAGTGGATGATGCTGTTTGATGACAGAATAGAAGCACGTTGCTTAGTTGGAGAAGCGGGGATGAAGAGGAAGAGACAGAAGCCATTCATTTTTCATTTATTTGCTTAAACGGTTATGGTATATCCGAGGTTTTGTGAGCTAGAAGCTTCACTTTGTCCACTCGAAAGACTTTAATGATGTTGAACCATAAACATCGTTTGAGAGGACCAGAAGCAACTTCGGTCGGTCGAGAGATTATGAACCATTAAATAAATAATTCGAAGGTTCTTATTTATGACATCCCTGGGTAAATATGCATCACGAAAACAACTTCATTTATGGTTTCATGGATGGTAAACGGTGCGGGAGCGCAGTTCCAATTATAAAACCATGCGCGAGATAAATTACTTTTTGATTATGGAAAGTGCACACTACACCACCGCTTCGGGATCGGAGCAGGATCGCGCATATCATAGGTCACGGCTGCATCCCACACGGGACCGTATATATTCTAACGATCGATTTAGTCGAGACATACAAGTAATTTATCGTCATCAGACGCAGCACGAGAGACTGAGATAGCCTTTTAAGGGGGAATTGAAGCTGCAAAACCAGAGAGATGGAGAACCTGATGCTGGAAGCTGGAAAATGTAGTTACTGGGTGCTGGGCATGGGCAGTGTGATATGGTCTTAAATTATATTCGGAATTATGTGCATACCACGACGATAATCGTATCAATTTTATTAATGGGATCGTTCCAAGTCCATAATCGAACACATTATTTACACACTCGACGAACAACCTTAGTTGGGATCATGGGGATTGGTTTGGTGTTTTGGTTCAGAGAATGTTGAGTTAAGTGGAATGTTTAGGGCCAAACAGTAATTTGGAAGAAGCGTAGGAGTAGGAGTGTTTGGTTTGGTTATAATTTGGTTAAAGAAGTCGAGGAGATCGTTTGTCTTCCTTTTTTTCTTTGTGATGGAGAAAATAAGGTGTGTTACGAATGACGGGGGTTCTGGGACTCCTGCAGGTTAAAATTAGGAATGTTTTGAATGCAGAACAGTTCTGCAGAAGTTTATGTAAATCATTTCCGATTATAAGTCGTTAGCTCGTTAGTTTGTGAAGCTAAACTATTATAGCTGTCAAATTGGCTTAAAGTTTTTCGTTAAAAATTGGAACACCCTATGATTTTATTATGTCATCTTCGTTTACTCCTTATTTTTAGGTTAAGATCAAAACCTTTCAAAGTAAGAATTCACCATCTTTTATTTACTTTAATCATACTGATGGGCAATTGTCAATTTATCTTCAGGTAACAAAAATATCCTCTTACGTATCCCACACACCAAAAAAAAAATAAAAAAATCAATAAAACATTATTGTTTTAACTATCGTTATTTTTTGTTCAAAAAACAAAAAGGTTTGTTTGGTAAAAACAATGAAAAAAAAAACGAAAACATTTCCTATTACTCGTAAAGTCCTCGCCCTTAGATAAACCTATTCCTAGGGCAATACAATTCATGTTTTCATCATCGCATCCCACTCATAAAATACACACACAAAAAAAAAAACAGCCTTTTATTTCACATGGAACACACAGATACACAACACATACAAATAACAACATATCCGGCTATACACATTGGAATGAGCTATTTCATCAAAGTGATTGCCTATCGATTGGCATAAATTGGTCACTAGGGTGGAAGATGTCAGGATATAAAAAAAAAACAGTATAGACGCGTAAAAAGGAGAAATACGAGGACGAGGACGAGTACTTCCAACTAAAATACATGTCCTGGATGTTCGAATGAACTAGTTCCCGATGGCCGGGAGGAGAACACAGAAAAACAAACTGATAAGCCGAATATATAGGACACCGGAAATTTGACCACTTTTTTTTTGTATTCAACCATCAACATCATTGTGGGATGTACCAGGAACAGGGCCTTTCAGAAAAGTGACATGGTATCAGAAGTGGGATTCATTGCATTCTCATTCTAGATTGGATTTCCATATCATATGACGTCCTATACCTGGAAAGTGTCCCGCAAATATAAATCATCAAAAATATATGGACCACACCGAATGGGGGAAGTTATTAAAATAATTCCCGTCATAATTTTTCATCCCATAAAACTTGAATTTTTTTTCACAACCAATTTATCTCATTTCGTTTTTTTTTTTTTGTTTTTATTGCACAACTCTATGCAATGTCACTCTCAGTCTCTGATGATACTCGTAAGCCTCTTGTATATAGCCTCGTGAAGCCTTGAGTTGTGATTTTATAATTCTTGTTAAGCCCGTTCACCTAATTGCTTAAATTACTTTTGGAATTCCTCTTTTGCAAGTTGTTTCGCAGATCTGCCTCATCATCTGATGTGATGATACCGAATAACCACAATTTCATGTTGAATGAAATACCTCTACTTCCAACTTCGACACCGACTCCAACTCCAACTCCAAACCAACACCACATTATATTCGTATTTATAACTTTTTCGCCCATTTACGCTAAATGACCTATAGCGAACACACGGATTCATGGATTCGTGCGGATTCACCAATCTTTGGCAAAACACAAAAACCAAAAGATACTTTCCGTATGTGTGCTCTTGGCTAACTCATTATCTCACACGGTTTATACCATCAGATCGTCATCGTCAGCCGTGTCTGTATAAATGTTTGTATAAAAACTACAAGTTGTTCGCACAATTTTAATTGAGATGCTAAACGGATAGCACCGTAATGCAGTCACTGATGTATACAATGCAGTGCAGTGCAGTACAGAATGGAGATGGGGGTTCTTGTTTTAGGTTGACTTGGAAAAGATTGTAATTGATAATCTAGATAAATTGTATACGTGAAAAGATACATCAGTAATAAAAGAGGTTAAATTTAATTTTAAGAAGTGAAAGGTAGACTTAATTGAGAAGATACGGAATAAAAGCTCTTTAAAGCTCCTCGATGAAGTTCTACAGAAATTTGGTCATGAGTTTCCGTGGTGTAGTGGTTATCACATCCGCCTAACACGCGGAAGGCCCCCGGTTCGATCCCGGGCGGAAACATTTATTTTTTAGGGGGCCAAACAAGAGATCCACACTTATTACTTATCCTAACAGTACCAGTTTGTTATTTCGAGACAATTTCAAGAGTTCCACAGGGATCTACTTTTAGGCCCATTCTTTTTTCTATTATAAAGTATCTCCTGTTTGCTTCATACTTGATGAAATATTCATCCTCCTTTCGTATTTTAAATATTTTAAATTTAAGACTTTTCTCATTTTTCAAGTCCCACTTTTCTCTGTATCTTTTGGTCAGTCTCATGGAAACATCAAATAATTCAATTGTTGGAAGTATTATGTAGTTAATTGAAGTTTATGACAGTAAAACAAACTAGAAAAACAAGACACTTATATCCAGTTCCATGTTCCACTCTACACAATCTCGATTTAACCCAGTGCCTTATTATCTGGCTCATTAAATTCAATGTTGATATCACATGCAATCGATCTTCTATCTTTTCTGTGTTATAATTCACCTCCATCTGCAACCAAACCATCACGAGATCAAACTTGCTTGCTGGCTTCGAATTTGATCTTATCTTTATAGATACAACTGGACGTGTTTGTTGACCGCCTTAAGTACCGACAACACCACCACTGGCACGATTATCATGATCATGATGATGACGATCGACTACTCGACGATCGAATAACGAATGTGGGTAATATTGAATGTGCCATCTGATCACAAAAACAACACCACTATGTTGTCGGGTAGAAAAACAAAACTTTTGAAAGGCTCCAGATTGGATATGGCATCGTTCTCAAGGCGTGTGTGTATATTTATCTGAAAGATACGAATCTTAATTGCTTTTATCTATAACACCGATAATGTTTGATAGTTTTTTTCCCGCTCCTTAATCTATTTACCTTAAAAGAGGTGACCAGGTAAACCATAAGAATGATGAATAAAATTATTGATATGATAAAATCGAACAGAGCTCTTATAGTGTTGACATATGTCTATAGAACGTTCTATACCTAAAACACCTTAATTATTTAAAAAACATGTTTCTTGTAACCTCGTTAGCATTTTGATGAATTTTAATGTATCTGATAAGTTGATTAATAGGTATTTTAGTTACAGTTTACTTACTAGTGATGGAGTAGACTAATTAATTGGTATTTTATGTCCAATTTAATTACTTGGCTACCTTTTTAAGTCAATTTCAAAGCTTTTTATCCGACGAGATACTGGTTTGAAAAAAGATCAAAGAAAAATCGTCAAGTGTTTCCGTGGTGTAGTGGTTATCACATCCGCCTAACACGCGGAAGGCCCCCGGTTCGATCCCGGGCGGAAACAGATACTTTTTGACACATTTTCTAAACCAAAATCAAAGAAATAAGATTGTGACTAATGCTCCTTATGTTTCATATTCAAAACTACATCAAATATGACAAACAAACAATAACTCAAAAACAGTTTCAGAATTCTGCAATAACAAAGATGCCAAAAATAATATTTGTCTATTTTTCATTAATTTGTGTATAAGGAAGGTATAGAGGAATATAACAACCCACAATTGCAAAAATATTTACTTAGTGCACGAGCACTCTCTTAAATCCCAGTCCCATTCCCAGTTCCCATTCCCAGTTCCCATTCCCAACTTTTAATCCAAATAAAATATACTAAATGTCCTACATTAATTTGGATTGAGTGCATGGTGCTGATAGATAAACTGATATAGAACCACACACCAACACACTCAGCGCCACGTGCCTAGGTACAACATTCAATTTAGAAAATAACAACAAATGATTCGATTTATATTTCAATATTTGGAATTTATTATTTGGATTGTGGATTTATTAAGTTGTTGTTGAAATTGTTTGTTTTAGGGATTTGGGAACAATGTTTGATGGAATCTTCAAATGGATTGTTCTGAAAAAAATCGAACTTTGTGATGAAATTTTTATATAAAAAAGACGTTTTTTACAAAAATAGAAAGGACTAGAAAATTCAAGACTTAAAAATACTATAAGTTTTTTTTATAAGACTTAGAAAAGTTTTGAAATACTATGTATATGGAAAAACCGGGATCGAATAGAGGACGGAGCAGAATATTAGAATATTATCTTAGTTAGAAATTAATTGGAAAAACTGGAACAAACAACAGTTCATGATGAAAGTTATCTGGGATTTGAATTTTTTAAATAACAAAAACATTCTTGATAATAATCATCTAAAAAACAAAGTTTTCGAAGAGTGTCTTTTCTTTAATAATTTTGTTTTTCCAGAGTCACACTAAGTGACATCTGCAAGGTAGAAATTAAGTAGGTGCATATGCTGAGTTTAATCAGAGTAGAGGCTATCACATCATCCAGAAGGTCCTTGAGTGTCATAAATTGATCCTGGGAGGAAACCCTCACTTCTAACCACTACCCAAGGAATAGTATAACCATATCTTCATATTCTTTAAAGAAGAGCCTTGCAACTGATAAATAAATAAGGTGCAAGTGATACCGGTAAAATCATTTGAAACACTGATTTTTTCGTCCAGAAGTTCAAAGTTAACATTTGTATTAAATGTAAAACAGCAAAGGCTATAAGTATAAATCAAAGATTTCATGCCCGTTGCCGTTAATTTTCATCATTAGCTTTCTTTTACCATCTAATTTTATGATTTTTGATTTATATTTCCATTACATTTTTGATTTTTACAGAAGGTAGAATTTTCCCGGAATGACCTTGTTATAAAAATGTTAAATTTGCTTAAGTTGTTTTAATTTCTCATACTTTATTCCAACTCTTCAAAACAAAATACATAAATTTAAGTTTTGTATATTACGAAATTACAGAGACACATTTAATTTGGAAGGATTTATTGTTTTGTCCTTGAATAAAAAAACATTTTTTTTGTGTGTTACTAGGACAATAAAATGAAATTATTACGTAAATACTAACATTTGATTTTTTTTATTACACAGCTTAAATCCATTAGTAGACAAATATAAAAAGAACATTTTACATTCAATTGAACACGTTAAATCAAAATAAGAAAAAATTATATTAAAATTGCTGACTGGAAAAAAATAACTTACAATTTTATTTCGTTTAATGAAATTCGTTTTTTTTCCATTTGTGAACACAGCCATTTTTAATTTTATAGTTGGACACATTTAATTTTCCATTTTAACATAAAAAAATTAAGAAGAATATTAATTTTGTTCCCCTTTTTCAAAATTCCAAATGAAAATTGTTCTAAAATAGTATAAGTATTTCCTGTTTTAGTTCAAATTACGAGCGCTGAACACAGCCCGAGTGTGTTGAGTCAGTTCTGTGTACGGTACATCATTTTAACTGTCATCATTACAAATGTCATTTTGTCAAATTATATGAATGCAACTTTGGAATTAAACGTGTTAGCCCATAGTTACCTTACCTTATACATACTACTCATCATGTTTACTTGTCAAATGGTTGCGTTCAGCAAAATTAAATTTGCTCTGGGAACTGAACACCTTTAGAACACGTTCAGAGGAAGAAGCAAAACCCATTCAAAGCTCTAAGATCTATAAATTATCTGACAACTAAAAAAGAAAAACCACGAGGAATGAATGAATTCAGCGCAATATAAAAATCGGTGAGTTAATTTTGTGGAGACTTATTTCTTTTGTTTCAAATTTAATAATACAACATCAGTTAAATAAAACTGTTTTTAGCAATTACTTGTTTTATTTTATTTTCAATGATTTTATTGATAAAATAATGATTGTCGGTAATGCAGAATGTCAATTTTATCAATCAAGTAGAAAAATATGGATACAAAAATTAATTTTAATTTTTAATAAAACTTTTAAGAACATTTAAGAACTCAAATTTTAATTTTGAATGATATCCCTGTACATTAGATAGTTTCTTGTAGTTAATACTGTTCGATGCAATTCAATGAATTGTTCTTTTACAAGATTCTCAATTCATGTAACTCAACAGCAGATGGTCAAGTACCTACATATCCGATACGAATATGTATATATATATTATAGGTTGTTAAATGAAAGAGAGATAGATTGAAACGATTAAGAAATTTTATGAACTTCATTATGAGTCCTCTATTCGTTCACAGGAACATTCATATCACACAAAACAGAAGAAAACCCCAGACAGATGGGTTATTCGAGATAATCCAAAAAGGGATATCAAATTTTGAAGAACAAGAAAACGAAAAATAAAATAATAATAATATTAACAGGACATAGGTACACCTACACTCACATACAAACATTCTCGTAATCCATATTATGTACATTTCAACATTTCAGTATGTAAATTAGGCGAATATCTCTGGGAAATGGCCTGGCCGAGAAAAGGGATTGCATTGATTTTCTGTAGACACAAACTATAAAGTCCTGCACGAACATGGACATGGACAGGACATGGAGATGGAGAAGACAACTTTCTATATGGAATGCGATGTTGTAAATGGAAGAATGTGACTGTCATTTGAATCGTATATAGACGCAAATAATAATCTAATGGAAAATGCATTAAAATTCAATCCTGGCAATAATTCAAAAACAGAGTTTATATATTCATGTGTGCGAAGGAGATTTCACAATTCGATTTATGGATCAATAAAATATGGAAGAAGAAAAAAAAAATATATGACTACGACAAACTCTATGACCGTGAATATTTGTCTCTCTCTAGGATTCTACTTCGTCGTCGTCGTCGTAGAGATTTGTGCATCTCCCATAATAGAGTGAGAGTCCTTGGGCGAAATCCTGGAAGTTATACTTCATTTGAAATTCTATTTAAATCTCTTTTCTTTGAATTATGGACGTAGGATTTAAATTTTGAAAAACACTCTTACAATGTAACGAACAAAAAAAAAATGGGAGAAAGAGTGGAACCGAAAAGGATAGAAAGTAAAGGACCACCCGGCTGTGGGTTGTGATGATGGAGCTATATGGTATTTAAATGTTAAATTTACAAGATTTTTATTTCAAACACAACCGCCCGTGGCGGGACAAACACACACATCACACATTAAGGGTGCGGTGTGTGGTGGTGTATCATCATGTCATTAGAAGGCATCTTCAAGTGTGAAAATCTTCGAGGAAACCATCATCAAGAGACTAGGAAAACCGTCTCACTTGACTGCTTTGATGTCATCGATCCATGTTTGAAGGCAAATTGTTAAAGTTGTGTGAAAAGATACATCCGCTGTTGTGGCGTTGTCGGCGGCGGCGTTGGTGGTGTCTCTGCCACTATTACCACATCCAGCCACAACAGTCTCGGTCGGTCGTCGTCGTCGTCGTCATAGTTGTGCCGTCAATTAAAGGCGGTTCTCTATAAAATATGTGTACGAGTAGGTATAGTAGTGTTCAAGATGTCAGTCGGTATCTATAATGCAATTCACAAGGGAAATGTATCTTTTCACTTTATATGTGCATGGTAATTGTAGACTAAAATATTAAACAGTTACACATGCATAAAATATCGTTCAATCGAAACTAATTTTGAAGGAATTTCCTCCACTGCAATGAAGCTATGCACAGCTGTATATTAAGGTCAAATTGTTATACTTAAATGTATCTCAAAAGAGGTGCAGTGTTACTATTTATAACAGACATTTAAGGGTTAATTAACGGATTCAAATAATTCGAAACATTTTCTTATGTCGTTTTTAATTGGCAATCCGGAATTGGAAGTAGAAGCAGAATCCCAATTAAACAGTTTTTTCTGAATTCTGAAATATTTGAAGTTCTGTGTGACTGTATTTGTAAAGTGTGACATGTGTTAACTTCATATGTGTATTTATGTACGGAACAAACTAGGAACAATTTATTGTTAAGATATTTTCAATATTATTTTCCAATTTTTTATATTTTAATTTTAATTTCAAGCAATCACTTTACAGTATACGCACAATTTGTTAATTCAAAAAATATGACATTTATCTGCTTCCAGATTGCCAATTGAAAAAGCCATTAGTTTCCGCTGAAATAAACAATGAAAACCAAAAATATAAATTTGATAGAAAATGTTGAACGTTCAAACTGAAATAATAAACTCATGTTTTTTACCTTTTACAATGTATTTTTGAATTCTGATCACTACCGCAATCATTTGGACTAAAAAATTATTCCACTTTGGACATCATAAATGCAAATTGTTAATACCTTTGTGGGTTTTTATTCCTTAACAACTTCAACTTCTTCTTCTTCTTGGACTTCTAGACCCTTAGTATATTTCTTCTTCTTTGAAATATTGTAAAACTTAATTTTTTTTTAACTCAAACACGCAAACTTACGTGTAACAATGCGTAATCCCTTCCGTGGACCTAAAGTCATGTACCTGAAAAGAAAAATCATTACCATCATTCATCGAAATCCATAAAAACTTTGTTGCTGTACTATAACGGTTAAGAATAAAATGTTTGTTATAGCTTTTTGGAGTATCTGCATATGAATACTTAAGTTGCCGGAGATACGAGTACTTGTATCTTTTAACTTCAACTTGGTTTAAAATTTCACGTCACGCTATTTCGGAGAACATATAAAAAGAACCACAATGTATGTATATTTAGATTCACCACAAAAGAGGGCCATAAACCTCCACAACTTAATATCTTGAACTAGCCACATAGATGGATCGCCATAGATCTCATAGACGACGAAGTGGGCACCGAGCCAGCCAGATCGCGCGAGAAAGATCGAAAGTGAATGGACAGACCGGACTTGGACTTGTGATCACCATCAGATGGAGTATCTATCAATGCACAGCGGGATCAATTGTGCTTAATTATCTGACGCCGGTATACCGTCAACAAGTCTTTACAATACGAATCGTTGCTATTCAAAGCGCAAGACCAAATTACATTCTAATTGAAGTCGATCAGCTTAATTTCCTGCGAGCGACCGCGACGACTGCGATCAAAGGCCCAATCGATCATCAGGATCAAGAAATAAGTTGTTTCCACTTTGAATTGCAATCTAATCCCTAAGTGCGGTTCAGCCTATTTGAGTATACTACTTACACAAAACGGAAAAATAGAGATTACCATAACCCTCTTGTGATGTTGCGAATTGGATGCGATTGATCGTTACAACTTGTGACCGCTTTCGTTTGTCAATTCCGCTCGCTCGATCGATATTTAACAATCGCTGGGAATTACCGCTAATTGGATTGTATTCACAATTATTCTCATGTGAATGCAAAACCGTTGTCATCACTTTCAGTCGTCGTCGTTGTCGTCGCGATCGTGTGGATCGTTGGCCATTTGGACGTCGTAGTCGTCGTTAGCTGTCATTGAATTGCTCCAAATATGATTCAGAAGTCTTTTGGGTAAATGCTCATGGGCTCGATGAATGGTCCAAGTTTTTTTTTATATGTAAGTGGGCACCATGATCAGTGATCTTGTCGACTCACTGCGACTGCTGCGACGACGACGGACGACAAAGCCGACAAACACACGGTCTGCTCTCCGGCGGATATGTTTGGCCATTGTCCATGTCCAGTGGGAAATGATTATGCAATAAATTATTATGTTGGCTGTCGTGTTGAATGTTTTGTTTGCAATTTCAAAGAGATTAAAAGATTTTGTTCATTTTTTTGTTGTTGTCAGACAGTTGTGGCCAGACATTTCTTGAGTTATGGTATGTTGTTCTTTTCCACCAGATGAATATGTCTTGGCTTGAATTGGACTAAACTCAAACCATCGCCATCGACTAAAAAATGAAAAAGAAGTTAAATGATTTTATCGATGACACGTGATTATTTTGACAGAAACACACTCGGCATAAATTATGGTCAAGAAATAATAATTACAAGCATAAGATCAAGGGGCAAACTCATTTGAATAACTGAACTTGTTTTGATCAGTTGTCAATCCTGTTTGTTAATTCAATTTTAATGAATGAAAAATGTATCCAATCTTTTAGAGTTTAGATTTTTAAATATTGATCTAAATTTAATGCAAATTGAAATTGATTTGATTTAATTTTGTTGGCCAGGTTTTAAATGAAAGTACCGTTAGATATGTGTTTCCGTGGTGTAGTGGTTATCACATCCGCCTAACACGCGGAAGGCCCCCGGTTCGATCCCGGGCGGAAACAAGTAATTTTTTTTCTTGTGTAGTACAATTTCTGCTTTATTTTGAATTAAATTAAGGAACATATTACAGGGCTGGGTAAACTATGTTCTATTCCAGACTATAATCTATCTTTGTGGTGTAGCAAATTTCGTCCAAATCCGTTCAGCCGTTCTGGTGCCATTTAGCAACAAAAATTCATATACAAAAAATTAGGAAAATTACAAAGATTAAAAAACTAAATATTTTAAAAAATTTTTACTTATAATTTTAAAGTTCTTAAATTTTTGTATAAATGTTTTCACTTTGTTGAATGTTCATAAAGAAAAATTGAGAAAAATCAGATAAAAAGAACATAGGAGGTACATACTAACACAGAGTTGAAACTGCATTTTGTCAGTCTTAGCAAAATAATTAGGCTCCTAAGTTAAAGGGGCCCAATATTTTAAGAAGGAAGGACTGCAAAAATGGTCTACGTTGAGTCTTGAGCCATCGGTTATATTCCATATGAATTTTTGATAATAAAAAAAAAAACTAGAAAAAAAACTTGGTGCAAGCATGTTTTTAAAAATATTATTGGGCTTATACAAAAATATTTTTTTCAACACCCTTTGCCTGCAAATATCATCCCAAACCGAATACGAAGTGGGGCCCTCAAAAACCTGATTCAAGGCCTCCAAACCATGAACTACACCTCTGTACTCCTCATTTCAATTGTTTTCATTTCCCCTAAAGAGAATGTGAATTGTTAAATAAATTCTGTATAAAATATGTAATTTATTCAACTCAAGGCAAAGGATATTCCTTAAACTGTCTACAACTCGAGTACAAGTATCATATCTATATAAATTCCCATTGAAAACTGTCGTTAACTTTTACTCCAAAAACCACACTCATATTTGTATTTATAAAACCCTATAGACTTCCACTTCAATTCGCCTCACTAACTTCAATTCAAAACTCATTTTATTTACATTGTTGCAGAAAAGAGCAAAATTTTTTCAAAGTTTAACATCCCTCTTGAAACTTTAAACTCTTCTAAATTGATAAGTTCAAAATTAAATCGTCTTTAAATATTTCACATTCGTATACCTGGGGTAGGTACTTGACTCCATTCAGCTTTCAGATACGAGGTTATGGAAGTTGTATGTAGTTCCCAACTGATGGATACTTTTCCAAACAATATCGATTCCCTACAATGGGGAAAGCCTTTTTCATGGCCTTTATACCTATAGGATTTGTTTATACTCGAACATCATGAGTCTGAGTTTCTCCCTTTCTCTTGAATACTATCGTAGTTGCATCAAGTTTTGTCGTTTTGCACAAAACATTAAAGTTAACCATAAAATACAACAGAAAAAAAAAAAAAAAACAAAACAAAAAAGTCCTCGAATATTCCCGACAGCAAATAAACAAAGTCATATAAAAACCATCACTCCATCATTCCATTACCACTCGATTTTGAAATTTCATCATTGCATCCCAGTTCCCTGAGTTTTCGGGAACCAGCCAACTTCGAGTTTCGAATGGGATTTAAAAAACTTTTTTGTATAAATCTATTGAAGTCGGAAATTTTGTCGATATTACTTTTCCTCATGAGCTAACAGACTCGAAAAATGAAAATATACAAATAAAAAAAAAAAAACGTCTGTGGAAAGTTATGTCGTCTTCGTCCTCGTCGTTGTAACTGTTCTCGTTGTGTCCTTATGTTGAATTATTCAGACAAACACAGACAGATTTATATGCTTGCCAACAACATATCAAGCACAGATCCATCAGGAGCAGCATCGGGACTGGGAGCAACAACAGCAGGGCAGGATCCCATGAAGAAACGATATATCGCCCAGCACATCAGAATGAAAATGAAAATACGAGTTAAAAAAAAAATCTCTTACATGTCCCCATTAAAAAGTAATATCCTTTATTTTTGTGTGAAGGAGCAAGGAGTTGTGGTTGTAGGCAGAATGTTGTGTATAGGTGACTTTCGACTACAATGTACCTTTCACTTCGCACGTATATGAGCCAAAAAGCTAACAGCTTTTTTTCCGTTTCCACTTTGTAGTTATCGGATTCAATCTTTGTTGTACAGAACTTACTTAAGTTCTCGAGGAATGGGAAATTTATGAGGTTCCGAATCTTTATCCTGGTTCTCCCTTGTAGCCAGTGTTGTTACAAAATAACTATACATATGTATTTTTAAGTACAGTCATAAATATGAAATGAAAAATACAATAAAATATAAAAATACTTTGATACTAGTATCATAACAAAAGGGATAAGGTGGCTACTTTGATGTGAATAAAAAATATGGACAGAAAATATAAAAACTTTTTTATTATTGGTTTTGAAAAAGTAGCCACAGTGTTATTTTGTATAGGAAAAATCTTTTCACTTCTGAAACAATCGAATTGAAATAAATACAAAGGAATATGCATGAAAAAGAAACTTTAAAAATTGGTTTTACATTTTTAAAGTAGATTGACCTCAACTTCATTCGTTGCACAGCTCAATACATCCTACATACAGTAAATTTTCAGAAGAATTTTAATCGGATAAAAAAGCAGTTTCAAAAACACAACTTCATATTAAGAATTTGAATATTAAGCAAATATTACCACTTTCGTAATTTGCAAACATAAGTTTGTATGTGTTTTTACTGACTTACAACTTTGGAGAAAAAAAATATATAATGTATACGCAATTGAGGCTTGACAACTTTAAAATTTTACTGTGAACACACCCTTAAACTGTGAGCAAACTGTCAGTTTCCAAGCATTGAGTAAATAACGAAAGTCTTACTTTAGTGAAGTTTTTAAGAACTCATTTCCAAATTATGGTTCTCAGTTTAAATACCAAATTATTCTAAGGTCCAATTTAGACGATCATTTCAGTTTAAGTTTTGATATCAGTTAATTTTCAGTTAAACTGATGTTTAAACGCAAAAACTGAAGCGTTTAACTGAAACTGAGATTGAACACAGTGGCCCATAATTTGTCAGTTCAGTTCTCAGTTAAACTGATTAACTGAATACCGAACTGAGTTTCATTTTAACTGTAATGACAGCTGAACTGATAACTGAACTGAAAAACAATAGTCTAAAAGGGGCTTAAATATTATGATGATTAGACTGATATTACACGTTGACCCATGAGTCGTGAACCATCTTCGAATTCTCTTTTGAAATTTCGTTCTTTGAATCGTGCGCTATTACACCTTGACTTTTAGGGCACGATTCAAATTTGACAGTCCTTTTTATTTCAAATTTCGTTGTTTGGGAAATCATAAATTCTGTCTCGCTCTTTCAACTAGAAAGGTATACTACATATGAACTGGAGCACAACGAATTTAAATAAAACGGAGAAGCAAAATAACGAGTGAGTGAAAAAGAAATGCCAAAAATGAGTCGTGGAATATTTGGACAGCGACTCATCTGTCAATTTCTCTTCCGTTTCATTTTTTCGGATTTTGTGTCTCTCTTGCACCAACGCAACGTAGTTCGAAAAGAGTCACGACTCATGAGTCATTGTGTAATAGCAGTCAAAGTGTATTGAAAAGTTTTAATCTTTAAGGTTTGATCACATGAGAACTGTACTTCAATGACTAAGAGGTTTTGACACAAGAATTTGATAAGAAGTAATTAATTAATTAATTATTTAGTTTTCGTTATGTATGATATAAAAAATTCTAAATAAATTTAAAATAATTGGTTCATTTTAATGAAATGACATTACATTGGTGAATATAATAAATGTAAGGTATTTATGTCTGCGAATGAAATGCCCTTCTTCCCTTTAAAGGTAATTTAATAATCCTTTGAGTTTTTTTTTCATACAATTTCAAAAAAGTTTGCGGTTAAACTTTGAAGGACAGTATAATTTGAATAAAAAAAGGTTAACAAGAATATACATAAATCTCCATAAATGTCGCCTCAAACCTGAAAGGAATGTTTCTGAAAAAATATCAATATTATGTGGGTACAATGATGTAACAAATCTGCCCAAAACATTCCAAAAGACAAACAAACCAAAACTTTATTTCCAACCTTTTTTCTCCAAAGTATTATCTTGACTTTTAAGGACATTTTTGTTTGGGTGCCTGTGCCTGCGGTTTCATTTGTTAAAGTTAAAAATTTCTGTGAGGAGTTATATAAAATACAGAAACTAAAAAAATCGTATTTAATTCTGCGTTTTTTTCTTTCGAAAAAAACTACTCATTTAAAATCCAATTTCGAAGTGTTCAATATTGTTTCAGTTGATTAAAAAAAAAAACACCCGAACTTGTCGATTTTGTTAAACAATCTCACACTTCTGTCAAAGTCGTATACTCACTCATACAGTAATGAAAAGGATTGTGTATAGATAATTTCAATCCTGATGATGAGATTTTTTTTGCCGTATTCCTGCCTCATGGCGGATATTTTTTATGCGTTGCGTATACCATTGTCTATAACCCTGTAACACTAACATGAATATATCTATATGACCTCTTATAGAAGAAGGTTTAACGTTGATAGGCAAATGAAAAGCATTTAGCCGCAGGTTGTTTGCCTTTAGCTTTTGTGCACCAAAAAAGCTAATATCCTTCTTTTCCTTACAGACACAGACACAGCGAAAAGAAAAGGATACCGGATGTGAGATTTTATTGTAATGGGTTGAACGCAATTTTTGTGATGACGATATACAAAAGAGAGATTAGCAAACGATATAAGTTTATTTTACAACTTAGATTGCTCTGTTTTTTTTTTTTATTTAACTTTTTTTTTGTTCGTAATTCGAAAAAAGCAATTTTAAATTTAAGAACCCCTTTCTTTCGAGTGTGATGGCTTTTTGGCAAAAATTTAGAATGTCAAAAATTTCGGGGGGTATGTGCGCTGTGCAATTAAATAGTCTGTCATTAGATTGTTTTTGATTGTGGAAACCCTGAAGGCGGTAATGAGTTAAAGAATCTGTTGAAAGTAAGGGTTAAAGAAGATGACATAAAAACATAAAAGAAAAAGGGTGCACTCAGAATATGTTAAAATAAACGTTATACTCATGTAAAGTCAAAAAAGGGAGACTGCTAATAACCCTGCAGCTTCAACTGGTTGATTTTACACGTGTTGACACGATAACTACAAAATGTTGAATACTGCACATTGATTTTGTTAAAGTAAATTTTTAACACGTTTTTTCTGAAATTGTAATATTTAAGGAATCTGAAGTCGGAAAATTTATTTCTTCTGCTACTTCGAAATAAGGACATACAAAATCTAACGATAACTAACTTTGAATTTGATAAACTCGATGACACCGAGTAATTGGAGAGTTAATGGAGAATAAAGGTGCTGTCAAAATAAATATATTATATCCATAAATTCCAGTTGGAAGATCTTTACATAGTGTTGAAACTAGGTTCAAACTCTCTTCGAACGCTATTTTGGCAGAAGTTGACATAAAATGCAGGAAAGCGTAATCGTAATCGCACGGATCTTTGTTAGGGTCTGATGGATACTCAAAAATAGAACGCACAACACTTTTGACACCTGTTTCAGCTTAAGCTCCAGTTTCAGTTGGAGCTGTCAAATCCGTTCAGTTTTTTTTTCGTTCAGTTTCTTTCCATCCGTCGATGTGAGTAAGTGGGTCTTAGTGCCATATGAGTCATATTTTAATACCCATTTTACAAAATTGTATTTAAAACTTTATAGCCTTTATGTCCAGATCAAATATAAAATTAATTAAAGTCATGTATTATTTTTAAAGAACTTCCACAAATACCCCGATTTTCAACTTCCGGATGCTTAAATTGAAAGTACCCATCAGTGTCTGATTCTGATGACGGGAATCATAAGTTTATCCACCTCTATATCATTTCATTGCCCTTTGCACCGAATATGAATTCAAAATTCAAATTCTTTTGGCAAATATAAAATTTAAAAAAAAGGGCAAAAACGATTTCACAAAAGAAGTAACTCAAATAAACTCGAACCCTCCATGTAAATACATGTGTATATGTGTGTTGGAGAGTGTATTTTTGCCCGTATACTTGTACCTCTATATTTTTCTATTCTCTTAAATTTACATTCAAATAAAAAGTTGATTTTTATCTATTTGATTCTGGTAACATATGTCAGTATTTTTTTCTTCTTCTTCTTTTAACCTTCGCCCTCTCACCCCCTCCTCCCACTCTGTATATATTTGCATTGTACCATTAAAACATTTTTTTTATACTTTTGAAATCATATCATCGACAAAAGACGAAATCCTTTAATATCAAAGCTTTTCAGGAAAAAAAAAGGAATTGCACTCTATTCCCTTTGAGTTCAATTTTTGAATGTGCGTGCGTTTGAATAGAAAATGTAGACGAGAGTATTCCCTTTTCAAATGCCACCCCAAGCATCGCATTTAAACGAGCACAAGTGGTCTGAGTCAATATAAAAATAGAAAAATAAAAAAATATAAATGTATATTTAAATAGATACATTATATTCGGCTTAGGAACTACACAGACAAGACTAGAAATTCAATTTAAAAAAAAAAGGATTCTCTTTTCAGGACCTTGTTTAAGGATGGATATTCCCTTGTTCCTGGAGGAAACCTTTAAGTAGGTTGTACTCTCTTGACTCCGATTTGTATTTAGTACAGTTTTTATAGGAACCATTTCAAGGCAGACCACCAGTGATTCATCCTGATGATGATGCTCTCTTCACTTGCATTTTTCCAGCACTAGGCTGGGGGTTAATTACAGAATGACCATAATGTGGCCCCAGACAAAACCCCAACCTACTTCCATTTGACATGATACAAGTAGGCTAGTATCTGTTGCAGGAATCGTATAAGTTAAGTTAAATAAATTCAACAATTTCCTCCACTGTTAATGGTCAACCATGAGGAAATCATTAATCAGTGAAGAAGCCAAGACCAACTTACTCGTAAATGCCCCACAAGAAAAAGTCTTTTAGAAAAGACGACATCATTGCATGCGGACCCATGGAACATCACATCTTTTATGAGTAGGAAACCATTTTGGCCACCGGGGGCATAGAAAGGCATTGTTTGGTCTTCTGATGGTTGGCCTGGTGTTCCTCTTCTGTGTATACTTCAGTTGGAAACACCACGATGGAGAGTGGTCGGATGATTTATTTGCGTCGATGATTGCAACAAATAGGATTTTATGCTTTTTGCAATCTTGGTTTCGGCTTGGTTATTGTTGGTCGTTCATTGAAGTCGAAATGAGCTCTCGATAAAAAAAAAAAAAAAATACAAATAGATACAGATACAAGTAAACACAATCATTCGATGATGATAGATACAACTAAATCAAGGACTGCAAATGACTTTTGAATGGGTTTGCTTTTGCTATGGAAAAGAAGTGATGTCAATTGCACACGTGAGCATGAACTGGAACAACCCAAAGTCAGTCATGGAGTTGGAAAGTGAAGTGTGGCTGGCCACTTTCTTGTGGTTACTTTTTTGCTTGAGTTGGTCTTTCATCGTTTTTACGTATGACTTGCCACTTGCCTGAAAATTGAGTCCTTATTAATAGGCACTAATGTGTGAGGGGTTAGGTTGTGTATTTCGAATTGATGTGATTTATAATAAATGGCTAAGCTCGAGGGGTATTGGAAAATGACAACCGCATTGACAGCAAAAATAATTGCATGTCTTCTATTAAAAAATTAAATACTACTACATAAATCATAAAGTAGAGCTCATGTGGTTTTAATTTCTTACAGTGTTATTTTTCGCATATGAACGTGTTTTTATAAAACTCAAAACCCCAAGACAAAAACCCATTTAACTGTGGCGTGTGTAAAACGGAATAAACTCATAAATAAAGTTTTTTTATTTAAGAACTAAGGAATTTTGTTATGTCATTTATATGGGATATTCGCCAAAAAGACGTGAACACTTGTGAATATCCCACCAATACAATTACAGAATTGTCTTCATTGACCTAAAAAAAAAAACACAGAAAAAACCAACATTTGTCAGAATCCCAAAATCAGTTAAGCTATTTTTGCACATTGATCTTTCAGATGATGTAAAATTTTCTCGAATATCCCACAAATAATTATTACCATAATCATTAAGATTTTCACAAATATTCCATCGTAAACAAGGATTTTGTGACTTACGAATCACTTAAACAAACAGTTTTACCAATACTAAACGAATATCCCCAGACTTGAACTTTTAAATTAAAAATCCCAAGTCACAAATTCAATAAAAAAAAATCTCCTCCGACTGAAATCCATTAAATAAAAATTACTTACAATTTTATTGATAGGAAATATCTGCCCGTGATGAAGGAAAAAAAGATTCTTCAATTGGGATATTGTTGAATATCCCATAAAATATATTTTTTAAGAAATTCTACGTAATTTTCAATTTTTACAAAACCTATTAGGGCGATTTTGTGTTGTCTATTTTGATAAAATTTTTATTTTTTAAAAATCCCACACAAAAACCCAAATTTAATAATTTTGTATGAATATCCCCCAAATGAATTTCTTAAAATTGATTGAAAGGGTCTTTAATATTTGATATAAAAAAATTCTATGAATCCCCAATTAATGAAACAATGTAAACCTTTTGGAAAATGTACTTGTCTTTTCGACGACTTTTTTTTAAGCGAATATCCCAAGTTTTGGTTTAAATCCCAAAGTATAATATCATAAGGCATTTTTGAAAAATATTAATAATGGATTTACATTTTTTGGATTTTAAATAAATGAATGTTTCTGGATATTGGTATTTGGGATTTTCAATCTGTCGATCTTTTGAATTTAAGGGTTTTGGCTCAAGAGATTCTAGTTTTACTTGCTCGAAGTTCATCTCGTTCTCCTTTTCTAAAAAAGAATAGTAGAAATGACAAATCAATGGTTGACTGCCCATTTTACGTTTTTATCTTCTTAATGACACCAAAGTGGTACCCAGAACTCAGTTATTAATCGATTTCAAAATTAAAACACCGGTTTCGAAGATTCTAATCCAAAATTGCCTCTCAAACTGAACTTACAACTTATAATGTCAGCGATTAAAAACTTAATTTGATTTTATAGCAATTAACACAAATCATTTTAATCCCCCTATTCATGGCCCTATCGGGCCCGACCGGGTCGGGTTTGGTTCTACAAGACTCCTGCAAAGCCTCCTACACTCATTACACGGAAACATTTTAAAAGCGTGTGTAGTGTGTATTTTGAAAACGATGTGCCAACGTGAGAATATTGTCAAGTCCATTCGGCGGTGGTGTGTGGCACGCTGCTAGCTGCGAGGATGAGAGGTAGCGACAAATAATATAGAGAAACCCGTCGCCACTGCTTGCTGACAACCGACAACCGGCCACCGCCGCACCACCTTGTTTCCTTTAATGAAAATCATAAATTAAAATTAATCCAACAGCTGGATAGGAATGCATTTCTGGTCTCCATAATCGTTCACCACAATGTGTCCAAGAGTTCGGTTCGTGTTTGGGTGGAGGTTTCTGGGTGTATACGTATAGCTGCATCTGTGAGACACTGATGACATCAAGGACCCTGTGCAATGGAAGACAACTAAAGTATATGTGTGTTCCTTCCATGGGTACAAGTACTCGAACGCGTGACACTGATGATAACCGCTCCTCATCGAACGCAAGGATTGCACGCGATCTAATGGTCGGGCCATAAAATTTAATGACCGGTCATAACTTGTCTAGCGGCTTAAAGGGTATCGGACATTGTAAGCGAGACGTGGCCATAAAGGCGGACAACCGACCGACGCACGGCGACGTCCATCGTCGTCGTCATCGCCATCGTCGACAACGATGATGATAGCAATAGCCCAGCAAATTGGCAGTCAGCAATAACAACAAAACCACTGCTCCTTCTGCTCCTTGTTGTTGGCAGCACCAGCAGCGCCGGCCGTGCCAGCGCCGACTCCATCACCAGCAGAAGCAACAGCAGCGTGTTCCTTGATACACCAGCAAACAGATTAATCGATGATGATTTCGATATAAAGTGGAGGAAGATGATGCTCCGCTGCCGTCGTCGTCATTGTCGGTCCAACGAACACGATGGCTATGGGCGGATGGGGCATCTTCATTTCAGTGATAAACCATTGTTTCCGAGAGGGGTTATGAGACAGCAGGAGGGGGTTAAAATACACTTTAGTGGGCAAGAAATCCACAAAATGAATGCTCATCAATCCCAAGTCGGTCGAATGATGTAAAATTTTGATGACTATCGACGTCGTCGTCGTCGTCGTGGACAATCCGTTTATCTTCCCGATGCAGGATGAACCATCAGAGGACGAGTCAGGGGTTAAGGAGTGAAGTTAAAACCTTTAGAAAGGGCACAACACATAGTGCGAAATTAGAAGCCGCTTTCAATTTTATGCAGTCTGGGAGTGGACTGAGGGGAAGGGAACTGGAACTGGAATGGTTTCTGCGATACGATAAGAATGATAGAGTATATAGGAACGGATATGGAGTTGTGGCGCCGCATAGATGGATGGATGGATGGATGAAAATTCACAGTTGGCTGAAAGGTGTCTGGGCGGAGATCAATTTAATCGATGGAGTTTTAAGGGATTCTCAAAGTTATGGTCATCCTCATCAGATTAAGAAATATATACGATACCGCACTAAATTCGCAAAGATGTTGTTTCCGAATTGAATTTTATTCGAAACAAAAGGTGCTATTGACCGGAAATAAAGTATTCGACATCAATTTTGATCTTGATTGCTACCACTAACAATGGATTTACAACGTTTATGGGAATATAACCGTTATGATGCATTGTCTGGGTTTAAGGGCTTATATAGGTATCATTATAATGAGACAGAGTTAAAGAAAGACGCGACAAGAGATTAACAAAGGCGAGACGCGACGTAAACATAAATTGAAGTCAATTTCGATAGGTAGAAGGAAGCTCGAAAAGTTCCGTCAAGAAACTCATAATATTTTCACAACATTGTGTTGAAATTTACTTATTAAATTTTTTTGGATCTTAAACGGATTTTTATTTACAATGCAGGGAATACATTTTGAATTTTCGATTTAACTGAAACTTGAGTCTTGAATCTTTAATGGAATTTGAAAAAATGGGTCCCAAAATTCTATTTGTCTGAACTTCGGTTTACATTCAAAGCAAGACATTTTGAAAATAATTTAAGAATATTTTCTGTAAACGCTTTCTGTATCTGACTGATTTTTAAAAAAACTCAAAATAGCCTCATTTTTCCGAGTATAGGTTCACACAAAACGGTTCCGATCCAAAACAGTTAAGAATCGATGTGATCGTGCTAAAAAGAAACCGCACGTATCTACTTTGCCTATGGTTTCCTTGGCATTTAACCGGAACCAAATCGCTTACCCGTAACAGCCCTATTGGTTCATGGAGTAACAGGTTCTGAAAATTAAGATATTGTATACATTTTGGTTAGATTAGTGATATTTGTATTTTATAGCATCTTATCAAGAACCGATTCGCAAACACTCTTGAATCCTTTTTATTTGAGATCGGGCAAATATCAATTCCTAACATGTCAGCTGCTATAAACCTACCGATTTGACTTGACACAGATATCACGAATAAACTTGCGGGAACACCTGCCTATTATGGCTTGATTTCCCGGTGGACCTAGATACAATACCGTTCGCAGAAAAGCGCTGTGTACCGCCCCAGTTTGATAATTAATTGTAGAGCTCCAGTACAATTTCGTTATTTTTGTTAAGGTACAAACAACACTGCTGCTATAGGAGGACTACCTAACACCTTTTGTGCCAAGATTCTTGACGTGTTATTAAAGTTAACTTGACACCATATGTATCCTACAAGGTGGCCTACCTCATATATGGCTGTCAAGAGGAGTCAAAGACTAGCTCAGACTAGAGCTCCCATCTGCCGTGGAAAATGAATGTAGCCTCCGGACGAGCTTCACTGCTAAATCTGTAAGACTTGTAACTTGTAGATGAGCGTCTTAACACTCAAGGCCCACCAGCCTTTAGGTATGAACAACCAACCACCAATCAAGGTAGAAATTAGCAGCCATAAATGCAATACCCAAGCTTACATCGTTAACAGTAGGCTGTTCAGCGAAATCTTCAGATAGTGGAAGGTTCGCTTCATTTATTCCTCTTCAGTTCAAATCGCGGAACTTCCATCGGCCTAGCAAACTACGTTGACAGTGGAAACCACGAGGAGGTGGTCTAAGGCACATCTATGACCCTGAGAGAGTCATAGTTCTCCCGCCCAGTTTTGGCACTGTAAAATCTCTCCTTTGTGTCGAAATATATCCATGTACGTACTAATCCAAGCAAAATGATTTACTTAACTTTTATTTCGTTCGCTGTCGATTTGGCCTTAAAATCACTGGACGCAGAGTTCAAGCAAAATAGTTTTCGAATTATTGATTTTCATATTCCAGTCATCACAATTTAGCTGAACATTGTCGAAGTCGCTTTGCAGAAGAATTCGACTAGTCTTGTATTGTGTCTCTAATGATAGTGAAATAATCGAATGTTCACCGGGACGTACATATACGCACTTTTTAATAAAAATGTTTTTAAACAAAATAAGCTATAGATAATAATGATTACAGTCTGAAGTCAATGAAAACAATTTTATATAAAAGTTAAAATTCCTATGTTCTTAATTTTACACAGAAAAATAATTAATTTTATAGTAATGTTTATAAGCAGCGTGTAAAATTTTACACAAATTCAAAACAAAATTTGAACTACAAAATTTCAAGTGTTTCCGTGGTGTAGTGGTTATCACATCCGCCTAACACGCGGAAGGCCCCCGGTTCGATCCCGGGCGGAAACAATTAACTTTTTTTTTTTAATTAAAAAATTCCAAAATAATGGTTAAACATATTTAAAAAATGCCATAGAATTTTTTTTTTAATAAATAATAATTTTATAATTTAAAAAAAAATCACTATTTGTTGATAAGGACTTAATCTTTATTTTATGTACCATTGATGGAATTCATTTAGAAATCAAATAACAAGTTAAAATTTGGAAGTTAAGTGGAGACCATAAATATCCGTTTCTTCTATTTTTAAAGTTTCTCCTAAAAAAAAACACGAACATCCAAAATTTCAGCACAATTCAGCTTTTTATCTAACCAAAAACAAAAAACCTTTATCCCATATTCTCAGTTCCGGATTCCTTTGAAAGATAACTCCTACATAATTTTAACTTTGTATCTTTGCCAGTTTTAAGTTCGGACAAAAAAACCGCATACACAAAACTTAAGTCTTGCTATATCCTTTAACCAAAAATTGTGTTCTCCTTAATGCCGGCAAAAGTAATTTCGTTCGCTCCAACTCCGGTGCGCGGTGGCGTATCTTATTTGTGCAATTCAAACACTTAACGTAAAACAATTCGAAAATCCCACACTTCTCATTGGAATGAAATTACAGTTTACTATCATTTTCTTTTCTTTTTTTTTTTGTTTTTGTAAACCAGCATCAAATCCTATATCCTCGTAATGTTGCGGTTTCCGCATCCAGTATACGTATAAGAAGAAAATGCTGGTTCTAGTGCAGCTAAAGGAGTGGGTGGCATGCATCATCATCTGGTTGGTTAGCCATAAGGACACACTAAAACGACGGAGTAATCTCATCTCAACTGTGGTGGTCCCGGGATGCTTCTCAGTTTCCATACTGCAGACCCAGACCACATCCAAGACAATGCACCACATTAGCAACAATGATAAACTTAAATAAAAACTAAATACGATGACAGTTTTCGAATTTGTGGATTCTATTTCAAAAAAAATAAGAAAAAAACTTTTAAAAAAATCCTTATTCACAGTAAAAGGATATGCGGAGGATGCTGCTTTTCAAAACATTATTTCATCTATGATTGTTTTTGTTCATGCACCCGGAGAACATAACCAAGATCCTTGAAGGAGAGTTCAGGGATGCAAACGAGTACGAGTACATGTATTGAGATGGAGGGAAGCACTTGGTATATATCCATGCGAGCAGGATAAGGTCATTAACATTTTACTAGGTTTTTCAATCCAACGGATGAATCAGCATGTGACAACTTGAGATTGGTTGGATGGAAAACAAAACCAAAAAAAAAGGAATAAGATATGAATAACACCTGAAAGTCTGGATTTCTTTTTTTTTTTTGAAAAAGGATTCAAAACTGACTTTGTGTGCGTCGCTTCGCTATGTCGTTTGTCGTCTCTGGAATTCATCAGAATATGTCGTCGTCGTCGTGCTCATCTTGTGTACGTCATCCAGTTGTTCGTTCCAGTGCCAGTGGGTGAAATAGTCTGCTGCAAGTTTATTATTGTTATTATTTATTTTCTTTTTTTTTCTCAAGAGTGCTCCCCTTCGTCTCATGCATAAATGTATCAACTCCCACCCTCCTGGCATCATCCACCTACACTACATATACAACATGAGAGCAGCAACAAAAAAAAAAGATGCAAAGTTGAAGAGATCGGGCAAGGACTAAAGGAATTGGATTTGGAGTTAGAGTGGGAGTATAGAAAGAGGTGAAGTGAAGTGTTATCCCTTTTGACGATGAATATGGTGTGTGTTGCCGCTGGCTGTCGCCAGTGACAAAAGACAAGGTTATTGTTTCGTCCTGATGATGACGACGATATTCTGGCCACTTTTGCTAATAACCTCTTTTCCATCACCCGAGACGTTCTTCGATATTAAATAGCTCGAATATCTATTGAAAGGATATACATATATATAGGTATACGCACATTCAAAGGATATAAATAGCAGTGTTGAGTGATTTTTATGATAATGTAAATGTATGCACACATGTAGATGCTAGTCTTTGTCCTGGATGCTAATAATATGTAACTGAACAAAGGTAATTGTCATAATTTTTACATTGTATCTATAAAAGTAATACGCACCATGGAGATGTAATATGGAAAGTTGAGGGGTTGATTTCAAGAAGAAAGAAGAATGAAAGTCCTCAGAATACCCCCTCTTTAAAGTTAGACCAGCAAGTGAAAAAGGAGAATTCTAGGCACACAAGGAAAAAGTCTAAATAAATATAGTTGATAAGGATCCAAAGGAAGAACTAATCATAATTTAAAGGACCTTCTGCTCGATCTGGATAGAGGAATCATATACAGGATGTTCGGTTTCCCCTATGATGTCGAATTCCTCTGTCTAAGCTAACATCTATCTAGACCTGATATCGGTGGTCCCTCTTGTTTACGTGCCATTACTTTTTCTCCAACTTCATGTGTTTTTTTTAAGACTTCAATGTAACAAGTCCCAACACAATGTTATCCATTTAATCAACAAAAGTAGGTACCTTCCTGATCTGACCACTTCGAACTTCCATCACCAAACCGATTACAATCTTCATAATCTACTTTAACGCTCGACTGATCACTTTTTTGCCCATTAGCCCAGATCTATCAAGTGAACACCAGCAGCGCTTACTTTTTCACTTCACTTTTATCGCAGCATCGGACGTTAAATAGTCAATTAGTGGGACTTAGTTTATATCCTGATGATAGTTTCATTTCACACTTCACAAATCCCATCATCATCGTGCTCTAACATCTCTCTGATGGTGATGAAAGAAAAAGTCCTTATGTATTTTTTTTTCTTTTCATTTTGTGGCTTTAGATTAATTCGCCGCGCCACCACCGTCTAATTGAACGGTATCTGATGTGTAATAATCGCCTTGTACTCCACTTTGATAGATATCTATTTTGTAGGTAAGTTTAATTCACCTGTTTATAGATTCCATGCCATGCGTCCTAGCTCCATATCTGAAAACTTCATACGAAACCGGTAGTCGGTACGGTAGTGGTGTTTGAGTTGATGTTGGCCTACCTCTGGAATAGGCATTTAGTGTCAAAAGGAACGACAGATGATTACCATTAAAAATTGTGTTCGCATCGAAATTATTGCCACTTTTTTGCCATTGACTTTAATTATAGCGCCACAAAGATAAAACGTGACGACTTGAATGGTCATGGATATTACTTCATTTTTATTTGCTTTGTGGTTTTTCTGGCCATATGCGTCCAGGACACGCATCAGGAATATTTAGATCGAGTTAGATGAGAATAGCCACGTTCTATGACTTGGCTTAATGTGGGTTTCTATTTGCTCCTTTGATTTATTTAATAATAATCAGGATAATGATTCTCGAACCACCTCAGTCAAGACAAACTACTTAATTCCCTCTGAAATAATCCAGTTCTTTTTTTTTGGGGAAAGAAGTTAACGACCTGTGTTTAATTGAGTCGAATTCGTCCTCATCTTTCTACATGGTATATAGTTGCTTTTCTAGGAGTAATTGAACCCACTAAGGGCCAACAACATATGGTACTCCGCCATTCTTAAGTGTAAGTCCCCGCTCCCACCATAGACACCCGCATCAGAGGAGTGGATGAAATAAAAATTAATTATAAAAATAAATAACTGCAGGCACACTCCGTGGAAGATGAAAGGATTTTATGTTTTAAATATGTTTTCATATCTTGGAACTCTTGTATAAAATTTCATGTAAACATAACTCCGAATACAACACATGAAGGTGATATGTCCTGGGAAGTAAAAAAGAAAAAGAAAACAGGACATTAACATTAATTCTGGGTTGTTAAAAGATAAACATAAACCTCATATTCCAACATCCAGGATTCAAGTCATTTTATTTCTAAGGATAAAACCTGCAATTAGTGTTAATTGCGTTTACCATGGCGAACAAAATGACATACATTTCCCCACATGACAAACTCGCCTTTGCTTTGGAATTTGTTCATATATTTCTTTATCCTTCTCTTGAAAAGGACATCATTTTTGTAGAATTTAGAATTTAATTTTAGTTTCTTGTGTAAATAATAGAGATTTTTCTTTCTCGTATGTAAGTTGTAAAGATTTCATAATCTTCTTCCAATTTGCACATCCTTAAGCAGGATTTTTCAATTACACTTAAGTGGAATGGGGAAATTCGAATCAACACCGCCCGTCTGCAATGACTCGAGGGTAAACTTTTACCAAATTCAAATTTGAAATTGAAAACCACTACTGATGGTGCACCATAGTCCTGACGATGATGGTGGGGAAAATTAACAATAGTCCTGACACGTGACCACCACCACCGCCGCCGAGCCGTTGAAATCCTTTATTCAATTTTTCGTATGAATTTTTAAAATCTGTAAAAAGTTAGTGCTTTAAAGAAAAGAAGTAAGTAAATATATGGTGATGGGTCTTTTCATAATCCTCCTGCAATGATCTGGCTTAGGCGAAGCCATTATGTAGTCAGTCAAAACTTGGCATGATGTCTGATTGATGGGTTAAGTCATGCTGTGAGGCACGTTTTTAACTTTTTCTTCTATTATTATTATTGTTTTGTTGTTTTTTTTTAGACTGTTTTGAAAAATCTTTTCCATTTACAAATTTGATGCGATATAGAACCAAGTTCCATAGAGAGGCGGTATTTCAGACTAGACAAATGTACGCCTGCCATGACGTTCCCTTTAACAAAAAAAAATAAAGTATTGAAATTTTTAGGATGAAATGCTAAGTGAAATTCATTTGGTCAGGATGATGGTGTGATGATTACGAAAACCACCATAAATGACGCGTCGTTATCAATCACTCTTAATTTTATGGAGATGTTGCTTTTTGACAGTTCTTCGGTTGTATACCTTTTTCATATAGGAGCAGAGATTAAAAGTCGGCAAGAGCTCCAAAATACCAAAGGGTTAGGAAATTGAGTTCTTTTGTATGTTAAATGTTTAAATATTTTAAAACAAATCAAAATATTTTGATGTCGTGTCTCGAAGTGATGATTCATTTTTTATAATAAAGCGTGATTTAACCGATCCAGAAACATAAGGATGTGGGTAGTAGTAACCTGACCCTTATTTTCATCAAAAAGTCATCTTCGGCAATCAGAGGTTCACTTAAACTGGCCACCGAGATTGCACATTTTTATCTCAAAAAAAATTTGAGGGCAGAAATTTAAATTATGTTTTATTTCATAGATATTCCCCACTAGGCTTTTTAAATAAAAAAAAATGAAACAATGGTATTTTACACAAACTTTGTTTTATTTAAAATTTAAAGAATAGAAGCATTTAAAGAAATACCCTGTAATTCAAAGATTTCATGCGGGTCCCGTGATTCAATTATTTAAAATCAACGGACAAATTTGAACACACCACTCTGATTTGTATTCACCATTGCAACGAATTCGCCCTAAAAACAAACTTGGGTTAGCTAATACAAGAACCAATGCAATGGTGAGAATAGAATAGGCAAGTTTTAATTAAAAAATATTGCATATGTTGAGGTGTATTAAGCATAAAATCGTCTTGTATACTTTTGGAGCACAATTTTGAAAATTAACAGTTCTTAGAATTATTTTTTTGTGTGTTTTAAATGAATATAAAAACTATTTAGTAATCTTGTTTCGGTTTCACTTAGCCCTGTGTTAAATCAACTTAAACTGTATAAGATTTGAACTTTAAAAAAACTTAAGTAAATTATGATTTATTAGAAACTTTTCGTTTATTTTTCATAATATTCGACAATGTGTATATTATTATGGTTTTTCTTAATTTATCTTAAATGTTACAATGAAAAAGATTTTATAATCTAAAATTGAAAATTAAAAAACAAAGAAACTGAATTAAAAAAGAAATACATTTGACACATTTTTATCACTTATAATCTTATATGAATACATTTTATAGTATGTAGTTAATTTTAAAGTTTTATTTTTTATTTTTTATTTACACGCTAGACGCTTCAAGCTCTTCAAATTGTTATTTTCTGACTTTTTGATTAAATTTTTTCTCTTAATTTTTAGTATACTCTTTTAATTGATATGCAAACTTAATATAAACTTAAAAAGAGTAACTTAGCAATTTTTAAAATGTATACCTATATTGTTAATAAAAAAATTATTATTTTCTTGTTATAAAAAAAAAACATTTATCTAACTTAAGAACTAATTTCATCTTTTATCTCATTAAATGATTTCTGATATACTTTATTAAGGATTACATCTGCATACACAACACGAAGGGAACAAAAACCAATCCATGAAAATTCCCTTACAATCATTATCAGGATCATAGGCTAATAAACGATGCCATTTGTATTTCTGCTCACAGCCACAGTCTTTTTCACATCGATTTGTTCGGGCTTTTCTGTAAAAATAAAAATACGAAATGAAAATAAATAAGAAGTTATTCATAAATGAACTATAAATACGAGTATTTCAAAAACTCTCAAATATTCAAAAGCTTTATTTTGAAATTAATTTTCTGCTCAAAAAAGACAATTTCTTAAATCTTTTTTTCTTAACACTTTTGAGTTGAATTTAATATCAGTAGCTTTTTATATGAAAAAATCAATTGTTTTTTAGTTTTGAGTGAAAATAATAAGCTTTCACTCAAAAATTTGTTAGAAGAAAGAGTGTTATTTTTTATTACTCCAGATTTGTAAAATTATTGTGCTTACACTCAATGTGTTATCACTCAATCAACTCATTTCTTTGGGACTTACTATAAAGTATGCACAAATGGATTTTGAGTAAAAGCTACTATTTTCACTCAAAAACTAAGAAATATACCAAAATTTTGAACGAATGTTTTGTTTTAAGCCACTGAATAGTTTCTTATATTCAATAAATTGACTCTTTGAAAACAATTTTCAAATCGAGTGTTTAACTATTCTTAGAACTCATATTTGTAATATCACTCAAAACCATCATCTTGCATATACTTACGAGCAAATTTCTTGATGAATCGCCTGTTCGAAATGTTGCGTATTGACAATCGCTCGAATTTTTCCCGCTGAATTTGAAGCCCAGTATGGCGTTACGATTTCTATCTTTGATTCACAAGCATCCAGTCTGAAATCATATTTAAGAATGTTTGAAAATTTTGAGTTTTTAACTCGTATTTCGTTAACTCACCTCCCAGTTGACGAACCACCCTGTCCACCATTAGTGTTATCCCTATTAAACGGCGGTTTAGGACTACGATTTGAAGACTGTCGTTTATTGCGCAGCTTTCCAAAGTACGTATCACCCCGATCCGGTTCATGATCACTGTCAATATCTTCCGGTACCGCTGGATAGGCTCCAGGCGGTATGAACATATTTGGCTCATCAATGAAACGTCTCCGTCGTTTTGTCTGCTGTTTGGGTCCTCCCGAATCCATGTTCATCTCAAAATCTCCGTACATCCGTCGCATTAGAGCCTTATTGTCGTCAATAAATCTTTCGATTTTGTCACTGAAACGATAAGAAAAATAACTGAGGTTAGTATATAAGTTCGTCAAATTTGCTATGATCGTTATATTGCATCATATTTTAATCATCATCTTTGAGGTGAACAAACTTTAGGTCTTCATCATAATGACCACTTTGTTTTATTGAATGAAAAATAATAAAAAAAAAACAAATCAATAACTTATCATCAGCAAAATCAAACTGAAGAGGCTTGACTAATAAATGGGGAGTTGACTCTTGGTCGTATAAATAAAACCATGATGAGCATCTTTGCTTACTTAATGAATTATTACTAATTGAAGAAAAACTTAGCTACCGCGCTGCTCAAGCTGATGTTGGGGCAATCGATAATATCTCTATGACGTAAATTCTAAATAGCTTAATAGTTTGGATTGTACCTCCTAGGGGGAATCATTCTTCAGTAATTTAATTTTTTTTTGTATTGTTTTATGAATGATTACGGGCTATTGTTGAAATTTTAGCAATTGATTGGTTAAGAGTGTGACTAATATCATAAGGATTCTCTCTTTGACTAACAAAGTCTTTGGATAATAATTCGAAAAAGTGAAATCATTCACTTAAATTTAGGAAACACTCATTTCGAAATTACTTATTGTTCGACTTATGTAATGGGCTAGAGATAAGTAGAAGCCTGGTAGTCACCTTTTACGAGACAAGAATACAAATTTCGAAGAATAGGAGTTAATTTCATCTTTTAAGTTTGAATTAGCGAGTTTTCATTTTATAAACTTAAAAACATACAAAGCTTACACTCTGCATCGACTAATGAGGTCCTTTCTGAAGAAATGTTGATGTGCAGTAAAAGCCCAAAATTATGTTTGACATTTCCACAGAGTTTTATAAAGAACAAACTGCTAACTCTTGTGATGAAGACTCGTTCGGATTATCCGAAATATGTCCTTCCGATTTTCGATGACGTTTAGCCATAATTGCTGCCCTACCTTACCGATAACTTCTTGGATTTTCATACTGTACTTGATATGTTTGTTTGAGCTTCTAATTTATCTGAATCTGCTTTTTTTTCTTTTTTTGATGGATTCTTGAAGCTGAGTTGCTCCGATTTTGAAGACGTGATTAGTAAAAATTCTATTCTAGTACTTTTCAGTAGCTTAAGTGAATAGAATTAAATCACTGAACGCTTTCACTTGATTTTTATATCTTAAACCTCCAACACATTTTTTGTTTGAAAATGACAGTTGAATTTCTGATTTTCAGTCGTGATTATCAATTCAAATATGTACCTCCAAAAATTGTTTTGACATTTGCGTGCAATTATTTTAAGTGAAATACCCGCTTAAGACTGAACGAAAAACTAATCACATTTAACCGTTTCTGTTATAAAAATTGAATTACTGTACTTACATTGGATAACTATTTCCTGCTGTTGGACAAAATAATTGATGATATCGTTTAATACATGGCACTCCTTTAATAACATCACCTCTAACGTCTAGGCCCAGAGCAACTGAAAGCGCTGTCCACCAGATCTGAAATGAGAAAAAAATACGATATTAATAGGATAATTGTTACTATTTTATTCAATCTCTGTAGTCTATTTATCACAAAAATTACATTCCTATATTTAAATAAAACCTACTTAAAACAAGGACATTATGATAGTTTTCTTTAAAATTGTCAGTTCCCTATTGTCATCATCCTAATTGGTATAATATTCCTAGAAAATGAAGCTTTATAAAGTTGACACATTTTTTCAAAAGTTAAATTACACTTTAAATTCGAAAATGAAAACCTTGATTAAAAGATAAATCTTTGCTAAGCATTTTCAAACGAACCGTTTTCGCAAAATTTCCAACAAATAGTAAACCGTTTTTTTTTTTTCTTGTGGTTCAACCTTAAAATGACAATCAATCATCTTGTGTGGTGAACTTCAAGAGCAATCTGCATTAGAGAAAGGAAATAACTGCGATGTGCTATCATGCAGCTGTCTAATGCATGTGTACCGACCATAAGCATCATTAGACACAAAAATATTTGTGTTAAAAAAAAAATACATTTTTGTGAGTGCAAAGTCAAGTCATCGCGATTCTTATTTTGGCACAGATTTGTTTTTATGTAAGTTATGCCGCAGCGAAGCCAAAGTCAAAAGTAATTATCTTCAAACTTCAATCCGCATCAGTTTGTTGGATGCGCCGCCGCGCCGCAGTAGTTAATTTATTTGACAAAATATTTGAACATTTTTAGCCACGAGCACGACAGCCATTAAAAGATGCTCAAGAAGTCTTAAAATTACGAGCAATATAAAAGCTTACATTGAGTGCATCTATGTTGTTCATGGAACATTAATGTGAAGAGTGTTTGATTAGAGTGCGAATAATTTTGTTTAAACATGGAACACAATGATTGGCAATGTTGATGGTTTTTTTTTTTGTATTTATTTGTTTTATAGCAATGCGTGACAGTCGTTACAAGTTGTTATTGTGATAACGAAGGTAAAAAGCAGGGGCGGAGATACAATATTTTCAAACGTATCAATTACTTGAGGTTCCGAGTTTTAAGGGCCCGTACATACACTAGAGGGGAAAATCTTGCTGATATTGTTTAAAGTTTTCTTCAAAACTAAAGTAAATATTTACAAATATGTACATATTTTTAACTAATTTGGAAAAACTAGCAAAATAATAGGTTTCATTGAATGACAGCTAAGGCTGTTAGATTAAAACAATTTTTTTTTTTTCAATCTTGCTCTAATTTTTATGTTTGGAGGTGACAATTTAAAATAGATATTTGGTGTGTTGCCAAAAATTCAAAACTTTAAATTAATATTTTCACACAGAACTGAGCAGAAACTGACATTTCTCGATTTTGAACTCAAGAGACTAGAAAAAGTCACACAATTTGACACTACGTTTTTTTTTGCAAATTTGAAGTTTAAAATTTATTCAGTTCCAATCAAACAATAGGTATTTACAAATTTTGATAAGAGGGCCCCTCAAAAATTTCTGACGTGGGCCCTTGAAGGACTGGCTACACCACTGGCAAAACGAAAAAAAAAAACATAAATAAAATGTTTATATACATGAATCCGTAACTAGATAGTTACGTACGTAGATAGTTTTGTTCAAAAAGTTTTAAGTAATTGAAATTTTTAACTACCTACACGTAGTTGTAATAAATCTTGGAAATACCTTAACAATTTATGTACGTAGCTATTTTACTACACTTAATGTTGTATACCTACTTATCTATAGCAGGCAAATAAAATTAATCGCAATGAGAAAAAGTTGTGAATTAAAACAATAAAACTTAGAAGATGATAGTTTGCAAGTAGAAAAAGTAATAAAAGTGTCGGGGAAAAACTTTGCGTAATAAATTTAAGTCCCTTACGAAATCGATGAAGAAGCTAAATTAAGAAAAAAAATCACTGAATTCATTTTAAATTTTCGTCACTTATACTTAAGAATTGAGTTGTCAGTTTTGAAACTTCCTTGAAAATTGTCGTCAAACTTTTATTAGTTTTGAATTATTGGTCAGGGATGTATCCTCGTATAAATCTCCACTTATAACAATACTAACCTAACCCTATTTTATGAACTTACAGATTATCTTGTTGAGTGTTGCCAACAATTTACTTTACTACTATTTACTAATTGTATTTAAAACTGTATTGTAAAATTGATTATGATTTTAAATAAATAGCCGGAAAATAATAATAAACACATTTTAGGTACAATGGCTTCTCCATTTGACATTTGGTTGGTCTGTTTGTAATCTTACTGTCAACTCTCAGATGTTGCCATCGGAGGGTTTTTAAAATGGATGTTTCCGTGGATTGTCATTGTACTGAATAATTATTAGTTTACACAGGGTCCACACTAAAATTTAAATTTATTTCAATTATTTGACAAAAAACAGGTGAATATTAAATAATTGAATTAAATTCAGTGAAAAAAACTACACCATTTTAATAAAAACTCTTAATTTCTATTTTGACTAGATAACATCTATTGTGTGCGTAAACATTTCATTTCATTTTAAATTATATTTGTATTTTAAAACCTATAAATTAGCATTTCAAAAACTCAACACTACCAACAATTTTTAAGAACACACAACAACAACAAAAAAAAGAAAGAAATTCGAAAGATTAAACAGAAGCCAAATATAAATCAACACATCACCATTTATAGCATCAAATTCTGATTTATGATATCGCCTAGAAGGCATAATATAAAATTGCTCAAGACTGGAAGCTTATAATCTTTTTGAACAAAAAAAAAAATCTATACAAAACCAGATCAAAAAAATAAGAATACTCAAAGCCCACACATAATTTTGATTCTTTAAATTTATTTAGTTGTTCTGTCTTAATACATAATAATGTGGAACGATAGGCAATGCATAATAATTGATATGGTTTTCAAAATTCAAAATAACATATTTCGGATGACAATAATTTAGGTTCCGAATTTTGTATATAAATCTGCTCGTACATACATAAATAGTACAATAACCTTATGAGTCATGGTTCTTGAGTTATGTATGTATGTTTGAAAATAAGCAGAAATCTTGTTTGTAATGATTTGTATTGTTATGTTAAATTTTATAATCTGGGCAGTTTCCATTAAAAATTTAAATGGTTTCGGGTGTGTATTATACAAATTACTCATAAATTAAGATAATTTATTTAAAAATAAAAAAAGTAATTTGCATCGGCCGGGAATCGAACCCGGGCCGCCCGCGTGGCAGGCGAGCATTCTACCACTGAACCACCGATGCTTGTTGGAAATCAAGTGTTAAAGATTTTACTTGAAATACTTTAATAAACTTTGAGTTGGTTAATTCTTCAGTGAAACCTTGTGAAACTTATGTCAGCAATGTTTTTTGTGGTTAGTGAGTACGCTACAACAAATTAGTTAACTAAAATAAGTCAGTAAAAGTATTTTACTGAAGATAGAGTTTCGATTGTAAAATGTAGTTGGCACGTCTTTTCGTTGATTTCGTTCGTAGTCATGTACAATGAGAAATTTTAACTCCATATCCATATGACAAGTATTTTCTGAGATAAAGCCCATCAAAAATCACAAGAACCTAAACTGAGTAACCAAATAACTGACTTACTGTTTAAGCATTTAAAAAAAAAAGAAGTTTTTAATAACTTGACTTTTTTTAAAGTGTTAAAGTTTGGCTACCCAATTTATGTTTGGCTAAAATCTGTAATAAATATCGAGACAACCTTTGATAATTGTTTCACCATGATTAAGGTGTAGGTACAAGTTTGTCACGAGACAAGAATGCCCTTCCTAAAAACATGCACCAACGAAGAAACCAAGAATAAATCATATTTAACACTGATTCTTGTGTAAACGACGTGATGTCTCGAATGATTTATTTGCCAAAATTTCAAAAATCACGTCAAGTACACACATTATAATGACGCCCAACACAAAATTTTTAATGACAATCCATAAATAATGCATATAAACTTGGAGTTGAAATTATTTTTACCATTAAAAAAAAAACACAAATAAAAATAAAAATTAAAAGTGACACATTTGGCCCAGACTATTAATTTTTATTCGCGACAACTGCGAGTAACTACGTGAATTGAAAGTCATATCGATCCATGAAAATTGTGCAATCTGTCCTCACTCTGTGACACCGTGACACGACAATGACTTTAAACGGACGCCATATAATTTAGGTATCAACATCAATTGAATTGACAGCAATAAAAAAGGGAAACGAAAAGGGCATTTCGATTCAACTTAAAAAAAAAGTGAATAATTACTTTATTTAAAACAAATATTGATGTTTATTTATAAATCATATAATAATCAACAATTAATATTCAAACCTTATTGAGGCAGTCAGAGTATCTGTATGTAAAATAAAAGTCTAGTCAGTGACGCTTTCCAAGTCAAATTAGCAACTTTGTATTCGATTATTATTTTATTATCAATTTATGTAGTTGAATAAAAAAATAAACAAAAAAAAAATATGATGAACAATTTAATTTATTATTGATGCATGCATAAAGTCAATATGCATGTTTTTTTTTTTTTTTTTTGAATAAATGTTAATTTAAATTAATTATAAATTTGCATATGTATTTATAAAGTTGAAAATGAAATGAAACTACTATTATAAATGTTTATTATTTTAAGTCTTGGATTATTTCGCTGTTTTTATTATGAATATGAATTTTTTGTTTTTTGATGGAATATAATCAGTTTTAATATGGTTTTGAATTTTTGACAAATTAAATTGGTATTAATTTATTACCTACATAGAACATACATATGCATTGAAAGTTAGAATTAAGGAAAATTAACTTGAGCCTACCTATCATCTCGATTTTATGGGCTGAATAATTATAGCATAACCATATTTTAATTTTATTGATATTATTGATATTGTACTGGAAAACTTCTTTCTTTAATGTCACTACTGTCAGAATAGATATTATCAGTTTATTTCTTATGCGGTGTAAGCATTTGACCATCAACGAACATTTCTGCAGTTTGACAATCGTCGAAACCACCAAATTTTATGAATTGTCAAATTATAATTACAAGCTCTGTTTCATAAGCAAAATTGACTATTTCACCAGTTGTATTTGGAAAAGTCCGGAAATATATTTTAATGTTATATCTGCACCTGGATTTACTCTTAACTTTCATCTGTCACATTGATTTAAGGATTGTCAATCTTTGATTAAATTTTGAAACACTCTTATAGCTAAATTTAATAAAAAGCTGAAGGATCATAAAATGCCAAACCACTTGTATGTAGAATGTAGACATATCACAGAAAACAGGGAGAACTTAATACAGGAGTGAAAGAACTCAATTTGAATCTTAAGTTATTTAAAAAACTCAAAAGTAACTCACAATGAATATTTCTTTCATGGCACTTTAATACAAACAAAAATCAAAACTATTCAACAAACAAATTTACTTTCCGAAGGACAACACTTTCGTTAAAACTGTCATTTCTAAACTATTACAAAAGCACTGTTCGATCAAATCAATTCGGCGACAAAACAAATACTAATTCTAGAAATGAAACTGTTGCCTTCCAAAAAAAAAAAAACGAACAAAACAAACAGACTCTAAACTAACTTTGTGAAAATACCAAAATCCTTATTCATCTATGAATATTTAAATATACATAATTTTGCACAACGAGTCTTTGTCGAATGTCGATACTAGTATATTAATGTAGAACTCGTTGCCATGTTGTCATCATTAAATAACATCAAACAAACAGTCTTTAGATGGTCTTAAAGAAATAAACAAAAAAAAAATACAAAAATTCATGGGCTAATAAATAAGTTTCCTTGGACAGGTTTCTTAAAACAAAATCCACAAAAAAAAAAAACAATAAACAAGTGAAGTTTTGAAACAATAATAATAATTTACACCATTTTGACTTGGAACATGTCATTTCCGAGTTATGAATGAAACGGCAGCGGACACTCGGCTTCCGCTTGATATGTAAGAACGTGTTTTTCAAACTCAAACCCGACTTAAAACACGAACAAGAAGGTACATATATAATTTATTGTTCTTAACGAATATATAAATTTAATTATGCAATTCTCAAAATTATAAATGAATTATTTGAAATTAGTTGAAAGTTTGAGGCATATAAACGTCACACTTTGACGTCAAACCTAGTTGAATCAGACCGATAGAACCATAGAACAACCAACAGGGTTTGAACTTAAAACTATCAAAGAGAAGGTCAATGGTCAAGTCACATTATATTTGGCAAAAAAAAAAACCTTCGTTAATAGCTCTTTTTTTCTTCGATTTTTATTGAGGTAAAAAACAGTTTTGCGGCTGGCTAAAAAAATTAACATACAGTCAATCAAGTATGATTCACGGTTACAACTTCTGACTCAACTTACCATCGCGATCGATGGCATACAAATTGCCCATAGTGTGGTTAATTAATTTCGTATGTGTTTTAAGATTTTATTTTATGCTAAAACCATACAAAAAAAATTATCATTGGTATCTTAAAATTAAGCTAGAGAAACCGGTGTTAAATTTAATAATAATTAAATGTTTGACGAAAGCAAATGAGAAAGAGATGGAATGAACGATAGAAAAAAAATGCGATTCAAATGCTGCTTGACATTTTTGGCGCGATAACCTGCAAAATTCAATCCGGTTGAACTTGTCTCCATAATATAAGAAAATAGCAATGACATTGCTCATACTACCTATACATATTGTGGCATTTATTGTGTAATTTAAATTTTTCTTTTTATATTATTTTTTTTTTAGTATTTTTGGAATGCCAGAAACAAGACCGCCAGTACTCAGTAAATCTATACTCAGTACAGACTATATACAACATAGTCCACACCTTTAACGAACCTACTCCATTTGAATTGCATATCAAATAAATCAAATTCATGGCCACTATCTGAATAGCTTATAACTAGCCGGCATAGTCAATGAACAAAACAAAAAAAAAAACACTCCTATTGCACTTAATAGCCAAGTCACTGGCTACTATCTTCATAGTTTGTTACGGTAAAACAAAAAACTATACTTTGTCTACCGCCAATTAATTAAACATGCAATATAATCCACATCAGCCACTGACCAATAAAAACCATTGAAGTACGATTGAACAATGTTCCACTAGAGTACATCACGTTATCGAATTAATTACCAGACGATGACGACGACGAACGACGAGACGAGACGAGGAGAAAAATGACGACGGACGGCAACTCGACGCGTGTGACAAGCAGACCGCGAGAGTTAACAATTTATGGCCGCCATTTGGCACGTCTTGTACTCAGTTTAAGTTGTTTAGGAATAAAATTATTGGTTTTCCTATATTGAAAGTCTGCCACTTTATGACCAAGAAACATGTCGATGTCGGTTGTTCCAACAATTCAATCATATTTGAAGGTTCTTTAAGAAAAGATTTGTTGCTCTGTGTGGCAATATCGAACCGAAGTGATGGATATGGAACACTCATGCGGGTTGTTAACATATTTGCTGACCTTTTGTGACCGATGATGGAGAAAAGATTGATCTCACTGATAAATAAGATTTCCATAGACAAATGTGGCAAACAAATTGAAATCGTGAGAAATAAAGCGAGTGTATAAAAAAACACTCATACGCCATAGCGAACCTGGAAAACTTCATTCAAAATATTTTCATAACAGTGTTTTTACGTAAATACAATTTCAAGTACTATAACACACGTGTTCATACACGTCAGGTGTCTGTCTTCGTATCTATACTCACAGAGTAATAAAAAATTAACAATTTATTGATTTCCGAAAATAATAAGGCCAAACCATTTTGTTCCATCTAAATGTCAGTGACAAAACAATTGACATTAGAGCCATTATTATATGTCTTCCAATAGGGACTATCGAACTTTGACATTTGTCAAATTGGCTGTCATTTATTTAGCTTATTTTTTTAAATAAATTTATAAAAAAAAACTCAAACACCATAATTTTGAAAATTTCTTTGAGAATGTCGTCGTTGCGTTGGTCAGGTCATGCATTACAAATAATGTCATTTGGCCTAATATGGAATATGGATATCAATGACATATCGTTTGAACAAAATGGCGTTAAGTAAAACACAGCTCACCTTACCATTGACAGTTCCAAGGGTATGCTCATCTCACGTGGAGCTTGAGGTGATGTGAACAGGCCATTAATATTGTGGAGATTGACCCGGTTAAACTTTTCCTTAAGGGGTTTTCTGAAGTCGCAGGTCTTAGCGAATCAGCTAAACCATGTTATATTTCATACACAACACCATTAATTGCCATTTCAAACAAATACAAAATGCCTCACACACACTTTGTGTTATTTAAGTTCAAAGATTAGAAAAGCTCACTGAAAGACCATGCACAACCCATCCATACCTAAAAGAATGTCAACCAAATACAAATCCTAAAAACAATACACAACAAAAATGTCTAATCACAGCCAACTTCACTTTACTCGGAACAACATTTTTCTTATTGAGTATTGTTCGTTTGCTTCACCTTGTATGACACCGAGCACTTTGACAATTTGTAAGAAGTCATGTTGTGTAACAAACATTTCGAAAGCAAGCTTGAATGTCAACCCCGCTGGTTTTGATGTTTCTTTTTTTTTTTCCCATTCCGATTGCTTTGTATTTACATGAATGTCAGAATAACAGCACCCCACGTTCGTTGTCATGTGTATGTCTGTTACCCTTGGATGATGACTAAGATTGATGCAACTCTGAAAATTGATTGCACTCATTTAAATTGTTTTATTGTTATTTTTTTTTCTCTGCCATTTTGTGTCTTTTCTAGTTGAATCCAATGACATTTAGTATAAAGGGTATTTCCGCTGAATTTCCATGAGCAGTTTTTTTTTTTTTTGCTATTCAGTGGAGATTTTAAGTATTCAATGGAGATAGTTTGCAATAAGACAAATTAAGTAAACGTGTTGGGAATTGGCAAAAATGGTTATAAGACATATGGGAAGATTTATAATATTTCCTTCGAATGGGTTGAGTTGAGAGTATAGGGCTACGGGCTACTGGGCTGTCAATCACTTTGCGATATGGCGTCTAACTTTTAATGAATATATTTTTGGATACAAAAAAAAGCAAAACGAAAAACACATAAAACACACTTAAGTCGAGACTGACCCAAAACATTGTATGAATAAAGATTAATGCTTTCGAAAAATGACTCATTCAAGATGGTTTTGGTAACATTGGAAGAGGATACATCATGTCGTAAGTTTCATAATATTTTGTGTCCTACTAAATTTGAAACACATTTTAGCAGTAGTGCCACCAATTTTATACAAAAAGTGAACTTTGGGTTTTAAATATTTTCAGAACGTGGAGTGCATGAGTTGTCCTGTCACTTTTTATCTGATTCAGAGCCTATTCAGCAAAAACACACTCCGTCATTATTATTTGACAGATAAATAACACTTCATTTTTAAAAAGAGTAGTAGTGACAGACAGTTTTTTTTTTCTAAAGACGACTTTCAACGAGATAATGATACGTCAAAGTGAATCGCCTCAAAAATTTAATATGAACATCTTCTTTGACGAACTTTAATATTTTTTGAATAAATTTATTTTAAAAATCAAAACCATTAATTCCGTTTTTTTTTTTTTGGTTGTCAAAAAATTACTTTTTAAATTCGAGTATTCCTAACAACGGTAATTATTTCTTATATTCCTCGCAAAAACTTTTGACAGTAATTTTTGGCAGACATTTTATGCATTACAAATTATAGTACATTGTATGAAAATTAAAATTTCAGCAGGTGTACAATTCTTATTTACAATTTTCTAAATGCTATATGAATAAAACAAGGCACGCTCTCAGAACAAGTGCTCAGTAGAAAAAAAGTGAGCAGCTGATGCGAAAATCCTTGTAAGTCATACATTTTATTAAGTATTCATTATGTACTACACACTACACTACACATATTCTTCAATTTTATGTGTCTGTTCCTTTTAACAAAATTTATCACAGAGCAATCTGAAAAGCAAAGTGTTTGACAGTACATCAATACCAATCCTCTCATTACGTCAATCAAATTACAAATTACCACCGGCTGGCACATCCAGCACAGTGACATATGCTAGATTAACAAGCCCTAGACATTCCTATCATACTTCAAATAACTACACAAAGTGCTTACGATAACAATAGACAGACTAAACTGACAGGCTTGATAATAATGTAATTAAAAAAAAAATATATGTAATACTCACCGGAATTTGAACAAAACTTCCATTGTTGACAGTAGGATAGGAAAACAATGGCACTACCGGTACTGAACCGTTCTTTAAAAATATTGGCCCTTGTATGGGTGTTACTGTTGGCATTGATTTTTTATCTCCATCTGAAAAAATTAAAAAAACATGTTAACAAGTTTAATTTCAATTCAAACTACACAATTATTGTGCAGTCCTGAAAAAAGTGAAAGTTTCACACGAATTTATATACGTCAAAAATAAAACAACTCCTCCTTTAATATGTCTCTTTAATCCATTTTAATGAGTTCGTGATGCGTGATTATGCAAAATGCACTCACTTTCACCCTTTTTATTAAAACCTGACACAATTCGACGTGCACCAGATACCCAAAAAAAAAAAGCAATGAAGCCCTAAACAAAATAATTGCACATAATTTTTGTTGATGATTATTTGTACTTGTTGCACGTGCATCAGTTGCATCACATCCAGAGCCGCTCAGATTGCGGAGATGTGCCTTGCACCCAAAAAAAAGGACTTATTTGGTTGTCTCTACAAAATAATGCTGATAATAGTCCGAGAAATTAAAATGTGACGTTTGATTTTGAAATTTGACAGATAATTATTTGTTTTACATATCTCAAATTTATATTAAATCAAGGAATATCTACAAATCTATTGACAGGTCTTTGGCACATTTATACTTAAACGACTGGTATAATTTGAGTAATTATCAAAAACTATAAAACTGTGACAAGTGACAACTTACATTAAGTGTATGCGTGATTGATCCGGATCAATGTATGATAACAAAACGAACAGAACAGAAAATATTTTAAGTTTTTCAAGGCTGGTAACAATGTCGTCTGACATTTGACTATTAAAAGTGTTGCCACATCTCTTTTTAATACGGATGAGTATTTGTTCTGAATTCTGGGAGGAATTGTAAGACAAAAATTTATTTGGGACATAGTTAGTTAGTTCAACAATTTCGAGTTTAATCATCATTCAGAATACAACTCTACCATTACAACTATGTAAGGCAACACTCGATATCAGATAGTTTTTTTTTTATTGTACTCTGCAAAATAAAATAATAATTTCAATGAAATATCTTAACAAATCAATCGTAAACAATAAAACAAGCACAAAAATATTTTCTTATTATTTACATAAATAATTCACAAAAGTGGCACTCGGTGATGGTGGCGCAAACTTTGCAATGTACGGCATACCGCACCGTAAAGAGATTCGCTCAATTAAGTAGTAAGAAAAAATAAAAAAGTGTCTTGACTTGATGTCTGATGCCTTTAATACACGTCGTCTCGTCTAGATGATGTTGATGACGATGCGATGATGACTTTTGTGTCGGCTTCTGTCAGCCTACATTGTGTCGACACACGACATAGACACAATCTCACTCACCAGTCACCAACAACTATTATGGTACCGCAGTGTACGAGTCGAGTGAGTGTGTGCGGTATTGATCAACAGCAACACTGATGTATGAATTTTAATAAACTTCAAATGTAATCCTGACAATGTACCTACTGGCGCATAAACGTCATCACAAGCTGTCATCAAATAATTTTCCAAGAGGAAGTTTAAGTTTATGTACGAGTTTTACGTCTACGTCTATATGCATCTAAAGTTATTCATCATCACAGCATTTCACAAGACCAAGAGGCGGACAGCTGAGTCGTGCTTAATTGCATCAAAATTGTTTAATAAAAGAGATATAAAATGCGGTTGTATGGATTATTTTCGTATTGTGTGGGTAGAACGGAAAATAAGAGTTGAAATAAAATGTTACTGTATAGCTTTATTTGGTAAAAAAGTAACTGCAGTAATATTGAGCAACATTTTTGAAAAATAATAGATTAAACAAAAAATGCAGAGTTCAAATCTTTAGTGAACCTAATGTGTCAAAAAATTTAAGAATGATCAATAAATTTGACAAAACTGGGTGAATTATGGACAGAAAGTCAGTTCAGCATCATTTATTACGACTTATACGTACTTTGTACATTGAAGAAAATTTTGACAAAAGAAATGTCATTCAAATTTCCCGGGAGCTCAAACTAGTAATCTATATTACAGGTAGATATACAATCTGTCATCGGTGAAATAGAGCCACTACTTTGTCAAAATTTAAAAATATCAAAAATTACATACTAAGCCTTAAAGATGCTACAATGTTCTCTTAAAATTGAAAGTAAGAGCCCATGTAAGAAATTTTAAGAATGCTCAACGTTTGATTATTATTGCTTATAGTACACCTTTGAAATTTTTAACTTTTAATCATTGAAAATCAAATTTCGTGCGATGTACCACAGAAAAGTGTTCTAGTACCTACTGAGTTTAAATATGCTTATAGGTATGATTTTATGGGTCAGATATAATAGGTCTTGAAGCCCAAAAATTATGACTAAATATTTCCTGAAGGACTGTAAAACGTGACTATTCATTTAAAACAGACATGAAATTTAGCTTTAGAGACTGAATTGAATTTTTTTGAGATATTTTGACTTGACACTCATTTCACTGTTACCATATAAGACTTTTCCTCTGAATTTTTAAGATCCACAAATGTCAAATATTTTTACCGAATGTCACTTTATTTTACAAAAAAGGAACCATCAAACAACAGTTATTCCTCCTCATGCTTAACTGAATGAGATCACTTTTAAAGTCCCACCTACATCAAAAACATTAAACAACAACAAAAAAAAAACTGCATTTTTATCCAAAAATAAAACATCGGAAATTCTGAAGGCCCACCATCATCACAAAAACACGATCTAGGTATGTCATATATATAAAACCACGTGTCTAGTCGTCGTCGTGGATGTTGTTGTTCTCATCTCACCTCACTAAAAGATCTCATATGTCTCACTAGCTTCATATATGATTACCAGTTTCTGTTTATTTGAAAAGATCTTCTTCCATATCGCACCGCACTTCGGACACTGCGGGACTAATAACCGCCTGTCAAGGTCACTCCACAAAGAAGAGAACTGACAAGGTCGATTACTAAACTAGGTCATCTTCAGCTCCATACACAAATAGATGAACCGATGAAGCTACACCGTGTTCGATGGTGTGTCGGTGTCCGCCGCCACCACCTTCACCAACCGTCTGTCACCGTTCGTCGTTGTCGCAGCCGTCTAACATCTGGCTTTGTGTAGGTCTTATTTATCTTAACAATTCGAAACCGTGATAGCCGTGAGAATTACTTGTTTATTCAATCAATTCAGATTGTTGTTGTTGCTGTTGTTGTTTTTGTTTCTGTTACTTCTTTTACTTTTAGTTTTTGGTATCATTTTGGATGTTATTTTTTTCATCCAGAGATGTTTTAGTTCGTGTATCTTCTTCTTGGTTAAAATTCAACAACAAAAGTCAAAACAGATTTTTGATCATCAGCAGCATCAGCATCACAAATTCGGCCTTGAATATGATTCATATTTTCAAACTGGCTAAGAGAGTTATGATGCGTGTGATGGGAGGTGTCTATGAACCATGGAGCTACGAGTATATGCATGATCACGCGCCGGCCGCCATCGCATCGCCACTGCCACAGGCTGGTTTTCTTGTGAAATTCAATTAACAACAACAACAAATAAAAGAGACACCTTCATCGAAAACAAAAAGTTTTAAATTTCCAAAAAAACAAATTTTAAGCAATTACTCGAAATTGCCTTTTGGGATGATGATGATGATAAATTGAAAAGGCTGAAACCATTCGCCATCACAAAAAAAAATGGGTTCGATTTTTGGTTCTTTTTTTATTTGAATTCAAATCGGAAGTGAATGTCGTTTTTGTTATTTTATTTTGCGGAAGTAGAATAAAGAACGTATTTTGACAGCGAATAATTAATTGTTCGAATCAAACGAAGATTTTTGCAATTAAAACAATCAATAAATACATGGAAGAAGTGGGTTAGTTTTTTTTTTATTATTATTATTTTCAGTGAAACCGCTTTTTTTTTGTTTAATTTGGCTAAAATCTAAGTTAAAATATGCTAAACTATGCGGATATTGGTATTTTTGGAGTCTGCTGTTAGACTAGAGGAATGTTTGTTTGAATAAATTGTTGTTATTTTTGTATATGTTGTTGATTTTAATTCAACCGGATCAGCAGCGGCATCCAGTGACAGTTGCGGTTTTTTTTTTCTTGTGAGGAATTTCAACTTACTGATGAAGGTTTGAATTTACTTTTGTTTTTTATTTTTGGTACGAATTCATTGAACTGCTAAAAATAGCAGGGCATTCACCCTTTTTGTTGTAAGTGTTTCAATTAAAATAAGATATGTATGTTAAGAGATTGAAATAAATTGATTTGACTGTCAAAATATTAATTTTTAAATTTCACTGATGTAATGGGCAGAACTAAAATATTGAAAATCGATCTTGAAACTAAGAATATTGTTACATGTAGCTGCAACTTTGATAGATAAAACCAAACGTCAGCTGTCAAAAACAAATTCTAAGTTACCAACAAACTAAAAATAAAAAGACGAAATTTTTAACTTTAGATTTATGAATTTGAAATAAAATCTAAGAAGAGTGTGACTAGTCTTCTTCCTCCTCAATTCATGGTTTTCTACTTTGGGGCCTATCTCTGAAGGAACCTGAACATAACCTCCAAGAAGTATTTTGGTAACATACAATTCGAAGGAATATAAACTTCTAACCCACTGTTTTTCCAAGCGTTTCCTTCACAGGAAAAGACGAATTAATCGGTTATTCCTTTTTAAATTATATGAAACCAGCTCTATTAAGGCAATTACATAATTTTTTGAAATCTCTGGTCTTTAGTCACAAATTACCTACCAAACCACCCAGAAAAAGCTGTCTGGAGTATTATTTTTCAATTATTGGCAGGTATTATCAATTTTGTGAATTTTACCTCAATGTTAAACCTTTTTCAACAGCCCAGATCGAAGTTGGCTTAAGTCCTGGTTAATCATGTACGAATATTGAGAATAAGAGTGGTCTGAATATATACCCTTGCCGGACACTTTATCTTGGTCCATGGAAATAAAGAAACTATAAGATTTCACAATCCTTAAGAGGAATGGATGGGGTGATATTATTAAAACCTATGGTTTCAAGGTTTATGTGCATTTATCAAACTTTTTTATCATTTACTTGATCGTAAATAAATTTTGATAAAATATAGTAAAAATATACTTAAATATAAATAACTGCATCCTCGCACCGTCACTATTGATGAATATCTCAAAACTCGTTGTTTATATTTAATTTGACAATCTGAATATCGCATAAAAATAATTTATTTTCATTTGACATTTAATCGAGACCTAAATGAATTTCAATAATATTATGTCTTCTGCTTAACACTACTATATCACTGCTGCTAGTGTTGCTTCTGTCTGTTTTCTATATCTACAACTATTTTCTGCTCATGGCAACATAAACCACTTTAATTGTGGAATTTTTAGAATGTGAATTGGATTGACTTGGCAATGATATCATAAAATATACAAAGAAGTCAACTCTTGAAAATAAAGAAATATGTACTAGATACAACTACATACAACACCAGTTGAAGTTAAAGTTTAAGTTGAAAAGTAACAGGGTAAATTCATTAATAGATTCCGATCGAATGAAGTTGCCCCTTTGCTCGTGTATAGTATATTGCCGTGAAAAGTTTGATTAATTGAAATCAATTAAATTGAAAAATCGATCGATTTTCTGCTTCTCTAAGCAGGAGTGAATAATTTTGACATACACATTCGTTTTTTTTTTCAGGGAGACTTAAAAGTAAGTCATACAACCAATTATAATGGAATTAATGAATTGACATATATGGATAGTAATTTGAAGAATTTTCTCAATAAATATTTAATTACGGTATGAATAATGATGTGAGAAGAGGCCAATTTCATAACTTGTCATACAAAGATGATTGTTAGTTAATTAATATCGATTATTATGGATTTCTTGAGGTCGGAAATTATTACAGAACGAGTCACGCACTTAGTTTTTTCACAGGCTTGTTACAATTATTAAGCATACTTATTATTGTTTAATTTTTTTTTTAATTTTATATATTGCCGTTGTTGAACTTTAAAAGGCTTTATTTTATTTAATTCTTCAAAGCATTAAAATTTATGTGATTTTTGTTTAAAATTTATTAGTGATGAGAATTTAAAGAATTTCATGTTTGTATTTTTTTAATTTATTGCTCTTAAAATAATAAAAAAATAATTTACATAATTGGTCATAAATGTATCATCTTTTATAAACATTATGCATTTTTATCGATATCGCACCCACGCCAATCAATAAATTATTAATGAAAGGAAGACTTAGTTAGTGATAAATAAACTTTAATGGCATTCTTTTGATTTTTTTCCTGAACACCATCTAATAGGTCACACTTAAATAAAGTTTAATTAAACTGACATTCAAAGATTTCGAAAGTCTTATTTTAATTGTATTTTGATAACCTTTAGTACAAAGATAGACCAAAAAGGCAAAAGTTAGTTTATATCTATTGTTAGTTGTCATTTCGTTTTATTTTTTTTATACTGAATGTATAGTGTTTTGCAAAATGGGACTCAATTAGCATTAGGTAAAAATAATGTAAAATTAGTTTTTAAAGAAGTACACATGTGCACTTACTTTAACTTCACTCTACGTAAGACAGGTTCATAGAATTGGAAACTGAGAAAAAGCACTTAACCGACTAATGACCGTACTTGACATTTAACAATTTGTCTGCAACAAAGTAAACCTTTGAGTTAGTATGATTGTTGGTTCAAGAAGATGGGTGGTAGCAACATTGTAATCAGCAACTCGTGGAAATGTATCCCAATTAAATGATTTTTTATTACTTTCCGAAAATGAGATATTGATAAACAATTTGAATGTGACAGGACCAAAGACAGTGGAGACAAAGGTGAAACAAAGTAAAGAAACCAGACTAAATTTAAGCTTAAACTAATTATTACTTACTTTTGCTAACTGGTGATCCATTATCCTCGGCATCATAGTAGTCATCTTCTTCGCCCTCTTCAACATCATAATCAAGAACAGCATGCACTTGTGTGCGTGATCCTTGTCCTGCCTGAACTCTTGTAAATCCAGGTGGACGTTCGGGATACGGATCATTGGAACTTCCACTACCCGAACCACCACCACCAGTGGCAGTAGCATCAGGAATAATTGGAGCAGGTGTATTAACTGGAGGTCTTGCAGTTTCAACTTCTTGGGGTTGTTCATTATTATTCGGTTGATTAGCTACCCCATAACCACCACCTTCAACTTCCTGCTGACTTGCATCGGCGGTTCCTGCTGAAAATGCTGTATGAGTTTGAGTATTGTAAGAACTGGTGTAATATTGCTGCTGTTGTGAACGAGTAACTTGAACAGTGGCTGGTGGTGATGCTTGTTGAGGTTGTGTGGAGGGGTATTGAGTGTAAGTACTCTCCCCGTAGGTCCTGGGTGATGGTTGTGGTTGTTGTGGCTGTTGTTGAGATCCTATGGAATGCTGAAAGTTTCCAGCTCCTTGTTGATTTTGATGACTGAATTGCTGTTGTTGTTGTTGCGGTTGTTGTTGCTTTTGTCGCTGATTGTAGCTCTGTTGTTGGGAAGCTCCTGGGCTAGTGGGCGCAATAGGTGGCAAATAGGTTTGGCCACCTTTGCGACGATTATTATATTGATACTGTTGTTGGTTATGAGGCGATAGGTATGGATTATTCTTGTAATAATCCGTCGGCACTGCATCATGCTCCTGATGGCCAGCGGGGCCAAATAATAGATTATTGGTATTAGAATTACGTTGAACTTGTTGAATTGGACTTAATGTTGCTGCCCAATTATGCGCTGCTGAAATACCATTACCAAAGGGTAATGAAAAGTTAGCCAACGCCATTTTACTAGCTAGATTCTTAAAGCAAAATTATATACTCTTCTTGAAACTAACAATCACAACATTCATTTTTTTTAAAGCTCAACACGCGAGGGAATATAACAATGCCACAGCATGTTTTATTAATTCTTAACACTTCAAACTAAATATTATCTCATTTTATAATATTTACTTAAACCAACAAAAAAAATAAAACACATCAAAAACTCACAAAACAACCAAATAAAATCAAATCAAACACTCGAACATTGACTTAAACGAAAGAGCTGAGCAACGAACTCGATTTTATTTATAAATATTAAAAAACAAAAAAAAAAAAAAAATTCAATGCCGTCGCACACGTTGCTGATGTGATGATGCTACTGACTGCACTCGATGTGTTAATGCTTGATAATGCGCGCATTCATCGCAAACAATTTTCGTCGATTAGTTATACTTTTATTTTCATCCACTTATCTCACTGATATGCATATGATGGGCAATAATGTTGTGATCAAAGTGTGACATAAACTTTTAAGACAAAACTTAAGTTCGGAGAAGAAATAAAAAAAAAAATTAATACTTAATCGTGAGACACTCCGCCAAATAAATGCCGCTGTCATCCGCTCGCGCCAACAATTCGAACAAGACTGATCAGCTGAATAGTGCGGCAGTTCAAAACTATTATGCAAATGTCAGTCAGTGAAAATGAAAATAAAAAATAAAAATATTGTTAACTTAAATTTATTGATTTTGTTGTTCTTTCTCGCGTGATTTTGTGGTGGTAATCCATTCACTGATACACGATCATGGTTACCATTGTTGTTTAAATGTTGCAAGTTATGTTTTTATCATCGGCATTCGAAATTGTGGGCGGGTTGACTTAAGATTTGAACTTGGTGTACTTGGATTGTTTGGTACTTGAAGAGCTTTAAAAGTACTAATAATAATAATTGTCCTTGATAGAACTGAAGTCCTATAATAAATAAAGCACATTGAAGAACTAAGTGGACCTTTAACTGCCATTCCTTGAACATTTTTACAGAAATGAAGTTAAGTATAATTAAGTTATACAAACACTCATAGAGATTACTTTCTGTTAAAAATAAATTATTTTAAACTTTTTCAATAATTTAATAATGTCTTGTTGGCAACCCTGCTATTATTGCTTCTATAAAAGTTGAATTAAGGTACTAAAGAGAGTTAAGTTTTTAGTATTCTTGTTATTACAGTGAATACACTTTAAAACTCTCGATCAATTAACTTAAAAGCTACAAGCATAATCGTACATATATATTTAAGCTACAACCGGTGAACGGTGCGAGATTGTTATATGTATGAGTATGTACATACATTGACTAAGTTTAAATTGTTTGTATTAGTTTATGTCTGAAATGGTGAATTTTCCCTGAGAATTAATTTTTTTTGCACAGTGGTGAGTATAATATAATCAAGACAGAATTTCAGAGGGTTGGGGGTGTTTGTCAGAATTTACGGAAATGTAAACAAATTTATCTTGAAACTATATGAGTTTAATTTTATTGTATGTATTTAATTTAATAATATGCATTTGATTAACTTATTAAACTGTTGACTTTAATTAAAAACACGTAGGTACATGAATACCAGAAAGGTGTTTCTTCGAAATAAATTCTTATAATTTTAAAAATTACACAAAAATTATGTAAGCACATGATTACAGTTCAAAATCGCATTTAAAGGTATCCTTAAAATAAGATGCTGATAAAATTTGTAAATGTCAACTCAACTTCGAAACTTCAGAAGACATAAGCCAATTTTATCTAAAAACTCAATTTAACTCAGACCATAATTGTTCCCAAACATCTCAAAATTGAACATAGACCCCGTCGTAGTATTGTAAATAGTCTTAGATCTTCCAGACTGTTGTACATATATTGATTTTGAACTGTCTGACATCATTATCATTATCGCCTAAATGCTGTTGAACATAATGTTCTAACAAATTTAATAATATTTCAATTCCGAAACTATACAGTCAGTAATTTTTATTTTGTATTGCCGTTTCATGTGATGTCCAACATCGATTAATTTGTTTCTTTTTTGTATAATTTACCATGACACATGTTATCGACTTTTGACTCCTTGGAACTTGGATGGTGTTAGACACGAATGTTTCATCAGTTTAACGCTGACTTACTATTGCTCATTTCCATTTGAAGTGCGCCTAAAGTGTTCAAAATGTGACTTGACTTTCGAACTCGAGACTTAAGATGATCTTCAGATTCATTGATTATGATGATGATGGTAGTTATGTGCCCATTTTTCTAGGTTATATAGACAAATCTTTTTCAAATCTATCCATAGGAGGTTCAAGTTACTTTGTTTTTTTCTTTATTTTCACGTGACTCAATCCAATACTCATCTTCTTCACAATCGAAAAAAGGCAAAAAGTTACTTCTTCGATTTTGAATCTGTATAAGATATGCGAAGCCTACGACCGATGATGACTTCGATGGACGACAGACGACGACGAACGACACACGCCGCCGCCGCTGAAGCCGATGGACACGACTATAAAATCATGGGAACCCAGGTGGAAAAACCCAAATGTAATCAATTCATTTCGGATTCCAATTGGAATCGTTCATACATATACTCGTATAACTATTGTTTGATAGTGTCGACATAATGACATTGTTCGCATATTCGATGATTACCTATCTTCTCGCATTTTGCATGTACAAGTTTATGGTAAAGCCAGACGAGACACAACAACTATTCATTACATGTAACATGATGTTTTCAAAAAATGGGTCTGACCCTCAATCGCTCGAAATGGGTTTTTAATTGAAGCATATAGCGCAGCTAAGGATGATTGATAGAGGCTCCATCAATTGTATAAATACGCATAACAAAAAGCATCACGAGGTGTAAGAAATCCGGTGTTGGAATTCGAATAAGACATTTTGATTTGTTGTTTTGTAATAAAGATACAACAATGATTGTGTTTCTAGTTGTAAACACTCAATTGTTATTATTAAATTGAGTTGTTTATACCGTTATATGTGTATGCTCTTAACCTTGTTTCGAAACCTTGACTTTTATACATTGATTAGATGCACGTCTTGTACTCAAACATAAATAGCACAAAAAACAACAGGAATTGGGATTAAACGAACAGATCTTGTTTACTTAAAAACACTACCCTGTGAACAATTGGCGTTTTCCAAATAATAACTTGACGTTAAAGTTACAAATAGGGATCGGTTTTTCAAATATAATCTTTCCAGATAACTTATTTTGCCATTTCACCATATTATGCTTTATTTATTCTTCCTATAAGTATAACTTCACCATTCCTCTGTAAATTTACAGTTACGAAATTATACACCACTTCAGAGACCAAAACTTACACACCACAAGCTGACTTTTATGACTCATTGACAGCCAAAATTATAATTAATCAATGTAAATCAATCAAGTTATACGTCAGCTGTCAGAAATTGCATTTTTTCAGATATTCCAAAGTGCAAAATGCAACTGACATTACTGACTCATGCAGACATAGGCCCCCCCTTCGGAGGTGCTGACAGGATGAATAAACGTATCAATTAACTGTTCCATAATACAAGTATTTATTTTGCCCCAAGATATACATTCTATCACTTACAGTTGTTCTAATCAAACACTCTCCCCCAGAAGTTGCATAAAAGTTGTTTGCTGGCTGTCAATCAATATTTAAATTATTCAAAACTAAAATTTTATGTTCACTCATTATTTTCTCGCTGCGCAAGAAATGTAAACAAAGTTAGATCAATTTATTATAGAAAAACAAAAATGGGAAATTACAATACGAATTCCGGTAGGATTTTCCAAGACGAGACACGAGAGCGTTGTTTTCTTATAAGATTCATTATCGAACGCCAACATATGAAAACACAATACACACCCAATGAAGGTGGGGCAAGCGCAAGGCATAATAATAACTAGAGCGCTACTGCCGCCCAGCTATTGTGTGACAAATGTCTCAAATGTCAAAATTGTCACATGCATTAGATAATTTGAATACTAATGTTCCATAAATTTGATTTATTTGGAATTGCAAACGGAGATTTTTTATAATGTTTGAATTTATTTCTAACCCATAGAAACAAGCACAACAATAAATTGACTATTCAGACATTCACAACACTGACTCGGTTCTAACGTGTGTGCTCAAAATGACAGTTGATTCTAAACATATGAACAACGTCAGTGAATGTTGATTTACTGACAAACTACAAACAGGAAGGAAGGTTACTTCCAAATACCAAAGGTCAAACGACATGTTTGACATCTAGAACATGCCAATTTTGATTTGAGTTTGACAATTCTTTGTGATGACGGATAATCACCACCTGAGGCATGATAATCTTTTTATATTTTTCTATTTTCAATTTACTAGCCACTCTTTATAAGCTACTTAATTATAAGCCCAATTAAAAATCTGTAAACTTATAGACCCTTTAGCAGACTATACATACAACATATGTACATGTATCATTTTAAGCCTATAAGCTCAACCAATCACCTGCGTGATTGTTGATTGTGCTTTGAAAAGTCAGAAACACGTTTGAAACAAATGTGCACACGGCTTTATTTAATACTTCTGTGCTTGTGCTCTTGCTCTGTGGATAGATCAAGGCTACCGCGAAACTCTCAAAAACTCTACTCTACCGTAGGCGCAATTAATACTTTTTCATGCCAATAGACTTAGACATGGTATAATTTTTTTGACAAAACTGTTTCATTCAAAAGTCGCCTATTCATAAGTTATGGGTCTTTAAGTCAGCCCTAAGTTGTATTTCTACTGAATTCGAAAGGCATGATTAATTAATTTTTTTAAAGCTTTTATTTTGCATGTCATTTTGATTCGACAAAATAAAATTATTTTGTCGTTGATAGTTTTTTTTTTTTTCAGGGTTAGTTTATGAACTGGTGGTCACTTGGTCGTTGCTGTATATTGAACGTCAATAAATTGCCAGCGCTGTTGTGCGAGATAAGTTTCTTCGATACCACTTCAATTAAGATCTTAGTTAAGGTAAATTGCTTTATAAGCGGTTATTAGTATGACACTATAGATTGCTCATGCTCATCATATGCAAGTTTAAGTTTAACATTCTCACACCGAATGAAAATCAAAGTTTATCACAGTGATCAAAATAAGAAAAATGATGATTGTGAGAATTTATTTTTGTATGCATTTTTAAGGGGGATCACTCAGGTGCATTTTACGCACGTGTAGTTTGCTCATGTAACAGATTACTTATAAGCTCGTGTGTTTACATGAAGATGTCAAGCGTCAGAATTTTGATACTGTTAGTTCGGTAGTTCAGTTTAACTCTTTTCCCTTTTTTAATGTTAGGATTTTTTTTTTCAAAATTTGTGTCTAACATCTTAAACTGTCAAAACTTTTATTGTCAGGCCAAAAAGACATAAAGGAAAAGACAAAAAGGAACTACAAATACAGCTTTATGTTAAATGACAAGAACTAAAAAAACTCTTACAAAAGTTGTGTTTTATTCACTGCTGACGAGAAAAAAGTCGGCATGTAAAGTGAGTTTAATCATTTTATTGACTTGAAAGCTGCACTTACTATTCAGCAGTGAATAGAACACAACAAATGACAATATAAAAGACATTTTTTCTGACAGCTTAAAATCAGAAGCAACAAACCTGCCTTACCTACAGGTCTGTTATGTCGTCTGAACCAATCCACTTATCACAAGGAACTCTTTTAAGCCCCTTTAAGACGATCAGTTTGCAGTTCAGTTTTCAGTTCAGTTATCAGTTCATTTTTCAGTTTAACTGTCAGTTCAGTTAAAATGAAACTCAGTTCGGTGTTCAGTTCATCAATTTAATTGAGAACTGAACTGACAACTGATGGGAATTCCATCAGTTTCAGTTACAGTTTCAATTAAACGTTTCAGTTTTTGTGTTTGGACATTAGTTTAACTAAAAGCTTAAATGATAGCTCAACTGAAACTGAACTGATCGTCTAAATGGGGCTTTAAGACGTTTCAGCGTGTCATCTCGCTTTGATTCACTTTTCTGTGTTTTTATAACTATCAAGTATGCTAGTAAATAAAATGGTAAGCATATTTGTCAATAATGTCAATGGTCTGACATGTACAAATTTTATGATACATATTTGACAACCATCTGTCATCCATTCTTCTTTATAAATATAAAGTTGAGTGGTTTTTTTTTTCAAATAGTAGCTATGAAGCCAGCATTCTATTCCAAATACTTCTAACCTAGAAAAACAAATACCATAAAGCGGATTTAAACAAAAAAACAAAATCTCATTAAGAAAAACTTATATAGAAACTTAATTAGTATCCAATAAATTAAAACATCAAATTGTATACAGATCAATCAATAAAATTACTTGAATACTTTAAGCCATTCATAAATCCGGACGGAAATAAGTCCGCAATAATTGGGGTTTCCACATTTTGTTTTATAAATATTATTGCCGGTTCGAGTTGTTTAATAGAATATTAATATAATTAATTAAACATTCATTCTAAAAACTCAAAACGGATCTATAAATAGAATGAATCACAACCGGTTAAGGATGTTACAATGTTTGGGTACTTAATACATTTTAAGGCACTTCTCACATACTGTACTGATGAATCTTATAATAATTTAATCTGGAATATCTCCTTAACACCATCACACCTTCGATCTTATCTCAACTCGAAGATCATCCAGCCAACATTGTCGACAAACGACTTTTACTTTCAGTTTCAACGATGTACGAGTATCTGTTGGGTTATCCCCACACTGAATGGAGCAGAAGCCACAGCTCAGCAATAAGCCAGTTGTGGTGGTCATCAATTAACCTAAGCCCGGGAAGATCATGCCCTACTCCAATTTCAATTCTGTTGAGTGCTAGAGAGCTGGATGCTGAGCTAAACCATTGTCCCCTTGGGTTGAGATATTGGAAGAGGGGTTCGCGAGGTAGAAGTTCGAATGGAGAGATGTGACGTAATTGTGTAGGATGGAGATGCGATGTTGATGCTCAGTGTTATGGATTGCTGGATGTTCATGTTCATCTTGATGAAGTGCAAAAACAGTAAAAGTTGTAGATACATTGTATCTTAATTTTGTTTTTGTGTTTGGTTTTGTTTTGAGTAATTAATTGATGTTTTTTAGTGCGGCCAATGAAATTTAAATGGAACATTGCAAAGAGAATGGATTTTGTTTTGTTGATTTATATGAGGGTACGAGTATGTTTACATAATTTTCTTTAATGAAAGGTGATCTTGTAGTTATTTTTTTTTTTAGGAAAAAGCCAAAGATAATTTAGACAAGATCTTCAGAAACCCCAACATTGATGACATGGCTTTTACATTTTAAATATTTGGCTTGCCATCAATAATTTATTGTGAACTGGTACTGAATTTTAAAAATAGCTTTCAATAAAGATACTTTCCGGTCTATTGTTTCGTGGAAGAATTTTTAGGAATTTGAGATGTATGTATATAAGAACATCCGGGCCACTATCATATGATCTATTGGGTATAAATCCATTTTAAATTCCTTTTTTTTATAACAACAATCACACCTACTTTTCAAGGTTAAAGTTTATCTGACGGAATTAGTTCATTCAAAGTTATATTAAAACATAGTTTATTTGTACTATGAGGAAAAACGTGTATCCATTATAAAACAAAAGACAAAACCCAGGAAATCTATTTTAATTTAAAAAAAAACGCAATCTTCTTGGAAATAAAATTTATAAAACATTACAAAGCACACAATCAAGATTTATGTCTTAAATAAGAGACTAAAAACCATAAATTCCTATAAACAAGATCATATAATTTTGCCTTGAAATAAACATTATACCTACTTTAAAAAAGAAACACCTTAAAATATTTGTACAACACAATACAAATAATGTTTGCACAATACAAAAAAAAAAAACAGAAAACTAGGCTATTGTTTATAATTTTTGACAGGTTTGAGATCTAGTTGATTGAGTGCACAATTAAAGAAAACCACAAAAAAATAATATGGGGCATGATTAACATTGTTTCGCGCCATCGAAGTAAAAAAGTTATAGGAAATAAAAAATATTTGTGAATGCATCATTTTTTGTAGTGATTTATTTTATTTTACTCATTATTAGATTTAAAAATTATAACTCCCTCTACGCGTCTACCTAGAAACGATCTTCTCAGTTTACTGTGTTTGACAACCAGACCAGGATCAAAAGCTTGACGACTTGATGAGCGATGAAATTATGAACTTGTTGTTTTTAAATTAATAATCAAAAATACCATTAATGTCTATTGTAAACTACACGTCAGATTATTTAAAAAAATGTTAAATATTTAATGCTTAACAAATTTGTTGACTTCAAAAGTGACGGCTATCACTTCTATAAAGTGACAGATGAAGCTATATCGATTTCGAGAAATTAAAAATCAAAACGATTTGACAATTGAAATTTGTAAAGTACTTTGTCTTTCTTTTGTAACCTGAAATAATCCTTTAAAATGATTTAATTAGACATGTTATCTTATCGAGTATGACATTTCAAAAAAATGAACTTGAAAGGAGAATTATGCAGATAAAATATAAGTTACTACTTATAACATTAAAAAAAATAAATGTGACACTGAAAATTCAAAAGTTTATTATAAGTGCACGTTCATATCTAATATCTAACTCTTGAGTCTGACTTTCTAAAAAATTCAAACAATACTATAAATAATTGACAGATCATTAAATCTATCTTAATTGACATTGTCATATAGTTTAAGTGCCGATAAAGATCTTGCCGTACAATCATAATATCGTTCGCATGCAATTATTTCTTAAAAATAATGCATTGTTAAGGAATTATTATTGTTAGTACTTATTAATTTAAAAAATTGATAAATACATATAGATATAAGTAAATATTTATAGCAAATAAAAAATAATTAATAAAGTTTGACACATCAATACCAACGCCTGACTTGAATGACTGGAGAAAAAGTATATTTTCTGTCACTTTTAAATTATTTCTTGCATTACTGTCAAAATGGGTATACTTCCTTCTGCAACAATTTCTTGGAATAAATGTCAGAATGACAGTTCTTACTGAAAAAGGAACGTCAAACTCCTCTAAATTTAACTTTTTATTTCTAAGATAAAAACTTGCTCCCACTAATTGTTCCACTCAGGCGCCAATAGTTTCAATTAGCCTTAACCTAAATTGATCATTCGTACCTTAATGTACCACCATCATAAAATGATCTTAATTCTAAGAATACAAAGAGGATAGAATACAATAAAATGTGAATATTTATCACAATTTTTCAAGGCAATTCTTTTTTTATAAAGAAAACCGCAAAAGAACGATAACGTGCGGTGGCACTATTCCTACCTAAGTGTAAAGTTATGCATATCGACATCGTGCTTTAAATTGTGACTCAGTCACCACTAAGCTACAATCAACTACTCAAAATTGCAACTAATAATATTTCCCGAGACTTTGTGGTCTAGTCTATAACGATTAAGCTTCGATATGGTTTTGTAGTGCCAATTGATTGCCCATGGCTATCTGCAATTTACAATAATAATTGAAAGATTATAAATAACAGTTGTCGTTGTCAGTATTGGTAGATATCTATTCATGTACATAATATAACTTCGACTTCTTGCCAATTTAATTAAGTTCTGTTCAAATACAATTTCTAACATAGGATTGTTTAATATTGGCTTAGGAACACTTCTGTTACAATTTATGACTTCTTTCATTTATACGTTGACATTTAAAAGTCAAAAAGAAAATTATGATTGAGAGAATAAATTTTGGAATAAAAAAAAATATTTAATATTTAAGAAGGTGTCATCTTAATTGTCACGATGAATCATTTTAACTATACATATTTCTGAAATAAACACCAGATTAATCATTTGTTTATCTGTCGCCAAAATCAATCTGAATTCAAATTTTGTTCCAATTTATTCTATTATTTACTTCCTGATCAAAGTCATCTCATTTATCTACCTAATACGAAGATATAGCTCTTTGGCTATCAAATTCATTGTCATTTGAGCCACTTCCTCTTGAGACAAACAAATAAATTTCCATAAAATTATAAATCCTCTCTATAGAAAAAAAAACCAATGTATACATGGCTTTATTGTCATCCCACAGCTTTGCAAAAAAATTAATTTTTACACACGCGATTACCATAAAGTGTCAGCCATGCTGCGACATTTTATACGGTCGGTCTGTGGGCGAAACTTGCATAATATGTGACACTGACAGTTGTTAAGATATAAACTGTAACAAACATCATATTGACCACAGCTATACATATATTTGTAGAATTATGTACATTTATGTGTTTTTTGTTTCAGCTGGGTGGGTACAAGCTAAAAGGAAAAAAAAATAAAGAAAACATTAAATTAAGAGCGACACGTGAGTAAAGTAATGTTGGCGAGATAAAAAGGGCAAAAACCAGAAATCAGTGTTGGAATTTCCAATGGAATTCTAAAATGGTGGTTCAGTGTTTTTGAAATTCCGATTGCAAGTGCTAAAGTCAAACCGTGTTTTATAAATAGCAGCATACTTTTTTTGTAGTGTGAAAAAATTGTCACATAGTCGCAGCATTTAAACTGGACCAAAAGTTTCATGAAATCGTGTTGCAGGTGTTATTACTAAGCCACGCTACTCGTATATTGACCAGGTACACATTTCCTATAAATAAATGCAAATCAGTGGCAGATTTATTAATTATCTGTGCATGCAAGTAGGTACCTACCTAGCGAACTTCTCTTAAGATTGGTTAATGGAAAACAAAACTATTTTAAATGACCACTATTTACAGTGTACATAGGTCCGGATCGAGACCTATCTTAAGCACATCGAGGCTATAAATATTTTTGCGGTTAAGATATCTTGAGCGTGACGGATGTCTGATTGATTTTCTTAAATTTTTTGCCCCAAATGCATATAATCAGATCATGTAGTAAGTGATTAATTGGTTCGTTTAGCTCGAAGAAGTCTCGCTTAAGGTTTGATTGATCGTGATGAAAACTCACTTGATCAAACGACCATGATATAGGTTTAAAGCACAAACAAAACATCTATGGTCATTTCGGTATTTCTCTTACTGTACCTAACCTACCTGTCACTTTCAATAATTTAGATGGTTGTTAGTCAGTCATACAAATAAAGTTTATGGCGCGTGCGACATGCCAAGATAATTTATATACATAGTTGACATTAAGGAAGCCAATTATAATTGTTCTCTAAGCTTAGACTGAGTACTGAGACCATGAGACTTCATTAAGTAGATCATTCAATTAAGTTTCCTTGAAGTTATTTTGAATGTAACCCTTGTTTAAAGTTTATTGGTCTTGCCTCCTGGTTCTTTCTTTTAAATTGAATTCGATAGAAAAAAAAAAACAATATTCAAGAATTCCACATGATAATAGATGAAGGCTAATATTCTCAGAACACCTGAGACACACCTATGAGTATGAGGGTAGTCAACCATGAAATGGTAAACGAAATAGAAAGGGAACTTGGTTGGATGGATTTGAAGTATTTTATCGATTAGAAACAATTATAGCTAGTTTGTTTTTTAGTTTATTTGTTTGCTTAAGATTTTTGTCTGACCTCAAAATTAATTTCAAAAGACTGGGTGATGCATTGCTTGCATGCAACACAGTAGGATTTTTTTTTACAAATGACGTTTCCTAGTGTGAAGTGGGCGTAAGACTACTCGTAAGCCAAAGAATGCATTAGTATTGTGATAAGTTACGCACAATTTCATAAAAAAAAACACAATCCAAGAGAAAGCAGACTGCTTCGTTTAGATGTAATTGCGACCTAAGTGACCTTATTTGCATGCATAAAATTTAGATTTGAACTTTTATACCAGCCAAACATATTTTGGCAATGGCATGTGTCAAAATTGGCAATTTCGACGTGTAAAATAGTGCTGTCATTAGCTATGTTCTCGGTACATGTATACACTATTGGAAATTTAAAAAAAAAAAACCACACCCTCCTTCATATACATAAATACGTAATCACAATGAAATCAATCATAGTTAAGTTTTAAATTTTAATCGTTCTAGCAACTGCCATGTTCTATTTGACATAATGGATTGTTTCGCTTTAATTGTTTTGACAAGTTTTTTTTCACGACTCTTTAATTGGATACAGATTACCAACCCTCTTTTGAGGATTAAGCGACAAAAAGATACCCTTTTTGGCCTAAGACAATTTCCTGGATATGCAAATTACATGCTCCAAATTAAGAAAACAGTTGACAAAGTTTATTAATGTAATTTTGCTTAAAGCTTGACAGATCGATATTAATACGAAATGAACACAACATGATCCTGAGTGTAAATTAATTAGATTGGTAAACCTACATTTTTTTATTATTGTGGTTTGTATAGTGGGAGGATTACGGTCCAAGCTGTATCGAGGGTGTCTATGTACATATATCTAAAACTGTTCTTGTTTCTTGTCCAGTTTCATTTATTTTGTAGAATTTATTTACATACATACATATATGTATGTACATATGTATGTCTTCAATGTAAATGGAAATTCAAAGATAAGAATAATACTTAGAGTTTTATTAGTTTGTAAAATGTGTTAATATTGACTGGAAAGTGAGCGGTTGACATATTATGGGTGTGGTATTTGGTTCAACAACTGAGTAGAAATTAATTTTATTGTTTATAAGTTGACAACTACAACATACTGAAAAGTCACAAGTTCAAGTTCTTTTATTTTATTTTTACAACTACGAGTGGAGTAATGTATTGGGTAACTTATTTTAATAAAAAGTAATAAGTTGTCACATAGTAATCAATAATGTTAATGGCTATGATTTATTCATAAGTTTTTCCACGTGCCTAGAAAAGTTATATAGGTTGCACACAAAATCAACTTCTGTTTTTATTTAAAAAAAATATTTAAAATATTTTTAATTGAAAATTGATTTTTTTTTACATAATTAAATATTTGTCTGAAATAGTTTTCTCCAGTTCTTTCTTAAGTAATTTGATACAATTTCTATTTCTCTCAATCACCATCTAGGGAAGTCAAAACCCATTTAACATTTAACACTTAAGCGGAGAGAAACGAAGCTCTAGCTTAAAAATATCTACACAATTCCCAATTCAGTTTTGTACATATGATGGTCTTGAATGATTTAAGTAAAAACAAAAATAATGGATAGCTCGAAAAATATTTTCTCACGTCTTATTTGTCTTGAAACTTTTGAAATAAAATTACAATTACGTACTAGAAATATTGAAAATTTTGAGTTGAAATATTAATTAATTTAAGACTTGATTTTAAGTTTTGTTTAAATGATGTTGAAAATTTAAATTAAAGCAAAAAAGGTTACTAAAATCAAAAACAAATTAAGTTGAATTTATCAAATACCTTGTGCTTCCACCTTATTAATTATTATACACGAAACAAACACACCCAACTTCACTTTGTTTATTTCAAGTAAAAACTTCAACAAAAACCTGTCCATGTCATTCCTTCAACCTTTTCGTTTTCGCCTGACATTTGTGTATGCGTTTATTTTTCCTTCCGTGTGTTTTCATTCGTCATTGGTCGTTTTCTTCGTTTGATTACGTACTTTCCATTTTCTCGGTCTCATTCGTGTTTTTTTCTTCTTCTCTTATCCATTCCCATTCGATTTGGCCATTGTTTTTATTACTCAAAGAGGCGACAAAAAAATGAAGATTTGATAAAAAAAGAAAACGCCATTCAGTAAAAATTCAGTTCAAGAACACCTATCCAACTTCAAATTCGTCTTTTGTGGGACTTTGTCCAGTGGATTCCTTCCTACTTGCTTGAAAATTCGAGAGTTAATTAGGAAGAAAAGACGACGAATCAGATAATGTGAAGGTCGCCTCCCACACTCGAGAAAGGAAACACACATCCATCACAAAAATACTATAATTGAAATAAAATAACATTTCCTTCAACCTGTCTGCGAATCTGGAAGCAATTCTACACTCCATCTGCATTCCTTCTGCAGGCGTTATTGTAGCATTGCTGGGTGTAATTATCATCGCAATCTCCGTCGTGGCTCTAGATTTATATAGGAATCGTCATTTGCCATCGCCGTTGCGATTTTATTGCATCGCAAAGATCGATCGTTTGTACGAGTTCTACACCAATGTTTCCAAGACGATGGACAATGTATTCGTCACGTATCTAGGCACAGACGGTGGTCTCTGCGCTGAGCCTGATGATATTCCCAAAACAAATACAACTGTCTGGGTTCTTGGAAAGAGTTACAATGCCATTCAGGGTGGGTTTGATTTGAATCCATTTGTGATTTTATGATTTTCAACTAAAAAACAAACTTTTTTATTCATAGAACTAGAACTAATCCGAAGGGACATACAATCCAAGTTATGGTGCACCTATCGTCGGGGATTTGTGCCTCTGGGCGAGTGCCAACTCACCACCGACAAGGGCTGGGGCTGCATGCTGCGATGTGGACAAATGGTTCTGGCACAGGCTTTGATTGATTTACATCTGGGGCGGGACTGGTTTTGGACGCCAGAGTGCTTCGACTCAACTTACTTGAAGATTGTCAATCGCTTCGAGGACTCGAGAAAGAGTTTCTTTTCGATTCACCAAATCGCCTTGATGGGTGATTCGGAGGACAAGAAAGTCGGACAGTGGTTCGGACCGAATACCGTTGCACAGGTGTTAAAGTAAGTAACCATTTTATAGTGCTTTGCTTATCAGAGAATTGGGAAATCGCTTGATTAATCTTTGAATTATCGCTTTGAAGTCATCAGACTTTGTAGTCTCGTCTTAAGTAAAATGCATTTCATTTCATTGCAGAAAACTGGTTCGCTATGATGACTGGTGTTCAATTGTTGTACATGTAGCTTTGGACAATGTCGTAGTCACAGATGAAATATGTACGTAAACTCATTCCTTGACACGATAACAATTCATATATTTCTGTTGTTCTATTTCTATCAGACTCACTCTGCCTTCAAAACGAAACCAATGATGACACCTGGAAGCCATTGCTCCTGATCATTCCTCTGCGTTTGGGATTAAATACCATCAATCCAATTTACGTGCCTGCCCTAAAGAAATGCTTTGAATTAGTCGGAAGTGTCGGAATGATCGGTGGTCGTCCAAATCAAGCACTGTATTTCATTGGCTATGTAGACGATGAGGTACTATTCTTAGATCCACATACAACACAACGTTCGGGGAGCGTTGGTAATAAAAGTTCGATTGACGAATCTGATATAGATGAAACATACCATCAAAAGTATGCCGGACGAATTGATTTTCAAGCAATGGATCCTTCATTAGCATTGGTGGGTTATTAATTGTGTAAAAATGTCTTAAAACTTATTTCTTATTTTTTGTTCAGTGCTTCCTTTGCAAATCAAGAATCAGCTTTGAAATAATAATCGACAAACTGAAAACCGAGGTCATTACCTCGAGTAGTCAACCATTGTTTGAAATCACAAAAGCCCGTTCACCCGAATGGAAATCTGCTGCTGTTGCCAGCGGTATGAACTGTACCAATCAAGAAGGTTTGAAATTTCCTACATTCGAATAAATCTTAAAATAATTGCCAATTTGTTTTTAAAGGTTTTGAAGATCTTAACCATCTGCGTGCTACTGGGGCAGCTACAAACAAAGAGGAAGATGGCTCTGATGAGGATTTTGAAATAATTTCATAGTAGCTTAAAATGAAAAAAAAAGAATAAAAATCAACTCCCTCATCTCTATATCTCTAAAAAAAATATTTCGATTTCCACACTTCGGATTACAATAATTTGCCTTTTACTTTATTTTTAAGAATAAAATAAAAACATAAAATACAACTTCCTTTTTTTAAAAAATATATAAACAAAGAACAATACAATTTATAGGATAATTATTGAAAATAAAAATAACTTGACTTAAATATTTGTTGGTGTTTTCAATCCTTGTGTAGAAAAAAGATCGAGATTTCTAAAGCGCCTATTTTCTTATCACCACTTTCAGTATAAAGCAAAGTTTTAAGACAACAGAACAATGGATGTCGGGGCAGCTCGTAAAACAATTAATTTATTCAAAAAAATTCGTTTCATTTTATTTTTTTGTAAAAATATAATACAAATCATTCTAAAACTTCTCAAAGCACGAACAAAATTTCATCTTATTTGTACTAATGTGCAGAATTTGTTGTTCAAGTCCAGAAATTCGTCCTGATCCTCAGTTGATTCAGAGTCCAACATGTCTGCATTAGGGTCAACTTGCTCCTTAGACGCCGCCGCAGCAGCAGCGGCAGCCTTCTTCCTTGCAGCAGCCTTTCGCTTCTTCAGAACATTTTTACTCGCTGCCAAGGTACTTCCGGCAGTTTTATTCTTCTGCCAATCGGGTATGAATTGTTCACACCAATTTGCAAAGAATTCATACAAATCGAACATCATTGGTGAATAACGGAAGATATGTTGTTGAATGAAGTAATTAAGATCGATTCGTGACCTGAGTGATTCGTAGATGTTGTAGAGAAACACCCCGCAATAGGCTTGTGCCATTTTGGGACTTTCATAAAGGTTGCCCAACAATCCGTTTAGACCGTGAAGATTAAACACGATTGATTGAAACTCTGCGAATCCATGGAGAACTGTCGATGAAAAGGAGTCGTATTTTTTCTTAAAAACCTCCTGCATGTGGAAGTGCTTCAGGAGATTGTCCTGCACCAAGATGCAATCCACTGTCGATATGAATTTCATTCTGTCGATGACTGGTAGATCCTTCACACCCGGACGCAACTCTTTGACTATACCAGCTTCTTGCTCCTTGGCCCGGGCGAGTTTTTCCTTCTTGATTATGTTACCGAATCTCTTTTGGAAAGCCTTACAATCTCGAATGGGCTCAATTTTGGCGTCGATCGTCCTCAAGACCACCAGGCAAATTAGAAGCGAGTGCAAATGAAGAAGATCTGCATGCTGAGTCTTTTGTATCCAATAGATCAACGCAAGGAAATATATTCGAAGATCCGATGGAATTTTCTCAATTTCTTCAAACAGTTTGTCCGAGTCGAGTTTCAGCTTTTTGAACACCACTCGAAACACCTCCGGACCAGGTTGGACTGGATTGAATGTAATATCGCTGGGTCCTTCCAAGGGATACCTGACGGTGTGTATGTTTGTGACACGGGTAACTCGGGTGAGATAACGCAGATAAGGAACTGTCTCTTCGTCTTCGGCGTTTCGATAGAGTTTTTTCACACGTTTTGCTTTGAAAATCTTGTCCTCTTCGGGTCCATCTACATTGTGAAGTAAGTAAAATATGTACTTGAGAATTGGAATCCCGATTTCATTGCAATCGTTGAAAGGGAAATGCTCGATTTGAGGATTGTTGATGTATATTTGGAGATGTGTTAAATCGACAAGACAACGTGGCAGATATGCAGGATACAGACGGTCCCTGAACCATTGAGGTAAGAATGTATTGGGATCCACTTCGTCGTAATCATCATCGGAGTTTTCAGAAACCTCGTTTGCTTCATCGCCGTCTATGAGTGGTTCGTCGGTCTCTTTGACCAAGTCTTGCTCATCGTCCAGGCTTTCTTCGGATTCCTCTTCCTCTTCGAGAACTTCTTCCTCTTCCTCCTCGACCTCCACTTCCTGGTCCTCTTCTTCATCGGTTTCATCGAGCTCTTCGTCTGTTTCTTCTCCTGATTCCTGGTTCTCACTTTCACTGCCGCCTTCTTCGATGGCATCGTCATAGTGATTTTTGAAAAATTCATACGAAGCACAGTTCTCAGTGGTGTACCCTTCTACGGCTCCATGCATTTTAGCGAGAAGTCTTTTTCTTTGAGGCTGAAAGAGGCAATTACGTATTAAATCAAACCAAAAAGTCTTGACAAATAAAAAGAGATCATACCTTTTTCAGGCTTCCGATTATCTTATCCATCGCCGAGTCGAGCGTTTCATGCTTCAGCCACTGGAGAATTTTCCCAATCCTTTTCTGAATCCGCGTCGTCCTCTTGCTCATTCCCTTTTGCTTCATTTGTGAAAAGAAAGACTGAAATGCTGCCCTGTGAATGTAATCATTTCCCAGCAGAGCTGCGAACAGAGGCAACTTTTCCTTGCTCAACGAGCCTCGTTCAATCAAATTTTCGATCTTATACAAACAACAATCGAGGTATTTGTAGGTTTTACCCGATTTCGGTGCAAGTCTGTCCTCAGCATCAACTTGAATATCTTTGATTATTTTGTGGGATTTGGTCCGTTTCTCCAAATGTTTTGCATTGGACTTGGTTAACTTGTTATCTGAATCTGTGCGAATAGCCTTTTGACTGACCTTCTTTTTGTGAGCCTTTACCGTCAACGTAACCAAGGGGATATACTTGACATTGTGGATGTAGAAATCAGAGTCGTAGCTGAGGACTGGACAGTTGAGTTTTCTACTCAGAGCGGCCAATTCATCGTCGGCCTCGAATACGCATCGCATGACAGGCACTCCACAGTCGTTCAGGGCATCGACGAACACCTCTCGCATCATCAGCGGGAAGATGCTTTGCGAGTTGACCGGGTCAATCCGTTTGATGACAGAGATCTTGCCACGCAGACGTTGCCAAACAGTTCGCATCTTCTTCTTTTCATAGCCACCGTCCATCAGGACATAGGGGTTAATATTGCACTCACTGAGAACATGGAAGAATTCAACAACTGTCCGATAGAAGGCATCATAGTCTCCGCCAAAGGCTGAGTTCTTACCAGCGACGTCTTTATACAAATTGCAGGCTAAATTATCACCGTCGATGACCAAATTGCAATCGTGCAATTCGAAAGGTTTTAGGTAGAGTTCCGCGTGTCGGGCGATAAAACTTGTAAGTCCTCGAACACCCATCTTTAGAAGATATCCGATGGGTTAATGACGAGTTTTTTAAATTGGTGTATGATTTAATATTTGAAATTAAACACAAAATTGTTATCAAATTCCATAAAAACAAATCCACATGTCTGCGCCTTAAATTTATCTGTCAAATAATGGTTGGTGTCAAAGCTAAGCCAATGGAAATTTTATTGGAAAGCATAACAAAACCTCTATATGAGCATTACATTTTTCTGGGATAAGGTAGTGCAATGTTTATAGGGGTAAAATAAAGTGCTGATCACATTCAAAGTTTAATTCAATTTCCAAAAAGTACAGTTAAACTACGGTCAGTATATAAATATGCCTATTTTTTACACTGACACTGTTTTTCGAAAACTAGGTCCTATTTTTAGATTTCATTGACTTCGTTGAACTTGCGTGTAATTTTGTATTTATATTTGTTATGTACTTTAATGTTAAAATAATTTTTTTTTTAAATTCGGTAACTGCAAGCAATTAATAAAAAAAAAACAATATAATCTTTCCGGTATCGCTAGAGTCTAAATATAGCAAAATGTTAAAACAATTGAAGACATTTTTACAAAGCAATGATTGACGTTTAAGGGTTTTGTTAGGTTAAGAAACTTTTATTTCATTGGTCTAAGATGTCGTCACAGTGTAAAATAAATATTTTCATGAGACACTTTGCTAGACATAAATAGTTGATTTCGATATTCAAATAAACATGTTAACAAAACGAGAAAATAAAAATAAAAATAATATTAATTTGCACTATATTATCGACATCACTATCTTACCACCATCCTGATCCATACAATCGCACCTTTAACTTTCCAGTCCGCAAACTTCAACACAAAAAACCATTCCCCTTTCCAGTGTCATTCTTCTTGTTGGCTGGTTCACCGTTCGTTCGTTCGTTGTCGTCGTTCTCTCGTTTGTCAAAAATCAAATTCCCAAAAGTCCACCATTTGTAGCGTTCACCTTTCATGCAGCGCAGCACCACTTTTTTTCGATTACAAATTCATTTATAATACAGAGACTCTCCCGAACAATTTTTCGATTAAAACAATAATTCAAACAAAATCAAATTCCGCGTTCAATTAACGAAACAATTTACCACATAAATCTGTGTAGTTGAGAACTCTTGTGTGTTTTTTTTGCCGCCGATCCTTCATCTTGGTTCTTGATTATTTCTTGATTTCAACTTCTTCAGTTTATAGTGCGTGTATTATTTGGAAGAAGAAAAAAGAAACGAACGAAGAACGAACAGAAATAAAAACCAACAATAAATTAACAAATCCCACAGCAGGAGAAAATGTTAAATTTTAGTATAAACACAAAAGTTTACAGTTTGGTTTTCCTCGTGTGCCTTAAATAATTCATCATTAATTTGTGTGGAAAATATTAAAGAAATATCGAATTACCATTCCCCTTGCCGCGCGCAACGAACGACGACGTCGTCGACGACAACACAAAAAAACAACACAAATCTTTTAACAAAAGTGCATTAATCTTGAAGCAAAACGAAGCAAATAAAATTGAAAATTAAAAATTAAATAGAAATGTTTTTCTTTCTGCCGTCTCGACGCATAAATTCATAGAAATTATTTATATAAAAATATAAGAATTCAGTGAAAAGTGTATTTTCCATTCTTTTTCTCTTGTTTCCTCTTTTATTCGTGTTCGTCGTCTTCACGATTTACTCGTATTCTGCTGGTCTATGTTGTGCAAGTGAATTTATTTTTGTTATATTTTCCATCAATTTTTGGAATAATTCACACCACAAAGTCGAGAAGTGCTTCTTTGAAATTAAATTTTGAAACGAAAAAAAAAAAAACAACAAATAATAAAAGTGGAAGCCCACGAAACAACAACGAAGCACGCATCGCACTCCAAAGAAGCAACGGCCGTGGCAGCAGCAGAAACAGAAGCAAACACAGTTCCACTACCATCAGCGTCGCCAGTATCATCATCATCATCACCATCGTCTTGGTTTTGGTCTTCTCATAATTCAAAAGGTAAATTTACAGAAAAATTATTGAAAAGAATAAAAATTGAAGCTTCACACTAAATGGATGACTGACTGGCTTCACCTGGCAGCTGGATAAACAGAATGTTGTTCAGCTCTTTAATTTTTTTTTTTAAGGGAACAATCAAAATGAGAACGAAACGAAGAACACTGTTGGACAGTGGAAGAAGCATTAGGAGTAATCAGGGTCCCTACAAAGTGGTCGTCGTTGTTGCTAAATACGTCGAAGTCGACGACGACGACCACGAAGTCAGAAAGAGTGTTTTGCTCTTTGCATCGGTGAATAGGGGCATAATTTGCAATTATCCAATTGCCGCTGTTACTGCTGCTTCACTACCTATCTACCAACCAGCCAACCAACCATTGCGCTAGTGGTAGATTCCTAGGGGTTGCATTAAATTGTGCGGTGAATGGAGATTGTAAATCAAAAGAAATTCCTAGGAAAAGATCACAGGGAGTCCTTTGTGGTCCTTTCACATTTAAATCAAAAATAAAAACACCGAAACAAAGATCCAGGGGTGCTTCATTGGGTTGAATAAACAAAAATCTTTGTTAATACCGATGTACCGATGTTTATGATCCATTCCAGACGATCAACGGAAACTCATGCAACCCACAAGCTTTTTCAGATCTTTTGCAAAAACAGGAAATTTCTTCCTATAAACTTTAGTTTTTTTTTTTTATAAACAGACAAATTTTGTATCAATCCATCAGCTGGCTTTTTCTTTTTATAACTTATACCATATATAAATGATTCATTGATCATGGGCGTTTTGTACTGATTGGATTGAATTTTGAGGGTAATGTTTCATCAATTACAAGAGAAATTGAGTGATTTACACCTACGAGTCGAAGGAAATTGTTAAAATACGTAAATGATTCATTAGTTAGACTGAACCTATTTATAAGACTGATAAAATGTTTGTATTCATTTCCTTTAAAGCACTCTTTGACAATATTGAAAAATGCAATACAGAAAATGTTTGTGGGAAATACAAACAGTTCCGTCGATATAAAATAAAATCCTCTTTAAAATCAACAACAATTATAGTTCACATCAGTTTCGGCTGTTGAACAATTTCCAATCGCTTAAACAGCCTCTGTATTACATTTGTTAAAAAATAACCTTTCGTTACAAAAACACATACAAAAAATCATATAGTTGAAAATTATACATTGAAACACTAGTAATATTTAGTAAGAATGATATTGTTGTTTTTTAGGATTGGCTTTAGTTTATTAGTCTTTTTTGTCACGTCAATAAAAGGAAATACAATCTCAAGGTACAAATAAAGGTATCCTGTCTTGATGGATTTAAATTATGCGGAATTCTATGCTTTGAATGAATTGATGCCCCCTCCTATCTAAAAAAAATAAATTCTATATTTTTTATGTCCTGTCTCTGAACAAATCAAATGCAAACATCAGCTAAATTTAACACTTAATATTACTGGAAAAAATATGAAGTCTTCTTATAATAACACTCACAATTTTGGTATTTCGAAAATAGACTTATCTATAACCCACCTTACTAAATTGACACGTAGCCTTCCGAAAAATTTACAATTTAGAGTGCTTCATACATGACCTAAAGTAACGTCGAGACAAACATCAATGTTGTTTCAGTAGAATGACACACTGCGGGAAAAACGTAGAAACAATTTGCAACTCTTTGAAAGTGCAATTTTTTTATGATTCACTTATTCGTTGCTTATAGTAAAATCCGGAACTGTCACATTTAAATTCCAGTTGATTTTAACATTTGTATGAATTTATCAACTCAAAAAATATTGAGATTTCAAAACATTACATATTGAAATTGCAATCATATTCCTAAAACCATTATGTATATCTTTTGCAAATACATATTTTCCTGGCTTTGAGTATGAATCACGATAAACTATCTATTCAAAGTTCAAATACTGCATTTTATGGACAAATAGGTACGCCCTTTGGAAAACATTTTTTGTCTTCGTAGATATTTCTTTGGCATGGTTTGGAAAGCTGTAACTTAACAATTATAGTTTCTTACCACAGAGAAGAAGGAGAAAAAAAAACTTAAAGCAAAACAACTAAGATGTGTCTCCATGCCGGAGAATTATAGCTCAGCACAGATTTCATCTCCGGCCATATACACTGAAGAAGGATGTAGTAACAATATAAAATTGACTTTTTGCCAATTTAATCCAATCTCTCCAATGACTTCACATTCACAATAGAAGATTTATATTGTACCTTAAAATCGGTCTATGCATTTGGGTTTTGGGTTTTGGCAAACAAAACGTCGTCGTTGATCTTTGAAGTTCCTCATACTCTTTCCCTGGCTGGTTTCAACTCAAATCCATTTTTGTAAATGTAAATCCAAGTGCTTCCCCCTAAAACCAAACATAATGCCATCAGTTAATAGAGCTGTAACATGCTATTCCTCCGTGTCTCTCTTTTCGGTAATCAATTTAATCCAACCAACGAACGACTTATACCAAAGATCCACCTTAGGACTTCTGCACAACTATGTATGTCCGAATAAAATGTACTGCTGGGTGTATAATTTTATAAGTGCCTCAAACATTCAAAGAATTTCCTTCCCAAAAGACTATAATACATATATAAAGCACCCTCCAACTGACTAATTACCTTCTTTGCATTTTGGCCAAAAAATTAACTTTTTTTCTGTATTTTTTTTCTGTCTGCCAAACCAACAACCAGAAATTTGCATTTAGAACGGAAAACAACAAAAACAACAATGCTTTGAGAGAGAGGCAAAAAAATCCATAAAATGCAAAATAAGTAGCGTTTCGTGATTTTCTGAATCACTTTTGGCCAAGCGCCCACCCGCTGCTGATGGCTGATTCTATTGCTTCCACTGGCACTGCCTCGGCTGCCGCTGATGTTGCTCGCTTTCACACAAAAGTTGCCGCATATCCGAGGCGGCTTTGCAAGTCATTAAGCGAGCTCTGGATTTACAACAATAGAGTGAAAGAGTTTTCAACTTCAACTTCCATATTCCGAGTAGTCGAGAATTTTTTTTTCCTCCTTTCTTGTAACAAATGCATTACCATGTTTATTGCGGTACTAGTTAATTTACGGCAGAAAAGCACACACAACTAAATACAAAAAAAAAAAAAAAAAAACAAAACCTTCGCATTTCGGCTGTGTGTTCGGCTGGTCGTTGAAGAAAAACCGCAGACCCGCATAAAGAGGGTGAGATTGAGGCTTGAAGAAGGGTTTGCTTTTACACCCTCCTCTCTGTAGTTCAACTCGGAGTTGGAGAGTGAAAGAGAGGAAAGCAGTTCGAGAATTTATTGCTTTAGAGAAGAAAACTCGCTCAAGCCGGGACTCCACTTTTAACAAATGGACACGAAAAAGTTGTTTTATATATCGCTCGGTTTGGATACAAATCTTATCGTTTGCGGTTTTGGCCAAACGCGTGTACCTCATGCACCACATCGACATTACTCCACTGCCACTGCCACTCCACTCCACACCAAACCAACTTGCTTCTTCTATGCCACAGTGCCTATCAGGTGAAATAGTAGAAATAGACCTCAAAAAGTAATCCAACTGAACTAAAAAAAAACAAAAACAAAAAAAAATAGTTGGCCCGCAAAAGATATACGATTGTGAATTTGAATTTGTTTTGTTTGGACTTGGAACTGTCAGATGGAATTTATTGTTTTTTTATGGTTTGCCCTCAGCTTTAGCTCCAGCTCTAATGGATATACAACTATAGTTTTATTAGTGATAAAAATTAAAGTTCACTAATAGAAATGCAAATTTTTGAAGTAAAAAAAAAAAAACTTATTTCTCACGCAAAGAAGGAAAATAAAAACAGTAATTGACTTTGTATACAAAGTTAAGGAAGTTAAAAAGTCGAAGAAATTTGAAACTTTTAAACGGGATGATGCAGAGTTTTAAGAAGTTGAAAGTTTTTTTTTTCTGTTTTAGGTTTTCACCAACGTTGCATGTTTGACGGAAGCTTTGCTGGATATGAAACGACCTGACATTAAATTGATTTTTTTAAAGTATGTGGTTGAATGGATTGTGTGATGGAAGAGAGATTATTTTGAAATTACTTGCGAGACATATCAAAGTTTTGTAAGGTATTCATTGTAATGACAGTTTAAATAAGTTGAGATGATAAGAATAAGGGACGATGGTAACAGTTATAGAAACGTGTCATGAAATTTGCAATAAAAATTACATTTAACTGATTTTGACATAAAGATTCCACAACCACAGACTTGTGTTTCAATTTATACCTCTCCCTCTTTGATAGTGATAAGTTTTTGACAAGTTTGAAGGAGAATTGGTAGAAAAATAAGTTTTTAGTTAAACGTCAGTGATAGTACAAGAATATAAAAAAATCACAGATGTCATTTTCTACAAAGTAAACATTTTGTCATTCATGCAAAATCAGTGGTATCGCTATTCTAAAATTGGACATGTCAGTCGACCGTTATTTTGTGTGAGAATTAAAATTTAAAATCAGGTTCTGTTGAATTGTGAATTGGACACTCACTTAAAAAAATTCCAGACTTGTCACTTAACTTAATTTTAATCATAGTTAAGATAAATATTTCCATAAGCACTCTGACACACCTACATAAATATGAGTAAAGAAACTTGTGCTAAAACAAGTGTCGGGGTTGCTTGCTATATATTATGTGAACAACTTTTTTCTTTTAAGATGATTCAATCATCAAAATTAAAAACAAAAACTCCTGTCCGACCATTCATATTAATAAGCAAATTAATGTCTTCAATTAAATACCAATATGGATCTTACAATTCAATATTAAGCAGTTGTCAATATTAAAAACAACAGCCACGAAAATATTCGCATATCAAATTTCAAAAAAAAGCAATCCAGACCAAATCGGATCCATTAATAAAATGCAAATCGAAACCTACATGCTCTGTCAGATTTATAACTCAAAATTCCTAAATCATTCCGCAAAGCACTTTAATGGCTGTCCACGTTTTTGGCAAATCCATTCATTAATCGCATGAAATTATTTTGTGTGCAGAATAATAAAAAAAAAACAACTAATAATATTTTGCATCAGCATTTTCAGAAACGACGGTCGGCGGCGGCGGCGAATTCATTGTGTCAAAAAAGCAAAATTGTTCACATTGCAAAATTAACTCACACCGAGGAAAGGAATTACTTTTGATTTATGCAACATGCGACACATTTTGGCAAATTGGATAATTAGTCCCGTGTTGGATGTCGAGTCGAGAGTCATTCAAGACGTATGAGTACAATTTTTTTTTGTCGCTCGGAAATGAGATGAGTTCTTGAGAAATTTAGATAAATTGTCTACTTAACTTATTCGGATGTTGTTTTCTTACATCCACCCGCCAACCTTCCGTCGTTGTCGAGTAATCGGGTGGTTCACACTTCGTCGTTTAGATCTCAAGCTGATGAAGTGCATCTATCATAGAAACAAAACAAGGACACTTGAATTATGAAGAATCAAGAAATCAACACGAGCAGATGAGTAACATGGAATTAAATAAAATGTATCTCATGTCAATTTTGATTTTGTGTCATCACGCTCTGACAGCAACAGTTGTTTTGCAAAAAGCCTCTAAACATCAAAAACAAGACGAAAAAAAAAATAAAAAATAAATTGGCAAAATATTTGACTTGAAATTATTGTAAAAATCGTCAAATTAATTCAATTAGCGTCCATTATAAAAATGATAGACTCTTGTGTGGTGGTGAGGGGATGAATTTGCTGTCGCTGCTGTGTTGCTCATCAACCGAACCTCCACCCCCCAAATCTCCGACTCTTTTGAAGAACATTGAGAGGGAAATAAGTTCACATTTTGTTCATTGAATGTGCTACTAATCGAGAAATTGGAAAACAAATTATTTATTTTGCACAAAAGTTGTTCAAACTAATTTCTTTGAAGGGGGTAAACAACGATATGAAGATAAAATAATAATATAGACGCAGTTGGAACTTTTGTGTGGACACAATAAATATAATACACATCGACATCAGAATCAGCATCGGTCCCAGCATCATGAGCACATGATATGGAGATTTAAAATAATATAAAGAAAGAAAGATGTTTTAATAGGAGGAAAGGTCTGGTGTGGCTGGTGACTGGTGGCTATGGCGACTCAGCGCTCAACGACAGACGCGGCGGGAAGCCCCAATCAAGTGGAATTGAGAAAACTTTTTCATTTTTATGAATGGACTGAATGACAAAGTATTTAACATGCCGCTCATCGTACACACTGTGACACAGTACCAACAACTATTCAAATACATATGTGTATATGTACATACTCGTACTCCTCCGCCACATTTGGTTGTTTTGTAATTATGAAATACGTATATTTGTATGAATTCGTATTGTTTATAGGATTGGCGATTTGTATATAGTGCTGCCGGATGGATGGGGACAGTCTGGTTGACAAGCAAAAAGTGATGATTAAGCAGAACTTTATAGTGGACATCTGATAATGACTTCAATTCTGATTTCGAGTCTGCTTATGAATTGGATTTTAAATGGAACGTTTTGAGTTGTTCGATTTTTTGATACAGGGAATTTACGGTTGGCTAGGATGTAGCCTTAACAGAGTCCCGATACAAGCGCCACTTAAAACACGGTCTTAAGGAAAAATAAAATTAAATATGGGGTTGCGCCGATTGCGGATGATGGATGAGGCAAATGTCAATTCTACTTTAAGACTTATGAAGTTAGCATTTGTGAAGTTTACAAAAATGCTTTGTTGGGAAACTTGAAATGAATCTTGACAATTTTCTTAGGTGTTTCAATTTAGCGGACGTTCAGGGACAAAGTAAACATTTTGCTAAATGACATTCAATTCATAAATCTAAGCACATTTGATTGTCAGAAATTAAGAATGAATGCTACTTCATGTTAACAGCTGAATAATCACAAAATGTAACATTTCAAGAGTCACTACATTCCCTACTGTCATAGAACTAACTGGCAAATTAACAAATGTGGACTAAGGATGGTAGTTTGGCACATTTTAATTGAAAAAAAGAATTATTTTAATACCCGAGTGGAATGTTTCTTGTTGTCACCAAATTATAAGTGGACATCAGCATAGTTACGAATATATCAATGTTCCGACTATTATTCCGGACACGGCACGACAAACTCATATGTTCTTTTCGCGCCGCATATATGCTCTGCTCGTAGTGGGCTAACATCGCTCATCGCTATAACATTTCAATTGGCCTAAGTATTTGTCTTACGTCAGTTCCTCTTGGTTTTACCGGCAATGGCAAATATAAAGAAAAAAAAAATTAAATAAAACAAAACAAAACCAAACAAAAAATTGACTTCAAATAAAATAAAAACAACAACAACAATCTTCACCTTTATAAATTTTGCGTGGTTTTTTTTTGTTTCGTTTTTGTTTGACCATAAAGCAAAATATTAATCAAATTAACGGTGACGTAATATGCGTGGCGTTTTATATCCATATAAACAAGTTGTTTCAAAGAATTTTGCGCGTTATTGATTTTGTATTAATTTTTTTTTTGAGGTAAGTTAAACTTTCAGAAAGAAGAAAAATAGTTTTTTAAACAGAACTTATTTTTTTTTCGAATGAAAATTTATGAAATGCATTTGAATGAATCAGAGACAACAAAAATAAAAGAAAAGCAGAAGAAAAGAGATTTTATTTACTCATTAGCACCTGATTCGACAAGCGGATTTTATTCTTGTTTTTCTTTTTGTTGTTGTTGTTGTAGTTCGGCTTTCATTTCATCTACAATCAGGAGTGTTTTTTTTTTTGTATCTGTTTTGTTATTGTTGTTTAAATTATTTCTGAATGAATGAGAAAAAGTTGAGATAATTAATTTTCCACTGATTGTGTTTACATTTTATAAAAATTTATTCTAAATGGCTATTTAATTAGCAACAAGAAAAGTTGTTTGAATTTAAAATTAGTTAACATAGGTAAGAGATGAAAACAAAATTGAAAAGTGAATGACAATCATTTTGAAATGATTATTAGTTGATCAGTTATTCCTGGGAGGTTTTTATTTTGTATCGTTTCCTTCTTTTTGAATATAAAACCAATAAACAACATATGACTCTTTGGGAATAAGGTCAACATTGTATAAGAGTCGTGTTTTAACCACAATATGAAATTCCCATGAGACATATTATTTATTATTATCGACTATACCTAATGACTGACGCACATTGGTCAATAAATTAAATTGGATGACAGACTGACTGACTCTTCGAAGGAATTATGACCGTGGTTTTAATTTTTCGTTATCAGCTTGTCATTGAATAGCTTTGTAGGTATAGTTATTCAATTTTCTTAATTGGGTTTATAAAATGGAGAACAAAACAGAAACAGAAGTTTTCCTTATTTTTTATTGTCACTAAGTGGCAGCATAGTTTGGTAATAAAATCATCAGGTTTTTTATTTTTATTGAATAACATGAAAGGTAAATGACTGATGACAGTTTTCACGCTTTCAGTTTTAAGAAATTGAGTCAAATTTGAGTGAATTCCATAAATTGGGTTTATTAAACTACTTTTTAGTATAGATGGTAAAATTAAAATGGTAATTTGACAAAACTTAAGCAAAATGGCAGCAATCAACGGTCAAAGTTTTGAAGTCATAATAAGCAGACCCCTAAAATTCTCAAGATAAGTTTGTCACCTATCTTGAGAATTTTTTTTTTCATATATACATATGTACATACATATAAAAAAGAAAGTCGTTATATTTATAACTCAAGAACGGCTGAATCGATTTGTCTGAAATTTGGCACAGAGACAGATTATAGTCGGTAATAGTCTATTGGCTTCTTTTTATAGATGTTAAATGTATGGTTCCTGCGGGATAGATTTCTTTTAATGTTTCCAATCACGCAAGTACGGCTGAACGGATCTAGATGAAATTTTGCATAGAGATAGATTATATAGTCTTAAATAGCACATAGGCAATTTTGTATCCCGGTAAAAAGTATTTTATTAGGATTAAACATTGACCACGTTTTACACAAAAATTGAAGCAACTTGCATCAGTTATTATTTTACATTCAGCACAACGAAACAGATGGTTTCATTAACTAGGTCCTACCGCTCTACTTTTTAATAAACTTATGAAGTAAAGTCATCTAGAAACTATAAAACAATTGCATGAAAATCGAATAAGCAACAATATTTTTCCACAGCTTGAGTTTCTGCATCAAATTGGGAAGAAGACGAAGTTTGTTGGGCCTTTTTGTTTAGAATGTAAGAGGCTTACAATTTTACTAAAATCTTTGCAGTCATTCTTAAGAATGTTCTTTAATTTTCAATTTTGAAGGTCAAAATAAAATTATTGGAAAAAAATTATGGAACAAAAAGATGATTTGACAAAATCAAGGATTTCCAATAGTATAAAGAACTTTTTGTAGACTCATAAATTACACGAATTATATTTTCCTTTTTTTATCGGAAGTCTGAAAAATGCTTAAAATTAGGTCACTTAAAAGAAACTAAACTTGACAACCAAAAAAACTCAAGAAGTTGTATTTAAATATCCTATTTTTGTATACAAAAATAAATAGCTACGATTTATAGCCAAATTCGTCCCAAAATCAATGCGTGTCTATATCCATTTTCCAATCAATATATGTACATGAATAGTGGCAATAAAGGGTCGAAAATACAAGTTTTTCACACAGATAACGAGATAACGTCTTTTAGTTATGGTATCTCATGGGTAGCCTAAAAATAAACTCCAAGCCAACCTCCTTTTTTTCGACCCCTTTTTTTGCGTCTTTGTGTGTATGATGTATGAATGTGTATGTACATTTCCTTGCTTTTGAGTCAGCCCCTTCTTCTTGACTTGGCAAGCACAGAAAATAGGCCAAAAAATGAATATCAATAAACTTCCGGCTGATATAAACTTTGATATAGATATATTTTATAGCGTGACCTCTTTTATTATTATTTAAACATGCATATCTCCTCTTTTTCCCTTTTTTTATATAAAAAAAAATATCACTAATTACTTAAAAATTGGTTATGGTACTTCCATAAGAACTTTATTTTACCTCGCAGTTAAGAGTACATTGCATCACAAATAGCCTCCAAACTTTAAGGTCAATTATCGTCATCGTTCGTCCTTATCGTAGTAGTTTCGTCGCTTCGCGTCGTATATAAACAAAAAAAAAAAACTACGTGCGAATATTATGAAATATTTTTGTGATGCATTGCGGTGCCCTACATTTTTAAACAGAGAACGCAATCTCCCATCAAAAATAAATCACAAAACTCGTTATGCATCCAATCAACAAAAATAAAAAAAAAAGTTGAAAAAAACTGTTTCATAAAAAAATGCTTCTATAAATCATCAAGCGTTCGTACTTCAGACTTCTATGCCTTCAAAAATGAAAAAAAAATGGAAAAAAACCTTCTTAACTAAGCTAACGGCTCAATTTGCTTGAGTGAACCCAACAATAACCATCAAACATGAACTTTTGGATATTAGATAGGTTTTTTTTTTTTAATTTTAATTTTTTTTTCTCTAACTTTCAGTTGGTTTTATTAACGAGATGAGATTATAAATAGCTCCATTAGGTTCGTCACCTTTCACAATGTTTAAGGGGCAATCACAATGCCTAAGGTGGGCATGGATTGGGTTTGTGTTTGGAAAACACAAGCTGGAGTTTAAAACATCAGAAAGTTAGATATACTTTGATGCGAGAGTCATTAAGGTATTTTTTTTTGTACCGAAACGGAGTCGCGTACCGCTTGTTTTAGTGTTTTTTATTTAAGTTTTTTTTTGTCATAAAAAGCCAAGCTCTTATAAACTAATTCGTTTAGTGCTTCATACTTTTCTTGCAAGTAACTTTTTCTTCATGTTTTGTTACTACATTAACAGCAACAACAAGAAGAGTGACTTGGTTGTCATAGGGACTTCAGTTTCACCGCGTGCACATGCCATGAGAACGCATGGTTGGTGGTGACACATTTTCGTTCAATAATAAAAAAAAAAAGAATGTATTTTTTCTTCCAAAAACATTGTCGCCATCGTTAAATGTCTGTTATTTTGAAGCACATGAACAGTGGGAGAAATTGTTGATAATTTTGGGGAAAAAAATGCACATAAGACAAGTGACACTAACATTCGAACTGCATAATGCTTATGACAGTAAATGTCAGTTCTATTTTGACATTTATGCGACAGTATTTGTTTTTACTCTTTTAAGAAGACTCAGTTTGACGTCTTGCTGCTAATAGTTAAAGATATGTTAGTATGAAAAGTGAGACATTTAAAGTGACATTTGTTTTAAACAAAATTATAATTGACATTTGATATTGTCAGTTGTCAATAATCGGATGCAAAGCAATTGTATATGGTCTGTTCATAAATGTGATTTGCTTCTTCATTTCTACTTTTGAAGGGTAAAAGTGAAACTGGCATTTGACATTTCACTTTTACCCTTTATAATGACATGTCCCACTGACAGCTCCCTTACTTGAACAAGTTCGGATATCACACCCTACTATTTGGGCTTAAAGGTGTTGAAAGGGTTACCACCAGTGTCTTTTTTGAAATAGTTCAAGATTGAACAAATGAGTATTTTTATAGCTTTGCGAATCTAGTTCATTAAATTAAATTTTGACATTTATTATTCCTGCTAAAGTTCCTAGATGTGACTTTCGTTTTTGTGAGCTAGTTCTTTGATAAATGAACAAACATAATCTTGATTAAATTATTATCAGTTTTAAAATGATTACATATCCTAAAAATCTATGCTCCTTGTTAGACCTCCCTCGAGATTTTTTTTTTCTCTACTCATGGACACTCTAATCCACTGTATACTGATTCCATCGTAAATGTACGTAAATATAGGTAGGTAGCGTAGAACCCTAAAAAAATTATTGTGTTGCACGTTGCAGTGTGTGAGTTGTTGTTTTCCTGGAGTTTTTCTACACATAGTTTTCCGTAGTTTATTTTTGTATTTTGGTGTTTTTCCTACTTCCTCTATTTTAACGAAAAACAGAATAAGAACAAAAAAAAAATTCCAATAACTTTATGGATTTTCTATCAACTTAAGGACAAACACAAAATAAAAAAAAAAAACAAGTTGTATATTCTCTTCCGAGTGTTTTTGGCGACCTATTCCAATTTTTACCGCCACCTCGGGCTCCGACTCACCACCTGTCCTCGGGGGTATTCTATTGTTCTCATTGGAATAAAGCAGAAGTATGTCGATGTGTGTGTGATGGCGTAAGATACTCATACGTTTACATATACATGTGTATTTATGTATATTTGAGTATGAACTATCGCACACACCTTTTGTTTACGTTTTCGTTTCGAATTTTCGTGTAATAAACGTAAAAGGTACATACTCGCATTTATTTTCGTTTGTTGTGCCGTTCGTAAACCGCCATCAGCCATCCGCCAAAGCCGTTCTTGCCACCACCACCACCGTCGTCGTCGTCGTCGCCGCCACTGTCCGTGCGTCAGTCGTTGTCGCCGCTTAAAGTAGGTGTAATAAAACGGTCACCCACCTTTTAGGTTAGATACTATATAACCATGAGTATGTGTGTATGTATGTGTGTAGAACGATGTCGTCAGTGAATTTTCATATTTGCCGGTTGTTTGGATATTCTTTTCCTATATCGTCGCCGCCGCCGCCGCTCTGCTTTCTGCATGGTGACCTCGTGGCACTTTTTGACCCAGGTTCGTTATACATACTCGTATTTGTATCTTCCAGATAAATATATACATATAAATTTTGATATGGTTTTAACATTTGAACGCACGCGACCCGGAGCCGGAGGGACGACCGAAGCCGCGCCGCTGCCGACCCGCCAAACGATACACCAAAATAAGTTGATTGAATTGATAGCCATCGCACTGATCGTTGTCAAATTCGATTCGATATGAAAGGTTAAAAGTGTTTGGTTCCCTCGATTTATCAATTCGGCACTTGTAATTTGATCCAGCAAGCAGGTGGTGGTATGTCGATATGTATATTCGAATGTATGTATGTAAATATGTATGAAACGTGCTACGTGCAGAAGCGCGAGTTTTAATTTAATGCGAGTTTATAGTAAAGTTATGCACGTGGTGCAGTTCAATTGTTCGAAATTAAGGGTTAATAAAATCACTGCTCTTTTTAAGTACTTTAGTTTTTTTTTCTTTTTCTTTGCAACCCCTTGTTAACCTCTTGCATCGAATCGACTTGACGAGTATGTGGCTTCCTTATATGTATCAATCTGCCAAAATGTGTCTTATTAAGTTTTTCACAAAATCACGTAGCTTACTTCATTTTTACAGATTTTATGAATAAAAAAGATTCCTAGCTGAAATAAGGTTTTGAGAAACGTCTCGTTGGATATTCAAACAAAATTTGTCATGTATTGAGCATTTCTTGGAGTCTAGTTTTCAAAATCCGACTTCATGGACAAAAAAACCGACAACTCGATTAATAAACTCAAATCAAACTATTATTATATAAGTTAGTTGATTTTCATAAGCATTTCACTAACCTTACACTAATCTAAAAGAAAATCTGTATTAATAAATCACAATTAAACTCCAATTTGACAGCATTCAATTTTATATAATCTTAAAAATACGATAACAAAGCAAATGCTTATAAATTGTTCTAAGAACGACCAATTTTTAGATAGAATATTGATTTCCTTATAAATAAATGCAAATTAAATACAAATTATCTTAATTATTCAACATCTAAATGACGTTAAAAGTTGTTTACCCCCGATTTTAGTTTGTTAAAATGTTGTCATAGTGTTTCTTAAAAATTAAAAGTTAAGTTAAGTTAATTTGAATTAGATTTTAGTTTATTAATAAAGCATTTTTCACTAATTAACTCTTAATTATTATTCTACTAACTCTATGGTGAATATATGATTTTCATCATAAGTCATTTAAATTTTTGTTTCAGATAATTTAAATGTAGTTTCTAAAACGGCTTTCTGTGACTTTTCGGTAAAATTTCAAATGTGCTAAAAAAGTGCTCTACTTAATTCAAATCTTCTATCAATGTACCATATTCGGGCTAGAATTTGAAATCAAATGATTAAAAGGATATGCCAAACCTTGTCCCCATGAAAAAAAAGACAACAGAGCGGTATGGATTTTGTACACAATAATATTCGGACTTTATTGCAATCTTTAAGTGAATAATAAACTATAATAAAATTTGAACTTTATGGAACTTGGAATTAATTCACTTTTCGTCCATTAAGATCAACTTTTCCCTTGGTCCTTGTTTTAATCATTATGTCCGTTTGGCACGTACCTGTCGTTAAGAACAATTTAAAATTAATTCCAAATATCTCTGATGTGACCGAGGTCCTTATGATTTTCTCACGCGAGCCAATTTCCCACACTCTCTCTCAAAATCTCATTCTCAAAACCTAGACATTTTATATTGCATAGGAACATGACAAAATAATGTGTTCTCTTATTAGGTAGACCGGCTTTTCCCGAACCCTTATGTATATCCATACATGTCCTTGTAATTTACCCATAAACGTATCCTTTTATTGTCCGTGCAAAAAAAAAGAAGAGAGAAAGAAACAATTTAATTACACCTAAGCCAAGGTCGAAAGGTTGGCCTTAGAATTACACTATTTTGTGTGCTAATTGTACCGTTTTATTGCTATGCGTGGCATGAATTTGTTTAATTAAATCCAAAGGTCACACCAAAATGACACAGAAATAAAATCCCTACCTATTTATCCCTTCCCATCCATTTGAAACGAAACCATTGTCTCCTGATAAATGTGTGTGTGTGTGCCTCTTCATTCCCCCCTTCCTCTATTCAAATCTGCCAACTTCATATATCACAAGGACTGGGTTAATTCTTTAGTAATTAAGTCATTCGGAAGGAATTTTCTCGCCTATCCGGAGGCGGCACTGAGCGCCACTCCAAATGTATATATGTATGTGCGAGTACGTTGCTGGCTGCGAAAATTCCTAAGTGCGCCAAAGACACATCAAAGACAGAGCAAGGAAAAATGGGGGAAGGGGGGCCGGTTAGAAACTCACGCAATTTTCCGTCAATTTTCGGGAAATATCTATCTGTCTGTCTGTGGGGAGTGGTGAAGGCAGCCAGCAGCAGCCAGCACCCAGCGCCAGTGGCAGAAACGACGCGACGACGACATTCGACGATGTTGATGATGACGATGGGTTCTCGGGTGCTCGAGCGCTGACATTTGCTGAGTGGAGTGTTAATGCGCCGCGCCATGCCGCGACGCCAACGTTGTTGGCGGTGAATGTGATTTTTAGGCCAAGCACCACTCTTCGTCAAATGGCGTGGCATGGCATGGCGATGGCAGTGAGAATCTTTGTGTCTTTTGCTTTCGATAGACACATAATCCTGTGCACTTTGTGTCTGTCTGAGTGTGTGTTTCTTTTTTTTTGATTCCGTGCACTGGCAATAAAATAGGATTCACAATAAATCACCCGGCGCTGTAAACCGAGATAGAGAGAGTGAGAATTCGCTGCCGCCAAGTGACTAGGAACTCCCTTTGTGGAAACGACTATGCTGCCAGACAGCTATGAAGAAGATGACGACGGCGAAAACGATCACGAACCCGACGAGGACGAGGACGAGGACGTCTACGATGAAAAAGAAATCCAACGACGATGGCGCTCGCTTCTGGCCAAAATAAAACAACCAAGAAGATAGTTACGTTCGTGATATAGGAGCTAGGAAAGCTACATTACAATAGTCTGCCTTGCTGCTGTTGCTGACGGCTATAGGATGATGATGTCCAAAGTATGCTCCCAAATGGGTAAGATGGTATCTCTGGGCCACACTTTGTATGTGTGGGGAATATCCATCCGGGTGTGTAAACTTCTTTTTCCTGGCTAGTTTTTTTTTTTTTTCTTTTTGTGTCTTCCCATTTTATTTTGGAAATCTGCCGGAAGAATATCTATTCTTCAGACAGCGAGCAGACTGAAAGGAATTTCTATGCTTCTTTCCATAGAAAGAAAAAGGGAGGAAATTTTGTTTAGTTTGTGTAGGTAGTTGTGTGTCTGGGGGGGTTTGGATTGTGATGAGGGGTTTCCTGATGGTTATTCCTTTTTTATTGTGACCACATCAGAAGCTCAACTTATGTATATAGCCAATCCCGGTAGAAGGGAAAAGTATGTTTGAACTTTTTTTTTGCTGTTGCCCATTTTGCACAACGTTTACTCAATATTTGAATTGTAAAATTCTGGAATAGGGTTGGTCAGGCGAACATTTCTTGGGGTATTAAAATTGCATCAGACAAAGAAAGTCAAATGCAAAGAAGAAGTGAGTCATCTAAGTGAAATGAAAAGAGTCTTTTTTTTCTCAACTCTAGATACGAGTATGTCAGAAACATATTTGAGTTGAATCCATTAACAATCAATTTTGACTCTTTTCTGTCAAACAAGTTCGTCCTACATTCAAATTCGTAAACGATATGATTTTTTCTTTTTTAACAAATACATAAATCAATTTGCACACTTTTGCGAAGGTGGAATTTTATTTATTTCTTCTTTATAAAATTTGTACTTTTATTGCTTTGTTTTATTGCCAGTTCGGTTTTTTTTATGTCCCAATTAGCATCTTAAGAATGACATAAATCTGACATTTGGATATGTGACAGAATTTCAATTTTATAATTTGTTCTCTTAAAAGTTTCTCTTTTCTTGACTAACATCCGCCGCCGACCGTTTCTGGCTGTCGGTTGACTTTGAGATACCATAAATGACAATGCAATTGGAGGCTTAAAAGTGGAAAGCAAAATATCACCACTTAATTTTTCCAAAAGTGATAACAATTGTTTTTTTTTTTTTAAGAATCGTATTGAAAGTACCCGGTGGCGTATGTGGAACCTCTTTTTTTTCTTCAATGGGATGTGAATGAGAATATTCTTTACTTTCCAAAATCAAATTGTAACAAATGGAAAAGCATATTAATGATATGATTTGCTTCGACATTTCGATGATATTTACAGACAAATGATGCGACACTGATTGAGAAGGTTTGAGTCGTAGAGACCGCAAGTTTCTCCTCTACAACTTAAACTCTGTATAGACTCCAAATGTAAATATTTTCTAGAAGAATTCTTCGATAACTACTTGATACTTAGAACAATTGTAAAAAAAAAAAGTTCATCAGCCTTCAATCAAAAATATCTGCACGGATCACAGACTTCATATCTGTCAAAATACAATGACATCTGACACCATGTGCAAATCTAATGACATGTTCACATAAATGATATTACATTCTTTTCATCTTAATCCTGGTAAGACTCCCATTCAAGGATATTTTTTATCTAGATTCGTACATCTTAATCTCTATTTGGGAAAATTAGGACCTTGATCGTTTTTTGCGAAGCCCTCATTTTTATCAATTTTCTCCTTAATTTAAATTCCACGGAAAAATTCTCATGTTCGATATGCGAATCCTTGAATTATACATAAAAATAAACTATTCTCGTATAACAGTATTCCATTGGAATTTTCCCACACTAATTCCTCTCTTCGAAAATCTCAATCCCACCCAAAAATATTTCTCAAACAAAGGATAATGTTTTTTTTCGGAATTTTTCATTTTGAAAACCCAAACCCTCGCACATGCAATTCTCGTTAAATTCCCATTAGATACGGATTCATCTTCAGCCTTTTTTTTCCTCCTGGCACTTTCATCGATTAGAGAATGATCCTGGAGGGAACAAAATTTCTTTTCTATCACCTCTCCTGAAAGGCAGGGCAAGGAAAGGGAGGTACAGATCTGCCTGAGATACACCACCTGCTGTTGCTAGCCAGAAAAGACAACAACAACAAAGAATAAAAACTACTTGCCATTCCCACCGACATACACACAGGAACTAATTCAACCACCAGTTATCCTTTTGCAGCAACAGATTCAATAATTGATATTTTAAGGATACATCACCCTTAGGTGCCTACTTGTTCCTGCCTGAACTCAGACAAAAAGGATGTAAAATTTGATGCATTTGATTTTAAAGATTTTCAAGAAATCCAAATCCATTTTGGATCCATTTGTAGTTCCAAAGAAAAAAAAGGACAAACAAAATTGCAAGGTGTGTTTAGTACAGAAAAAAAAAAAAAAAAAAAATAGGTAAACAAAATTAAGAGGGAAAGGTTGTTTCTTTTAAAAATACATACACATACATAAATGTGTGTATATATTTTTTTTCAAATTGTTACAGTTTCACCAGGTGGAAGTGGAATCCATATTTTCATTTTGAAGACCAACAGACAAAAAAAAAATAGGAAAAAACTATCAAGACTTCACGGATTGATGGGTTTTCATCATCACACCAGGCCATTTTCCAATTTCATTGTTAAAGTTGTATTTGTTGTTGTTGTTGTAGTTGTTTGTGTTGTTACTTTTGTTGTTGTTATTGTTTGATAGTAGTTGAGTTTGGCTTTGGTTAGCGTTATACCTGATGGTTGGATGGTTGCTCTCTTATTGTTGTTAACTGTTGGCATGTGTGTTTTTTAATGTTTTTAATCATTCGTTTTATATTGAGTGGCATGTCAGCAACAGCAACAGCAGCACCACAAACAGCAACAACAACAAAAACAACAAGAAAAAAAAGAAGAAGTTATGACAACAAAAACATAGCATAGCAGAAACAGAAGTAGCAGAAACAGCAGCAGCAGCACCACCAGCACCAGCAGGTACAACAGCTTTTTCAGGTATGTGAAGCATGTTGTTGCAGCAACAGTCCAACAACACAGTATACGAGTACTGCAACAGCAGAGCCCAGGCCCCAGGCGCTTCTGTGAAACCATATTATACAAAGGGAACACAACGTATTCCAAAGAGGCAAAGACAATGCTCGAAGTGACGGTGATGGTGGAACTGGTCGATATCCACTATTCGCTTCGTGCTAACTTGCCAAAGAATGGAACTACAAGTATTCACTCGTCCTCTCTGGATGTTGTGGTACCTGATGGTAAACTATATACCTACTCACATAGTGGACTAAGAGGAAGAAGAAGAAGTAAGACCATCAGGTAGACTTGGAAGAGTCAATGGCAGCCGGACAGCATGCCACATTCTCTCATGGTTGTATTTTTTTTTTTGTTTGGGTTTCGTCTTGCGTCTCCATGAGTCGTCGTCGTCGTCGTCTTTGATCAAATGGAGTAGACTACATTTAAGTCCGAGTTCAGTGGTAAAGATCAGAATGAGTGTTAATAAAAATATATCATCAGTCAGACGGGACAAGAAATGTGAGAGACAAGGATGGAAACAGAACAAATTTGTGTGGACTTCGAGCCTGTTACCACTGTGAGGCATATGGTCTAAGATTATTTTTATGAACGAAAAAGAAGGATCATCGTCATCACCATTGTTGTTGTTTTTGCCTTCGTTATCGTCGTCGTTTTTTCGTCATTATTGCGGGTTCAATGGAAATGTAGTACATTTTTAAAAAACGCGCTCGGAGACATTTTTATTTCAGAAAATTCCATATGGCTTTAATTTTTGCAAACAAAAAATAAAAATAATTCCGACAAAAAAGTGCAATGGGAATCATTAGCAAAAGAAAAAAAGTCGTAAAGAAATATTTGAGGAAAATTGCGTGTGGCCATATCAAAAGAAGTCTTTTGTATATAATTTCTACGTGATGAAATTGACATTTTTCAATAAATGATGAGGTATACTATTAAAATTGGTTATTCTACTTTCAGGAAGTTAAGATGCAATCGTTTTGGGGTTTGAGTTTTTGATAGGGGAAAAATATGCAAGGAACTTCAAGTTAAACGAACTTTCTAAAAGCAGATGTCAAAGCATTTTACCGAAAAGTTATTGAAAATTTTATTGGTTAGTAATATTTTCTGGAAAATTGAACTAAACATTGAACGTGAGTTGAAAGTTGTGAATTGACAGCAGGATAGGCCTGTTAGTTTGGCAATGAGATTTAAGCTTTAATTTATCAATTGATTGTGCATCGAAAGCTTTGAACTGACAATAGAATAGACCTGTTAGTTTGGCAATTAGCTTTAAGGGTTATGTTTTTTTCACAGTTCATTAGTCTCCATAGCCGTTATCCTCAAAGAGAGTGAGAGCCTTGAAATAAAAGAAAATGGAGAAATAATAAAAATTTAAATGTATTTATCAAGTACTGATGTTGTTAATATCTGTTTCTATGCTTGACAAGTGTCAATTTAGCATTTTTCCTTTATAAATGATGAATTGTCTGTCAGTACCGCTTGGGAAATTGTTGAGACAAAATCTAGATATTTAAAAGTTGTCTCACTATCAGAGAACATCTGCTTCGATTTGCTTTGCTTATTTCTACTTCGTCGTGTCGTTATAGTGACGTTTGCGTTTATGATATCTTCAATCTAGTGATCCGAACACTAACGCAACATTCTAGATTGCTTCATTAAACCAAAATTGTGTCAAAGCACTGCCGCACCGACCGACCGACCGTTAATCGTATATAAATGCTACTCAGACTTGGCTAATAATGTCAAGTGTCTTGTCTAACTATAAAACCTAATCAAGACCTAATAACAATTAAAAAAAAAAAAAGTCTCCCATCAGTATCTTCCCAAATCATTCGTGAACTCAAAAAAAAAAAAAAGAAGAAAAATACAATAATTTACCTAAATGCTTGTTGTTTGTTATGCCTATAAAACAAAAACAAACATTAATTTCTTAATTAAGATGTAAACTAAAAAAACTTTTCCTTTCCCCAAGTTTCTTCTTTTCTTTTTTGAAAAAAGTAGGTACACACTCATTTATAAAAAATCGTTCTTCAAAAAAGAAGAAAATTAATTTAAAGTACTAAAATTTTGCGTTATAAAAAATAATAATTAACATGCGACGAACATTTTTATTTTTTTTTTTCCATTTAATTCCCCCCACAGACCAGTCTCACCATAATAATTTATTTGAACGAAGAACTCATTCGTCTTTCCTCTTCTTGTTTTTTTTTTTTTTTGTCTTCAGGTTTAAAAACCATTTAACATTTAATTTTTATGAATAAGCATAAAGTGCATAGACACGAACCTTACAAATAAAAATATATATAAACCATCTTGAGTCGAAAAAAAAAATACCCCATCAAAGAGGACCACCTGTCATTGTGTTTGGTTCGAAACAGGGCAAACGAGCAAACAGACCAAATACAAACGAACCTTAAAGCAACAACAACAACATTAACATCAATAAAAACAGCAACAGAACCCAACACAAGAGAAAAATTTCATTTAAACGAGTGCAGATGAGGAAATTCAAATACAAAAAAAAAAACGACCGAAAAAGAGCGGTTCTAATGCATGTGCAAGATGACGACGACAACGACTTTTTTTTGTAGGCAAAACGGAGGTGTCTTCGACGGCCGGCAGAGGTGAAGAAAGACCAAACGGCATAAGGAGGAGTGACAGCAGACAGAAGAGCAGATGTTTGTCATGCAAGAGAAGATTTAAAAAAAAATACTTATTCAACAATGCGCAGTCGTAAAGAATTTTTAATACCTACGAGTATAGTTAAGGATGAGGCGTTGGATTTCGAAAGAAGACGGTAGATTTTTATTACATAATGCTGGAAGGTTTTTAACTGAATGCCATTTCACTGTCTGTTTAAGAATATGGTATTGAACGAAACTTAACGAAACTAATATTTCTGATTTTATACTGTCTACTATCTACTTCTTTTTAATAATCGCTAAAATTTCGACGAAAAGTTGTTTTTAAGAAAACTTAACGAAACTGTTTTCATATTTTTGTTTCCTTTTAAAATTTACTTCTTTTGAATATTAAAAAAAAATATGACATTTATTTTATACTGAAAATGAAAACTTTACAAAATTTACATTTGCTCATTTTGATAAACAATTCTTTAAAATAAATATGAAAACTGAACGAAACTTCACGATACCAATAATATATTTTATTTAATGGCCAAAAATAGGGTACTTTACTAATTAAAAAAAAATCGAAAAACTGAAAACCAAAAATTGAACGAATCTTTACAGATATTAAATTTTGATATCAAAACTGAACGATATCCGAAAAAATGTTCTTATTTTTGACCTTAGCAAATTGTCTTCAATTTAATACATTTAATACATCTTTCTATTTTGAACATTTGAAGTGTAAAAGCTGTCAAAATACACAAGAATGTGCAAAAAAAAATTGAACGAAAAAAATAAGAAGACAAATTGACGAACGTGTTATTAATTATTGGAAAGATAAACTTGAACTTAAAAGTGACCATCTAGAATGATGTCGGATTCCTTACGTGCAAAAATAGAACTTAACGAAACTTTTTTAACACCCATTAAAAATTAAAAACTCAAAAATGAACATCAATTAACTTACAACTCGAATCTACCCAGACTATATAAGCGTTTATCTGGGCTCAATTCGAGGATCGGTCTTGCAATCTTCGTCTGCCTTAGTTCGGTTTTATGTTGTTTTTTTTTTTTGTTCCTTTTTTCTTCAAATGCGATCAGTTCCGATCCAATGGAATTTTTTATATTTGTTCCTTCCTATCCCGTTTTTTTTTCTTCTTTATTTTTTTTGTTTTTTTTTGTATTATTATTTTCCTTTCTTTTCGAAGAGTAGATATTGAGGGGAAGAGGAAGTTGCACATACTCGAACAAAACATCAGCAGGCAAACATCAGTGCGGCAGCATTTTGATAGATACTTGTCTTGCATTCCACATAACTTCGTTCTTATACTCGAGTATGCATCTAGATACTTCTTGTTTTAAGCGTTTTTAATGGAGTTGCTCTCGAGAGATTTATTTTGGTTTATCGTTTGTAGAGTGTAAATATTGGATTATTCCAATTTAGCTTGTTATAAAGAGGTAGGTAGAAACGTGGGGAGATACCATACATATAAAGAATATACACCTTTTTCGTTTTGAAAGTAAATATAAAAATGCTTGAATGCATACAAAAGATTGATATACATAGTTTACCAAAACAACAACACCAACAACAACAAATCTCGATCAAATGCGGATTGGATCGATTTTTATTTATGGAAGAAGCGCCTTTACTTTGAAATGCTGATGAACATTTTCAAACACAAAAATTGGCTATTTCTTTGCTCCTTCTTCGGTTTTGTTTTGTGCGTTCTTTGAAAAAAAAAAAAAAATTGAAGAAAACGAAACATATAAAAGAGTGTTGAATGACCTGGAAATTTACGTACAGGCTTTTTCGTTAAGTACATTTTGTAGAGTAGTACATCTTTCTTATATTTTTTTTTTTTTCGTTGATTTATGTACTTCTACTAATTCTTTTGAATACGAGTGTATAGGAGTATACTCGAATGCAGTTGAATCGGGTAGTACACGCAATAAAAGAAGCGAATTGATTAAATCTGATTATGCCTCGATGATAGCGTGTAAAGTTTGAGTGAGTTTTGAGTTTTGTTTTGTCGAAATTTATTGCATTGAATTGGGAATGACATAATTAGATTGGACGTAGGCATTCATATCAGGCATGGAGGGGTGAGGGAGTTTTATTGAAATATTCTTTTTTCTTTTTATTGGAGATTTGAATTAATGTTGGCGATGAAATGATTGTGATTTGTTAGGTTGTTGGAGGCGGCAGAGTGGAAACATTGTGTATAGGAAACTATGTTGCAAAGTAGTGATTTTAAGAATTCTAAGAATTTTGTGGGGAAATTTTGAAATTTCAAGACTTTGAGTGAAATACATAGTTTGATTAGCGTGAATGGTGTATGGATGAACGAAAGTTACATTTGAATGGAATTTATGCATTTTCAGTTTCACGAAATTTTGTTTCCATGTCCAATATTTTGATTGATTGCATAACTTGAGAAAGTCATTCGAGCTGTATAAAGTCTCAGTTTTAGTATTTGAATGAAAACAGGAAGTTCGAAAGAAGTGAAATTATAAATTACAATGAAGTTCTAAGCACAGTAACAAATTAAAAGGTTATTGCGTAGGATTGTCAAGACAGAGATCTAGGTTTTATACTTGGAGACTGTCTCTAAGAATAATTATCGTTATGAAAAGGTGCTTCTCAAATTATCTCTTCAGATTTACCAAAAAATTGTGGGTCCGCTCCATTCCTGTCATTTTTCGCACGCTTCAGCGATCGAGAATGATAAATCACCAGTATTTGGTTCCTATTTAACTTTTAATTCAATTTCAAATGATATTCTACTGTGACAAAAATAGACCGAGTAGAAAATGGCCACATTGTATTGCAAGTTTAATATAAAAACATACTATTTTTAAAATCATAAATAAATATAATTTTCATATGCAAAACAATATTCAAATTCCCCATAGACAACAAGTATATACTCACCTTTAATTTAAAACAATAAAAACAAAGTATTATTAGATACCAACAACAATACGAGACGCCAAGCGTCCTTTGACATTTTCAAATCCATTAAATTGATTATGTTTGTGTATTTGTATTGTAGCTACCAATGTTCATATGTTTGTGTAATCCTTGAATGTAAAATATTTAATGCAATTTAGATTCGACTTTATATAGCGTGTTTTGTTCTTTTATTCATATTTTTTTATTTTCAAATATACAACAACAATTATTGGTATACAAAACAATTGCAGGTCGTACTGTCCGTCAATTTATTGCATTTTTGTTTTGTTTGCTTTAGAAACAAAAAATGAAAAAAAAACTAATAAACGTGAGTGGTATTATGGTTGTAAGTTGCACAAGTTGGTGGAAGTTGAAATAAAAATAAAAACATCTGTCTTATAAAAGTGTTACCCTAGGGGTTTATTTTGTCTTGAATTTTATTTGTATTTCAAAAAATTCATAAAACATTATTGTTTGCTTTGAAAGCATACAAAAGTAAACTATTGTTTCTCTAATGACAAAAAAAAAGTTTTTCAAATGTCTTCAGACTTTATTGATTTGAATTATTTTTCTATACCTGAAATAATATCAAACATTGTAATTAATTTTCTTTTTTTTTTCTGTTATATTTTCAGCTATGAAAATTCACCGGCACAAATATGCAAAATCGAAATGGATCAGAATATGAGACCGTTAATGTTCAAAGAAATCCTTTTCAAATAAAGGAAACGACTTATTGATAAAACAAAAGAATATAAAATCAAACAACAACAAAAAAAAGAAATTATATTTAACGAATTCAAAAGTGGCCTTTCCGCATAAAAAGAAAGCCTCTTTAGGATAATATAGTAACACACAAAAATTCTGCAACCAAATATAAAGCAACAGCAACAACAACAAAAACACATAATGACGGCCGAATATTCAGCACATCCTGCATTAGCTTCAAGCATTATCCAAAATAGTCATAGTCAAAGTGGCAGCACTAATAATAATCATAATAATTTAAATAGTAGTAGCAGTAGTAAAAGTAGTAGTAAAAAACATTCGAAAACCTCACATTCTAGTGGAAGTGGCGGTGGTGGTGGTGGCGGCAGCAGTGGCGGCGGTGGGAGTTTATCCATGAGATCATCCTCCTCATCATCCTCGTCGTCGTCCTCGTGCTCGTCGTCATCATCACCATCGAATTCACCATCGAAGTCGAAATCGAAACTCACAATCAATCATCAAACAGTAGCATCACATTCACCAGCAACATTATCATCACTATCAACATTTACGTCACATTCATCAGCAACATTAGCCGCACCATCATTGCCTGATCGAACTGCTGCGGTGAATAACAATTTCAGCAGCAGTGCAACAACGACGCCTTCTAGTTCACCCGTGCATCATCTGCATCATAATTGTTCGTGTTCGAGTGCAAGTGGCAACACTGCGACAGCAACAACAACAACATCAACAACATCGGCCAGCGGGAACAGCATATCGAACAGTAGTAACAATGTTGGGACATCTTCGAATGCGAACCACCAACACCATCATCATCATCATGGGACATCGACAACAAGACTACCGCAATGCTGTCAGATGACAGCGGCGGGTGCAGCCGCGGCAGCAGCAGCGGCGGCCGTGGCTGCGTCTGCTGCTGCTGCAGGCAATGTAACCGGATGTAAGAAGTTAACGAAATATGATCCTCGACTGGGGCCGTCGCCGTATCGCCAGCTTTTACCGATCGCGTTGTGCATATTGTCTTTCGCGACGGTATTTAGTATATTAATTGTTTATATGGATACGACAGGTGAGTTCAACAGATATTTTATCTTTATCTTTATCTTATTTTTTTGTGTTTAAATCATAGAAAGTATCTTTTTTCTACTAGCCAAGGCCTAGGCTAAATGGGGATCAAGCAACAAATCTAACGATGCATGAGCATGGTGTGTGCCAAAAGATTAAGTGAATGGCTGAGGTCATGTTACAAAGTTTAAAGTGGCATAAGACACCATGTGCGTCGTCGTCGTCCGGATTAAAAGTAACTCATGTTGTCCATATGTGACTACTTAACGTGAGAAAATGAGAGAAAATTTTGTTTTGTTTTTCAATGACATTAAGTTGAAGTAAAAAATCTACATTACCCAATAATTGTAGGCTTTATAAAATGAAAGAGCTAATTGACATATGTATTTTTAAATGGAAGTACATATTACCTTTCAACTGTCAAATTAACTGTCATGAAAAATACGATTTCTAATTTTAATCACAATGTTTTTAATTGTCATAATTCAATATAGCTTGAGCTGTCACTCCTTAAATCAGCTGTCAAAATATTAAACGAAAAACATCAATAAAAACACTGCAAAAAGTAACAATTTGACGTTTCAACAATCGTGTTGATCAGAATAAATGGCAGCCAGTTTGACGGATGTGCATAGATTTAACAATATAAGCGCTATAAACTGTCAAAGTTTCGAAATGAAATTAAATGTCAAAACGTTGTAAATCTTTATGGCATGATACTTTTAAGCCACTTTTTCAGATCGTTTCTGGTTGCTAGAAACATACATTTTAATGCAGATGCATAATGAACATTAATCTTAAACTTTTGTTTCCTAAAACGAAATTGATAAAAACTTAAATTGGCAACTCTGTCTTAGATTCACTCAATAAAATATCCTCTTTATATAGGAACATTGCATAATAATTTCCAACTCCAAAGGTAAAAAAGTCGATTCCAAAGCAGCAACAATAAAAACCAGGTCAAACACCAATCAACCTATCCAATCTGTCCTGTTTCCGCAATGTTACAAGTATAGTGAAGTAGTCTATTATTTAAAATAATCGCACACCACCTACAACGTTTTTCACACGCTAAAAAGCTATTCATGACCTACCTTGTGAGTTCTGAGCGATTTATAATAAATTATGTCAAACTTCTAAAACTAGAAAAACATCTCTATATAAAATATTTTCCTTCGATTTAAATGTCCGACATTGAGCTTCCTTCCGTTTCCTTTGGGAAAACCCATTGAGGGCACCTCCCCAAAAAGGAGCTATGTATATTATAAGAAAAAACTACTTCATGATTTCCAATTTTTTCTCTATTCATTCATTCTTCAAGGAATGTATTGGATTTTGTGGTGATTTTGGTTAGCAAATTCCATTTAAGTAGGTTAGAAGTCTAAGCCATAAAAAAGGTGTTCTTGAACTATAAAGCACGATATCCAAAATAGCCATGTTCTATTCGAGATTAATTGATTTCGTCATCATACATTTGTGTTTGGTTTAGTATAATGTACCTTTATAAATCCTAAAACAAATTTTTTGACAGCTCTGGACATTTACATATAATTTTGCTAGATTTATGACACTGCTATGACACATGTAAGCATTATGGCAAGTTAGCATTTTATTCTTGAATTTGTGTTTCAGTCCTTCCCTAAATGTGTCAAATATTCTTAACCATTTATTAGAAGAAAAAAAAAGTTAATGTTTGACAGATCAAATGTCATAAAATTTATAAATGCGTTCATCATAAGAGACATTTTTTACCACCAATGGAAAAGAGCCGTATTAATGTAGACATACGATGAAATCAGAAAACAGTGTGGTTAAATTGAGTGATCAAAAAAATAAAGATACCAGAAAGCTCTCATTTAGCCAACTGTCAACAGAATTGTGTCTTCCTCTAAATAGAATGATAAATAATGAATGTTCGACCTATTACGACCGGCAGTAAATCTTTTTCTAGTTAGGAAGAAGAAGAAGGAAATCATTTTATGCCTCAATTCAGAGAGGGTTGTTTGAGTTAAAGGAGGATTGTTTTTTTTTTCTTGTTTGTCAATTTCAATTTAGACGATTTGTATTTTAGATGAAACTATATGGTTGTCTGTGTTATTATGTATTTTATGAGATAACATTAATATTTTAATTGTCAAATTATATTCCCTCTTAAATCAAATTCTGAATAGATTGTTGGTTTTATGGTCATTTTGTTGTATTTAAGGCCAAGTTTTTTTTTTATTGCTTTTTGTATTCTATTTCAAAAGTCATTTGTGGGCTATTAACATACCGATTATTGTAAAGTGAAGATATTGTGAATTGAAAGTGGTTTATAAATAAATAATCCAAATTTAGTTCCATTTCAGAAAGTGCAGTAAAGTTTTAAGACCTGTCATGCAATGGGCATGTCATTTGTGGGCTATGACGGCAACTTTAAGTTGCGGACAACACTGAATGAGTAAAGTTGCTCTCCTTTCGCTCACCAACTTTCTGGAATTCTTTGTTTTATTATAAATTAATACTCTAGTGTTTTGTCAAATATGTCAAACGAAAATGACATTTTTTTTTAAATTTAAAGTTGCAGGCAGTAAAAGTTGCTCGGTGGGCGAAATCAAGGAATAGTTGCGTTTAGTTTCCGGAAAAAAAGTTTCACTAGAAATTCTTGCATATCTCAGCAACTTAAGGTTTTAAGTAAACCTTGCTCCATAATTAAATTTTTGTGGACCTTTTCTGTGCGGTCTAAAAATTTCAAATTTTTCTACACATGCCTGCTATTGTCCTAAACTTCCTATTCTTCTTTAAGTCTTTGGCTCAACTCTTGTTTATAAATAAATAATCCCAATTTAGTTATATTCCAGAGAGTACAGTAAAGTTTGAGGACCTGTCATGCAATAGGCAGCTAAAATGTTGGGAATTTTAAGTTGCGGACAACATTGAATGCTCAGTAACTTTCTGGAATTCTTTGTTTTATTTTAAATTAATACAGTTTTGTTTTATCAAATATGTCAAACGAAAATGACATTTTTGGGTTTTTAATTTAAAGTTGCAGGCAGCAAAACTGGCTTTTAGTTTCCGGCGGGAAAGTTTCACTACAAATTTCTGCAAATCTCAGCAACTTAATGTTCAAAGTTAACACTGCTCCATAAAAATTATGACTTAACCTTTGCAAATGGATTACACACTGTGGACCTTTTCTGTGTGGTCTAAACGTTTCAATGTTTTCTACATACATATGTCTGTTATTGTCCAAAACTTCTTATTTTTCTTTAAGTCTAATTCACAAAATGACCCAACTCTGTCTCGACTATGTATGAATTTCAAAATTTTTTAAATAAAACGTCATCTGTCAAAAGTATTCATAATTTTGCTTTTTTCTGTCAAATAAAGTCGATCCCAAATTCGTATGACGTTTCGAACGAAAGATTTGTACGTCAAAAGACCACGTTAGCCAATTCCCAAGACTCCCTCATCTAGTTACCATAAATTACAAACAAAGAAACCGATTTTTCATACTTACTTTTCAACAAATATTGTGTGTGTTTTTTCCTTAATTAAAAACATCAGTTCCATTCACCGATGACGTATAAACTCAGCCTTATGTTTCTTTTTAACTTCAACTTTGACAGAACACACCATCATTAAATCGAAGAAGAACTGTCTCAGAATTAACATCTCATTTCCATAATCCAATACGCGATATCCTTTGTGTTTCTGGTTTGATTCTTGGATTCGGGGATTTCATTTCAAAAAGAAGAAGAAGACAACTGACAAAGGAGGAAGGAACTCGCATCGCACTCAAGCGACAAATCCCAATCGCAATGCAATTAAAAACATTCAACTCTTGTGATTGGAATTTTTATTGTCTGGTCTGACGATTTTGTCTTTTAGTAGGTTCGAGAATTATATTGACTCATGATAATGGGCAAAAGAGTCGGGCGGGTTCTGCCGGGTGCTGGGAGCCAAAAGACAAAAGACAAAAGGATCCACATTCGAACTTGGATTTAACTTAATCGAATACCTCCCTAGAAGAAATCCCATCGATATCACCCAATGGATGACATAGAACGGGGAGACGGAAACGGGAAACTCATATAAAGAAGTTGCTGGATTGAATTTTTAAATTCGCTTTGTGGAAGCAGCTTGCTCTTGCTCTGGTGCTGCTCTTGTGATGGAGACAAATGAGTCACAGTCTGGTTACGCACCGCACCGTTTGTTGTTGGTTATTGTTGTTTTATGGAACAAACACACTTCGTGCCGTTTCGTTTCGTTCCGTTTGTGTGCGTTGTCTTCCTAATTTGGTAACGCGTGCATTTTCTTGATTTAATTGCTCCAACGAACCACTACTGTCTCCAAACTCCAGTCAGTCACTAATATAGTGTGGTGTTGTTGTTGATGGTGAATGGACAACATGACAAATGGATGAATGGATGATTAATTTGTATTCCAGCAACACTGACTAGATCAACCATGGAGCGGACTGGGGTTGGGGGCGATGGTGGTGGAAGTTGCGAATGGAGTGGAGTAATGCCACCACCACAAAAGTCACCGTATAGTGTCCATGCCCATAGTGGAAGAACTCATTAACGCCGGCGCATATGGATCGTTGTTGGTTAATATTTTGTCGAGTGTGTTCCATGCATTGTTCCATGTAGATTAGTACAAGAAGCAGTATGAGAAGTTGATTCTCTCACCAGGCCAGGCGAACTGAAGGAGGAAGAAGACGAAGAAGGTGGAGGAGTTATTATAGAATAATATTGCAAACAGGAAGGCACGATTTAGATTTGGCATAGAATCACGCGCCCACCGCATATACAAACATACAACGTATAGTATATCTCCTTGGAACATGTGCTGACAAAGACCGATGATGGTGGAAGTCCTCCTCTCCTTTCTTGGCCAGAGAACTTCTATGTGTGATTTTGTATTTTCAATAACACAAAAGTGTCAAGGTGGGTGGAAAATGCCTAAGCCAAGGAATTTACTTGTCCTTAAACAAAATGAAAATTTTGTATAATGGAAACGACAACAACGCGATAACGACGAACGTGACACTCAGCAATGCAGCAAGGATTTGGTCAGAATTTAATTCCATTTGGAAAACAACAATTCACTACATAGAAAAATTCCAGAAATACTCTATTCTTAGCTGCATTATTTCCTTCCTCCTCAAGAGCAGCAGGGTATAAATGTTGAATTGGATTTGATGAATCATTCACTTGGTTCTGTTTTTTCTTCTATTTTTTTCTTGTGTGTTCTTTTCTGAAGGACTGCATTCAGGAGTTTTATAGAAGACAAACAATCGAGGGTCAATTCCATGATTAAACGGTCGGTCGAAGAGGAAAGTAGTTAGTTTTGGGGTTCCGTTTGTTCAGCATTACGACACGGTACGAGGGCTCAACGGAGTTGAATGTTTGATTTTAATTTTTCAATTTCAAATATTTACCCTCTCGCTTGCATCATCATCAGGATATTGAATCGAATGACATGAATTTTCGATTGAACTTTATATGGTGGTGAATAAAACTTTATAAATGGTGTCATGTGCTGGAGTTGGATTTAAATTTTGAATAGTTTGCAAGTTCTTTTTAGAATCGATGGTCCATAAATGTATGAATGTGTTTTTAATCAATCGATTTCCGAAATGGGTTTTCTGCACAACTTTTGAAATGGAATATAGAAGAGTTTTGGTTATGTTTGATTAGGAAGGAAGTGATGGGTTCACAGGGTAAGAGACATTACAATTTCCTTCGTATTCAATATGAATACGACTATTAAAAGTTCTGAAAAAGTGTTATTTAGAAAGTTTTCGTCGATAGTTCACTGCAATGTGATTTAGAATCCGAACAGAACGAGCGATCCATTTTACTTAAAGTTTGAACAGATTATTTTTTTGTCGAGGAACATTTATGAAAGTGGTTGACAATGATCTGGTGTGGATGAAAATATGTACAAACTCTTCTGTAACATAAAGGTGAAGGAAAGTAGGTATACCATCGGAATGGAACAGATCTTTAAACAGAAATCCGTAAAATAGAAATCCGACATCAGTCTGTCAAGATCGAACGAAACACTTAACCACAGAAAAAAGTGTGCAAAAATCTCTCCAATATCATTTAAAATATTAACAAACACATCTGACATTATTAATGAGCTCAAAATTTGACGTTTAAATGTCAAAATGTGAATTTAGCTGTTTTTTAATCATTGTGGAGACATTTTTATTTTGGCAGAACATAAAAGCAGGGATGGTCACGAGACAAGTTCCGATAAACCTTTTGTAATCTCTCAAAATAAAAAATGTCGAATTGGTACCAGTCTTGTATAGTTTTTCCGAAAATCTTTGAACCCATTTCTGCGGGAGACTACAGTGCAGTATGTTAAATCCCCCCCATATCATGTCATTTTATCATTTTATTTCCGTCCAATATCAAATATTAACATTACTGTACTTTATTGATTCCAGTCTAATTCCCAAAACAGAGTGCCAAATGCTACAAAACACACAATTAATTTGTCAATCGCATGCATATTGCATATTAGGTGCTTATATGTATTTGTATGTTTTCCAAAGAACATTCAAACTTCGAAAAATCGTCAATGCAAGTTTTTGAAATGAATATACATATAATTTAACAACAATCACGTACACGTGTTGTATGCTTAAGGGAGGGGTAGGTACATAGGTACCCTTTAATTATAAACAAAACACATAACATATTCCCTGGTCTATTTAACCATTTAATTGCTGTTCTTCTATTTCTTGAGTTTTTATTTTTACCCTTCGACCTACATTCAGTATTCCGCGTCATATCCTATAAAACATGTACCGTCTATAGAAGTTTCCCTGCTCTTTGCTCCTTGGTTCGATATTCTTAATTGTTTTCCTGAATAACAAACGATAAATTAATCAATATGTAAAATATTCAACCACCACCGGCTTGGTGGAGCGACGAGTAGAACCGATTAAACCAAAACCCTACTTTTACCAATGAGGGTTGTGCATCCCCTCCGTCGCCGCTGCCTTGCCGGTGCTTGATGGTTGTAAATAATTAAACACGAATTTCCATCAAGTACTCGACGTACTCGACGATTTCGTCATCCCAGGGCGATTAAATAAAACAGCAAAAAATTGTGGAAAAAAAATCGTATTCATGTCAAGCTGGAAGAGTGATTTCTTTTCATTTTTTCAGCACCTCCTCTTGTTAGGTTTTTCATCAAACGGAGCTGGAAGAGGGTTGCAATTTATCTTCATCACTGATTGTCGTCGTCAACGTGGTTGTCGTCGATGGCGATGTCGACGTCGTTGGTCTTTGGTCTTTGGACGTCGTCGTATCGCGTCCGTCGTTCGTCGATGCCGCCGCAAAAAATTATCAATGAAAATGCGGGTCGCCACTATGTGTGCAATAATCTACACGAGTCGAGGTATAGGAACAACTCTCGCTCAAAGTAAAGACTCTCTCTCTCTTGAAGGCCTCAAACCCTAGGCGAGATCATTGAGCTGACAGTTTGTCAGTCACTCAGCCAGTAGTGGAAATAATCGGGCAGCACTAGCAGCAGCGATTACAATTTTTTATAATTTTTTTTTATTTTCGTTATGTTGGTTTTGTACTTTTGCGGGGGTGGCCGATTAAAGAACACACTCTGGTTTGCTGTCGTTCATCGTCGTCGTCGTCAACGTTGTCGTCTTGTGGTGTTTTCCCCCTTCCTATTTTAAACATACATACATACTTACGTACTTAATATCAGCTCAGCGACAAGAGAGTTAAATTATACGATTTAGTCTTATGAATCACATCCGGTGTTTGTGCAGCATAAATTTCGCCATCATCGTAATAATCATCATCATCATCATAATCGTCATCGCTCGCACTTTATGTTTTTTTTTTTATTATTTTATTAATAAAGCTAAGACTGTGACTAGGTCTCTTCTCTTGTCTTGTCTTGAGAGGGATTTTCAATTTTTTTCTTTTATTGATTTAAATTTATAAAGTTCACATCAAGGAAACGATATGAAACGATAAAGAGACAGGCATGGGAATATGGCCAAAACTAACAAAAAAGTTATAGCAGCACAAGTTGTCATGTTTTTATTATTGTTTGAAAAGTGCTGATGTTAATGGTGGACAGAGTTGACACTTTTTTCTTTCTTCAATTTTTTAAAGATAAAAATCAATAAAGATTGCTAAAATTTTAAAAATTTCAGTTCGTCCGATTGACAGATCAGTCATAAAATAACTGTCATAAATGTCTTAGAATACGTAACTGTCAGATGGCGATAATACTGTCATTACATATGGATGACAGTTATTGTCTGGTCACACAATTTTTAACAATTGACAAACTATAAGGAAATTGTCAGATTGGCAGATGTCATTTTTTTAAGACATCTGTCAATTGTTGTTATTTTATTCATGACTATATTTTAAAAAATCTTTTAAGAGACGAAAAGTTAGTAGCAAAACCGAATTAATCGACCCTGTCATCGTTTAAAAATTATGAGAAACTTCTTTTTAACTTACGAAAATTGTTTGTAAATTTTAAGTCCATTGTGAGTACGAATTATTCAAATAAAGTGTCAACTCTAATTTTATAGGAGCTTACCAACTACTATATGAGTGCGTTCAATGTCGTTTAAAATAAAACGAAATGACGGACATAGAAATAGAAGACAAAAATAGTTCGGAATAATTCCACAATATCTTAACTGTCAACTTTATAGCGTCTATATTTCAAGGCTTTCATCTTCCAACTCCAACTCCACCACCACCATCACTACCATATCGCCACCACCGGCCGCCGCCGTCAACAACCTATCCTATATCTTAAAGTACACGACTGACATGTGTGTGGCAGATTTAGGCTAATGCGATTGTGAGAGGCTAATGACTCTTGGCGTAGTCTCTGATCAATGCACTCACTGTCCAGTGTTCTGTGTCCACTGACCAGCAGCGTTGGCCATAAGCGCTTTTTTTTCGCACCCACTCTGCTGCAGGTAAATACGAGTACACCTTGTTTTTCTTTTTTTGGTCTTATATCACTCTTGCTTCCAATGGTGCATCGAAAATCATTAGAGAAATGCCAATGAAGAAGAAGAAGGCTACGACGACGACGAGAATAGAATGAATTTGCGGAAGTGCTCAAAGGGGTTTTGACCATTCTAAACTAATCGATGTCTGATGGGGTTTAATTGATGACCGCGTCACTCTAAGAATAAGCTTTATTCCTAAAGAAATGCAAATGCTTTTTTAGCCAAGCAAAGACTTGAGAGTAATTGGAGAGTGTTGGTTTTATGTATAATGAGCTCATCTCATTATTCGATTTAGATCAATGTACAGTTGGAGCTTAGATTAGTTGAAGTATTGATGATGAGCTTAATTTTAATTAGTTAAAATTATATGCAAATTAAGTTTAGTTAATATATTGTAACTGTACTTGATTTTGGTAATTTCCATATGAGTAAATTGAACTTAGAAAGTTAAAAAAACGTTATAATTGACAGTTATTGAAATTTATGACTTCCACCGAAATGTAGACTACTGCAGGGTTGTCTGCTAATTTTTAAACCGCAGGGATGTCATATGTGACAATGAATAAATTATGAGCCGCTGTATGGTCACACGCTGCAGAAGTCTTTAAGAATCGTAAGTCATATTTTTTCCTTATTAATTAAAAATATTGCACATACAAGTAGTAAAAAATTATTCCTTTAAACAAAGTTTAAACTGAAAACATTCCTTAACAACGCAGTCCAAAGATTTCATTGTACTTCGACCGACAACGGAGAAAAACAACAGACCAATTTGAACTTTGTTCAGTTTAAACTTTCAAGTGACTAACCTCTCATTGTCTTATTACTTGAATAAACAAACAATGACTGGGAATAAATTGTTTCAATTGTCTAATTGCTCAATACAACTTTTATTTTTTAAACAACTGAGTACATACCAAGCCTACTATCAGTTTAAATACATCAGCTGTCACCACCCATCATCAGTGGCAGCAGCAACAGCACCCTGTCTGTCCCTCCATTCGTTTGTCTGTCCGTGCGTCTCAGCTCATTGTCTCTCCTTGTTCCAAACCCATTTTGGCCATTGTTCATGGAGTCTTGAATATACATACAAGTGCTCGTCTAGTTTCTTCTTATCGTCTGCTCTGGGTCATTAAGATAAACAACAACATTTTGCTCAATTAAGTTCAACCTTTGTTTGCGTTTTACAACTTCAACACCTCCTTAATGACTGAACAACACAAAAACGAAAATCAAGACACGAAAAAAAAAATCAGATCGGAAAATCTTGCCTTACAAAACAGAAAAGAAAATTTCCGAATATAGTGTGAGAGATTTTTCGTCGCGAAAAAGAAAACTGTTTTACTTCTTTTAATTTCTTCAATATCCATATAATGTATGCCTTTAGTAATTTTATTATTTTTTCTTTTGCAGAAATCCGACATCAACAATTCCGCTTGAACATGTCCAGAGATTACGATTTCTTCGGTGTAGCACAAGATGATCCAACACTCATAGCATTCCTACGTGAGATTCACATGAAAAAGTATCCAATGCATTTCCTTAAAAACGCACCAGCGGAGCATTTGAACTTCACCAACCAGCACGAACTGACGCCGGAGATGGCCCACTATGTGGCCGATCTAGTTGGCGGCAAGCTAAACGGTGCAGCTATACAATCGCTAACCGGTCAAGCGGGCAATCTTATGACGGCCCCATGGTTGGCGGAGACCCTCAATTGGGCGGGGGTGATTGTTGAACCAGAACCGCGAAGGTATTTCACGCTGCGGAAGCAGAATGTTCATCGAGCGAAAATGCAGGTGGTTCATGCGTGTGTTTCGCCGAATCAGCATCCAAAGGAGGTAAGCTACAAAAAAAACGAACAAATGCACAAACAAGGAAAATAAAATGAAAATATGTAAATTTGTTATAAATTTCAATTGGATTCGGATAAATTGCTACATTTGTACTCTTATACGAGTATGGTCGGTCAATGCCAATTAGACTGTTGTTGTGAAGAAAGCAGTTGTTACGGCAGTTTGGGCATCCCCGAGTAAGGTTATTATGTTGTAAAACTGTACTTGGCATAGTTGATTTGTTGAACATGCATTTGAATGGGTATTCAGGTCCCTCCTGAATGAACTACTACTACTACTACTAGATCGAGAAAAGTAGATCCCCGTAGTTTGAGTTTTAGAGGAGCACGATTAACACCCAATTACGTGATTATTTTGTCTGAAGCTACGATGTAAGCCAAGAGTCAGGGATAAGTTATTTTATTGATATACAAATGAAAGTGGCAGAAAATTAGATTTTTATAAGTCGCAAACTTATTATAAGATTTAATTTTCCCACAGTTGTTAGTTTGGTTTAAATTTAGTTCAAGCGAAGCAGGATGGTAGTGTCCGACTTATCATTTTCTTTAATCATAGCCAAATCCTTTTAAGAAGTCACCTTCTGAAATAATATACGAATGTCTATTTCAGGAAATGAGCCTCCAAAATTGTAATAACGAGTGCTTGTTTCCAAATAACTGGCGAATTAACAATGTCCTTTGATCTACCTGGTTCCAATATCAATTAGACTGAAGTAAATGTGACACACAAACTTTCATCAATTGATCCCACTTACATTAGTATCAAATTGTACAAAACTGTTTAACCCTTTTATGGAGCTATGAATCAGTTCGAATCAAACCCTGACTAATGTTATATGTTACATATTTTTATTGTAATCAAATTGAAAATGTTCTAAAATAATTCTTTTCTTTTTGTCTGCAGGTAACTCTCCACGACGATGAAAACTCAGAGGTTCGAATTAATAGTCTGCTTGACGAAGAAACCTCATGGTTTAATTCCCGCGTCAAGTGTTTTCCACTCTACACAATTATGTTGGCGTGTAATCGCATCGACTATGATCTCCTAAGTCTTGGCGTCCACGGTCATGAATTGGAGGTAAATTCCTAATAAATTTATACTATTGAATTGAAAATCTAATCATTATTCTTGTTTCCTATTAACAGGTTCTTCAAACAATTCCCTTCAATAAAGTCTATATTGATGTGATATCAATTCACTTGCCGGAGAATCATGAAAACGTTCGCGGTTACGTTCAATCAATTACAAAGTTCCTAATGGGAAAGTCATATAAGCTGCAAAAGAGCTTTGGTCATAATTATTTCTATCAGAAGCTCAATTCGAATCGAACACGTAAAAAAGACATTCTTAAAAAGCCTTAATTATTGTCCACATCGTTTGTGTCCAACTAACTCAATGTAATTTACTTGTTTTACACTCTCTGCGCTCTCTCTCTCTCTGTCTCTCTATATCTTAAAATTAAAATAACAAACAATTATACACTACTTAACAACTAAATACCAACCAACAAAAAACACACACAACAAAAATAACAACCTAACAAAAATGAGAATTATATAAATATATTATTAAATTAAATTTAACAGAATTTATAATAAAATATCATTATTTAGCGAGAAAGTTAACAAGAACAAAACCATAAAATTTGTGAGAATATATAACTAGCATTTATATATTCAACAAAAACCAACCACACAAGTAAATATCGATATAAATTTATTGTAAAAACTAAATAAAAAATGCATCACTCACATAAAATTAATAAAAAAACATACACACTCACCCAAACACCACAACAAAACCATCACACACTCAAAAAACGAGAAAAATATTATGTTTAAATTATATTTTTTAATTTAATTTTCCCCATGTACAAAAAAACAACAACAAAAACAAGAACAAAAAACGAATTGTTTAGTTTAAGTAATTAATTAATTAATTAAAAAAGAAATGTTTTCCCTTCTCAATTCTTCAAATTACGAGTATATAATTATAAATTAGTTTACTTTAGTTTTATTATTATTAATATTATTATTTTTTCTGTGCGTTTCTTTTTTCTATCTTCCATTTACGCTATTAAAATGCTCTATATATATAAATATATATTTTTTGTATTAATTTAATTATACATATATTATTATAAAATATAAAAGGAAAACAAAGTTAAATTTTAAGCGTTACTTTTGTAAGTAAAAAACATAAGATACAAAATGAAACAAATTTAAACTATATTAATAATTATTATCATATTAGTATTTTTGTTTTGAAAAAGAAAACTGTCGTCGTCATTTAAAAAAACAAATATTGTATTGTTAAGCTTTTTTCTCATTTTTCTGTTTTAATATTATAAATTATTTTTCTTTTTTTTTAAGAATAAAAGTAATTCGATAATTGTCAACAATATAATTTAAAAACAAAATTTTGTTTATTTATTTCTTTTGTTATTTTTTTGTCTCATCTTTATCAAAGCTTTTAAGAATACCTATATGGATTTTTTTTCGATTAAGTTCATTATTCGACCTGGAACTAAAATAATTCACCGATTGCCTACACTTTTTCTAGGATCGTTTTTTATCGTAAGAAGTTTAATATTTGTTACCTTATAACTTTAGTATGATTGAAATCTATATCTGTTTGAAAACTTAAGTTAAAAAATTTCATTTGTCCTCATACAACTCAATTACTTTGTGATTCATGGCTATTGAGTTTTTATTTTCAAAAACTAAAATACGCAGAAATCAAAGAATTTTCAAATAGAACTGCCCTTTTTTCAACTTCAATTTGATTAAATGAAACAAGTATTTTTTTTCTTCGATAAGACTGTCACCTTTTTTATACACAGCATGATGGTTTTGAAAAAGAAAAAAATAATTTGAGAAAATTATCGAAAACCCCCTTTCTTTTAAAGAATGTTTAATTGTTTTAATTCTCTAACAGAGGGCATTAAACTTAAACCTTTGATATAAATATAACTTATAAGTTGCAAGAGTGAAGACATAAAAAAGATAGGAAAATTGAAATTAACTCTTTATTTGTATATTCATTGAAAACACTCTCAAGCTGTTCTCATTTCATAGTTTTGGTTTAATTACTTTTGTATTTTCATAACGTGGGTTATTCTTTGTAGGTAGCTCTCATTTCCTTTTTTGTCACAACTTTTGTTTAATTTTCTCAAAGCTGGTTCAAAATGTTTTTTAACACGAAAAAGAGATATTGTTAAAATTTGAGAAACTAGCTTTTTTGTATGATTTAAGGAAGAAGAAAAACTAAATTAGGAATTTTAAAACGTAATAATAAAAACAGACGCCAAGTGATTAACAAGGCTATTTTTGTTGATTCGAATTAATAAAATTTTGAATAGAAAATGTTTGCCATAGCTTGAATTACTATGATAATTCTGAAACGCAGTAATAATTGAAATTACTTTTAATATCTGAAGAATGCTATTTGACAAGACTTGCTATATATTTGAAACTGATTAATAAATTTTAACTTAACAGATCTTGAGCCAGCTTTAATAAACTTTAGTTATTAGAAAAAAAATCCAACGCATTTAAAATTCATACTTACATTATTATCAGTTAGTATACGAAAATAAAAATTAATCGAATCAGGTCAAAATTATCATCTTTAAAGTATTAAACCACAAAACTATCATTTAAAAATAATATTAAACAGTTTTCTCGGACTAATGAAACCGAAATAATAATATTACGTAATAAAATATACAAACATTACACTAATACAAATTATTCACTAAATTAGATAGAATTTAAAATTTTTTGAATATTCTGCAACAAATTTAAAAAAATTAAGCTAAAAGCATAAATAAAAGGTGTTTGGAATAATAATGGTTCAGGACTTCAGTCAAAAAGGGTGTAATATAATGAAAATTTATTTATTTGAAAACAAAAGCAAATTTCATTTATAAAACCATTGATTCAGTTGTGAAATCTTAAAGCACCTAAGTAAACATAACCATTACTATTTCAAAGACCTCATAGAAGGGTAAGTATACGGAAATAAATAATAAGGAAATCTGCTCATTTAAATCCAATTTATCTATTTTATCATTCTTAATTTTAATTTCTATAGTTTTTTATTTCGTCAAATCTTTTCAATTTCGTTTCGACTTTCGTTTTGAAAATCTTATTAAAGAACATTCTTTTTAATTTGAAGTTATTGACTACTCCTTGCCTACGTTCGTTTAAAAAAAAGATAATGTTAACTATTTTTAAAACAAAAATGTTTATATTTTGTCTTATTCTATTTTTTTCTTTAATATAACTAATTAAAATGTTGTAGCAAAGCAAAAAATAAAAAATAAAGTGGAGCAGACAAGGAATAAAGTTAAATAAAAGATGTTGGTAACGTAAATAAACAACTTGTTTTAATGTAGGTACTGTGTATATTAATCCTTAATTTTTATTAATTACACATTTTAACACAAATTAATTAAATTATTACCCAATAGGATATACAAATAGTAGAATAATTGCTCATTCGAAGTTTAGATTGAATTTAAAATTGAAAGTTATTGCGAATTAAAATAATCCTGAATAAAACTCAAAAATACTAATTCCTGCATTGGTAATCTTGGAAATATTTTACTTCTGGCTCAAGAGGTCTACACGTTTACCATCAGTTTTCATAGCTACATCCAGACGTATATATTTATCAAAATTTTAACTAAACAGAGAAATTTGAGAAAAAGAATGTATTTTTCAAACAAAAAATTCAAATTAACGATTGACTTCGCTTTGAACAACGTTTCATATAAATTATGATACTTCCCAGTCATGAGCTCTTCTATGAATGGTCTGCTATTCAGAATACTGTAGAACCAGGTCCGCTATTTCGTAAAACGATTATCCTTAAGATGTTTTAAGTAGTGATTCCCGTTTTTTCTGCACACTAGCATTTATGGCTATCGTTTTGATTGAGTTTGAATTTGATTGCGTTTCAAAAACAGCTACATTTGGTGTGACAAAACTTTTTACACTTTTTTAGGTGTTTCATAATCATTTTATTTTGTTTAAGAAAATTTAAATAATAAACAGAAAACGAAATTCACTTTACGGATTCCCTACAAGACCCTCGGGTTCATAAAGATAAGAACATAAATAAAATTAAATCCAAAATTGTGTATTTGTGTTTAAGTTCATAACTATTCATCTAGTGAGATCATAGTGATTGAATATATTCCTTCTAAAGACCATCTTTTAAGCAGTTAAACGTCATATGTGCCTCGAAAGCAATTAAATGGAAATAAAAGAAAACATTAAAATAATTGAATGATTTATTTGTTCTTCGTGATTTAATTTATGAATATTCAAATTATCAAATTATGAACATCAAAAACATGCTTCAGTAATAAAAAACGCATAAAAAGTTATTAGTTCTCAAATTTCAAGTCCAAGTGGAATTCTTTATAAATTGTTCAATATCCTTACTGTGTATGATTATTAAATAAAAATGAACAAATCACAATGAAAAACAAATATTAGAATTTCGCTGTACATAAATTATTTTATGATGAAAGCTTCAATAAAAGTGAAGACAGATAACATTTCTTTTGTATTATTCAACTTTTTTTTCTCAATTACGAAGGACGTTTCTCAAACGTTGATTAAGTCATCGATGCATATATATGGAATACATTTGAAAAAAACAACATTCCCAGGAAATACAACTAGCACTTAAAAATGCCATGTCACTTCACTGACTGAAATCAGAAAAAGCAATGGATTTTTGCCTTGACACAAAAGCAAACATCTAACAATCCAACTACGTACCATGTTTGTAGTTCCATGAATTGAACTTCAATTAAAAGTGTGTTGTTTTTTTTTACAATATTTTCCTAGAATCATAAAGTACTCGTACTGCACTTTTGATGTTGATAGTGTGAAAGAGTAAGTTATGAATTTTAGTCAACTTTTGTTGCTTCTCTCTATGAAACACTCGTAACCTTTAAACAAACTACGAGTACAGAGACGAATTTCATCATAAAACTTATCCTTGGAATTGGTTGGCAAAAGATCAAAGTTCTTTTAATATCTAAAAAAAAAAAATTATAACATAAAATATAGAGACAAATAAAAAAGGACATAAAAAACAATTCAATATCACATCCTACGTAAGAAAGGAGTTTGCTATTTATGTTTGCACATCCGGGTCTGCAAACTAAGAAGCGTCATCGTCATCTTCATCATGATTATCATCGTTCGTCGTTCGGGTCCTGGTGGAGACTGACTTCCACCCCCAAATTCAATTAGGGAATTCTCTCTGCCACCGCTGCTGCTGCTGTCAAATAGAAAAGTTTCACTGCTGCCGCACTAAACGTCATCTTATTCAGTTACAGTATAATAAAATAAGGAAACATTAAGGGACGTGGAAAAGAACACAAGGACAATATACCTTTCTACCTATCTTGCCATCGTTCTCCAGGTTCCACCTCGCCGCTAGGGGACGACCCACGACCGACGACAGAGACGACAACGACGGGTGGACGTTAGGTTTTTGAACAGGCGTCATTCCATGGTTCTCGTCAAAAAGAGTTGTTGGTTGATTGGAGCTTTAATGGATGCAATGGGCACGATGAGAGTACACACATGATGCATTTAGTCGTGCTGGAGAGCAAGGATACTCTTATACATATATGCGGACATGAACACGTCACCATCACACCACATATGACTACATATATGTATATGGACGTGCCAATCGTTCTATAAGGGCCAAGCAGAGGCGTATTCCTCCTATGTAAGTACGAGTATATGCTCATATTTTCACAGGCGAGTAGAAGAATATGCTGGTCATCCATTATTGATATTAGGTTTCGCTTTTATAAACAGCTTTGAAGTTAATAACGAAATTCAAACACATCATTCATCGTTTCCTTGTGGAATATTCCGGAATACGAGTAGAGAGTAGAATCTCTATGGAGCCAGGATATGTTAGTGAGGAGTATATTGTGGACGATCGAACGTTATCCATCAGGACGTAACTGATAATGAATACATTAAAACGAGACTGAGGATGTTTACTTGTCAACTTAACATGTGACAGTAAGATTATGTGGAGATTATTGTTAAGTTAAAATTAGAAATTTTTAAATTGAAAAAATGGTTCTAAAAAAAAAACGAATATCAGAGTCGAAACAGAATTAATGATGGTTAATTTGGATTGCGAAGAAAATATACTCTCGTATTTCTAGACATCTTCATCGATTCCTCTTTTTTAGTGTAAGAGATGGGGCAGAACACCGTTTTTAATCCAGCTTAATTTAAACTGCATCGATATAACTTTCTATAACTTAAATAGGAAGTTGTAAGACTGAATTAAGTATTAAGATAGATTTTTTTCGTTCTTGATTCTAAATGCATTGTCTTTGATTAAAAATTGTTGACACCAGGATAAAATAAAACATAAAAATAGGTAGTAGCCATTACAATATCGTTTAGGGTAAGAATTAAAAGAAGAGGACCTAAGTGACTGCCTTGCGGAACACTTGTTGTAGCATGGAAATAAAAGGAGAGAGCATATTTGGAGGAGATATTAGAATAAATCCATCACAACAAGACTTATTGAAAATTGAGAGTAGATAGGTTAAAAAGTAGAAGTGTATGTGATATTTAATCAAGAGAATTAAGAGCCTTGCTTAAATCAGCGGAGATACTGTCTACTCCTGTTTCGTCTTTTTCTGAGGCTAGGAGCGTAAAATATATCGGAGCACATTCTTAAAAGAACAGACCAGGGTTAACTATTGATAAAAGAATCAGACAGAACAATAATTCAAAAAAGTAAAATATTTAAAAATACGTCGCCGTGGATAAAAAAATATGACGTATTAAGTAATGAAGAAATTGGATATATGGAGTTTGTTCTGAAGTGTGATTATCCTTTAATTTAAATTGAAATGACTTAGTAACCTTCTTTTCTTCCTTTGTTAAAAGTTTAAACTGGTAATGGCAACATTTTGTGCATATTTTAAATATAGTTTTCTTCAAAACAATCCCATTTCCGACAGCAAAACGTATCTTAAAAAAAAAACAACCACCTGTTACGAAGCCTCTGAGATGCTAAGTCCCAAAACCCTCGAATGACATGCTCATATACTCTTGGTAAATAATAATTAAGAAATCAGCACAAAAAAAGAGTTATTTAGGTTTCTATAGAATCCTCAAATCTTGGTAAAACCAAAATGACCTTATGCCAAACGTCCAAAAGTTAATTTATTATTATGGCTGCTGAGGTTTCGTGAAGAAAAATTAATCGACTGAAAGTGCTTAATCCCACTCCTCATAAGGCAAACTTGTAAATGACTTTTATTGAATCCCACAAGGAACATGAGAACCCCCACCATCATCGTTTGTGAATTATCCCACGTTAGACAAAAATACTGTAAATATTTTTCAATATCAAATTTAAGGTAAGAGAGTTCAAAACAAAATCTTACCGAAAAACCGTAGGCTATGGGTCGAACGTCGAAGTTGAACATGAGCCAAAGATTGCTTTCATAAATATCAATTTACACCCAATAATAACCCAAACTAAATGTCAGAGGATCATCTTAAGACCCAACTAATTACTTAACTTCAAAACGTAGGAAGAAGAAAAAAAAAACAGTAAATTCTTGTTAAGCATAGCTGCATTGTGAAAGCTCAGAACTGCCTCACAAATTCCAAACAAAACTGATTCCCACTTAAAAGTTCGAAACAACAAAACAACAGCAATATCCTTTATTAAAACTTTCTTGGATGCAAAACTATTTATGTTGGGCCATAAGTTTGGTATTAGTGTGCAGGACTACGTGTGTATATGTTTCGTCCTCCTGCTTCCGCCTTTCCATCAGCCATCATCAAAATCAACATCCACACGAACGCGCATCCTGCATGACAATACAATTATGTACAAGACTCAGAGGCAACAGGCTACTTCCTCAAAAAAATATAAATCCACGCACGGACGACATCGCGCGCAGTCGTCCTGGTCCGCCAGTCCAAGGCATCCCCCAAGGCGAACCATATTGCCCCTCTATGTTTTTTTTTTAATCTCAACAAAAGAGTCTTTCTCTTCGAGCAGTGGCGTTGCGTAATTTGAACTTTCCAGATAGCGGGCGATTATTTATTTATGTGTACCCATATCTCTGATGTTACCCCTACAATCCTACATGCCACATAACCCAAGGGGAGGTTGGTGTATATGGTTGTGGGTGTGAGTATGGAGCAACCTTTGCAAGAAGTACCACATATCTATCGATTTTCCCATCGAAAACAGCTGCTGACGGTGTTGAAGTTGCCTACGCGGTATAAATATCATCCCGCATCCACAAGTGAATTCCGCTCCACTCCCATACAAATACGAGTATGTAAATTCCAACAAAAACCAGAGCACACAAAAGCTCCAACTCTAAACTCTGACACAAAGCTCCAGCCTGCCCGAAGCTATACCCAACTGGTTGAGGAAAATTTTCTCGACTCTAGCATTCAGTGGGACACAGTCCTTCGGTGATGCTAGCGCAAAACAGTAATACAAGTGATAAGAGTGAAATTCTTCCTTATTTTCTTTTTCCATTTTCCATTTTTCAATTATTTTTTATTTTCCTTAAGTCGAGACAATTCAAACGAAATCCCGGAGCTCAAGTTCAGTCTTCAGTAAGCCAGGTTCACAAACAGAACAACTCTGCAGTTGGTCCTCTCGTCGTCGACGACGCAGAGTTTGAGGAGGGAAAGCTTACCTTTTTCCCGATATTTATTTAATTCCAATTTTCTTTTATTTTTAATTCCCTTCATTTTTTCATCTTAGTTGGTACATTCCCTCACCTTGAGTCGGAGGTATTTTCATCCACAAGTCGCAATCTAAAAGGATTTCCAAAACCAGAGAAAATCTATTTTTTGATTTTTCATCAAAGTGCTCCAGAAAGTTTCCATATTAAATTTTCCAAGTCCAACCACAAGAACCTAGACCTTTTTTTTCGTCCCCCCATCAGAGTCGACCCTATATCCCACCCGATCCGACCGACCTACTAAACTTTGCCCTTTTTCCCCGATTTTCCGATTTTACTTTCGTTCGCAATCGCATTTTCACAAATTGGGTGCATCCTAGATTTTCATTTTGAAATAAATTTGTCCGTTTTTTTTTTTAGTTATTGAGTGAGTTATTGTTGTAGTTGTTGTTGCGTTGCGTCGCGACTTTAAAATAACGATTTGATTTTGATAAATTATTCAGTTTTCTGAGTGAAAAATTTTTGCAAAAAAATTCATTTATGTCCGAATTGCGTCGTGGAAAATGGATTAAGTTCAAAGGAGTTTCATGTAAATTTGAGGTGAGTTTTTTTTGTTTTATTTTTTTAATTTGGTTTGGTGTTTTTTTTTTTTGTTGTTGTTGTTGTGAGAAAAGAAAAGTGTGTGTATCTAAATATTTTTGTATTTATAATTGGCTGGACAGGGGAAGGGCAGGATGTGTGTATGCATTTTTGTGTTTAGGTGAAAAAATATTGGTGTAGGTACCCTAAGTACCCAAAACAGTTAAAGTGAAAAAGTAGTAAAATGGTAAGATGTGTAATATTATTTAAAATATTTGGGAACTTTTGGTGGTTGTTTAAGTACAATTTAAAAAACTCTAAAATATTTTCGTGGAAAGGATCTGGGAAATCTCTACTTTTATTGTATTCCAAATTTAAATAACAGTTCAACTTTCAAAAATTTTGTAATAAGGACTCATTCGAATAGTCGAAAACGTTGTATAATGAATGTAATTGTTTTAAAAAATGTTTTTGAAAATTTTCTTTCTGTTTATTTGTTGCTAACATCTGCGTAATGGAAGACAAAAAGTTTAAGCTTTCTGTTTTGTGGAGTAAAAAGTTAACTATTTAAAAAACTCTTTTCAAAAAGTGAAAAATAAATAATACTTTCGAAAATACTTTATTTCTTATTTCCATATGATGAAAAATAAATGTTTAAGATGTTAAAACCTTAAATTCTTGTTAAATTTTTAAAGAATACTTAAGCTTCATCTTCTTAAGTTGTGTGAAATTTAAATGTTCCTGAAGTACGTTGATAATAATTTTCGATGCTTGATTTTGGCTTTTACTTAAAACTGTTCGACAGTTAAGAGGAGAAGATTTACAGAAATCCTTTTTTGTATATTTTTTCTTACACAAAAATTACTTTGCTCGTCAAAATACAATAATGGTCTATGTCTACATATTTTGTTTCCTTCAAAACCCGTCTGAATTTAAAGTGAAAAGTTGCAGTTGATCATGACATGTCATTGACTTTAAAGTCATTCTTCTCATATTTCACTTCTTAGATCGTTTATTGGCAATAAATATTTTCACCGATAAATTTTGTCTTGGACTTTTTCAGGACCAAACAAAATTAAATTAAAGATTTAAAGTGATTTGATGTGAGGAAATAGTTCATTTTTAATTTAAGACTTTTGACAAGATTTGAAGGAGTCTTTTACTATGTTTCCACAAAATAAAATTCTTAGATTTCTCCTTTTTATTTACATATACATACTTGATTTTGACAGATTTATGTTTCGTTGGAAAATAAAAGGACCTTCAAACTATTGGAGGAAAAGTTGATGAAAATTTAGAAAGATGGAAAAATAGAACTCAGGATAGTGGCTGCAACCTTAAGAGCTATAAAATTTAACTTAGACTTACAAACATTTCTAAATATGTAGACACAGTTAATGCTTTGATTTTTTAGTGTCAAAATTGTATTTGTAGACATAATGCATTGACATTGACGCGAAATGACATCTCATTGCAACTTCACTTGGTTTAGAAAAGCCTTGATGCTACAATAGCCTTAAACTCATTCTCCAAGAATTTATTTTTAACAATTTGCCAACATTTTATACAAATACAATTATTTTTGTTCTTGTAAGTTCTTATTTACCAGAACTTACTTTTTGTGGTTTTTAAAAATTATTGTACTTATTTCGAACAAATTGGACAATTGGATTGGAGATCTTCAAAATCTCAGACATTATTTTTCCTTCTCCTCCTAATTGCTGACAATATTGCATTTGATTTTTGGGACCGATACCGATAATTTATTAGTCACGATTGCAAAAGTTTTTAAAACTTTTAAAAATAAAGACGATTAAAAAAATTGCTTAAGAATAATATTTTTCGAAAAATGTTTATCATGTTCAAAAATTAAACTCTCAAGGATTTCAGTATCACTTGTGACTGATATCAGGAATTTATTTTTTAGTAGAGCATTTTTTTATTTTTTTATTTATGAAGAACTAGTTAAACAATTTAAATAAAAAATGTCCTTCTTTAGTTCTTTTTCCACGAAAGAACGAATAATATGACTTTTCAAAACTCCATAATTTTCTGTGACCTTTTTTATTTGAATTTTCCTTGACGTCACAAAAACATTCAAATAATGTATTTCCTTATCATCAATCCCACGTTACAAAATAAAACCCACAAAAAAAGAGATGTTTATGAGTTCCAGTTAGAATTTTATTTTTGGGGCTATGACGTCTTTGAAAAGCTAATACCTATAAACTTATGTGTAGGAGTTGACATAGGACGTAATGTCAAATTTTAATAGTTGCAATTCGCAAAAAACTGAGATCCTTCACAATGATAAGATATATTTTTTTATTTTGTTTTCACATTTGTTGCAATATTTGTTTAAAATAATTATTTAATATATGTAAGCTTTATAAAAAACATTTTTTAACTGAAAAACAATTTCATTATATATGTAGGTAAGCGAATGTAAAATTCGTAATCTTTTATCAATCATCTGTAATTTCATTAAGAAATTTATTTCCAAAAAAAGAATAAAACAACCATCAGTAACATTCATAAATGTATCTACACCTACATAACACATTATTTTTAACCTGTGGAAGCGTATTTCTCCGTTGTACCTACTTTTTATTTCCCAGACCAAACCCACTGCTCTTTTCCAGCCATTTCCCTGGAAGTACAAATATCTTTTGAATTACTTGGACTGATATCAGCACAACCTCTGTTTTCTCTCTCTCTCTTTCTCTTGAATGAGCTTTTTCTTCACTCTCTCTCTAAGATATGTATCCATCCACCTCTGTTTATAAAGAATGAAATGCGCATATTGTTGATATAAGAGACATGTGTCCAAAGAGGACAACATAATTTATAGTTTCTGGAAAAGTGAGAGAATATTCCTGGAAGGAAATTCTCCCCCCAAAAAAATAAAATGGGGATGTTAGAGTGGAGATTCAAATTCACACATAAATACTTTCATATTGCCTCATTTTGAGATTGAGATTTTCGAGGGGAAACAATGAGCTTTTTATTATCAAATGTTTTGACTATCTCCCGAAAAAAACCTGTTGACACTGCTCTTGTCGAAGTGAAGAAGGATGTGTTAATAAACGTGATGTGTTATACTATATACTCGCATAAAAGTTCTGATAAAGTACAAATACTAGTAGAATAATAAAACAAGAAATAAAAACATACTCGTATAAGATACGACCGACCGAACGTGTATCTATTTGCAAAAAAAAGAAAAAAACGAAAAAAAAAAGAACACACATCCCATAGATACTCGTACTTGTATACCGTACCGAAACTCATACCACAAGAAAAAAGGAAAAATAATTCATAGGTTTTGGAAACGTAAGTATGAGAACCAGAATCCTGGAGCTGGAGCTGGAGGTTATTTTTGACGACTCGACGAGAGTATATTAAGGGTACCGAACCGAACAGCACCGAATCCTACTCCGACTCCGATTCCAAGCTTCGACTTCAGTTGATTTTCAACCCAAAGTGAGACATTTCAATTTCGTGTTCATTGGACTCTGCTTGTTTTCGGATCGGAGACGGAAGCCACCATATTGACATTTTAATAAAGTCTCGAAGGTTTTTTTTTTAATTTAAATTAAGTGAGATATTTTCGTGAAAGATACAAGAGAGGAGAAAAAAGAAATAATGAAATAATAAAGTGTTCTTCTTGGGAATTGTTTATTAATTTATTTAGTTTTTTTTTCTTCTTTTCGAGTGAAAGTGTGTGTTTTTTTCGTTTTGATTTGGTTTGAATTAAAATTGCTCAATGAAATTCAGGATGATAGGGTATGTATAACAGTGTGTAATCTGTAATGAATATTAATGTAATCTAGTTTGATGACGTAGACGGGTGTTTAATTGACGTCATATATAATTTATCTTTATTCAAACTTATTTTGGTAAACAAAATTAATTAAATTTTTGCTTTTTCAATATTAATTCATTGAGTTGAGAAAACAATTTAAAATTTTGTGGAATTTTTTTAAAGAAAACCTTTTCTTAGATACATCACAAAATGTACAGAAATTCATCAAAGAGGTTTTCGAAAACCCCAAATTCATATGTATGTACATATATTTCTGTAGATTGTTAATGGACGAATTGTAAAATTTATTCCACGTCTTGTACGAGTATCTTGAAAATTTATTCATAGAAACTTTTACTCCCACAAGAAGACCAACTCGAATTTAATTTAATTTGTGTGAAAACTTCTTGAGGGTGTTAATTTATCGAAGAAGAAGATGTTGTGAATAATTTCTTTTTCTTGATGTTTATGGATGGATCTTTGGTATTTTGAAGTTTTTCTTTTTTTCAAAAACCTTGGATATTTTCGGTTTTGAAATAGAAAACCCTTATATCAGGATTGTTGACTTTGGAATTAAGAACTTTCAATGTAAAATAACATACATTAAAAAGTAGGAAATATTTTCACATCCATATGCTAATTCAGCATGGAGGTTTTATGAGTTTGTAATGTACAAAGATGTGCTTCCATGTTTTTGAGAAAATGTATGTATTATAGTTTTTTGGAATAGAATAAAATTTACAAATTTATTAAATTATGTATTTAGTAGTAACAGAAATAAATTTTAATAGCTCAATTACACATTCTTTTTCGCGATAAATAAATTTGAAACGGATTTTTTTTAATGGTAACAAGTATAGATTTTTTAAATAAAATAAAACAAATAATAAATCTCAAAGTACACTACTTTGAGTTAAATAGATATTTTAAAATTTTATACAACTTGTAAATTGTGCCATATGTTTTTAAAAAACTAATTTAACTGTTGTCACAAAATTATAATAACATTTTTTGTAAATTGAATTCAAAAATTAGCAAATTTCAGATAAAATTTAGCTGACTTTTTTTTCGATGAAAAGACTAGAAACAGTTTATTCCGTTACTTCTAAATTTTACAAAAGAACTTATTTTGTTAATATTTTAGAAAAAAAGTTATAGAATAATTTATTATTGTTCTTGCAATATGCTATTTAGTTTCAAAAACACACGACCAATATAAATTTTTTTTAATTGACAGTGTTTCGAATTTTTCTTTTATTTTGCTCACAGTTTTTTGTCACAAATTATTCATTCTGTCAAAAGATTGTTTGTTACGATCTTTTCAAGTAATTTTTCCACGGTAATGATATGTAACTTTGTGTTCTAACAAAATTTTCCTGAGGATTGAACATTAAATTTTCCCCGAATCTAAATTTTTAAGTTGTATTTTTAATTCAAAAGATTCTTTAAATCGAACTGATTCTTAAAATCGATACACCACTATTTATTGTCAAAATACATTTTTTGAATAATTTAAACTTGAGTATCTTTCAAAAATCTTTTACAAAACCCTTATAAATTAAATATAAAACGTTTTATGGGGGATTCAAATCTTTGAAAAATAACACCATTGTGTAGGAAAATAACTTAGACTGTTCTTTTTGAATTTTGTCGAGCCTGACATAATTAAAAATTTAAGAAATTAAGTTCCAATAAAGAAACATTACTGAACTGCAAGACTTGCAGTTAAAATTAAAACCTTAAAATAAATCATGGAATTTCTTACTTAGTTGCAAAGGAATTTGCGGCCATTTACCCTGACTCAAGTGTCTATAAAATAAAATCAATCATACACAATCAAAATGTTTAATTAAAGTCCTTATATGTTAAGACACTTCAACTCGCAATGAATTATCTTAATTGACTTTTCAAGATGACATTGTTAAGTGAAATTGATGACCTTTTAGGTTTGGAAAATCATTATTATATTGCTCTTCATTTAACTGAAGTTTTGAATTTTCTAAGTGCTTTTCGGGATCATGTGTCATTTTTCAAGACTCTTAAAATGTTTTGTTTGAAACCTTTTCCAAGACTTTTAAATTGCTAAATGTGTTTAAATGAAAACTGTCTAAAAGAAATCTATCAAAAATTATGTTACTTATCATAATTAGTCGTAAATTTCTTCGTCTTGTCACTGAAGTAACATTTGTTTCATAATAAATAAAAATACATTATTTCCCTTTTGATAAATTGATATCACTTCACTACTTATCTTCTTTATTTGTTCATTTTAAAGGAAATTCGAAAGCTTTTTTTGATAAAAAAGAAACTTTAATCTCCTGCAACACAAGATAACGTACCTGTGTCAAAAAAAAAGTGAAATTTGACTTATAAATGTCAAAGTCCACACGAAAAGTCACTAAAGTCATTATTTTTACTCCTTTTTTTTTGTTTTGTTCAAAATCCACTGAGTTGCAATATTCCTGAAAGCATTTCGTGCAAGCTTAACCCTAAACCCTGTACAAAAAATTGATTTTCATCCTTACTCGTATATATTTTTTGGTTTGCTTCACTTTTGGTCTCATTTTTCAATTTTAAGGACATGCAATATCCATGTTTTGATTAAGTGGGTGGTTTTGATGTGCAGAGTTTTAACTTTGACATTTAAAACGACACAGACACGGACACGGACACGTTCACGAAGGCTATGTCGTTCTTGTAACCAAGTTAGCAAAAGACTTTTGTGACTTTCAGGAAAAAAAAACGAAAAAAAAGAAAAAGAAAGTTGTGTGGAAATTGTTGTTAATGTCATCGCTATCGCCATCGCTGTCAGTGTCGAGCATCTTTGTACGGAAAATATGAAAAACTAAAAAATTCACTCTGGAAAAGTGGAAATGAATATTTATGTATTTATGCGCTTTCACAAAGTGGCAGGTGGAAGTGGTTCTATGAGTCGGGTGGGCGAGCTGAGTCCTCCATGGTAAAAAGGATTTTAATTAAATAATCTTTCATAAGTACGAGTATACATGAAATGTTGACTTTTGTTGCATTATGAATGTAGGTGCGTTTTTGTACGTAATTTGAAGTGTTCAAGTGTGAGTAATATGCATACATGAAAGATGAAACATTATGAAGAATGGAAATACTTTTTTGAAAAAATGTTTTGATACTTCAAACAAGAAAATGTCAAAAATGATGGCCCAATAATTATAATAACCCACAAAATAATGTTTATACTTAATATCGCCTAAGTATTGCGAGAGTGCTTAATTGCGAATTTTTAAAGATTGTAGATTTCTCATTGCCATTTTATTTTTCTACTACAAATTGTAGAGAGTTTTTAAAAATTCTAAGTTTTGACAATCATTAATATACTTGAAATAAAAAGTGGATTTTCTTAAAAATCATCCCTTCAATTGTATGGACTCGCAAATGGGAACCACTTTCTTATATAATTTTCCTATTCAAATATTTCATTCAATATTTTTCAAGAAATTTGGAATTTTTGAAAGTTGAAACCATGTAGGTACATATTTTATTAAGTTTTAAGGTGTTATTTGTACTTGTTGTCTATATGTAATAATAAAGAGTTTTTGCAATACAAAAAGTGAAGGACCTAAATGACTCCCTTGAGGGACTCCAAATTTAACATGAAAATAATTAAAAAGAAAATGTCTTATTTTTCTTAAAGAGATATTTTACAAAGATGGAATAGAATCTAGATGGGAATTGGGAAAGAATTCAAAGAGTTAATGACAAGATATAAAGTTATTTTCTCCTCAAACTTTGAACGGTAAAATTGCAAAAAATCACTACAAAAACCATATTTTCAAAAAAAAAAAAAATTATTTAGTTGAAAATAACAAGAGTACCTAAATCTATTTTTTGTCATTTTTAACATTTCAATACAATGTATATTTTTTTATATTCTAAAAAGTAATGAAAGATGAAAAAGTGTAATCCTTAAAAATCTACCTAGTTTTGTTTCATTTTCAAGTTGCTGATTTAAAAGTATTTACAAAATTTAATAGGTATTTTTGTTGTCTTCGAAATTTGTATTATAATCAGATTTATGATTAATGTATAGGTATTCAATAAAAATACTCAAATTCCAAAAACAAAAAAGTGATAATAACTCGCCTAATTTATGAATTTCCTATTTCCCTTAAAAAAAGGCGACAAAATAAATAAACCGTTTTGTTTTCCTATAATTAACTAATTTGGATCACGCTATGAAATTGACACTACTAATTTATTTCATTATAACATAATTTGAAGGTTAGTTATAGAAATTAATTAAAAGGACATTGTTTGTTGTGTTGACACAATTAAAATCGAATCAATCAAATTGATTAGTTTTGAATGTCAAATGAAATATGTGGTCAAAAATTGATATTTAAACTTTTTTGCATTTATGTGTTCTTTTTGAAACTCTAAACGCCTACACAAATTTGCAGTTAAACTTGTATCGGCTTAAAAACCACACGTCACAAAAGTTAACACAAAAGCGTATAATGTTTCAATAAAAAAAAAAGGAATTCGAAGGAACGAGAAAACACCTAATTTGGATTTGAAAAAAAAAGAGAAACAAAGTTGAACTTTTCAAAAATAAAACTTCAAAGGTATTCGTGACACAAAGAAACGGTTTAACTGCTATGCACACTTTCTTTATTCAAACAGTCAATTTGTGTGATTGGAAAATAAAGAAGATTTTTCCTTTTTTCCTACTCATTTGTTTACATAAGTAAACCGTCTTTTATCTAAGTGAATCGCTAAGCCCAAACAATAAAGCACAGTTCGCCGCAAATAAAGAATAATGTTTTCCTAGAACACCGCACACTCCTCTAATTGAAAACAGCGGGCGAATTTCTAAAAATAAGCCCTCTCTCCTAGGTAGGTAGAGGTGGATTGGGTGTGGGAAAACTTAAACTTAAACACAACCAACCTCCAATTTATTGCCCAGGGCAGAATGACGACACGACAAACGACGGATGACTGACGACAGACGGGCGAACACGAACGGGCTGAAACACCCACAAAAGAGCCTAGAAAGAAGCGTACCACTTTGGTGGTATTTTTCTGCAAATAGTCGGTTAACGGTTATTCCCTGCTTCATCTACCCACAACTATACACGAACACACATATGTATATGTTTATGTATACGTGGCATCTAGCTACCTACCTTTTTTGTGTTAAACTTGTTTCTCAATTTAATTGTTCTAAAAGCTTTTTTTATTCGTTTTCTTTTTTTTTGTTATTTTTCATTTTCATTTTCTTTTGCTCTCTATTTTAATTGTGTAAAACTTATCTCCTCGTTGTTTTTCTTTTTCCTGTTTTTTTTTCCACTTTCATCAGGTGACGCAACGTCATGGCAAGAAATGTACAGAATAATGGAAGAACCTGGAACCGATGCAACTGGGATGTAACACCGCTGAAGCTTATAACTGTTGCATTTCTATTGTCCCAAGGATATGTGGCTAATGGCGAAGGAAATGTCGGTGAGTGTGTTTTTCTTTATTCAAGGGTTTGGATTTTTTTTCATTCTCCTCGTCCTCCTCCATCACCATCTCCATCTCCTTCATGTTCTTCTTCTGTGTGTTTAAATGGGATCGTTTTTTTTTTCTGTTCGTTATGATGGTAACGGTAAGTGGATGTAAGATCAAGGGTGGATTTTGACACGAGAAACCTTGTAGGAGAGCACGGTCTTAAGTACTCTTGTTTTAAGAGGGCCCATATTGAAAAAAGGAGAGAAGAATGAAAGCCTCATTAATGACATACATATATGTCAGTGGGGATTGGGGAATGAGGGCGAAGTTTTCCAGGATAAAAGAGGTACGAACCATGATAATAGGAAACGGAATGAGATGAAACAAAACATTTGGAAAGTGAAGGATTCTTAAAAATAACTCTAAAGCTGACAAGTTATAGTTTTGTTTTTTTTTTTTACTCAAGAACTTCTTGACTTTTTCGAGGCTAAATTTCATAGAGAGGTTGTTGACGCTAAGCTTTCCGTACGAGGTTATCTAATTCTGATCCAATTTATCCCATTTGAGTAGGAAAGAAAATCCAAATCAATTATGGAACTTTAATCACAGTTAGAAGCCCATAATTTTGGAACGGCAATATGTCAAAAACTTTTGTTATAGATAATAATAAATAATTACATTAGTAATGATTCTATCACGGTCTTAAGACTGTACTTAATTTAGGTGCATCGTTTTGACGTTTCATAATTTATTCCGATTTTAAAGATTCAAAGTGACATTTGAAATTTATTATTAAGTATATGCCAAAAATATACTGTGAAATTCAATTGAAAATTGCTACAGCTTCTATAAATTAAAATTCTAATTTATAAGTCAGAATTTTTGATCTGAAAAATTAATTTCTTGGAATTTTTTTTTCTCCCGAATAGAGTGATTTTATAATTTCGCGTTGATGTTTTCGGAAATTTTAAATTGAACTATTCATGAGAAAAACGCAATTTTGCGGAGACCGAAAATATGTAGGGAAATGGCAGAAATAGTTTTCAGCCCTAAGACTGGGCTTTTTAGTCAAATCTGTTAAATAACTAGTTTTACATTTCATGATCTTTTTGACATTTAAGGCCTTTAATCTTATTTTAATCTTATTCAAACTATTATGGATCAAAAAGTTCTAAGAAATATCGTTCCAAAACAGTAAACGTCACTGAAATATATGTCTAAATTAACCTGTCAAATTTTTGGCAGAGTATTATTTATCTGAATGAATTCATGATTTGAATTTGTTGACAATGTTTCCATTGTTTGCTCGGACTGCAAAATATATACGATACCGATATCTGTCATTCAGTCAGTCTATCAATCTTCGGTCAATTAGTTGCGGTTTTTATTATCTTTGAACATGTGCTCTGGATATTAGGATTTGACGTTTCTGACTTTATTGATTTTGGGCCATAATTGATCTGACTTTGTTGCGATAAATAAGGTGTTGGGCATAAAAACTTGGTTGTGTAAAATCGTGCTCTTTTATCAGACATCAAAATGTGTCACCTTGATGGATAAAAAAACAGGCGCCCTAGACCAAGAATATTACTAAATCCTCCTGCGTTCAAACGGCACACATCCAATTCCTCCCTTTTTGTTGCATTATCGCCTCTTTTCTGTAAATAAGAATTAAAAGCCTTAAGGATTCCGTTAGTGTGTAGCCTTATTTACACATTTGTTTAATTAAAATAGGAACATGTTATTTAGCTTTAAACTTCATGGGAATAATAATTATTATTACACAACTGAAATAGAAAGCTTATAATCGCACTCCGGGGAGGAACAGTGTCGGCGGCGGCGATAGCGATGGCGGTTTCGTTTTAATGAGACACGTTCTGATGGAAATAGAAATATTGATTTGATAGAATCTCGTATATGAATTGAGTTGTAATTAAAATGGAGTTAATTTTGATGATGATGATTAAAACAAATATGTACTTATTTAACACAAAAAAACTTTCAGTTCATTTCATTTATTGTTCATTCCGCTAACTGTCGAGACGTTTTCAATTAATTTGTATTTTTGTCGTAAATAATTGAGTTTGAAAGACAAACAAAAATCTGATTATTGAGGGATTTCCTCGAAATGATTACACTGAATTCGCAGGGAATTAGGAAAATAATTGGATTTCTAAGGAATATAATATTAAGCTTCTGTGTATTTTTGATATAAACAATCAATCAGAGGAGGATTAAATTCTGCTTGAGTGCATTTTTGATATTTATACAAAAACAGAAAAACAAAAATAAAAAATCCATTTCAAAAATCATCAGACAGAAAATAAAAATAATCTCTTGTCTTTTTTTTTGAGTCTTCTTGATCCAGCTTCTAAATGTTCAAAAGTCTAAAATCCCAGACTAAATAGCTTTGGAAAATCCAAATTCCCAATAACCACTCACTGTGGCCAGTGTTGGAGTTTCTTTTTATATGGTTTCGAAAATATGTCCATATGTTAGTTTTTTTTTTCTTTTTTTTTGTGGTATATTGTGTGTGTGTGTAGGTTTATTTTTGGGGTTTCATTTCATTTGTTGAAATCTGGTGTTTCCGGTCTGGGAAATTTTGTTTTAGTTTTCTTTCTTGATTTGGAAAGGCTTATGTTTTTAACATCATCAGGGATGTTGATGTGAGAAAGGTTTAATCCAGCATGATGTCCTTTTCGACATATGTATCTTCATCACTTCATTTTTCAATGTCTGGATGTGGTAGGTAAGTGGGCATCTCATCTGATGGCCACAAAAATTCGTACCATCGTTACAAAAAGTTAAACAAAAAAAACATGAAACTTAATTGAAAAGTTTTCTTTTGGATGAGAATTTTTGGGAAATTTTAAAAAGTTACTTCTGTTCTGTTTTTTGTTTTCGCAGAATACGAGTAAGCTACTTTAATTGAATTTGAACAGAAAATTTTATCTTTTTTCTTTTATTCATTTAAAATTTATTAAGTTTAGAAGTAAATTTTTAATAACAATACTGATAGTGCTAAGTCAAGTTTTTTGACATCAAATTTTTAACACGAACATTTTTTGACTTCTTCAATTTTAGAAACATTGAAGTTGTCTATCGAGTTTGCAATATTCATTGAGCTAATCAATAACATGTACCTCAAAAATTTTTTACAACAAAAATAAAAGATTCGTAAAATTAAATCCACTTCAATTTTTTTACAAAATCGAAAAGTTGTATAGAAATAGAATACGACATTAGTACTGAACAGACACATTGAATAAAAGTCAATTCTGTTATAAGAAATACATAAATAGAAACATTTTAAAATTGAATATAGAAAAAATCAACCTCAAATATTAAATACATTTATTTTGTTTCCTGTTTTTATTATTTTTATTTTTTATTGATTTTTTTTTTTATTTCGTAGCTTGCTTTCATTTTTTTTTTTCCTCAACGGACGTCAAGTACGAAATGTGTCTGCAAAATTTACTCCGCAGACTTTCCGTTCGCGTGTAACTTTATATAAAAAGATCATAAAAGTAAAATTTCCAAGGAGTGCCAAATTTTATAGTTTAACATCAACACATTATCTGTATTCATGTACCAGCATAGATATAGTTTCAATAAAAATTTCAAAAGTGCATTTGTTTTAAACTAAAGACTGCAATCGTAAAAAAATTTTATATCCTTCGAAGAAATAGAAATTTCACAACGTTTCGCCGCCGCCTCAATATCATTTCAAGCGTCTGGATTTTTTTTGTTGTATTTTTTTATTCTCTATACATGTATGTATGTAAGTTAGCAATTTGTGCAACAAAAGAATTCTTCTATTTTTCATAGAGCAAATGAGTTTCCTTTATTTTATTTCAAAAAAGGTACTAAAATAAAAATACACACAATACCTACTCAAAATAAATGGGTACCCATAATAGCCAACAACAGTTTTTATAGTTTCTTCTTTTTTTTTGTTACGTATACGCCACAGAAACCCCCAAATGATTTTTAACAGCTGAAAAACTTGATGAATCCAAATGAAATGTGTTGATATTTAAGTCGATGTTTTATAAAAAAAATAAATGCATAAAACAAAACAACTGCATCTCTTGCAAAATTTAATGGCTCGTATATATTTTAAAACGTTACACTTTAATCGCATTCAAAAAGTTTACTTTTGATTCATGAGTTTGTTTTATTAATACATACTGACATTTACCAGCTCTCGAGTTTTTTTGCACGGTATTATCAAACAAAAAAAAAAACAGTTAACATTAACGTCTATAGCCCTCTATGGACAATTACAATTGACAATGAACAAAAGCCCTCCATTTCACACTTATCCGTTCCGTATCCTCGTTAAACAAGGCACGGCGCGGGGACGGGGACGGGACTGGCACTGGATGAGACGAGAAGTCGTGTGAAGTGAAAAGCCATCACATTGAATGAGTGTTACCGCCCTTTATTGTTTTCCTTTTTCCCTTTGTGTTATCTACTTTTCGATCGCCATAATAATGGACTCTGATGTGAAATGAAAACAATTGGACAAAAAAAAAATGTTACATCCTTCAGATTAAAGAATACCATCAATATTTTCACACAGATAAAGGTCTCCTGTTGGACAAACATAACACCAACAAAAAGAACTCAACTCAAACTTTCATTCATTGAGGAAAAAAAGGAAACTTTTTTGGACTTTTCTGACGTAGGTTCATCATCAGTTCCAATTTCATTATAACATCCCGAGCCATGGCTAAAAGCTTTTTTCCCATACTTTCGGTTCCACCCTCCCCTATTTGGCTGCGATGGAAAATGTTATTGATTTTTTTTCCTCCTCGGTTTTCGTATACCTACAAACACAACCAGGCTAATAACATTATTTATGTATGTAGATATATTTTTTGTACGTAAAAACGCACTTAACCAGCAGCAACAGTTTTCCAGCTGAAATCCAACCTACACCAAAAAAAAAAACTTTTCCACCCCACGCAAAATGCTGAGGTAGAAATAAATTCGGAACCTCCAAAACGAAACGTATACATATAGAAACGCGACTCATACATACATAAATAAAAGGACGTTTGCGTAGGTGGCGGAGATGTCATGTCGTCCCTCGAACTCTTATCCTTTAAATATGTGGGCTGCTTGTTTCTGGCTCCTGCCCTGCCTTCCATACCCGGATAATTCTAAAAATAGATTCAATTCAAGCTTTCGCGTCGACCTAGCGAACTCAATTCGGTATAAAGGAAAAAAGTGTTGTTGTTTTTTGTGCGGTGGCAATGGCAAACAAGGGGGTCTTTCACACCCCAGAAAACTTGGAACTTGGAATACAAACAACCTTCATCCGTTATGTTTTTCTGGAACGATAAAAATAGCCCAATTTTCTAGATGTCAGATAGGTGAATCTACATAAATACACAAACACATACACACATACATATATTCAAACTTACACTCACACTTGCGTATAGCTTGGTGAAATATTATTTTTTATATGTGGTCATTCCGTGGGGGGATTTAATGTTTGCTTCAAGGTCCTTGACTATAACGAGGTCCGGACGACGACGCACGTTGGTTGTTTGGAAGGACGGACGCGGATGGATAGAAAAATCTTTTGACCTTTAACTCCGAGTCAGAGTCACAGTCCGACAGATGATTGTTGTGTTTTGTTGTTGTTTAGCTTTTGGGAATAAAATACCCCTATATATCCGCCTTGGGGGGATCTAATTGGATCTCTGCAAAAACTGACTTTGGGACGTGATAATCATGTCGAGGCGAAGAACACAAGAAGAATTTGTTTACTGACGTTAAACTGGGTATATGTATGTATGTTTTTGGAAATAGGATTCTTTCGAGACTCGCGGTCGTGCCCAACACCGTTACCACGCACCGCCCACTATAAGCTTGACTTTTCCTTTGATTTTGATTTATGAAGGAAAGGAGTTTTTGTGCTTTGCATGAATAATAAGAACATTTTGCTTTTTGATATTCGAGGAAGATGCTTCGGTTTGTTATGCATCGCTGAAAACCGCCAGGGGTTTTTATGTACTCTTATATACATATATACCTACTATTTATGTATGTAAAATGTAATACAAATACTCCTGCCCACGCAGCAGGATGCGAAAGTTATATATGTGAATTGTTTTTCATTAAATTTTGATGTGCCACATAAAAGATGAAGAAATTTAGTAGAGTAGTCCTGCAAATTGTTCCAAGGATGTAATAAATGAATATCTTCATAGATATACATAAAAAAAAATATACTTAATGCTTTTGATATTTATTTAAGTGTTAAATTGGTGTGAAATTGGGATTGGATTTAAATCGCGTAACATTTATAGAAATTATACAGGTTTTTAGAGAGATATGGGTATTTGCACTCCATCGGAAAAAGTTAGGTTTAAGTTTTAGTGTTGTCTTAAAATTAAGGATTATGTGACTATAAAAGAGTTGAGTATTTGGTTTTAATAGAGTGAATTTTGAGAGTTTAATTATATAAGATTCACCAGGCTAGAAAAGTGTATTAAAATTATTTTTAAAAATAGTTAAAAGTAAAAGAAAAGTAAGTTGAATCGCAGTAAAGATTCTTTAACAATGAATTCTTATCTAAAAGATATCTCTTCCCATTTTTGTGTCAACATGACAAAGAATATAAAATGTGGAATTCAACTAGTTTCACAGTGGGCGTTTAAACTTCAGTTCAGCTGAACCTTAAACGGCGTTCAAGTTTTTAGTTTAACTCGTTCGGTTTCACAGTCAAATCTTAACTTTAGTTTAGTTAAACTTCGTTCAAATGCGTAATGTGACGTAACGTGTTCAGAAATCACATTTATGAAGTTTTTTAACTATATATCCTTGTCTTTTCTATTATTCTTTACTCCTCAGAGGTAAACCAATAAGGATAAATAAGAAATGTTTTTTTTTTGCTCATAGTCTTGAGAGATTTTTTTTGTGTTCTAATGCACAATTTAATTTTAAATAAATATTTTTTTTTTGAAAAAACTAATATTTCGCGACGTTCTAAAAACTTTTTCACCACAAACCCCATTCAATTAAATTGAAATGTCAGTTTTGTTTGCTGAACTGGCAAACGGCAGAACACCCTCGGTTAACTTGAACTGCGAAATAATCGGAAATAAACAAAACTGTGAAACCGAGTAATTTCTTAAACTGAAGTTTAAACTAAAACTGGAGTTTTTGAAACTGGAGGTTAGAGTTAGTTTTTGACTGATGAGTTAACTCCGAGTTTACTCTGAGGTTAGTTAATCCTAATCTTGAATTAGTTTTTCAGTGAAGAGTTAACTTTATCATCAAAATGTATAAGTTCATTTGGCATCACTGAAATGTCATTTGTCAGTTGTCATGTTTACATATAAAACGGTATCTTGCTCTGTTACTCATTATATTAATTTGTTGTTTTCAGAACTATTTGTTGTGATTTTGCGTTTGCTGAAAAAAAATTAAATATTTAAAATAAAAAATAAAAAAATTTCTAAAACAGGATTTCCAATTATTTGTTTCTATTTATTCATAATTATTTCTAATAAAATTTCAATAAATAACACCGATCAACAAGGTTTTGTGCCGGACAATCAAATTATATTTTTCCGAAGGTTTTTCTTGGCCTGAATTTAAATCCGACTTTGAAATATCACCTTTTAAAATTTTTAAAATTTGAAAAAAAAACCGTAAATTAGGCTTTTAAGGCTATGTGAATTCGAGAAGTACTTTATTTTATTTAATTTGTGATACCTTATTTCGATAATCCCATCTTCAATATTCAGTTTAAATATTTTCAGTATCTCGTTTACTTTTAGAAAAATGTACATTGATTTTCAAGAAACGTTTAATCATATACTAAAACGGTTCTTAACAGAAAAAGGCAAAAATGGTTTAAAATGTTTTTTTTATATTTTTGTCCTGAATTCGAATTTCAACTTGAATACTATCTATCACATCAAGTTCTTGAAATATATTTAAAAAATATAAAAATAATGTTAAAAACGGGTATTTTTTAAAATTTGAGCTGATAGCTAAAATCAAAGTTCTAATTCAAAATCATCGTCAAAAAATAACGTTAAAACGTGTTTTTCAAACCCAAGCTGTCAAGCTGTCAAATGTTTTTTTTTTTAAGTCCCAGAGTTAACTCAAATACTATCCAGGGTTAACTCTGAGTTAACTTAAGGAATAAATTGAATTGAAAAACTGAAATCAAGAGTTAAACCCAGAGTTGACTCTTACTCGACGATGATCTCGAACTAAAAAACTGGCTCAGTAGAACATCTATCCAACTTTGATGCGTCAAAAATGCTTGACGTTCGGTATAATTATAATAGCTACTTCGAATAGAGCTTTCGTGTTACCACGCCTCCTAATGATAAAACTTATGTTTTCATTAATTTTTCAAGTCAAATTGTTGCGCTCTTACAAATATTGTCATTCCACAAAACCAGAAGTAATTCGTATAAATCAAAACGATTGTTAGAAGATTGATTTGATTATTCCACTGGCAGGTACCAAACTCCTTTCAATTTTTGTGATTTTCGAAGTGCTGTATCTCAACTAACTCAGTAGTTAATTTTCGATTAGCTTAGTAGTCTTAAAGTGTCCTATTTTTATCAGTTTTAAAGTTAAAGAGGATTCAAAAATCGATTGAGTTTATTTCTGTCAAAAAGGTGTAGTGTCTTAAAAGTTAGATGAGAACTATCGTACCCTTTGATTTTTTTAAAATAAATTATTTTGAGTTTCTTTATTAAATCATTTTTTTTTTTTTCAATTTAAATTTGTATTTTATAATGTTTTTCTTTTCCACATTTCAATGATGATTCAGTCTTTTTTATACACAAACCTGGTAATTTTAGTCTCCATCTCCAAGTTGATCGTCTTCTTTTTTTATATGTCCTCTTTGCATATTTTCCCTGCAAAAAAAAAATCCTACTGATTGAAATCAATGACTATAAGATACATACAATGTACATCCTCACACATTTCCAAGGACTTTGAAAAAGTGTAATTTTATTTAAAAAATGAGAAATTTTCTCTTGATGTTGTTGCTGGTGTTGTTCTGCTGCAACCATGGATCTAATTTATTATTTTCCAAGAATTAAAATGAATCTGTGTGAGATATTCATTCACACTCCCACAAACTTAGTTTAATATGCGTTGTTTTAGAATTTGTATTCATTGGACACTGGACACGAATTGGACATGGATATAGTGGCCATTGGACAGGACATTCGTGGAAAGGATGAAATGATTGTGGATGAATAAAATTGCAATGTTTTTTTCTGATTTTGATTGTTCTCCTGCATCTGCATGATTCATGGGAAACTTTGCACTTGTTATATTGCTTGCAATTTGTTTTCCTTTTTTCTTTTTAGTTTTTATTTTTATTTTGTGATATCCAGGACACAATCGCTATTTATGATGCTGCTTGCAATTGTAGAAGAATAAAAATCCTCGGCACTGAATAAATCTCCGGGAAATAAAATGGAGAAGATTTTCCTTCCTGATTTATGCATACACAGTATGTATGTATGTACGAATGTTTGTATGCGTTCATATCCTTAACGTTGCGTTGGACAGGAATTCAAATCATTCTTTCGCTCTGAGCCTGTTTTCCTTTGCCATGGTAACTTAACACGATTTATGAATGAAATAAAATCACGGTGATGTATATTTTCATATGTATATAGGAGTGATGTTGTGTTGATATGGAAACACTGGTATTCATATTTATATATTTTTTTTTTTTTTGAAAAGTATCTGTTGCAATAATTTGATTATCAACTTACAGGGATACGGGTTGATTAAATTAATTGGCTTGAATCAAAGTTAAATTGGAAAAAATTGATTTACGGAAATTCGATATACAAAAAATATGTTTTGGCATGTATCTGTGGAAATTCATATTTTCATATTCATTAATTTGTGAAAATATGCATTTTATTATGATGCTGTGATATTTAACATTATTGAACTGACATTGGAAAGACAAATCAACGATTTTTCTACTTTTGGGGAAAATCCAATGTTTTAAAATAAATACAATATGTTTTTGTTTAAAAGTTAAAAATAGTGAGAATAAAACGTTCTTTGAACATTTTTTTCTGAAAGAATTTGGCTCCCTAGTTTTGCTCTTTATTTATAAATAAAGGCCCGTCAAGGCTTCACACTTGTGGAAAAGTGTTTTAAATATTTTCTAGTAAAAAAATAAAGTTTATGTTACCATTCTAAAGGTGAAAGAATTGTCAAAATCCGTCCAGTTGTTTTTAGTTTATTCGTAACAAACATACAAATATACAACATTTCTTTTTTACAATATTAGTATAGATAAAGATATTAGTGAGAGCTTTGAAAAAGATAAAAAAAACCCTGGTATATTTGACACTCAGAATTTTACGAATTAAAACCACTTTGGTGGTATTTTTAAAGGAAGATTTTTTAGAACTTAAATAATGGAAACCTGAACCGTATAACATAATATAACTCTCTGAATAAATTATGTATAGATGTTTGAATATTTTTCTAATGAACTAAAAATTGTTCGTTGCCTTTTTTGGGACCCGTTTTTGAGATTATGTTTTAACAATTGTCTATTCTCCTAGGGTTATGCTAGATTTACATAGCTCATAAGAATGGACGTCTAAAATATTTGTAAGTTGGTTGTTAACTAATGACAAATTTTGGCAATATTCGTTTGATGTCAATTTACTCCAATTAAATCATAAAATAGCTGAAATAAATTCTTTTCTACAAAATTTAATGTGAGTTTCGACTCTCTAATTTATCTTAAAGTTCAAAGAATACCGCTAGATAATTTGATCAATCTAATAACATCCCCGAAAAAAGGGTTCAATCAACAAAATAATTGAACACCAATCTTTTCATAGCCTTTAAGTTTCAAATATAATCAACTTCTTGAGTTAATTTTGGGACTGTCGATATAAATTTTATTTATCTCATCCACGCCCTTTCTAATTAGTGATTCCCAAAAACTCAATCATGTTAATGAACTTAATTCCGGTGTCTCATTAGTAATTCCACAAAACCTCACATGTCTAATTGATCCGTGTCAAGACAAGTAACCATCCATAACTAACTAAAGTTCGTCGTCGTCTTCGTCGGCCACCACAGTCTCGTATTAATTATTTATTCCTTCAGTTACGAAAATGATAAACCTACGAACAAAGGTAGACATACATTCTACGAACATTTTTCGTTAACATTTTGATTGAAAATTTATCAACCCATAATTCTTTTATACGCATCAGACATCAAAGGGAAGAGCTTAATCAGTAACATTGATCATCCGTCTCATCCGCAAACATCCGTTCCATATATATCCACTCTCCAGTGAAAGTACACATGTGAACTTGATGGGGCATTCCCTTGGGATTTATGTACTCTAACGTCATCCCCTTTAATCTTATCCTATTCAAGACTCCAAGAAATGACAAAAGAACGCAAGGATATATGACAAGGGTTTGGCACCAACCTATACGTATGACTGCGAGGAACTAGGACTAGGTCGTCGTTGTTTGTCGTTGCCATCGTCTTGCTCGTCGTCGTCCTCTTCGTCGTTGGTTCCATTGTCGTTTGATTTCAATTTCGTATGTAAACAGAAATCACTCTGACGTCACCACTGTATAACCTATTATTTAACCTCCATCCCTTCCTTTTACCCCTTCCGATTCCTTTGCCAAGACAGGAGAGTGAAAGAAAGTTTTCTTTTGTGTGTCGGAAGTTTTTTTGGGAAGCATGTGGGAGCCACAAGTTTGCGTCATGCTCGTACTCGTATACATGCCCTGAGAAATCGCTTCCAATTTGTGTCATTAATCTCTGATTTTGTGGTTCTTTGTCTACTTTGCAGGATGTCATTTTGTAAAAACTCTATGCTTGGAAGGAGCTGAGGTCTGCTACGATGGTAAGGACACTTTTTGAAAGCCACCTCACGTCACGTCATGTGTTTGGAGAGGAGTTAAACTTTTTTTTTGTCTATTTTGCTCCAGATAACATCTTTGGAAAGTGCCTGCCGACCACGGGCGTTGAACCAGAGGACATTGATAAGTAAGACACCATCACATCGGATGCGTGATAGTTTTGGGAAGATTTTATAAACTTTTCTTCTTTCACATAGACAACCTTTAACCGAAGAACAATCTCGCATTTTGGCAACCATGCTCGAGGAGATGCAGGGAGCCGGTTTGGGTTGGGATCATCCTTTTGTTCAATGTCGCATCCAGGGTGCCCTGTTCTCCCTGCAACGTGACACCCCGTTGCCACCGAACTTGTGCGCTAATTTGGCTCCTGATCCCGAGATTCTTGGTGGTCAGAGCACGATGGCGTTTGTTCGGTTTGCCCCACCAAGCGAAGACTATGCTGAAGAGGTGTTCTTCCCACCGCCCAAGAAACAATCTTATTTCGAACCCACCGTCAGCAGGAATCATCGGCTAAGGGCACCCGGTTTTGAGTATTCCAATTCGCCCAAGGACTTGGAATACTTGCGACCACAGCCCAGTCCCATGGACTTGGAAATGGAACGTGAACGGGAAAGAGTGCTCTTGGAGGACCAAAGGCGGAAGGAAGTCGTGGACCGCTTACGGGCTCTGCAGACTGAAATTCAGCTGAAGAACCTGCTAGCGGGATCTCTTCCGAAGGCGACTTATCCCAGCGATGATTTGGTCTACTTGGGTTCACCATCAGCAGTCGGAAATGATCCAAGCTCGGTGCCGCGGTCTTATTTCAAGGAGAATTTCGGACCGGTCAAGGAAAACTGGCCTATGGAGGAGTCTCGGATGCCCTTTAAACGTGTCGACACTCTGAGTAGAGACGACGAAGTCATGCTGAACACGAATATCTACCCAGTGAAGCAGCCCAAGAAAGCCGAAGGCGTCTACACAGAGGGAGGATTGGTATTCATGCCGGACCGCAATCGTTTCGATATGTCTCATCTGGGCAAGGAAAAAGCCCGTGAACTCTTGGCCAATATGCTCGGTTTTACTCGGCACGAACGTCTGGATGTGAAGAAACCTGGACCGATAGTAGGCCCACCTCCATCGGTCCATTCAACGACCGACAAGCCATCCGGCAAGGACTCGAAGGTGACCGACAAGGCTGAGAACAAGGAAGTCCTCCCGGATCACATCAAGGGTGACGGCACGGCCAAGAAGAAGAAGGTGGTCAAGGATCATTCGGATGAGGATCATGCTCCGCATTCGGTGGACACCGAGTATGCTCATGTTTTCGTCAAAAATCCGTAGGTTTTTCTAACATTTTATGAAATGGGAAGAATCTTCAATCTTATCCTTCTTACAGAGTTGACAGTTGGAGTGATGGTGTCCGAATTGTGAATGAATTGGCCAATATTCTTCACATGCGGGGATTCTTCAACTATTTGACGTAAGTTTGGGGGTGATTGCAAGGTGTCAGAGGCTTTTCCTAACCCTCTCTGACTGTCTTTTTCAGGGTCCATCCACATGAAGTCTCCTTCCGAGTTGATGCCAACAATCCCGAGAAAAAGAACGCCACCGACATTGCCCGAGCCATCAATGATGCCCGAGTCAAGAATAACATTCTTCGTCGACTTGGTGTGACAGTTGTTCGAGCCGGTGTTGGTGACAAGATCAAGGCCGATGAAGATGGAACTGTTTCCTCGTCACGCATTGAAATCGCCGAAGAAGGACCCGATGTGACTCACATCATGGCTTATATGTTTGCCGGAGCCGGAGCTGCAGCAGTGATCGTTATCTTCGTGACGTTGATACTGATTCGACGTCACGACAAGAAACGAGACAAGCTTGGTGGTCTTCAGTCAGGCATTTCGGGAGCTGAGAGTTGCAGCAAGGATTATCAGGTACAAACTATTGAAAGGTCCTCGTTTTGAGGTGGGTGTAATTTTTCTATTTTCCAGGACCTCTGTCGTTCTCGAATGTCGGGAAAAGGAAACACAACCGAACCAGCTGCTAGTGGTCGAATAACATCGCTTGCTAAGGAAAACGATCGCCCCCCATCGTCAAGATCCAGCACTTCGTCATGGAGTGAGGAACCAGCGCTAACGAATATGGACATTTCTACGGGTCATATGGTTTTGGTGAGTTTTTCCAATCCGTCTGCATAAAGAGTTCTATAAGAGTGTTCTCTCCCCCTTTAACAGTCTTATATGGAAGATCATCTCAGGAACAAGGGTCGTTTGCAGCGTGAATGGGAAGCCCTCTGCCGCTACGAAGCCGAACCGAGTGCCCGAGATGCAGCTCTCCAACCGCAATGTTCTCCATTGAATCGCAACGGAGCACCCCTGCCATTCGATCATTCCCGAGTTGTGCTGAATCATCTGGCAAATGCCGAAGGATTGGATTACATCAATGCATCAACGATTGTAAGCAAAGAGGACGAAGACAAAGTCCTTAAAAATGAGATTGGGTGGAAAATGTAATTAAAAGTGGTTTGGTTTTCAGACTGATCACGATCCAAGGGCACCAGCTTATGTTGCAGCACAGGGACCATTGCCAACGACACTGGCCCATTTCTGGCAAATGATCTGGGAACAAGGCGCAGTGGTGATTGTTTCGTTGTGTCGTCTCCAAGAGAATGGTGAAGTGGCATGTGCACGGTATTGGCCAGAAGAGGGCGCTGAGGTTTATCACATTTATGAGGTGAGTAAAAGAATCGTTTCCTTTTGGAAGATGTATCAAATTAGGAAAGTGACCCAGAAATGACATTAATTGTAGAGAGGTCCCTCGTTAACTCAAAAAAGTCAATATTTTTGTTTTAATTAGCGAAATAATATCCACTTTAATTATGTAGGCCATTTGTCGAGAAAGACAAACAGAATTCGTTAAACATCCTTCGTTGTATGAATACAAATTAGTTAGCACAAAAAAAAAGGACAAGCACATCACGTTCCAAATCTAAATAGTCCTTAATCTCACACCTAGATGACCTTTTTATATGCAAACATCATAATGTATGAATTTGTGTGTGAGTACCTGCTCTGCTCACCCATACAATTAATTATAATGATTCAATTTTGGAATAATGTTTCCATGTACCTAGCTTTTAAATTTTATAATATTATGAATGTGAACAAAAGAACTCACAAAATTCAACAGAATGGGCGGAAATAATTTGACTATGTATACATTGTACGCCATTTCCGCTCATTAAATAACACAAATGGAGGACATTGAACAGGACACGGAAACGTCCTTCGATATTTAATATTCAAAGAGCATTTTCCTGTTTTTGTTTTGTATTCGTGGGAAACAAATTTGAATAGTCTTAATGATTTCTTGTACATGCAAAAAATGGGAAATGAATTTACTGAATTTTATGTTAAACATCTTAAGACTCATTTAAAAAACAAGAAAAAACAATAGTACTTGAAATACAAAATTACTTCAACCAACATTAATTTTGTTTACTTAAATTGTTTTGAGTTCTTGTCTTTATCAAATTTTGTATTCAAAATAAACACAAAGAAGAAAAATAACTCTTGAATAAATTAGGCCCCTTTCACACGAAGGAACATTTGGTGCACTTGATTGACATGGCAGTAAATGTCATTTCTACAGTGACATTTGTAATGAATCAACGTTTCATGTCAAGAAGACATGAAACGTTATTATTCTAATTTTTCAGTTCAATAATGTAAGAGTTCCCCTCATTCGAAAACGTCAAAAACACTTGGTCGACATTTTTGAGTCTTTTTTGTATCTAGAATTGAAAATTATCATTTAAGTAATAAGAAGAATGGTCCAAATGATTTTCGAAATTTTATTTATAAAACTCACATTTTTTATCACAAAAATTTAATAATTGTTTTTTATTTCTCGTGAATTCCAGGTGCACTTAGTAAGTGAACACATTTGGTGTGATGATTACCTTGTTCGCTCGTTCTACCTCAAGAACCTACGCACCAGTGAGACACGAACAGTGACGCAATTCCATTTCCTATCATGGCCACAAGGTGGAGTACCTGCATCGGCGAAGGCGCTACTGGACTTTAGAAGGTTTCTTTTTTTTCTAATTCAAAAACCCCTTTTTCGAAACAAGAAATTTCTTAACGACAATTTCTATTTCTATTTATTCCCTCTTCTACTTTTAGAAAAGTAAATAAGTCCTACCGCGGCCGATCATGCCCCATCGTTGTCCATGGAAGCGCGGGAGCGGGTCGAACAGGAGCCTACATCCTGCTCGATTTGGTTCTGGGTCGAATGAACAAAGGAGCTCGAGAAATTGACATTGCAGCAACCCTGGAACATCTACGAGATCAACGGGCCGGTCTAGTTGCCACTCGGCAACAATTCGAGTTCGTCCTCATGGCAGTGGCCGAAGAGGTACATGCTATTCTGAAAGCTCTCCCGGCCAATCAAGGCGAAAAGCGAGAACTCGATAAGGAACAACAGTCACTGAAAGAAGAAGAACCTGACGAGTCCACGGAAAATGACGAATTGATAAAAAAAGAAAAGGAACCAACGCCAGAGAAAACCAAAAAATCCGACGACAAAAAGTAAAAAAAAAAAATTGTTAAAAATGTTTAAGTTTTTTTTTTTTCTTTAATTTATCTGAAAGGTAACGTGAGGAGCTAAAATAGAAAATAGAAAAAAATAGTTTTTAGTTAAGGACCTTTATGAAGGCTCGAGAATTTTTGTTACTTACTTTTTTTTCAATCATCTAATCTGTTTATCACTCAACGATTTCTATCCAGCCATTAACGTTGAGTGACCAACAAGATTATGATTTTATTACAAACTTAAAAAAAAAAAACAAACTTACAAATATTCAACACAAAATTAAATGTTATACAAAAAACAAAATATGGTAAACATATTATTATAGCTACAGTTTATTAATCAATGTATTATGTTAAAAACAAAAAATATAAAAATTGGTACAGTTCAGTGTAATTCAAAATTATAAACAAAAAAAAATAAAAACCGCATAAGAATACTGAGGTAAAATTTAAATTTTTCTTAGACATAAGTTTAAAAAAAAATATACACAAAAAATACGTTACAAAAATATATAGATGTTTAACCACTAATATATATATAATTAAATAAATAAATATGTGTATTCCATATCAACTATCTCAATGGATGAAGAAAATATTTGTTGACGACATAATTTGCAATGCTTCATGGATAAATGTTAAAAACCATAAAATATAAATAAATATATAAAAATCTCTAAAAAAAAAAAATTCAACAAAAGATGTAATAATATACCAGATTTTTAATTTTCTCTTTCCAAAACAAAAAAAATGATTTTAAGTTCGTTGACGACCAAATGGCTTCGAAATAAGGACCTTGCAATCTAGAATTAAACAAAAAACTAAATAGTTAAAATAATCACTATTATAATTTATATCTTATATTCAAATATACATAAAAAAAAATAATTAAAACAAAAATGTATTCCACTTAAAAGAAATAAGAAAAAAAAGAGAAGTTTATTTTATTACAGAAAATATTTAATAATTTAATTTCTTTCGTGATTTTTAGTTTGAGTTTTTAGTTTTAGTCATCACGATCGGCAGCTATTAATTAAAGTATACAAAAAATAATTAATTAAATATTTTCTGTACTAAAACAAAAAAAAATACATAAAAAATGTTTAATCGTAGAAAATTTAAGAAATCACAAAAATCTAAATAAAGAAAAAAAACATTTGCATATTTTTTATTTGTCTCTCATACACAAAAAACACAACACAATACAACAAAAATGCAACACAGAGTACAACTAACACAGTTATATTTTTTTTCTCTCACACTAAAAAAAACATCTATAAACTATATTCTACAAAAAAAAGAAAAATTTTGTTTTGTGACATTCTTTGTCTAAATGATGTAACAATACTGCATTTAAGAGAATTTTGAATCTCTTAATTAAAAAAAAATAAAACATATTAAATAAAAATAATAATAATTAAAGGAAAAATCCCATTCCTCATATATATTATATTACAATTATTCTTTAATGATGGTGTAAATTAAAAACAAAATTTTAATTTAAAAAAAAACATTGAAAAGTCTTCAGCTTTCATACATAATAATTTATAAAAAACAAAAAAATCATTCTTATACATTGAATATTAAATATAAAATTATTAATATACATAATATATATCAACAAATATTTATATATAAATGTATAAATTCAATTTTACTGTGAATATATGAATACAAAACAAAATTAAACAAACTTAATGTTACACATAAAATATTTATTTTGTACAGTAGATCAAAATTTTGCACAATAAATTCCTAAACGACGGATAAATTTGCTTGCAAAATTGAGAAAAAAAAAATAGAAACAAAAATTAAAAATATTTATGATCAAGCATTTTTATTCTCTACTCTCTTAAAAATCATTAAAATAATATTATATTAAATATATATTCTTATATCTGTGTATTAATATATTTTTAAACATAATTTTTTAATTGTGAAGAAAAAAAACTTTACAATATTATGCCAAACAACATCTTGAGCATAAGAATGTAAAGTTTTATTATAGAACTGCAATCTTATAACAAAAAAGAATTTATTAAACAATATTAAATATTTGTAAAAAAAAAAATACAAAAAGAAATTACACTATATTGAAATATTTTATAATGATAAAATATTTTTTTTCTGCTCAATGTAACATTTTTTATTTTAAAAAAAATTATCAAACATATAAAACAGGCCAACAATAACAGCAAAATAGAACATGTAAGGAAAAATCATAAATTATTAAAATAAAATATTATATATAAATTGTGTAAGGAAACAAACAAAAAAAAAATATATAAACATTGTACATGAATGAATCAAAAACTAATGAACATCTCTAGTCAGGGCAGGAAACCCAAACTTTATTATATTACAAGCATCATTTGAACATATTATAAAAAATAACATACTTACATAAATATTTAAAATTATTAATTTTTAACTATTCAAGTCGCAAGCATATATAATTAACAATTGCCGATGTCCTTATATTATTGTAGTTGGAACAAAAAAATAAATAAATAAATATTTAAATATAATCTTAAAGAAAATACATTTACTTGCAATAACTCATAATTACTTATCGATGTCACATACTTACTTAAGTATCAATGTAAAGTCAATACAATTTTAGATTATAAGAAATGATGAAACCAAAAAAAAAAAATAATAAGGAAGTAAACAAAAAACTTATTTGGGGAGCCGATTAAGAATAATATAACTAAATTACCTAATTATTTTATGCAAGGAAATACCTGAAAGTCTTAAAGAACAAAACAATTATTTATTTTATGTAATTTATTCTATACAAAAAAATATAAATTAAAAAAAAACTTGACTATGTATATTTCAAGAATATTTAAATAAATGTTTATCAAAAAAAAATATATTTAACAAAAATAATTTATTTGATTTTATTATTTTGCTCTAACAAAAAACAAAAAAACAAAAATATAGACAATTTTAAAAACTAAAATTGAGAGAAAAATCAAACAAACGATTTGACGTTGAATCCGATGACGAAATAAAAACTATTAGGCCGTCAAAAATACCCTCCCTGATGATGTATTTAAAATGATTTGACATATGTCAAACACGATACTTCGTGCGTTAAACAAATTGGCCGTTTTTCAATGATTTTAGTTTTAATATTTTCGTTTACGTTGAAATATAACGAAGAGATAGGCTGAGTTAGTTATTGGGAAAAATTCGACTTAATTCTAGAATATCTAAAATTAAGGAATCCTTGGCTAAAATAGGGCTCAAGCTTGTACTTTTCTAACACAAAGTTTTAACATCATTAAATCATTTGTTAGCCTTTTGGTTTGTCAAAAACTATTTAAATTCAAGCTGTTGTCCAGTGGTAGTTGTCCATGCTAAAGTATTGAAAATACATCATTCTATAATTTTATCATGAATCAAAATAAATAATTTCTTTTTTTTTGAATAAATTGAACAACATTTTCAAGATTAATTTAACTTTGTCAAGTTGTAAGAAATATTAAATTTGTGCTTAAAGTTATTCATAAACTAAATCTATAATAACACAGGGTTCATGTCCATGATAAATCAATTAAATACTATGATATGAATTAAATTTATTAGAATGAGCATTAGAAACATTAAAAAAGACCTAATGTTTCTATGTGTCCTTCTATTAAATAATATTTTAATTGCTCATTCTGATTTCTATGAACAAATACTTAATACTTATTTTGCGAACGAATGAATCAATTTCAATGAATTTTTTTCAATTTTTAATAATTGTTTACTTAACTGTACGTGATTATTGAGAAAAATTAAATTATATTGAAATTATTGTTTCTTTTTTGAAAGTTAAATTTATGATAGGAAAATTTGACTTTCACAATTGAAAGTTATTCGTTTGCATTTTGGGTTTTTGTTTCTTTTTTTCATTTTTGAAAAACGATCGTTTACTTAACTGTACGTGTTCGTTTTTCACTCCTTAAACATTTTTAATAAGTTATTAATTTTATAAGTGTTTATTCAAAATTTTTTTTATATATAAAATTAAAAACAACTTAAAAAGTTATTAGTGTAAAAATAAAAAGCAATTAAATAAATTCTAGTTCATATTAATTATCATCTAAAAAACTCAGGGTTTTATAATACAGATCATTGTAGGACCTAGAAAACTAGAACTTATAGTTGCAATTAATCAGCTCTCAAATTTAAATGATCTCAAAACATTTTGTATGGTTTCTTAAACTTAAACATGACATTTTAACTGTCAAAGTTGTGAATGGAATTTCCTCAGGGAAATTTGATTTATCCTTCTCTGAAGACAATTGACAATTCATTGGGATATGGGCTATGACAGAAATCATTGAGGAATAATAAATAACGAATAAGAAACATATTCAATTATTCATTACTAATTATAATCTTATTATTTAATAAGAAAACATACATTTACTAATTTTTCTGTGCAGATTCTTTAAATAATATTCAAATCGTTTTTCATTTATTAAAAATGTAACACATTAATGTAATTTTCTTACATTTAATTACTTGTTTTAAATTTTATTTTAGAACTATTTTTAGGCTTCCAGAAGCTCGTTTCAAGGTTAATATAAATTTAAAAAATAATTTCTATGATTCAAATCTTCATTTTATAATTTTAAAAACTCCACTTTAAAATGGAAGTTTCTTATGAAAATAATACCCGAATTTTGACATTGTCTTGTTAGTTTTGAATTCCGTTCAAAATTTGGAATATTTTTTGTCAAATGTTTGCAAATTTTTGATTTTCATCTAGCTGGAAAACAAAATTCACTTCTTTCAAAAACTTGTTCACAAATAAATTAGTTTTTGTAGTAAAAAAAAAAAAAATTATAGATTATATTAAAAATCGTACTATTTGTGTTGGATACTTTCAGAAAACAAAACAAATACATATATAAAATATAAATGTATATTTTTTTAATGAATACTCTATATTTTTTTACACATTAGAAATGCTTTTATATTTTTTTACATCAAAAATGCTTTTATTTTTTTACTGAAAATAATTTGTTTTTTGAAATGAATTCACACAAATAATTCGATTTTAATTAGATTAAAATATTGTGAATTTATTTTTGAGAAAAAGTGATGAATTTTTGTCAGCTTGTTGAAATTCAAAAATTAAAATTGATAACAAATTTTGGAGTTATTCCGATAGAGATTGTTTTGAAGATTGACAATTTGTCGAGTTGTATTTTTGAATGTCAATCAAAAGTTACAATTCAATGTTGAAAATCTCACATAAGAATCTTCAATTTTAAGGGGGTACAAGTTATAGTGTAAAGATTTGAAACTTGTAAAACATTTTTTCAAATTATTTCAATCTTTAAAGAGCCACTGGGAGTCTAACAAATATAAAAAAGTTCATTCATTAATTTCTATCAGTCTCAAATATTATGTTTAATGGGTATTGAATTACCTGGTTAACGCACAAAATATTAATTCATTTATTTTAACTTGAAATGTGTTGACTTAAGCATTTTTTGGAAATTATTTCAAACGCCCAACAACTTCCTTTTTCGTCAAATTAACTGACCAAATTCGTTTGATATTTTATCCTCCGAATTTCTCTTTAGTCATATCTCCCAATTAATTCCCCTTTTCATACAGACGGTCCTTGGGATTAAGATTCGAAATGTCAGTAACAGCCGTGGAAAAAATGTCATGGGTGTTCTGTCTCCCACATAGTTATACTATTAGTTTCGAGTAAGTTTTTCAATATTTTGTTTTATTTAAATATTTTTGAAACTTTAATCAATTCATGAAAACATTTTCATCAAAATTTTTGTCACTCACAATCATTTTTAACAGCGCCACAAAAAATATACAGACAGCGGAATAGGTACGTACTTTTGTTCAAAAATTATCCGTAGACCAAAAATAGTTTTGCAAAAGAATTATTCCCCTTAAACTTTTATTTGTAGTTTTTTGGCTTAACTACTTTTTTTAAATTTTCGTTGTAGTTTAATTATATTTTAAATTTTAAGCACTTTCAAAAATTGCGTTCATTCCCATTTTTGTACTTTTCAAACTAACTTTTAAAAATATTTTATCCAAATTCAAAAAAAAAAAAAAAATCGTCGTTTCCAGGGAGGAGATGATGGCTTAATTGTTTTTATTTTGGTTTTTCTAAAGTTATAGTTTAGAGCGCTTTTTGGTTAGTTTTTTTCTTATTCCGAATAGATTTTAATATATCTTTTCTTTATAAAATACATTTTTTAAATAATATGAAATAATTTTTTACAATGTCTTCAACTCAAACGATGTTTTGGAAATTCCGATAAGTCGAACATATTTGCCGTGCTTATTCGACTTAGAGAGTTTCGATTGTAAAACATAAAATTAATAAATAGAAAAAATAAAAAACAACATTTATTCATTCAATTTTCGGGGAATGTCCAATAAAATTCAAACATAATATAAAAGATTTTGTACATAATTCACGTGCTATTATATTTATTATTCAAATAGACGTGCAATAAGAATCCATTTTAAAATAAACAAACAAATTATATAATTCATATTCTCTGCATATTCAATATTCAATAAATAAACCATGTTACAAAAATATTATATTTAAACATAAATGTATTTCAATAGAAAATAAAATGTATTAAATATTCAACAACAAAAATAAGACGGTAGACACTCAGTAAATAGAATTTATTCCAATACTTCAACTTTCAAAAATATTTAATTTCTTATAAGGAATAAAAAAACTTAGTAATACAAAAATAGACACTCTAGAATTCATGTTTGTTTAGTTGAAAATAAATAAATTTAACCATAAAAATATATACATAGTAGAAAATTGAATCTCAATACTTTTAATATAGAATGTGTATATTTCAAAATAAAAATAAACACTCAAATACTCAAAAAATATACTTTAAAAAATTTGAAAATACAAATTTAATATACCTACATATATTAAACTTAAAACTTGAAACAATAAATAACTCTCAAAAATTACATTATTTAAAATCATATTTAGAATTCCTCAAAATATTTAGTACTATTATTATGTACAATTTCGAATAAAATATAAACAATAATCCTTATTCTCAAAACTAGCAATTTTCTAGATTAATTTAATAAAATAAAAAGCCAACCTGAAAGAAAATGATACTGTCATCTTTTTGTTACATACATATATGTAAAAATAAATTATTCATATTTTAATTTTTAACTTCTTCCTAAAAAAATATTTCATTTAATAAAAATAATAATTAAAATTAAATATTCACAACAAAATATATAAATTAGTCAAAATGTTAAAATATCCAAATATTCATAAATACTCACTATAATATTAATTAAATGTATGTATATGTATAATTAATCAAAAATAGTAGATTAAAGTAGCAAAAAGCATAACAAGCAAAAAATGAAAACTGTTATTGTTTCAATTTAAAGTTTGAAGATTTTAAGCTGATGATGATGACGATAAATATTTGATGACCATTGGAAAACAGAAACTAACTTCAATATTTCATAGAAATTTAGTTTTAATTTAATTTTAATTTTTTTTTAGCATGCTATTTACATTTCACTCGATTTTCAGTTGTAGATTGATTGATATTGATTTGCTATGACTTATTTTTTAATGAATTTTAGAGATTTTTAAAATTGGCGAATGTTTTGGGAAAAAATAAGACATAAAAAACACAGTAAGTATGTTTTAAAGACTGAAAAGTAAATGTTAAATATTTATTTATATTGGTAAGTACTCTTTAAAATAATGAAAAGTGGAATTGATTAGAAGCTTTACCCCATTTTTAACAAAGACCTTTAATATTTCCATCATTGCAGAAGTGCAGAAATTTCTTTGGTAACGTTTTTTTTATTATAATGAAACAAAAAAAATTAACAAAAGATAAGGTATACAAAAAAATAGGTGCCCTGTACCCTTTGCAACAAAACCAAAAATAAAAAAATAAAAAATAAGTATACGCCCCAGTGTACTCTCTGGATAATTAATGTCAATCATTGATATTAAAATTCGACTTGTGAAAAAGAGATTTAGTTGATATTTAATAATTAATTTCATTGTTCAAGACTTAGTTAGTAAAAAATTTACATATATGTAAGTCCAATATCCCTCAATTTGCTTTAAGAAATTGGCCTTAGATTACGACTGGCGCCTAGGCAAAAATAGTCTCGACTTCCTAAAAAGTTTCTGGGATGCAATATTTACAAAACAGAAATTCGGTAGCTCTCGCTAGTCATAATATTTATTATTTTTTCTTTTTTAATGTTCTGTTGTTGTTTTTTTTTTTAAATAAATAACTGTCAATTTCTTTTTGTATTTTCACAAATGGGATATTATGTGAAAAATTGGAATTATTTTGTATTTTAAAAAAATCAATTTCTGATTTATGCAAGAGTTGTGAAGCTAAATTTGAAAACTAATATTACAAATTTTCTTACATATTTTGGCCAAAATTAAACTATTCGTGAGACCAGAACAGCTGGCCAAACAATCAAGATAGGCGATCATGAATTTGAAGTACAGCAATCCTTCAAATATCTTGAGTCCATAGTAGCAGCCGATAACAAAATAGAAGAAGACATAAGTGGGCGCGGTTGCTCAAAGCCAACAGAGTCTATAGTCTGCATATTTAACCTCTTAACTGCTACTGTACAGGACTATGGTTCTGCCAGTAATCACATATGGATCCGACATCTGAGTACCTAGTAAAAGACACTCCGACCTCTTAGGCGAAAGTCTTAAGAAGAATTTTTGGCCCCGTAATGTTAGGAAGGCCGAATCCAGAGACACTGTAATTATAAACTGTATGCAATCTACCTCGAAGCAGATATAGTGAAAAAAAAATTAAGCTCGGTAGACTCCGGTGGACTGGTCACCTAGTTCGCCATGAACGAAGAGGAAACATCTCGGAAAGTTCTTTGTCGTACATTTTATGGTAGGAGACAGCGTGACAGACCATGCTAACGCTGGAAAGATGGCGTTGACCAGGACGCCCGAAGCCTTGGGGTGCGCAACTGGATGGCGTCTGCTCTCAATCGAGTAAAATGGGGAGACTTGTTAAATGAGGCCATGACCCGATTACGGTTGTTTGGCAGATGATGATGATAAGAAAAATACACGAGACTAAGACGAAATTCAGTTAAAAAAAAACGAGATCTAGACGAGATTGACAAAATAGATGAATATTAATGACACTAATATTTTGTTTAGTTTTTAAGTTATCTCTGTCACCATTTTAGAAATCACGGAGAGAGGGGGTGCAATCATTAGAGAAGAGTGTACCTTATCATATTAATTTTATTAACTTCCCATAGGGAGTTATTGTAATCGGTCCGATTTGTCAAATCGAAATTTTTGACAAATCTGGAAGTTTCAAGGTTCCTAGAATCTAGATCCGTCATTTGTAGAGAGATGTCTGTGTGTGCGTGTGTACGTACATACGTTCGTACGTTTGTATACGTTCGTACGTCCGAGATACCCTTTTTCGTCCAATTAAATTTTATTCGACAGGTTATAACTTCGAAAGATGCCGAAAGGACTTTTATAAAAATTGGTCAAGCGGTTTTTTCACTATAGCAGTTTAAAAAAAAGTGAAAATTTTGGTCGGTAGCAAATATCTCAGGAACGGATAGTGGCATTGACTTCAAATAAATTTTATTATACACATTGTAATGTGTTACAGATTTGATATAAAATTTGAAAATTTTCAACTTACCGTTATTTTTTTTAAATAGAAAAACTAAGAAAAAAATGTTTGGCGCGAAAATATACAATGAAAGAAAAATGATATTATCTTCAAAACTATTTTCTATTATGTAAAACGATGTTTTTTACATATTTTAAAAGTGTGAAAAAAAATTCAATTGACAGTTTTTTTACAAAAATAAAAAAGTACAAAAAATTATATCAAAAGTTTGTAAAAAGTGTTATTTGACTTGAATATCTCGAGAATGAGTACCGATGTTGACTTCAAACTTATTTATGTTTATACAAAATACAATTATTAATATATCCTACAATTTTGACAAATATAGAATTGACAGTCTTTTAATAAAAAAAATAAAAAAAACTTAATCAAAAATTTACCAAAAAATGTCAAAAGTAGTTTCTTGACTTGAATATGTCCAAAATGGTCAATCATTTTAACTTCGAATCTATTTTTTTTTTTTCGTAATAGAATTTTGAACATATGGTACTTTTTTGACAATTGTCGAATTGGCAGTTTTTTTACGAAAAATAAAAAACCAAAACTGAATTTTACCGAAAAATGTCAAAAAATGTTTTTCGGCTTAAATATCATCACAACAAGCAATGCTATGAAACCAAATGTATTTTATTTTTAACAAAATGCATTTGTCAATACCTGAAAAATGATAAAATATTGACGAATATCAAATTGACATTTTTTTTCAACAAATACAAAACTACAAAAAGTTAAGAAAAAATTTTAAATATTGTTTTTCCGCTTCAACATCTCTGAAAATTTTTTGTTAGTAAAATTGTTATCAATCAGCATCAAAAGTAAAGCGATTAGTATCAGAAACGCCAAGTCAAATTATGCATAATGGGAAGTTATCAGTGTGGGTCGAACCCAGCCTCTTTTTCAAAGGATGTCAATGACGTAACACTTATATGCTAGCATAACTGTTATACGTTAGTATCCCAATTATTACGACTAACACAAGGAAATTATTCTTGGTATAATTTTTGGCGTTATTTTTTAAAACGCCTGAAAGTATAGTTTTCATTTAATTTTAATATAGAAAGTAAAATTGAAAAAAAAAAACTTGCAGCAATTCGAGGCTTTTTTTTTTTTTTTTATTAAGAGGTAATCTTATAAATTTCTTACTTCCTAAGAGAAGGTACCAAAATGTAATGTATTTTTCCAAATTCAATTTTTGCCAGAGACAATTAGAGTCTGTGTAACTGCGTTTTCCAAATAAATGGCGATTGGTTAAAAGAAAAACACTTTTATTTTGCACTAGTAAAGAAATGGAAAATTATTTGCCTCAATTAGGGGTTTTTAATTGTTTTCGAGGTAGGTATCTTGTTGAAAAGAATAATAATGCTTATACCCCAATACGTTGCATCGGTGAATTTTGTTTCGCTATCAATTTGAGTCGGAGGAAAAACTAAGCGCCAAGTTGTCCCAAATTTCACAAAAAATGGCTTTTCAATTATATCTTAATACCTCGAGTATAAAATCCTCTGAATTTTTCACTCCAAATGAATACCACTCTGCCTCCGTTCTGTTTTAGTTCTGTGAACAAGTAGAAAATAAGGCTTCTACGATAAGTGCAAAGTCTTACTACAATGTTTCATGTGTTTCCGTGGTGTAGTGGTTATCACATCCGCCTAACACGCGGAAGGCCCCCGGTTCGATCCCGGGCGGAAACAGTTATCTTTTTTATTTTATTTTTTATTTGATTTCGATTTTCGTAAATAACGTTTATAAGATTCTTCTTTTTTTTTCAAATGAAGGGGATTAATTAATTGAATCAGATAAGGAACTTTTTAAGTAGATAACTTAAATAAATAAAAAAAAAAAAATGGATTAAATTGGAAATTTGGTTGAAGCTACTATAATATATACGTAGTATCCGATTCTTTAGATACCTACTGAATTGTAAAAAAAGGTAGGTATTAATTGACTTTGCTGACAATAAAACTACTTTATTTTAAAGTCTTAAATTACATTTCTTTAGTACCTACTACATGTTGAAAAAGCCTATAAACAGTAACGTTGTCCTATAGCCATGGTCACAAAGAAAAATAATTGAAACTACATTCCTTTTGACCTACCGCAATTCACATTACCTAAAACTTTAAAACCATTTATAACAATAACAATTTTCACCCACACTTTTCACACAATTTCCATTAAATATTAATCTTTAGTAAGAAAACACAAAAAATTATGGCTCACTACATTAATAAAATTTATAAAACTAATAAAACTGCAATAAAATCCATTGACCTCTGGCATTTATCATCGAAATTTATGTTTCTACTTGTTTGTCTATAATATGTCTCCAAATATGTCAAACATGTGTGGGCCGAATGACGGACGCGCCGGCGAAAAAAACTCATTGATTTTAAAAATATAAATTTCCCATCATTGTGAAACAGATTGCAGATATTAATTCTCGATTTAACCTTTGCTGTAAATGGAACTAAACTTGACCATTTACAGAAAGAGGTTAATTTCATTTTGCCACCCAAATTGTGAAAAAATAAAATTAAAATACAAACTTAGTTATTCACATGTGTTTTTCACATTCACAAGCATGCAGCGAGGAAAAAAGTCTTTGGCTAAATCCTTAAAAAAAAAAAACAATGAATTTAATTGCCAATTCAATTTAATATTTTGTTACTTATGCATGTTTCACCCTTCACGATCGTTTCACATCTGCTAGACATCTGAAAGTTCTTGAGAAAAACTATAAAATGATCAGCAAACAATAATTTTTCCCTCCCATGTTTTTCATTCTCTTACAAAATCTAATTTTAGTTTCATTCAATTCAAACAAAAACAATGCAACAAGAGTGTGTGTTTCAAAATACACAACATCAACTACGACGACGATGACGATGAATATGAAGACAAACTCGAGAATCCCGAAATAGATGAAAAACCGCCCTGCTCCTATCATCCTATGCACAATGCACAACAATATTCGGTTTTCCTAGGAGGGAAAATTCTCAATGCGAAATATACCCATTCTGAATTTTATGTGCTCCTGGTGGAAATATCGGAAAATTTCGGTAGTTTTTCACAAGTGCCATTCATTCATTGATTTTTCCGACAGAGAATTAAATTTTCCTTTTGATGATGCTCCTGATGTGTGTGAAGAGATTTTGAGTTTTTCACTCTTTCGAAAAAATTGTGAAAATTTTTTGTGTTCGTGTTTTTTTCGCAAAAGTCGTTTTTCTAAAACTAAAAACGAGATGATATTATGAAAATAGATCGTTTTGGGAGAGGTGTGACGTGTGAGTATTTCTGGGCGCCTATTACCAATGTGAAAGTAGTCAAAATTTCGATATCTAAAAATATAAATTTTGCATTTAAAATATTTTCTGTTTTCGAAATAAACTTGATGGTTTTGTGAAACAAGCAATTTTTCATTTTAAAACAACGAAATAAAATAAAGAAATATCTAAAATTCTAAATCATCATTTTTGGTGTACCTATGCATCTAATTCTATAAATGTTTTGCGTTTTCATGTGAGGCAGGGTGTTTTTGAAAAATATAAAATGGATTATTATTTTTAATTTTATTATTTGATGTTTTTTTTTTTTAAACTTGATCTTCTTCCGACAGTCTTAGTCTTTCTGTTTTTACCTTACACTGAGTTCTATACTAGCTCTGAGTTTTTTTTACAAGGGCGTGTTCCAAAAAAAAAGGAAAACACTGTTTAAACTGTCAAAGTGACATTAGATGCAAATGATTAAATTCAAAATTTATTTTTGAAATGAAAATTAAAGAATAAACAACTTAATTTTAACTGAACATATAAGAACTTTGAAAAATGTTCAGAGAAATTTTAAACTGACAGGAGTTTTTCAAGTTTTTGAAGTTTTTGAGAACCAAAAATCAAAAGAAAATTCAAACATTTCTAAGACAATGAACAAATTTTTAAATTCTTTCAACCACTTTTTGGAAAAGTCAAAAACCATAATCATAATCTATTTTGTGGAAACTCACCTCTGACAGTCTTAACTGACAGCTGTCATTTTTGATTTGGTGTTCACATTATGCTTTTTTTGAGGCGACTCAATTTGACGTTAATTTTATGCCATTTTCAATTTATTGGTAAAAAGAGAAGTGAGACAAAAATTTTAATTTAAGAAAAGCTAGTTAAAAGTAGAAACGTCAAAATGACGTTTGAGTAACTCTCTTTCCATAATCAACGTTTGATTTTCTTTTGCTTTTTTAAAGACAAAAAAATCTTCTGCTTGCTTCTTTTTCGTCAGCAACTAAATTGTTGTTCTTTGCGGAGAGAAATTTTGCTGCGTAGCTACCCAGCAGTGAATAAAACACAGCTATTGTATGTCCTAAAAGTAGGTATTCCGAAGGGAATCCTCTGACTTTTTAAAGCTTCTTTTATTGCTATCCTTATACTGGCTATAGGGAGTGAGTTTAAATGACTTCATTTTATGCCTTTATGTTTTGAATATTATAAAAAACACATATGTACGTATGCATGTATAATGGATATGGGTTGGGTATATAAGAATACGGTATAAGCCCCTTTAAGCTAATAAATTGTCCCAATGAATTTCACTATCACGCACGTGACTCTTTAATCGTTTAAAAACATCTCCCTTGATATGTTTCCCTGTTTTTTTTTTTTTTTTTTTTTTTTAATGCATCGTGATATAAAGTCATATAAATTTTCCATAATCATCTAAGCCTTTATGTGACACGTTCTTGCGACATAATGCATCAATTTACTGTTTGTTTTCCTTAATTAGACTGATATTTGAAGAACAATATGGTGGAGGGGGAACATCATAAAGGAAGAAGGACTTCATAAATTTTCAAGGCGTGTGAATTAAACTATTTCAATATTTTCTGCAGGTCACAGTCACGGACCGTGAGATAATTTAATGGCTTTTATGAATAATTTTACACACCTACATTATATTGTTTCTTATGACTAATAAATGTAAATATTAAACAAAAAATAATATAAGGCAAGCTTAAACTAAATTTAGTTACTAGTTAATAATAATAAATTCAATAAAATGTAAACTTTAAGCTTACATTTTAAGTAACTACGGGCTTAAAGTTATTCGTATTACATTTTATTAAAACTAGACTATAAATTACGTGACTTCCATTTTTAAAATCATATTGTATATTTTGCAATCAAACACAAAATCATAAAATTTTATCGAAACAATTTTAATATTCAGCAAAAATATGAATGAGATTATAATTATAAAAAAAATTAACGACTATCCATATAAGGAGCATATCGATACGAAGGCTTTTTGTTGAATATAAATCATGAACTATTTTTTATTTTAATTTCTGTATATTAATAATTCAGCATTAAATGAAGTTAAGGCTTCTTCATTTTTTTTTAATTTATGACTAAGCAATAGTTAAATCATCAGAATAATAAAGCCAAATGGAAGGTGCGATTCCGTGGTTTTCCTTGAAGAGTCCATTTTCGGTTAGGGTTTTATTAAAGAAGAGTCGTCCGGATTTGGAACCCTTTTTTTTATTAATAAATAATATTCTATTATATATGTATAATAAATGCAAATTTACTATTAATAATAAATGCTTACAGGTTTCTTTCTCCAATTATAGCTACTAGCATGGAAGTTGTAATATCTTTTATATTTTACCAGGATGTCGTAAATTGTATCTTCCTCGCATACTGTCATAAATTGAGTAGTTCCTTCATTATTCATATGTATAAAGATGGAATTATGTTGTTAATTTTTAAAATTATATTTAGTCATTAAAATTTAGTTTAACTTCAACCTCACACTAAAAAGAGTCTAAGAAAATAAAGTGAACCTGTCAGAGTGTTTATGATTCGAATTTGTCGTTCTTGTTGGGTTAGTTTGCCAATTTTGTATTTTGGATCTTGACTCCAAATTTTTCCTGAAAATTAAATCATTTTATTAAGTTAACAGAACACAAAAACTTCAGTTACATATTTTAGAGACAAATCTTTCTAGTTTTAAATAATTCTTATTTTCAATGATTAAAAGATGTGGCCCTAATTGACTTCCCTGAGGAACTCTGGATTAAAAGTTTGTACATAGAATACATTTTCATCAGCATCTTGTTTTGATATCTTGCGTGTCCTAAAAAATTGACTGACACTTTCGAAAAACTAAAAACGAATGAACTTACTAAATTGATATGGTCTAGCCTTGTCAACTTTGGGTCTGAAAGTTGACATATGTATAGCAAACGATCTACAAAATCGAGATCAATTGATCCTTTATCGATTAAAAATATATTTTTTCAAAATAAACCCGAAAATTTGAATTATTTTTGACAGTTTTCAATTAAGTCTCCAGAGTCTCCAATTTTACAAATGTCAACTGCTCAAATGACTGTCAATTAAAAAGTTGATACTTTTTAGGATGCATTTGTTTTTTTTTTCTAAATTTAATATTTGTTGCTTAATTGCAAAAAATGCAAACACACTATAAAAATAATTTCAAAGACTAACCTGCTGTCCTTTCCATATCACTTGTTGTCACTTCAACTATTGGCGGAAATAGAACTCTCTTTCTTCCAGTTTGAGGTGAGGTCTCACATCGAGGAGTTCCGTCTTTATAGAAATAAGAACTTAGATCTTTTCCACCAAATCCCAAAATATACTCCAAATTCTTAAATTTTATAATTTTAGGTATTTTTTTTTTTAAATCAAATTTGATATGTTTTGAAACTTTTACCAAATTCCAACTGTCTCTTCTATCTTGAAGTAATGGTGTTAAATCGATGACATCTCCATGAACAATCACCCGAAAGTCATCGATTTTATCATGAATGACAATTTCATCGTAAATGTAGTATTTCATAATATTTTTGACTGACTCCCTACAAAATTTAGACAAAAGAGTTTTAATTTGCAAAGTGAATGATTTTTGACAGTTTTCGATTTGATTTAACAGTCGGAATTTTTGTTAACCAAAATTTACACTATTTTGAAATTAGGTCTTTGATATTTTTCCCAAAGGCTTGCAGCAGAGGGTGCCGTACTTAAATTTCTGGTGCCATAATATCTTGCATAAGCTTCCTTGAAAAAGCAGCAGGTCTTTTTATTTTTAAACTTTAATGACACTCCATTTAGGGACACTTATTTTATTGTTGTTTGTTAAGTTTAATCGAATTTTTTTCCATCACCGTCCACCCACGAACTATCTCTCCCCCTTTGGTCTATAGCAATCGGTAATAAAATACTTAACCACTGTTAAAATGGTGTTCTGCTTTTAACCGATTGAACATTTTTTTTCCAACTTCCCACCACACCTTCAAGAAAACAACCATCAAATTGAATTCTTTTGCTCTCTTGACAGCTCGTTGTAGGTAAGACGTCGTCGTCGCGTTCGTATAGTCGTCTTAAAGGAATTCCCAAGCCCCAGCTTAGTTAGCTCTTTAAGGTATCAAGAGTTTGTTCCTAAAACGGAAGAAGACCACAATTGAGTTTGAATAATAATAAATTTATACTGCCACTGATTGGGAATGTTAATTTTTATTGTTTTCTTATTTTTTTATTTATTTTTTGAGGGGTGTGTGGCGAGGAAGTTTGAACTTTTTCCAACGTTCAGACGATAGGCATTAGCAAGGAATCCAATACTTCAGTTGGAAGGTATATATTCCTCCATATTCATCCACACTTTTTCGCTTGGCTGACTTCGGAATTGAACTCTGGAATCGAGGATTTTTGTTCTTTTATAATTATTCGGATGGGGGAGTGGTAATACAGGCAAAAGTACAAAATATGCAATGCAATCCTCCTATAGTGGCATTATTAATTTAGCATGCAATGCATTCGTATATCGTATTGGCGGGAAGATAGTTATCGATCGGACTTCCCTAATTTGGTTCCGTATGTCATTAAAATGCGACTCGAAGGGTGTTTTGTATACAACACGAAACTTCTATTGATTTCCTAGTTTGGAAACCAAGATTACGTGTGGGAACTTAAGTATACAAATTTGAAATGTCTTAAGAGATTTTCTTGTCAAGAATATGTAATTTGAACATGGGACACGCATATAATGCATATAATGACCTTTTGGTATTTAGGTCAGAAGAAAAGGGAAGGCACTGAAATGAAGGGGAAGTTATTTTTTCAATAACCAAAATTTTTAATGACAGTTCAAAAATAAAAAGACAATGGAAAATTCCAACTTAGAAACCGAAAAAGAGACAAAGGTTAAGTTTATTTATTTTAAACATTTAAAGACAATCTCTAGAACCTTATTTACATATATGTATGTTAAAAATACACCAATTACAACAAACCTTCTTCCTTTATTTCTCAGACATTTTTCAACTGTCATGATCCCAAACAGCTGCATAACCTCTTGCAAAGGTCTTCGATCATTTTGATCCCATTTCCTTTTGATGGAATCATCATCAATTTCCATACTCATTTCCATTTGATATCTTTCATCTTTCTCATTCAAACAAATAGATTCAATTTAAATCCACCCGCCATAAAATAACAACAAAAGAAAATGACCTTAGTATTAATTCAAAAATTATAAAACTCCACACAAACACAAAAAACCCTCAGAACCTTTCCTTTCCTTCATTTTCCAAAACGTCTCGTCATCGTCATTGAATAAAATTTGTTAATTTTGTCGCAGGCCAGTTTCATTAATTCAATTGCAACATTGATGTCACGAATGGTTGAAGATTTTCAACTTTAAGACAAGATTTCCCTGGCTTCTGGAATGTTCTTAAGTCAAAAACGCATAACAAAAGTGAGAACAGTTAGTGATCATAAATTTTCTAACAACAACAACAACCAAAGAAAATTGAAAAAAAAAAATTATTTAATTATAACAACCTAATGCACGCAACAACTAAGCTATAGGTACACTGCGACACAAAGACAGCAATCATACCATCATCAAACTTAGACCAACCAACCTTCTTTACCTTTCATATAAGACATCGCGTATAACAGAGCAGAATGACGATGACGGTCGCTTTCGCGTTCGCGTCTCTCGCTGGCTGGTGGAGTGACTAAATTAACATTCTTTTATGGGAATATTCTAACCTCTGGAATGTGGAATTAAATGAAAATTATCCAAGTCACTGTTGTGTCCCAGACTCGTTTTCAGACTCATCGCATTCCAGGGCAATTGCCAACAACTGCAAGCAAAGTGCAACGCGCAGCCATCATCATCGTAACGTCTTCAAAGTCATCATGCCACGGTAATCAGAGCGCATTGTTCAGCGCCGCCGCGCCACCGCTGGGAATAATTCTAAAATTGTAAGAATCCATTGTTTATTGTATAAGTGCAATAAATTATGCATCATATGAACGAAAGAGATCTGCAATTTGTGTCAAAATGGATAAACTTTTGATGCAAAGACAAACTAAACAACAAGTGTTTAATATTAATTTATTTAGTGTTAAATCATCATTCGAGGATTATCTTCTGAATTATCTAATCAAAATACAGCATCATCATTCGATCGACGAACCCCACCTAAGCTTAGATCTTAGACGACCATAAAACCGAAGAATTATTATAACAAAACGAAAGAGCTGATGTACGAACTTTATGGTAAACACCTAATTTATTGTCGTGTCCCTAACAAAGCCAAAACCAGGCAGGTAGACAATTATGTGAGAATAAGTTGCCAGACATTTATTGAATACTAAAAAACAAGCCTATAAAAAGATCAACGCAAAAATCAGACTAACCACCACCGAAAAAAAAAACGAGTACTGGTTGGCATAAAAGTGGCGGCGGCAATGATGGTCGCTTGGCGCGGCATCTTTTCACGCAAAAAATCAAAGACGCAAATTTTTGCAGGGACCATTTCATGAGTCATGTTCGATCCTGTACGATCATGATGAGTCAGAACTTTGCACGGCCGTTCAACATAAATAAAATAAGAGATCGAAGACGCAGAAGAAGCTCGAGGAAGAAACTACAGAACGTTATAGTTTCTTCACTTATTCTTTTCGTTATACAGTGGAGTTGTCTTAGGGGAAGAGTTGGAAAAAAAATCAGAAACTGCAAACTGTCGGTCCTGAGTGAAACATTTGTAGATATATTTTACTCTTCCTTAACTTAAAAACAGTTTGAAAATATAAAAAAAATGTATAAAGAAATGGTAAACATGAACTTTTTAATAGTTTTGTTCTAAATACGTCCAATTTATAAGCAACTATATCCCACTGTTAACTTAGTGACTTTTCAAGGTGACAATGTTATGGTTTTGCCAAATCGTAAGAATACCGATAAATTTCATCACATTATCAAATGGTTGTACGTTCGAGTTGCCATATATGGACATTGAAAAAGCAGACGCACGAGTCTGTGAGTCTGTGAGTTAGGAGCTGGATGATGGTCGTGTTATGGTCATGGTAAAGGTATAGAAAATGAGTTTGTTTTGCGATAAAAAATGATCTTAATCGGCTCCCAAAAAAAAAAACAAAAAAGAAGGTAAATAAAAGTGGTTAAAAAAGAAGGTCAAAAACAAAGGTTTTGGGAAGCAGACAACAATAAAAGGATGGATTTTGTTTTCCTCTCTTTATTATGATATTTTTAGAATTGGTCTTATAATTAATTACGTAAAAGAAACAGAAGACAAATATTGAACACTGAGAGAAATTTTGAAGGAATGAAGACGAAATTCATGCTTTTCGATTGACGTCAATAATGTGTTATACTGACGTCAATAGTCAATGATTTCGTGGTCTCATATTGGCAAATGACGTAAGCAAAAGGACTCAATCTGCACTGAAAAATATTGAAAATAGCAACGAAGCATGAATGATTTCGAGTTAAAAGGGATCATTGACGTCATTGGCAATAGAATGACGTCAATATTTTGTGATTTTTTTTTCATCGCTGTCTTTCTAAAAATATAAGGATTTTTGAGAGTGAATTAAACTTCAACGATTATTGTCATCGATAAGAAAATGCAAAAAGTGTCCCCCTGGAAGTATGATCAAGACATAGGGTTGCCACTTTATTTGTATATGGGATGTCTCAAAAATTACTTTAGAATTAAGACTTGCCAAAAGGCACTGTTTACAAAACAGACATAAACATTCAAGATTGAAGTTTAAAATGCTCATACTGAATTTTTGACGAAAGGGCTACAGTACCTAAATCCATCGTTTCTTGAAAAAGTTCTTAAATTTTGTAAGATTGTAGGGGGTAATCTCTAGATCTACTGAACTGATTTTGAAAATTCTTTTACCAATAGAAAGCTACGTAATTTGTGAGTAACATACATAGACTATGTTTGGGTGCGAGGCTGACCCTTTTGCGCCGCCACCGGTTCAGCAGCACTGTTCCAACGTAGTTGACAAAAAATAAAACGTGGTTTTACATCTTTCTATCGGTTTACAAAAACATCTTGATAACATTGATAACATTATAATATGCAATTATATACAATCTACTACAAAATTCTCTCGTAAACAGACAATATATTGGTGATATGTAAATTGGATATGGAATGAAGCGGAAAACAGTTGGTGCTTACGAGAATTAAGAGAAATACAAGGGTAAACATACTGAAAAAATATAAGGTCAATTTATAGGTTTTTATGCTGAATTGGAGCTGGAATCTTCACGCCATCTATTCTGTCAAGGCTTTCTGAATCCACAGAATGGTCCTATGTTTAACTCCCATAAGTATATACATTCTTGAGTGTTTAGCAAAAGGAGTCTTGACCATCACTTAACTGTATTTTGGTAAATTCTTACGAAAAATTGTTAGCCCTGTGCGTTTTCAGAATTTTTAAGATCAGTAATCGAATCGAGTTTCAAAATTGCGCTCTTTAGTTCAGTTATGAATGTCAAAACTTTATTAGAACCTGCATATGAATATTTCAACCAACTTCTATCATGAAATTTGATGAACAGGGCAGAACAATGTATGCGGGTTGAGTTAGTTTGAAATAAACTTAAATTTTAGTGAAAACTAGAGGGCCCGGCAAACTTCGTCTCACCCCAATTTAATGCTTTGGAAAATATTGTTTCTTATTCGATTTTAAATACAATTTCATAGTTTCTATAGATAGTCCGATGCCGATGGTCTTCGTAAGTTTATTAAAAAGTGGATCGAGCGACAGGACAACCGAAGTTTATGTCCTATAGTTGTTGAAACCATCAGCCTATTTGCTTTTCCAGATTATAAACTGTCACTGTGCCAAATTTCAACCAATTCGGTTAAGCCGTTCTTGAGTTATAAACTGTATAACTAACACGACTTTCTTTTATATATCAAAAATATTGGCATCTTCATCGACCGCTAGATGTCATTTCCTCAACTAAGTCAAAATTGGTTGATCGTTGCTAAAAATTACTACTTTCATGCACACAAACATCTGATACATTGTGTCCCAAGATATTAATACTGACGGGAATGCGTACAAATTGAAAAAAAAACTGACAGCTACTGCTTTTTCCGAGTGAAACGTCAAATGAAAAGTTCTTGACACACTATGGGTTTTGGGATATCAAGAAAAATCGGAAATTTTCTTAGAACGAATTTTGGAAATTAAAAGTATCATGAAACTGTTCCAAAATTCACGATGGCTCAAGGCAGACACATAACCTAAAAACTTTCACAAACTTTTCTCCTAACAATCCAAAATGTTATCATATTCTGGTAGAGTGATTTTCAACTTAGCTAAAATTTTCTTTAAAAGTTAATAAAATTTGACATTCGACCTACAAAATTAAGAGAATAACCAATTCACTGGAAAAGCAATGACAGCGATGACAGCGATTCATTATTCGGTTTATCAATATTTCTGGAAATTTATATTTATGTATGTACAATCCATTTAAGAGTTGGTGGCTTAAAAACTAAATGTTATTTAAAAAAAAACTAAAATTTGACAGCTCTTGCAACACTAAAAGCCCCCTTTCTATTATTATTTATTTTTAATTAATTTTCCGATATATCAAACTGGCAGTTATTTCAAACATTAAAAAAGTTTCAACCTGTTTAGTTTTTTTTAAATGTTCTTAGTTTTTGTGCACTTTTCTTTATTTTTTTATTGACAAAACTTCTACGAAACATTAGAAAAGATTTAAAGGAAAGATGAACGAAATCGGTTTAGCCGTTCTCAAGTTATAGCGTGACCAGAAGAAAATAGGGTTCATTTTTGTATAAAAAGATTACTGAGGCTTTTATCTTAAAATAAGCTTTTATGTTATAATATAAGCTCGTCAACTTAGAAGTCATAGCTATTTTTCTGAGAGTATTTTCCACATTCTTTCAATATCAATTTTTCAACAACAGCTTTCTATTAATTAAAATTAATTTCAAGAAGTATACATAGCTTGAAAAATAATTGCCGTTCAGAAAAGTATTTAGTAAATATTTGAATACCTTTGTTACTTTTTATTTATCGGTGAATATTTTCTAAAAAGCCTAATTTTTCCTATAGTTTTCAAAAGTATTATTCATCAATTGTTTAAAACTAACATCGATTATTAGATCTTAAAATTCAAAACTTAAATATTTACACTAAACTGTCTAAAATATTTCAGCTTCTGAAATTCTTTCCATTTTAAAACCAAGAAGAACAATAATTAAAAAATTAGAACAAAGACCAAAATTCAGTTGAAAAACGTTAATTTCTTTTTCTTTCAACAACAAAACATTTAACAATGAAATCAAAAACAAAAACAAAAATTATTTTCCCATATTCCCGAATTCGTTTGATGAACATTTCTCAGAAATCAATATTTCAAACTTATTTGAATAAATAACGAAATAAATAGTTAATTCACTCAACTGTTGCGAATTTAACTATAAATCAACTAACAATTGACACTTTTTTTCGTCTTCGTCGGTCGTGTCGTGATGATCCCAAAAGAAATCATCTCAAACAAAAATCCAAAAATCTACCTAACTTTTAATGCCAAATGTATCTACATGAGTTTTGTCTGCACAAAAACAGGTACCACACGAAGAAAGATACAAAATCTTTAAGATTATTGCTGAATTAATGAACTTCAAAGGAAACCGACCTTTTTTTTTTGAGCGTGAATGACAATCACATTTATCTTCTATTATTTATTTTATTCAGTTTATTTTTTTTTATATATTTTGGGCGAACTTTGGCGGGGTTTTCTTGTTGGTAAATATTTCTATTGGTTAAAATTTTTGCCCAAGAAAATACACTGAAAATAATTTCCAGAGTGTTGAAGGGCAAACTTATAAAAAAAAAAATGATAGTATTTCAAAATGATTAAATGAAATTTCCTAAGTCCTTAATGAGTTTTGAATTTCTTTACAAATACGTTTTTTTTTTTTATTCGTAGGGGTCCAAATGGTTTTGTCTTACTTTTGGTGTCAAAAACGCCATCATGTGTGCTGTACCGTGCCGATCCTTGTCTTTTCCGAAAATATTAAAAAAAAAAAACGTATGTAACCTCAAATCCCCTCTCGCAATGAACCACTCAGAGTTAAAAATAAATTTAGTAGGGCACACAAAAAGTATTGTTATTGTTTTCCAAAGGACTTCCACTTGTGAACCGGAAATTGAAGGAAAAAAAATAATATGTTCCACTAAAGTGGTTCAGTGCGCTGCTGCTCCGGATCCTTCCACCCTCTCCGTTCCTGTTTTTTTTTTATTTTTTCTACCCTCAATAAAAATAATACTTTCGAAAATGCGATCACATTTTTTTTGTTTTTGAAATGGTTATAGAGAGTTTTTATACTCGAATAAAATGATCAACCTTCATCATTCAATTCATGTCACACGTGCATGGCACGCATTTGAATTCTGAGGGATCGCATTTACATTATACTATTTCTTTTATTATAATTTCTATAAGGATAAAATTATTATAATAGTTTTTTTTTTTTTATTTGAGAGGGGTTGAATGTAATATTAGGAGGGCTTAAGAGTTGTGTAAGAAAATTCAAAATGAAATAAAAAATGACAGGAAAAGAGCTCTTTTCGAATTTTCAAAATGTTCATAATGGCATGTGGAGCATTTAAAAAAAAAAATGGTTGTACTTGAAGACTCTGTTGAAAGAAAAACCATTTGAAAAGGGTAAGGACATAAGTATGGTAGGAATGAGATTTCAAAATTTTACTGATAAATGAAAAGCTTCAAGGACTAAAAGGTCAGTAGGAAGGATATTTCAAAAAATACATTAGGTGCTGAAAATGTCACAAATATTTTATAGAAATAAAAAAAAATGGGATGTAGAATTGTTCTACAGGATTGAACTGACAAAATTTCTTTCGAAATTACATTTTTTAAGATGTCTAAGCTTAATTCTCATTGAACTGTAGCCAAGTTTGACTCAGGATTTTTTGACCACTCCAAAAGTTAAAAAAACGTGTTTTTTCGGAAAAAACCCTCTGTCCTAAATTTGTCCATTTTTTCGAGTACAGAATCGAATTAAGTTAAAAATTACTTCATTTCAGAGATGCACTTAAAAAACATCTTGATGGAAATACAAAAAGATGATGGTCATCTTCGATGTTAACATACAATTATTATCACTCTTGGAACACACCGTTATTACTGTCACAATTCTCATCAAACCATCTGACGCTGACCATCCCAGCTAAGGTAAATTTTATTACAATATTAAGTAATTAATTATCGCATTCGACATCAAAACATATAAAATTGAGGCTTTGTGATGATGCGTTGGCAGAAAGAAGGACGCCTCTGTCCAGGCACGTGTGTGATGATCAAAATAAAAATAAGGATCGGCCAACCCAAAACAGATCCTTTACATTTACCTGATGCTATGTGAGGTAAGAACTACTTAAAATAGCACCTTTCGAAAACGTAGGAGTATTTGTAGGTAGGTTTATTACCATCGACCCCTACCCCTATTGCACAACACCAGTCAAAGTCAAAGGGATTCCGAACCCCCAAAAAAACAAGAATTCTATTAAAACGGAAAACAAAACAACCAAAAATTGATAGCATCTGTTAGTGTTATGCAAGGATGCCGCTGGATGTCCTTTTTGTGTTCCAAAATTAAGAAAGAGAGAGAGAGAGAAAGTCCAAAAACAATTGAAATATAGCGTGTTTTGAATAAAAGTGCGTCGTCGTCGTCTTACAGCGCAGGTCTGTCGGGTAATATATGGAACACGCACCACACCCTGATGCCATCGTGTTATCCTTGATGGTAGATTCGTCCCTATGGCATTCAGAACTTAAACGCACTCAACTAGAGTTTGATAGGAATTCCATACAAATAACGATTCCGTATTTCCGTATTTTATGTTCCAAAAAATGACGAAGACGATGATGATGGTGATGTTGATGTTAATGGTGCTGGTTCAGAGTTCAACTGATAAACACGATCAAGGCAGATGTGGTTAATTGTTGTGTCTGTCTTTTATATTTATTCATGTACTTATACAGGAAATAGGGAAGGGATGTGGACCACATGTTTCGGAGAAGAAGTGAAGACCTTTTTTGGCTCTTCCACCCGCAGCGCAATTATACACCAACTATCGAAACATCTCAAACTTCTTTATCATTTATTTCAAAATTTCGGCTTATTTCGACTGTACTTTTGAAGTGCGTGCCCTGAGGAAGATTGTCATTAATTTAGTAGCGTACGTCTGTCAATTGAGTTTTGATTATAATTTTTAGAGATCATGAACTTTAGCTTCAGCATTCTATCTCGAGTTGATTTACATTCTAAGGGTTAAGTACTATAATATTGTCACGATACAGCCCACTTTGACAGTGAAGTACCCGCATATTTCTTACGGAACTATTTTAAGTGGCATCTTCAAAAAAATTCAGCTGTCTGTCTGTCTCTGCTCATGAAATACTGAAACTAACTCAAGAGCCTGCAGGATTTTTATTTATAAGGTTCATAATGAAAATTTATTAAAAACGATATGCAAAAATTCTTTTCGGGGTTAGGATTTCATTGAGTCTAAGTAAGTGGTGTTTTTTGGCTACCAGCACTGTTTTCAATTAAATGTCACAAACTAGGAGATAAGTTTTGTATGCTATTTATTAATTTAGTCACTTTAATTTTTCGTCTTTTAAAAACTACCCTATTATCTATATATGACTACTAATAACATTTTAGAAAATTAAAAAGTGTGTTTTTTACAGTGCAAGGTTAAAAACTTTACAAGTCAATAAAAGAAGACATGTGAGATGAGATTTCTTGTACAACAATAGTCAAATTATCAAAATGCTAAGAATCAGCGTAAATTAACAGATAAGGCTACTTAACTCTTAATTCGACAGTAGTCATACGCTAACAGCATTATAAAATTTTATTTCAAGATCAGAATTTTGTAAGGGAATTATTTCAAAACAACGGAATATACTGGCAACTCTAAATTCAAACAGCTCCGAGCTCGCTCGGGGCGCGTTCAATGAGCTCGATAAAAAATGACCGAGCGAATGGAGTAAAAAGATGAGCGTGGCTTTGTCACTTTTTTGTTCATCTGGTAAGACAGAGACAGACTGCTTTTGGCAGTTCAGTGCTCAATTGTGTTTCTTAATTAGCTCGGAGCGCTCAGGTTACGATCAGTTCTGAGCATGCTTTGAGCTCTCTATGCCCCGCTCGGAGCTAAAAAAGAAAAACGCCTTTTGACATATGTCGTCATTTCGAATTTTATGTTTTAGTATTTCAATCCGCTTTAAAGTTAAAAACAGTTAATCACCTCCAATGTGAATTTTTATCTCAATCCCTATTGGCGTGCCTTAGGGTGGTCGTTAAGGACCATTTTTGCTTGCCTATATTTACTAACGATATACTTCTTTTGTAAAGACAAGAATATACATTTTTTTTTTTGAGAAAAATCTGATTCTAGCAAAAAGCTCTTCCTAAACATTGGTTTGTTTCTAATTTTCTACCAAAATATTTTTACTATTCTGAGTAAATATCAAAAGTAGGTTGTCAGAAGAATTAGAAGTCCAAAGCGGGATCACACAGGGCTGCATACTGTCAACAATCCTTTTTTTATTAGTGATAATTGATATACTGCGGATGGCTTTGACAGGAAGCGGAGGAATAAGATGGACTTTGACAACTTACCATAAACATCTTGACTATCTCAGACGATGTATGCTTACTTTCCCATCATAGCATCATGGATCTCCATCAAATGGCAACATGGGTGGACAGAGAAGTAACAAACGTGGGGCTGAAAATCAATATGTTAAAAACAAAGATGCTCAGCCTCGAGAGCTCAAAATTATCCGCTCCGATGAACATTGCTCAACAAGAGAAAGCTTCCAATACCTGAAGTATCGTTTTTACTGAAGGAGGAATCGAACTAGAGCCGTATCGAAAAGCAAAGGCTACCTTCGGGATATTGTAACAAAATTCTCAGCTTGGACACAAAGTTACGACTGTTAAACTCTAACGTCGAATGAGTTCTGCTATATAGATGCAGCACCTGGAAAATAACAACAACAATAACCAGGAAACTGCAAACCTTCGTTAATAGGTGTCTTCGAAACATCTTTCGGGTTTTCTGGCCTAATCGTATCTCTAACGAGGACTTATATAGGCGAACAGGTCAGGAGCTCGTCAATACCATTATACGAAGGCGCAATTAGCAGTGGATTGGACACACGCTTCGAAAAGGTAATGACTGCATTGCGGGCCATGCAATGCAGTGGAATCCACTTATACAAGAAGGAAGCAGAGTTGATAGACCGAGAAGCACGAAGCACGTGGAGAAGAACAGTTGAGGAGGAATCTGCGAGATTGGGAAAGAGCTGGAAACCGCACACGATGGCGTGTAGGAGAAGTTGAGGCCCTATATCCCGCTAGGGAACACCAACGGTCTTCGTAGGTCTGGGAAACTAACTAACTAAGCATCAAAAGTATTCCAATTGACTGCGAAAAATTAAGTTCCTAAGTTAATGAAAAATATTAAGGCCTAAAAAAATTTGAGCTAGGACACTCACAGATGCTGGGTCCCAAAGTTCTTGAGCCCAAAATTATACCCATTTTATTGTATTTTGACGTGATTTTATATTTGAATGCATCCAATTCGTTTTTGGTAACTAATTTCGTGGTTTAAAATTGTATGATCAATAATCATCTCCATGATGACTAAGGTTTTCTTTGAATCTAATTATCTCTTTGTTCAAGGCCTCAGAAGCCTAGATTCAAAGCAGCAAAACTTTCAAATGCATCGTTTTTATTTCTGCGATAGTAATTTTGCGAATACGAGTATATGTAGGTACTTAAAGTTCCCACGTAGAATCTTTATTTGCAAGCATTTCTCAAGGCCATACTAAATGATGAATACACTCGAACAAAAACTACAAAATTAACTCACTGCAAATTCATATAGAAAGCGTTAATAATTTTAATATTTCCGTTTTACAAATGAAAATCGTCTATCTACAACTTAGGTACCTATATCCAGTATTCAGTATATGCAGTACAAAAAAAGATGCCTATCGCAGTTAATTGGTATAATTTTCTCTGACCTCAGATAGCTTTTTTTTATTGTAAAAACTTTTGTTTGTTGGTTTTTTATTTATCTGTCAATATAATTTTTATAGCCACGCAACATTAGTTCGCTCCATCATCAACTGGTAATCTGGCATGCATGAAGAGATTTACTAATTAACTGCAGTCACTTCCGTCACCACAAATTACACACAAATGTCTACGACTTCATATACATTTACATATACATATGTAAAAAAAATAATCTAGGTGATATGTAAAGTGAACTGAATGAGAAGGAACACGATTATAATTACCATCTTAGCCCAGTTTTTTTCTCCGTTTTTCAAGTATTTGAATTTGAATAAATTATTCGAGTATGAGTATAGACTTTGTATTTTGTTACAAGATCGCGATAATGATTTGTGTCAATATCGAATCAATTGAACTGCAATTGGTTTCATTTTTATATCACTACACTATAATAAAATGGAGTTAGCCATAATTATTTAAGTCACTGGTCAGTCGAGACATTTTAAAGTGTCAGAAAATTCCATAAATTTTGTGATCGTTAAATGCACGCAATGGTTATCCAGTATGGCGATTGTAATTTGTGGATAATTATAGTTGCTCGCATTAAAACAAAATAAAATCCAAATTATATACCTCAAGCTGTTGTCTGCAGTACTTTTGCGGAGTCCATATATGAGCACCATGATCACTCAGAGATCAATAAACCGAAAGAGGGAGACGACGACCGACGCCCGCCCTCCACTAATAGCCGGATGAAGTTTGTCAAGCGTGAATGGCATGAACTCATATGCTACACATCACCACAAGCGCAGACCGGACCCATACCTATAACTCGCGTTGTATGCCTCACTCGCCCGCAGTTTAATATAATTTTAACGCAGACAGCAGCTGCTTGAGGTCCATTAAGCCGTGTCGTAGCAGAACGCTATTCTACGACTGCCAAGTATACCTTTATGCGATCTTGGCCAACATTGTATAGGTTATAACTTTGTCGGTAAGTTGCGAGCGGAGCGGACCCTTGTTAATGATCTTCATATGTCTCAACAGGCACTCCAGTCCAGCGATACAGTGCGCATATGCCAACGTCAACATTGGAACGGAATTTACATAGAAATATGCCCATTTTGTGGCTATCCTATCCTAGAGGTGCTTGGCAATGATGGTGGGCAATTTAGAGGTGCCCCTAAGGACGGACTAAGACTATATGTACTTGTGAAAAAAAAACAATATGTTATGCTTGGAGTATTCTGGTGCACTTGGCCAAGAGAGTTGGAGTTGGAATATATTTATTGCGAACTACGAGCGGTATATGGCCCTGATATCGAAATTTTTAACAACGATGGTAGTGAACTTGTTACAATGTTAGGGAGGAGAGAAGTTTCATATTTTTCTTTGGACTATCGTGTTTTTTCTGATAAAATGAAAATTCTTAAAAACACATAAGTTCTAAATTGAAGAAGAGGGTAAGTAGCCATCCATGACCGTGGAGATGGCACGCGCGCTAAACTCAAAGTTGAACGAACGAAATAAAGTAAGTTTAAATGCGGCTAATGGGAATTAATATAAGACACACCAAAAAGAACTAAGACCGGATATGGTTTTCCGAAAATGGTTTATGGCTTATAAATAATTAAAAAAAAAATTGAATAAAGTTTATGATGTCTGATTTTGGTGGAAAAGTATAAAAGTGATTTCAATTAAAAATAAATCAAAACAGTTTTAGATTCAATAAGGAATCGATAAATATTACAAATTCATATTAAACGTTGAGAATTTTTTAAACTTTCACTTGGACAGTGGCACTGAATTTTTTTCTTCATTTTATAAATAGTATCTAACAATAGTTCAACGATTTCAATTTAAAAGAACTTATTTTTTTAAGACTTTTACTTGCTTTATTCAGTTCCCGATCAGTGAAGGATCTCTGCCTGAGACACGATGGTCTTCCAGTCATCCAGACAAAGCGTTCTGACATCCACCACCTCATCACCTTAACCTCGAATCAATTGGCTAGGATTCTCTTAGCTGGAGCGTTGTTAACCATTCTCTCGATGTGGTGTCTAGCCAATGAAGTCCACGTATTTTAACTTTTTGGACAACGTCCACATCTGTGTAAAGCCCTTAGAGTTCGCGGTTGTATCGTCTCCTCCATTAAACTCCTTCGCACACAGGACCAAATATCCGACCAAGAATTTTTCTCTCGAGTGAGCCCAACAGCAGCTCTCCCTATCTGTTTATGTCCAAGACTCAGCAGTTCAGCACCATACAGCAGGACTAGCAGTATCCGAGTAATAGTTTTGTAGAGTCTTTCGAGAGAGGAGTTTTGAACCCATTTGTTTTGCCAAGCCGAAGTAGCAGCGGTTTCATAGGGTAATTCTTCGCTGAATCTCCACTGAGGTGTGGTTCGTGGAGGTGATGTCCAAGCCGGTGAGTGGTGTCTGTTAATGCATGCATCTCAAGACTTTTTTAAGTTAATAAATTATTTTGCCAAGTCTTCAAAAGATAATTTTCTAAGTATGTTCATTTTTTTATTGTAATTTATTTATAAAATAAAAACGCCAAAAACGTGTCTTACTTCACAATTTTATCACATTTTTTTGTTGTAAAATAAATATACTAACACAAACTTTCAGCTCTTGCACCAGAACAGTCCAAAACAGTGTTAAAATGAATTATTTACTTAATTTTCTTAAGACGAGTGCTGCAGGAGCGATTCAATTTTAAACCATTTGTTTTCAATGAATCAAGAAGGTATAATAGCTATTTTAATCCATATTTATTTTTACCAATTCCACAACAACAACAGAAAATACTTCAGACACTTATTGCGATACATATGTTTAAAGTAATAAAATTTAAGGTTTGAACGTCAGCTCTTTTGTTTTTATTATGGTTTTTCAAGTACGCACACATGACGAATGACTTTATTGACTTTGATGAATAATATAAATGACCTTTTCTGATGGGTAAACCATAAGGATCAATAAAAAAAATTGTAAAATCCAACATCTTAGCGCCATGTTTAAAATAAAAACGTGTGAAAACATTCTTGATGATAGATCCTCTTTAAAAACTATTGAATAGATTCTTAGCGCCGTCGTCGGTTACCGCCACACCGTGTGAAAAACAGCTAAACGCCGGGTAATAAAATGTGTTCATTGGTTTATTTTTATTATGGGAAATTCACATAAAAGTTTCCCATAGATAAACTATTTGAAATGTTTAAAATTCAAGGATATGGTTTAAGAAAAATAATATGTTTCGAATTGAATTTATAATTCTTTCCAATAACAAAATTACTTGTTTGTTAAGATAAACCTTCAAATCTAATGAAGTTTTAAATTGAATTCAAGAGAATCCTGATTATAATAAATTGTGTTGTTTTAGGTGAACTACGAGGATGTAGTTAGTCGAGTCTAAAATGGAAGGAATATTAAGAGGATCTCCCATTTTGCTCAGTTAAAAGAAACAAAAGATATTGTTTCTAGTTATCTGGTTTCAGCAGCTGTTAAATTTGGTGGTCAGCTGTGAAAATATTTATTAAAGTTTAGTATTTTGTTACTGTTACTGGATATGGAGAAAAAAATGGTCATCCTAAAGACCCCAGAAGAAGAAAACCCACTGTCAGTTCGCTCGCTGATGGAATGAATTGAGCCAACAAAAAGTAAATCCTGTTAATTTCTTGGTTGAAGAAAGATCCACTTACATAAAAAATTATATTGACGTACCAATTGAAGCCCTCAACTCATCTCCACGTTAGAATTCCATTCTCAGCTCGAGGGATATGTAAATGAAAAAACTGATTTTATGGAAACAACACAATAAAATAACACTGCTCACTTTTATCAAAGCATTTTAAACGTTTTTAAATCGCTTTATGGAATTTCTTCAATACCACCATCAATTAAAATTCAGAAATGGTATTTAATTAAAATAAGAAGACCACCCAAAGTTTGATTGAAGTTCGTATTGCGTGAATGGACATATCACTTTAAGATTTGTTTACAATTTTTTTAAAAATTATATCCATCATTTCTCAATGATTTGTAATTAAATCTAAACTTCTATGATGAATTAATAGAATATAGTATCAGAGATGACTCATACCGCCTGTCCACATAAGGAATCAGAATCGTAATTAACACGAGTTTTCATAAGACCTCAAAAATGCACTATGCATTTAATTTATGAATCACCTCTCGACTATAAACCACATAAACAATTAAATTTTATCAATCATTTTGTAGCTTATTAAAAATATCGGCCCACCACCTCGTTTAGATTCGACTTGGTATATCTTAGAATCTTCTCTATCCACACCACTCATCGGCAATTATGTATATATTGTGAAATCGATTAATCTTCTTCAATACGAGATTACAATAAAGAACAACATCATCGTCGTCATCATCATCATACTCGGTTAAACATTCCTTACCAAAATAAGAATCTAACATCGCCTTGCGTTTCAGTTCGGTTCGGGTTCGGTGCTTTGCGTTGGTTGCGGTTTATAAAGTGAAGAAGTTCAATTAATTCAAGATTGGTTGATAGAAAATATCTAATATCAAAGCAAATCTTCCGGCGATATCGAACAAAGACACCATAAAGATTCTCAAGAAACATATGTACATACACTTGCTTGTAGTAAGACCCTCCCAGTCATCAAAAAAACATCGAACCTAATGTGGGTTGCATCTTAAGTAGGCGATCAGACTTTGGAAGCTTTAAGATCAACAAAGAAGCTAACAAGAGATTCTTTGTGATGAGAGTTGATCTTGATGGTGTGTTGAATGATTTATGAAAGTTTAAAAATAACGATCATCAAAGTTTTCTACCTCACTGACCTTATTAAGGAACGAACAATATGAGGTTATGATATTATTTTTGATGTCTCTGATAAATTAGATCAAATCCATTTTATGAGGTTTTCTAATTTTTCCTAAACGACTTTTAAAATATGATGTGGTTTTGAGGTCGCGTGGTTCACACACCTACTTAACAAAATCTTTTTTATTAACTTAAGTAACAAGTTAACGTCGATAGGTTTTTGATGTGTATGGCGGTATAGACGCGTGGATGGTTAAAGTCGTAAAGATGTTAATAGCGGTTTTTAGCATCCGCCTTCCAACGGAAATTACATCATCTTCAGATTTAGAAAATGTATCTTCATATCGATGGCTCAAATTTGTATATCTTTGTTGGTTTAAAGCGTAAAAGGTGTAATAGAATAAGTGCGACATTCGGCAAAACTAAAAGCATTAAATTGAAAAATATTTCAAGTTGCGTTTCGGTATCAAATGAAAATGAAAAGGGTTACAAATTACGTCCAAAAATGTCTTTGTCATAGTTATAAACCCCGTGTTATTTCGCAGCTGCGCAGTGGACTTTTCAACAATGAGTGTCTAGGCAACCCTTTCTTAATTTCCTTTAACTTCTTCATGTGTAATTGAATAAAACCGGAACTACAACATTATCAAGTTGTACCTTACTGTTTATTTTTGTAACGTTTGAATAGTTTTGATTAATGTTGTCCCTATTTTTTTTAAGAACGTTGAAACGTTTCAAGTTTGCGGAAAGAATTACAAGTAGCGTAGTTGTAAGAGTTGACAGGGTATCTAAATTTCAAGTTTCAACCCCCTAAAAAAACCGCGCACCCTTCAGTAATGAAGTGTGATTTGGTTTTGTTCGATTTTATTTTTTTTATAAAATAGCAATTGTGGTGAAAGAAATTATTGTATGTGTCATGAATTATGGTATTTTGAAACGAATTGACGCGCATGAAGCAAATTGATTGAATTGACGAAAAAACATTCATAAAAACATTTTTTAGATTTGTTTGTATATATTTCCAAAATAAACATCTGCGCAGTTAATTATATGTTTGATTTTGAATTCGATTTGGTTGCAAAAAATAATTCAATAAAATCGAATTGCAATGTGTCGAAAAACGTGATGTGGAACTAAATGTTGAGATTAGTTCTTCCGATATATCGAAATGAAAAATAATGAAATACTGACAGGGGATACATTCAATTCAATAAATTCTCTTTCAATTTTAACCCTTAAGATTATGTCTTCTCTTTTTCTTTTCTTAGCCTTATTTATGTCCTTTAGCAATAAAAATGACCTTTGTTTATTTTAATCTACGTTCATAGGTATCCTTACTCTTATGTAGTTTATCGGGCTCTATAGATCCATTAAGGATTTCCATCTAGAACACGATGGCTGTCCATCCTCTACGCTTCAGAGCTGAGTAAATTCCTTCCAGTCACTTGGACGAAGAGCTCTGGCATCAACAATAATCTGGCCTTTAAACCGAAGGCTTATTCGTCATTGTCGTCTTGAACTACGTGGACCTATACCTTAAGGATTATCATGTTGACCAATCACATGTAACAAAAGCACACTCAAAAACATTCAAAGAAAAAATCGAAAACGTAACATTTAATTACCACCTGATTAAAGGCAAATTACCCATCTAAAAACTCTCCAATCCCTGAATGTTGTTTCTCCAAATTAATGCTTTGAAATAAGACCCATAAAATACTAAAACCTAATTGACTAAGTGCTTTGACAGTCGCGAAGCATTTTTTATACATATAGTAGTTTAAAAAAATAATATTCCATAATTTATATTTTTTTATAATCAGTCTCTTTTTGCATTCGTGCAAAGAACACCTAATTGCTTTTTCTTATATACAAAATTGTTTCCATAAATAAAATTTACCAACACTTAAATTCCCTTAAATTACTGCGTGACGAAAATATTAAAAATTCTTCTTATTGTTTCTTGCGTTTTGTTTTTTTTTTTAGCAGCCACACACGTGATGTCCAACAAATTGGCAGAACAAAAAATTATTAAATTGTCAATGCTTGTTGGCTTGTTGCTTATTCTGAACAATAACAATCCATTTAACTGTCAAAACTTGTAACCATGTCTCGCTGACAGAAAAGAAAAACAAAACAAAAAAACCCAATTTGTATCCGCAAAAAAAACAAGGCGAACCTTAAACTGAGAAGATACGTACGCAGAGTCCATAAATTATCACTTTCTTCTTCATCCGTCCCACAGTGGAACATTAGAAGTTGCAGAAGTGGTTATCCATCCAATTTGTGCCATGGAACGAATATTGGAGATGAGATGACTCATCCATGCCACTGTTTTGTTGGTTCTTGAAGCCCATAACATATGAGATTTGTAACAAAGTCTGCGAGCCGCAGAGTCTTTGTCCATGGGCCAGATTCCTCGTATATATTCCCATCAGACCAATCATTCACACAAAAACGTACACTTGATGGGAAACATTCATAAAAAGTCTATAACACTCCCGTATAGACAAGACCGCCTCTCGTAATGGGACAAATCAAATAAAACGACGACGGACGGATCACGCTTGGAAAATGGGCGGACACCTCCGAATTTATGTGTGTTCACCTTTGTCTGCCTTGAACATTTATTTTTACATAAATACTTGACCATAATCATCATCATCATCATCAGCTCCATCGATTGCTTTGTGGAGATTAATTAATTTTAGACTTATTTTTTCTTGAGAAGATGTTTTATCATTTTAAATTTAAATCAAAAAAACTGTTAAATTAACATAAATCCGTTGATGATGGAGTAGAACGTGGAAATATGCGCAGAAGATAATTGTCGTTAAAAAACAAAGACACCATTAAAGGAGGTTAAAGAACAATTGATATAATTTTTCTTGGATTTTGAGAATTTTATCGGATACGAAAAGTGATTCATTATAAGAATTGGATCCCTTAAAATAATCTCGAATTTTATTCAAAATACCTACTTCACTTTTCAGTCAATCGGTTCAAAGCATGGAATGACCCCGAGGTGAGTTCTGACGAATCATTTACTAGGACTCCTTCGGTCTCGTTGAAAAATGTCTGTCTTATCGCGTTATAGGCCTCGGACTTGTGTTTTCAATTCTCGGTTTTCTGTTCGCTTTTTAATTAAATTTGACAGTTTGTAATTTGACAGATGGATGTAAGTACAATTCAAATGTCACTTAAGCTTCTAAAATCACAATTTTCTTAAGCAACAAACATTTTTAGATTAAGATATAGAACGGAACATTTTACGAATATCAAATTTAAAAGAAGCAAGTTTTAAAGTCTTAAAAAGGGATAAAAATTGAAGACGAGAAAATAAATTTAATAATTGAGGAAAACAAAATTAGAACGAGACTAGATTGAATTTTTTTTTTCATTTTGATAAGACCAAAATGAGACTGGCAAAATACTGCTTGGGTCACGTCAGCACATTAACATTATCATCCTAATTCTCGTCTTAGTCACTTCTTGGCCTCGTCTCGTGAAACCGAATCAAATGTAAAGCTTTGTGAATTTTTAAGACTTCAACAGTTTCCTTGAAGAAGCTCCATTTTGTCCTCAAAAACGTCAATCAAGCAAATCAATTTAATGGATAAATCTGTGTCAAAAGATTACGATCATAATTTCAACGACCTTCCAAAACTCTTTAACCTTTAAAAAAATTTTCAATTCCAACTCCATCCAGCTGGATTAATTTCGGTTCCGCTATAATGAACTAGGCCAATCAAATTACTCTAACTACTTAAATAAACACTGTTTAAATATTATATTAGACTTCTATTAACTCTGGAGCTTTATGTAATCAGTTAAAAGAACCAAAGTTTACGGTCACGATTATTTGTTTTTTATATTCCATGCGAAACCAATACCCACTTTGTTTTTTAAGGTACCTGATAGTTCACTACCCACATAAATTCAATTTGCTTTTGCAGAGTCGTGAATGGAATTCCAATCCGCACCAGGCACCAGGTACCGACATCAACGACACCATACAGCAGCAGCAGCAACGACGACGACGGCGGCCGGCGGCAACATAAATTGAAAAGGTGAACATTTTGAAACCAACAACACGCCAACAGGCAACTTCGGCCGCCGCACAGTGGGGCAAACATGGAAATAAGTCATTTTCTGAAAGTGGTGTTTTTTAAGATCTGATAATGGATTCTTATAGTTAATTTGTTGTAAGAATGATATGTTATCACTTTTTTTGAAATAAGTACTATTTTACCTGAGAATTTTAAGCTTAAAGTCGAAAATTCATAAATATGTATGAAAATTGGTTCATTTTTAAACGATCCGCAATAGCTCAAAACAGATTCAATTGAAATAATTTTTTTTTAATAAATCAATAAATCCGTAGAAAAAATTAAAAAAAAATAAAAAATTGGTCGGTGATAACAGTACTTTTTATGAACAAAAAAAAATCAATTTTTGTGTTATATTTTTCTTCTCATAATGTTTTGAGTTTTATCGCCATTTGCCGCTGTTGTCTTTTTTATATAGATAAATAGTGTAGACTCTTAGCTATAATTTGCTGCAAAAATCGTATCCGGAACCGTCCGGATGCGCCTTCCAGACCAATTTTAAGTAAAAAAGTGTTACGTTTAAAACAAAACAAAAATACTGTTACTGTCTTTGAGCAGAGTACTATAAATAAGCCGATAAGATTTTATAACGGGTTTCTATAAAACAGTTCTTAAGAAGCATTTTTCACTATGGAAGGGGGTCTATCTCCCCCCGTTTAGACGGGAGGGGCAGTTTAAATTCAAAATACTTTAAATTAAAAAGATTTTTGTTTTAAATAACGGTAACATTTAAAATTAAGAATTGTATTTTTTTTTTAAAGCTAACAGTCTGTTCTATCAGCCTGTTTTTAAATTAAGTCAAATAAAGTCATAGTTTTCGAAAAAAATAAATATAAAGTTAAAATTTTACTAATTGTTGTAATTAAAATTTGGTAATTTCTTATATTTTTGTATCCTTTTCCAAATATTGTATAATTATCATTTTTTTATTTTAAATTGGTTTATCGATCATTGTAATGCTTGGTTATTAAAAAGATTTAAATTTTAAAATTGAGTAACTAAATTAAATAAATAAATAAAACAAAGTTTAAAAAATATGTAGTTCGAAGTGTGATTTTTCAAAATTTTAATGAAATGCACAAATTTTTGGATTAAGAATTTGTTGCTCTTAATAATTCTTAATTAAACACTGAAAACTTTATCAATTTATGTGTTATAGTTTTTCCGAAAAGTAAAAAATGCCGTACTCTTGCCCGATTTTTTAATTTCTATACTCGGCAAATTTGACAATAATTCTCTTAAACCTCAAGAATGGCCATTGGTGTCTGATAATGCGAATAAATATTTTTTTTTTTAATAATATGTCCACACATCCATGTATGTACATACAGTGGCGACAAAATAAATAGCACATGTATTAAAAGTCTTTTTAAATGAAAAATGTTTGCATTTTCTTCTGCCTGAAAAGTTGTTTTATTTATAAATTGCTAAAAACAAAGGTAATTTTCATTTTATAGAAAAAATAATCTATGTTGAATCCATAGGAAAAAAAAAAACAACAAAATAATGTAAATAGTTCAAATAATACTAGGACAACATAAATAGCACACTTCATTAATAATAACAAGAAAAATAAATAAGCAACAAAAAACTTATCATAATTTACAGAAAGATCGTCAATACTTTTTCGGGTAACCCTTATTTTGAATTACGGCTGCATACCTGCCATTTATAGACAAAATGAGACTCCTGAATCGTTCAACAGGTACTGAATACCACGCTCGCTAAACTTCCTCCCAAAATTTGTCCAAATTTGAAGTAGCTGATCTGTTTATCGTTTTGTCTACCTCATTCCATAAATTCTCAATAGGATTAAGATCTGGAGACTGGGCTGGCCCTTCCATTTAATCGATTTTTTGGGTAGATAACCATTGTTTCACAGACCTAGTCGTATGATTCGGATCGTTATACTGCTGAAATTTCCACTTCAGTGGCATTGCCTCCTCAGCATACGGCAGCATCGTGTCTTTAAGGACCTCCTTATACTATATTTGGTCCATAATACTCTCTATGCGATCGAGAGGACCCACTCCTTTCCAAGAAAAACACCCCTGAACCAGAATTCCACCTCTACCATGCTTCACCGTCTATATTGCTTATTTTGGGATGTGTGCCTGCTTGATCCCAAGTCGTTCATATTTTTTACCATCATATCCAAAGCCGTTGAGTTTAGACTCATCGGTACAGAAGACATTTTTTCACCAACTATGGTGTTTTGAAATGTGTTCCTTTGCAAATTTCAATCGACGCAAAAGGTTCCGCTTAGAAACGTGGGGTTTTCTCCTGCAAATCCTTCCAAATATTTTTTTCTCACGCAGTCGATTATTAATTGTGCTTACTGACACATTAACTCCAAGATCGTGTTCAATTCCATCTTTTATTTTGGGAGCAGTCATGAAGGGATCAGCTTTGCTTAGGCGGGCGATGGCAATATCTGTTCGTGGGGTGGTTTTTCTGGATCGATTTTTGCGAATTTTGTTTTTAGCACCTACTTCCTGGAAATCGTGAAGGGCATTTAAAAGTTTTTTTCCAGGAACATTCCAACTTAAGCGCGATAACCGAGTTAGTGTGACCTTCTGTCTTGAAATCGAGAACTCGTAGCCTGAAATCCTCTATTGAATGTTTGTCACGTCCCATACTACATTTTATCATTATAATTTAAGCAATATAACGTAAATTAAAAAAAAAACTCTTATCTTTTTAACTTACCTTCAAAAAAGTAAGAATAATTGTATAAATTAAAAAAGTGTGCTATTTAAAATGCCTTGGCTCGAGTGCACTCTCTTTACTATTTGACTTACATTTGACTTTGTTTATAAAATAATTGCAAAAAAATAATATCCCGTTAATTTACATTGGAAACCCAGAACAATCCATACTTTGCAGTACCGGTATCAAAAGTGCACTTGTAGCTTAAAGCCTAGAAGAAATTTCTACTAGAAGTGTGCTATTTATTTTGTCGCGACTGTATGTATGTACATATACATACATATGTATATGTATATAATATGTACAATGTATGTATGTAAAGGTAGTTTAAGATTCAATTCTTATCAATAATCGTATTTTCTTAAATCATTTCAATTTTTGCTAAAATTGCAAAAAGTAATTTATGCTATTTTGTGTCGAATTCAATTAATTTCCTCATAAAAACAATTTTTTAAAATTTTTTTTTCCAAAAAAAGCTATTTTTGTCCACTGTAGAGCGTAACAGTGGGTAGAAATTACTGAAGTCGATTACTAACGATATTCTTTGTCTTACTTGAAAATTTCATTGAAATCGGTTGAGTGGTTCAGGAATTATTGAATTATTTCCACTTCTCCATACAAAGGGCGCCACTGTGCGCCGCTCCGTCACCGTCACCGCTGCCCACCGTTCGCCATGAACCATCCATCGTATACAATTCCGTAACAACAATCTCCAAATGATTTTGTATCTCCCCAGAGTCCAAACTTCAAAAACCAGTCGACATTGCAAGGTCGGACACATTTCACTCGCTTGGATATGAATCCGCAAGGGAAAATATAAAACGAAAAACAGACAAAAACAAAAGTTGGACTGGGCTGGGCGTGTGACCGTTTTGGAGGCAGTGTGTGTTATGTTGTGGCTTTTTTTCGGGCCATGTTGTATCATAACACATTCGAATTTTTTTTTTGTCTGTATTTTAACAATTTTAATTGCCAACTTGGTCCGATAAATGGCAGATGAATTCGAGATAAACTCAAAAAGAAAACCAAAACAACAACAGCAACAAAAGAATCGATTGAATTCCACATATGTGTGTCAATTAATGTCACCGGAAAACCACATCTTTGACATTCCATTTGGAATGATGCCTCGAAGCCATAACGAAGGACCATATAACAACAATGTCAGAGAGAGCATCATAGCATCTGGTCCAAGTAAAAGTATCTCATTTTTATATGATTACAACCCTCGCCTCTTCGATTTTGTGCGTGATGCGTGGTTACTTACGAAAAAGGTTAATTTCCATCTCACATCCTTTTCACACATATGCATAACTCTTACATCCGACATCTGCCATATTTTAGACGATGAATTATATAAAGGTACTCTCGAAGCCATCATCAACCTGGACCTTCAATAAAAGTATCAACATAATGATGAGGGAGAGTAACAGCAGCCGTGCACAGTGATGCACACACGACGACGACGACGACATAAGTTAACTCTCTATGATTAGGTTCAAGGCTTACAAGATTATTATCCTTTTTCAATTTATTTATGAATCGCGTATGGAGGCTGACGAGAGAGGTAGTGTGTTCAGCTGTAAAATATAATACTAATTATTGGTCAGGAAGTTGGACGCACCCTTAAACGTCAACACACACGTGTCGTCTTTTAAGCGTGAGCAAGCGATGGAAATTACTCGATTAGAAAATACGATTGGTAATTCAAAAAGGGAGGGAGGGGTGTAACAGTATGTTTCATATATTCTTAATGGTCTTGTGATGTTGAAGAAACATTTGGTTTTAATTCCGGAGGTATAATGTTTGAATACTTAGTGGAGAGTCGAATGAACACTACACTAAAACACTACGAAATTGAAATCTTCAAATCAAAAGAGCTGAGGTTCGAACTTTTTACAATTTTCATTCTAGACAATTTATTCTTGTTGGTTTTAAAGGGTTTTGTAGTCACTTGAGTCTAATAAAGTGGCTAGTATTTGTTAATTCTGTTTTGTTGAATCCAAATGTGGAATGAAACCGTTAGAAAAATATGAAAATGGTTAAATTCTTTTATGGGAGTTGAAGCAGTATTTTGGTCGAAATAACGAATTCAGCTATGGAGCACAGAACTTGATGATTTTTTTATGAAAAGCCAGCAAATAATATTGAAATTCGGACCTAAAAGAACCACCAATTGCTCAATATGTATTCTCCAGGGAGGATTTTGGACTGGTGGTGCTATTGATCAATACTTTGTTAACAAAAAAAAACCTTTGAGAAAGCCTTTAATTGCAAGTGCTATAGGTCAATGATAACCAAACACAGTCTTTACCACATTAAACACTTTGCAAAATTAATTTTCAAAAATGTTTAACTCAATCTGAGAGATGTTGTTTAGATACTGAAATCATGTGGTTAGGCCCATTGAAACTTCTTCCGGTGGAGTTTAGTCAAATTCACGCTGATTTATGCGCTCTTTTGCATCTGATGCAACACAGCTTAAATAAAGATCGACTTTTATTTTATTTAATACAAATATTTTTATGTTACAAAAACAACAAAAATATTATTAACAAAAAAACACGAAATTCGAACCTCCCTGCCAGTATTCGAATTTCCTTGAATAATTTGAACAAATTTCCATCTCAAAACATACTATACCCTAATTTTCATTGTTAATAGATTTCAATAGAAAAAAATAAAAGAGAGGAATCAAAATTCTTTTCTAATGAAGAGAGTTCAGTGCACTCGACATCTTCAACTTCAACTCACAACAAAAATCATAGTCACATAATTTTCATCAATCTTCCATCCATTGAGCAATTTATCATCATCTATGGGTATTTATTTTTAACTTCAAAATTTTATATACACTACACATACATATATTATGACCCTTAAATAGAATATCAGTAACACAATCCTTTCTCACTACTACCTTTTTCATGGCATATAAGAAAATTCCAAAGCCCTCCATCTGCTCATTGGTGGTGGTCCGACAATGGTGCTTCCATTCTCTCAAATATTATACTTCGGCTTCCCGGGATATCCTATTTCAAACAATTGTGTCAAATTAATCACTCCCTTCGTCCGGCAGTGTCGTCGTCGTCGTCGCTCCCGATTGTGTTGTGTATAGGTATTCTTCTCCTCGCTGATCCTGTATCATTTTTCATCACAAGAGAGAGATCCATTCAAAATAATCCTTCTTTGATAGGACTTAACCATCATCATCGGAGACTCTCTATAGGTTCCTCTTTATACACAAAATGACAACGCACAATGAAATGATGAGGGGACGCATCTTCGTCACTTCGTCGTCGTCACTTGAACCGATTTCAAAGAAAGTTACCACCTCCTAATGCCATTGTTACATGCAACAGCATGCAGATGAATAATTGTTCGGAATGTTCCCAAGGAATTCTGCGATCACCCGCCAAGAGCAGCAAAGGGAATATCACATCAAATTATGATCGGATTAAGATCGTGATCTGTATCCATCACCGTCAACGTTCATCGTCGTCGTTGGTTGTTAAGTAGTGTCATATAAAATTGGTACACTGAATCTTTTAAGATTTATCTCCTCAAGAAATCACTTGTTTGATGGATTTTCCGAACAGCATCCTTTGTCCAATTCATAGAACACGAACACGGACACATTCACGATCATCTTCACAAATGAGAGTTTGTATATCGTCTAATGTCAGAGAAATGTCATAACCTTTTTAAAGCCACAGAATAATGATCATGTGGGTAATAAAGTTTTCATTATAAATGATGTGGTATCTGGAAAATAAATTCCAACAATTGAATCTAATTGGATCTAAGTGATATTCACGAGGAACTGAACCATAAAAATCCACTTCAAAAGGTAGATTTATTCTTGTGTTATAAAATACAAATTTTGGAACGTTTATGGATCCTAATAAATGACATTCTTGACCATAATGGAGATATATATTTTCCAAATAAGAAAAAAATATTTGATATCACATTTTTATGTATGTATATGCGATGATGGCAGTTTGGAACCATTAGTTTAATTTTAGATTAATTGAAGTAGAATCGTGATGTATCTTTAGAGAGGGGTAAAACTTTAGACAGTTACCGCTTCAAAATGTATTTTTGTGGGTCTTAGTCGAATAGAGTTTCAGGGGTAATGTTGTACTCGTTACAATTTTGTTAAAAAGTCGGGAAATCATTTTTAAATGTTTTAGCCATAAGCCAATGTCTGACATAGGTCTCTTCTTAATATAACTTTTTCGACAGCAAATTCCCCACATTTTCTCCGGCACTCCACCGTCTAAACAGCGAACTGGGAACATGGTTAATTTTATTACTTTGTAAGTATAATCAAAACAACATCAATCCCAAAGGTTTTCCATTAGAAACCTGTCTGCCTGATTGATAACCGTGAACACTCTTACATTCCAGACTGCTCCCAAAGGAAATCTCAATCAAACGTCACCGTGAATGTAGCTCTATGCTACTGGTTTTTCTTTTTTTTTATACTCATACTCCCATACTCCGCCGCCGCCGATCGTCGTCGTCCTCGTCTCTGGAAAAGGTTCATCGCCATCCCTTTACTCATTAAACGTAATCGGGGAAAAAATAAAGAATAGAAACCCAGAACCCAAATAGCTCAACCTAATTGAAGTCATTGAAAGCTGGAGAACTACAAATTATACTATAACTAAAAGATTGTGGTGCACTTCAGAAGGTACACATACTTGTAGTTCTTCCTCTCTGCTGGATGGAACCATGGTTTTGGGTCATCGAAAACCTTCAGAGTTGCGTCATAATTTGATAATTTAAATTTTTCCTTTTCTCGGTTTTAATTCCTATTTTTTTTTCCGAACTTTTACTTTGCTCAGAAGATAGACGATCCACGTCTAATTTGTCTTCCACGCTTCGTAATTGAAGCCTGACCAAGGCAGGCCGGCCGGGAAAATGATGTTCCTGTTTTATGGTCTTTTTCCATCATCATCATTATCATCATCATAGCAGGAATTGAAAGTCGACGCACTTGGATGAGTTTGGTTCGTTTTCGTGATGGCAATGGATTCCCTCGAATCCAGCACAAGAACTCTGTCGCCGTAGCCATAGCCATGCCAACAGAGAGCAACGGATGATCATTACCAGCATGACCAGCATTATGCCAATGAAGTTTAATGATGCCACTGTATTTGGTTCCAACTATGGAACTGGAGACTAAGTGAAGTTCCTTTTTTTTCCCATTCTACTCGCACTCGTCCATATAGTAAAAATCAAGCGCGGAACGATATACCTTACCGCTCCAAGATGAAAAAAAAAAAGGAAGCAACTTCCTCCCGATCTCGAGTCTTCTTCTAGTCCATATCTTTTGTGGAATGGAATATACATAAAGGAGTGTTCATTTGGTTGGGATAGATTTATGTAGATATAGAAAAATGGAGTGGAGTGTCTGTTTGATTGTGCCAGCATTTTTCATGGTGATAATTGTGGTTTTGCGGTTCGAGGAATCCGAAAGAAATAGTCTTGGATTTTAGTGGATGGGTCGGGTATTTCTATGTAGAGGTAGGTCGTCGTCGCCGTCGTCGTCTTCTTCTTCGTCGTCGTGTGGTTTGATGGTTTTGCATAACTTATAAGAATAGTTATTTGCTTTAAACTGGGATTTTATTAACTCAGATGCTTCATCCTCGTCTTTGTTGTGTAAATTTCTTTTGTGGCCAAGTAAATGTGTTCTTTTTTCTGTTAATTTCAAAGAAACATTTAAATGCCTCTAAGTATCAATTTTTTTAAGTTCGAAGACATCGAAGGAGGCCTTAAGTAACCACAGCTTAGGCAGGTATTTCAGGAATTTCTAGGGTGACGAAATTGTTCAAAATCGACAAAATATTCATGGTTATCATATTAAGTGGTATTGAACTTATATTGCAGAGTAATATATCTAGGATTTCATTATGGACTTAATTCCCACTTACCTTTGCACTTGAATATGCTGTAGTTAACGGAAAAGAGTCAAAGAATCTTCCAGAATTGAGTGCTAAAAAGTCTCCTGAAATCCGAAAACTCTACGAATTATGCATCTGTGATTTAGAGGCATAGTGATCTAACGAAGATCTTGCTGTTAGACTCTTTCTTGTTGAATTTTCTCACACTTTCAGCTTCCCTCAAATCCAAGATAACCCATGTCATTCACCAAAATTCTGTCTCGAAATAGAATTTAAGTTAACCACATTACGAAACACCCTGTTTGTGCTTCTTATTTCTTGATCATTCCATGTAATCCTGGTTCATTCTTTTTGTTTCATCCAACGATCAATGATCATGCATGGATTATTGAATTTTCTGTACCATACATCAAAAACCATGCTTTGCGAAAAAAAATTTCGCAAAATTACTCGCAGGTGCTGCTGAGAATAATTGGCACAAGTAAACGCATTCTCGACCTTCAAATGTAATTCTGCCAGCCAATCAGCCCTACCTTTCCTCCAGGAACAACAACCTCAACTTGAAAAAAAACATAGCTTCCTTCGTTTCCATTCATCATCGACAAAACCCAACAACTACCGAAGTGTAAGCGGTTCAGTTCAATGAATTTTCGCACTTTACATCCTTTTTTCAGATGGATTTTCTTTATCCGGTGCGCTCCTTTTGGCACCATCCAGGGCACCATCATGAGATTCCAAGACTGCGCTGCGCACGTATAAGATCGAAGTGAAACCTTTCATTAAATTCGCATTCTTTTGGAATTCCATCCATCCATCCAGCAATCCAGCGATCCATCGATCCATCAGAACCCTTAAAAAAAAAAGAAAAAGAAATTCGATCTTATCATCATCGTTAAGTTGGCTAACGATACGATTACAACAGTGGTGATTGTCAACTTTTCTGGTTGGACAACGATGACGTATACAAAAGAAGGATCCTTAATCTGTCCATGGGTTGTTATTGTTGTTGTTTTTGTTTATACCAAACCTACGTTAATCTTCAAGGGCTTCTTTCGGATGACATCATTTATCGCCGGAACTGATTTTTACACGCGCCCTCTGTCCATCAACATCAGAGTTTATTTTTATATTTAATATACATAATTTATTTTTTGTATTTATTGAAAAATATCAAATTACCAATTGACATTCTGAAAAGGTATTTCTTTTTTGTGTTTTTATCGGAAGGTTCTGTTTTCGCACTAACGGCTAATTGGAAACGGAAGTCGGAATAATTATATTGTTTTTTGTAAATATTTTGGTTGATTAATTACAAACTTTAAATGTGTATATGTGGATAATTACAGGGCCTCACAGGAAGTGCTAAATATTTACAAATGAATATAATAATAAAATTGTTGTTAAATGTCAGAATGAGTTGTCAGAGAGTATGTCAAAAATGTCCTTGTAAAACTCTCTTGCACCTGTCCATTGTCAGTTTTTTTGATTGCTAGATCGTACAAGGTTATCAATGCTCACTTATGTATAGCTACGTATTCAATTATTATTTTCATAGAATTTTTATATTTATTTTTCCAGCATATTTTCTTTATGTAGGAAAACACATACAAGGTGTTTCATTCACTTGTCATTGTTTTTAGTTTAAATATTTTTCTTTCATTCGAGATTATAAGTGGAACGGATTATTTATACCAATCAGGATTCTCTTTCTATTTTCTTAGACCAGTTGCAGATTTCTCTTGTAAGTTTTATGGTAACACCATGCCATTGAAGTCTAAAGCGTTAGACCAATTATTTATACCAATTCATTCAACATTAGGTATAAGAAGTATCTTCTTAATTAACAATTAATAGCTCACTTTATTTCGCAAACATTAACTATAATTGAATCTTTTTATACCAATTAGAGTGGAAATACATATTAAGGAATAGGAAAAAAAGGTGCTGAAGCCGTATGACAAGTTATAGAAATGAATTTAGTAGTTCCATAATAACTAATTTTTATCTAATCATGTTATTATTTATACCAATTAGAAAAATGGGGTTATTCACTTCATAAGAAGTCTAAATACTTAAGACGATCTTATACCCATTATTTATTTTTAAATTCCCAGTAAAAATATAGCAATTCATTAATTAAAAAGAATTTTTCTCTGTGGAATTTATACCAGTCAGTAAAAACATAATAAGATGAATTATTTTAATTTGTTTTCATATTCTTCTCACTAGATTGAGTCTTTTTAATAAAAAAATAAGGCAAGAACATTAAATTTAAAAAAACAATCAAACTAAGTTACAAGCTATGTATTTTTATACCATTTAAAAGATTAAACTATTCAAAGATCATTGAAAGTTATTTAAAATACAAACAGAAAATAGAATTATTTAGTTTTAACATGTTTGGTAAAATTTAAATTTTAGACCAAATCTATACCAATCAACAAGAATATCGCAATTATTGAAGGGAATGGATTTTCCAATATTTTTTTTTGACACACATTTTCATTATACAGATTTTTATTTATTTTTATACCAAAACAATCCTATACCAATTTTCAATAAATTATGAAAATATAGAATACCAACAACCAAGAACACCCTGTTAATAGCTACTGCCATTGCATAATATCGATTATAGCCTTAGTCCAATCAATTCGTTGTCTTAGTAAAGGTAAATCTGCCTTTCCCTTCCTTGCAATTACACTCAAACAACATCACTCTTGCAATAAAATTTTCACAGTATCTGTGTGCGTGTGTGTGTGTGTGTAAATTATCAAGCCCAAAGTATGATTATCGATGAAGGAACAAAACGAAGATACAAAGCAAAAACAGACATATCCATCACCAGCAACATATCTATGGATATCTTTAAAGTGAAACTCATTAACCGCTGATCTCTTCCGTTCTACATGTCGATATAATCGACATCGACATCCATAAAACGCACACAATCACATCTCAACTATAATTTTGTTTCTCTGTGTTTTTCATTTTACGAGTATACTATAGAATAGCGACTTACCTTACCCAACATTATTCGTTATTATATTATTGCTCTTTCAGTGACTTCTTTGTTACTATACGTCCTTTCCTTTATGCTTTATTTTTTAGCTTGATTTGCCTGTCTGTGTGGTAAGGTGAATGGTATGTGTGCTGCTTGCAGCAGTTTGAAAGTCTTTAGGAAAACTTAACTTCCATTATGGAAACTCCTCGAGAGAATTCTTTAAGTCTCTTCAAAATGACTGACCACTTTGCTAGAATATTCCAGCAGCAGCTGCTGCTGTTGTTGATGTTTGTTATATTGTGCTTCTGTTGTTGTTTGGATATATAAAATAATAACAACAACAATCTTTACCTTTTCCTATAGACAACAAAAACCACCGCAAAACTGCTAAGAGGCTTGAAGTACTTGTAAAAAAGCGTGCGATGAGGACTTTTGTGAAGAGAATAAGAAGTATTGACTTCAAGACTGATCGGTGACCACGAAGTGACGTGCGCAATGTAAGATTCAAGAAATTACTGCGTATTCCAAAGGTATATGTATATGTTAGAATGCATGCCGTTGAAGGTATAAAGTAAGGTATGAAGTCTTTTTTCTGTTTAATTTTTATTGTAGCTCCTATCATTACTTTAAGAATTTTAGTTGAAATTTGTGCTTGTAAAACAAAAGAGCTGAGATTCAAACCTTATTTAATGTGCTATCGGTGAAAAACAGGCCGTGTCTATAAGCTTAAGTATTTTACTGTCAATTAATCGATAGAACTATACAAAAGAAGTATAACTATACCAGTTGGAAATTTCATGTGCTTTTCCAGATCATCCAATGATGAGCTCATAGCGATCAACCAAAAAAAAAATCCTAGAAAAACCCGTAACAGACACGTATGCAATCTGTGAAGCACTTGGAAACTGGGTCTAATCTTTAACGAAACCGTCGAATTTGGTGAGTTACTACAAGATAATACCACAAGATCTACTTCTTGAAGTTTTGCTTCAAGGAAAATCTGGATGGACTCCCTCAAACATTGGATCACTCAGAAGCAACTGAACTTAAAAATAAAGTTAAGATCACCAGTACATGCCTGGACTTCCTTTCATTTCGCAGTACATTCACGTACCTCTATTTGTGTGTACTATCCGAGTACTTGCCCTCTCTACGTTGTGCTGCCCCCCGCTCCTCTCGCATCCGCACCACACTCCCTTATCCTCGTTTTTCTATGGAAACCCAACCCCAGGCCAATACCGAGTCGAGCTGAGCCAAGATACTTGTCCAACACATCGAGTCTCTTGCACTGCAAAAAGTACACATGCGATATCACATGGCTACACTTACCTCTTACCATAAACGCCGAATGCTCAAGACCGCACCATTCCCGATCCCGACCAGATGGTTACTCTTTCCTTCTTCATCGTTACCTTTACGCTTTACCTCTGCTGGTATACTGTGCTTTGGTTTGCTGCATTTTGCACAGCGCACATACTAAATGCGCATGCAAAAAAAAAAAAATTATACTTCTCAAGTTTTTTGTACCCTTCCATCGCCAATCCATCCATCATATTATATCCATAGCCCATTCAAGGATGATATGGATGTCCCCTTTTCAGACGCTTCATGCTACTCGTTCAGGTGCTTAGTCGTCCGAGTCGTAGAGTCTTGTAGTTTGATATAGTCTTACGTCGTCGTCGTTGTACGGCAGCAGCGTGAACAAATTGTCCTCCTATATTCATCTCGTCAACAGCGTTAGCGTCATCGTCATCGGTTTGGTCGGAGTCGTCGAGAGTGATGTGTGACATTGTTCAGTGATCGGCTTTAGTCAAGTTTTGTGCATCTTGTCCATCAGTTAACAAAGTGTCTGCAGTGACAAGCTTCTTGTGCGCATCAGAGTTAACCCAATATCCGCGTGGCTCATCAAACAATCGGCATCACGCGTTGTCGTGTGCGTATACCGCGGCGGTGTATCTACATTGATTTCCGAGTAATTTGTCCAAATTTGGAACTTTCGTGGTCGGTCGGTCACAGTCGGTGGTCATTTACTCTCGTATATAATTGAGAGATATTCGCTCTTCTTTCTCCCCCCTCACGCCTCCGCTTCTGTCTCCTCGTCTCGTGGTGCGTTAGGGACTTTTGCGTGTGCGCACATTCGCGTGGAACACGCCCCCGCGAATATTTTTCATTGCGTTATGCCTTTTTTTGGACTGACAGAGTGCTGTTAATCAAGATAACAAACGATTTTTATTGGAAATTCAAACATTTATCAAGCGACTTTATCATTTAGTTGGTTGAGTTTTTTTTAAACTTTTTTGAACTTTTGATAAAAAAAATAAAATGTCTTCTGTTGTGGCTAACGACTCAAGGACTATCGCAACAGTTGCGCCCACTGGTGTCAACCGTATTAGGTGAGTGATGTTTAAAAGTTTATTTCTTTTTTGGGATTTGGTTGATTTGAATGTTTAAAGACTTTTATGGATGTCTTTTTTTTTGTTTTTATCAAATGAGGGCGTTGAGTTGAGATAATGATAATGCTAAATTATTATAAAATAACGGGTATTTTAATTCTTTTGTTATAAGATAATGGTACCTCCACAATGGACTTTTAGTTGTATGTTTTGGAAATAAAAAAGGGGATTTGAATTATTTGATTAGATAATATTGTTTCAGTGTGTGGATTACATAAACAAGGTTTTCAGAGTTTAGACAAAAACAGAAGGTGAATTAATTAATGCCAAATTAGATGCATCTACGAAAAAAATATTGTCTTTTGAAGCTTAAAATGGTCATATTGCTATCCTTGAATTTTCATTTAGTTTAGAATTTTATTTGTATTTTAAATTGGATTTTATGCTCAAATATGCATCAACGACAGTTACAAATGTTAAAGCGATAAGATTTGGCATTCAAAATAATTATTTAATGCAATTAGACCTATTTACGTACACAAAATAACATTTAGAATTTTTTTGAAAAAAAGTAAATATACGCCCTAGAGGACATTTAAGTATTTTTAATTTCATAAAATACTAGTCCATGTTTTTCTTCGAACTGACTTCAAGTTATGGTTTATAAGCGGTTATTTTCCTTTTTCTTGACCCTACAGTTGATTCGTAAGCTTAATTTAACCGTCATCTCTTGGCAAAATTCAAATGTACGTTCCAAAGCGATGAAAACAAAAATCTTTAAATGAATTTATGTACCTGAAAAATTTGGTACAGAAAGCTTAATGCTTCCTTTGAAAGACACTAGCATTGCAATTTTTTCAAAGGCAAGAAACCAATTTCGAATCAAATATCAGTTACCCTATTTCACCCTATAAATAAGTTCAGGTCAAGAGTCAAGAAAAGTTTCAGTCACGTATCGGTCTTATTTCTGTTACTTTCAATATGAAGAACACATTTTTCTTTAAAAACAAATGGAAAAATTTGACATTTTACATTAAAATAAAATAATTTTCCATCAATTCTCAAAAGTTATATTTTTTAATGAATGTAATTTTTTTTATATTAAATTTTACTTTATTTATTTTTTTGTATACAAGAAATAGGAGTCTAGAGTTTATTAATATTTGCTTTTTTCTAATTTTTATAATTTAAATCTCATTTAAATATTTTATTTTTTTACATTTGTGTGTTTTCTGTCAATTTCAGCGAAGTATTTCGGCGTTCAATTGCAAACAGTGTACAATGTTCAAATCACAGAGAAAATACATACGAAGAGGTAAGTCAATATAACCTTTCAATTTGGTATCCTCTTTGACAACCATGAATAATTAGGTATAAGTATCTCAAAGAGCTATCAAATTATTTAACGAATATTTTGAAACAGACCTCCCTTCTAAAATATTAATTACCCTTACCAGGGGATCCAAAAATAAAATTACCAAATATTTAGCCTGATGATCATGATGATGGTATTCAGTAGCATCATCAGGACCACAACAACTACTAAAAAATCCACATCCCATATTCAATATGAAATATTATATCTACCCCTTCTTCTCATCGTCATCATCACTTCCTAAGCTTGGTGTGCAGATGGAGATGATGATCTCTTATTCCACTTTATGAAACTGATTCTGTCATATAAAATCTCTAGGGAGGTCTTAAATCTCGGTCTTATATCGAATACTAAATGACGACATCATCAAAAAGAATTTGATGCTCCTCCTTTGGTCCACTTCAGACTTCTTCATACATCATTTATTCCCATCACTTGGTTCGCTACACTCTGGCTTCCAAACGTGACAATGACAAATAAAAAAAAGTGGAATTTGAGCTTCTCCGGTATTTTAGATACATTTTGACAGTTCTCCTAACAAATTGTTCATTATTGGTTTTTATATATATACATATGTAAGTAGATCGACACCGACAGATTATCCTCCACCGAAACACTCCAATTTTATGAGATTTATTTCCATGTAAATATAGTTACAGCTCCTCTCATCTCGAATAGGGACCCCCTCACTGATTTTCTCGTAAAAACAATTTTTATCGTTCCAAATTAAAAAAAATTCCAAAATTCTTCTGTTGCATGTTTGATGATGCGATTGGGAATTATTTTATTTGAATTTGATAGACAACCGTAATTCATCCATCAGCCTCGGTTGAATGCGACAACTACGACCGACGACCGATGACGACGCAACAACTTCGTCATGGTAATAATTTACAATAAAATTGTTGTAAATTCTTTGAAATAAAAAAGGAATTTGAATTTAAGTTTTCTTTTTTTTTTTTCTTTTCCGCCAACGACGATATAATGCGCATCGTGTGAATCCAAGGAATGTCTTTCGTGAATTGCATTCCAAATGACAGAACACAAAACACAGGCGCGATGCGATGCGATGGTGGCAGCGCGCGCAATGTGTTTGTTCACATACATCTTTATAACTTTATAAGATTTTTACACACAAAAAAACTATAAACTATAAAAGAAAAAAAAATTACAAACATGAAATTTATTAAGAAGAATTTAAAAGTTATGTCAAAACATTGGCACGCATTTTTATTTTTGTGTTTGGCTAATTCATCACGATTGTGTCGAGTCAAATAGTATTGCCGAGGAATGAATTGATTTCTTGGAAAATACTGTTAAATCGGAGATTAATGAACTGTGAAAATTTAATTTAGGATATAATTTGTAAGGGAGCTGTAAATTTTTTAAAATACAAATGTATTTTTATGTCATTTTGTAAAATATTGGTTATGGTATTGGAAAACATTTTACACGACTATAATAAATGGGTGTACTACGTAATAAATGACAAAGGTGCTTTATTTTAGGCACTAACTTCTTAAAAAGTATTTGAATATTTTCCTTGATGTATAACACGGTTCTTAATTTAAAAAAAAACATAATTTTTGGGAGTGCATTTTTTGTTCATCCCCTTTTATGCTTTGACCAAATTGAGTCCCTTCAAAAAATCCAAACATAAAACTTTAAAAAAAAACAAACTTAAACAATAACAATTTGACAGGTGACAGTTTAATTTTAGCAAGCAATCAGATTTATGATTTAACATCATTAAATTACATAACATGGCAACACTCAATCAAGACTATCAAATGTCAATTTCGAAGCAATGTAAAAGAGTATTGGTGAATTGTTAATGTCAAACTTCAAAAATGTTTGAATAATTACGTCAAAAAGAGCATACGTTCTTTTCTCATAATATGTCCCATTTAAACTCACCACAAACTGTCAGCTGTCATTTAACTAAGGGTTGCAAACACTTTGATACAAAATTGTAGAAAATTTAAAAGTAAGTACATATTCAAATCCAGTCCATTTAATTAACACACTTTTAAGGGTTTTCTACCTAGAAATATTTCATAGAACTAGTTGTCAAATGTCCATCTAAGGTTTTCTTCATTCATCTGCTTCCTTCTGGCTACATTTTGTTGTAATTTAATTTGGCATCATACAAATGTAAAATTCAACTACGAATATTTGAATTTTTCTTCCAACTGACAAAAAAAAAAACCTGTTGAATGCTTCTCTGATGTTTAGATTACGTACCATATGGAAACGCCATAATAAATTTCTCCAGCATTTTTCTTCCTTTCTCCATTTTCTCCGTACATAATTGCCAAACCAGTCCTGAAGGCAATAATCACTTCCAGGCCAGTCCATCTATCAGCAGATGTTTCTTGTTGCTCCCATCTGAAATTTATAAACGATCCCTGACACATGAGTTCACTATATAATCAAAGAACTCCCAACTCCAAATGCATCGTATCAATCTAAAAAAAAAAAGGATCCAGAAAAAGGAAAATAAAGAAAACAACAAAAACAACAAAGGATAACTCATGTCCCTTATACTCATAGCTTTGTGTTTGTATGTGTGTTGCTGCAAAGAGATAAATTGAATGCAACAATCGTCCAAGGTTTGATCTTTGGAGCAGATGTCCGCATTCCTATCTAGGGTCCTTCCCTTTTGTTGTTTCTCCAGTAGATGGTGTCGTTTTTTTTTTTACATTCTTGAGATATAAAGTAAAAATCCTTACACACACAGGAATTTCAAAAACATGAGGGATGTTTACAAAGGATTTATTTTTTTCTTGTCGACCAAAAGATTCCTTATTTTTCAGTTGTTTGAGTGTCCTGGATGTGTGTTGGTATATTTATCTGTTTTTGATGATAGAATTATTGGAGTTTCGACAGTCGAGAGTGTGTAATCATACAGCAGCTGTAATAGGATATAGGATCCTAAAAATAGAACAGACAAAATAACAAAACAATTTTCTTGGCTTCACTATCACAACCTAACCTATATTTATATGTTTATATGCACTTACTGCTACTAGTATACATGCTGTAAGGCGAGTGCTAAAAGAGGGTGCCACCAGGAACGTGTCAGATTACAATTTCATTATTTACGTTGAGTTGTGTTTTTAAGAAACACGAAGTAAAAAAAAAAGAACCAAAATATTCAATATATTCACATTTTAAAAAGGATTGTTGTTGTTTTGGTTTTAATCTACAACTTAACTGTCACGAAAATAACTTTATTTTTCTGCAACTGATACGCAACTTAAATAATGGCAACTTTAAGTTACTCACGGGATTGATAGGAATACAAGCAAATTTAATATTTTTTTTTTTGGGAAATTTTCTCGAGGGAAAAGATTTTGACTCGTCTTAAATTGAACTAAATTCCGTGAAAGCTAACTTAAAGTCACTTGCAACTTAATATGATCTCACTAAGTTTCTTAAATAATCATCATAAAGTCACGAAGCGAGCAAAACGCCAAAAGAATTCTGAATTGGAAAATTTGGAGTAAAAAATCCAAAGGTTTCCCAGAGAATATCTTCATTGGAATATTTGTTTATTATTTACAGTCAATTTTTGACATTTATTTTGTCCATAAACAATGCTCTCTATTCGTTCAAACCCCATTTATGATGATACCCGAAATCCTATTACTCCAATAAACCAAATCAGTTCAATTTCACATTCCAAACTAAATTGTGAAAAAAAAAACACAACAAAAATCTACAAATTTCCTATCACTCAATCCTATTAACGTCTCTGCATTATAATAATTATTGCTCACTATAAATTCTCTGAATCAAGCCAACAAGTTCAAGCTATCAGTTCCATATTATGTACATGCTCGTAGGTAATAATAAAAAGGCATAATAATCTTTAAGAATAAAATTGATACGGCCAGTCGCAGCCGCAGCACTAATGTTTTCAACGACAATTATAATATTTCAAGACCCCATGAAATCATCATCTTCACGCATCTTGGAATGGAAACAATCTTATCAGGAGCAATTAATCCGTAATAAGTTCCAAAAACAAATCTTCAAACTAATTCTACACATTTGAAAAATTAAAATGTGCTTCACCCACCCTAGTTCTATAAGCCCATACTTAAGACCTTTACCGACCAGATTCCAGATTGTGGAAAATGCAATCAAATGTGTTGAAAAGTCCCAATGGAATTCTCTCTCTTAATAAATTCAGATCGGTTTAGACAAAGAAATCGATGACAAATATTAATAAAAAAAAAGAAGATTGATAATAAGTAAGAGATTTCAAGGGAACTAAGAGGACAAAGCACAAATAATGTAGGTACTCTTCTCCATCAGAGATTATATAAATTTTACACATTACTTTGAAATCAACTGGGTCAGTTTTTATACGTTTCATAACCTTTCAACCTGATGATGGTGGAGCTTACTCGCTCCTTTTCATTCAGTATCATTATCAGTCACTCGCTACTTCATAAATGCAGCAATAAATTCAAATTGACAGATAAGGCTCGTAAATATGTCAAATCTATGCCACGCGGCTTAGAGCTACAACTGCGACAGCGACTGCGACCCACATTAACCGGACCTTCGTAGCTTGAGGGAAGTCAAGTTGCTTAGGTATAAACAAATAACCCCAGCTTTGTTCCCTTCCTTGGGGTCCGTTCATACTGATTCGAATAATCGATGAATAGTTTCAGGTGAATGAGATGACATCTCTTTCCTTCTTTGGGCAATCAATTTGTTTTTTAATTGATTGAATAAATTATATTATGAAATGGTTTACGTTAAAGGAGTTCATTCAAAAGTCTTAGGGTTTTTGTCTTATCTTCAAAGGTATTTATGTATAAAACGCCCTTTTCATCTCCGTCAGGTGTGGGTTGCATGTGACTGTTATTGTTTTGGGAAATTAATTATGGAAAAATCGATTTCCGTTTTATTAATTAGAATTTTGGTGGGAAAGAAATGATTTTTCTTGTGATTATTTGAAAATGGAAAAAAGTTAAAGAATTGGGCGATGACTTTACAGAACTGTCAACGGTTCTTATTGTATTGCTTACTTAAATCATTTATTAATAACAGCTCTTTGGACATTCGAACGAGTAGTACACATTATTTTATAATTTCGCTAATTTTTCTGACATTCATAATATTCTTTGCACTTACGATAAACAACGAGCACATAAAACAAAACCAAAAGCTTCATGATCGATTGACAGCTGTCAAATTGTTCCAAGAAATGCAATTAGCTATCCTGAGCTCTTATTAAATCGACTTTTTTTGTAAACGAGTATTTCGATACAATTTACAAAAGAGGAAATCTATTTCACGGTTGAGTAATTGTTATTTAATTATTAAGGTCTATTTCTAAATAATGTCTTTAAAACCTTATCAATAGCTCTAGATCCAAAGTGGTTTCCATATACATATAAAATGGGAAGTTGTGCAAGCACATTTTCTACAACACTTTATACGAGATGGAAAATCTTGAATCTATCGTTAAATAAAAAAAAAGAATATCACAAATAAAAACCAATGCAGCTTAACCTGTTTTTGCAATTAATCAAATTACCTTCAAGACTTAAGTCCATATAGATACTTTACTTATAATAAAAGGACAAAGTGGTACTTGTCTTGGCTTGTGCTATGTCCATTCCATGGCATGGCATGGTATGACGATGGCGATGGCGTCCGGCCACGAACGGCGTCATATAGTTAACCAAGTACGAGTATAATACCCCTCAATTATAAAATCCACATAAATACGTGTATACGTCAGATAGACGTTTGCCTTTGCATCCTTTATAAACTACAAGCACGAGTATTCTATAGAGATGCGCGTCCAGAGACCGATAAACTAGAAATTCTTAGTAAATTTCCAGAACTATGCACTTGTTGTCTCTTTGCTTTTAGTTCCTCATGTTTATGTTTTGTTGTTTTTTTTTTTTTGCAAAATTGACTCGCAGAAAGATTTAAACCGACACATTAAGACGAAATTTATAAATAAAATTGACAACAAAAAAAATCAACTTAAAGTAACGAAAGAGTACAAAATTAAATTGACGTATTTACGCAAGAGTAAATGCATTGCATCTTCGGCAAAGTAATTTCGCAAACAACAACAAAAAAAAATAAAGTGTTTGTTAGTAATTACAAGTATTTTATAATTGAATTAAGGTATAATTTGTCGAATTGTTAAACTCATCGCTAGATAAGGAAGATGAATTAAGTGGAAAGACATTAACTATTTGGCGCGTGCTTTTCCTGGTTTTCTTTCTTGATTTTATATCTTGATCTAATTGCCTTCCAGAGGTAATCAAGAGTGCCGCGTTATTTGAGGAAACATTTCATTTGGCGTCATAAGGAAGAGATTAGATTTAAAAAGGAGAAATATCAGTGACATTCTAACATTCTTTCTAAGGCGTTGGAATGTTAGAAGTAATTGAACTTTTTTCTGATTGTTTGGCAGCACTTATCCAAGTTTGGGAAACTTGATGCAAATGTCAATTTACCAAAGTGACATAAAAGTCATTTGCATCAGTAGTTCTGTTTCTTTAAAAAATTAAAGTTTACCCACAAAACTTGAAATAGGAACAAATTAATTAGGTGGTAATTTCTTTTCATTTTTACTTTGCTCAAGTTAAATAAACAAAAATGTGTAAAAGTGACACTTTATTAACTGTCATCAACTAACTGTGGCAAAAAAAACAAAATCATTAATTTTGATGATAAAAATCAACCATCGCCTTACACAACTCCAGCCCTGTGATTTCCCCGAATTACTTTTTTTATATTAAAAATTTTTTAGTTAGATATTTTCAATTCCAGAACTCATAATAATCCGAAGCCAATAAAATGCCTTCCTCTTCGAATTTCATAAATAGCAACCCCTTTTTCATTTGATTTAATCCCTCATACATGACAAATGCGGTCCTGGTTTCTCTCCTCATTCTTTGTATCTGAAAAGAAGGACTAACTTTGATTCAACTTTTTTGAAGGGTGTCTATATGCATCCACATTGTGCCATTACATTACACATCGTCATGGATAAATTCGGTAGAGAAACGAGTACTAGTATAGGAGTGCTTGTTAATCTCAAACATTTTATATCATACTCCCAAACTTTTATATTTGCATTTTGGCCCGGGTCCTTTTTGGTGAACTAGTTATTTTTGTGAACTGGCTTCGAGTACCAGGAGTTCAGAAATTCTGAAAGTATAACGGTATACAATTTTAGATATTTTGCTACCGTTCGTCGTCGTACCCGGTGCGGTGGTAAATAGACAGCATTCCACATATTCTACCCGTTCGACGATGATGACGACCCGACTCGTACCCCAGTGTTTCAGATGTGATGTGTATAGGAAAATGATTTGGTCCTATAACAACAAAACAACGGATATTTGAGGCATAAAGGTTTAGATATACATATATTCGTATCTATCGTTAGATCTAGTTTTTGGCCTTCAATTAGAAATTACAATCTACGCTCTTTGTTATAATATGTAGACAGCTACAGGATGTTCCGGAGTCGATGGTTTATTTTTGGGTATGTTTTTGTTTTAGAATTTGAGGATTCTTGTTGAATGGAAATTCCAGTATATTCAAAATGTCAAATTCACTTTCAAATTACAACCATTTTATACATTTCTGACAGTTCATTAATTTTGAGGTTATGTAAGATGTATACTCTTATTCACGTCACCTTAAATAAATCATTAGTCTTATTTCTTAAATTAACATTTCATTTTTGCATTCAAAAGTATTCAAAGATGAAAGTAAAATTTCCATTCCCGTTACCATTCTTTAAATTGTGTGAAACGTTTTTCAGGTCAACAAAAGAATGAATTAACAAGAGGATTATATTTGCCAAAAAAAATTAAGATCAACAAACACATGGGAACATATGTGTGTTCATTTTATTGACAGTGAAAGTGAACATTTTAAATATTCATTTTTTTGTATTAAAGTTGGTTCAAGCGTGACAGATTAGATAACGAAAGTAAAAGTCTTAATGACGATACAAACATGGATGACTGGATATGTCATATTAATGGTGGTTAGTGTGCCGAAACTGTCACTCATCAAAAAATTAGAGCTATACGGGACTTCAAAGAACATGAACAAAAATTCCACTTTCTGGTCCAATGAACATGAAATTTCCCAGTTCTAATTCAAGTTGAATCTTTAAATTCACACCACATTGCAATCTAATGGTGAGTCCGCACTAACTAAAAAATATAAATATATCAATCAATTTCACCATCACCACCTTGCAAAAAGAGGATCGTTAGTTATATGGTGTATTATCTATTTACAATCCTACCCTGACCATCTCTCATCGCATCCACTTTGATTGTTTGAGAAAAATGCAAAAACCATTTTCACAACGTTTCTCTCGCGCAGTTAGTGTCTGACAGTTAGTTAAGACCTAATATTGGTCTCACGTAAATTCGGTCGAGAGTTCGTCTAAAGATCAAAACAGACCACCATCGCCAGACCGCGAACAAACGTCAAAGATCGACCACCACCAAATGGTCTTCTCTGATGGGAAAAGATTTCATTTCGAAGTTCAACTGCAAAATATTCGCTCATTGAGCGCACAGAGGGAATTAGAAAAATTGGATTGACGAACCGACGCTACGCGACGACAAGACGTGCTGGACAGATGGGATTATAAGAAATAATGATCAAGTCCAAAGTATTTCATAATATTGATGTACAAAAAAAGATACAGATACTTTATGTAGTCGAAATTACCTAAAAACCCGTTTAAGGTTTGATGCCAAAACTTCAGATCCCCACAAACATTCCAAACAGCTTTATCATTATCATGAGAGTATAGGTACGATACGATTACGAACTTTGTCTTCGTTCGAGTCTTGTTGAAGTCTTAAAAGTGCATTTAGCAAGCACAAGCACCTTATGGTGTGGTGGCTCATTCATGGTCTTGTCTACTTGGAACGAAGTCTCGATTTGTCCACTCAACGCCTTCGTCGTTTGTCGAGTCGTCTTGTTTATTGCACCGACTGCAACTATACCTCTACTGCTGCTGCAACAGTAGTGGAATTTCATTGCTGCACAGTGCACACGCTCGCTGGTCTTGGCTTCCATGGAATGGTTTGACATTTGAATACCACCGCAGCGCGGCGCCTCACACCGACCAACTCATAGACCAAATTTACCACAGACAACACAAAACATTTTTGTATATCTAGACTCGACATCGACAGTCTAACGACCTAGTTCAGAAAAATTCATGAGATTGGCGCTTGAAAGTCGTGAGTAGGTAATACCCGCTGCCGCCAACCAAAGGGGGCAAAAGCTTGCTACACAACGCGAACGATTGAATTCATTACGAAATGTTTTTGTAAAATTTATATGTGAGAGATTATTATATTATGTATATTGTAAATTAATATTCAAGTTGTTGTTTAATTTTCGGTTGATTAGCCGTTTATTGGTGGCTAGATTAGGTGTAATTTATTTCTGTTAAATCCGGTCCTGGTATAGTATAGACCAGTCAACAATGTTGCCAATTTGCGTATTCATAGATACGAGTACTTTGTAAGAGGGAGGTTAATTGGGGGGACTAATAAAGTTTGACAAATTGTAGGTGGGTTCTAGTCGACTATTTTAAATTCTTACGTGTGGACAGGTCATTATTATTTAGACTGTAGTTCTTAGGAATTCTGTAGGTTTTTAATTATGATTACAAGTACTATTGTAATTAAAATAAGCCCACGTTCAGTTATTATTTCAGTTTGAAGCTTAAAGTCTAATTAAATTCTAATACATATTTATGGAGCAACTTGCTGTTACAGAGGAATGAAACGTTACTTACGTTAAGTTTCTTCCAACTTAAGTAAAAAAGTCATGAAAGAATGAAATGTCAAAACTCCCATTCGCTCATTGTTCAATTCCAGGGATGTACAAAAAAAACAAAACCTTACTTGATGTCATTTATTACATATGGTTGAAATATTCTTTCTGTCAAATCACAAGCACTTTCTGTTCATTAATGTAATTTTTGGCCAATTGTCAAATCATGATTTGAACCTTGGTATAGACATGTAAATAATGGATAAGATTCATTTGAACCTCGGTTAAACCTCCAGTTTATTAGTTTATTCAGCCTGCGACTGACATTATTATATTTTTTGAAATTGTGTATTCTATGGTTTTTGTGACCTTTTCTTTTCCAAGCATTAGAAGAATTTTCCCAACATCATTCTAGACTTTTATGCACGAACAGACCTAGGTCATCAATTACTTTGTCTTTTGGACATTTTCCACTATCTGATCTCTTGTTCATTAGCTTCAATTCATTTAATCCCAAAAATACTGGTAGGGGGCTCTGTATGTCCCTAGAAGTATTTTTATTGTTTAACAATATCTTGACACATCAAAAAGGTGTCCAGTACCTACCACAGATAATCAAATTTTGTTCAAAAAGGACATTTTGATAACTAGATAAGAAAATGATTCATTGATTGAACAGCAGCACAATAAAACTCAAAGATCATTAATAACAAATGTTTTAATTTGACCTTTAACATATTTGATAGCTGATAGGTATTATAATTACATGTCTACAAGACAGAATTTTAATGCATTTTGATCCTAAATTCCAATTATGTATAAAGCATAAGGTTTTTTGTTCCTCTAAGCCCTAACTTCCTTACAGAATGACAATGGCACCATCCATATTCGTAGAGGTGGTTTAGAACTTATTAATCTTCGTCATCTTTTAAAAACACTCGCGTTGTGGCGCGTCGATCGGTCGTCTCTGCTGTCGAGGAATTGAGTATTATCTTTGACAGCTTGAGCTGTCAGACAACCTTCAGAACACTCCAGATAGGAATTAGAGTCTTGTTTTGTATTTTTTCTTTAATTGTTTTTCGTTTCCAAAGCGCCACTGTGTGTGTAATTTCTTGTCTGGTTCTATTGCATCAGTTCGATTCGTAATAAAAGGGGGATCGAGATAAGAATCATTTAATGTAATTTGATTAATGTCCAGAAGAAAATAAATTAAATAAGTGGAAGTGTGTAACATAAGATGAGGATTTGAAGTGCCTCCAGTTGTCAGTATTGGATTATTTCCACATTTAGATACATTTGCTATTAAGCTATCTCGGTTTTTATCTTGGAGTGTCCTTGCAAGTTACTTTGTCTTTGTAAAGAATTGCATGACAATCAGCACCTTCTTATTCTATTCGGATGAGGTGAACCGGATTCTGGTCAGACAGGTCAGCTAGGAATCGTAGGCATCTTCCATCCGCACTCTGTGTGGCACAAATAAAGGCGCGCTGATAGTGCGTCATGTATGACACACGGTTCCTTATCAACAGGATGCAGAGGACTATTGTCCTTGATTCTGGACAAACAGAAGTTTTATGGATTTGCTTCTAGAAAGTAGAAATTCTACTGCATGACTGAGAAAGGTCCATAAATCTCATAATGAAGCATAAAACTATAAACCAAAAAGTAAAAAGAAGCACGCGGCTGAAAATGTTGGCATTTCTACGTGTTAGATCGTCGGTGTGGTAAAAACCCAAAGACATCACCAATTGACAATACGAGGACCAAGACGACCGACGACGTAATCAAGTGTGAAGCATTTATTTCAGCGGGATGTCTAATTCTAATGAAAGAATCTGTAGACTTTTTCATATAGGTACCTGGGTGTAAATATTGACATCAAAACTACGGATGATGGTTTTATAACACACAAAGTCGGAGAATGAGAGAGGATTAGACAACAATAGAGCTTGACGGTCGACGGTAAAATCTAAACATTTGACAAGTGATTGTAATGATTCATGTGATGCACTTGTGTTTGCTCTTGCTTGAATTCTGAGGAAGAAGTTGAATAAATGTTGACATGATAATATATAGATAAGAGTTTGATGTTTAGTGACGCTAAGACTTGCATTGTCAAAATTTTGGAAAGAAAAGATAAAAATGTTTGAACAGATTTAAAGACGAATGATTACATCGATAACTAATAACTATATTGTATCATCAGTCCAACGATTTTCTTTTCACAAAATATTTCTTTGAAAATCAAGATTATACTAAGAATTTTGACATATGTCACTTCAAAAGTTCTAATGTAGGTAAACATCGTCTTGAAAAACCATCACCAGATTTCCTGTCAAACTTTTTACCGTCTATACTTTAAAAAACATCTAAAATACTAAATTTACATTAAAAGTAATTATTTAAAAATGAAGTTTCCATCGATATAGGTTTTGACAGTTCATTTGACAAGTTGCAATAATCTCATAACTTAAAAAATTTAAAAGGGTTATAGCGTGCTACCTCTTTTTACAAGTTAACTGTCATGTGTTCATTCTATATGAACATTTGTTTGATAAATTGACAGTTCACTAAAAACGATTTAATTTTATATAAAAATAGAACCTTGATTATTAAAACTCGGAAGTTTCGTGTTACTTATTTATTTCGGCAATTTTCTGTACTTTGCTTCTGTTTTTCAATCAGATCCGATGTGTATCTCTTCTTTATTAATAGCAGTATTTAATTAACTTAATCCAGCAATAATTAAAGATCAACCAAAAAGAAAATGTTTAATATGAAATACAGTCCCAATTTATGTTTAATATACCCTTTTATTTGAACTATACTCGAATTTACATGAATACGAAAATAAAATTCAACATCAAATTTCAAATTAATGAGCCAATGTTTCACTACAATTATTTTTATATAAAATCGAAACACAAAAAAAACAAAAAACATCTCATAGTTTACAAATTATATATTGTTTCAACACCTAAGGCCAATGATTCCTGTTGTAATATCACGATCTCTTTGTTACCAAGTATGTATCTTAATTTTTCAAAAGGAAGCCGTCAGGTTTGTTACATGTTGTGTTTCCAGGTGATCCAAATGAGCCTTCATCAAACACCCAGGGCTATGACTTGACCCGTATCTGGTTACCATCACATTGCACCTGTAAATCGATGCGAGGTAGGACTCTAAACACAAACAAATATATTTCAAAGTTTATCCCGAAGTTGTTTGACCTAGGAAACATTTTATATGAGTCAATCTACAATTCAACAATAGAATTTGGTCCACGATATTTGTTAAACGTCACCATCATAACCGCCAATGCGACTGTGGCGGCCTCTTGGTTTCCTTTTTTTTTCTACCTGGGGTTCCTTTTTTTCTTCACCTGTCCACGGTGGAAACTGGATCTGGATGTTGATTATTATGAAATCATTATGAGCGCATGTAAATATTTATGTCCTTGATGTCGACTCGACAGGTCCTTAATGTCTGCACACTACCACCGAACATAACGATAACAATGTCGCCGCCGCCGTCGTCGCGGGTCGGTCGTTTGGTTTAACGGAAGCAGGTGTGGCTGAGGTTAATGTCCACAAATGGAACGCAATAAAAGAAAGAAAAGTTGACGCATACAAATAGGCGACTACGACTTGCGACTCCCCGGTTCGGTTGTCGAAGTCGTGCCTCACTAATTCCACTAATTTCATTCATATTGTTCGCCAAAGACATTCATCGACAAGGAATTTATTTTTGCGACCAAGTGAATGCGGAGCTTAACTGGTTTTAAATTTGAATGAAGTTGTTGGACAACTTTATAATGCTGGGTTAGCCTGGCTGTTTGCAAATACTGTTGGAGGCATATAAATACAGTTACGTACATCAGGGATGGCTCAAGTGATGTTTTGTTTATGTTTTTGAGTTAAGCCGGCTAATTATGTTTTTAAATTTTTTAATGGATTTTTAATTGAAAACAATTATCCTTTGTTAAGGTAGCGTATCTATAAGAAAATGATTCCGGAAAGACATTGTCTTCACTACCATAAGTTTGGATGACAATATCGAAGCAAGAAATACGAAGGTACTGTCAAAAGTCCAGAAATGTCATACTTACTCTTTGAAGTTAGGTCACAGGAATAATTTTATAGAATAAAAAATGGTTCAGATTTAAACAACTGGTAAAATGTTTATTCAATTCGTGCAAAAATACGTGTAAAGTTTTATTCATATCCTCGATAGTATAGTGGTCAGTATCCCCGCCTGTCACGCGGGAGACCGGGGTTCAATTCCCCGTCGGGGAGATATTTCTTTTTTTAGTTTTTATCAAATCAAAACACAAAAATGAACAATGAAAATTCCCAAAAATTAAAATGAGCTCTATAACTTTAAATTAACATAAAATTTATTAATGGAAACACTTACCTTGCAAAATTGAGACTATAACTTCTCCGAAAGTTCATAACAACTACATATACCCAAGTAAAAAAATGAGAAAGACCTAATTCCCGAAAATATCCACAATGAAATGCAATAAATAAGACAACAATAAAAAACATGTGTGTAGGAGCATAAAAGATAAAAAAAGAGAAAACGAAAATCATATTAGTACGAAAGCGTGGGGGAATTCAAATTCGAAAGAAGTTCATCCGCCAACGGCCTTGTCAAGGTTGAATAACCAACAACAACAACAAAAAAACATTTGAATTTTTGTAACTCTTTCTCCACATCTCCAAAAAAAGTTTTTGGTTTGACAACATTAAAAGTGTTACAGATGGAGTTTTTTGCTTTTGTGTGGAATCGGACATCTTTAATTTTCTACATCGTTTTTATTTTGTGGATTCCCCTTCCCATATACCAGACCCACATATTTTTATTTTCATCTCTTTTAAATCTTTTTCTTGTGGTCGTGTGTTGGTAATTTGAAATATAAATAACGGAAAGCAGATGATAAAAATTTGAACTCGATTTCTTTGTCACCTGAAAATCCAGGTAGAATAGTGGACACAAGAGGGAACAAAACAATATTAGTTCATATAGCTGACAGAGTAATAAATTGTCGTGTGCGAAATCGATGATCGTAAGTAGAACAAATCGAATTTCGATACCTGAAAATTAAAAAAAATATATATATATTGATTGGGTTCAAATAATAAAATATACCAACGGGTCTAAATCACATTACATATTTTGTTGAGATTTATGAATCCCAATTGAATTTACCATCAGCCACATTTTTACAATTTTAGACTAACCTACTGCAAGAACAGCTGTTTTTTGACAGAGGGTTGAAATCCGGTAAATTAATAACAATTTGACAGTTAAAAAGGCTGGAAGTTAAGTTACACGAAACTTGTCTATGTGTACAAAATTGTCACGTTCCAATTGTGGACTGTATATATTGTCCATCTGCATCACTTATTTAAAAAAGTTTATAGAATTGAAAACAAAATAATTGCCTCGTGTAAACCTCTATTTATACTCATCTTTAACTGGCAGCTGTCAAATTCTATCTGTTACCGTAGCGTTACTATCTATAAAAGTGTGCAAAAATTGTAGCCTCTTGGAACGCCCTCTACACTTTTATTTACTTGCTTTTTTGCATTGCTCAAGCTCACAACTTTGATTGAACATTTTGCATTAATCCCGCTTCCTTCCATCAACTCATTTCTTAACCGACCTAATTGTCACCGTTCGTTATTACCCTGACATTGCCTATAAATTTGAGCATAAGCTTAATACGTAGGTACATACATAAGTACCTACGTTCATGTAACGGTTTTATCATATGCAACGGTAAAACAATTCACCCGCAACAAAGTTCAGGCTGCTGTTTTTTTGCCTTTGCTTAGTTCATAATGCACACGACATCAAAAAGGAAAAACCGATACCGATATCGAATCGAATCGAACAACAACAACAAAAAAACAACAAAACAATAAACGACTGATCAACAAAAGAAAAGGGGAAGTAAATTTCAAAAACACACAACAGCAACAACAACAACGACACACAATCATAATCATAACAATCTAAATAAGAAGAGGGTGGATAGTACAAACGAATTTTTGTTAAAAGCAAAAGAGTAATAATTTCAAAAAAAAAATCCAACTGCGGGCATCATATCAAAAGAAAAGCCAATTGCATGCATTTTTTGTTGCTGTCGTCTTGTTGCAATCCTGCAGAGCGGTCTTGTGTTAAAAATGCTGCACATCTGCCAATTTTTTTCAATTCTCCATCTCTTTTTGGTGCTTGCATTAAGACAGAGAAGCCGATACTGAAAAATATCACACATTTCAATTAACTCCAATACCAAAAAGGAAAACGATAACCGAACAAACAACGAACGGTAGACAATAAAAAGAACAAGAAGAAATATGTGCAGTCTGCAAAGTGCAGCTTGCCTTCGTTACTACAAGAAGTTGAAGTAGCCACATTCAAAATTGAACGAATTGACGAGAGAAAGAAAACCATAAAAATATTCCCTCTTTAGTAACACGAGTTCTCTCCCTCTTTTCTATCATAAATATGTCATATGCGGTGGGCGTCTGTCTCTGTCATTTGTTTTCAATTTCAATTCTTCTTTCAAACCCATTCAATCACTACTTTGCAGCCGTTCTTATACCACTGCCACCACAACAGTACACTGCCAACAAAAATACAACAGACAACAGAAACAGACTGTCATCATCGTACTTGACTTGGTCGTCTGTTAGTTTTAGAAATCAGTTGCTTTTCGTCAGTCATTTAAGTTGGTTGTGTCTCTCGATATACTCGTTCGGAATTCATTTTTATGGTATGTTGTGAACCACGATCGCGTTAAATTTTATTTCACAAACAACAAAACTAAAATTCAATTCAAGAGTGAACTGAGTGTAGTGAAACTGATATAATATTTTAGAAATATAAAAAATAAAAAAAAAAACAAAATTATTTATATTTTTTTTGTATCCAAGTGAAAAACTTAAATTACCAAAAGCCGCAAAATGGTTCGAAGTCTTGCACAGTGGACCAAAACACTTAGCTTTCCCTCACGTCTCTCGCCAAATCGCAATTCGAAAGATTGCAGCGGCACCAATTTGAATCAGGTGAGCCCGGTGCCACCTCCAACACCCCCCAGGAATAATAAACTCACCAATTCAACATCGTCGTCATCGTCATCTCCCTCACCACCGCCAACAAATCACCACAACAAACCAATTACGGAATTAACACAAATTGTAAGTACCTACCTACTTATAAATTATTATTATAGATCATAATAAAGGTGACTTACGAACCGTGATAGTTGTTTTTGAGATTGACACAAGAAGTGTAAAGGTAGCTTTAATTGGTGAACTTTTGATTAAAATGGTGACCCAGCAGTAATTAGTCTCGCTGTCAGATTTGAAAAGTCATTGTCATGTCAAAAATGTTCTTTACAAATTCTGTGAACTGTGACTTACTTTAATGTGTTTGAACTTTATGCACTGCTGTCAAAATGTTGTGAGCAAAAACATTGGAATACACAATTTGGCCCAATTTTAATTCACTGCCTAATGAACGGTCAGTATACAAAGTATGACAAAGTATGCACTTCTATCAAAAGAAGAAGAATTTTATGCACACTTTTCTTCGATGTTTAAAAAAAGAAGAATCTTTGTTATGAAGAACCACAATCTCTTTCACTGATGAAGATGTTGGTCTTAAAGAAGAAAATATTGTTAACTTTCATTCATGAGTCAGAATCCGTTGTGCGAGATAAACCGTTATGGTATAGAGAAGTAATACCAAAATTCAAGTTTGACATTAGTATGTTACAGACCTATAGAGAGGTATACCAATTGACATAGTCAAAATTAAAAATTTCTTCTCACTTTTTCTTAATTCTTTTTGTGATTTCTATCTTTCTGAATTTTTAATGAATGAATAAATGAATAATATCTTAATTTGCGAAAATTAGCAAAGTTGAGAGATATTTAAATTTTATTCACATTTTGAGAAGTTTTCTTTGTGGGATTATTTAGAATTAAAAAAAAATAACAAAAGTATTTTACATAATTATAAACAAAAGATTTCTAGAAAAACAATGAAATGTTTTTTTATCATTATTAATAATTACTTTAAAAATGTGCTTAGTTAAATTTTATTACAAAACAGAGACGGTGTGTTTGTGTAGGGTGTGTCTCAATATTTAAATTTGTAACTTCTTTAGAAGTGCAAATAAGAACTTCCGAAAATGTGATGATCGCAGTTTCTAATTTATAGCAAACCAAAATTTGACTCTTGTTGCCATTAAGAAAAAACAATAAATTTCAAATAGCTATAAAATTAAATTTATCGAAAGTTGTGAATTCAGCAAAAAAATAGTATAATATCGTATTCGAATTTAAATAATTCACACAAAAACTCTATAAAAAGAAATCATTTCCGGCTAATTTATGTACTTTAGATATAAAAAATCATCTACAAAATAATCATTTTTTTATGAATTTGAACCTTATCTTTATAAAAGTTTCATAGAAAAAAAAAGAAAATAATTTCTCATATTGGAATTAACAACTTTGATAACATTCCATACTATTATTGGCATAAGACTCTAAAATATTTACACCCTCCACAATTTATCGATCACATTTTTATTTGCTTTAATTTATTAATAAATATTTGTTAGACAGATAGGTGACATGGTGATTTAGACTGGCGTCCATCGTATGACCCAAATATAATAAAAATATGCGAGGGGAGATAGTAGAGTTCTTATCGTGGAAATTCCTAATTACATACACTTAGGGGAAATTGTAGTGAAGTGAAAATATTAAATTTGAATTTTATTTAGGCTTAATTTTATTAAAAATATTAAACTCATGTGATTCTATGATTTTTGACATTTAATAATGAAAAATGGCACAAATAACAATATGACAATTATATTTGTACAACTGTCAGATAATGAAAACGAGTTTGACATAAGGGACATAAAGAAAGTTTCTGATTGGTCAGCTCTGAAAACAATGCCTTCTTATTAAGGAAAGGAAGCAATGAAAGTAAATTTGTTATTACTTCCCTTCTTTAAGTTTGGAGTTGATTTTTGTCAAAATATGAAACAAAAATTTGTGTTATTGAATTTCAATTTTTTTTAGTTCTCCTGACAAACAGTGAATTGAAAAACAAATTGCGGCCAATTTTCGATAGCTTAATGTCAGTTCTCTCAAATGAAAATTTTGACGTTTATAAAGTACTGTTATGCGTCGAATTATCGTGCACTCAAATCAGACCTTTATTTTTTTTTTTTATTTTCTTAAAATTTTGAGTAAACATTTAAAGTAATTTTTTTTAACAAGTTCCTTAGACTCCTGCTTCCCTTGTTGAAAATAATCTTTCACTTCTGGAATTTCTTCTTATCTTATAATTCCCACAAATTTATTGGTTTTATTTATCACTAACCCTCGAGTGCTACTTATTTATTTTCAAAAAAAAAAAAAAACAAATATTTTTAGATTTTTTTTATAATCCCTTCACTTTGTAATGGAATTCCCAAATCTAATTTTAAATAAATAAATTTGTTCGATGTAATCTATGGATTTTTTTTATCACCGAAAAGAAAAAAATACAGAATAAATAACAGAAAAATACCAGAGATAAATAAAATCTTAAAGAAGAAGAAAAAAACATGCTATCTGCAAGTACGTACCCATAAACATTTATGCATTTCGGATTCGGATTCAGATTGGGGTGAATAAAGAATCGCCCACTTATAAAATTTCAAAAAAAAAAAATATATTTGACGTTTTTTTTTCTTATTTGTTAGGCGATTCGATTGTAATCATAGTTTATGTAGTCTTCAGTTGTTTTATTTATTTATTTTCGGTAGAAGAGAAAAAGAGGGGAAAAAATGTGCATTTAATCGGGTCTGATCGATAAATAATCACACAACTCAAGAGGGGGCCCCTTAAAAGGCTTTCGAGAGATATCTAGTTTTTTTTTGTTTGTTAATTTTGGTCACTGACGGTTACGAAATTTTGAATTTCCATTTTTTTTTTTGAAATGGGAATGTTTATTAATGAGCAAACAAAGAAAATGTTTATGAAACATCCACAAAAACAAATAATAGACAAAGATTAAAATTAAGCATTTTGACAAATAAAAATTGATATAATTGAAAATACAACTTGTCTGTGTCTTTTAGTCTTTGCCCAGCCAATTACCGTCACACTTGTTGATTCAAATTAAAAAAAAAAAAACAAAAAAAAAAAACAGCAAAATTAATTATTCAAATTGATACCAATCAGCAATTATCTTATATTACCAATGAGCTTGAGAATTCATATCGTGATTATTTAACATAAATCAATTCAAAGTAAGCCATTAATTACTAGAAAAAACAAAACTGAATTAAAAGAAAAAAAAGTTGGAATCAAAAACAAAACAAAGAAAAGAATTTTACCCAAGTTTATTTATTTATTTGTATATTTTTTTGTTTTATTTTTGATTTTAGAACCGGATTAATATTGTAGAAGAAAATCTTTTTTTTTTTGTTTAACTCGCTTTCCCATGACCTTTGTGGGATTATCTTTTTTTATAATCGGAATATTTTGTCTAGCCTGGGTCTGGAGTTTATGATTTTGTCTTTGCTAATCGGAGAGGGAAGATATATTCTATGTATATAAAAAGCGCGATGAATTATTCAATAAAAAATAATATGTTAAATAGTTTAACCTACCACAAAATAAATACTCTACAATGTTAATTATTTATCCATGTGATTTATTCCACAAAAAAAGGGTTTTTATTTAAAAAAAAATAAAATAAAATCTGGAACTTGAATTATGTAGGTTTAGACTTTATGTTAATTAAGTTATAAATTTGAATTCGAGTGAAACTAGGAAATTATATGCAAACGAAAGAAAAAGGAGTGGTTCGTGAACACTTTTGATCTTTTTGGTCAATTTTATAAGTTTCATATTTTAAACTAGCCGACTTTTGTTTTTTAAAAATATTTTATACACGTTTTGCTTTTACAGTGAATTTAGTAGTAAAAAAAACTGGTAACAATGCTTAACTCATTTTTCCCTAGTTCTCATGAAAAATTGGAGTAAAATTGAAAACTTTCGAATTAAAAAGAAAATTCCACCTACTTACCAACCCATTTAACTAAACACTCTTATTACGGATTGATCTTTTTTTATAGAGCTCCAAGAACCTCCACGCACATTCAACATTCCATTTCAACACGCATATGAATGAAATTTTCTCTCATGATGGTTAGCAAATCACTTTGCATCTTCATGACAAAAAAAAATCACATCTTTATGTAGGTACTTAGTAAAACATGAAACTAAACTCCCGTCTTCATTATAATTAGCAGTTAGGTTCGAACTAACAGCACAAAAAAAAACAACTATAAAAGTCAACAAAGAAATATTGTATTTGTAATATCTGGAATAACGAAACCATTTCAATTTAAATCAGCACAGAAAAAAAAAAACGAAGCCAACCCCAATCCCAAATCATCTTCATCATCGTGTGAAATTCAATTTGAATTTTTGTTCTTTTTCAAGTTCCTTTCTGTTTTTTCTCTTCTTCTTCTTCGTTGCCAAATCAAATAAAGAATACAAAGAATTTAATAAATCAATAAATTCCCACACAAATTTAAAATCAAAAGAAGAATAAGAACTTTTTTTTTTTCATTGCTGCAAATCCTTATCCGATTTTTTGAAGATTATTTCCATAAACAAAGAGTATTGGCCCAATACCAGTCCCTTGTGGTATTCCATTTATATTCGTTTTCCAAAGGGGAAATTCTACCTGAGACCTAGTTGTATACAAATATGTGACATTCTTTTGCTGTTGTCATATCCGTTCCATGGATGACACTTCTGACAAGTCGATTGTCAAATATTTAATCAGGTGGGTGTCAAACATACATTAACATACACAACAAGTTTAAAAATATCTATTACTCATCAAACTCTTAGAAAATCGAATCCCAAATACCTATGCATCTTATTTGATTGAAAATGATGAAATACACAATCGAACAGCTGATTTTTATTGAAAAGATACTCTCACACGTCAAACAGCATAAAGATACTCGCGTAGATAAAGCATAAGGATACACATACACAAAACAAAACATAAGCAGGTATAGGTACTACTCGTACACAACACTCTTCAAAAATCTTCAATCTTCATGCTACGACCTGTTTTGGCCATATTTAGTTCAGCAGCTGATTACAGGTATTTGTCTCTTCGTACTTCGTTCTTTTGTTGTTGTATCTTTACCTCATTTTCACACAACGTTACACAGAGCAAGGTGAGGCAAGGCTGTTTGAGTTTTTGTTTCTTTTTCGGTCTTCGTCGATTATTATGATTCCGAACTCGTTCGTTCGCAGCTCAGAGCAGGGAGATATTTTGAACAAACAGAAATAAAAAAGCAAAAAGATACAATAAGAGAAGCTAAATAATAAAAACCGGCATCTGCTGCAAGCCAGCACGTAAAGCAGTTATATGTATCTAGTATCTATCCAAAGTTGACTACTATATGAATGTACCAATGTAAACTCGTACTCGTACTTTACTTTTTGGCCTGAGAAACTCTTTACCCAGATTGCCAAGAGCTAAGCACATACTCGTACTCGTACTATGGCTAGCTAAGATACAGTATCTACTTGACAGAAAGGTAGATACGAGTATCTGCGCGAATGACTAAGGGGAAAAGCAAAAGATACTCAGCTATACTTTTGGTTATTTGTATCTTTTATTAAGCCGGGGTTGTGGGAATTTATACGATTCATTTTGAACTTGCTCGGGCTGAGTGCGAGTGTGAGTACGAGTACGAGGAGGTAGGTATAAGTATACGAGCTTGGCTCGCGGCTTGGAAACGAAATTGACTTGAAGCTGCTGTTGGCTTTTAGCATTTCTGTTCATGTTTGAACATGAATAAATACGCTCTGGTCGGTCGTAGAGCCCGGTGTAATGGAAATGGAAGAATTAACTGTGCAGGTGAAGCCTTGCGTTGCGCTGCGCTGGCAGCTTTTGGACACAGACAAATTTTTATTGATACAGGTACGAGTGGCGATATACTCGTAGGTACCTAAGTATGCACTATTCCATATCCATAAGATACAGCTGCTGCTGGCAAAAATCCGACGACAACGACGACGAGTTGGAATGAAAAATTTGCGGATTTATTTTACTTACTCGTACCTCAGCCAGGTATTCCTTGTGCTGTGCTTTGGATGATGGTTATGGGAGAATTTTTATGAAGAATAAGCAGAATAAGCAGACGTAATTGAAGAAGTCGTAATTCATGTTATGTATGGATGCAATAGATATTTGATATTATTTTTGTATAAATTCTACATGTATCTGTATCTTCAACTTCTTTGTGTATTTAATTTAATTGAAAGAGGGCGCACCTAGATTTTTTTGGATTGGATCGGAGCAGGTTTCATGTGTGATTTCTGTTTCAGTGAAGCGATTTTCAGTATAGATAGTTAGATACAGATATAGAGATGTGTGTTTAAAGTATTGCACTCTGCGAATGTGACATATTGCAATGTGAATATCGTGCGAAGAAACATTTGAAGATATCTCCTTGAGGTATTTCATGTGTTCTGTTAAAAAATGTTTTTGTTATAGAGTGCCACTGGTGACAGTTGGTAGAACTGAATTGTTTAAATGTGTTTTCGGAATTTATTTGAATTGAAAAATGGCTTTTGCATTAAAATATTCTGTCAAATTATTAAGCTTCAAATTATTAAGCCAGATAGCAGGAATGACATTTCTCTTAAGTCAAATGTTTGACGTTTATCAATGACAAGAGATTGTCATTTAATACCTATGCATTTTTTGAAAACGTTGATGCCACATTTCACTCATATAATTTGTACATAGTTTTTTTGTTCAATCTTATCTCAAAAATTTTGACAGATAACAGTTGCTTCAGTTTTTTTTTTAAATTCATATTAAAACAAATTAACCCAATTGCATAGTTGAAATTTCATTCCCTTGAATTCACAAGAGGCATTCTCAATCTTTTGATACAAATTCTCACATAAACCACACACATGACAGATATATGACAGATGACATTCTATCCATAACTTCATAATCGCCACATGTAATACAACCAACATAACCACATCTTACAATATCTAGAACATACAATTATTATCTCATGGTGCAAGTTTACAAGTTAAATAAACATACATTATGTTTTTTTTTTTTTTGGTTAATCAAAGGTATAAATATTTCTAGATCAAAGTCCACACATCTGTGGATGCACTTTCTCAATTTGATATTAGTACGAAACGTACAGCATCCTTCCGGAAAATGTCATCAACGAGTTTCAAAAGAAAAAGGAATAAACCTCTTTGATATGATTTTCCTTAAAAGAAAAACTAAAACTTGATCCGCAAACATGTTCATGTTCACATTTTTGATTTGTTTTTTTTTTTTTTTTTCTTCTCATTTTTTTCAATTTTCAACAGGATGCTGGGCCATATTCCCACGCAGCAAGACACCATGTGTTTGGCTTCCGCCATTGGTTTTCTTATTATGGTCCCTCTTCTTCGTCTTTCTTGGATCAATTTAATGAAGAAATAAAAATGTGTTTTTCTCTTTTTTTTAGTCAGTTTTTTTTTTTTTGTTGAACCCATTTGGCAACATTAAATTAAGCCTGTGGCATGGAATTTCCTTCCATACATTTTATGACTAATTTGATCAGTAGTTCCCGAGAGAATGGGAGGCAGCATGGTTCATACCAGAGACGCGACCATCCTGTTGACCCTTGGGCAATTTTGCACTTAAAAATCTATCTCGTTTATGTAAGTTTCGCAATTTTGCAAAAGTGTTGCAACTTGCAACAATCCGTAAAGTTGCTTCTCTTTTTCCTTTCTTCACGTATTCTGTGTGTGCCTAATCGATGGATCGTGACCAGTTTTTCTTGATAATGCTGGTGGTGTCGGTGTGGTGTATTATGTTGAGCTTCGGCATCGGCATCCTTGGAAAGGTGATCTGGTTTGGAAGACCGATCTTGTGCAGAAAACTGTGGAATGTGGGATGGATGTGTTTCCTCATCTTTTCTTCTTTTTTTTTCTACCTCTGTTTCGTTAGATTTTCTTCGTTGTTCGGTTAGAAAATCGGTACGTGTCCATTTCATATAGAAAAATCATACACAGAAGTAAAAACAAACCACTCCTATATGTACCCTGATGGTCTCTGGTGTTTACGTAATAACTCCCGTCGTTGTCGTCGTCATAAGTTTTTGTTTTTGTTAGTTTGTCTTGTAATGCTTCCTCTTATGCTGGTTGGTGGTTTGGGTTAAAAGACGAGACATTAAAACGTCCACACATGGTTATTTGATCATTTTGTATTCTATGCGCACTGCACTTTGCTGGCTGATGGCATGGCGATATGGCGGGTGATGGCGACACAACACACAGTTGTTGTTTCTCTGTTTCTGTTTCCGTCTAACAATAACTAAACGGAATGCGCTAACAAAATAAATGTACGTACGTATGTGGTTAAAAGATAGATTACTCTGTCTATATTTCCAATCGAAAGGGGTTTGGTTTATTGTTGTATATCTGTCAACATTCCTGCTGCAGCAAGTCCTGGTTTTCAAAGTGATTTTCAAGTGGATTGGATCGTGAGGTCTTCATACATACTATATAAAAAGTATACCAAAGCGGCTTCTTTACAGACACAGACTTCAAAGTGACGATTCAGGGTGGATTTACATGAAACATGACAATAAACTCTATGTAAACACATTGACAAAGGATCAGGAGACATGCGCATCAATAAGCAATTGAAATAAACTCGAAGCATTTGGAGGAGATGGAATTAAGTCAAGTGTTTTTGAATATTTTGAATGTTTGAAGATATTTATTAATTTAAAACACTGTTTTGTAAGTTTGTTTCCACTTAAAAAGAATTGTACACAAAAACCAATAACTGGCGCCCGACGTGAATCCTTGACTTAGTGTTCGTTTCATGTAAACTAGGTAATTTATTCTATTGTATTGTATTTCATACATTATATGAACATAAAATTGGAAAAAACAATCCTCAAGCAAATTATGTATGATCATAAAAAATGGCGCCCAATGTGGAACTTTCCTTTTGTTCTTTTTCGTTTGAATTTATCTTTCATTCCACTTTAAATTGACACTTTTAAGATGCTGTTAGTTGCTTTTAGATATAATTAAAAACATCGTGAGAAGCTATACGAGATTTCACTAAATTGTCTATTAGATTACAAACAGAAAACAATTAAATAAATGTACTGTTAAAATATGTCATGCATTCGTTAATGTATACATATTCCGCTATAAAACTTAATGTGTTTTCCTTTTTTCTCACAAACTTGCATCTTCTTCATCCGCCTGTCCGTCAAATCACCAGTTCTCACTGAAGTTGTGTAAATTGCATTCCAATCTGCCACCTAACTGTTCAAAATTTATCATTTCTCATGACATGCTTCCGGTGCGTTTGTCTAGCCACATATACAATACAATACAACACAACATAACACAAATCGATTCATCCAACAATCTGATCAATTAAGATTCAATCCAAGAAATTTGATAAACCACTGTGATGTCTCTGGTGTTGTTTTATTCGTATGGTATACGAGTGGACATATGGACTTATGGGACATTCCATGTGTGTTTTGTTTTTGTTTTCTATCTTTTGTGCAATTGTTGCATTGACACATTACTGATGTGTGTCACGTTCAAATTGTCATGACTTTTAATTACACAGAAACTGTATATACGAACAAAAAGGAGAGACAAAAGAAAAAAAAACAAACAGAACTATGATATTAAACACATCATCATAGTTACAGTGAAGTTGTTTGATATTTTATGATATGATACTCCCGTGGGTGCAATGGCTTCTTTCTTGTTTTTTTTTTTTCGCTGAACTGAAGCTTTTTTTCTTCGCTCTCTCTCTCTCTCTCTCCCACCGTGTAAACCCACATTCTGCTGCTTTTATGGTTTTTTGTGTTTACGTATGAATGACTGAATTTATTGCTTCCACAAATTGTTGTCAACGCAAACATAACACGAAATCATTAATGGAAGAAAAAAATGGAAAATGAGTATCTCGATGTCATTATGAGAAAGAAAACCACACAGCACGAACTTTTCCTCCTTGGGAGGGCTTTGTGGAACAGATTTCTATTTTTTTTTTCGCTCTCAATTTTTTATTCACTCACAATTTCATATTCACTCTTCTGCAGCCATTTCTGTCATTTGTTTTTAAGTTTTTAATAAAAACCATCAATAAAAATCAAAAACCTCCAAGTTATTACGAAGTTTTCAACAGCATTCATTGTAAAATTTATATTTTTAGCATGTTCACAAAACCCACATTGGGCGCCATTTAAGTAAAATGTAACAATTTAACCCCTCTTCGTTAAACCTCGGTCTCTTGACATCTGGTAAAATATAATCTTCAATTAGGGGCCTTGTTTTTTTTCCATCACACAAATGCACATAATATTTGCATAAGCAAAAACAAAACAAAAACAAACTCATTAAACACTTTCATTATTTTTTTCTTTCTTGAATCTAAACTTTAATGCTAATTCATGGGGACTGGTTGTTTCTCAAAGTGTTTTCTATTCATTCATTTTAATTTTCTGCACAAACAATAGCAATTATTCTTCACACACATATTATTGTGTGGACCCATAGTCACTGATGATTTATTTCTTACCCTGAACTACCTACCTACCACCAAGCTACAAAGCCAATAATAAAATCTGACTCCAGCAAAGCATGTGTTAATTAAATGTGCCTTCACATAGGAACTTTGAGGCGGCCGGCCGGCAATGGTGGTATTTAAGCACCACACACTGTGAGTTGACTTGTTTTTTTTTGTTTTTTTTTTTTTTGTTTTTTTTTCTCTTCAATGTCTTAAAGTCAAGAATATTGCCACCGTTAGATGACGTAGTGTGGGAACGTATAGTCACAAACTTCAAAAATAAAAATACCTTTCTTTTGACAGAAGAGGACACAACCGGATTTCGCTCTGCGAATGATTTAACTAACGATCAAAGCATTTCCTGAATTAATTTGCAAATTAATTCAATTAGCATTATTTATTTCGATGCGGTTAGAAAAATAAATACATAACAAATTTTGAATGCTGTTTGGGTGGGTCCACAATTTGTCTGTCAAAAAAAAAAATAATCGAAAAGGTCATACACCTTCCTTTTCACTTTTGTTGCTTATGTGATTCGAATTCATAATTAATTTTTTCCCCACAACCACGTGCTGTATAAACATCCTTCGATATGCATTCGACAAATATAAAACAAATGAAAAGACCAATGCACAGATGTAGACATACCCTCAAACAAAAAATGGAAACCCGTCACTTAATCTCAATCAGCTTTTTTAAAAAATAAACCAACTTAACAAAAACTTATAAATAGTTTTCAATCGGTCGGAGGACGGACGCGGACGGACGCAAGAGGCATTCGCCTTCCGCATTGCTGCTTCCCTCCTGATAAAGTTTAATCTAACATTTCGTATTTTTTTTTTTGCTGTCTTTTGTTCTTTTGTATCTCAATCCCAACCCAATTCCAATTTATGAGGGTAGACGGACGCGCCAGCCCCCATCCTAGTGATGATAGGAGAGCATTTCCTCCACATGCCGAGTGTGGATGGAGATGTTCCTGGTTCTTTTTGTTTTGTGTAATTTTTATTTTGTTAGAAAATTTTTTTTTTTTTTTCAATTTAAGTCTTTGGGTGTGCAGTGCATCTTTGGTTGCAGGTTGAAGACATTTGTGATATCATATACACAACTTGTGGTATGTTTCTATACATGCTCATGGACCAATGCCGAGAAAAGTTAAATAGCCTCATAAAACTTAGGTTTATGGATTTTCTGGAAAAAACATTTAATTTTTTTTGTTTTGTTTTTGTTTTTGCTCTCCCTAGGGTAGGACAGAAATTTATACCTTCTTATAAATGAGATAATTAAACAAAACAGACAAATATGAGAATGTGTATTTGTAGAAAAAGAAACATCTGCAAGCAATTAAAGTGTTTTGTAAGATGTTTTGCGTGAGATAAGTCAAAGTCAGTCTCAGTTTCAATCTTGGTTCAAGTAGAAAACAAAAACGTCAAAAGCCCCCATTCTCATGTGGTGACTACTTAAATCTTCACTCAACTAATAAAAAAAATGCTTTTACATAGTACAAGGTCAGCCTTAATGTGTCAACATCATTATACTGTCATCTACTTTTCTTTATGAATGAAATTAGACAGACTTACAAACAGTCCACAAGAATTTGACTGTTTAAATGTCAAGTTAATGTCAAATGAACTTATGGTAAAATTGTGAAAGAGTGCGATATAGTAACTTATGTAATAAAAACATAAAGACAACATTAATACTCTCGTATATGTCTTTCAACTTTAAGTGGTTCCTTTGGTGACAAATAAATGGAATTGATTTTATCTCTACAGAAATATACACAGAAGCGTAAAATATGCTTCTAAATAAATTGAAATTGCTTCTTAGATCTTGTATCAATAAAATGTTTATACAGAAATCATGATATGATCTTATCGATAATGGACCTTCTTGGTTTTTGATAATTTGATAGTTTTTTTTAATGCTTCTAATGTGTTGCGTGTGGGTAGCCAATATATCGTTCTTTAGATAAAAATAGATTTTTGATAAAACATGGAGTTTTTAGGTCACATAGCATAACTTTGTTTGATTACTTATGTAGTTACCATCTTCCGATTACTTTGACAGCTGTCAAATGTAAGTTTTAATAAAAGTAATGGGAGAATAAGTAATAATAAGCAATCTAACTGTCATTAATTTTCTTGAATTGAAAATGAAGCAAAAAACGTTAACTGTCAAAATTTGACATTTAGACTAGAAATTAAATAAACTGAGGTACCTTTTTGGGGAATCTCTTTCTCTTGCTAATTACAAAATTCGGGTCAGTCATATTATTACGTATTTCCAGCTGCATTTATGAATGAAGTTAAGCTTGGATACATACGTACGTCATAAAAAACCTTCTTTTGACGTTTAAGCAATTTTATATGTTCCACAATCTCGATTCTCCCCATTTAATTTCCTGTAACATGAATAAATCCCATTTACCTAATTCATCATCAACGGTTTTTCTTATCAAAACTGATTGTCAAAACTGATAAACAAAAAAGTAAACTTGATTTGATTCAACTCATCGTCGTGTCCATGTGTGCAAAAACAGACATTAGAGGAAATAACATTTATTTACATACATACATTTATTTCAATTCAAATAGTTTGCTCGAACTCCATTTACGATCATTAAAAAGAAAAAAATCGCACACAAAGGTCTGTTGGCTCCTCTGGATTTTCAGGCGCGTTCCAGAAACGTCTAATCAACTATACACAAACTAAGAGTGAAAGGGGGAGAGATACTCTACCGGAAGTGATTGTCAGAAAAGACCGACTCAAACTCAATTCAATGAATTCAAAGACCGTGATGGTTAATTTATCTTCTTTTTATGGTTTCTTTTTTTTTGACAAATTGAGAGAACCTACAAAACCACACCAGAGAAGCAAAAAAAAAGGAAAAGAAAAGAAAAAGATAATCAAAGAGTTTCATATACTCGATGGATAAAAATAATATAAAATAATAAAAAACAAAAAAAACCAGGAGACAAATATAATCTGGAGAGTACCAACCATCAGAGTGCTCTTCCGCTGTGCTGTGTGTCGGTTGTCGATTGCCGGTTGTCGCACCGCACCAGACACAAACAAGTTCCGCAGAAGGAGGAAAATGAAGAAAAAATCGTTAAACCAGATAAAATGATAATCAAAAAGAAAGGAAACTCAAACTAGCTAACTAACGAACCAAACCGAGAGCCATAACAACGCTTTAATATAAAAGGCAAATAAATGTAATCTGCACTTAATAGAGCGTTTACACCATCCATTTGCATCCACATTAGAAAAAAATATCCAATGCTGGACGCCGCGCTGGTCTTCGTGCGTCGTCGTCGTCGTCGCCGGCTGGCTTTACCATTCCAACACCAATAGTTGACGATGTATGGCAATGGCGGCGGCGGTGTTGGTGGCGATGCAACGGAAGAACGCCACCACCAAGCCTTCTTTGAGGTTGGAATTAATGCGTGCTCTGTAGGAATCGAAGCGCGACCGGATGTGTGCCATTGCACTCCACAAATCGCAAATCGGAAAAGTGAACATTGGACAAGCACGCAGTTGGGTCGTTTCTTTTGTTTAACTATGCGCGTAACTTAAGCAACAGCACTGGTCAGTTTTAGAAGGAGCCCTTCCAGAACTCAGCTCCACCACAATCACAAAGCAAAGCAGAGAAATGTGTAATTCTTTCTGGGTTGTTGGTTCGGATTGGAGTCGCGCTGACTTAGAGGAGTGCACTCTTTGCCACAGAGCTACCGAAGCTGAAGCAGAGGTAGAGGCAAAGACAGAGGCACTGGCTCTATAGGGTCGAGTTACACTTTTATTTACTAGAGTGTCTTCTTCTTTTGCATTATTAATTAAAAAGCGACTGTTGTTGAGTTACACACTCTTTTATATGAGCCAAATGGAATTTTCTTTTATTTTTCTGTCCGTTTCTTTTTTTTTTTTGCTTTGGTCGATGTCGGCTCGGCAGAGCAGCAGAGGTTAGAGATTAATGAGATACATTCGTATGGCATTTAGATTCTGACGTGCGACTTTTATTTGACTCCATTCGCTGGTCGCTCTGCACTATATTTTTTTGTGGAGCACTCGTAGTTCTTGACTCTGGGAAGTTTTTAAATTTCTATATTTACTTGGAATTAAAATTTTAATTATTATGACAGTGGAATGGAATTGTAAAGGTGTCGGTAACTTTGGCGCTTAAAAGGTACACGGTCGGGAAGGTAGGTTAGGTATGTTATCGTTTGGGGTTAAACTGAAGTTTCCAATTTTTTTATTTTTTAAGTTCAAATATGGGTTCACTTTTGCGTGAGAATTTGGCGAATCACAGTAAAAAACAAAAATACTTAATTTTTCTGATCACTTATATAACAGAAAAATAAAAAATAAGTAAACTGGCGCACAACATAAGTCTCATTTTAACGCATTTTCTATTTCGACTGTTCGACAAAATCAATAAGTTCAACCCCTGATCATCACCGATGTTGAATATTCTTCCTGCTTCTGTTTGAGTCATTTTGAACTGCTATTTTTTCTACTGCCGCATATCTAATAAGAACTTGAGTCACTCACTGAACATAAAAGTATCGATTTCATTACGAGTATATGGATATGACAACATTCATTACAGAATTAAAACTTAAATGTATCCGTTAAGCTACCAAACACCACCATCATTGTACCGTGACAAACATTCTATATCTGACTCATCGTTACATACAGATCCGGATTGGTCGATTTAGGTCGCGCTTTTTTAAACACACAAAAAAACCAGTCGAACACTTTAATACCAACTTTGCCATCAAGTAGAAGATAATCGCTATGTTTATAAAATGCATTTTGCAGCCATCTGTTTCGATAAGACAATGCAACGACGACGAGTGACCGACGGACGGACGCGACGACTTGATCGTTTTCAATATATTGTATTATTTAATTTTATCAACGTTTGTTGTCGTCGTCGCAGTCGTGCGTCGTTAGCATAAATTGAGATAAGAAAGAATTTACGATAAAAACCAGCTTTATAGAGTGTCCTAATCAAATACAATACATAAACTACCCCTTCAAACTTAAAATTCTTATCTCTGCTCTATGCGAATTCGATTACCATTAGTTCCCGCAGTGAAATGTTTTTGTTTACTTTATTCTTTTCAAAATAGATAAGCCAAATATAGTTTTCTTTTTCGAATGAATTCGCATTCCTCTCAGTCGGACTCTAACATTCCGAGGTGCAAATAGCAACAACTGCATCAATCATATAACTATTTGACAGTTGATATTCTATTTAAACTAATCACAATTTTTGGCATTTTTTAATTCTAGATCTATCCAGGACCAGATGCTGAAAAAGCCATAATGGGTTCGTTGGTATTTTGTATTCATCACAAACAAGGTTGCAAGTGGTCAGATGAGCTTAGGAAGTTAAAGGTGAGTTTAAAACAATTTCAATACTTTAAATTTTACCCAATTTTTAACCTAAACATGATATTTGACAGAAAACTTTTTTGACAGTTCGTTTGATTTCTCTTATCATCACGATAATGTCAAAGAAGATTGTCCGTCAAGAACTCTAGTTAAAAGTTGATTTTCTCTAAATCTGACACTTATAACATCTGTCATTACATTATTGATCATCATTTACACATCTGACACTCCCTTCCCCACTCAAACATTATTTTTAACTTTCTCTTATTTATTTCTTTTGATTCCAGGGACATTTAAACACCTGCAAGCATGACGCCACCCAATGCCCAAACAAGTGTGGCGCCCAGATTCCCCGCATCATGATGACAGATCATCTGCAGTTCACCTGCACCCAACGTCGAGCCAAATGCGAATTCTGTCACACAGAGTTCAGTGGTCAAGGATTGGAAGAGCATGCCGGCACCTGCAGCCAAGAGCAGATATATTGTGAGGCCAAATGTGGGATGCGTGTGCAGCGCGGTCGAATGAACATTCACAAGGCAAAGGATTGTGTAAAACGTCTGCGTCGTTGTCCCCATTGCACGAGGGAATTTTCTGCCGATACATTGGCCCTGCATGGAGCCCAGTGTCCACGTGCCCCCATCACCTGTCCGCAGAGATGTGAAGTTGGACCGATTGCCCGTGGCGATATGGAAGGGCATTTGCGGGACGAATGCAAGGCTTTGGCTATATTTTGTACATTCAGAGAGGCTGGTTGTCGTTTCAAGGGACCCAGACATCTACTTGAATCGCATTTGGAAGCAAATGCAGCATCGCACTTGTCTCTAATGGTGGCCTTGTCGTCGCGTCAAGGTCAGCAAATTCAAATGCTCAAGTCGGCCGTTGCCAAACTCTCGACAAACTACACTGGAACGCTTCTTTGGAAGATCACAGATTGGTCAGCGAAAATGGCCGAAGCTAGAGGAAAGGACGGCCTCGAGTTGGTCTCTCCACCATTCTTTACCAGTCAATATGGCTATAAATTGCAAGCTTCGATGTTCCTTAATGGTAACGGACCTGGCGAGGGAACACATGTCTCAGTCTACATCAAGGTTCTTCCCGGTGAATATGATGCCCTTCTAAAGTGGCCATTCGGACACTCGATCACATTCACGCTCTTCGAACAAGGAGCTCACAGCGGCCAGGGCGGAGTTGCCGAGTCATTCATACCCGATCCAACTTGGGAGAACTTCCAGCGACCCTCTACCGAAGTCGACCAACTCGGCTTTGGCTTCCCTCGTTTCATTTCTCATGACTTGCTTCACCGAAGGCCATTCATCAAAGACGACACCGTATTCCTGAGGGTTAAGGTGGATCCTAGTAAAATAGTTGCCGTCTAAGGAGAATTTACTTCGTAAGAATCTAGAATTAAGCTTCCCAAAACGCCCACCAGAGCTCTTCATATGTAAATACTGTGTATTTTTTCGAACTCGAGCTCATTGTAAATAATGAAAAGTTTAAAAACCAATTAGAAAATAAGCTCTTCGGTCGAGTAGACAAGAGTCAGCTACTTTTCGCACTGTCAAGAGTTTATAGATTAAGAGATGATAGTTTCAATCAACGAGACAACTCAGGGGTTCATTTAAGGGCCTGAACTGTTTTTATTTTTATTTTATTTTTTATTTCTGTTTTAATTAATTTTAATCTTTTCTTGTAAAATGATATTTTTGAATGAAAGTATATAAATTGAATAAAAAAGTTTTCAAACTAAATTCCTCTACTGCTGGAGATAAACCAAAGTATATAAACAAAAAAAAAAGAAATTTTATCAAAGACGTGTGCATTGTTCTTCTCTTTTCGTTCTCTATCTTTGTATAAATTAAAAAAAAAAAAACTGAAAAGAGAAGCACACTCGCATTCTATTTTTCGAGTTCTTTTTATTTAAATTAAGTGTAATTGTTTCCTTTTTTTAATTTGTTCAAGAAAATGAAAATAAAATTTATTATTTATAAAGCAAAATATTATTCTAAATGTATGTACATAAATAAATAATTATTATTGTCGAAAGTATAAAGAATGTTTCAGTTAGAGCAACGACAGAAAAAATGTGTTTCAAATATTTTCTCGGTACACTTCGTGTGCGGAAATTATCTTTGTAGTCATTAGTTGTATAAGTTTTATTTTTATATTTAAAAATGATCTTTATTTTGTCGTTATATTAAAAAAGAAAATAATGAAAAAAGCAACGCAAAAATTCATTTTAAATGTATTTTATTAATAAACATAAAGAAGAATCAATAAAAAAACATATAAATAGTCTTAGACTTAGAAATATTATGGTTAAGTGCATAAAAGTTGTATGAAAAGTGAAAATAAACGTATTATGTCATAAGAATACTTTTTAAAAATTTCGCCTTTTTTTTTTTCTTCTGAAGAAATAATCTTAATTTTTATGAGGATAATCCTGCAATACTACATCTTTTGCAAATGGCTTGAACACGTCATCAACACATAAGTGGCTATACTTTCAATAGTACATAATTTAATTGTTTAGGTGATGACAGCTACATTGCGCCATCTTGTTATAGATTATTGAACTAAAAGGCATTAAGCTGAAGAAGGTAAAAGTCATGTTTACACATTTCGATAAAAAAATGATTTTTCTGTAAATGAAAATCTTTTCAAAGTAAGGGCTGTCATGAAAAATCTCAACTTCTTTTTCCTGCCCATTCCATCGTTTGACAGATTCTTTGTTAGCTTCAAATTCGATTTATGCGATGACCTACTATTTCAGTTAAATATTTGAACATGAAATATTCCAAAACACTGTGAAAGAAATAGAATATATAAATTCAAATGTTCAACGGAAAAGTTACAATAGTTGGTGGGGAACTCAATTTAATAAACCTTCAAAAATTTGTTTTAAATTTAATATCATATTTTTAACAAAAACATAGAAATTAAATAATTGCAATCTAAAATTTAAATCAATTTTTTGAAATGAACACCCTGTGTGATACTTTCAAACTGTAGGTAAAATCAAATTTTCACTTTCCGAATTGCGAGCCAAAAACTAGATTGCTACCATAGAGATATGTATTCCCACTGCTGTGTTAGGTTAGGTCAAATCACTTCCGTACACAATATTCATCGCATCTAAAACACTAGGTGTACATACAAATGTACGTACATACATACCTACATATATACATACATATGTATGTATACATGTGATGTTATTTTGCAAATCTAAAACACCATGAGATGCTGGTTTGCTACTTTCGCTGAACTCCTGGTTCTGCAAGCGAGTTCCCCAAAAATAACTAGTCCAAATTGAAACCGAAAAAAAGGACCCGGGCCAAAAGCCGAATTAAAAAACCAAAGGGGTACACGAGTGTACCTCTTTCAAATTAGAAAAAGTTTTGGATGTTCCTCTTAGACTTCATCAACATCACCATCATCCACAATAACCTCCTTGAAAGTGTAGTATTATGCCTCCCACGAGTCGCAGTCAAATGATTTGTTTGTAACTTTTTGTTTAGCCTACACAGACCAAAATCTCTAGGAGGGGTGCGTCTGCTTCTGTATGGCGCATTTGCTCTGGGATGATTTTTTGGTTGTTTTGTAAATTCTATTGAAATAGAAAGCATCACAACCATGTCGCAAGTACTTACTGCTGAATTTTGAAGCTTAAGGGTGCACTTTGTGTATGGGGAATAAAAGTATGAAACTTACTGCTTCGTGTCCCGTTTTATTTTTTGACTAGCTGTTCGCCGCGACTTCGTCCGCCTCAATTTATTATTATAGCAATTAAGATTAAGTTTTAAAATATATATATGTATTTTAAAGTACTTCGTAAAGGATATTTAGGTTTTATTTTATTATGGCTGAAGAACATACGGATTTTCTCTGCAACCCGATTTTGACAATGGAACGGAAGCCCTTTAAGATGAATAATTTTCTTTGCTTTTGCAACATTTTCCACTGATTCTTCTTATTTAATTAATTAATAATTTAATTAGCTTAAAACCTTCCTCGACACAAAAAGAATTTTTAAATTCGAAAAGGGAGTGCCTGTTGAAACAAACAAACTCTTCAGCTTTATATATTAGTATAGATATAGATATAGATATAGATAAACATATGTTCATATGTTAATTATGTGTACTGAATATTATTTATCATAATATGTATTTTAAATACAGATTAAAATTAATAAGTAAGGAGTCGACACATTTTGATTAAAATGTTTTGTTTTTTAATTACAATACTGGAAAGTGATGGTCATGACTCATAATACTCAAAAACAAAATCCACGATTCGTTTAAAAACAAAAATCTATCCCATGCAATGCGTGCCTTCTGTTGTCTTTTTAATACGATATCCCGCTGGCTGATAAGTGAAAGAAAAACAAAGTGCTTGGTGACGTTCGACTGCGAGAAGAACAACTGGTCAAACAATTAAGGTAATGGAGCATGAATACCTTGGGTCAAAAGTAGCAAACTTTGACCTCTTAAGCGCAAAGTAAGTCGCAATTTATTATCGGTCAAGGAGAATTGATGGCCCCGTATGTAAGGAAGGACGATACCGCAATCTACCTCGAATTCAGATGTGTGGTAAAAAAAAAAATAAACTCGGTATATTCCGTCCGGCAGGTCACCTAGCTCGCATGAAAGCAGTCGAACCACCTCGGAAAGTTCTATGTAGTACATTTTATGATAGGGACAGCGTGGCAGACCATCCTTACTTGGAGGGACGGCGGCGACGCAGACCAAACCGTCTGAATCCTTTGCGCAACTGAAATGCGAAGGCATGGCGTTCGTTACGATCGGGATAAATGAGAGACTCCTTTGGCCATTGGTTATGAATCATTATAGGATAATGGTCATTATTGGTCTTTGGTCATTATTGGTCTTTGGTCATAAATGGTCATTGGTCAATATGGGTCATTGGTCATTATTAGTCTTTGGTCATAAATAAGGTTTGGTCATAAATGGTCATTGGTCAATATAGGTCATTGGTCATTATAGGTAATTGGTCATTGGCCTGTACAGGTCTTTGGTGAAAGGTCAAAGGTCAGAGGTCAAAGATCAGGGGTCGAAGGTCAAAGGTACAATGACCAATGACCTATATTGACCAGTGACCTATATTAACCAAAGACCAATAATGACCAATGACCATTTATGACCAAAGACCATTTATGACCAAAGACCATTTATGACCAAAGACCAATAATGACCAGTGACCTATATTTCGCCTATTGGTCGTAGCGTAATTTTATATAGCTTAAAGTCTTCCTCGATAAATAAACTATCCAATGCAAAAAGAATGTTTCAATTCGATAACGTAGTTTTTGAGATCAGCGCCTTGAAACGAATAACGGAAGCCCTCAAAGATGAATAATTTTTGCCGTTTTGCAACATTTTCCACTGGTTCTTCTCTATTATCGGTCGCAGCGTGATGTTATATAGCCTATAGCCTTCCTCGACAAATGGACTATCCAACACAAAAAGAATTTTTCAATTCGAACCAGGAGTTCCTGAGATTAGCGCGTTTAAACAAACAAACTCTTCAGCTTTATATATTATAGTATATATATAAGATACCAACCGACAATTATTTTTAAAATAATTACATATGTAGTTTGCATTAATTTTTTTTTTTATTGTTTCATAAAAAATGAATGACTTTGTACGTAATTTTCTATTCGCTAAAAATTAGACTCAATATGGGATCTACGTAATTAAAGAAGATTAGACACTATTGGTCTATGAGCGTTTATCTGCTCGAAACGGATGTTTCAAGAAAACACAAAATTAAAATTGTGAAGTTATCAAAAATTCGTAGGTGAAGATTTATATTTGGAGCTGATTGTGATTTGTAAAAATCTCAGACTTTAACTTAAAAGTCAACAATAGCTTGTTTGTTTTCTGAAAGCAGAACAATTTAAACGAATTTTTATAATCTGCAAGATATCCCTTATTATTTTTTCTACAAAATCTTAGATCAAACTGCCATACGAACTTACAACTACATAATAAATTGCTAATTTAATTAGCTTAATTTTACTGACTAAAGAATGAACTTGTGTTGACGCTCGTACTCAATCCCAAAGTGGAGGTGTCTCTTTGCGACGACTCCGCTGCCCGCTGATACCTTGAGATGTGATCCAATGCATGAGGTAAAATCGGTCGCACCGTATGAATCTCAAACAATGTCAAATTATCCAACTTGGCATACGTACCATCGCCCTTGATGAATGCATCAATCGAAGTTCGGAGTTTCGACTCTCTTATGTCGAAGATATCCTTGATCATAGTACGAATCTCCTCGCATTTTGGTACATCATCGGGGGCTGTACTGAGTATCAACTGGGCTTCAACCATGTAATGTTCACTGGGCATTTTTGTGAAGAATCTTGAAGAAACAATAGTAAATGAATTTCAAGATTCTGAAACTATGACACACTTACCTCGAGCGTTTTTCTTCTTCTTTGATTTCCTCGAGCAGCTCCAGATCCATCCATGTAGGTGGGACTATGCGACATTTTTGTTGCTTACGCAAATGAATGGCCAGCCAGAGGGGAACATGAACTGGTAATCCAGCCCGGAACGGTCCAATGCTTCCAGAGATCAAATGAATCGGATCGAATGAGAAATTTGGTATGACACCGATTGTTGTCTTTTCGCCAATAAATTCAATTACAATTGGATCCATGATTGTGAGCTACAATTTTGTAGAATTAAAATTATAACAATTTTTTAACAGGAATGTTATTTTTAAATTGAAAACAAAACAAATATTTTGGAATTGCAACTGGCGCCAAAATAAGCAGCTGAACTTTTGACAGCGAGATTCGTTTAACAATTTCGAGACTCGCAAGTTGTTCTGTTCGGTTTGAATTTAGTTTAAGATCCAATAGTTCTGTTTGCTTCACCAATTGCATTTGGATCTTATTTATAACCGAGAACTCTATAGCGCTCTGAATTTTCTTAAATTTAAGCCATTTTCAGGGATAAAATCTTCAAATTTAATGAAAAAAATGTGTAATAAGACAAAATTAATCTTAGATAATTTGGCATCTGGTGATTAAAAGTTTATAACTTAATTTAAATAAAAACAAATAAGATTACACAATATTCTCACAGTAGGCGAAATACTAAGAAAGATTTAATATACTACTGCCATAAAAAGTACTTATTACTGATTACTGATACTTCTTGCAAAAAAGCACTTGCCTTAAAAAAAAGGATATACAATTTTAAGGTCTTTTGCTTCTAGAAAAATACTGGCTTATTTCCATATCTATAAATTTCATGTTCAAATAAAACAATGTACGTAGTTTGTTTGTATATTTTAAAGTTTTATTTAAATTTAATTCAAAATTACACTGGGAAACCATTCGACTGTCTTTTAACTTGAATAGAATGAAACAATCGTTTCGGATCAGATATCAAATTAGTTTCACAGTAACGGCTGATCACAGTTGTGAGAATCGATTCTCTTCCATTTTCTTCAGATTCCGAAGATATTAGTGGTGTATGTAAGTCCTGATCCTGATAACCGTCAATTGAAAAACTAAGCAATCTTTCTAGAATTATTTGGCGTTCTTCGATTTGGTCAATATCATCGAGGGCCTGGGTAGTCTTCACTTGATCGGATTCTAAATTCTGGGCCATTTTAATTCAATATTTTATAAGAAACTGATATGTCTATCTGTCAAAGGATTTGAATTTGATATAGCATTCAATAATAAACTACAAGTGGTTTTATATTGTTTTTCTGTTTAAGTAGATGATAATAATATTTAAGTGATGCCAAAATCTATTTTGGGTCAGTTATTCATAATCATAATTATTAAAAGGTGCTACCAATTGTTGAAAGAAGAAGTTTAAGGCGAAAACGAACCTTTTTTTAATTAAATTTAATTGATACCAACTGTACAACTTTGTTTTCGGGTGAAATTTTTAAAGTAAAAGTAACTGGAAGAGTAATTTGTAATAACGCAATAAAAATTTTATTCCTCTCCAACTTATGTTTACAAAAACAAAAATTATACCCTGTGCAAGCAGCACGCGATGATTTCCATTCTGAACTCATTTCCAAAGTCATTCAATAAACATAGCATATGATTATACAAAAATTTACTTGAAAACGTTTATAGATGTTACTCAATTATTGATACTTAAATGATTTTCTCTGTAGTTTATTATTAAATACTTAATTTGTCTTTAGTAGAAGTAATTTCTGTGTCTTTCCATTATAACTTTTTTAAGTCAATGACCTGTTGAATATTGATGGGCGTTAAAGAGCAGCTGTTCCCTATTCAACATACAAATCTTGTTAGCTTATAAGAGTACAAGTGCATATTACCCCAGAAAAACCCCTTCTTGGTTTGTCATCAACAGGAATTATTAGAAACAAGAAATTTCGACTAAATTCAATAATAACTTTGATGGTACTTTTTTATGTCCGTTTCACGTATCAAACTTAAACAAAAATCCCGCATCCTCCTCTGAAGCAATAAAAATCAAGCAAAGAAAATTACACCCAATTGAACACAAATTAAGGAAACCCCAAACCCCTAAATAAACGTGAGAACTCAATTTCCAAGAATTGCCTTTGTCACAGTTCGTGTTGTACAACTCTTTGCCTTTCTGAAAAAAAAATATTCAAACAAAACCAGAATATGTATCTATTGTATTTTACGATGACCCATAAACTTAGGGGTTGACCCTCCCTTCTTTTAAATCCTAATGTTGTATCATACTCAAAAAATGTATTCCTAGAAAAGAATCCAAATCCAAAGAAGATAAAATAAACCACAAGAATAGATACCATTAGAAATAATTTTCTTTTTTAATATATTTCATAGGTTTATATTTTTATATATTTTGTTTTTGTTTTTATTATTTATAAAAAAGAAAGCAAGAAAAATAATTCTAATTCTAAGTGTCTTGGGAGAGAGTGAAGGATGAAGAATTTAGCGACAAAATAAATTTGACAAAAAAGAAAACTAATATAAAATAAAATAAGACACCCATCATCATTATAATTTATAATGACCACGCATTTCGCGCAAATGAAAATTTTAATGTGTCGAACTACAAAAAAAAAATCTAATAAATCCTCATCCGTCTCCTCCTTTACTTATCATTGTATATCTTTCTAATTTCTATAAACTATAAAATAAAACATAATTCTTATGTTTACAAAAGAAAAGAAAAACAATCATTAATTATTTCAAACTAAGTCATTGATTAATCCAATTTTCGTTTTTTTGTTTTTTTTTTTTTTTGTCTTGTTCATAATTTATAGTTTTTTTGTTTTATGAATCAATTGAATTTAGTTTTAAAAGAAAATTTTATATAAAAAAAAAATAAGAATGAAAGAAAGAAAAAAACGTGTTAACAAGCACTAATTCGCTACGAAAATTCGCCGCATCTTTCTTCTCTGCTGGCGAATTCTCCTCCTTGTGATCAAGAGAAATCAAGAAAAGTATCAAAATTGGAAAATTGAAGTGTATAACTGAAAAACTGCAAAAATGGAAAATTGATTCGGTTTTGTTTGTTGTTTTGTTGGTGTATCAGATAATTTGTGAACTGAGTTTGTTTTTGTTGTTTCCTTGTATATAAATATATTTATATATATATATGTATATATTGTTATGTGTTTATTATTATTTAATATTATATGCTGCGACGTGACTGCGAGAATTCTGGAAGTCGATCGACTTTCCTTCCACCATCATCATTACTTCATTTTCCCCATCATCTTCATCTTCTTCTAGGTTTCCTTGAGTCAAATTTGTTGCGGTATTTTTTGTTTTGTTTTTTGTATTGTATTTAGTATTTGAAGGGACTAGTGCTGCAGTACGCCATGAGGTCCGATTACGATAGATCTACAAGAAAAAAAGGAAGCGAGGGTAGAAAAACCAGCACAAAGAACACGCACCTGTTAGGATATGAAAACAAAAACAACAACGAAAAAAAAGGAAGCCAACTTACAACTGGGGGCCGCTTCATAACGCCGCTGTATCTGATCGTATGTGAATTTGACAAAAGCGTCGTATTGCTCGGCGAGCTTAGTAGTCAGAATTGCATCGTATTTCTCCCTGAGTTCGTCCTCGCGCTCCTTGAGCATCCGCTCGCATATCATCTGCACCTGTTTGAATGTGAAAAGTGCCTTCTCGGGGTGAGTTGCCAAATTGTGTGGACTGTCCGAGCGACGGCGTGGACTCTCCGGGCCCATTTCGGAGCCCGAGGACTCGGAGTCTTGCATGCGCTCGGCCGAGGCGTAGGTCAACTGTTTGCGACGACTCAGGCGCTTGATTTCGTCACGTATATTCTGAGCCATCTTGTCGGTGGACATTTTGCCAGCGAAAGGACTCTCGGGCAGCAGTGTGTCCGAGTTATCGATGGCATTTCTGGAAGCACTTACGGTATTCAGGCGTCCGCAGGGACAACGCTGTTGCATTCCGCCACTGATGCCAGCGCTCATTCCACCGACGGTCAAGCCAGCTGCCGCAGCAGCTGACGAGGAACTTGGTGAGCTGGACGCCGAGGCACGTCCGCCACCACCGATCATCGACGAGGTAGATTGTCCGAAGGGATTGCATCGACGCCGTTTGGTTGGACGCTGGTTAATCGATTCCCAATCCAGGGAGCGTTTTAAAGTAGCACACGCCATATTGTTTACTTATTCAGTCACAGCAGCAGCAGCAGCAGTTTTTTCGAGATTTCAATTTCAATTTCAATTCACCACAATCGCCGTCCAACTTGATTCGGTCACAGTAGCTGTAGCCTGTAGCAGCCTCGTAGTCAAAGCACACACAATCACACTTCACACTCGTTGCCGTAGCCGTAACCGCTTGTGGACGACCGAGAGGAAAGATAGAAGGAACAAAAGGTGTCTTTTCTTTTCAAAATGGTCTCTCTCCCGTTTTAGCTCTAGTCCGACGTGTTTATCGTTCTCGCTCTCGCTCTAACTTCTTGTTCTTGTTCGTCGTCGTCTGAATATTTCTTTTTTGACTTCTGCTTTTTTATTTTTTATATTTTTTTTTTTTGAATATGTATTTTGCTTTATACAAAAAGGCCACTGAGAGAATATTTTTGGAACAATTATTTCTTCCTTTAGATTTATTGTAGACGAGAATTTACGTTTAATTCTTTAACACTATTTAGGGATTTTATGTTTTTCACAATTTATATTTTCTGAGAGTTTTATTTTTTACATTAATTTTCTATCTTGGGTTTATCTATATAAAAATTTACTTTTTATTGCAACACCACTCTTTGTGAGGGGAGTGTGAGAAATGAATGAGGGATTTTGAAATGGTAGGTAAATGGAAATGATATGGAAATGCTTTTTGACATCGACAGCAGTGGCTGATTCAGCTTGGTTGGGTATGGCGAGATGTGTGTTAGACAGAGTGGAGTGTATTGTTGTTGTGTGGTTTTTTGGAACGGCCGGGATAGTGTGGAACATCATGGTGGATATGGATGGGTATGTGTTATACTCGAGGCATATGGTCTGGTTTGGTCATGGTGTGTCATCCATTGAGGGAAAACACAGATCGAAAATATTGGTGGTAACCATTTTGGATAATCTTTGGTGGAATTTTGTTAGTTCTTATGGGCGTTTTTAGAGATTTTGTTTGTATTTTAAAACGTCGAAATATTTAGAAACATTCATTTTATATCTTATCTGTTTCCATTGAAAACCACTAGAACCCTACAAACCAAATGAAATATAAGAAATGATTAATGTAGTGATTTAAGGCCGTCACCCTTATCCACAAAAAATATTAAACAATAATAAAGATCTACCTTCCTGTTGAGATTTTTTACCTATGTAACTGATTCTTACTTTTGACATTGAAGGATATGGACTTATGTGCTTATGAATTAACTTTTGTCTCAACAGAAACTTAAGATTTGATAGAAACCACGATGTTAAAACTGAATCCGTCAAATTGGCTGTCATTTATAAAAACTATTTTGCATAAATGGCTGTTCCATTTGGAAAACTCTCATAATGACAGCTTCTAGATGAATAGAAACGTTGACAAACGTATTCATCTGACGTGAAGGTGATTAATGACAAAAATCGATGACATCACTTGTTTTAATTTAACTTAAAGATAAAACGTGTTAAATGAAAGACCCCGTTTATTTTTAAGTATGCCATTAAATCTGCCACGCGGAAACTTTCACTGTCATCACAGAAAGATCTCAACGGATTTGTCCGATAGGTGACAAATTCTGCTCTACCTACTCAATTTCAAACTCGACACGCCTTCTGTTCCAAAATATAACTTGAATATCAATTATAACAGTTTCGTTTTAATAAACTTAGTTTTTAATCTGGTACAGCACCCTATTCCATTCTCGTTCATATCTAATCACATCTCGTAAACGATATGCCAACATGACATTTGTCAAAAAAAAAAGAACTGACTGACAATTGAAATGTTGACGATTTAGAGAAATCCTTCTTCGCTTATTAAATCGAAGAAATAATATAAAAAATACACTTTTAAATTAAATATCTTCCTAGGAACAAAATGTCTGAGCAACAGGAATTACAACTTGAAGAACGCGAAGCCCTTCAATCCATCTACGAAGGCGACGATGCCTTCAAAGAAATTAATCCAACAACATTTCAATACAAAGTAAGTTCCCAATGTGTTATGCATCTCATCCCATTTCACAGAAGTTTTTTAATGAACTCTTCCCCAGTATGGCGAGGATGATAATATAAAATCATTCCTCGTGGAAATCCAATGGCCCAGCAATTACCCCAACGAAGTGCCTGTCATCAATATGGATGCGTTCTACAATAGAAACTTGTAGGTTCTTTGATATAATTGATTCGTCTTGAGTGATTTCCTCTGAAGATTTGTTTCTCCTTTAGAATCCCACCGGTCAAACAGAAAATCTCATCTACGCTCCTCGAGGAAGCCGAACAGTGGGTTGGCTGCGGCATGACCTACACTCTGTTCGAGTGTCTCAAAGATAAAGTCGACGAGTTGGTTGCCGAACAACCCGACACACCAATTGTACAATCGTCAATCGATCTGGACAACGGTGTGGCGGCTATCAAAATATCAGATTCAAGCGATCCGAAGAAATTACCCGCGAAAAAAGAACAACTCACCAAAGCCCAAAAACGGAGACAATGGGAGCGAACAGATCACAAAGGTGATCGTCCTCGGGGCTACGATTGGGTCGATATAGTCAAGCATCTGTCGCAGACGGGCTACAAGGAGGAACAGCAGGCACTGCAAAGGGAACAGAATGCATTGAGTGAGCCTGTGCTGCACCCGCTGAATATATAGAATTGGGTTGTTTGTTGATATTTGCACGAAGACTTAGGCAATTTATTGTTTTTATTTTTAATCATAATTCTTGTTTGAATTTTGCAATAAAAGAAAAAAACCGAGAAGAAGAAGAAAAAGTGAAAATAATATTGAAAAGTGGGAGATTTTTTTTAATGTCTGATGAAGGATCAGTTTATTCAGCTGTTTTCGGAACTAAAATTAAATCCCAACTTCTTAACTGATGTCGCACAGACTTTAGTCTTCTAAGCTTCAGAGATAAACAAAAAAAAACAAATATGACAGTACAATTTTGTTTGTTGTATTTGTTCATAAACGACCGAACGAAATTGTCTTGTGGAAAACATTTGGAGTAATTTATTTTACTAAATAATTGACAATTCAATTAATTCCCACGAACACAATCATGATTTGTAGTCCTAGAAATTGGCTACCAGCCAAGTGACTGGATTTCAGTTCTTTTCTAACTTTTTTTTTTACTTACTTTTTACTTTAAAGGACGAACCTACAAGTAGGAAGGCCTGTGACCTAAAACAGAGGTAGGTAGTCGAGAGCTTAAGCGATTAGTATAATTATTCTAAGCATCAATTTTTAAGTCTCTAAATACGTAGAATCTTGAGTAGAAATTCCGTAAGAAAACACTATTTTCTTGTGATTTTTTTTGTATTTAAATAGAAATCTTTTGTTGAGGAGGTAGACCCTCTGGACAGGTTTGGTGTTATTTTACGACTGTACATTAACGAAAGGTTATCAGGTGAAATACAATATAGAAAAACAGGGAAGAAAAACAAACAATAGAAAGAAATGTATAAACATAGCGCAAGGTAGTTTTAAGATGGTCATTAGTCTTTCTTTAAACTCGTTCACTAATGCTTCATTTAGTGATATCATTTACCTAGGGCTTATCAAAGTTGAAAGATATAAGAAAGTGTTATTCAGCTGTTAATTAAAGCGCCGGTTGTATTTTGCAGAATTCACCAAAGACCAAAAATTACTTACAAGAAATCGAATACACAAATAAACACAGCATTCGCAATTAAAGTAGCCGACATTTTTTTTTTGTTTTTTATTTCTTATTTTCAATAAGATATCTTATTTTAATATTTTGTTTTAAACCGAAGTTTTTAAAATCTATTAATATCCCTTCTACAAATAATAAATTCAAGTAAAAGTCTTATATTTACCTAAATCTACTCTTAATTTATAAAACACAAATAAAGCTACTTAAGGAAAAGAAATAATATCGGCGCTAACTTTATTTCTAAAAATAGTTTTTTTATTATTTAAAAAATTGCTTAAAACAATGAAATGCATGAAATGTATTGAGTTTTCTCTTTTGTTTTATTTAAAAATTCTATTTGACTAAACTATATTAATAAAGAATGTGAAATATGTATTCTGTATAACTAGTTTTTTTTTTTTATAAGTGCTAATTAAAAAATAAAAATTATAAAATATCTATATTTTTTTATTAATAATTAATATTGCACTGATTTTATTTGTTTTTTTTAAAAGCCTAGCAAAATAGATTTAATTTATTTATTTATTTATTTTTCTGTGCCATTTTATTTTGAATAATATTTTAATATTGCTACTTATAAGACATTGATAGCTTAATTTATGTAAATATGAGATTTGTTCTAGCGAAAATCAATCTAAAATTGATAAATTTAAAAGGTTCGTTGCATATAAATGGAATGGAGCTAATTTCGTCTTTTGTTAAGTATTTTAATTTATTTCTATTTTAATAACTTTACTATTTATTTTAGAACAGAAATTGAAGCAGTTTTTAAATATTTTGAAATCTTTTGGAACTTAAGAGTTGTTTGCGAAATAAGGCCTTGCCCCAGAAAAAGCACTTTAAATAGAGGTCCCAAAGATGAAGAATTGAAGTGGGGAAAAAATCCAAGCTTAAAAGCACTTTAAAGATCAATTTCTCGGGCATTTGCTTTTTTAATCAGGGTTCTAGCTTGAAGTGTGTTGTTGATAAAAAGTCCTAAATAGATGAAAACGTCTACTCCAGAATAAATGAATATTTTTTTCTTAACTGAATTCCAAAAAGACGTAAACCGATTTGAGCAAAATTGTTTTAAATTTTACAAATTACTAAAGATCTCCTTCGAGTTTTTTTTTAATCTAAAAGCTACAACTCGTCTTCAACAGCTAACACACACAAAGTTCAAAGAAATTTAGTTCTACATTAAAAATAAATTCACAAGTCGAAAAATACAACACCAATTTAGACTACCTAGACGAATTTCGAGATTGTTACAGTTGCAAAATTTATAGGTTCTTCTAAGGTAAGAGAGTTGCGCATGGAAGAGAGTTTTACTTTAAATTTGTTTTTTTTTAGTATTATCATGGGTTGAGTGAGTGATTTTTTGTTTTCTTGTATAAAAAGTTTTCATTTAAGAATATTTACACAACGCAAATATAAAATATTAACTAAATACATAAGTTTTTTTGTTTTACTAAGTAAGATATGTTAAAACATGTTAACTAATTATTTATTAATTTTGTATAAAACAAATACCTAAGGTATTTTACAACTTTGGTTAGCAATTAAATGCATAATATCTAAAACTATGAAAATGTTTATAAACGTATAATGAGCAAGCAAAAATAGAAGTATCCCAATTTTTTTCTAATGATTGAACAAAATATCAGAGGGATTGTATTTGGGGGAAATTTATAAATTATTATATATTGGGTACATACGAGTTTCTTTAATTGGTCCGTGGTGTTGATTTAGTTGTGTTATTGGCCTACTGAAAATATGCTGGAACCAGAGTCCGCATAGATTTCCTATGCTTTCCAATCGAGGCGAAACTCGTCAACCATGAGGAGGTGTTTGTTGACGAACCAACCTATTTGTATTCATTCATTATCTTCAACACTACACAAAAATCAGACAACTCTAGATACATACCCTCTTGTTGGGCCATGCTTACAAACTCCTGCCACTTGCCCTGAACCTCCCAGTATTTCTCTTTGATTTGATTCCGGTCCTGCAAATATGAAACAGCAAAGAAATAAGCCTTAAGAACGTCCTGTTGTCGTGTATCGAAATGCAGATACACGCCCAAGAATCGCCTGCTCTCGGCGATGATGAAGCGCTCATGGGGATCAAATGACGAGACTATGTTCTCTAAGACATGACTAGTTTTGAACTCATCTATGAGATGTTTAGCCGAGAGGCCCAAATGGATGTTTAGTGATACAGATACTGTCTGGCCGATTGTTACTCGCTCGAGTTTGTTGACTTGCTGTGGCGATAACATCCGCCCAGAGCGGAAAAACTCTTCCAGAGCTATGAGATAGCGAGATTCGTTGAATGTTCGCAGACAAACAGCTTTGACGGCTTTCATGTTGGCATAGAGATGTAAAAAGATCACAATCGCAAAAACGGTATAAAGCATCCTAAAAACAGATTAAACTTCATCAAATCCACGTTTATCAAGTTATGTACATACATCGTAGTTTATACTTACGTTTGATTTTTAATAACAGTCAGTAAATACAGCCCACAAAAGGAAGCAATTAGATTCACACAAGTCTCCTGAGAACTATCCTTCGAGGCGACATCGGCCAGGTTGCCACGCACTGCATGGTGTTGTGTCAAAGCAGCACGCGTCGCCCCACCAGCCACCCCAACTATCGCCTTCAAAACAGTTGTTGAGCAAAGAATATACGTCGAGTAGAGTGGATATTTTGGAAGAATATAGATTTCAACACCCATTGCAACATCATTTAGAAAATCCGCTCTCAGTCTCCATTTCTTCGAATCCACGTCCAATTGTGAGCCCTTCCACCACGAGAACAATATCCGTCCAATATGACCACTACCCTCCTTAAATATCCAAGTAACCGTTGCTGAATAGGCACTCACACTATCACTGCCCACTCCGATACCTTTGAGTATTGCATGTGTACAAAGTGTGCCTGCGAGAGGAATGAGAAATGACATGACGATGATTGGTATACAGGGGGGATTGAACACCGGTAGGACATGGACTAATTTTATTAATGCTTACCGCATATTGTACTGCAGAATGCCTGCACTGTGTCCCATATTTGATATGCAGCATAATCATCGCTTACACTATCCGGATAACCCTTGGGGAGGAATATTTTTTGCAGAAGACGGAATAAGAAAAACTTTTCACGGATAACATTTCGGTCACCCTTGAGGGGGACTCGCACTATGCTGTTTTGATCTGGAAACAACAAATAAAAAATAAAGAAAAAGAAAAAGAGTTTTCGAGGGTTGGTTTGTGTAACATTCTGATTAAAAGTGAAATAAATAATTGATAACGAACAACATGATTGAAATTCCAAGGAAGTTCAGAAATTAAACAACATTTCCTGTTTTGAGGCTTAGTGTATGTTGAAATGCAATTTTATTAGAAATTCCAACTCAATTTGCTCTCGTTTTACCACTTGGGATTTTGATCTGGGAATTGGCGACTGTTTCTTGGAAAATTGAATGCAAAAAGGAATTGATTATGTATTTCTTTTTTGCAATTGTGCAAGTGGATTCGAGGAAAGAGACTTATTATGAATAAAAAGAAGACATTCAAGACAAAAATATAAAGAGCTTTTTAAATAGGTCGCATCAAGATCTTGTAATGAGATAGATGAATTGCATTGCGTTCTCCGTTAACAAGAATCTGCATTTATTAGAACAAGGTATTTTGTAAATTTAAGTAAGTACATTAAGTAATACTGAGGTCACGGTATTTATAAGTCTGATGGTATTTAATTGTTCATAGAACCTCAATTGCTTGAAGAGTCTCCCGAATCAGACTTTCTCCTTAGTTATAGAATTTATGTTTTATTTCTAATTTCCTTTGAAATTGTATTCTTTTTTTTAATTTGTTAATAAAGATGTTTCTCTTCAACAAATTACGCTTTGTTTCGTGGCACTTTCAACACCAAAACGGAGTTAATGGTCTAAGCAAATAAATACCTGCCTACGTTAGCAATACAAAGCTATTTCGGTCTCCAATCGAGAGTTCAGCTTTAAAACTCAGACACATTGCAATTTTCAGTAATTAATGAAAAAAAACAAAGCTTTTGTATTTATGATTGAATTTCCATTTTGTGACGCAAATAGAAGAGACTTAAAAAATAATTGGAAATATTTTCAGTCCTCTTTGATGTTATTTATTCAACTGAATCGTTAAATAAAAAAATTCTATAAAATCTAAGCACTGCTGGAGCAGCATAATAGGCAGATAGGTACCTATTTTTAATATCGTAGGTATCAACAGATTTATTTGCATTGAACTTGAGATATACTAGATACTGTAGGTACACGCAATTCCACTTGTGCAGGACCAGCAACCACCATTAAAACTGGTGATCCATCTCGACCTAGACATCGAGGAGAGGACGAACGGGACTCGACACTCAACGCTCAAGTGGATTCTCCTCGTCCACATCAATTACAATTTTTTTTTATAAATACATACATATTATTATTTGTGCCAAGCACTTCCGCTCCACACTCACCTGCTGGTGTCACATAAAGGATCTCCTCCCCCTTGGTTCCGTATTGTTCTCTGAAGTGCACCTTCATAGCTTAACCACTATAACTCACACAATACAACAAATATAACAGAAGAAAAAAAAAGAAAAACAAGAAACTACTTCACAACCCACTCGAGATGCAACAACGCCGAGTTATTAGAATATAAAAGACAAACAACAAGAAAAAGAAAATGTTTTTCTATTCCCGATTCTCCTGGTCCTGATGGAGTGATGGATAATTACAACTCAGACTCAGGGCAAACTTTGGCGTTCTTCTCAGTCTTTCCTAGACAACAATTACACAATCCCCTAATAGTTACCTACTTAACTTAGTTTATAGACTCTACACTACACGACTACGGTTTAATTGACTTGGAAATCACAGAATTTCATTTCTTCATTGACAAACAACTACATAAGTCGATTTTAATAAATTAATTTTTATTTTAATAACTTTTTCAGTTTCAGTTTGTTCGTGTTTCTGTTTCTGGTCGTGGTTTTGCTTTTATTTGGATCGAGACCGACTACAGTGCAGGTGAGAAAAATTCTGCACTTGTTTTGACGTTTCCATAACAAAATTTTGTTTGACATGGCGCGGATAGTTGGAACGTGTGAGTACAAGAGAGACGGATAGTTGTTGGCTGACAGCTGTTCGTTGAGTTTGCGTGCGATGAAGGTGTTCAATGTGTGTGGTGGAAATAGGTTTGTTTACCAACAAAATGAACACGTTTTGGTTTGTGACCTGGGTTTGTTTACATGAATTTTGACGAAACACGTGTTGTTTTGGTGAGGTGGGTGAAGTGCAATTGCACTTGTCTGTTTTTGAGGCTACAGTGAATGCAGAAAATTATGAGACGGAAATTGATTTAGGGCCCTATTATGACTCGCGAGTCGAACCTTCGCCTAAAGTCGAACGTTTTGGCGAATTGCCTAAGTCGTGGTATTATGAAAGGCGAACTACGACGTTCGCTTTTAAAAACAGAACTACCAACTTTAAAAGGCGAAATATGTAATGTCATGAATAGGTAAAACGTCAGTCAATCAGAATTATATTTGTGAAATATTTGTTTATAATTTGGAAAAGAAGTTAATAAGAAATAAAACAAACTATAATTAGCAGTGTTGATTTGTTTTTTGAAGATCAAGATGAACAGGAGAGAGCCGAGAAAACAATGATGTGTAGATTACGACGAAGTTTAAGAGATACGTCCAACCCACTCCAACTTCCAGATAATTTGTAAGAACCAAATCGTAAATTTTATTTCAGTTCTAATTGAATTATTCTTATTATAGGTTTGTGTCATATTTTCGCCTTAATAAACATGCATTTTGTTATGTTTTAAACAAAATAAGATCAGGGTTCAAAACAAGTCAAAGTTCTGCAATTCCACCACTCATAAAACTTGCATGTGCAGTGCGTTTTCTCGGTAGTGGGAGCTACCAAAATGGTATTGGAACCGATTCGGGATTCGCCTCCATGATTTCAACAAGCTTTGAAAATTGGTTCGCGTTGGTTCTTTTTATGCTATAAGAATAAAATTTGTTTATTATTTTTCAACGAGGTTTCAATAATTTTTAAACAAATTACCTCTTTATATTTTCACTCATTTTATTGTGAGTAAAACAAATTATATTCAGACAAAAAACACCACTTTCAAATATAAAACTGTTAATTTTGTTCAAGTCACGTAGATTTATAGTTCGACCGATTCTGACAGTTAAAAGCGAACGTTCGCTAATGGTAATAGAGCGAGATTTCAATTCGCCGATTTTTTGACTTTTGAGTCGAACGTCAATTAGGCGATTCGCAAACGGTAATACCAAATAGTCACATTTATCAAATTTTTCTTGCGACTCGCAAGTCATAATAGGGCCCTTAAAATCAAATGGAGGTAGATTTGGGAATGACGGTTTTATTTGAAATTAATGACGCAAGGAGTTCCATTTGAACAATAGGTATCTTTAATAAAGTCACCATATAAGACTTTCACAATTATTATTATTAATGTCAGAATAGTGACGTTAAAGAACTGTTTTAGGCTCGTTCAGTAGATTGTACCTATATGTACATCATCTTTATTTAAGGGTCAATGATTCAGCGAATTTTATCTCGTGGTCTTGTAGTCTTTGAATTAATCTTAATTAAAGAGGATTAAATATCCGATTTAAATTAATCTGAAATCTCTTTAGTGTGCCGTAAAGAATTCCTTTTGAAGTTTAAAACTCAAAATTTAATTTCAGACAAATGTAGGTAAACGTTACATTAATCCAATTAACTCGCAGCCTTTTGATCTGGATACAAATTAAATGGGAACGCAGGCATTTTAATATTTGCACGAGTTATGCGATCCGTCAATTTGTTTTTAAGGCATTCTAAAAATCATCCAATTACATTTATTAACTTCACTATAATTATTGTATCATCAGCACAACCATATTTTAAGCTTGATTGATTTTTTTTTCTGAAAAGAATAACAACAAAATGATAATTTAAACAGAATAATGTGTAACAAATTACATAGGTACATAAAGTTACAACAATAGAACCTATCATATCATATAATTTAAAGCCTTTAAGGTAAATTGAACTTGAACTCCCTCCATCTCATTACAGATTACTTCAACTCAAAAAAAAAGAAATATTAATTTTCTTTGATCAAAAATTTGATTCTATTGATTAGCAGAAAATGTTTCTTTACAAATTCATCAAAGAATCAAGAGTTCAAATAAGAGTAAGAGAAAGGTTGTTAAACCGCCTTTTAAATGAATGGTAAGACATTTTACAACACCCATCATTAGCAACAAGAAAAGTAGGCAGCTATTTAAAGAGGTTATCGAACTGACCAGAAAATTATTGGGTACCCGGAGTCTGAACTTGAACTCGTTATTTATTTTTTCAATAATTTAGTGCTGATGATGTAATTTATTGGGTTAGGTTAACAAATTAAATAATTTTCATATAAAAAACTTCGAAATTGATTCAACAATTAATTTAGTGTGTGGATGCAAATGCAATTTTGAATGCGCGTTGGAGGTTGAAAATTATTTTAATAGACAAAAAAAAAAAAAAAAAAAAAAAATAAAACCAATAGCCAACTTTTCATATGTGACATATGATCTAATGCATTATGGAGACTTCAAAGTAAAAAGGTAGGCAAGGTAGTTTATTTTTTCTATTTGACAGCTGAGTTGTTGCACTGATTTGTAATCTTTATTTGATAAATTTATACAATGGCAAGAGTTTTTATTTTAACAATGATTTCGTAACACTTGAGTGAACTGCAAACTACAATGACAATTAATTTCTATTAAAGTAAGGTTAATAAGTAATTTTGTAAATCTTTTGTTATTTATCTTTATTCATGTGTCAACAGATGCAAGTTTATAAAATAAAACCGTAATTAAAATGGCGTTCTATCAATAGACATTTTTTTTACAAACGGAACTCTCATTTCTCTCAGTGTTCATATAATATTTTTGACGTTTCATTATTCTAATCTCACTCTTGCTCCTTTTATTTTTGCAGAGAGATCTTACTGTCATAATAATTGTTGCTCTTCATTTAGTTTCATAACAAGCTCCCAAACAAACCTTAATTCGGTTTAATATGCATTCCATTTAGAACTTACTAACGGATTTATATAAGTTTTCATAAAACTGATCCATTTTGCTGCTTAAATCAGAGCAAATTGCAGAAAAATGCATTTCAATATTTTTCATGCTATCAAAAACATATGTATTAAGTTTTGATAACTGTCAAACATAAATTCACAATGACACAAATCGAAATTTAATTTAAATGTCAAAAATCAATGACCATTTGAAGTTCAATTCAAAATACTTCAATACGACGACGATAAATTATTGATGGTCCACTGCAGCGTATACTTTTTCTATTTGTCAAACTCTAAACAAGGTTTGTTTTCTAATTTGTTTATCCAGCCCTACAGGTGGGTCTGTAATAGCTTAGCCATTATGTATTTTGTTCCTTGGAAGAACGTACCATAGCTGATATCTATGATAACTTATTGCTTCTGTATCAATCACACTCAAACCTCTAAGCTAAATATATAGAAACTTAACTAAGACAAATTGGAAGTGAACAATACAGCAACAATCAGGACACTCAATAAATTCCTTAAGGTTTCTATTCCATACTAAATACAAAAAAAGAAAAACATAGTTGCTCCAGAGATACCTAATAATGACCCATTAATCGTAACTCTTGGTTTGGAACTCAGGGCACAAAAAAGAAATCATGCTCATCCTGCTAAATCCCTTTGCCACAGCCCAACAGCTGATTGGAGCTCCACATGTATATCCATCTCCAGCACCAGGGAAACCATTTCAAAATGAATGTGTTATAGATTACCCTCATTCTTTTTTCATTGTTATTATTGCCAGAAGAAGCCAGTTCCAAAAGCGAAACCTCTCTACTAATACAAAGGACCAACATCCAGAAGCTCAGAAAGTGCTTTAAAGAATGCGACATGATTGTAAATTGCACTTTCAGACAACAAGGCTCAATACACACCTTGATGATTTTCATGTTCATGTTCCAAAGGATCAGCAAAGCGAGTGAACCCAACCTGGACTGAGGCCCTCTCGATTCGAAGGTGAATTGATAAATTGCATAATTGCGAAGGGAACAAGCAAAAAGCATGACTTGAAAATTACTTAATCGCACAAAAAAGGCAAATGCTCCACCATCAGCATCATTCCTCCTCGTTTCGAAAATGCATGAAGCACTTAATATGAATGTCATCCAGCCACCCGCTAATTTCAGATAATCCTTAGTGCCTAATTTATTTCATTTTACTTTGGTTACTACCTACACCACGAACCACTAACCACGAACCACGCGGCGCGCACTCCTTGCACTCTGGGGGCACACTCTGAGTCTCTGTAATTACGGCCTTGACCGTAGGAACTCAAATTGCTGGCAAATCTATGGCAAACAAATGTTGCAACTTGGCAATTTAACCACAGTGGTTCTTGGCATAAAAATAGATTTAATTCGCTTGCAGAGCATCCAACGTTCCTGGCATAGAATGACATTCTGGAATAATGTATAGACACCACTAGGGACTACCAACCGACCGCACCGTCAGAGAACAAGAGGAATGCAGTAGTTTTGATGTCGTAAATGCGTTCGAATCAGCATCACAGGACTATAAGAGGCTTTGGAATATAATAGATTAAGGCTCGAAGGGAGGTTGCTTCAGTTTCCTTTATTTTTTTTTCCAACACAGAAGATTGCACAACTTAAATGGAAAATGGTTATATTCACACCTTTTACCAGGACTACGAGTCTAGAGAGTGCTGGAGTAACTTAAGATGCATTGAACTTAACGCAATAAGATGAGTTATTGGGACTATGTATTTGCGTTGGCAGGGGTTTATTAGGAGCTGTTCTAGACCACATTACGAGTATTTTATGCATCATAAGTAGATGGGGAATCGTGAACTTGCTTAGAAATTAACCAAGGTGTGAAGCATTCGCGAACATGACTCTAAGTCAGCAATAATTTCATCTACAAAAAAAGGCGTTAGATTTCATGAAGAGTTCTAAAATCAACTGCAAAATTCTGTAAACGAAGTCAGAAACTAATAAACGGTTAAACTTCAAAATGAAACCGGAAACGTCAGAAAAAAAATTATAAGAGGATACACCAGCTTTTCAGTGCCCTAACTTTTGAACTGTAAATTTGACATTTCATGAGTCTTTCTGACATTTGCGAATGGACAACATAAACAAGCGCAGTTGTGAATTAATTTTATATATTCGGATTTTTGGAACGCATTCTAATCTTCTGACGTTTTCGTTTTTGCCACGTGAATTTTGTGGCGCTGCATACTTTTTTGAAAAAAAAAAAACAAATTTGACAGTGATGTTAAAGCTCTCCATGTTCATCTTCAACCCGCTTTAAAGTTCAGTTTACACTCTTTGAATGGTTTTTCCATATGACATATGTCATCGTTTATACAAATGTCTAATTAAGTCATTTAGAAAACCAAGAACGTTCAACCCACAGTCATATCAATCTATAATTACATCATAAAGACTCAATCCTATACAGACATCAAATCACCACAATGAAGAAAATTTTAAAACTCGAAAAATCCCACAAGCTTATAATAATTCTAAGTCATAAGACCATTTCCTCATTCTCCTCACAAACTGACACTAATCACACATTCCATCAGCCATCGGGAATATTTTCGTCAAAATGACATCATCACTGTCAGCTTGGTTCTCCGTCTTTTACTATAGAAAACTTAACCCTCACAGATTACTATGTGGAGGAACTAATGCACGTTATGGAGGTGAACCATCATCATGGACTAAGCTTGAAGATAACCTAACCGAACCGATTCATTTTGCCGCACTTCTTGCCATAAAATTATGCAGCTATGCCTATTGTGTAAACATTTGCGTTCGTCTAATAAGAGAGCGCGGACTCTTCGTCGTCGCGTCGCTTATGTAGAAGTAAGCCAAGCACCAGATGAGATGATGATGTATCAAGGTTCATCTTCCTTGTCCCGGTTGTGGTGCGATGACGACGACGACGCGACGACGACGACGACCGACGGTTTGTATGTGGGGGCACAAAAGTCTGATGTGCCTGATTTACTGCTGCAATTCAACTCCCCGCTCCTCGGAGAGCATACAAACAGTTGTTGTTTAAATTATGGAGATTTCGGCCGAAAAGGTTCCCGATGCGAAGCGCGTTGGTTGCAGAAGACCTCGTCGTAGAGCTACATTTGAAAGTGCAGTGTCATCCATACAGAAGATGCCTTTTGTTGGTCATTCTAAGATGGTTTCTATTTCCATTCCCAATCCCATGCCCATATGATGCGAAACTTTGTCGATGCCATAATAAATTGTTTCTCGGCCTTTTGTCAGTCTTCTCTTCTAGTCGGAGCTACATTGACTCGAACAGACACAACCACGCGGCCCAAACCAATTGATTTGCTTGGTCTTGCGTCTCGTCGTCTTGGTCCTCGTCGTCGTGGTCCTGAGAAGCATTTTGTTTATGATAAGACCGAGAAGGAATTATGCTGCTTCAGCTTTTCCTGAGTTCGGCCATTGAAGAAGATGGCCCAACTTATCCCTTGTTTGTGTACCAAGATCCAAACCAAATATAATTCTGGGCTTATAGGATTAAGTCCATCGTTAGGTTCAAGTTTGGTTCAGTTATAGACTCATAGAAAATAACATCACACAAAAAGAGTTTTTTCGTTCTTTGGCCTGGTGGACTGGCCCGGCCTGGCTGTTCCTGTTTTCCCATCGTGCTGTTTCTGTTGGTGTACACACACAGTACACAATCGAGGCTTCTTCTTCTTATTCTTCTGCTTTTTCGGTCGAATTGGTCATCAAAATAATGGACTTTCCGCATTTTCAATGACCATAAATGTCTTGTTGGCTTGGCGAATTAAAACGTGGGTTTTACAGTTACGCTTTAAAAAAGGTTGTGATTTGCAATACAAATTTTTTGAAAAGAAGTTGTTTTTTGCACTCTCGGATATAGAAGTGGTTGGTCGGATGGATCTGCTTAGAATTATACAAGCCGACATAATCTAAGATGACACACTTATTTTCTTTTGGATATATGTATGATTCTTGCGTTGTTTTTTGTCCAATGCGATGTGCGCTCAAACGAGGCTGATTGGCTCTGGGGATGGTGATGTGATGGTCATGGGGATACTTGTTGGTTTGGCTTTTGGCCTTGTGCTTGTCTATTGATTAATTGGATTCGGTATGATTGAGTTCAGACAAGATGTACCAACTTGTTATGACCGTATACTCTGGAGGTAGTTTAGAATAAAAAAGGTTATAGCAGGGTCATTAGAAGACGTTCGAGAAGGAAGAAGCTGCAAGCAGAAAGTTCTGTTTCCTTTGAGAAGTTATACATATTTCTACAAGTTCTTTTGAAAGTTGTCAGATGTCATAATTTCACTAGCTTTTGCAAGTGGCGGCAAATGTCAATTATAATTTGACATTTGTGAAGATAATATTCACGATGGATTCTTTTATGGTGATATCACATTCTCAATTGAGCGAGGTGAATTTATGAAACGTCAAAATGTTTCCTCCATCTTGCAATTGCAATTTCAGTTATGATAAAAACTTCCATAACACTTATCTTCTATAGTCTATACCAATAACTGATCTTAAATGAAGCACACGCTAAATAAATTTGACACTTAATAACATCAGTGCTGCCAGAGCTACAAAATAGTAGTGATATAATAATTTTTCTGTAAATGGAACACTAGGATGATAAATATTTTTTAATGCAACATTGCAACTTCATCCACGATAGAAGATCATCTTCCGATAACTTAACGAAGACGGTCTTGCAGCACCTGTCGATGATTTTTAATCTCAATATTCAATCAGATCGGTCGATTGTTAATGGCTTTTTTTTTCCTTTAAGCCTTCCTACGTTAAATTGTTTTTTCGTGTAAACCATACCAATTTAGCGCCCACAAAATAATGTTAGATCTTCATCTGTGATTAGGTACACATGGTACATCTGTGGTATTAAATGCAATTAAATTTAATGGCTCATATAAACCAAGGCGTTTTTTTTAGTATAAAATAGAAGCATTTAAGTAGCAACTTGCTTGTTAATTCCCGAGGTCATACCTAAATTGAAAATAAAACAAATTTATTAAACCAATATTAAATTGATGAGCAATCATATCAATTTTGTTATTTAAATAAAATATCATTATGTGGTGAAATGTCCAATGAAAAAAAAAGAAGCTATTTCCAGGGCTGCATCGGTAATAATTGAGTGTGTTCTATGTCGGCAAGGGTGCATTCTTTTTAGCTCTGAAATCATTGTTGAGGTATGATTAAATGATACAAAGTAAGTGCTATAAATGTCAAATGTCAAGACTGCCAATGAATTTCTCACCAAAACAGATAATGACATTTCTCCACTTTAAACGGGTTTGACGTTTAAAAAATGATACGTCAAACCCACAACTTTCACTCATTTATTCAGAAGATGTCAGTGAGGCTCTTCCTAAAACAAATACGACCATGATGTCACATTGTGCCAATCACCCACCCTTGATCTTTTAATCCAGTTCAATCGGATTATTGATTGTAGTCTCTCCAAAAATGTTTAATGTTTGTCCCCACAGCAAATCCATACCATATTCAAATGATTTTTAATTTGCAATTAGCCAAACCCATTTATTTGATTTTATCGCCGTCACATTGACTTTTCGCCAAATTGTGTAATTCAATTTAAATTCAGTTAAAACGATATGGCTTTGCAGAGGGACACAAAAATAAAGCCCAACCCTATAAAGAGAAGGTTTTTGCATGTGGACAACTTTGGAAAGCCAACTTCCTGGTGATGGTGTCGTTGATTTTTCCTGGGGGAGTGTTGATGGATGTGGTTACATGATGACCATACGAAAAATCATTGCTTTTGGTTGGCTTAAAGAATTCATCAGATTTTTTATTTCACAATGAAATCTGACATTTATATAGTTTGAAGTCAAAGTTAACCCGCTTAAAGGCAATGGGTCTTAAAGTTCCTTCCATTTCGCTTTGTTTTAAAACTTCAAAGTTTATTCCGTTTGCCGATAAACACAAAACTAATGGTGATTTTGTGTAGAATGACATAACAGTATTAAATTATTATAGTTAAACTGTCATGAGCTTCAAGCTTGAGGCATACTTTTTGTAAGATTGATGATGTCCACAGTAAGGAAGTCTTATTTTAAGTAATTTTGGAACAATACCTTCCTACCAAAAGATGGATTCAACATCGTTCTAATGGTTTTGCTTGTAGATTCATCCAAGCTAAGGGCTATATGTTTGTGAAGAAATTAAAATGAACAATCTGTCAGTTTCCTAAAAATAAAGTTAAGTCCTTAGGGGGAAATATTCTATAAAAAATTAACTTTAGAGATTTTAAATGATAATCGAATTAAGCTCAGTTTAGTCATCTGTCAATGATGACAGCAGAAATAAGAACACTGGAAGAGAAACTAGCGTCAGCTATGCTGTCAGTTTTGAACTTTACAGTTTCTGACAGCTCAATCCATGAATTTGCAGTGGTACCAATGAAGCCAAAATAAATCCACCACTGAACAAAAAAGTGACAACGATTATCCACGATCATTTTTTTTTTGTGGAAAAAGTCATAAGTCATATAAATTATCGGTACAAAATATGTATTCTCTAAAATAATATTCAATCTGAAGGAATTGTCCCTTGAAGGCTCCTCCAGACCTTCCTCACATAAACAAGACAGCTATGCGATTTAGTGTCTGAATCTTAAATACGTTCCTAGGCTCGTAAAATTGATATCAATCGACTTCAGCACAGCACCCCCAAAGGTTCAGGCACTTGTTAAGTTTCACTACCAAGCTGTTATTATAGTTTCTTCAGGTGGGCACATAAAGGTTCCCATAAATAACAAAAAATCTATCATAATTTTAGCCCTCGACTCAATATATAAAACTATTGCCTGTTAATTAATTATTATTGTTTTGTCACGATCTTTGATCCTTTGGCTTGGAATTGAGCTTGGGTTTGGATTAGAGCCAACTCGCAATTGAATATCACCTCTTACAAATGTACATGAGACAGACACCAGAGGAATGCGTATTTAAATCGAACTAATCTCAAGGCAAGTCGCAGTGCGTCCGAGTGGAGTGCCTGTTGCCTGATGTCTGGTGCTGTTACTGGTTGCTGGTTGATGGTGGTGCTTGGCTAAGAGAGGTGTTAGATTTCTAGCCAAACGACTTCTTATAACAAACTGTGTCACTTGGATTGAGAGACCATTGCTATTATTGCGATTGGAATCCTGCGACCCCAACTTGGGCTAACTAGGTATGTAAATGTGCCTCTAAAGCCAGCAATCATCATCCTTATAAGCGAGACCTTAGGGCCCAGCGGGCGGGATAATTGCCTGGCTTACGAGTATGTAGGTAGGTAGGTAGAGCACAGCAAAGTCTCGCTCTTCGTTTGGTTGGTTGGTATCTCTATATGTATATCAGAGAAGTAAGTGTTCCTCTAGTTGAATTATTTATTCCAAATGGAACCGATGGAGTTGGTTGTTTGATGGTCTTGGGTAGGAGAAGCCAGTTAGCGTTCCAGCCAGGCAACCCAGCCAGCCAGCCAGCCAGCTCAGCGAGTGAGGTATACGTTACGTTTGTTGTTTGTATGTACTGCACTGTGCTGTGCTGGTGCTGGTGCTTGTGCTATGGAGTACTGGGGAAAATAAAATAAAGTTACAAATAAAATCAAATAAAATAAAATAGTACCGCACCATTGAAGAGAAATTGCTGTCTGTGGCGTGCTGCACCATCATCATGCAAGTGGTCTGGCCATGGCACCATCATTCCTCCTAAGTGGTGGCTCAAGCTTCGCCTACGAGTTACCGTCTCGTCCCCAGCCCCCCTCACATCCCACATCCCCTCTGTCTGTTTCTCCCTCCCCTCCCCCTGCACGACTCTCCGCTCGCGCCCCCCTTGTCGATTCAACTTTATTCGTATAATATACGAAACAGTATGCTGAAATCGTGCCAGGAAAATTGCCTCTTTGAATCCGCTTGCTAGAGCTCTAGCTTCACATCACATCTGAAGCAGTATGGGATGTCGTTTGCTGCTTCTTGCTTCTATTGCTGAATGCCTGGTGCTGGAAGCGAGTTCACCAAAATAACTAGTCCACTCAAATGGACCCGGGCCAAAATTAAATTCAAAAACAAAAATAAAAATCAAAATCAAAACAGTGGGAGTATAGATTAGGATAACTCAGATTCAAACTCAGGAGCTGGGGTATGGACGTACGAGTATGGTGGTGGGTGGTTTAGTGGTGGCATCGGAATCGAAATCGGAATGGTGGCCTTCTGCTTTCTGCCTTCTGCAATTGTACTGTTGCTGTGTGTTCAATGCGCACCCTTCATGTTCATAGTCGAATCATTGTAATTTCCTATTCGACTGGGCCTATATACGACAACCGGCAACCGAACCAACAACGACTGCGAGTATGACTATGACGACGACGATGGATAGCGATGGCGATGACTATGACGATGAGAAAGGCTGCATCACATTTGCCTCGGGTTTCGAGAGGACTTTTTGGGTTGTTTTGTAAATCCTCTTACTAACTACCTACGAGTGTACGAGTGTAACAGCAGTTAGCAGGGTAACGAAGTTGGTTTGGTCTCAGTCTCGGTCTCGGTGTCGGTATCGGCCTCAGTTTCGGTCCCGGTCTTGGTGTGGGCTTGTGCGCTATCTATCTACATACATGGACGATTGATGAAAAACAACAAACAAGAGATATACCGGTCCCCGTCCCTGTAATGTGTATCTGCCTCTCACTGGCTGGCGATGGCGTTAGAAATGTGATTTTGTGGTTTGTTTTTCAACAGAGTTGCCACTGTGCATTTTCTGTCAATGTTGGGAGATTTTTTTTTAAGATTCTCAAAATTGATATTTATGAAGTTTTTATTAGGAAGAGGGAATATTTGAGTTAAGGTTTTTAGTTATTTTGGGTCTTAGGAAAACATGGAAAATGTTTGTAGTTGTTTCGTTTGTTTTAAACAGATATCGGAATATTAGAAAAAATAAGATTTTTGAAGTAAACTTAATGGCTTTGGTACAAGATTTTAAAGATATGAAAAATTATTAAAAGGCGTAAAATTTTTGATATAGAAACTTTTGAGAATTTCACATAAAAAAATGTGCAATTGGGCAACCCTGTTTTTTTGAAAATCATTTGATTTTGTTTTGCACCACCTAAAAGCCTAAGCTCTAATGAATATCCTGTTTTTGATATACGAGTGTATACTATGTAGGCACATTGTACATGTCTACTTAGCCGAAATCAAATTATCATCACTTGGGTGTATACTCTGTGTACATTCAAAACCAAAATCTAGATGCATCCATAGAGATACATGGATACGTATTTATATCTTTTACTATATATGTATGTATGTAACTATTTAACCGTTGTTGTTGTGTTAGGTCAAAACACTTCTGTGCCAGTGCCAGTGCCATTGGTAGTGCAAGTACGAGTGCCAGGTACAGGGTACAATTCACCATCTAAATCCGTATGGGATGTTGTTTTATACCATTTTATATGCTGCCCCCTGCCACTACAGCTAAAATGAAAAACGGGATGTTGTCTGCTTTTATTGCTGAACGCCTGGTATTTGAACCGAGTTCACAAAATTAACTAGTCCAATCTAAATGGACCCGGGCCAAATCTAAAGTACAAAAAATCGCAAGGGGTACATCTTTTTAGGATTTGAAAAATTGAGTGTACCCCTTGGTCCATTAATGTGGGAAAAAATATATATGTTCCTCTTCCTATGTCAGACAGTTGATTAGGAGTACCTCTAACCGGTGTAGTTTTATGTTCAGCCTATAAGAGCAGGGCCGTATTTGCTTTAACCAAGTCCTTGTGGAATTTAAATGGGACTATTTTTTAAGTGGCGTTTTATTTTTAATTTAAAAACTTCGTTAAGATTTTGTTCGTTAAGATATTGTAAAATGGAATTTAAAGTTGATTTTTAAAACAACGAACTGTGGATAATGGAACACGGAGACGGATTGTGACTCAAGAATAGCAGACTACGTTAAAATAATTTCTGGATGACGGATGCAGACGGACTAAAGAATTTTTAAGAAGTAATTGCGAATAATAGAATACGCAGCCGGATTTTGACATGTTTTTTAATAAGGAACAACCAAAAATAATTCTGGATAACGTGTGAAGAACTTCGGATAAAGAATTTCATCCTAAAATGTGTAGGTATATTAAGAAATTATAAAAATACTTATTGTTTCTATAATAAGATCGAGACGAATTAAGCATTCCGAGTTTATGAACCTGTTAAGAAAAAAAAAAGAACCGAACGATAAGTAAAGCGAAGCTGTCATTTTAAATATCCCCTTGTGGGTTGAACAACGTATCCATTACCAACGTGTCAAAAGAACGCCATTTTCAGAACAAAAAATAAAATAATCACTTATTTTTTCTTGTAGCTCTTCGTCTTTAGTGATGTCTCAAGTCAAATTATTATTATTTTTTTTTCTCACAACATCAATAACTACAATAATGAAGTTTCTGTCAAACCCGCACAATTTTTTTTTTTAATACGCCTTTTGGTAAAAAAAAAAAACACAACAACAATCATAAGCACCCATCGTCGCGTCGTTGTCGTGTCGCTGGCGTCGCATCGGTACATCATACAAGCTAGCTAAACACCGAACGACATCATCAACCCAATTAATCAAAGCCAATCAGTATTCATATTTTTTTATACGCATCAAACTGAACCCACGAATAAATCAGAAATCACACAGTGATTGATGTTTCTGCGTGAGCAGCTGCCGTCTTACCACGCACTTCTTTTAAAACTTATTTTTAATTTTAACCTCAAGTCCATTATGGGAAAAACTTATGTATTTACTTTTTGCCAAATCTTGACGATCACAAAATTAAGTGTGTAGGATTTTTTTTTCTTCTTCATCATAATCATAAATATAAAATAATTAATTACCCTATAAGAGGGCTAAAGTTTTGCCCACAATTTCGACGACGACTACTGAAAAAAGAAATTGATGCAACGCCCTCTGCATGTAATTAGTGTGGAACGTGTAACAAGGTGTAAGCTGAACCTTAAACAGACAGGATAAAATAAATCCAATTAGGTATGGGTTAAAGCAGGGTTTTATTAATATGTATTGTACCGGATGGAGTGATAAGACGAACAGCGGCGCCATAGCCATCGCCTGAGCTGGCGTGCGCCTTTTTCGACGTCGTCGTCTTCGGTTGGCGTTGACTTGAACTTGACCCTGAGCGAGATTTATGACCGAAATAAAAAAGACCTGTTCGTTTGGTTTATGATGTCTGTGCAATTTGTGTATCAATTTCAAGTAGTGATGTTTTTTTAAAGGTACGATTATACTGGACAGCGGACAGGACAGGAGAGGTTTATTGCTTAACCATCTACAAATATATTGATTGTCATGACATGAGTAATCAATAATTTGCATATAACTATAAATGCAATAAAATAATTAATTATTTTTATGTGTTTTGTTAGTTAGTGGTTCTTGAAAGTCATAAAACCTTGACACAACATGCATATGTATATTTTTTTTTTCAATGAGAAACTGCAGATTGATAATATCGAAAATATATGAACATATGACGAAACATATTGTGTGAGTTCCGTTTCTAATAAATTATAAAGAAGTCAAGGAGAAAGCCGCAATTTGAAAGGATGGTTTTGCAAATTGATGATTAAATAATTGAAAAAGAAAAGACAAATATTCATAAACTTAACAAATCATTTTAAAATTAAACAATAAGAACTAATACTATAAAATATAATTTTTCTATTACAACTGTCAGAAAATAAATTACAGTTGACCTTTAAGCGCTTTAAGCCATATTTCACGCTTTCTGTTCTTGATCTATTCATAACATAGACGAACAGGTCTAAATGTCATAAACGCTACAATAGACAACTTTATATTTTATTTCAATATTTGATTTGGAATTCAAAAGTAAAGTTTGTAATGAAAAATCGACAATTTCTTAAAAAAATCTTCGAAGCGTCATTCAAAGTTAACAATGTCTGATTTCTAAGATGATGAAATTCATTTTGACATTTCATTGACGTCCTACTTGATGTTAAAAAGGAGATAGAGTAGTAGGACTGACAGTTTAATTTTTTTAACGAATGATAAGATAATAAAACATCAAAATGAGTTGCATGAAATGAGTCCAGCTTCAGTGTGAGCACCGTTTAATAACTTCGTGTTGCTGTCAGTTCTTCTTATTCTTAAATAGAACCTCAGTCATTTATTTTATTTCAATTAAAGTGAAGATATATTTTTTTGTTCAAAGTAACTATTTAATCATGATTGAATTAAAATGACGATTATCTGATATTGAAAGTCATCAGCCCTAAGATTTTTCAACAATGCATCAGCATCATCAAACAATCCCAATGACAGATCATCTTTACAGATATATGCAAGACTATACCTCAACTCAAGTCAAAAATTCTATTTGCTAATCTTAATCAATATATACTCACACTTGACGTCCATTATAATTAATTTCTTTGCGCTCCGCCAGGTGATAAATTCTAAAAATAGTCTTAATTGATTCAAACAAAGATGAACTGTCAAGTTTTGCTAAAGCTGATGGACAACAGGTCAAGTAAGGACGTTAACTATATATAAGAGTAGCAATCATCAACAGTCGTACACAAAGTTTCAATACTAATAATGTTGTATACTTTCAATTTAAAATATGTTTTTTTTTTAGAATTGTGGATTCTTATAATTAAGTAGTTGTATATGAATAAATATTTAAATCATAAATCATAAGTGGAAGCTCAGGGATAAGATCGATAAGTTTGCCTATCTTCAAATCATCTCAAGACAATCGAGTTAAGTTTATATGTCAATTGTCATTGTAGAGGCATTTTGTGGAGAATATTTTAAATTTTATTTGCATAATTTATTATTCTTTGTAGGCATTTTCATCACTGAGCGAAAAAATCTAAGCAAATTATTTTGAAGCAAATTATTTTATTCAAACGTGGCGACTGTCAAATTGGTCTTTCAAGAATATGGCTGCTATCAGCTGTCAAAGTTCAGAAGTCCCTCTTTGAAGACTCTTTGGCTTATTAAAGTCAATTTTTTGACAGTTAAAGGGATGTCTTTTCTAAAAAATGAACGTTGTATTCAAATGTCAAACTTCTAGATTAAAAGAAAAAGTGCAAAAAGTTAGGGACCAAAAGTGCCACCCTTCTGAACCCCATGATACTTCTACTTTAAGAAATGGTTAAAATCTCTTGATTGTCAAAATTTCCGAAACGTCATCTATCAAATTACTTTTTTAAATTTTTTGTTTCCTTATATGTATCGCCATTGATATTATATTTCAATGGAAGACCATTTTTCTTCCTAGGTAAGAAAAGAAATCAAAATCTCCTGCACCTTCTCCCAGTTTACAAACAAAAAATCGTCTCCAGTGTATACATATAAGATCAAAACCCATGTTCTTCCACTTCTTGATTTCCAACGAATCATTCAGGTTTAATTAGCGATTGATCAATCAACTATCTCCCCGATTGGGTTAAACTGTGCGCCATTAAAGAAATCATTTTTTGTTCTTCCATATCTCTCTCTCAGCCAAAGTAAAACAAATTCCCTACATTGCTCTGCTCATGCGCACCTTTCATTTATCTTCCAATACCGTTAAGTTGCCTCGGGGCTCTAAAGCAATATATACACACAACTTGGCATTGAACCATCAACTCCAGCACAGCTCCATCTTTCGAGGAAGCTACGCTAGAATATGTTCCTTGTATAGAAACAGTGGCGGGCGGCATGTACTCGTATACAGTGATTTCTAGCAATGGGATCAAGCTTTCATTAGTTTAACGTTAGATTTCCCAGAGGTGAGGCATTGCTATCGCTGCGCTGCGCTGCCTTGAATCCTATGCAACCAGAATCCAGAACAGAAGGTGATTAAGATTCACTTCTGTCGATTACATAACCTCAAAACATTTGTCTCTTCGTTTAGAACAGAGCAAATCTCAGAGGAGCACTGTAATTGTGCTTGCTGTGTGTCTTGTCTCGCTATATGAGCGGACCGCAGAGTGCTTGATGTGATCCAGCTTAGCTACTGGGACTGGCTGCTTGCTTAGAAGCAAAGACGTGCTTTGATTGCAATAAAGACGGAGCGGTCTCTGGTCTTCCGCGGTTGCTGGGGTTCGAACAGCTATATCTAGATGCCATAAACTCAGGTGAGTTGCGGATGGTTCTATTGCGCAAAGCATATTCGAGTAGTTACTTAAGCGATAAGAATCTGAATGAGTGCGAACGCGCACGTTCACTAAAGCAGAAGCACAAAACAAACTGTGTTTCGCATATACTCCTATATGTAGTAGGTACCTAGAGATGTTCCAAGCCAAGTCATTTGATTGCGGTGAATTTGCTATGCCTTAGGTTAAATAAGTCTCAAGGCTTTTGACTACCTACTTAGTGACCCTTGATTATTATGTAGAACAGTTATTTTATTTGTTCAACAAGAGTCAAAGTTAAAATTCTGCGGCTTCGCATGAGCTTGTAGTTTGTATGATTTAACATTCAAGAGTGAGTACTTAGTGATGTTAAGCCTTATGAACGATGGACTTATGATCTGCCTTTAAAGTTATATAAGACGAGACTTTTATTCTACACATAGATTAGATATGGAACTCAAAGCATTTGCTAGAGAAGATTGAAGTATATACCAGATCCTGGATAGTTCAAAAAACTTTGGCCACTTTAAAGTATGATGGCTTTTGTGGAGCTGGATACTTAACATGTCTCTTTCGGCCTAATTTAAATGCTTCAAAGTTTATTTCCGTCGAATGGTAACAACACTCCGTGCCTCACACTTTGTTTCAAAAAAAAAAAAAATAAAAAAATGGATCCTTCCTTCCATACACCCAAGCAAAGTCCATTTGACAGAAGCAAATTATAGACCAACTAGACAGAATACGTACCTAATTTTCTTCCTTCCTCCATGGAACTGGCTCCGCTTCGGCCTCGGCCTTGGTCTCCAACTCCCTCATGTAATTTGTTTATGCTCATCGTCGTCATTACCTCATACACCTTGTGTGCAATTTTAGAGACCATATGTGGTGTAGAGGTTGGAGAAAGATTATCCATCGAGGTATGGAGCAATGGCTCCAGCTTCATGTGTGATGCCATGGAGCAACCTTCATGTGTCGCAATCTCATCCACCCATCTCTCTATATGATGGCTCAGCTGTCCACTCACGGATCTATTACGTGAGATCTTTTATACCTTCTTTTGGCACAGAAGAAGTGCAAACTTTAAACATACTCCTCGTACAGAGTCCCACTCGCTCACATCATTCATCCTAATCCGTGGACAAGAACAACAGAAACACCAACAACAACGAAAACCAAGGAGACGATAACTTCAGCGTGATTATTATAATTATAATTCTGCGACGGACGTGTCCGAGTACCTACAAAAAAGTTCCCCAGCTTGGCGAGGATTTTGATCTGTATACAAATACAAATAGAAGCACAGACGCAGAGGTCTGGTATATGGAACTTAATATCGTCTGCGTCTCGTTCTCGAGGAATTTCAATCTCTAATTGATAAGCTGTCGGTGGCAATTAGCGCAGAATGCCAAACATCCAACTAAGCTTCTCCTCTCTTATCTCTCCCTCTTACTCTGATGCGGGATGTAAAGATATGGATGGAAAGTTTGGACACATATCTTTCCCGCTCTCTCTGAATCTGATCTGATGATTTGGATCTTTAAATAGGTCCCGCAAAAGATGTATGTTCATCTGTGAAGCTTCCTTGATAGATAGATCGGAACTTCGACTAAACATGGTCTTGGCCAGCTTGGAGTACTAACAAATCATCTTGTTTTCCATGTTCTATAAATAGCAAACAAAATTCAATATATGCGTGGTCCTTAATAGCCTTGCAGCAAAGCCAGCGCAGCGCAGGCCCGATGAGAGAGATGATATTTTGTGTACGCGTTCACAGGTCGCAGCTCGCAGAGCCTGATGGCATCATTCGTGGCACGTTCAATCTTAAGTTAATAAATCACAGCACGCAATCATAAATCCGAATAGATTTACCTCTCTTAAGAATGTTAGTCAATGAATAAGTCAAGATTGCCAATGAGAAGGAATCGCATCTTAAGGATGTGGCAGCGTCGGCAGCGGTTGCGGTTGCGGCGGCAGAAGTGAGACCTCGTGTGTGTATGTTGTGGTGGTGGATTTTGATCTTCGGAGGCTTTGGTGTATTTTCACCTCCAGGGCCATGTCAGGACAAGCCGAGCGGCAGTTTTTCTTTCTTTTGTACTTCGTGTCAAACAATAAAGATGTTTCAACTATAGACTTGGGCAAAAATTGGAAGAAGTCCTCAAATATGTAGGTAATATGGACATCACGTGACTAGATTGCATGATTTTGAAATATTCCAGGGATAACATCCCGAAGAGCTTTGTTTGATATTACCAAAACGAAGACAGATATACGGGTAGATGGTAGGTGAAGTAGCCAGCGAAGGTTGTTACCAAATGTTATTTAAAAAGTTCCTAAATGTTTTTTTTATTTTTTTGTAGTATGATTTAAACTTATATATTCTTGAAAAATTATATCAAACAGATAAATCTCATCGATCCGTGACAGAATAGCCGCAAGAAGAAACAAAGTGAATGACTTGAAGACATCATCAGGCTACATGATAATCGAGCAAGCGGAAATCCTAAAACTCCAAAGATAAGCACAAAGTTAACAAGACCAAAGACCTAGCCAATTCTTGAAAACAATGGATTTACCTTTTTACATACACACATGACCATAGCAATACGACAAAGATGCGACGACTTAAAGAACTAACATCAGAAGTTCTGGAAATTAGTCACTTCCTTACGCGACTTGGCACGGTGCTGGCGGAACTGGGAAATATGCAAATTAATTTTTACTAAAGAATGGTCATCAACTGGCACCGGTAGCTGCGACGGGCTGCGGACACTGGCTTCTTGGTAGGTTGATTTTGAGGTTAATTTTTGAGGAAATAGCCAGTAGGTAGGAATCGTGACTTTGGGTTATGGAATATTTTTTTTTTTACATTTTCTTTACTGCAAAATGAAATCATTCAAAGTCAAAAAGCGTTTAAACAAACTCAGACTTTATTTAACGTTATAAAAATGCGATGCAAACCAATTTCCAAATTATCCACAACCAATTCGCAACATAAATATAATTTTTCCTTTCGCACACATTTTTGGCATATTTCGCATACTTAACTAAACACTACATGCCGTCTATTGTCAACTTCGCAATTACAACTTCGCATTTTACATACTTCAAACTTCACATTTCGCATTTTGCAAATTAACTTTTTTCGTACTTTACACATGCATCTAACTTTACTCCTACAGTTCACAATTCAAGCTTTGCTTTCTTTCGTTCCACTTATGACTTCATGCTTCGCACTTAAGAAAACGGTTTTTTATTTCGCATTGTACAACTTAAATATCAAACTTTTTGACTTGCATTTTTCATTTCGCATTTCACTCTTTGCCTTGCTTTTTTTTACTTCGCAATAAATTCATTCTACTGTTTAGTGTATGTATACTTCGCAATTTGCGATTCTCATTTTGCAAACACTGAGAGAAACCAGCATATTTAACTCAATTCTTGATGCTATCTTTAAACTTGGACTGGGACATTTGCAGCATAAAGAATAAATATAAAAAATTCAAAATGCATCTAGGTAAAATACACCATCAAGCTATTCAAGTATGCGATCAATTTTTAGTTGATGCGTTTATAGCATCTTCACTGCTGCGTCTTCGCAAGTTCATAAATATAAGCTCTATATACCGATTGTTATTACAAAGCCCCTCATTGCTTGTGTGTTACTTTAATCCTTTCAATGAATAACTTACTTTATTCAATTTACCTCGGAGGTCGTAAGTATATACGACCCCTACCACCATTCAAGTACAGGCTGCAGTAAATGTCAGAATTTATTACTGAGTTTAATCAATTCCATCGCACACACAAAATTCAAAAAGTTGAATTTATGAAATTGAAATATCTTCTTTTGCACGATTTAAAACGAATGCAATCCACAAGGGGTATACGATGGGACATTGTTGAATATAGGGTCCTAGGTTCAGGCTAACTAGTATTCGTACTCGCACTGCACTGGTGACTGGTATAAAGTCGCACGAACCCTCATAAAGTTCAAACATTGTCACATTATCATTGCAATTTACTATCCCCTCTTGTTGTTGACAATCGAACAAAAGAAAGTTCTGCTAATCTATGGACATGGTCCAGCGATGCGGCCGGCAGCAGGAGCTGCTGCTGTCGCTTGGTCCCTATACCTACGACCGATGCATTTTTATTTATTCCCAAAGTCATCATCTGATCAATATCAATAAATCAAAAAAAAGGAGAATGAAAACTAAAACGACGACGACCTGGCAGAGGAACCTAAACCTACTATATCGTAGGTTAACGCAGACATTATTATTCCATTGGTTTGGATGAGTTGCTTCTGCGAAGGATGATCTGTGATCACGACAACCCGCGGCTGGCCGAGGAAGGATTCTGTTCATACTCATCTCAGAGACTCACCTGATGCTCCCATGGAGAGGGTAGCCTGAAATCTGGAATAAAAATAAGAAAATAAAAACAACCTTTTCGGCACATTGTTGCTGTCGCGAATACCGAGATACCAAGTGCAGACCAGCCAACGTAGCTCCAGAGCTTCATCTCCAGCTCCAGCTCAAACTCTAGCTCAATTGTTAGATGGGAAAATAAAACGTATAATATGAGAATTGTGGTAATAACTGAATTATTAAGAAACGAATTATAAGATCGCAAGGATTCGATCCTGTCTGCATAAAGAGAGACAAGGCGACTTGAACCTGCACCAACTCCACACCGACGACGACCACGGACGACGACGCGACGCGACGTCCTAGAACTAGTTTCATTTTTTTTTTTGGTTTTGATTTTATTCCTGGCTAAATTCAATAAGACGCTGGGGATTACCATGAATCGAATGTATGATGCCCACATGATGCACCATCAGTCCGAAGTCTAAGGCAAAATACACATAACAACATAGTTTATTTTTATTCCTAGCTGCATTAGCAATTCTGTAAAAATTTATATCAAAAAAAAAAAAAAAAAAACTCGCGTACATATTTCTTTTTTGTGCCATCCGTCTGTCGAGATATGGAGTCTGAATAACTTGTGAAGGATTTATATCGACATTTGAAAAGAACTTGCTGCCTTCGGTATCTGTAGTACCTACATACCTACATATATCGGTCTGGGATATGTAACAAGGCATGGAGCATCATATATATAGATATTAAGGTAGCTTTTTTTTTTGCTGAACTGTGTGGCAAGTGTTTTAATGTGTCTACAGCCCTTCAAACAAGATGATATTCAATTAATTTATTAATCGTCTTGTTCTTATGTCGATTTAAGTGATTTATTTATAGATAAAGTTATGTGTGTAGTTATGTGGCTGATGTTGCATTTTAAGTTTAAAAATAATCTTGAATTGTTTTGTTTTTTCTTACTACTTTAACATTTTGTTTCAATGAAGTTTGCTACTCAGCTCTTTCGTTTTGTTTTCATTATGTAACTTTGGAAGTGGTTTGGAATGTATTCTTAGAATTGTTCGAAGTCAAGTGGGATGTTTTTTACTTTATGTTGAATTCTGAAGCTACTTTAAGTCATTTTCATAGAATCACAGTGTTGTTAAGCATATGTTTTGATGATTCAGAAAAGAGACTGAATTATTTTTTATAGGATACCATGTGGGTTGAGTTTTTCTCTGTTGCATGTGAGTTCCTCTGCAAACCAACGTTATATTTAGGCTTAAGCTTTTTTTGGAAAAGGTTCATGCACCGTTTAATTGGTTTTACATGATGATACCATGACAGTAAAATTAATGCCTCTTTACACCAGATTCCGTTTCCTCTCGTGTCAACTGGTATGTCGAATACTTACGTGTGCTATCTGACTGACACACTGTTATAAGTGTGTTCTTCCTTATAAAATGCAATGTCATTAACCAAAAAAAAAAAGAAGACAGATAACAAAGTGTAAGTGCCTGTAATTACGTCATTTTCAACATCCAACAAGCGGGAAAGTTTGTTTGAGTTTGTTTCTCCGGTTTTTTGTTTTTTTACTTTCTTTACGGTTGCCAGAATCCAATGATTGCCCCGAAGACGATGATGCCACAAAGGCGCAACACACATCGCAACCGGGATTGTGCGCAGTATTAAGATAAGAATTAAAATATCCATTGTGTCTAAAGTCTATATATATGTTGGAAAAGTGCGCTCGCACCGTTTCTTTATAAAGAAATGGCTAAACTGTACGACCATAATACTTAAACTAAGAATCTTTGAATCAAGTGAATCTGATTACTATCGGTTTTCGGTGCGGAAGAATCTTAAAGTTGTGTTCTCTTTGATGTTGAACAAGCAATTATTTAAAAATCAGTTGCCTTTTTGTTGTTCGGCGCGGTGCAAGAAGCCATAGAGCTTGTTATCCAATTAGTTGATTAAATTTGAAAGAACGAAATATTCACAAGTGCAAATTTATGTGTAAGATAAGATTGTAATTGAAGCATAATTATAAAAGTAAATGCAAAGCAATTTTATTCAAATGGATCTATGACTAAACTTTACACGTATGCATATCCCGGAATTGACACCTGACCACACCATTTCCATTTGGGTCGATCCTTATCTTTTCTTCCACCTGCATTCACGACTCTTATGTAAGTTGGTACACCATTATTCCTGATGAACTCAATTTTTAACACTTTATTCCCGGATTTCCATATTCAGTGAGGTCATGGACCATTTTGAGCGGATGCAAATTCATGCTCATTGGCACGAACCAAACAACTTAAAAAACCAACTCGTCTCAGGCCACGTCCAACACGCTCTTGAACTCTCAAAACAACAAACACAAAGTAGGTATATCATTCTTCACGCTTTTTAAGTCAACAGAACACAAAACAAACAAAAATCACTCGCGAAAAGTCAGCGCATTCCAGTACACCCGCGCCACCTTCCGCCAAACGGATCCCTATAGATTCCTTTGGAGTCGTGCTGATGCTATTACGTTTTTTTGGTGTTACCTTGACAAAGTACTTATAACGGTTCTTATAGTGCAAAAATTCTTCAACCTAAATCCAATCCGAAGCCTACAACGAAAACCCACTATTATTTCATTGCTCCTCGGATCACCAGCGCAATTCGCCGCCGCCGCCGCCGCAAAACACTCCAGTGGTTGATGACGTTCCAATGGTGCAATAACATCGTCCGGTAGTATAGCATCACCCAGTTCTTAAGCTATTGCAAAACCAACACCGTCAACGTAATAACCAAAGAGGTGATGGTCGTCCTCAGGGGTCGCATTCAAAAAAGGCCAAAGTAAAAAAAAAAAACAAAAATAAAAGAACAACACAGACCGCTGCTGGATTGTCGTGCAGCAAGCTATTTCCAATCCAATTCTTGGCCTTAGAGATCCCCATGAGCCAGGAAAAAGCAAACATTGGGACGTGTTTACATGGCCATGTAATTAGATCAATTTTGATCATTGCCTTCTCGGGACCAGCACCAGCACCATCACCACCACCAGCAACAGGGCAGCACTTCTTCGACAGACTTTGCTTTGCATGTGAGCACATGGCCAAATTAGTGTACTTGAGATGGATTTCCTCCTTTTGAAGCTACACAAAGGCATCATGGTTGGGTGAAAGGTAGGAAGAGCACGTCAGAATTATAATGGTAATGGCAAACAGCCCAGATCACAGAATCCAGAGCTCGCGCAGAGGACCAATGCAAAGCACAAAGCACCTGGGGGAAGCGAGCTACTCTTCTTCGGTGTGGATGGTGACGGTGACGACGACGACGATGGGGAATGGTCGGTGGTGATGCACTAGTTCGTCAGTCACAGTGGGAAGCTACAGCCATCATCATTCTATCGGTGCAAGCCAAAGCCAAAACCAAAACCAAAAACCAGCACGAAGAGACTATTTCTAATGATGCCGAGGTCGTCATAGTCGTGGAAGTCGTTGGAGTCGTTTTGTTTCTTTGGCACGGGCATTGGTTCAGCTCAGCTCTTGGTCTGCCTGTGTACATGGAGATCTTTGGATCAGCATCAGCATAATGGCCAAATTCAAATTGACCAGCGAGCAAACGGCATATGATGGGAACTGCGAGACGATGAAGATACCCTCTCGATTCCTTGTTGATTTGCTGTGTGCACTCCAAAGCCAAAGTGATCTGCCGATGCGCCGCCGAGAACGACCGACCGACCGATCGACCGACCAACCGACGACAGCGAGTGAGCGACGACGTGAACTCAAGCTCGGGAAGCTTCTCCAGGATTGGATGTTTGTATATGCAGGGGAAGGCACTCGTATAGATGCATTTTATGGCTGGTTCTGTTAAATGTTCTTATTATTCTACGATGCTATAGCCAGAGAGTTTCACTTCCGTGATGGTATCTATCGGGATGAACTTCTTGTTCTAGTGCTGGACCTGGGCCAACCGATGAACCCACCAGGCTAAGCAACTCCCTCGTAATTCAAAACAAAACCAGGAAAACAGAAGACAAAAGCAGAAAAGACAACAATAATGGTAATCGGTGAGTAGATGGGAGTTGCAGGAAGCCTTTTCCGACCAAGAGACATCATGACCACCATGAATCTCTATGTTGGTTTAATGTTTGTTGTGTTTCTGTTTCTGCTTTGTTGTTGTTGTTACCGATATTGGCCATCAGTAAAATATTCTATTCTCATGCGAATTTATAGAGAGATAACTGGAAGCTGATCTGAGACAAGAGATTCCATCCAGAATAATCAATAGGTTTACCATAGGAATTTCTCTAGAATTTTTGAATATAGTAGTTTCTATCATTTTTAGTTCACCTAAGGCCTGGGTAATGATTTGTTTTTGCAGGGAAAGAAACTATAATACTGGATTATTCGTTCCTCTGTAAGAATTACTGTAATTTTCTCCCAAAATTGGTTGGCATTTTTATTGGGAGCGAGTTTTGGGCAGCTCGTTTCTGCATGCATCCGTTTGGTGGAGCCACTAGCTGAAAATATGAAGTCCAATTAGAAGACGACAAAGCTCTTAACTCAAAAATAAGCGACTGCAAGTTTGTGGGTGATGTACAAAGTTCTAAAACTCCTTAATCTTGCCAAATCGCAGCTGTATAACAGTTCGATCTGATATTTTTAGTTTAATTCTTCTTTATCGTATCGTCGTTGTCACTTTTCTCGCTCTACGAAGTCCAGGCTGATGGTCGGCAAATGAGTTATTGAAGTTGACGTGGATAAGCCGAGGGAGAAACATCAAGACAGGAGACCGAGAAATGGAACCTAAAAGGCTATAAAACACGCATCCATTAGAATTTTCTAAGTCGCGAACTTGATGGGCACGTCGCACAGTGGGGCAAACAGGGAAAAAATTACAAATTTTGTAATTCGTTTTTTGCGGTTTTTGATATGCTATTGTTTTAATAAAAAGTCAAAGAAAACAGTTCTAATTCAGTTTTTTCATTTCATATTTGTTTATGGCTCTGAGCGACCTTGAAAGTTCGACAAATTTATATTATCAAAAAATCGTCTATTTTTACTTATGCACATTTTTGCTTGCTGTAGCCTTATTTGTAAAGATACAATTATGAAACTTTACAGGTTTGTAGTTCAAATAACAAAGAAAAATAAAAAAAAAATAAAATAGACACATTTTTTAAAATATGACCTTGAAAAAAATTATAAAGTGAGTGAAGAAAAGTAACTAGATAATGCAAGTTTTGCTAAGCCTACAAAAAAAGCTCCGCTGAGCTCCGGTCTAAAATTGTCATTTTATGAAAGCTTATACTATTGTCTAACATGTCTATAAATTTCATTGACAACTGTAGACAACCGCCGAACAAAGTCGTAAAAATAAGAGTTCGAGATCGACTTTTCAAAAGGCTATAAAATCATTTTTTACCTTTTTTAAAATAAGTATGAAGTTTGCTCTCCACATTCTTATGCGCAATTAAGGTAATTGAAGTGAGTTTACTATTTTTCTTTGTTATGATTAAGAATTAATTTATAATTTATTGATTTATTTTTTTTATATGGGGAATAACGATTTAGTTAAATTGAATTACTAAAATTAATTTAAATTGACCTAAATTAATTTAAAAGTAAATTAAAACTTTATTTTAAAGAAATAATTAATATGTATATACTTAAATTGTGTGTAATATTATAGAATAAATTAATATGCATATGCAGGCAATAATCGTAAAAATAAAATGAAAACGAGTTGTTCCATTTTTTGCAGGTTTTTCCCCCATTTATATTTCGAAAAGAAGTAACTTTGATTGTTTAAACGGTTTTTATAAGTAGATTGCAAAATGTGCATCAGTTGTTGCTTATACTCCACATACTTGAAAACTTCATAAAATTTTTTAAAACTTCTAATTTTATCGAACTAAAGAAATATTCATATGAGAACTGAGAACGACCAACGACCGATGATTGACGAACATTCGTCCATTTTGACATTTCGTTTACATGTGCTTTTTTATTTGTCGCGAATGTCGTTTACTTAGTCTAAGAAAATGCTTTTAGAATGATTTTTAGGTTAGTCACGTGCTAACAATTCATTCGTTGAAGTGTGGATGGTATGTTACGACCAAATTCTCCCAAATTTCTCTTATTTCAGGAATTACAACCCAAATTTTAATATATTAACATTAAATAAACAAGATTTCTACCTTTTTGTTAAGTTTTTGTGAAAAATTTAGGCTTATATATGCATGTAAGTTTTAAATCCTATTTGTTTTTTTATTCGTTGGTTGCTCTCATGTGTATAGTCCTTAACACCACTTCCATCAAAAAATTTTAAAAAAGGTTTATATTAACAAGAGAACAAACTGGGCGTGGCAGTGGGCGGAAATTAATAGTGTAATTTTGTTTTCTTTGACTATCAGCCCTCAAAATTTTATTGAAATCGGTTTAAAGATTTAGTTTTTATTACAAAGAGCAATAAGTAGGCGTGTCAGTGGGCGGAAATTGATAGGGAAAATTTCTTTTGAAGCTGAAAATCATTCCTGAAAATTTCAACAAAATCGGTTCAATGGTTTAGATTTTATGGAGTTTTTTCCGCTCTCCCATACAAGTCGCCCCACTGTGCGTCGCGCAGCCATTTTATTGTGTTAACAGAAAATTTGCGCCGAGCAGGAGAGACATAAAATGGTTATGGGTTTCTAGCTGCAAGGCTGCGTTATATTTATAAATTCTATTCAAGTGTAGGTGCCTTGTTGTTTTTTCAATGTTATACAACTCAAAGAACGTCAGTTACCATTCTTGCGAATGCAGAAAGTGGGCATTGGTAAATATTTACATTGAACTGTAGATGCACTTGAATTCCGGGTAGTGACATTGTGTCTTCTTCCTTTGACAGCTGTATGAACCAGGATTTTTTGCATGTTTTACTTTAACAAATAAAAGCGCAAGAAGGATTGTGATGTCTAATTTTGCAACAATGTTAATTTATGTTGAATTTTATTCTAAATCAGTGAAGTACAGTCTGCATTTGCAATTAGTAAGTTGATAATTCATTATGTACTAATTTTGTCCCTCTGATCGATAAGTATTGGCTTTGAAATGTCACACATTTTGTTAAAAGAAGTCGTTAGAGTCGTCACAAAAGAACCGAAGACATATTTCCGCGTAATGCTGGAATAATTTTATAGTTTCTACGTAATTATTCAGTTTTCTATCTGATTGCTTTGACAATTTATCATTGCATTATAAGTTATGTCAACTGGTTTAGATTATTAACAATTTCCCCCTATATTCTGACGGTTCTTTGTCATCAACCTCAAATCAAGCATTTTTAATTCGATCTTGTTTCCATTTCTGTGATAAATCTATAAATAAAATCATAGCAAAAAAAGAACTCATCAGCTGCAATTCATGCATCTGATCATTCAATGGCTGATTGAATGTTAGCGATTCTAAGCATGAATCTATTGCAACCACCATCCAGTTTATTAAGCGAAGCGTTAAGGTGTGAAAGAGCATACTTTCATCAAGATGGAAATCTTGTCTCTTATTCGATCGAAGCGCCCACTTTATTTCTTCTATATAAGCTTCTACTTAAGAATCGAAGCACTATAAACAAATGACATAACACTGCGCAACATTTCACCATCATTGATTCCGCATTAACTTGTTTTTGTTTTTTTTTTGTGTGCATTAATTTCGTTTTAGAAAAATAGCATTTCGCTAGAAGATGCAAATCTAATCCCAGTTTTTATCTTCTTGAAATGCCAGTTCAACCAGAATGTCTCTCTCCTTCTCTCAACAAGTCGCGTAAGTGTGGAGTGGACATTCAATTTAGTGATACATTCATTCATTCAGTTAAAAACGGGAATTTTCGTCTTGATCGAGACATTGATCCAGGAATATCCAATCCACGACTTTACGTGAGGCTCTTCCTGTCCAATCAACATTTTAATAAATTGTTTTTTGTTTCAGTTGCCACCTGTTGCAAATGCGCGAAACATTAACTTTGTATCTTATCTGTCTGGAAGAATAATTTGATTTGAACACCAAATTACGATGCCGCAATCCTCTGTCAAATCAACAAACCGAAGTCATTTTGACATAACTCCCATAGGCTTTCGCATAGCAATTTACAGATACACAAAAATCCATTAGCTTTGAGTTGAAAGAAGAGCGAAGCACTCACCAGGGGGCAACAGCATCAGTGCATCAGTGATGGGGACGCTTTGCTTTGGTCTAGCTCTGGAGCAAAATAACCAATTTTATGAATAAAAAATAATTAAAAAGTAACACTCAACAGATGGCGCACGATGCGGGGCATAATCGCCGCCACTACAGCCGCCGCCGCGCCGTAGCAAACAAGGGAGACAAGATAACGCATTCGGCCAGGCTCGTTCAGTGCGTTCAGCTAGAATCATCAAGGCATCAACTACAATTGGCCATGTCATAACCAAGTGGGATGTCTGAAGGTGGGAAATTAATTTAAGTTTCTTAGGTTCTCTGGTTGTAGATTTTTTTTTTTATTCTACCAACAGAGGATTATTTGAGCCTGCGCAGCATTTCGCTCTCAGATCAACGCCTTTTCGCTTTGAAGCCATCAAAAATGAAAATGCTCATATAATGCGAGCAGACCTTTATGAAGTCAAACTGACATTTTGACAGGTCTTACTTGGATATGAAGTTTATGGCTATAAGCCACTACATTCATGTTCGTCGTCATCGTCGTTGGTTGTCAGGATGAAGGTGGATGCTGGAATTGGGATGTGGATACCTATCCCTTTTGTGTACAATAGGTAAAGCTAATCGAAAGCGTGCATCAGGTGCGATCAACAACACGTTAATTGGGAACATTAATTGATTTCAGATGCCATAGTTGAGGATGAGTGGAGTAATATGTTGGTAGTCGTGGTTTTGGTGGTGGTGTTACGAACAAGTGTAAAATAATCTTAAGGTGGATATATAATTGCGTTGATTTAAGGAGTTGATCACACATTGAGGAGGACTGCAAGATAATTGCGGGTATTTATTTTTATTATTATTTAATGTTTATCATAACTGTCTCTTAGGTATGGACCTTAAGTAGAATCTTGTAGTTTATCCTTTTTCTAGGCAACAAGATTTTGATTAAATTTTTAACTAGAAAAACTAGCGTTGATGGAAACAGCAAGTAGTAATTTAATTTAAAAAAAAATCATTTTGCGATTAAAAAAAATCTGTTTCCGCCCGGGATCGAACCGGGGGCCTTCCGCGTGTTAGGCGGATGTGATAACCACTACACCACGGAAACTACGAAAATGTTTACTTTTATTTAATATGAAATCAAATTGGATATTTACAAAATAAGTTGAACATCATTTGACAGATGTAGCTTCAACAAAATGGCTGCTATTTACCATTTTTGCGCAGCATTTGTCATTGAACTGCTGACCAGGCATAATATGAACACTTATAAAAATAAACATATTGTCAGTCAAAAGAGACTTGAATTAAGTAGAAGTGACAGGAGGTAATGACAGTTGTGATGGAATAACAATAAACTTTTACCTAACACTATTTTTAGCATCCTCGTCTTCTTTTCTACTCTTGTGACACTTATCTACATAAATGTGACTAATTAACTATCAGCACGAATGAATACTTTTTACCCAATGTCAAATGATGAAAATTGACAACTACATGAATAATATCAGCCATTAACTGTCATAAGTCAAAATGTGTTCTACTCTTTGTTTAAAATTAACACGCATTGACAAACCATAACCAATGATTATAAGGAAACCTACAATTTCGTTGACGTAACAAAAAATGTTCTAATACATATCCTAAGCCTATCATTTGCTATCATTACACTTTGTTAATACTTTCTTAATATTTCAAAATGTCCATTTCCTCACTTCCTATACCAGAACACTCCATTTCATTCATCCGTCATTCCCGTCATAAAAACAAAGGTTCAACAACCTATTTATTGTTTATTATCTCTGGCGCTTAAAAACGCATGCAATCGCCTCAGAGGACAATCCAATTAGTTGCACAAATGAGTTAGACCTGCCATTATAAATAAAGTAAGTATACGATTAAGTGCTTTCGTTTAAGTATAGCGATTGCTTTGAGATAGGGAAATTATTATATCTTTTATATGGAGCCATTCTCTGGTGTCTCGAAGGTGACGGCTTTCATTGTTTCCCCAGCACCAGGAGTTCACTCATTTCCGCATGCAATTATAAAAAAAAAATCCATTTATAATTATATGCATTGGATTAGATTTAACGTCAATCCGCAATGGCACGGTCAGAATTAAATTTCTTAAGTTGTGAAGCCGAGGAAGAAGAAACAGCTAGACGCTGCTACAGGTATCCAGATACTTACATATAAAGGATCTATGTAGCCCACAATTTGTGAAGTGCAATTAAGTCGTTAGCCATTCAGATTTTTGCCGAATGCGACTCCCGACCACGATGCGATGATGGGGGAAAAGCGTGAATCACAGAAATTCACACGCGTATTCAACGAACCAATCGTATAATTAACGCTTTCATTTGAAGTGGGTATCGGCCTAGGTAAGGTATAGATACAAAAATACACTCTCTGGGACCAACCGACCTGGTAACTTACAACATTCTATGAACGAAGGAACCTAGTATTGAGCTACCAGTGTTTGAATGTTGAATGTTGCCACAGATCTAATTAAACGAACACGGAATATCGATTCAATCATCATGAAGTTGAAGCAGTTTTGATGGTATTTGCTTGTTGCGGTTTTGTTGTATACCACCTAACGAATCACGAGGATGATGGTTTTCCCATAGGTATAGTACTGTTGCGATCTGGGGGGCTGATTAGACAGTTCAATTGGAATCTAACTGCTTTTGGCCATAAAGCTTGTTATGATTGCTGTTGTATGGTCATAGTCGGGGGAGTGGAGTTGTAGGTGAAATTGTTTGAAATAAATTTTGACAGAATTTTTTGTATACAACAAGTTTTGTTCTTATAGTTTTTATAAAATATTTAATCCTTCATTATTTGTAAAAATCTAAAGTTTAAGAGGGAAATTGAAAAAAGAATAATCTTTTGACAGCTTGGAAACTGTTTATCTGTCAAAAATGTGAAAAGTTTATATTTTTAATTTTGGAAGGAATAACTAATTTGAACAGAGAACCTTGACCCTCTCGAATGTTACATATTAGAGACAATTTATTTAAAAAAAAACTAACACAAATGCAACACTACCTCCCAGACTATTGTGTAGCGCAGGTTGATTTTAGTTTTAAGTTATACAAATTCCCACAGATAGATTGTGTATAATTTTCTTGGAATTCATAATTTTCGAATTAAATCAATATCGACGTTGTTGTTGGATGACGTTTGGTTATTTCCAAAGTTGAATGGCCCCCGTTTTTTTTTCTCAAGTGGGTATACTTAAGTGGGAATATCTTGTTTTCTTAAGTCCATTCTATTTTAACTTCACAACAATAATTTCGACTTCCATCCTAAAAATAATTAAAACTTCAACTTCTGTGACTCCTTTTTCTATACCACACAACGAAGTGCATTTTTTTACGTAGGTGCAAAAAAATGCAAGCACTTGCATCGGGTAGGTAAGATGTAAGAAACTAGAGTAGGCGCACTGCAGCCGCAGCAGTAGTGAGCGGCCACAAAGAACTGCCAGGGAACTGATGATGATGATGATGATGCACCATGCGGTATACACCGTCCAATTAACTGCGATCGTCAGTGCGATACGCCAACGTAAAATCTGCCGCTTTTGTGTGTTTGTTTTTTTTTTTTTTTTTTATCTTCGTGTTGTGTCTTCTTTAGAAAAATGGTCTATGCACATCAGATTGCATGTTGTCTTACGAGATGGCTCGTGTCCGACTTAGGTGTTGTACTCTCATTGTCACTACTTGCGGCATTGATAATGTGAATTGGTTTGGTGGTGATTACTCATCTTCATCGTGAGTTTGTCCAACGAAGCAGGAGGGGGATATAATACCTGGACCTGGTGCAATTTTTTGTCACCTTAAAACACCTTCGTGTCTTTAAAGAACTTAATTCACGATTTCGACCTTTGGTTCAAGTTGAGTTGGAATGAAGGGAAACAGTGGTGTAACATGGGGAGGAGCATTTCTGGACAAAAAGGTCACAATTAACAATGTACTTAAGGGAGATACTTTAGCAAAAGACATTCGAAGAAAAGTGTCACTCTAACCCCCGGGTCATTTTGACAGATGTTTGGTGAAAATGGTGAGTTTTGTGTGGTATATTGTGATGTGTACGTCAAAAGATTGACAATGAGTAGATATCGTTCATCCATGTTATAACCTCTAAAGTCACCATCGTGTGAAGATTAGATTGATGTGAATACAAAATATAATCTTGCAAGACAACACAGACAGTATTGTATATTCACCAGTGAACAAACGTCAAATTTTAACAACGTAGCAGACTTAATGAAAAACTAGCTTTCAACCTGGCTTTTTTCATCAAGCCTTAAAAACACTTTTGACAGCAACATACAAACATCAGAACCACCTCCAACTTCACTCCATAAATTCATTGTGAAATTCCCCATTCTAGGTCACTAACAAATACTCGCAGTTAGAACTTTAGGAACAAATTATCCAATCAACCTACTAAACGGTAAATCGGCCCCACTTAGTTCTTAAATCACAAAGCATCAGGTGAAAAAGTAGTTATACCCCCTCATTCTCACTAAGCTGAGTCTACACTCATACCCATGCCAACTATATGGGCATCCTAGTGCACATGTAGTGCAAAATTACACCGTTTACTCCCGGTTCATAATTCACCATTATAAACCAGTCACTGACAAGTGACAAGTGACTTTCAACAATTGTAAATTATTGCCAAATGGGAAATTTGAATATACCCATAGCCATGCCACACAAAGCCACATGGCATTGGATTGTTCGTCAGAAATGGCATGGCGATGCGATGGTGGCGTCGCGTCGGTCGTCGTTAGGTTGTCGTCGTCTTCTTCCTTACTTCTTTTAAAAGAACGGATATGAAATTTAAATTTATCTGCAAATAAATTCCACCAACATGAAGCTATTGAAGTCAAATAGCTATACGTAAATTTTTAGAGAAGTGAAGTGAATCTATAGAAAGAGACAGGGATAGGGAGAGAGCCAAAGCTAGCCAGTTTAACCCAAAAGAAGATCGTGCCACAGTGATTGTTAAATGATGCTGCTGAGTGCTGTAAAAGGTGCTGAAGACTACATTGAACAAGTTGGAAGGATTTATTGTTTTGGAGAGGTTGTGTTTTATCCTCCTTAAGGCTGATGCAGCACCAGCAGCAGATTCAAATACGAGTATGCACCGCATCATCAATGATGACAACCACGACGACGACACGGGACGGGATCCAAATAGGACAACCTAAAGAGGAAAAAGCAACTAATTTTATTAGCATATAAAGCGCAGTTCATGCGCCATCTGTGAGCAGTGCAAAAAATGTTTGTGGGTGCCCGCGCAAATACCAAAACAAAAAAACACCCAATAAATAAAGAAAAAACCTTTTAGAGCTCACTTAGCCTTTGAATTTAGAACCATTCAAATGGAGAAATAAAGTATGAGCCATGTTGGATTGTTTTAGCACCTCTTTTTTTTTGGTTTTTAACTCACAAATGGATATTTTATTCATTGCCTTAAACTCAATGGCTTAAAGATGTGGCGACAAGATAAGGCGAAGCAGATTTATTCGTTTTGGGGGTTAGGTCAGACCTCCTGTGGGCAATGGCCTTTTTTTGCTCTTTGCTCATAGATTTATGACTCCAAATGAGTTGTTCACAATGATGTTATTTTTGTTTTATTAACTTTTAATTTATTTTTTATTTTTCATGGGGACAAATAATATTTTTAGAGGAGTTTCAATTTTAATATCATTGGAGGAGAGTTCATTAATTACTGGAAATATATAAATTTTGGTTGAAAATGATTTATTTAAATGTGATTCTCCAATAACCTTGAAGTGAGAAGCTCGTCTCGGCTTCACGGTCTGTAAGCATACTAGTTATGTGTTAAGTTATATACAAATGACAATTTATTCTACTTTGACGTTTGTGAACTAAACGGTAAATGTCATTTAAACAAGAAATTATTGTGAACTAAGCCACCTTTGATGTCACCTTTTTCCCCGGCTGGAAAACTTGGAGCCATCATGCATTTACAACGGATTTTCAGCAAAGGAATTTTGTTTCATCTGCCCCGTTATAACTATCCTGCAATATCTACTCCTTCAATTGTTCGATTCACATGACAAACTTTGCGTAACATGTAAGATTGACTGTAAAAAATAAATATGTTCGCCTTCTGACCATTATTTATGTGGCTTCTTTTGTCGGCCTTGTATATTGACTTACAAACCTCATGTTATTGTCACGTTACCTGTCAGAGTTTTGATAAGATGTCATTCTTTCATATCTTCACTAAGGAGTTGACACTTAAATTACACATTTATTTATGTAATGAATTAATTTTGTGTTTTTTTTTTTTTACGATATACCAAGTGCTCTTTGAAGATAACCATGAATTAAGTTGAAGACTATGTGAACTGTCAAAATCGAAACTGACTGAACTGTCAAATGAAATAAATTTCACTCACAGTTGATAGTAAAAAGATGAGAAAACAGGACAAATACATTTTGTTCAATTTAGCAAAATAAAAATTGGTGGATGTAAAACAATATGATTAATCTTCAAAAGAGTCAAAAAAGGAAAAACGTCATATCGAAAAGAGTATTGTACAAGTGTCAAATTAAAAATGTCGATTGCAATGCTAAAGGTTGGAATTACTTTAAGTCGTCAATGTACCTTATCTTTTCAGTTGATTTGATGTAGTCATTAAAATATTAACAAAAGTCAGTCATACATTTACAAATTACAATACTTTCCACCGAAAGAGGGAGCTGACTTCCGATACAAAATCAGCTTAATAGGTTATCGGTGGTGAAGTGCACAGCACGAAATGAAATCCCATCATTCTCATATATGACGAAGATGAATTTAAAAATAAAAAATTGCTGCAAATGATGTAAATGCAAAATGATGGCATCAGCCAACCCCAACCTCACAACAGCACCTCGAGCTTGACAACTTAACACACACACAAACACACACTTTATTCTACTGAACTGACTGAATTCACGAGACGACCCTAAAATTTACGACCCAACTTAAAAAGCCAAGCCGCACGTGGGCTCCAACTTGAAGTCTCGCTTAAAAATGCATATAGTTCCACCAGCTCCAGAGCCAGACACAAATGACAGCCAGCCGTCGCATATTGCTTTTTCAAAAAAAAAAAAAACGAAAAAGCAAAATCTATAAAGCAAAATCAGTGAATTGTGACGCGAAAACGATGCAACGAGGTGAATAATAATTGCACCACTCGAGATCAATGTTGACATTTGAGTTAAGCGTCTTTTTTTTTGTCTTTTGTTGGCGTTTTTTTTTTGTTTCTTTCTTTTGCTTGCCTGTGTATATAGTGTACCGCTTTGTTGGAGGTCTGTATATTGGATGGCGGTTTTAATTGAATATGTGAAGGTTTTGGGGGCTTTTGGGTCACATATTTAATAGCTATTTTAAGACAACATGGAGTCATCGCAACGAGAAGAAAAATTTAAAAGTTTAGCTAGAAAAGATGACGCCAGACAGTAATTTTGATCATGCAAGCTTTTAGGGTCAATGGGACGGACGATCCGGTGGCGCTGATGTTGGTGTGGCAGAGAAGTGACCTTCACATTGTCTAATAGACGTTATTTGGATAGTTGTGGGATGAATGGCAATGGCTGACACAACGTCACCAAGACATTCAATTTTGTGACATTTCTTGAACCGGATGTCTAATTTTCGAACGAAATGTATTTTGTTTAAAATTCACGACTTTTTAGTTTTAATGTAATTAATAATAAGAATATTGATGATGAAAGAAGGTACATAGCTAAAGGTTTATCATGTATGTGAACGGACCCTTAACCCTTTCTCCCTCCTCACAGCTAGGAGTTTTTCAATATTTACATGCCACGTCATTCAACCAGCACAACAGTCAAAGTCCCATATTATGAAGCACACCTTCAGCACGTCCATCAAAATATTCATAGTTTAAGGAACGTGAGGATTAAAAATCTGCCCTCTGTGTGTCTCCGAGCTCACCAAACATCGCCATCGTCCAGCATAAATTCCATAGGAGAAGAAAAAAGATTTATTGCACAAATTTAATGTCTTCTTCATGGATTGCACTTCATCATAATGCGTATCATCAAGTGAAGTTACATACTCTCGCTTGTGCTTCCACAATGAACCGGGCATATGCCCACGGATTAATTCAACGCGACTTGTTTCATAACGCAGGTTCTTATATAGATTTTGTTGTATTTTTAATTTTTATTTCTTTCTTAAAAATACCTGCATTAATAATGTTTTCCTTGAGGTATTTGAGAAATAATAAAAATTTCATAAATACCTGGGCATTTAGTACTAATTGCTTAATGTGGTTTGAGGCTATATTCACATGTGCATCATCGAAAGAATGTCTCGTGAGCCCTTTTATTCATGCGAGCTATGATTTATTCGATATTTTTTAAATGGTTTTTATCAGACACTGAAGAAAATTTATTTTTATTTTATTAATAAACAAAATACATAAATAAATATAAAAATAAAATATACAAAATATATGGACTATTTTCAATTTCTGACAGTTGACAGCATTCACATGACAATGCTGACATATAAAAGTGACCGATGTAAACTCGGATTTGACGGAAAATTATTTTTCGCATTTTAATGCTTGTATTTATTCATTTTTTCCTATTTCTGACTAAATCTGTTCTGACGTATGAGAGGGATAGAAAATCAACTGAGTTTGTCTAGTAAAAACGACATATTGACTTTAAACTACACTTTCATTTCTGTCAAACCTGCAAGTGATCTAAAAACAAAAATTATCATTTCTACTTCAATTCAAATTGTTTCTTCCTCAATATTTTTTTTTAACTTAAAAACTATTATTATCTTTACGATATTCAATTTGACGTTTCAGAAGTTGAAGAAGTATTCACTGTCTCCTTCTTTCTTTCCTACTCAAAACAAACAGATCTATTTTAACGGACGCGTTCGATAACTTTTTTAAACACAGTTTTTCAACATCCTCGATAGTATAGTGGTCAGTATCCCCGCCTGTCACGCGGGAGACCGGGGTTCAATTCCCCGTCGGGGAGGTGTGGATAATTTTTTTTTTTTTTAATTTAGACTTGGATATTTGGGTTTTTACTTAAACTACATTACCCCATCAGGGCACCAGGGTTTAGTGTTATACCTCCAAAAACTTTTTCAATGTTATGTGAAAATTTAAAAATTGTTGTCAACAAATAAAATCTCATGTAACCACACAACTATAAAATTTGCAAATTAGCTGACATGACAGGTTTCATTTTTCATTCAAAACAATAAAATTCCCATAAACAAAATGACACATTCAATCTTCCATCATCATCATGATGATGATGTTGTATTCTTTGACTTCTATACGCATATCTCGCACATTTAAGGAAATTAACTATTTTTAAGAGTTGAAACTTTTGTTTAAAAATTATATTATTGTAATATCACCCACATTGTTTGAATTTAATGTCACTTAACTTTATATGTTAAGACTTACGAGTTCCGGCTCGGCCTTTGATGTCATGTTTGTCGCACAAATTTGCAAGGCCTAAGTTTAGTTATTGGCCTTGAAGTCAAGTCTATATAGGCTTTATGTGTTTTAACTTTAATCACTTTTGTCGTCGTGTCGTGTTAGAAGTTAAAAAAAAGAAGAAATAAATGACAAATTATAGAAAAACATAAAAAAATGTTTTAGAGAAAAGTCAAGTCCATTCTTTTAAAGGAGTATTTTTTGGATGTGGGCAAAAAACAATTTATCTCGAAATAATTAAATGCTAGTTTTTGTAAGTTTCCGAAAATCTTATTTTTAATCTTTAACCCTTTAATGCTTAAAATACACATTAAAAGAAATTATATTTCTAACTGGGTCACTTGGGCGTATACGTACTTTTTTCTTATTTATACACAGAATTATCCAGTTTACCCTTTGTAACTTTGGTTTTATAGTAAAGAGATGGTTTACAACGAATGTATGAAATATTAAACTCCACTTAACAAAATGTGTCCAAACCAATTGTAACAGTTAATCGCTTCCGTCATCTTCTTTACATCAATTTGGCATCTTTTCAACCTTAATTCTCAAGTTCATCAACCTAATTTGGCTTGTATCGTTTTTAGTTTCTTATTTTAAAATTTTAATTATCTCAAGACACGCAATCCAGAAATTTCTTAAGGGACTAAAATGTTACCATCAGGTAATGTAGTTAAGTGGGTTAAATTGGAAATTATTGAAGTTTCATGACCCCTTAATTTGGCTTTTGTTTAGTTTTTTCCATTTTCTGTTAAGGTTTAATTTAATATTAGAAAAGCTACTGTCACTGTCACTGTCCGAAGAAGATTATTTTCTTATTTGGCTGATGTCATATATTCAATATTGGAATTTGGAATGACATTAGGCCTATCAGGTGATACAACACAATGAGTTGACACACATCAGAAACACAACATGACAACAGCCCGTCGTAGGTTTTTTTTAGATGATATACCACTGTCTACTAACCACAATATCTGATGCTTGTTTTCAGCATAAGTCCCTAAGCTATCATCTGATCCCAATTGACATCCTCTGATATGGTCATTGAACCTCCTCTATACACCGACTTTATTTGTTTTTCATAAAATTATTTCTTCCTTAAATCAAACATTCTTAATCAGCGTGAATCCAATAAACATGCACAGAACCAACAATTTTTTTAGGTCTTGCACTAATTTTTCATTACTTCCGCATTGGTGCATACTTCCAGACATGCATCCTATCTATAGAAATATGTTCCCAAAGGATGGAACAACTCCTTAGATAGCTTGCCGGCCACCCGGCACAACCAACAATCGCTAACACGAATATTCCCAATCTGAGCATTATAACATTAACTGACATTAATGCCCTTAAAGTGCGATTTGGGCCCTTGTGTGCGGCGGCGCAGTTGGCGAATTAAATTTCCCGCTGCATGCAGTGCCGCTGCTGCGAAGAGTGTCAGTTTGGTAAGATACTTTATAATCTCGTTAGCCAATGCAGTTTACATAAATCACGTTATTTTTTTTTTCGCCAATTTATATTACACGGAAGACTTTGTGAAAAAAAATTGGTTAACATGAGAAATTTGTCTTCCTTTCGGCAGTGGGGCGGGACAAATTCGACAAATTGCAAAGTGGGCAGTCGAAGAGTTTATATGGGGCAAATTACTCATATTGGCAGCCAAGTGAAGTGAATTAAATATTTTTCAGGTAGTCTTTTTTATTTATATGCAAGGGTATGCAAATTTTATTAAATTACATGTAATTTGTTGAGTTTATAGTGGGAAATATAATGAAATCCTTGGTCCGTTGATTTTGAATTCCGCCTTTGTACTTAAAAATTCAATTTTCTTGGTAAATTGCAATATGATGATGGTGATGGTAGAACTTATGTATATACAAAGACATTAACTAATATAATTTGAGAGGTTGAGATGGAGGGAAACAAAATCTGGAAGAATATTATAAACCCATTTGGTGTTGTTTTTTTGATATTTGGTAAGAATTTTGGAAGCAATCGATTGGAGTATGGACCCGAAGGTAAAAGAAGCTTAAATCTTCATCTTTTAGTCGTGTTTTGTCTTCAACATAATATTTAAGAAAATAAACAAAAAATTACTCTTGAAAACAGCAGCAAACATTAAATTTGTGTTGCAGTTTAACTTATTTACAATTATCTTTCGCACAATGTCTGCAAGAAAAAAGAGGAGATGAAGAAAATACGTGACTTTGTTGACTTTTGGGAGTAAATTGTGGATTTCGAAAGAAGAAGAAGTTCAATGACTTAATTCTTTGAATTCTGATGTTTCTTTTTTTATGTTAAACACTTCAGATACGATGTTTTTCATGTTTGTTTTCTTAAATGTAAACAGCTTAATGGGTGTGATTTTGACATAGGAGAAACACTTCGCAAAATTGCATTATTTTTTTGTTTGGTGCTTCATAAGAAGAATGTTTGTTAAACAGATGTCATGATATTAAGACGGATTTGATAAGATTACTGAAAGTCACATTTAAACACAAAATACATAATTTATTTAAAGAATTTGATAGTAAGAGTTTAAGATGGCTAGGACTTTCTTAGCAGGCTACAAATACATGTACTTAATTTTATGTAACTAAAATGTGATTCATAAAAAATGACGCTCATTTTATGAAGAATTACAAAATTATTCTAAATCACTAAACCGGTTCATCTATCGAATACTTAAAACAACTTTTTTCAATAAAAATGGCTTCTGATTTATTCTTACCACTGAAATTATCCTTTCAAGTTTTTCCATCAACTCTTTTGTTTAAGATTCATAAACTTTTCTTATCGCTACTAGTTGTGTCTATGAGTTAAAAGTAATCAGTTTTTTTTCATCATTCATTAAGTGACTGACGGTCAGAATGACATCAAGTGAAGATCAACTTAAATTTGCATAGGTATATAAGTACTCGAATGTTGAATCAACATAAGACTTCTTTTTAGTTTTTATGAATGATTACAAAAACAATCATTGAAAAAGTTAGAACTCTATCACTGAAATCTTGGCTTTGAGAATTATTGACTTAGCATGTTTGCAAATTTCATACAATTTGCATCTATGAGATTGACATTCTTTAGTTTTTGATTGTTTAAATAAAGAACAAGAAAAATAGTCAATGAATCGCAGGTGGAGAGTATGATTTGAAAGCAATAATCATAATTCTTAAAATTCAAGTGGGATTTTACACAAATATTAGTTTTTTTCTTTATCTTATTCATCATAAATATTATATGGTGATGAATAGCAGTGACTGAGTGATTATTTTATAAATAAACAATAAGTAATCAATTGAGTATTATTAAAAGAAAGAATTATAAGACTTTTTGTAGAATAGATAAATGTACAACCTTAAACTTAAATCTGAGTTAAAATTTTGTGTAGAAAATAAGTTGAAACCGAAAATTAAGAGTTCAAACTTTGTTTCATTATTCGAATTCTGATTATTTTTCCAAGTTGCATTCAAATTCCATGCAAGTATTTTTTTATTACCATGATGCAGTTAAAACAAAAATAAATCATTGAAACAACATAAAATATGCAAATTTTACGATTTTCGACAGATTTTTATCATATTCTTCCTTATTATCAGCACCGGGCTATAAAATAAGATTTTTTTTTGTTTAGAATTAATAATGTTTTGCGCACAAAAATGCAAATTTTATTCCTTTTAACGATCATGTTTTATTGTATAATGATCAAGGTAATTGCAAATAAATATAATCAAACATGGTCTATGAGTGTAATTGAAGAGATCGTATGTACAATTTGACATGCCATACATATCTGCAACATGCATATAGTAAAAACATAAAAATCCTATTATACCCACGACCAATTTAGTATCAGATATTGACAACACTACACATCACCAATTTCCGCTTAAACAGTGAATCTTGAACACTCACTAACCATAAATTGAAGAAGTTTAGTTCTTTAGACTTTAGACCAACATTGATGCTCTCGTGTTGTCAGATATAAGATCATCTTGTTTTGTTGGTTTGATGTTAAATGCCAAATGGTAATGTTATACAAGAGTAAATAAATCTATATGAATCTTCTTCGAAAGGATATGTCTAATTGGATTTCAACAACACCAACAACAACAAAAACGACGACCAAGATGAAGACGAACATGAATGTTAACTCAAATTGTTGTCAGAAGATGATTACTTAGTACACAAAACAGAACTGACTCAGTCTTCAGACATGACTTGGAATTAAGTGCAATTTATCCAAAATAGGTAAAACACAAAATACTGCAAAAAGAGTTTCAAAGTTCTTCTTGCAGAAGTATAGGGACGTACCTTTATCCATCGAGGCTATGTACAGAGTCCATCTTTAAAAAGGAAAAGTGTCTATTGAGGAACTATTTCGAAATGTTTTCTAGCTTGTGTTACAAATTTATTATTAAAATCATTAAAATTAATGTTACCATAAGAAGGAAATTTTAAAGACCAGTAGCTTCATCTGCACTTGGACTTTTAATGTTTCCTTTGAGACTTTCATACAAAAAATAGTTAAGTATTCAGAAGAAGGCTTCAAATTATATAAAAAAAACTAGTGATACTTAACAACTCTCTATGGAGGTATAATTCCATAGAGGCATGTTAAAAACAACATAAGTGATGTAATAATATTGTTTAAAACATCGCGTTTTTTTTTCATTTGTCTATTTGAATTGCAGAAGTATCTCCTTCAGATCCCATAAAAACACGTGCTAACACAAGTATTTTACCATTAATTAGTTTTTTAAAATTTCAGAAAAACATCGTTTTAGAATTTTAAAAAAGAAACGAGGGCCAAGAACTGACCCTTGTGGAATGCCATACAATTTTCTCTTCTTTATTCGGTTTTGTGTAACTAGAGTCCTTACATACTCATACAAATTTGCGTTCTAAAAATGATTCTATTTAATATTTCACAGTCTTTTCCCCAAAAAAGCTTCCCAAGGATATGACAAAGTTTCCAAAACAATGAAAAAGTGCTTCTTTGTTGACGTCGATTTCTGCGGATTGCCATCATCGTTTTCAAACATAATTTTAAAATATAAGGAAACTAAAGAGGCCAAAAAGGTGAAACTTGTGGAATGCCATAAGTTCAGACTATTATTTTCTTAAATGCGATTCTATTTTTATTTTGACCTTTAAGAACTTTTTTTAGGAATTCTGCAAATCTTTTAAACAGAAAACCTTTTCTTTAGAAAATCATAAAAAATGTTGCAGAATCTCGCTTCAACAACCTTCGAAATCGCTTTGACCCATTTAACACCATAAAAATACATTTTAACCACCAAATCCGTCTCTCTTAACCCAATATTCATTAATGCCATCTCATAAACGAACGCACGTTCCCCAGAATCATATATCTCCATTGTTACTTTGTAAAAAATCTATTTTAAGTTATTTTTAATTTTTAAAAGCAGCTATCCCATTTTATAGACCCTTTAATTTAGTCCGTACAGTATGCTATAAAAACTTAAACTTTTTAGCATATACTCGTTCCTTGTTTAAGAAATATGTATGTAGAAAAAAAACTCTCTGTTTCAAAACGACATTAACGACAACGCATTAACTTTAACAAGTCGTGACAATATTATCACAACTCATTAACACTTCGAATACCTTTAAGACTTTAAGCATCAAGCGGGATCACTTCGTACATATATGTACATAAGTTCGTGCTGCATCATCCAGGACCAGGAGGGATGTATGCTTAACTTTAAAAACCACAAAGCGCACCTTTGAACAAGATTTCCACCCAGAGTCAGAGTCTGGTGCTCTTTTACATCACCGCGAACAAAATAACCAAGAACCGAAAGCCATCTGAAGTTGAAGTCAAACTATAGCACAAGTTTCCTTTTGTTGGTTTTTATGGAAGCATTTCGCACGCCATCGCATCGCTGCGCCGCCGCGCCGTCAGGACCACAACTTCGCCTTCACATTTGCGAACACCGAATCCGAGGAGAATGACATCTTTCCACCTCTGCTCTGCCAAGATGGCAGTAAATACGCACCTATGTCGGACACAATGCAATCTAAAAATATTTGCTCCATAAAAATCCATAATCTACATCTTAATGTGGATCGTTGTCCTGGCAAAAATGTCCTCATGCCTCATCCCACCTGAATCGAAGTTGATGTTGATGTTGCTGTCGCTGAGCTGAGTTGAGCTGACGAAGTGCGGGGTTGGCGATGGGCGATGGCGTAGAAGAATTTTATGTACATATAGGGAAGAAACCGGATTTTCCGTTTAGCTGTTAAGTACCACGCATTCCCTGCGGCTCGACACGGGCATCTATAGCAGCTCACAACTCGCATTGCTATATAGCCTGCCAAACTTGACCTTGCCAAGGTGAAACTAAACCACTAGCCGGAGGATAAACATCGCCGAAGAAAAAAAACCCTACTTATTATTTACTCTGAAGAGATTATCGCCAATGCCCATCGCCTTCTGATGCTCCCCGAGAAAGATCAAAAACGAAACCTAAAAAGGCCAAAACCAACCTTAAGGCATCGTCGTTCGGTCGTCTTCGTCAGTCACTCCAGTCTTATGGTCGTCTTGTCTTAAAGACAGCCGAGATGCATGCCGGCCGCTGCTGCGCTGCACCACAGCTGGAGGAGAGATTCCAGAACAAGGTTTACATGTAAGACTCGCCCTTGGTGTTCTCGTTCACTCAACAATACATCATGTCCGTCGCGGGTTTTCTTTTGTTGTTGTTGTTGTTGCTGTTGTTATTGGAGTGTTCCTTCTGCCCGCATTAATTGTACTGCTTGTACCATTTTAGTAGCTGCAAAATGTTAGATCTACGTCCGATTGTATCAGCGGCACTGGCGCGGTGTGTCGGTCGGTGCGGTGCTGCAATTAAATTTGACCGCTCTTGTCAAGATTAAAAAACATTTAAAATTACTTTTGAACTTTCAAGGCCAATGAAAATGTTTTCTTCTTCTTCTTCCTTTTTTTTTTGTTGAAATTTTAACACCATCACAGCGGGGGGTCATCTAAGTGATATAGGATTGGTTGGTCATTGATGCATCGCTAAAAATTTGATTTGATATTTTTTTCGAGGTTTGCAACCGGATATCTAATACTCTTGTACTCTTGAAATTATAAAATGCATGTATGATTAATGATCGAGCTTTATGTGGTCTTCCATTGAATCAAATCATCATCATCATCAACATCAACAAAACCATGAACTACCGTATCAAGCGATTTGCAAAACAACTCGAAACTAAAATGGCAAAGAAGAAAGGTTTTCCGGGTCTTCAAGGCTGGAGTGTAAGATTTCGGATAAAAAGAATAATTTTGAAGATTAATGAAAGATTTCATAAAAAATAAAATAAACATTTTTGAAGGCCACTGATCTGTTTCCATTAGGAAAATGTTTTCAAATAAAACTTTTGTCCAAATATACAAGTCAACAACTTTAATTTAATTCTATTTTCTAAAATTTATTCAATTTGATCCGGTCGTTTTCAAGAACAAATCATACACAGATAAAGACGTCAAAATAAGTCGTATATGAGCATAATTATGTCACTAGATCAGAATGTAGCTACAGCACGATCAGTAGAAAATATAAATAAATCACTGTCTGACAGAAATGTCACGAAAATATATTTTGACGTAACAAACGTGATATAATCATGGACAACAAAAAGAAACTAAGCGATACGCCTAACTCACAAACTAAAAGACCGACCCATAGAGTCCGTTACATGCGTTGTGTCAAACGGATCTATTGACATTGACATTGACTTATGACGTTTCGTTGTTTTGACAGCTTAAAAATCTTTCTTTTAACATCACAAAACTCACTTAATTTCTGATTGCTAGTTAATTAGCGTGAAGAAAACAAGATGCACCAGCTAAAATGCCGTCATCGAACGAACCTTTTTATTGACAAATGACAACTGATGTCACCGACACCTGCCAGTGAGAAAGAGCTTAGAAGTTCAGTGCTACTTTTTGCGTTGCGTCAGGAACAATCGTTGCAAATGGGTCCTTTCAAAACCTAGGCTTGTGACATTCAATTAGTGTGTATTCGAAATTTTGACAGAACCAATGGTAACACATTGTATGGTATGACAGACCAACGAATTTACCATCAAATGTCACTTTAAAATTAGCTTTAAAAAGTGTCTCCTCTAAAATTGTATGCTCTTGAAACGATAGTTTCATGAAATCTCAAAAAGAAATATTCTACACCCAAATTTGACATGTCTTAGATACTCATATTCATATACATACATACATATCTAATGTCAGTAGAAATAAATCACATCAACTGACATTTCAATCATCATTCTCCGTTTTTATGGACACTTTTTAACGATATGCGCATAAAAATATTATTTGTAATTTTTTTCAAAAAACTCAACCCCCCGTGCAGGAAATATGCAAAAAACATTACTACATTGCATTTACATCAAAATCGTTTCGTGGGTACAGCAGTGCCCTTAAGTATGTACTTTTATTTTTTAATGCCCCTGATGCATCTGAAACAACATAATTCTTAACTGCAGCAATTTTATTCTTCTGTGTGATATAAAAAGAGTTGTAAAAGATTATGGTTTATATTTTTATATTACATGTGAACACATAAATATATGTTGTTGTTTTTTTTTTATATTCTTTACAATGTCCCCCCTCTGGAGAATAGAACTCAATCAACGTCAGAATGTTTTCCCTTAGCAACTCATTTTCTGATAGCGACCATTTTATTTTTATTTTGTTTGTTTGTAAATCAATCCTTTTGGACAGCATCCACAGCTTCGTATTACCTTCTTGGAGCTTCTTTAGGGCTTTGTCAATATAAACTATTTACGTCAGCGCAATGAGACACATCCCTGGGGGCATCAACTTTCAATATGCCCTAGACTCTATTAAATGTAATATTAATTCTAAATATGTATTAATTAACAAAAAAGGACAGAAACTAAAAACAAGGATCGCAACTTTGGCGGTGGTTGTGGCGGCGTCATCGTCAGCGGGTGTCGCGTCGCGTTGCATTGCGTTTGGTCGTTGGTAAATGGCGGCAAAGATTTCTTTGATGCGTCTATGACACACAAAGACGCAGCATCTCATCTCATCCTAGAGGGGTAAGTGTGTACGGTTTACCCGAAGCTGAGGGCCGTGTCCTGCAGTGGACATCAGTGTATACCATCCGCCATCCATCTACCATCTATCCACATTCGCATAAATCCTATTCGCCATTAATTTTGGATTCCATAAACGGACTTCAAAATATTTATTTCATTATCAGGCGGTGTGGCAAGGAGAGGTGAGAGCTGGGAGCTGAAGATGAAGATACTCCTCGAAATACACATTGGGCATATTTGCTGGGCGATGGCGGGCGATGCACAACCGACGACGACGAAGAGGTGGCACACAGCAATCACCAACTCCTGGGCCACTTTGATGGATCTGGAAATTGAAAACATGCTGCAGATCCTCGTAAATCTCCTGCCTACTGCTGGAATGTGCACTCGGGAAGATTCTGGATCATATACGAATTACGAATATACTCGTGTCCAGTCGAGTCGGTCGTCAGCGGAGTGCGCAGAGCACCGAAATGGCCACGTTGGCGCGACGGACGTACAGTTAACGACTTTGAATTGGCCGGCTGATGGATGTTTTCTTATTTCGATTTTTTTTTCTCCTCAACTTCTTCGTTTGTGTACCGGCGAAGCATTAGTTGCGCTGGAACATGCTGCTGCTGTTGCTGGATGCAGCGGCTGTTGCTGTTGCTATTGCTGACGCTGACGCGATAGTTATAATGATACATGACTGTGAGATTACGCGCGGTTGTAATCAATTGGCGTGTAGTTTGTCTTTTTATTTTAGATGGCGATGGATTGGACGAAATAGGATGGGATAGGATACCTTGAGCAGGACGAACTAAGGGCAGGAGTTTGCGAAAATAGATTATTTGCAACGCGCAATGAGTAAAAATTATGGCCAATCGATTTTGATATTGGTATTTAAATTGCAGAACAACTAACGCATCACAACGAGATATGGAAGGAGATGACTGTTTCATATCATCTTAAGATAAAAAAGTTGAATTTAATTTAAACTCTAAGAAACGATCAAAACTTAAGGCAATTGACAACATTTTTAAATATCGTTAATGAATGCTAAAATTGATTGCTATCATTTGATGTCTCAGTCTCAAAGTTACTTCAATGAGTGCAATCTTTGTACTGCAATCGTAAAAGAATTTATTCACCAAGGATTGCATTCTTCCGAATCGAGGATTATATTGTTGACAGTATGACAGTTGACAACGGTCACAGTGTTGAAGCTTAAGCTGTCAAGTTATATCCCAATGTTCGATGTTCCGCAAGGAACTATTTTAGGGCCTTTGTTATTTAAAGTTCTGTGAAACTAGAATGTACATACATCGATGATGACTCATGAAACTGATTCATACTTTAATCCCTGATGTTAGACAAAAGTCTTTAAAGCCTATTAGTTGATGGATTCAAATGTTGTCAATTTTGTTTGCATTTTGCTGTAAATCAATCCATCATGTGTCACTTTAAAAGTAAACAAAAAAACATGTTAAAAAACTTAATGAACAAATGTTTTACGTAAAACTGAAAATCGCTTGAATTATGCAACAAGTATATCATGCCAAAAGCATGCTTTCATTTACACCTACCTGAATTGAATTTTAAATACAAAATACCCGCTGTCAGCTTGCAAAAAAGTTAGCAGTACATTTTGGCTAGGAATAGCTTTTTACAACTTTGTCATATCTGCCACACCATAACCATCCTTCTCCTTCTTCTTTTAATTTCAATTTATGGTAACGGCAATTCGTCCGTGATCCACAGCAATTGTTGACAATATTTCCTAGACCTAAGCAACATATGACAATATTTTGACACACATTTTTTATACTTCATATATTTTTATACCAAAATCCGATCAGACTTTAAAAGAACCAAAGCTTAAACCTTTCATTTTAACTCCATGTGGGCTAAAATATAATTCGTGACATGATAAAATTTGTTTGTTTTGTTGTTGAATTCATAATGAACAAACCAAAAGTCATGTCCTGATCAAGACTCTAGATAAAAACCAAATACTATACCATAGCTGCTGGAGCTGCCCCATGTCTTGGTCTGTCTTAGGCTCATTAATACCATTCTCACGACTTATTTATATTTTTGGATAACTCAATTCCATATGTCGATTTTTGTGTATGAAAAATGTTCAATTTATTCCCATACAACCATTGAATAAATCAAAATATTAAGAAAAAAACAAAAACAACAACAACAACTTTTTTGACTAATGGCTAAGCCATGTTTTGACTTGCTGAAGCCCAAATTCAAAATCCAATCACTGTCTATCATCAATCTTAACATAACTCGTAACCTAAAAGAATGACAAATAACCAAAGCCAAAGGAACGTGGTGTAGTTGGTCGGCGCGACGGCCGATGGTATCTGGACGGCACGTCGGTGTGGGTGCATTTTTAATGATAACCTTGTCTATTTCGGATTTCATAAATGCCCCATAACAACTCGGTATTGAACCACTGTCGAGGCACCGGCCACATCACTTGCTGACTCTGGTTCAATATGATGGATAAATATGAATCATTATGTGGAGGCAGGTCGGTGAAAGACTCTTAGAGCCAAACCCAGTCTGGAACACCTACAATCAGGTGGGAAGCTTGAGAGGCTTTTTTGGCTCGAACTTAATCAAGTTACCACCTTAAAAGGAAAGAAGTTTCTAACACACTTTCAGGCTAGCAAAGTTAATTTCTTGTGCTTTTAATCTTGGCAAAGTGATATATACATTTTCGGATATTATCTTAAAGCTTGAGTATGGACTTGTAAAAAAAAGTTAAGTTTGACATAATGTACACAAAGCTAAAAGCCTTTAAGTTTTCAGGTAGAAAAAAGTATAAGTAGGGTTTATATACGGTTATCTCATCCTGGTAAGTCTTATTAGCTCATATCAAAATATTTTTGACAATCATTAAAAAATTATGATAACAGCTGTCATTTTCATTCTGAAAAATAGAAAGAAAAGCTGTCACTTTTTTTTAATGGAGTTTGACATTATGCTGCTTACATTTTATGTTAATAATTAGATTTATTTTTCCACCATAGTTAACTATTTGTATTTTCATAACAAAACTCTTAAAGTTAGTGTTAACACTTACGACTTAGTTTAGACCTTTATTTGACTTAGATATATGTACAAGTTGATGGTTATGGTGTGAAGGCTGTCTTGCGAATTTCACAATATTAGAAAATATAAAGAAAATGAAACTTATAGATGCTTTTGGAAGAACTTATGGTCAATAGAATTTTACAAAGGAGTTCCTATAATTAGAGCACAATTTTATTGCACAGCCTTTTGAGTGGATAAGTTTCACCAATGTTAAAAAAACCAATTTGACAGCTAAATATAAATAAGGTTGTCATGATGTTTTGAAACATAATCCAAAAACTTAAACTACATTTTTTAAAAGTATTTAAAAAAAAAAATACTTTAACTTTTTCTTCTTATGCTAATTTGACAGCTGTCATATTTTTTTTTATAAATTTTCCTCATTTTTATTTGCTTAAATTTAAAAATTCCAGATCCTTTGGCAAGATTTTATCCTCTCCCCATCAAAAGAGTTAATTTAGGAGACCTCACTACAATCAAGATTTTGCATCAATATTTCGTACTCTTGATTGTTGCAGCAAATGCTTCTTATGACTTTGATAATAAAATAAAATGCATGTGCACACTTAAGCCCACCATCAACCAGAGGTCTCTGATTGTCTGCCTTAGTCAGCAGCGGTATGTGTCTTTTCAGCATCCACAAACGCACGTCCATGTAATTTAAACTAATTTCAAGTTCAATTAGTGCGGGACAGCCCAATGCAACTTTGCAACAAACAAAGACATACAGAGGACTCGGACACGACGACGATCATGAATGCCTTGCTCCTCTCGCATGTATACGCAAAAGTATTAATTGACTTCCGGGTAATTCCGATCTATTAGGCCAAAGATCAATTGAATCTGCGATGGCACCTCGAGTAAATGGCGGCAGCAGCAGCGTGGAGCGACGAAGCAACGCGGCACTGCCATCAGCGAAAAAGGAAATTCTAAGTGCAGCCATCTGGGTATGGTTTAATGAAGCCAAATGCCGCCGCGCCGCCACCGGAGAAACTATAAAGCTTTGCTGTTAGGTATAAAGCCGGTGTGTGCACTGCGCATATGCATGTAAATGTAAATGGTGTTTTTTTGCCGGGCTGTGGTTAAACAAAGCCGATAGATGACAGATTTAAATGACATAATGAAAATGGCATGTTTACGACAGAAGGATATCCACACACCGCATGCGGCTATGATTTTCCATTCAAAATGGCTTCTTCTATGGCTAACACTAATTCTATAGAATTACGAGTCTATTGCTTCAATGGTTGCTTCGTCATCGAAAAGGCAAATGCAATTAAATTGACACCGAAGGGCGCTAGAAACAACTTCATCAATATAGATACAACAAAGATGAGTGCATTTCTAAAAATACGATTACACACCAGTGCATCTATCAAGCAACATTATAAAATGACCATTTTAAATATCTGTCATTGTTGTCAATTTAAGCGCAACAAGTGACAGCGGCCCTCACACCATACGCTACATACATAATCACCTCTGTTGGCTTGTCGGCAGCGTACAACCGAACAAGAAAAAAAAAGCCCACCTGGTGTAAAGGCACGTCATTCAATTATATTCCAATCACGAAATCAATCTTCAATAATTAAGCTTCCGAAAAGAGTATACCGCAACATATAAAAGATAGATGATGGGAAATGAAATGATGAGATCCGAGATAGAGCTGGAATACGGGCTGCTGTGGAATTGTCTTGACTTAAAAAAAAAACACAACTTTAATAGATAAGTTAAGTTGTGAAGAATTTGCAACATTGTTGTATTCAATAAAATTATTAATGCAAATATTTACAGTATTGTTCAATCTAAACCGTGTTTGATGGAAAACTCATTATGTTTGAAGATCAAATGATTCTTCATCTACGTTATCTACGTTGAAAGCTTCACGTATTAAAATTATTGACATTTGGTTGAACAATGCTCAGTATTTGAGATTTTATCTTCAATCTAACTTATTCTTTTCTGTAATGAGCTAAAGATGCATGAAGATACTCTCCACCTTCTACGATCAGAAGCACTATGCTTTCAGTCATCAAGATGAAGGGCTGTATGAAATCTACAGGGATTGCCTCTTAAACCTAGTGGGGTTGGACTACATTTAAATTTAGTTCATGTTCTTCTTTATCCCAAAGTGGCCTGCAAAAATTATTGAAGATCCACCATTTCTTGAAGAGTCTCTGCTTTTTCAACGTTCTTTGTTTTAGTCATTTGCATCAGTTTGATCATTAAAACAAAAATTAGATCTTCTTTGATCTTCAACTTTTCATTTGCTCGGCTTAAAGTATTTTACTTATTCTCATTTATCAAAAAGCTTTCAACTTACTCTTCGTAGAGACCTGCCTGAACTGGAACAGCAAGATTCCCGAAATTTCACGCGTTTAAAGTAAATTGATAAGAAGATGCTAGATGCTAGTTTCTTAGAAGAGTTCGTTCAACTTGAAAAATTTCACAGAAAGGTTGCTCCCAATATTCGTCTAAGATTCGTTGGTCTTCCCTAGAATTTTCTTCAGTGCTTTCCTATGTTTGATCTTCACTTATAAAATTATTGCAAAGCTCCTGCACAATAAGAAGCACTCTGAAAGCGAAGCCTTGAAGGTAAAAATGTCTAAATTTCTTGCAGGACAGGGTTTATCTAATATCTTCACTTGACTTACTACCGTGCCGTGTAGTAGATGTTTTTTCTTCAGTTCTTCACTTCTTCTTCACGCAAAAAAATCTTATCTTAAATATTTCTGCGATATTTCTGTAAGACATAGGATAATCTATTTGAAGATGGTGCTTCTGTAAATGAAGTTTTGATTTTTGATAGACGCATTGATTCAACAAAACAAAACTTTCGAGGTCATCTCATGTCTTGGATCTCTATATAGAACTAATTTATACAAATCCATATCACTGTTCAAACTTGTTCTTTTGATAGTAAAATTCAAGCTGATGACTATGCTTCTCCTCCCTAGCTCTGTTGCTTCATTTAGCACGAAATCAGTTTTTATGATTCCTCCATCTTCTTGTTCTTTAGTTTATAAGCCACAATAGATTATAGTTTCAAGATTAAACATAATAATCGTTAACTCTCCATAAAAAAAATGTCATAAATACTTCTACATTGTATTCCATTTTTATAGCGTAACCAATCCAAGTGGAACTAATATTAATTGATCCTCATCTAAAATCACCTTCTGGCTATATCTTATTCTTCCCGAACACCCATAAGCAAAGTCACTAAAAACGGAATTATAAAAACAAAATCAGAACACGGCACTGCAGCAGCAGCATCAAAAAGAGTCTTTAAGAAAACTGCAGATGCTGATGCATATTTCAGATTACGATTACCAACTCTTTCTCATCATTTATTAACTCTTTGGGATGTTCATAAAAATGTGTTTACTCATAGAATTGAGATTAATATTCTAAGACTTGGTTCGGACTGAAACTAAAACATGGACGGAAACACATCTCCACCTCTAAAAAGTTGTTTCATCTTTTTGTCGTAAGCTACATTATTGCACGACGCGACGATGATACACGGGAACAAGAAGACCCGATTTATTGAAACTACACACAACAAGGAGGCGAGGTTTACCATGTGTCGTAGAGTTCGGAAGACTATTAGGAAGCTTAAATAGAACAGGTTCACCACCGCCACGACTACGACTACGACCACGGCCAAACCACACCACCTTCTCTGTGAAAGTTAAATGATTCCAAAAGCAACCGGCCAGCCGGTGGAGAAGGTAATTTGATAAATCAACCAAGGATAAACTAAACGTCTAATCTGGAGCATGAACTCGATTTTTTGCGCGAAGAAGCTCCTTTTACATTTATATGGAAATCTACTCATCGTACTCATACATTATAATGGTAGCAGTTTTAAATTATCTAAGATATTTGATTGCAATGCAATTTTATTTGCAGATTCGTTATTTGCAGATAGTTCAACTTTTATTTGATTGAATTAATAAACAGGTGCTTCGGCAACTACTAACATTTGTTGGTTTTTGGAATTTTTATAAACTCGTGTTGCTGGAAATTATAGTATCTGCAGCATTGGAAAAGCAGAAGATGATGTTAATTCTGATTGCAATTTATTGAAGAACTCATTGATGTTTCAAGTTTATGGCGAATAGATTGAATGGGGAAATAATAAATTCTTTTATTTTAATATTCCGTTTCTTTGGCAAAGAAGTTCGTGTTAAGATTATTAGAAATAATGAATGTTCTATGCATTAAAAAGATCTTTTAATAGTTGAAAAAAAAAACAAGTTTTAAAAAAAAGTAATATATGTCACATCATAAAAAATGCACTTTCAGCAAGTAATATACAAGAATAAAAACAAACTCTACTATTTAACAACTTAATTACGATTTTTGCTCTCTCTCTCTCGGTATTTAAAATTATATACACAATTATAGAACTGTCAAAGTTGCGAATTGGCCAGTTCATTCAACTTCAACTTTTTTATTAGAGACTTCAGCTTTATTTTAACATTTCTGTGCATACATTAATCGCATATATGTAAGAAACAAGTCATTAAGATTGTTGAATACGCGTTCCATCATTCCTATCGAACACATACAAATTCTGCACAAAATTTTAAAACATAAGACATTTTTGGAACTATTGATTTGACAGTTTCCACAAAGAGTACTTAATGAGAGAACTTAAAATGTCAATCAAGTGACGTTAAGTACCATTTTGTCTATATGACAAATCTTTTATGAAATGTTTGGTGGCCATTCACATTTGAGATTGACATATAAATCTGTTGTGCGTTCACTTTTCGACTCAATACTGAAAAGTGCCTGAACGTGTCCATTCACAAACCATGTTTATATATTTGTAAAGTGAATTTTAAGTGACAGCGATATTTTGAGCTTCATAAATAGCAATAGCAAAAAATAAGAAATACCTGTCAAAATATTGATTTTCATAAATTAACTTATACAAAATCTAGGTCTTTCTTTTCAAAGCTCTTATGTTCTTGAGTCATTATATGTAATACATTACTTAATTGTGAGAATTTATGCTTTCTTATTTATCATTATCACAAATCCGATTACAATAATTAATTATTAATCTCCTTTTCAACGTTCCTCATGTTTTAAAATGAATAAAGCTTAATTGAAAAATAAAGTAATTTGTAACACTAATGTCAAATGCACGCACAGAACAGAACAATTTAATTTTCTTTCATTCCGATTCAGATTGATTGCTGTTAACTAATGTAAAACAACGGTTTGTATTTTTTTATTCTATAATTAAAGAACTGTTCGAATTTGAATTAACAATAGATTCTTAAGATTCTGAGAGAATATGCATTTAATTAACCTCGAAAAATTGATAGATACTTACACTTAAGAAAACATCAGTTTGTAGGTATTTTGTTGTAGAAAAAGTCAGTTTTGATTTATGTATTTGTAGAACAGAATACAAAGTGGTGCAGATGGAAGTTTGGTGAAGTTATATTCTTTAAGGGAATCCCACTGAAAGCGTTTCCAATGAGACTTAGTGTATTTTTAACATTAATTAGAGATTAATGAATTATGACTTTGAGAAAACTGGAAATCCGCAACAATTATTCACCATTTGAGTTTGTAATTTCAATTAAAATTATTTTAAAACGATATTATACAAAATTTGATTGATTTGGAGTTCCTCATGGCAGTCATTTAGGGCCACTTCTATTTTTATTATTTACATTTGATGTATGTACAACTGTCTCTCAGTAGAATCTACAAAGATATCCCAAAATAATTTTAAGATTTTTGAAAGGACCACCTTACACACGATCAATCATCACCACTAACCACAGAAAATTTACAATCTTTCATCACGAAATCAGACTCTAAGGTCATGTTTTTGTTTTTTTAAAAAAAATGTTATTTCTTTAGTTTATGATTCCATTTCAAAAATAAAACAAAGTTATTTATTTTAGTACTAAAATCTTCAACAAATTTTTGCATGAGTTAATTTCTATATCGAAAAGATTTATGACAACTAATTCGTCAATGATTTTTCTTATTTCACAACAATAAGTAAAAACAAAAGATTTATGATTTGTTTGCAAAACTGAAAACACTTTTGCTGGAAGAGAATTTTTCCCAAAGAAATAAAGGAACATGATTTTTAATTATTATGTTTTAAAAACAAAAAAAATTCAAACATTTCAATTGTTTTGTCAAATGACATCAGAATACTTGTGCTTATTAATAAATTACAAGTTAAACAAACACTAAATTAAACTTCAAATACTACTAAATCAAAAAATTCATTGTGTATTTGTCAAGTCAAACTATTTTGACGTTTTATCTACGTAATTGACTTGTCATAAGACAGCGTTAGCACTAGGTGCGTTAAAAATACATAAGAAACTTTCTATACTGTCAACTAAATTTTTTCAACGAACGTTTGGAAAAAGACAACTAGATAGCTTTTCAAATATCAAAAGTTTCACACTTGCAGTTGATTTCTTTTTACCCAGTCAACTTTCAGAATCATTTGCTTTGATTGGTTTTCAATTATTTGAAAGCTGACCAATCAGAAACTAAAAACATGCTTCAGCTACATTATCTTGTTTGAACCTGTCCATTGTAACCCACATTAAAAGTCATCGCCACCTAGCGGACGCTGCTATAAAATTTGCATATTCAGCAAATGTCAATTTCAGTTTGACAGTTGCAGAAGACAGACAGAAATAAAATGCTGTATGATAATATAATGATGTTGACAAGTTCCACGACGAGGTATGAAAGCTGTTGCGCCACCTTGTACCTTCTTATCTTTGATTCAAAAGAAGAATATGAAAATTCTTGGATGCTAAAAATTATTAAGGTTAAAAGTAAAACCCCTTATCATAATGATTTTGAATTTCGAAACCTTACAACACTTGCATTTTGACTGATTTATGATTATTCCTTTTTTTTTGTTTTCACGGTAAGTTTATCTGCTCTTAGACGCTTTTATATAAGCAACCAACTATAACAGATATACTCTATACCTAGTTCTAATGAAGATACAAACGCATTCAAGACTTAATTCAAGTTAATTTTTATCACTTCTAACATCACACTTCGAACATAATAATTTTAAACCCGATGATTAAGAAATTATTTCAATTTATGATGCGAGTTTGAGTTTGAATTAATTTGTTGTATATTCTTTAACAAAAACATTAACAATATTTTATTACAAAAATATAAACAACTAAACAAAAAAAAAAAAACCGTTTGCTTTATGACCCGAAAACAGTTCGAGTTCGTTTAGTTTATAATAAAAGTGATGAACAACTAGTTTTTATATTTGTTTATACTCGTATTCATCCCAAGCCAAGATAATCTATTAATTAGTGTCTAATTAGCCCTTAGGTGTGCTTAATTGTCTGTTGGATGTTTGTTTTTTTTTTTTTTGTGTCAGATTATTAACAAAATATGCTCACGAATAAGATGTCAAGGCTTAAATTTCATTGCACATCATATACATAGTTGCACAAACCAATCACAAATCATTCTCAAGATTCTCTGATGTTTGATGAATAATGATTGTATGAAGTAATAATAATTAATTTATTATAAAAATATTTTTATGCAAATTATGAAGGTATATTTCGATGATGGTCAGTTCAAAATAAATAAAAAAACTAACCTAACAAATATAATTATTTTTCCTTCAATCAAAACTGATGGGAAACATAATCTCCCGATTCATGGCGCCTAACGATTTTATTTAACCTGTTTGAATCTTTGAGTTACGAGTTCTCAAATGATTTAAGTGTCAAGTTCAAGTTCATGATTTAATCCCGACATTAATTCAATCCGGATCTGCTGTGTAGGACAAAGATACAAGTACTCGTACTAAGTTGAAAATCACAAGAAAGCATCATCGTCATCATGCAGAACTCTTGATTATGAACTTCACGGTAATTAATTAAAACCTATATACCGAGTTGGGATTCTTGAATCAGACATCAGTTTTGCTAAAACTAAAAAGAAGATTTCCATTTTAAGTGTCGTTTGGAAAGAACAAAAAATGTCAGAGGCGAAGTTTCACGCATATATGACATAGGGACATAATACGAATAACATATCAATCATTTTGATTTATAAATGTGATCCATTAAAAACCTGAGACTGATTAATTTGGTTGGATTGGAGTCAATGTACGAAACTTACTGATGGGTGATGATCTCTGAGTCTATGGTGGGTTGATACTACCTATTATGGTTCGTAAATCATGAGTTAAGTGTCATTGTTCACTCGAATACCTACGCTCGTTATTTTGAATTTGAAAATCTACAAACACATAACAAATTCTGTGTCATGAACTTGAGTGATGTGTGCTTCGTTAATTTCTCAAACTTTCTTTACATTCTGTAGATTCTCTAAAATAATGTAAAAATGCTCTGAGTGATTGGGAACTTAAGGGTCCGTTCAGTTTCTCAGTGGCCAGCTGTCAAAAAAATTATCCTTCAATTGAAGCTTCTAAGAAAAACTGTTTTTGAAAGCTGACTGGAAAGAAGTTGAACAAATTAAACATCTCTTACTGAACTTTGACAGTAGTTGATAACGACTATATTACTGAAGCAACATCCATCTGTTAAATTGATTGACATTTATGTTATTCAAACTGTTGTGCCAAATCAAATTATATCTCTCTTGAAAAATTTAAAAAAAATTTAAGAATGATTTTGAGACTTCAGACAGTAATACGATGTTGAAAAATTCGAACTATCAATCTTAATAATAGTTAACATTTTCAGCTAAAAGAACGCACCACCACTTGAAAAAAAAACAGGAATAACTGGAAAGCTAGTTCTATAAACAGACACTAGGGAAAGGAATGATGACAGTTTACAATAACACAGATCTCAGTCAAATGTGACAGCTCACGTCAAATTTAATTTTGAACGCCGTATATTTTGAGCGGATGTTTGATCCAATTGGGTGGTTTTCGTGTTATAGTGCGTTCCTTATTGAATTTATGTTTTTTTCAGGACATCATGCAATATTTTTTTTACTTGTCCTACACTGGGACTTAAATGTAGTATGTATATGGCCTTAAGATACAAAAACTGTTCAACCTTATTTGAAAACCTAGACAAGAATTTTAAATAGTTCCCAGAAAGGATAAATTTTAACATATAAAACAACATCATATACTCCTTCCGAGTTGTTATGGCCATCTCAAGTCCTGTCGACTACATATACAACCATCAGGCCATAAACTACATTCTTCACCTCGTTAAATTTTATGTTTGATGTTTTCCTTAACAATCTTACAAGACTGATCTTTTGTATGTCTATGTATGTATGTATGTAGTCGAGGTTTGAGACCTATGTTCTTTCTCAATTTAAATTAAAAATAGAATCAAAGTGCAGACTTGGAACAACATTGGATACCTTCGTCTGAATGTAAACTGTGTTATTTTTTTGTTTTTGTTTTTATAAAAAATAACGATTTAACAATATATCGCATCTCGAAGATCACATGTCAGGGCGCTGTCAGCAATAAATCATTAATCGTGATAGAATGATGTCATGTGTGTTAAATGGGATATTGGAGCTGGAGCCCTTTATTGTGTTTTCTCTCGATACGATTCCTTGGAGAGAGACTGTAAATATGTACCTATTGGATCTGCCTTAACTAGGGCATTATAAATCTTTTTATAATTCATTCTTGGAATCAAAAAATTTCTGTCTGTCAAAGAGTAAAACTTGAGATGGTATGGCGGCGGAAACAATAAAAGAGGTTCTAAAAATCTACAAACTTAGACCATGCTCCCATAGGCAATGGGATTCTTTTGTTGTAGTTTATTCGACTATTTTACTGCAGCTTAAGAAAAAATTAATAAAATTGTAAGTTAAAAATTTATCTTCAGTAGCTTTAGCTTATGACACCTCTTTCCTAGGAAGAAACTTCCACAGAACGCATCTCAAGGAAATGACTCATTTCTAGAAATTTTTCAAAAACAAAAGTCATTTATCAGCATTACATTTTGGTCCGTTGTCGTCGTCTTCATCATCGGCGGCTTTGTCTTAATGATTTTTTCTACCCCTTCAGCTTTGTTTGCATTTTTTTCAGTGTTTTTGCTAAAGCCTTAGGATTTCCGCTTGCTCGATTACCATGACTTCATGTCTGCGAGAGCATTAAGATGTTTTTTATTTATTTTTTTTTAACCTGACTTGTACTTTGAATTCTTTACGGATCGATGGGATTTACATTCACATTTATATTCCCACTTTTTTTATTTTTAATCTAAGATTTAATTTCCTAAGAACGATATTTTGTAAGAATCAACGTAATACAAAAGTAAAAAGAATAAATCTTAATTTCACACTTTGCCACCTCTTTAAGCGTATATAAACACTTCTCTGGAGTATCGTTCTGTCAAAGACATTAAAGTTATTTCATCAGAGAAGATGATTTACTACTATAGGAGTATTTTCAGAGTACATATAATTAGAAAATTATAAGTTAAATTCACCGTTACATAAAAATATCTACCTATGTACTTACATTACCTGCACTTCGAAAGTACTAAATTCAGTGGTACTAAGCACTTGTACCCAAAGTAAGTAAGAGTACTTAAAAAATACCGACACCTGTGTTTTCTAAAGTAAAGTGAAGTGCTTGAGTCTCAATACTTATGTTATTTTGGAATACTTAAGTACTTTAGACATCTGTTTGACAGTAGCCAAACCGTTGTTCCTAGAACTAAAGTACTAAAATTCCTTTTAAGTTTATTAACAACCCTGTTTGTTGATCATATTAAGAGTTCGTTAAAGTTAAGCTCTTTATATACAAAACCCGACTCGTGTAGTGTGAATTGTGAATGTGTAATTAATTTCTATCATCAATGCAAGTTAACTGTTAAAACATCATATACTCGTACAAGATAAAGGAGGAATAACAGGAAAGCTTAACAACAAAACATTCTCTAATAACACTAAGTGTTTATTATATTAAATGAACGGTGAAAAGTAATTTAGTGAAATTAAGTTGTAAAGAAAAAAAAAACATTCTTTACACTTTTTTTTTTTTTGTTTGTTTTTGTTGATTCGTCGTCGTTCGTTTCTTTTTAAATTTGTCTTTGATTGATTTGAAAGTAATTTCAAAGAGGAAGAAGATTGTGCAAAAATTTTAATGGAACCCACATCATTACCTTGATGGATACATAAATTCAGTCAGACATATTAAAAAAATATATGTAAAAAGAATGTCCGTCTAATCCCTCTGTCTATCGTTTGTCCGTTAATGACATAGCATAGTTTCATCATGTTTTTTTTTTTATGTTTGATTTTAATGGAAACAAAAGAGCTGAAGTGAGAACTTTGCTATTATAATAAACGATAAATGATTTGCTTTAGATAATTTTTTGATAATAGAAAGGAAATGATGGAGCAGTATTTTTGCAATTTGTTTTACAAATTAAAATAATTGAGAAATTGAATTTGGTTTTTGGGAGCATTTGAAGAAGGGGATCAATAATTTGATCAATTTTTGGAATCAAGAATTCGTTGAGTCAATGCAGAGTGAATTATGTATTCGCAGTAAAGATTAAATAAATGATTTTATTTATATTTGAGATAATTTTTCATTTGGCAGTTTGCGTGGTAAAAATAAGAACTCCTACAACTTCATTGATCTGCTTGGTGGATATATTTTGTAAAGTTGTGAAATTCTTTCTTGGTTGACATTTTGTAGACTCTATGGACAGTGAAAGTTCAAAAGTAATTCGTTAATTTATGTGGGTTGAGAGTAAATTAAAATATTCAAACAAGAATAAATGGAATAAATTTAAATGCTGACTATTTTGGAACGTCAGTAAAAATGAATGATTTCGCATCTAGACTGTCAAAAATTCTGTATATCAATATTTCAATTTTATTATTATGCCCTCTAGGTGATGGTTTGCGCAGTTTGCACAAATTTATGAGCTTATTAGTTCAACGTTAGACCTAACAAAATATAGATAAATTTAAGGTGATCTATTAGACTCTTCATTCCAACCACATAATCAGAACATACAAAGGTGATTAAGATTCACTGCTGTCGATTGGTTAAACCTGAAATGAACTGGACACATTTGTCTTATGGCTTCAGAATAAGAGCAGTAAATTTATCCTCTCTCCCAGCAGCAGTTATACCAGGAGCATTTAAGATTCTATCGAAGAAGAAACGAGACGTGTTTTGATTGCATTATATGCATAAAGTACATTTATGCGTTATGCAGTGCAGTTTTAATATTTTAAATGCATCTATTCTCAGAGGTAAATGCAAAACGAAAATGAGGTTGAAGAGTCTGAAGAGTTGTTGTTCTTCTTCTTCTGTATAGAGACTTCGATAAGAATCTACTTGTGCACGCGCGCTCGTTTGTCAGGGCACAAATAAACCACTGTACTTAAATTTTAAATGAGGTGTTACGTAGAAGTATCGCACAGAAGACGCAACAACCACAAAAAGAAGAAGAACAACAAAAAGTGATCAGTGACCCTTTGGTTTGAAGTAAAGTTTAACCGTTATTTGATTTGTTCTATAAACAAACTGTCAAAGTCAACAAAAATGCCAAAGAAACAATGTTGCAATATTTCAAAAGAAGAAGAAAAGTCACATCGTCGTCGTCTCCTGTCTGGTCTGTCTTAAGCTTAGAACTTTGTGGTAAAGAAAAGAAGAAAAACGAAGATTAATAGTATTTGGAAATAGCTCTGGAAAATAATATTTCACTTAAAGAACTTAAGAGAGCTTTAAGTTTTTAGGGACTGAGCAAACGCGAAAATCATTCCAATAATTAGTTTTGTTCACTTACGAATGGAACTCATTTAAGTGAAACTGACATTTGATGAGTTATGAGACAAAGAATAAGGCAACTGTCAGAAAATTGTCTTCCAATCAAGACAAAATAAGTCAAACAAAAAACTATTTTGTGAATGACATTTGACTTTGCGAACTTCGATTGTAGGTTAAATTTGAAGTTAAGATTTTTGACATTTCAACATTTTTATTTATAATGGTGACGATATTCTGATCGTTTTAAAAAGCTGTCAAATGAAAAAACCATCACAGAAAGACGGTTATAGCAGTGAAACACCTTTTTCATTTGATATATCAAATTTATTCAAACGTCAAAAAATATTTGTCATAGTTTACTCCAGAGCACTTCTGAAAATCCCAAAGAATCTGCCAAATGGTCCATTTGCATTCCACTACATAATTGATTTTATCTATCAAGACTGAACAAATGAAGTCGAGTTGAATTAGACTCCCTAATATGTACCTTTGCCGTCCCGGTTTCACAATCCGATGCAAATGAACTTCCTTATCGATAAACCTCCTTGAAATGTTTTATGTCCCATCAGTTGGCCCTTACTCGTATATACACTTTTTCTCTCTCTCTCCAGGGAAACAATTGAATTTAAAGTCCCACCTCTAAGCGTATCCCAAAAAGGTGTTAAACTTTTCTCGCCAAATATGTTTTATTTTTATTTTACTTTGTAACAAACTATGTCAGCTTGACTTGAAATACTACCGCAATCATATACACAAAGCCCACAAGCCCACAACCGACCGACGACGACTGAGGATGACGATAATCCTTATGAAGTCCCTTTGGGCCCAGCAGGGCGGATAATTGTCTTGCTACAAACCGCCAAACCGAATTCCCTTGCATCACTTTTGCATGTTTGTACCTCTGCCTATTGGTCTCTTGCATTATTTATATATACATTTTATGCCATCGGTATTTGCTAAGGATCCAAAGGAACACACAACAACAACAATATAACAACAGCAACAAAAAATGCAGAGCTGATAGAGTCGCTCCCATGAAAGGAAGTTCTGCAATGTCCAATATAGACCGCGAGTGCTCCACTATCATCGACTAGCATGGCACCATCATTCTTTCATCTATGAGTTGTTATAAGTTAGGTTAGGTATTCTGAAGATTTGACAGTAGAGTCTCTCATTACAGATCGATCTGTCAAGAGCAAAAAATGTGTTAAGACTCCGATTACATTTGTTTTTTTGAGAAGAAACTGAGAAATAACGAACTTTTAGAGGACGAAACTTTTTCTTACATTTCTTTTTGTTTGATATATGTCAAAGTAATTCCTAATTCACTTTTGACACATGACAGATACGAATATTTGAAACCTATATATGAGATTCCTTAATGCTGATGTCATAATTCCATAAATTCAAAAAAACTTATTGCATTACTCCACAAATCTATTTTTTCTTAGAGCTGTCAAAAATAATTCTTTAACGTCAAAGTGATAGTAACAAATTCTGAAATGGGTGTAATAAAACGGTTTTCATAAGCTAATGCGAGATTTTGACATATTGCTTTGTTTTTACTGAAAAAGTGTCAAAATCAGACTGTTGTATGTTCATCAATTTCCAATCCTACTGCAAAGTTACCATGGATTGTGGCTCACCGAAAGTAGGGTGACATCAATGTTCTCCCTCAAAAAGACAATGTGTCATTTGAGAGAGCTTTTACTGTCTATTTAAGCGCATTACCTTAGAATTCCGTCAGCAAACTTTCGCACAGCAGTTGGGCTTCTAAATCGTGCTCGGAATATCGCTTTCAAATCAGTCTTAAGAATCCCAGCCATGTGTTATAGCATGAAGCATGATGTGCTGGATTGGATGGTTGCTGTTGCTTGCTCTTCTCAGCACCACCACGATGGCGATGGCGGGCGGGCGGTTAGTGTGCGGATATCGGGAAGAGTGAAATTCTTTTGCGCCTGCGCGCGCCCGTGTGATGTAATGAAGAATGTTATTTCGCGCGCCGCTGTGCTCCCGATGAGCCCAAAAACTGGCCCCAAAACTCCACAGGGAGAATTTTATATTCTAGTTGTTTATGTTTATACCCGACTACGAGCATAAGAAAGCAACAGATCCAGCAATGTGTTGGGGAGGGGGGAAGGCCAGCTATAACTTGGTTGAGTTATAGCGCCCAAGAGTGGATTCTCGATTTGATGGTGTTTCTGTTTTGAGAGTTTTGGTTTGGTTGGACCGTTTGTGCGCGCGGGCATTTTTTGTTTTTGCCCGAACGGCGAACAGCAAGGCCGCTGCTCGTTCTTTGGAGGTAATGAGGGCTCTTTGTTTGATTTATTGCCGCAATTGATGTTGCTTTGAAATTGGTTCTCTGTTTGGGGCAAAGAAGCGACCGCGACGGCTGGCCGGCGACATGGCAAGTTATTTTTGTGCCGCACTATCTAAATATATGGACAGTCGTTAGGCTAAGGATACAAGTACCTATACTCGTAGAAGAACATAGATGGACGGGACGTATTGGATGGCGGGTTTTTCTTAAGTGTTTGGTCTTGTTTAAACTTTCTTCTTAGACCGCTGCGCTCGCTCGCTCGCTTGCTCACTATTGACGTTGGCTAATTTTCTCGTTTAAATGATCGATGTATCGGTGATATATGTTATGATGGCAGATCCTTATGTGACGTTTGGCATGTGTAAACTTGGAGGAATGAGGAAAGGAAGGAAGGCCTATGTAGACTTTGGAGTGTCAATCAGGACCAAAGGCGAAATTGAAAGATTTGTTGCCGATCGGTGTTGGTGTTCAATACAAATCTGTTTTAAGCGTCTTTGCAGTCCTCATCGTGTCGGGGATAATAAACGAAGACAATTTCAGAACATTGTTATTGTTGTTTGACTTTTAAAATAAATATGACAGCTTTATTGAATGGGTTTTTGTTAAGTAGGAACAGAACAACATGTCAGTTTTTGCAGAAGTTTTTTATGAAGGTATTTATTGTCTTAGCAGTTTATTGACTGGAAGGAAATGCACTTCAAAAAACTTCTGGAAGATTCTGAATTTAAAATAGGAAGATTGATGACTTTTTTTTTGAAGTGTCAAATGCCTGACAACCCATGACCCAAACGTTAAATGTTTCTTGCCGCAAAACAATGTGTCATCTTCAAACTCTTTGAGTGAGTTCCACTTCTTCAGATCATTATCCTCCTTATCGTCATGGTTCACAGCTGACACCACCGTGCTCATGCTATTAAATGTTTGTTGTGTTATCCTAACAAAGTACCTACATAGCGGTTCCTAGTGCTTGATGCGTACTCAACATAAATCTACACCTACGCCATGGAGCATCACATGCTCGCAACTCGTCAGAAGTTGCATCCAAAGAAGAAACAAATGGACATAATTTAAACTAGGACCAACTTAAGACTCCAACCAACGAACTCCACATCGCTAGTCGTGCTAAGAAATGTTGTGCCATTATGAAAAGTCAGTGCTCAGTGCTAAGGAACGTGCTATCATTCGGACTTGTTTACACGGCCATGTATGTAATTAGATCAATTTTCATCATTGCATCCACACCAGTGAGCAAGCACACATTTGGATTCCTCCTGGAACATCGCATGTGAACACATGGCTGCCAAATTAGTGTGTTTCTAGGAAAGAAAGAGAAAGAGAGATGAATCTCTTGGTTTCTAAGATCCAGCCATCACAGCATCAGTTCCTTCAGTTTTAGTGGGGAAAAGTAACCACGACGACGACGACAGAGTTATAATGGCAGGTAACACACAATTTTCAACTCGACGACGACGACGATGTTTATGGTGGCGAGGACGAATGCAAAAGATTCTACAGATGCTGGATGCAGCATCAAATGACCATCAAATGGGCACCTGGGGGAATCAGTTGAGACTTGTGATTGCTCTGTTCTTTGGTGCACTAGTTCGTGATGGTGGGAGGAAGAGCCTGCCAAACCCAAGCCAGCACAAAAATAATGGCGACGACGGTGCGGCGCGGCAACGCGATGAACAAGACCATTTCTAATGATGCTGAGGTCGACTTCGTCGTGGTCGTTGTCGTTCTCGTCATTTTCGTCATCGCATCATAGACTCGTTGTCATGCTGGTTGTAAACACGCTCCATCGGGCATTGCTCTCCATCGAGTTTTGCTTGAGATTGAAAGCAAATTCAAAGTGACCATTATCATAGTGTAAACGTCATTGGAACATTGGAGGTAGGTATAAATACGTACAAGGAACTCCCTTCAGTTCGTTGTACCTGGAGCAGTCTTCTGAACTGGATGTGAATGCCTACATTTTATGGAACGTTCTGTTAAATGTTTTTATTATTCTGTTGCAATAGTCGAGCAAAGCGCGCACCAATTCACTTCCGTGATTCTATCTGCAGCCGAATGTGCATAGAATTTTGTGTAGTTCTTGTTGCAGCACCCGTTGAACTTAAAGAGCCCTCTTGTGTAAACAACTGTTCGGCAAGGAAAATGGAGAAATAAACAACATGCGCACCTTTTGGGACTGTTGGCTCTTATCTGAAGAAAAAAAAAAAACAGCAATGCTAAGACCTTGCCAACAGATTTTGGATTCTTATGCAAAGTCTTCTTTTTCCCATCAAGCACTAAAGGGTATTGATTTAGACAGCGAAAAACATCTTAAGGCTGCGGCTGCGCTCGTCTGATGCAGTTTCTAATTACCTACCGCGGATAATTTTTAATTTCTTCTTTGCGATGCGATGCTAAGACCTCTAGTCAAATGGGCAGCAGGGCAGAGCATCACCAAAGTGGGTGGTGCCAAGAGAGTAGCGATTAAGTTCAGCCATCACAGAGCAATTTGATGGGCTCTGTGTGCTGTCTTGGCATGGTGTGGCGGTCGGCCTAGAGAGTTCCGGCATGCAGCATGATCCGGCGGCGGCGGCGACCGACGCGACGACGACGCACGGTCATAGGCTGGCTTCGAAAGCAAAAAGCACATTCAGATTACCGATAATTAGCATATTTATTAAGATGCCACACAAGCTGACAGAATGAGGTCGAGCGATTCAATGGCGATGGGGGAATTTTTAGTGTTGACGCAGGTGATGCGGGAGACTTAGTAATTATTAAAATGCCTTTGGTTGCATGTGGCAATTAAGATGTTAATTTAACCATTATTTTGTTCTGTTTTTACACATAGCAAGTTTTTTTTTTTGTTTTTTTTTTTTTCTGTCCAGCACTCATCCCAGGAGGCTAAATGTATAATCGGATGAACACCTAGCAAATTGTCAGCTATAGAATATTGGTGTATCTAGCTGGTTGCCATCAGTGCCGGGGCTGCTGGATTATAATTAGTACCTACTCTAAGCGGCGGATAAAAATACCTACACATGACAGATAAATCATAAGTACACAAATATGTTTTGATGGTTACACTTTCGATGTCAGGGAAAACTGTCCAAAGGCGATTGTAAGACGATAGAAAGAGAAAAACTATAAAAAAATGATTGAAAGTAAAAGCATGACGAAATGAAAAGGAACGTTTTTCACTTCGATAACAATTTGTTCTAAAAAACAACCATTTTGTTTGCAGAACTGTCAAGTTTCTTTTGACAGATATAGAATGTGACTTTAATTCACTATCATCATGCTTTATTCTAAGGATAGGCCATATTGGTTTAAGAAATGTCAAGGTACGTTTGAAATTACACAAACGTGTTTATACAAACTGTCACAGTTCTTTTGACAGATACGTCAAGTTCATTTAAAGAGGTTAGTTTGAAATTTTTCAAAATTCCGATCCGAATTCGATTGAGCTCAGTTTAAGCGATCAATATATATGTAAAATTCGTTCATTTTGGTGGCAGAAATGTCAAAGTTCTTATGAAAGGATTGACATTTTAAGAAGATGTAATCAAATATTAAGCTTCTAAGAAAACTGTTACCCCGGATGAAATCCTTCCTCTTGGTTTCTTTTTCTTCTTCTTCTTTGGTCATTCTTTTAAATTTTGAGCAGTCTTACGTCATCGATTTTGTATAAATTATGACAGGAAAGTCACTTTCATTCAAAGCCCAAAAGTATCCTTGAACGAAACCATTAAAAAAAAAACAGCAACAAAAATAACTTCTTTCAAACAAAGACAAAACATCATGTTAAATATGCAAATTATGAGATTATGTCGAGATCCCGTCTCTCAGATCGCTACCGACCGCGGCTGTCTGTCAACAGACCGCATAAGTAGCTAACTACGTGGTAGATATATTCTCCTGCCAATAAGCTACTTCTCAAGTCAAGTTCCGGTAGTGAGCGCATCAGTCGATTTGATTGCATTTGCTGTCAGAATTTGCCTACAAAAATGTATACGTACACCTGCGATGACACAAGCAACGAAGGCAACCAACAACGATGACAACGAACGACCGACGACATGACGATGACGATGATGGGAAGGAGGCGACTCCGACTTCCGATTCATAATAATAAGACTCTCCGAGATGAATAAAAACGCGCTGTTTGTGTTTTCATGTCCAAACGGAGCCGACACAAAATTAATGGAATTTACCGATCGATCCCCGCACGTGGGCTTCCATCATATTTAGCTGCTGGCTATGTATACAGAAGACTCTCCACCTCCAGAAACATAATCTCAAGTCGCAGTCACAGTCTCACAGTCTCAGTCTCAGCCAAAACCGCAATGGACAAATGTGACAATGTTGCGGCGGTCGTCGGTCGTCGCAGTCTATAGAGAGAAGAGGGAGATGATGAGAGGGGGAATTTGAATTTTATGCACCGAAATCAATGAATTGTGACGCGAAGACGACGAGGTGAATAATAATTGCACCACACTCAAGATCTATGTTGACATTTTTATGCTTAAAGGTAATTTTTTTTTCTGTTTTAATTTGACGTTTCTCCGTTGGAGGTCTCCGCGGGGCAAATATGTGTCAAAGGAGCAAAGAGGGAGAGAAAGAGTGAGAAGTTGGTTTTTTTTTTACGGATAGAATTTTTTGATTCAAGGTAAATTTGAAATAATACAATTATGAAAAAAAAATAATGAACTGTCAAAAACTAGAACTCTACAAATTAAAAGTAGGTAATGTAAAGATTCCGATAAAAAAAAGAACTGTCAAATGTAACTACGATTGAAACACATGACACATAAGTCACACGAAAAAAAAGATCTCCATGAACTGTCAAAACGATTTCTGCAAAAGGGATACATGAAGCTTAGGTAAAAGTTAAAAAAACGAAAGAGAAACCGCGTTTTTTTTAAATTCTTACTAAGTGCGCGTTTAAAGCTTCAAAATGTTGTTACTTTTTTGGAGACATAAATGTTTTCGAAAAATGGCCGCGATATGCTGTCAAAATGTATATGCCTACTTTTTTGTACTGAATTGAATTTTGCTCGTCATTTTTTTTTCAGTTAATTTCTTCTAAAGTAACACGTACCTATGTAATGTCAAATCAAATTTAAAGCATAAGTGGATTGTAGTTTATTTTAAGATAAACTCAATGTTTGTTCCTATCCTACACACTTAAATGTACATGGACATTCAAATGCCCTTGCAAATAAGGATATTTTTGGCGCCCAAGCCATAATTGATTTACTTGTTTCACAACAAAAATAAAAAATTTCACAATACAAAAAAAAAAGGTCCAACCCACGATCAATAGACAAGTTGAATGTTGAAGTGAAGTTATAATCCCACAGAAATTACCATCATCTCGATAATTTCAATATTCGCATTGCCTGCGGCCATTTGTCTTTGAACTTCGCAGCCAATTTTCGTGTCCGTTTTTTTTTTTGTCCGTGCTCTTCAGCAAATAGATTTTCAATGAATATCAAAACCAACAACAACAACGACGTTTGGCGTATTTTAAACAAAGTTGCACCGTACAGCCTACGACCAAAACATAAACCACTTTACAGCACGTTCGATTGTGGTCTACACGATGAGACTGCGGATTATGGTCGGTATGGCAGATGCGGACTCGGACGCGGTTGCTGAGGCCAAGAGCCAACAACTACTACTACCAACAGGCTTACAACAAAAGTCAGGCAGCGCGCGGTGCGGACAAAAGAAGAACTTGCCGCACGACATTTTTATTCTTTTATATACGAGTGTATATTCTGCTGTGCGCTGCGCTGTGTCAAAGTTCGCCGACACGGTGGACAAATAAACGACTAGTTTGCTTTTCTTCCCAGAAACCACGTCGTCGTCGTCGTCCTCGTCATAGACTTCTTCTGGTTATGTAGTGTCGCAGCAACAAGCTGGCGTTATCTCTTCCTATTACATTCCCTAGTATAGTTGGTTGGAATTGCTATCAAGGTACAGAGGACTCCATCAGGTTCGGAAACGCTGCGGGAGGATTATGTTGCTAAGTAATCTACGCTAGCAGAATTAAGTAACAAGTCTCAGCCTCAACTTCATTCCCTCCTCCGCGATCTTCTTCTGCGTGCGGTCTCTCAACCATCTCCGGGTTGCAGGCTGTTGCAAGGAACTTGATTAATGTTAACTCGTCCGGCCCGGCTTGAAATCTTACGCTTGCTGTTAGATGAAATTTCGCGCGAAAGCTATCTAAGGGCATAGAAAAACTTGAACAAATAATGAAGAAGATGAACAAAAAACGAAGAACACACAAAAACAACAACAACAAATCTTGAATCTCTGTGAGAGATGGTGTGAAACAGGAGGAAGATAAATCGCAGTGTCAGGATAGATGGTGTGACCATAAGGAACGCCTACGCTAGGGCTACCTTTTCCGGTTTCGTGTGGTTTGTTTAACTTTAATTGGAGGTGTTTTCTTTCTTTAGTTGTTGTGTGTACCTAACTTTATAACCAGCCAAGTCAAGTCAAGCCAAGCTAAAGCCATCCGAATGATACAAAGTTGTTCCTTGATGTGATTAATGCTTGGCATTATTGTTTGTTAGAAGTTGTTTGGTATCCTCTTATCCTCTTGCGGGCGATGTTATTTACACATCATTAGGGTTTTCTATCTTTCGTTTTTTTTTTTTTTTGCAAGCAGGAAAAATCAGTGCTTGTTCTGGGAAGTGAAGTGTCTTGTTAAAGATTTTCCTTTAGGAACTGTGATTTGAGAGAGCAAGCCCTTAGCATTTGACTTCCTTAAATGGTAAGAAATCATTCCGTTCTTCCAATTTCGTAACTTATTTGACATTTAAGTCTTAATCGCGTTTTGTCAGAGTAACAAGCAATTTAAAACTGTTACGTAACATGTCTCTAGAAATCATTGTCTCAATTAAGCCATGAAGACTGCAGGGACTTTGACAAAAATTACAGTAATATAAGTATTCAGTAACTTAACTAGTGTGCACTGGGAAGAGAGCTCTTTAATTGTGTCGGAATGTTTGCGAAATAAACGTCTTCACGCAAAATCTTTGATCAATTCAAAAAGCCTTTAGAAAAGAAATAGATAGGTTCTCCCAAATGTGTGAATTCTTTACCAGATTCGTCAACGATTTCTCAGATTTGTCTGTTAGTTGCCGAAATGGTTTGTGATTTGGTAATATCAAGTTAAACTGAAATCCGTCCAGGCAAAATATGCACAGATATCAAACAACCAGGGCTATTCACGACCTGTAACGTCAGAACAACCTGACGAAATTGGTGGGCATCACGAACTTGCCAAACGAAAACAGGTATTCCTTCAACGATACCAAAAGTGTTAAGAAGAAATCCACATCCATGGCCATATTCAAATGCCTTGTTTCACAAACTCAACAAATAGGTTGACGCAACTTATGTAGATATGTATGTGATTCTTGACTCTACAAAAACTACTTCTTCCTACCTTTTGCAGTTTCTCTAAGCCATCACGAGACATCTAGAAAATTTATTGATATCCTGTCCTGACATCTTCTGCGGAAACGTTTACTAAATACTTGAAGAACGCAACGATTACTTACGACTTCTTACTTCAGTTTCAACACTATCTGGACGCCTTTACGGCTACTGCCAACCTCTGATGGCTGATATGTCACAAAAAGATAATCAACCACCACAGTGCATTCTTTTAGCTCCAGCAGCGCAATGATGGCGATGTATAGAATGATGGCGCAATAGAATCCACTTCCCCATATTTGGGTGCGCGGGAATTCGAGAAGAAGATTGCCACTACCGGTCGTGGTCAGTTCGGCGGTGGTGGTGTGATTGTGATGGCGATTGGCGACCAACTCAAAGAAACTCCGCTCAACACCGTTGCAACAATTAGCGACACGACCCCAGCCAAGTGCTCAGATGTTTTCTTCCTGAATGCATTGCCACTAGGGAACAACAACACCAACAAAGACGATTATAAGCCACGCAAACATGCAAACAAACACACACAAACACACAACTATGGAAAACCACACACGATCTGCAAACAGATCATGAGCTGCGAGCTGCGAGTTGTGAGCTGTTAGCTGCCATCCAATCCAGAACGTGTTGGCTTCTAACGCTTCGAAGGTACTTAGAGAATAGAAAAACGGAAAAAATCTAAATGCATAGCAGACCAGAACTCGTTTGGAAGGCATCACGGAATCTTTCTCCGAATCGGATACAAACCGTGAAGGTCTCGCACATTCGGACACCTAATATGCCACCACCACCCCAGTCACCGCCATGTTGCCGCCTCGCCGCACCTCCACGCCACCGCCACCGCCGGCTGTTCCGATATCATCTCTAACGTCGTCGTCGCTGGCTGTCTATTTCCATGGATTCCAAACCCTGATATCTGTCGTCTAAATGCTCCACCGATAGAGAGCAAAGCGTCCAGCAAAATGCAATGCAGTTTTTTGCGCGATGCATCGGTGAGAGATACCAGCCATCGCAGCGAGCAGCAAATCTGTGAGATTTTTGTCAAAGTCAGTTCAGCTTCAACCTAGCCCGGAAAGGTGATGGCACATCGAGTGGGACGGAGGGGGGGGGGGGAATTACGATGCAATGGGAGCTCTTCATGCGTGAACTTGCTGTAGGTATATTGCGCCGCGCTGCCGCCACCGCTGCGTCAGTAATAACAGTTATAAGTTCAAATCCAGAACCGAAGCCGGCTGGACGGCTACTCTGGGTCTGGTTTCTCATTTTCTGCATAATTCCCCACAAGTGTCAGTTCTCTGATGTGATGGTCAAATGAGTGCTGCTGGATGCGGTGACGTTGATGAGCAGCAGGAGGGGTTTCGCAATTCGCCAGAGAGCTCACTGCTCACACTGTACCTATGCCGAGCTCCACAGGTCCAGGTCCATCAGAGACTAACGTGCGTCCATTAGAATTTTCTAAATCGCGAACTTGATGGACACGCTGCCAGCCGTATAATTGTGTTAGAAGGAAATTCACTTGGACAACGATTAAGAAGGCTGCTATATACGAGGAGTACTCGTGGTTCGTATGGTGGTCGAGGTGGTATTATAACCGCAGGCTTTTTGGGCTTCATCCAGGTGCAATGGGCACTGGATGATGATGATGGTTTAAGGTCCTGCTCTTTTCCAGATCGAGCTGGAGAGGAGAGGTAAACCGTGCGATGGCTACTCTGCTACACAATAACGTTAGGCAAATATTTGTGCTGGACAATCTGCAGTTGAATTCCGGGGAAGAAGTGCTGCTATGCATGCGTAAGTTGACTGTGCTGACCGCAACCATCGTCTTCGTCGTCGTAGTCATCGTTATCGTGGTCGCGGACACAGACTCGTACTCGTACTCGAACAACGTGCCTTATGCAATATTGAGGGCTTGCCAAGGAGTTTTCCGTGTCTTGAATGCTCATACATATTACATGCACCTATCAACAAGACGAGGGCTGAGGGACTCGAGCAGTGTGGCGCGAGTATGTGGAATGGACATCGATGATGTGGTGAATGGAATTGCGAAACGCACCCACACGCTGTGCTGTGTCATTGCAAATATGTATAGCTATGGATTTGGGTAAGCAAACGTTGATGGTGGGTTATTGATAGTTGTGACCTTTTTAGAATGCCATAAGGAACTTCCCTCTTTGGGTGGTTTTGGGTCTTACATACATATATTCGAGTAGGTATGTATATATTGACGCAGGTTCTTTAAGCCTAACTATGCGTGGAGTTAAAGAATTATGTGTGCTTTTTGTGTGTCTAACCTGCAGATAGTGCAAATAGATGGAATTCCGATGCTGAAGTCAACGTAAAGGATGATAAATTGGGGGACTTTAAGTGCAAATCCAAGCCATTTAGGTAAGCTATGAGGTTTGGATTATCCGGAGGTCCCATAGGTAGATAGATGATTGGCTTCAGCTTGACTGGGGATGGGGATAAGTTCCGCATTTATGTTCGACTCGACGTTCGTTTATCTGCATGATGTTAAAAGCACGTTAACACCTGAACTTCACGGGGGTAATAGAGGATGCACCATTAGGTAGCCAAATATGATTGAAGAAATGATGTAAGTAGAGGGCGTTGTTGTTCCCTTGGAAGTTAAACATCATTTTATAAGAACCTTTTGAGTTTTGATCCAAGTTTCCGATGCGAAAAAAAAGTTAGGGAACAAGATTTACGTGTTTCTGATGTGCTTATTTTTTTTGATTGCTGAAATCTCTTCTAACCTGAACCTAATATGTATTGAACTTGACGAAATCTGTTCCTAGGTGTCCGATTTATGCTTCAATGCAAATGACATGCAATATTCCCGTCAACGATCAACCTATTCATGTTCAAGTACACACCAATGTAACTTTTATGGTTGATCAAACGTGATTGATCTTCATCTATGATTATGCATTATCTCTTCATTAAAAATCTCATATTCAATCAACTAATTTATCGATGCATTAAAGTGTGAAATTCTATCTAAAGTTTTAAGTGGGAAACACATAATTCTTTCGTCCGGAAGCACCTGCAATAGTGTTTTTCTTCTTTCAAATAAAGTCACTTTTTCGAATATAGTCTCACACTTAATAATATGTAAGTATACGAAATACCAGTTCCAGTCGTGGAACATCATCTAAAACAGAGGAGGCGCATCTTAAAGCAGACTTGAAATGCAAATTCTATCCCACTTTAAGATTCCTTCAATCATTCTTTTTGCTTGTTGTCCATCCAATCCAGAAATGCCAGTCTAACCTGATGGCCACGACCGACGACGACGGAGCAGTGATAGGAGTATGGTGTATTTTTTCATCTTTCACTTCCACTCGTATATGGTTTGGTTTATGCGATGGGGTGCATCAGTGTTGCGTAATTATTGTGGACTTAAGGCATTTTGATGTGTGCCACATATTCATTGAGAAGAAAACGGGATTAATCTTGATCGGGAGACATTTATCTTCAGGAAGTCCAAGTTCGTGACTTGCTGCATGTGAACGTGGTCATGGTTCATTTTTTTTGTTTTACTTTGACATTTAAGCTTTTTCGGCTTTAGGAAAAACAAAATGAAAGTTTCAATCGAGTTTCAACTGACATAGATTCAACCGTGCAATTGGTAAAAGGTGATGAGTGACTGTCACCTTTTTGATTTTCAAATTCTTAAATTACCATCAATTTGAATGAACAATTTGCAACGAGAACTGTCAAATAATAACTACGTTGAAATTTTCACGTGGTTCCTTAAAAAATAAAACGATAAAAGTACCAAATTCATTTATTTTGACAGTTTTGGTACTTTTCCTTCTTTCTTTCCAAAGTCAGACAATTTTCTGAATTTCAGATCACAAGATTGAAAAAAAACTAAAATCAAGAAAATGTATTCATATTGCGTTAGAGACGTCATGTGTCATGCCATATTCACTAGATAGTAACTGTCAAATTTTTGTTGCAATAGCAATCACTTCCCGAATTAATCAATTAATCAATTAACATCTATCGGTCCAGAAGATAACTTAAAAAAAATGTTGACATTAGCACAGAAAGAATTGTCAGATTCTACAAAGATCAATTGAACGAAAAACTTAAGGTGGTGATATCACTTACTATTCACGCACATGCAACTTCACCCGAAACTTGTACTTCCTGTATCAGAAATCAAACTCCCTCCATTTTTCATTAAAACGTCGTTAGTGATACTGTGAGTGGGAAGAAATAACTTATCACTTTATTAATAAGAAATTCTTTGAATATAAATAAACGCAAAAAATCACAAAAAAAAGTGTGACTAAGTATAATGTTGTTAGATCATCAATTTATTAAGTTGATAAATTTAAATTCTGTAAATTCCCTGATGTGTGGTCTTTAGAATATTTTTTGAAAAATATCACCATAGTCGCAATTGATATTGAGTAAATATTGAATGATTTGTGATTGACAATAAGTACATTCCGAGTTAGTACATTATGAGTATATTAAATTAATGATGTAAGAATACTAGCATAAATATGTTATTAAAGTTGCATGAATATAGTTTCGAGGAATGTCATTCGATTATATGCAACTTGTTTGTAGTCATTAGCAACTTTTGTGTTAAGTTGGTGGTTAATTAGATCTTGAATTCATGGAATGAAAAATTGCAAGAAAATTTGTCAGAAAAAACACTTCAACAAAGAAAAAAACTTGTTAAACATTGTTAATCTGTATGTTTTGCTGTCATAATATTTAAAATAAATTATTATGTGTACATTTACATATATAAAAAAAAGACTGCAATTATTCAATGGCCTTGACAGTGACCTTAACAATTTAATCAATATTTACTTGTTCAGACTTCGAACACAGTCATGCATCTTTATCTTCAATGCGATGTTGTTTTATTTTATTGTATTTTTTTTAATATGTATTTCCCTACCGCAACCATATATGATTGTAAAGGTCATCTCATCATCAATGAAGTCATGCATAACTAAATAGAAATTACCATAAAAACCATCAGAGTACGAGTATGTACCTACATCAATTATCAGATTAAATCAACCCAAGCAAAGTGCGCTTTACGCCAAGAGAACAAAAACCGAAAAAAAAACTATTTTCCTAATAGAATTCTAATTCTCTCATAATCACCAAGTACTGATTGTTGTTGTTGAGGTGTTGAGTGCCAACAATTGGTATCTGTTCTGTGGTAGAAGTTAAGATACAATATCTATTGTCAGATATTCCATAAGACTTTTGCTGCATCATCTCTCAACCAAAAGCATCAAATTGGCATTCGGTTCACCTGGCACGTCCGTCGTCGTCGTCAGAATTAATAAAACATTTAACTACATCTAATTACTTTATTATTTATAAATTTTACTTTGTTTAATTTTATAACAAAAGAAAAAGAAGATGCATACACCGACAGATGCGCACTGCAAGTAGCTGTTACAATATACAATAAATATATTTAAATTGTTTAAAAAAGTTGTCATAATTATTTTAAATTGCCTTGCAATTTATTTATAAATAGAAAACTGCACATCTGTTAATTTTCTTAAGACAAAAATGTCTGGAAGCAGTTTTTAAGGTGATCTCATATAAGTGATGAAAAGTAGAAAAATGTTAAGTTAAGGGCACTTAAATACGTAGGGGAATTTCCTATTTTAAAAAAATCCCATGACAAATTGTTAATAATATGTATCTGTGGTAAATTGGCGGCGTTAAGAAAACAATAAAAAATATAATTAATTCTTCCAATTTGATTTGCGATATAGAGAAGATATTTAAAGAAGAATTTCTTCGGAAAATGAATCGGATTTTTGTTGTTGCCCATCTAAGACTGGTAAATAGAGATCCTACAAGGACTTAGTGAATTCTTCTAAGCTAATTCATTGCCGGAGCAATGACAGAACTGGAGGAGACGCTCTACATGACCCAGTCATTCAAGATCCAAGTCATTGAATTGCTCTTTTTCAATTTCCATATGCAGACGGGATCAGAAAATCACCTGGAGAATTTGCCTCTGGAATCATCCTAGGGCAATCTCAATCTTCCTTGATAAGGTCCAAGCCTCAGCGCAGCGCCTTACATAAGAACTGAGATGATAAGCACCTCATAAAGAGTCACTTTGTAAGTCCAAAGGAGCAGCGATTCTTAGGAGTTAATCTCTGTTTCAGTTCAGCGTTGGTGTCGTTGTCTAGGTTGACAAAGTCCTCATCGACCTCATAGTTGTAGCTGTCCATGGTGACGTTTTGTCCAAGAACTCGTCGTTCAGCTTCCTTTTTAAATGACAGTGCTCTAAAAAATAAAACTACGTAATTTTTTTCCAAACGCAAACTAAAAAAAAATTATAAAACTTCAGTTTTCCGGAAAAAAAAATTGACTTTTCAGAAGATTTTTAAGTTATTGAAAACCATCCATTAAAAAATCATTATTAATGACGTTTAACATTTACAAGAAATCCAATTTTGACGTCCATTAAACATTCTATACCAAATGTCACTTCGAAAACTAATGGCGTTTTCAATTGGCAATCTGGAATCAGAAAAAAGCATTCTCAAAGCGTTCAATTGGGCAAAAGTGACAGTTCTGATTCTGAAAAAGAAGAGATTTCTCTTCTGGATTTGAAATCAGAAGCAAAAACAGAATCACTCACACATTCAAAGATTTTAAATGTCACACTTCATAAATGTCATATTTTTTGAATTAACAAATTGTGCGAACTGTGAATTGATTGCTTGAATTAAAATTAAAATATAAAAAAATGGAAAATAATATTGAAAATATCTTAACAATTGTTCCTAATTTGTTAGAAACATTGTTGGAGTCGTCTTCCTCATCTTCTTCCTCAAGTGATGACAATGCAAGTGATGCAGTTAATTTTTTCTTGCAGGAGTTTTCCAAAAAGCCAAGATTGCAAAACTACCAATACAGTCAAACTTCAAATTTTTCAGAATTTAGAAAAACTGTTCAATTGGCATTCTGCTTTTTATTCCAATTCCGGATTGCCAAATAAAAACGACATAAAAATCGGTCTCTAATAGAGTATGCAATTATGGCTGCAGAAACCTTGAAGCTTAAAAAAGACTGGAGGCATATAAAATATAACTTTAAACTAAAAAGAAGACCAAAGCGAGCGGTGGATCTAGAAATTGCTAGATTTTAAGAAGAAGTAAATAAGTAATTTTTTTTATTTACAAACTTCTAACTAAACGAAAAAATTCTTCGATATTTAAAATCGTTTACGTCTTTGCAACTTACGTTACGTATACGTATAAAAGCATGCATCACTAAAAAATTTATTTATTCACTTAACACCAAAACACCAACTCCTCCCAAATTCATTCAAGCCCGCACCAAAAGCATCTTTTTTTGTTGTTGTTGTACACATCAAGGTCCCCAAATACAAAACGAAAAAAGAATCAACCTCTAATGTACGAGTAGGTGCCAAATGAGGGAAGGCGTGTGTGGGTTTGCCATGGTAACAAAAAAGCAGCAGCATCAGCAGCAGCAAAAATAAACTGCATCATCCAATTACGAGCGATCTTCACGTACGATACGGATACGCCAACGTTAGAACTGTCGCTTTTATTCGGTTCGTTCAGTTTTGGAACGAGTAGTATGGTGTCGGTTTGGCAGGTAAGGTTCCGTCTGCATATGGGGATGGGTATTCGGTATATATTGCATGTTAGACCCGATATATGCCCATAGCTAGAACCTGGGGTACCTATACCTACTCTCATTGTCACTATTACCATCGATGGTGTAAATTGTCTCTCTGCCAGCAGGTCTGGGTTCGAATCTGCAGTCCAAATGATTACTCACCACCACGACGAGTTCCATATAAATATAAAGTGAGTTCTTGAGTTATTTAACAGTTGTTAGGTTTTTGCTTGGCGTTGTTGTTTCTTTTTTTTTCAAGACTTATTTGATACAAGTTTACTGCAGATGAAGACGATTTGAATAAGCCAAGTTCCAGTTTGTTGGATTTGAATATATGTACGAAAAAATCGTGTGTTTAATTAGAAAAGATGAGACATTTTTATTTATGGTGACAAGTTAGTTAAGTCTTGACAATTTGGAGCTTTACTTTTAAACCAGTTAATCTCTGCTGAGAAGAAGCATCTAGAACTTGAAGGCATCATCCCAGACTCTTTTTTGTTTTGCAATTATTGACACTTTACGGATTTAACTGTCTTTCCATAAGAAGTCGCTATATAAATTGATGTGATATTTTGAAAGATGTTTTATAATTCCAACCATTTGGACGTGTTTTGTTTTTTTAAATAAATTATTTGGTAAAAGCAAAGTACACCTACTCATTATCATCATCACACAAATATCTAACTCGTCTTGCTGTCTCCGGTTGTCGGTTGTCGGATCTCTGATGGCTGATGACTGCCAGTGAAATTCAAATTAGCTGAAATGAATTTTTTGTTGGCTTTATGGATTGTTGAGTTGTATCGATAGTCAATAAACGGTTCTATGGATTTGACTTCTTGGGAAGATGGTAATATGGACAGCTTAATAAACGTAGGTAGGATTGAGGGGTTTGGTGTTTTCTCAAAAAGGTGTTATCCGAACCAGACGATTTTATTTTTTATTTAAATTTCGTATTCTTTTGAAATTGAAAATATTTTAAGGCTACAAGTGTGTTTTTTTTGGACTAATGAAAGCAAGACAAATATTGTTCGACATCATATTCAATTAGGAAAGCTTCTAATTTATCATTTTTTATTGGAGATAAAGTTGTTTAATATTCTAGAAATTAAATCTCTGAAAATGCCAACAATTCGTAAAACATTTCAAGACATTTGGTATTGTATCATTATTAGTATGGATTACACAAGTTGTTCTGGTTCAAGGACTAAAAATACAGATGTTGTGACATAACACCATTTGACATTTATCTGTATTTCCAAAAAATTGTCACATTCAATTTAAAGAGTGACATAGGTTATTTTATCCCTGATTAAAAAATACAATGTGTTAAAATGCATGAAAACTAGTTTGAGATAAATTTAAAATCAATTCACTTAAAATTCTCTCAGTAAGTTGCATGAAACTATTCGTTTTACAGAGATGAACAGTTTGGAATCATAAAAAAGATATGTCAAAATTTGCTGCTCTGAAGTAAAAATAAAATTAAAAGTTCCTACTCTCGATCAAAACTAAGTTTCCAGCAACTTTAAGTTTGCGTTAAGGACTAGAAGTTAGGTGAGTCAATAAAATGAACAGGTGAGTCAAATTTAGGAAATTCGTCTTCTCCTTCTCTGGAACAAAAATGACATTTATCTATGACTTCTACATACATGTGAAAGGAGCAAAACTTAAAGAAAATGACAGAAAAAAGTCTCCAACAACTAGTTTCTTCAGATTCAGATTGATTAATTTGTTTACGCTAAAAAAGTTGATTTCAAAGCTTCAAAGTGACATTTAAAAATGGAATATTAAGCAAATGTCATTCATGTCATAAACTGTCAGATTTCATTAATGCCTTTGAGGTATTAGGAATTCTCAGGCTTCTGTGAAATCAATTTGTTTGTTTATTTTATTTTAAGACCGATAGCAAAACTTGTTTGACAGAGTTTGTTTTTGACAGCTTATACTCTCTGTAAATCATAAAGTCATGGTCTCCACTTTGGAGAATGACATTTACCCGAAATTAAAAGGGGATAAGTTTCCGAACTTTTAGCTGTCACTTTTCATAGTAGACACTGAGTTGGATTCAAAAGAAAAATTGTATTTTGTTGGCAATTCATGTCAAAGTTTTGTGAAATTGAAGTGTCGCTAATATATGTAAGAAGACTTACACAACATAATTTCTCACATTAAATTCGTTATGACTGATAAATTGGCAAATCTTAACCAGTTAACTTTCAATTTAACCACAATTAGAGTGCATACAAAAATGCCATCACCACAAATTGTTGACAAATTCGAAATTCCTTAACAACATGTTGTAGATTTCCTATACGCAGCATGTTCAATTTAATTAGATCGATGTCTAATGATGGCAACAGGTAGATACGACGTATCTATAGTGCTTCAGATACTCTGTATATACACACATGAAAAAGATACAAATTGTAAGTCGTTCCTGTGAATGCGAAAATATTATTAATTAGAGACGTTAGATGACTTCAGATTTTTTTCAAAATACGCGTGTGAATTTCGATGTAAGATACGTACTTTTCTTTCCGCAACGAGTTTTCTTACCACAGAGTATAGATGGCGGTTGGTGGTGGTTAATGACTCAATTACACATATTGCGGTAGAAATCACGCAAAGATACATTTTTGCATGAGTTTAGTTTTTTTTTGCTTTTTATTTTCTTCCTACGAACACAATTTTGACCGTGACATTGGATTGACGTTAAATCTAATCCCAGCAGTCGTTGTTGCTGTCTAAGTTAAGCGAGAAAGATTTTAATTACCTCTACACGGAAATCCCGCTGAATGTTCTGTGTTAGAAATTAAAACAAACCTGAAGTCGAAGGATTTGCGAGCAGAAAAACGCTACGAGCAAAGATGATGAGGATGACGCCAAGACGATGTACCATGGTCCGACTCCGACGGACGGACGGGACGACTTGACGCACGGCTTATAGGTGAACGAAAACACTTTGCTTTTTTAATGACCAAGTAACTCATTTGTGCATCTAATTGGATTGTCCTGAGGCTAATGGTGTGCATTTGCTACACACTGCACTGATGCACTGCAACTGCACTAATATAAGACGAATAGAGGTTTCTTTTTTTCTTCTGTTGACGGATCCCAAAGGACCAGGAAGTGAGAAAATAGACGTCTCTTGTTTTTTTTTTTTTTTTTCTGTCCAGGAGGTGTTACAACTTCAACATCGACGGGATAATATGGAAAATTTTGAAAAGTACAAAATAAAATAGATTATAAATGATGAGGCAATTAGTTTACATCAACATAATATTCATTCGAATGGTCATGCAAGATGGAAGCTATATTGATGAGTTATTCTAATTAGAAATCTGTCCGAAGGGTTTGAAAAATATGAATTTCTTTAGGGAAGGCATCAGGATACTGGTGGCTTTTATATCTTTCCTAGGTTTTCTTATATTTTAGAATGAATTGTGGCTATTAAGTTCGAAGTGCTTTTGCAATAAAATGTTATGACTTTAATTTCTGTAAGCATTTAAATTTATGAAATTTTTAACACTTTACTTACAAAAAAGAAATCAGAATTTTAAGACTCAAGATAAATAAAATAATGAGAAGGTTTGGTGAGATGAGTGAGTATGTATAGGATGAGTGCGGATGAATGAGGTTGAATGAGCATGTTTGAAAGAGCATTAGTGAAAATGAGTGCGGTTGAAAGGATGAGTGCGGATTAAAGAGCATTGAGCATTTTTGACAGAGCATTAGTGAAAATGAGTGTGGTTGAAAGGATGAGTGCGGATGAATGAGGTTGAATGAGCATTGAGCATGTTGCACAGAGCATTAGTGAAAATGAGTGTGCTTGAAAGGATGAGCGCGGTGCGGATGAATGAGGTTGAATGAGCGTTGAGCATGTTACACAGAGCATTAGTGAAAATGAGTGCGGTTGAAAGGATGAGTGCGGATTAATAAGGTTGAATGAACATTGAGCATGTTTGACAGAGCATTAGTGAAAATGAGTGCAGTTGAAAGGATGAGTGCGGATGAATGAGGTTGAATTAGCATTGAGCATGTTACACAGAGCATTAGTGAAAATGAGTGTGCTTGAAAGGATGAGTGTGGATGAATGAGGTTGTATGAGGGTGTTTAAACATAATGGTCCATGTTAATGATGAATTCTGAATGAATAAGGATGATTCAGAATAAGTGAGGATTAGAAAAACTCATAAAAGTGGATGAGTTCGAATGGAATAGAATGAGTGAGGTTGAATATGAAAGAATGAAGATGGGTTAGGTTGAAAAGGATGGTTGAAGATGATTTAGATTGATTTAGCGAATAAGAGATTAATTGATGAGTGAAGATAAGTTCGGATAAATAACCATTATTCAGAATGAGTGAATATTTGTGAAAATGAGTAAGATGAGTGCATAGGTGTGCTTGAATAATCATAAGTAAACTTATAAAAAGATCTTTGAAATGAAAAAAGTAAAGAAGATATTAGTGAGAAATTCTATCCATTTTCTTCTTCTCCTCCAATTGTCTAACTAAGCAAAACCAAGATCAGAAAAAGTAGAAGAGAGATAATTTGACAACATTAATATTACTAAAAAATCCTTCGATTATACTCTTAAAATTTCATAACTATGTTTTCCAGAACCTATCGTGAAAGAATGTTTGACTATTAAATAATCACTCAATTTTAGCAAATCCGTCTTCTTGCAAAAAAACAACGAAACCCAATCTCTTGAGTTCAAAGATCATTGGCCTTTTTTTTTTTTTTTTTTTTTGAAGATTTCAAATGATTTAAGGCACACATTCATCTCCCAAAAGTGGACCACAAAAGAAATTATAGTTATCTCCCAACACTAAAGCAATACAAAACTACCGTATAATTTTGGCACTTTATTTCGTAGTTAAATTTATCAAAAATAAAAAAAAGAAGATAAAACCATGCGTGACTATACTCCTTTAAATAAACTCAAAAATTATCTTTTGTTAATGGATTTCGTTCTGTTTTTTTTTTTATGTTCACCTGAACAAACATAAGTTTGGCATTGGTTCTACAAAAATAATCTGATTAAAGTTGAGCACCAAGAAAAAAATAAATGAAACAATAAACTGCTTGAGGCAATTATAACATTCATTATTAACCTCAGTTTTAGTCATATGTTAGATACGAATCAAAAGATGATAAATCGCGTGCAAAAAATAAGCTCAACAAAACATTTTTGAGGCTTGCTATGGACCAGAAAATTATTTTATTTATAGCATAGAGAATACAAAATTATCTGATTCGATTGGAATTTGATTCCCAAACAAACCAAAAAAAAAGTGAAGTTCTAAAGATTTATTTTGATGACATAAATGTGATATTTTGCTCAAGTGTCAATTCATAATAGAAGGGTTACTTTGGATTGAAACAAACCAATAACTTAAGTCATTCATAAATTTATTTCAATATTGGCTTTAGAAATATATACGGTATCCAAAGAAATAAATAAAAAATCAGTGATGTGAATATCAGGTTCGTGCATCAGCTCTTTTGTTTTTCTATGGTAATAGTTTTCGCAATTTATTGTAAATTCTTCTTCAAGCTTTCTAGACACTTTAAGCCCCTAAAACTTCTTCAAATTACCACATAAACTGGGCGGATATTTCCACACTTTGGCTACCTTCTTGTAGTCGTATGGTTCAATCACGATAATTTTCGATTTGCATTTTGCATGAACCCCAAACAGTAATTTAATTTGTTTGCCTTTTTTCCAAAAAAAAAAAAAATAAACAAAAAACTGAAATTAACGCAACAGTGTACACACCTTCAAGGCTAATAGTTGTTATATAAGTCAGTACAGCGCAGAACAGACAATATACAATACATATATTATTTTTGGCATTAATTAACATATCAAAGAGGCGAGTATGTTAAAGGTACATACATAAGTTAAAGAAGTGCGCGTGCTCGTGCAGTATTGTTTACAAATAGGAGCTAGTGTAGTCATTACCACTGATTGATCTATTGTTTATTTAAATTTGTATATTTAAGTTTGAAAAAAAAAAAAAATAAATGAAGAGGCGAATAAATTACTTAGTTTAAGTTTTTTAAGTGCTTTTGAGCATGCATTTTAAATAAGAAGTAGTTAGTTTGGCCGACAAAAAACTTCTTCCGATTGCCAAATATGTTAGATTGCTTAGAGTTTAAAAGTGATTAATTCGTGTGCTGGCTTAAAATTTTAGACACACGAGTTAGATATAGTTAAATTTAGAATAATGGATGATTTACTTACGTAAGTCTCGATTTCAAGTGAGCTAATCTTTCTTAAACAAATGCAGACAGATAAAATTAATCGAGTAAACATCAAGAACAATTTGTTTGCTTGGATTATTTTCTTAGAGATTTTTTTTTAAATTTAAAACAAATATTTGATACTTATTTATAAAACATTAATCACTACGTTTTTATTGAGCGATGAAATGAATAATGTTTCTTTTGCAAGATCCTTGCCCTTGGCGATCTAAAACTTTGTTAAATTAACTTAATTTTATTACAATAATTTTTCCACATCGAATGAAATATGAATTAAAATTCCCAAATGGAATATGTGTAAGAATATCATGTTGTCATGTACCACGCTATAATATTTTTTATTTACACAAAAGATCAAATCGAACATGAATTTATAGCTTGTTGATTTTTTTTCTTTTCTTTAATTAAATGTATTTATATCTTCAGTAACTGATAGGCATATTTTTGTGCTTAACATGAGTTTAAAACAAAAAAAGTACTAAGGTATTACATTTAAATTGCGTGTTAATAAGAAAGAATATCTGACAACGATTTTACGCGATTATTTTTTTTTTTTTCAAATTTAAAAGGGATTAAAAAATAAACACCATGGGTGTTCAAAATGCTGTTCAAGGGTCTACGAGTATTTTGCAGTTAAAATGCATGTTTGTTGGCAGTTTAGTTTCAAACATTTTTACTTCTTTTGCACAGAATGCAAATACATATGACTTTTCTCAAGATTTATTTTTGATCACACAAATTAAATTCTGAATTGCAAGAAGATTACGTATCACAGAAATTCGAGGAGCACTCAAGAATAATGTCAAATTTTTGTGGTTTGCTATCTGAAGTATTTTGATTATGAAAGAATAAAACAAAAAGCAGAAAAATAAAACCTTGAAAATTAGTTGCTCTCTTTGATTTTCTAACTGTCAACTGTCACTGTCAGATAGACTTCAAAGTAGATGTAGATTTTAAATTCAGGTTAATTTGTATTCATTTAATCAAGTCAAGATTAAATCAAATAGGCAGCATTGTTACTTTTATAATTAAACGCAGAGAAATAAGTTCTAACTGAGATCAATTCTGTTGGAACATAAATTATTATATTAATTATATTCCAAAAAACTAACTAAGAAATAGTTCAACAAAATTATAGGACACTTTAACAAAATCACTGCTCAATTCAATCAACAACTCATGTTAAATCAATCGGTCAATTATTCATTCTAACAAATTATTTGGCTATGTTCAATAACTTGCTGTTCCATAAGATCTTAACTCCCTTTTTAATGTCATCTCCTTTGCAAATTCATTAAGTATTTGTCTAAATCCTTGTCAATAAAATAACTCAAAACATTTTTGTTAAATAAAACACAAAAGTCTCATCTTTCTTTCATTTAAGTATTGTGTGGTTAAAACATTTTTTCTCTTCATCAAACTTGAAACAAACATAAAACAATAACAACAAAGAAATACCACATTCTTTTGATCTTTTTTAGATATACATACAACAATCCATGGCATAAACATATACCCCATATCAATATCTTACCACATCCTTCTAGAACCCCGCATTTAAGTTTGCACAACTTCAGCACAACTAAAGACCAAAGTCACCAAAATCTTACCGACAAACAATATACTCGTACATATATACACAGCGGCGGCAGTGGTGTCGGCGGGAGGTACACTCCTTCCTTTAAGCCTGTTTGCCCTTCCCTTATAACGTGGCCTGGCTATATACTATAGTACCTTGCATCTGAAGAAGTGATTTGTACGCAGATTATCTGTCTGTCTTGTGGATTGTTTCTTATTTTTATTTTTGTTGCGTCTCGTCTGCAGAGGAGAAAAAGTGAAATTAAAACCACAAAAATAATGAGAAAGACCGGCATGGCGCTGCTGTTGACTGGACATTGGACATCTGACCACAACCCAGACGGACACGGATCCAAGAAAGAATACAAACAGAAATATACATTGGTTTGATGCAACTCCAGTTTGATGCATCCTTTATGAAAAAAAAAGTTGAAAAAAAAAACTGCCAAAGGAACTGCTAAAAATAAATGTCACATCATTTTGTGAAGCTTGTTTTCTCGTTTGATTCTTGACATCCATTAGATACAAAAAGAGTTACCATTGCCATTCCCATCCAAAAGGAATTCAGGAATATTTGTTAGATTTTTAATTATGCACGACTCCTTGACGAGACTCGCACATGCCATAGCCATATCTTCACATAAAATAAAAGCTATTAGTCGGACTAAGTTATAAGAAGGCTTAATTTAGATATGAAGCACTATTTCTGTCCGAGTGTGGATGTGAATTTAGAAGGACAGTACCTGGTGCAGAGACTTCAGTTCTTCCATTAGACCCTCGAGGATTAAATGAAGGATAATATGAATGGTGACTTTAACAGTGCAGCGCAGCGCAGCGATGTCGTGTTTTAGTTTTTATCTCTTCACATTCTAAATCCAACTAAACTAATCCAAACCAAAGCAGCCAACATTGGAATGGTCAGAAATTTGTGTTTTCTTTTTTAATTAATTAAAATTTAAAACAACATCGCGTGTTAGGAATAAAATAACTCGGTTTGCTGTTTTTTTTTTTTTTTTTTTTTTAATTCATTTCCCCAAAGCCAAAAGATTATTTTTAATTAAAATTTTAAAATCTCTTCAGCTGACAAATTGTTTTAGTTTCTTTTTTTCTAATTATGTAAAGTAATATGTTTGTATGTAGATTTGCATTAAGAAGATTGAAAAAAAGAAGAAAATAGTGAATTGAATTAAAACCGTCCACCTGTTTCCATGTTTAGGAAGCAAAACATAAAAATAATTTAAATCAACAAAATTAATGGGAGCTATTTTCTGTGAGTAATTTATGCAAATTACTAAATTAGTTTAAAAAAAATTTGTTCTATTTTGCTTTTGTGAAATTGACTTGATGATGGGTTCATGAATTTTAAGTTAATAAAAATTAAAAAAAAAATAATAATAATAATAAATTGATTAGGTGAGATAATTTCTTGACTTAGCTTTAAGAAAATCCCGAGGAGTCATACAGAAAATGAATGATGAATAATGAATAATTTTATTTTATTTAAAATGCCTGAGGGATTTTATAAAATGCAAAAAACTTTTGAAGAGGTCATACACAACAAAGTTACAACTTCTTACACTTTAAAGTTTTAAATTTATCGAACCACCAAATTAAGTACGAAAGTCAAGGAAATCTTGTTTAAAGAAAATAATAGTCTACGTTAGATGGGTAACTTGATGACAGAAGTCCTTTTTGAAAATTTAAACATTTATTACCAAATTGGTATAACTCGAAAACAAATTATAACCCTCCAGTCCATCTTCAGCAATACTGCAAATATCCTTTAGAAATCTTTGGAAACATATCGACTGGAAGTGGGGTTTCCTGCTTCATCTAGGGCTATTGTGCATCAGGACGAAGATTAAGCAACTTGAAGTGGATCATTTTGAGAGTAATCTTTGTTAGAAATAGTAACGTCATTCAGAGTTAATGTCAATTTTAATTCAAATTTTCAATAATGTTACCCGAATGAAAATTGGTCACCATGACCTTTAATCGATGTACATATCTTTTTAGCAGGGAAGTCCTTTATAGGGAGTATGGAAGAATTATGGTTGCTTACACCATTGATGTCAGCTCTTTTGAAATGACCGAGTAACTTAAAAGAAAAGGTGATGCTAAGATTCCATTTGACTTCCTTGTACCTTACCAAAAGTGGGTTTTAGGTAAAATAAGAAATTTGAAGCAACTACCTTTCGATTATCATTAAACCTCATTCAAAAATTCAAGGTCCAGCTCAATATTCACTTGAACCCATGATATGAATAATGTTTTTGAAAATTCTAGAAACAATCTGAAAAATTTCGAAAGTCTTCTACCATATACAAAATTAACCAAAAAAACCTAATCAACAGATGCATTCAATAAACCATCAGTCAATAAATCAAACAGTTTATTAATCAAAACTTCTTTTATTGCGCTATATGAATTTCACAATTTTGCAAAATCTCCATCTCCACCAAAATCCGTTATTATTTTCCTCTTTTGTTATTTTTTTTTATTATACTCTTTGCTTTTTTAAGACAATACTACTTCTAAACTTACTAATGACTTTAATCCAATTTTGAATACCTACTTCTTGCTTGGGAAGAATAAGAAATAAGAAACAAATAAAACAAAACAACAAGAAATTCCCTGCAAAACAAAAGAGCTGAGTAACAAACTTGCTTATTCTCTAGTTTTGATTTTACAAAATTGTTTGAATGATCTAATGTCAATAGAGATGTTTTTTTTTCTCATCTCATGAGCAATAAAAGAGAGAGAGAGAGAGTATATATGTAAAACGAAACTCTTTTTCCTCCGTTATTCTGCAAAATTCCAAGAGACAGAGAGTAACCAACAACAACTATTTTTTCACACATTTTATATGAATCTGAATGCTATTCCAATGACGTCACTTTTGTAAACAAACCGCACCAAGAGATAGAGAGTCTTAAAAAACGCACGTGTTTAGCTTCCATATTGGAATCTCGGTAACGTGCAATACCTCACCTCACCTGTTGACGATATTTTCTCTCTCTCGCTCTTCGAATGGAAACTGCCCGAAAAGGTGTTTTCACCTCACCTGTTATACTTGCCGGTGTTTTGCGGATTGCGGGCCCAATTCTTACGTCATCATGTTGAATTCAACCAGATGATCCCTAAAGAGCACCATTTCACCACCTCTCTAAAAAAAGAGAAAATATCGGCTTGGTCGATGGACCTGGCTGGATTTTTATTAAATATCTTCCGCGACTCTGAGCGTAAAACCTCAGTCTTTCTCCAGACTTCGAGTGAAGAACAAGTGCTTAGTTTTATAGAGTGCCGTGTAGATAATCTATCTTATTTGATTTTTTCCTTTCCTCTCTGCATAGTGTATGTATATAAGTGGACTTGCACCAATACATAGACAAAGGAAAGGAATTATACCTTAGAAAGATATCCTCTAAGACATAAATATACCATATACCTGAATCGCGAAAGAGTCTTACTCGGTTTACCATCACTTCTTAGTTCGTGTGTTGTCTTATACTTTGTATTTCTATTTCTTGTTGACTTCTTTTTCTCGTCGTCGTTCGTTCGTTGCTGGGAATAAAAGAAGGAATTATTATTTTGTTTCTTCCATTTCATTTATACGAGAATAAAACAAGAAACAACAACAGCAAAAAATAAAAATCGTGGCAATAGATGAAATAGAAAAGATACAACGAGCAAACGAGAAAGAAATTCGCGATCCGTAATTCTGTGGCATTTCAGCCATGGTAAATGGTGAGTCGACTTCTCGGATCTTGCTTAACATTTCTTGTTCGGATTTAATAAAAAAAAAAATAAATTGAATTGAAAATATTAATTAATCTCATACTTCATGCTGAATTTTGTAATTTTTTCTTCCTTGCTTGAAATAAATTTTGTGTCGTTTTTTGTGATTAACAAAATAAAAAAAAAAATATTTTTGTGTGCTTTTTCGCTTAAAATAATAAAATCTAAAAAAATGCTTTTTCTCTAAAATAAAATAAATTCATATCTGTGGATTAATATTAATTTAAAAAAATAAATCTTTTGCTAACCAATCAACATACTTTCTGCACCTGCATCATTAAAATCAAAAATTAATACAAATTCAAAAAAGGATTACTTCATGCGATGATCACTTCAGTTTAAATTTTTATAAAAAAAATTGAAGAAATACAATTTTGTGTGAAATAAAATTTAAAAATTTTAAAAAAATTGAAAATTGTGCAATTTCCCACTTGGATTAAGTGAAATTTTGTGAAATTTTTGGAATTTTGCATCCGTGCAGCGCATCTACAAGGATTTATTCGAACAGATGCATCGCGACACAGTGGATTACGAGCGAACTGAAAACGAACAAAAATTATGCCGCCCCAACTTGTAAGATGGAATTCAGCTACAACCAGCTAATTCGCATATCCGGTTCATAAAGCCAAGTCTATATTTAGCAAAAATCGAACATACAAGATATTTTTTTTGTAATTCTGAATATCAGCTACACGCCTCTACAAATATCTTAAATTTGTAGTTTTATTTTATATTTTTTTTTTCCATTGTAATTCAGTTGTTCGTGTTTAGGTTTTTATTTTTTTTTGTTGAGTCTTGGATTATTGTGCAATTCTTCTGATGGTCTCCGGGCTTTGGAGTGGATTAACTTTAAAAGAAAAGAAAAAGACTCTGGCCTAGGTTTTGCCTTTGATATTTTATTGGAGATAAAAAAAATGCTTGTGCGCTGCATGTAGGTTATTTTATTTTTTTTTTGTAGGGAGGAAGGCAGAGTTGACTTCTCAATAATTGTATTTTATTGGAGCGAACAGCGAACTGATTGAGATTTATTTGGAGGCAGGCAAATTGCGTGCAATTAAATTAAAAACTGATGATATTAGGGAAACTGGAAAAATGAGAAAAATATTAAATTAACATGATTTATTAAAGTTTCGAGGTAACAAAAAATAGAGGAATAATTTTAAAGGATAGAAATGTAGAAAAATGAAGGAATAAAAAATAAAAAAAATTAAAGAATTCCAGAAAATAGAATTTGAAGAAGAAAAAAAAAATGGAAATCCTTAGGAAAAAATTAAAACTTTGTTATTTTTTATTTTTATAAATAACAGAAAAAATTAAGGATAAAGGGACAGTTTTAGAAGAAACATATATAATTGAGTGTATTTTTATAAAAAGATTTTTTTATTTAAAAATTTAAAAGTAATAGGTAACATTACTTAAGGTAGGAAAATAAAATTTTAAGAAAGAAATTATTTAAATAAATTTAAAAAAATAGATTTTTAAATTTTAAGAAGAAAAAATAAAATGAGTAAATTTTATTCTTTTTTTTCATCATTTTAAAAAATTATAAATTTTAATGGAACTCGTTTGATGCAGAAAATAAGATAATTTTGAAATTATTTTTTTTAATTTTCGTAAATATGTATTTTAAAATGAGTGCTTGATTTTTTTTTCTAACAAAACTGTCTAGATATTGATATAAATTACTTTTATGTATTTATCTTCAATTACAAAGAATTCCTTTTGTCTTTTTATAAATCAATTATTTTTTCAAGAATATTTTTTTAATATTATTAAATAATTTTTCTTGTGCAACTTAGTTACTGTATATTTTTTAAATATTTATACAAGAGCACAAAATAAATACAAACAGCTATGAATTTGATATATTTTATTTCTGAATACTTCTAAAATTATAATGTAGTTAAAAACTATTTTTAATTCTTTTTTTTTTTTTCTATAAAAAAATGAGTGTCTTGAAATTTATTGCATTTGCTTAATTTGAAAAACTAATATATTTCTTGATGTGAACAATATGTTGAAAAAATCTATTTGTTTTTTTTTTATTTGATCTTTGGACTGCCAAGAATTTTAAATCATTTTTTTATAGTGTTTTATTTTAAATTAGACGAGAAAGTTATTAAATTTATACTTATTTAAAATATAGTCAGTTTCTTATTAAAATTAGAAATAAAATGGATCAAAAAATGGATAAGCCAAACAAAATCAATTTAGGTGTCGTTTATTAAAAAAAATTTGGTTACAAAATTTTAAAGTTGCTATCAAAGCATTTACCAATTTTTAAGCTCAAAAATGGTATTTTTTTTTTTAATGAGAAAGAAATTTTTTTACAAATGCAATATTAGATTCCATCATTGAAATAAATTTGAATTTTAAATATTAATCAAATTTAAATATTTTTTTCAAACTTAAACCAGTTTAAATATTAAAATTTTGAATTTCACCATCTTATGCAGTTTTTAATATTTTGAATATTGAAACTCATATTCTATTTTTAGATACATTTTTTTTTGCTCAAAAATAAGAATCACAACAATTTATTTTATTTTTGAAGAATTTTTCAAATATGTATTTGAAATTTTATGTTAGTTACAGTTTCCAACTATGAATTAAAAATTGTGATTTAATAAATAAGTACAAAATCGATTTTAATTTTAAGTACCTAATTGATTTAAGAATATCCTTCATATTTTTTCTGCAAGCTGAATATTTTAAACACCGCAATTTATAGCAATTTCAAGGATTTTCAATTTTCTTTCTTTTTTTTACCAAAGTCATAAAATAAATCATCACACTCAACAACAGAGGCGTGATGTTAAAATGAAAATAGGTTTCCAGGCTTTTGTTGTTATTATACACTTCAACATGTCCTTCTTAACTTAACCAATTATGATTTCCCCAGGACTTGAACTATTTATTTTTGCGTCTTTCAATTTTTATTTTATCTTATCCTTTTGTCGTCCACTTCTCTTTGTGTTACCCTATACTACATTATTCTTTAATAACATCAAAGTACAAAAACACAACATAAGAACAAAAAAAAACAAGACAAAATGATTACCCATCAGTAGCACACATCGGCACACATCTGAACTGAACTCAACTCAACTCAAGAGAAGACGAAACCTATATAGCCAGAGTTAAAAATTCTTAACTATATTAAATTGGCTAGAGAAGAATATGTGTATGAGTTTTATGAAGCAACCAAAGAACCCCACTTTAAACGTCATGAGCACTCAAAACAAAACACAAAACATCAAAACCATTCCAACTCACTTCAAGTCGGTCGCATCAGCAACTTCAGAAATTCATAGTTTCATAGCTAAGCTAAGGTTAGGTACCTTCTTTATGTCAGACCACGGATTCGTAATTTTCCGTTGAATTGAAATAATTTCATTGGAATTCCAGTGCAATTATTGCAATTTTTCATACCACATTCAATCTGTATCAGCTAGAATTTACCATTGCCGCCATCGTCACTGCTCTTGCGTCGAGCCTGTCGTCATCGTTGGCTGTTTCTTGACCGAAGCCGTCTTGATCTTCACCACCACCACCACTTTGCCACCAACCAACCCATAGGGCTAGATATACCTACAAGAGATGGTGTATTTTGTTCTTTAATCGATTTTGATATTCCCTTGCAGTGCAGAGTTGAACAATAAAAGATTAAAGCTTTTGTGTAAAATTGTTAAAAAAAAACATCAACAACGACGAACCTGCAGGGCATTTAAAAAGAATAAAACTATTAAAAGACAGTAATTTAATTTGTAATTAAAGCGTATACGATATCGAGTTATGCTAGGCGGTGTGACAGAGTTATCTCTTTAGCAAAACATAATGAGTAGTTGCTATTTATCGACTTTTTTATGTGAAGAGGAGGTGGCGAACGATTTTAACCAGGAGTATAGGACAGGAAATTAATTTTATTTATAGACTTTAAGTATTTTGTTTTAAAAATAGATTTCTTAATGAATTACAAACTTTGAGAATGCTGGAAAACCGAATTTCTTCCCAAAAACCAATTAGTCATTCAAAATAGAGTTCGAAGCTCAGCTCTTTTGTTTCTATGTTGCAAAATCATCACAAAAAACGATTAAAATTGTAAAAATTCGTACAAAAACCTGAAGTGATCATCGAATGAAAATGTCCAGCATTATATTCACTGTCTCTAATCCTCATTCAAAAGTCAACAACATATACAAATATTAACAAAATCAAAAAAAAAAAGAATAAATGTTATCTAATAAAATATTGTGAATTATTTTTTTTTTTTTCATTTTTTATTTTCAGTTTGTGGATAAAAAAAATATGATGAATTATAATTTGTGTTCAAACAATTGAGATTAATTTATTAGAAATCGTGATTCAAATAATAAAAATAAAAAATAAGAAATATTTATTGGAAAGAAAAAAATAAAATTCAATCAAATTAACGTGAGAAAGTGTTCAAAAAATATTATTACAAATCAACACTGCCAAATTTATAAAAATAAAAAAAAACACAACAACCGGATACAAAAATAAATAGATTTTTTGTGTAAATTTTGGTTTCGAGAAAAAATTAGAAACAAAATCACACTGAATCATCAAATAAGATTTCCTGGGAGAAATGATATTCAAAACAATATAGGTAAGTTTTTCATTGAAAATAATATCCATCATCATAATTGAATTAAAATCACGCCAAAGGTCTTCATCAATTAAATTAAATTTATGACCATTTAAGACTTTTCATTTATCAATTATAGAGTTCTTTTGCTTAAGTCTATTGAAGCGCAAAAGAAGCTTACTCACTAATTAATAATATTATTAGAAGAAGAAAAAAATCATCGACTTTGAGGTTTTTTTTTTTCTATTTTTGTATATGGAATTTATTTAATACTACTTGCCAAGAACATCATCACAAGGTCACATGAATATCAAATAGATATTTATGCAAAAATGAATAAAAATATTGAAAATTCATTAATATAGCAATTACCTTAGGTTAGGTAATTTTTTTTTTACAATCGACGTTTAGCTGGTTACAAAAAGATCAAATATGGAAAACAAAGTAACAAAACATTAAATTACTAGTTAAACAAACACTAATTTGAGGTTACTTAATTGGAGAATTCGTTATGGCCAAATGCACACGTAGTATGATTTAATTTTAATTCTTTTTTAAATTGAAGAATATAGAAGATGAAGACAAAGTAATAGATAATCATCATCATACGTATTGTTTTTTTTGTTCTTTCTTTGTTTTTTGTTCTTTCTTAAACTGTTAAAAAATTTAAGTTGAATTTAATTTTGATTTATGTGGGAGGATGATTTGGATTTGATATTAGATTTTATTTCTTTCCTGACCATAAACATCAAGATGATATGGATGAAATTTTATATCCGGGTTCGGAATGGAGGTGTTATTTAATTTCAATGTTTTCTGTCTTAATTGTAAAAAAATGATTTAAATTTTCAAATCCTTTGAAAGAGTTTTTAATGTTGCTGTTTTACCACTACCATTATGCTTTTAATTTAACTACTTTTGATGTTCGAAAAATTGAAAAACTGCACAATATTGTTCTACTAATTTCCTAAACATCATAAAGTACATATTGGTTTTACTTCCTGTAGCTTTTTTAATAATAATAATTAATCATTGAAAAGTAACACTGTTCCTTGAAATGAACAATGAAAAACAACAAAAAAGACCTTGATGCAATTTTTCAATTATTAAAATCTTCTTTATGTGCGATGCAAATAATCTTGAACCGTCACCACAAAAGTAATACATCCGCAAAGACCTTCAAAAGTTATAATAGCTTCAATAAGCGTCGCCGTCGTCGTCGTCTTATGTCACATCCTTCAAAAATTAAATTGACATGAAAAAAAATAAAAACATTATGATTTATTTTTTGCAACACTACAATTCAATCATAATTCGACACAGAATTTATGAATTTATTTCACTTATTAAAAAAAAAAGAAACAAAAATTAATACCATTCCGCACCCTTACAATTTTTATGCCACACCTTATAACACACAAATACAGACATATGTATATTAATAATATTATGATCTGTTTTGTGGTTCGTTATATGAAATGATTGTAAGCTTAAGAGTCTTAACATTCGCATAAGACACAGAATGTATCCAATTCAATGTTTTCAACCGGAAACAGTCTTTTTTCTGAACCCCCACACGTTTCTGAATTTAATAAATTAATATTTAATGTCTTAATGACACAACACCAACTTCCATCAGGAAGAAATAAAATGAAATGAAAACACAGTTAATGATGGTTTTTCACAAGCATTCATTTCTTTTTCATCATGCAGCTTGACAAGTTTTCGAAAAACCCACCATCACCATTCACTTCGCCTACTCTCAAAGTCTGTAAATGGTTCGAAACACAGTTAACAGCTTTCACTGCTTCCAAACCAACCCACCTTAAAAGTAGTATATGACCGTGTGACAGTCACACACTTAAGAGAGTTACATAGATTGAGGGAGGTTGCGAGAGGGCAATAATCGCTGATAAAATTTATTTCAATTCCGATCGAAATGCAAGTGTAATTTTAGCATTCGATTCAAAGTTGGTGACCATCATGGTTAAATTATTTCACACAAAAGTCTGCACAAATCGCGATCGAGATCAATCCGTAAGGATGTCAAATGGAAAATCCAAATATGGTTCGACAAGGTGGTTGGTTTTTTTTTCAAGTTATGATAATGTCGATGATGACGATGATGGTAGAGTGTTACTTCTTTTTCATAGCTAAATACCACTTATTGGAGTAAATGATACATGCGAAGTTGTTAGGGGTCTTAAAATGGAAAAACAAGCTAAGCAAAGAGTGGTTTTGACTGAAAAGGAGCAACATCGAGGAGGACACAGAAAAAAAAGAGTGTTATGTCATTGAAATGGAGAAATTTTTGTATTAACTTGTTAACAAGAAACACGATCAAATGCGTTTAGGTGAAGAGGAAATAAAAAAGTCACAGTTCTGTGTTTAGTTACATTCCTAAACTTAAGCAATTCAATGTAATACTAGTAATCCTAGAAATGGTCCTACAGCTTGCCCTTGAGCTCAATTCGTAATTTTAAATGCGGAGATTCTTCATTCAGAGACGGTATGTGCTGTACACTTATCAATTTTTCTCACTCACATTTCTAAATTTAACTTAACTACCCTAATCGGTCAATCTATGTTTAATTGAAGGGTATTTATAACCCTTTGAGTGGGTGCATGATACCAAAAAATCATCATGAACCTACAAACATTTTGCATCAGTCCAATTTACAAAGTAGAATAATTTTTAGATCTTTCCTCTTGCTTTGAAACAAAAGAGCTGAGCTACGAACTTTCTTTATAGTTTTTGTTGTGAAATTATATTTTTGGAAAGATTAGGAGGGAGAGGGGGTTTGAGTGTGTCAATAATGTCAAAATACTATTTTTTATTTTTTTAAAATCTTCGTTGAAAAAGTGCGAAAGTACGGAGTAGGCCTTTGTGTCTTTCAGAAAATTGACATGTAAAGAGGTACACATGTGTCTCCACTCATAAATTTAGTGCACTACGTTGAACTAAAATAGCTCCATCGCATCGTCCGCTAAAAAAAACACGGATTCACTCTAGGAACCGTCACCTCTTGTCTATCTTCAAGCAAATAAGACTGCAATTAAAAGTACAGGACTCAAGACGTTTCCTTGAGGCATATCTACTTTAAATGGTAATGAGATGTAGTGACCGTTTCCATCGGACGAAATCGAATTAAAGAATCAGAAATTATACTTTCAGTAACATAAACATGGATCTCATGATGGAATTTGAATCCAATTACTGGTTATCTAATGACTCGATTTAAAATCGATTTGTTAATTCCACGAATTTTTAGTTAATCGTTTGCAGTATAAGAAATATTTACAAAAACCGATAAATTGACTCGTTAGCGGTATATTTTGTCTTGTTACTTTCAAATTACATCTTTATATAAAAAAAAAATCACCTCTTCACTTCAACCCATCCATGTACTCTAATACACATATGAAAATGAAGACAAAAAAAATAGCCAATTCCTTCCTTCAAGAGTTATGGTATAGAAAAAAAAAAAATCGATACCATTAACTGATCTCAATTGTGACTCATGATCACAGTGGCTAGTTCACTTGAACACCCAACATTGCAAAATAAAAAATAAAACCGGCTATTCACAATAAGATCGAAACCAAGAGATGCAACACAAATATAGATCCAAAGTCATGAAAAATAAGCGACAAAAAAAAAACATACATACATACATACATACATTATATAAAAGTTAAATCGCGGCTTTAAGAAAAAGTTGTTATTTTGAAAGTTATTGAACACTCCATTAAACCTGTCCGATCGACTCTATAGGGTGTGTACGTTCACTTACAATAATGAATACAGCCCCTTGTATGGGTTTTTTGTATTTTTTGTTGTTGTTGTTGGTATCGTTCTTAAGAAGTTGCCTAAGTTTTTTTTTAAGTTCCTTCAAGAAGTATTACGTTTCCCAGGTGGTTGCTGACGACCGGCGACTAGAGACGACCAACACCACCGCCTCGTCGCCGACGACAGAAGGTGAGGTATATTTCTGCTTAAATACCCTTCATGGATAATGATTATTACAGTTATTATACTTTTTTTGTTATTGCTATTAATAGCCAGCCAAAGTCGGTTAATCACAAGAGAACTTATCCAACAAACACGATTATTTCAAAGATGAATCTCAGAATCAGAAAGAAAATCGTATCTTGAAGGATTAAAGACCACAATCTTTTGGTTTTGCAGGCTTAAGAGTTTTGAGAGTAGAAGAATCTCTGAAATATTCCCACTGGTAGGGTATTTAATTGATTAAATCGACATGGATCAAGAATATTCTTCGTTTGCGTCTTCCGGCTCACCCTTTTTGTAGGTCAACCTGATGTTTGTCTTCTGAACATTAATAATGTTTTGTAATACTCGAACAACGACGACGTCACTTGAGAAACTCTGCGAACCATGAAGCAATCAAGAACAATCTAACCATCATCAACGTCAACATCGTTAGACGAAGAAGGTGCACCGTTGACTCGATGAAGTTTAGACCTTTTGTAACGAATTAAGTTGAAGTTGGGAAACCTAGCAAAACCGTTGGATGTTTTTATTTTGTATATACAAGTATAAGCATAACAACACCAATTTATTTTTGTCTATTAATTACCCAACAAGATCTTTAAGGGGAACTGAGTATAGGAGGATGTTTTTTTTTTTGGTAATTGTAACTGTAAAACGAAAATACCCACAAGAAACAGGAAGATCAAGCCCATGAAACCATCATGGTTAAGATGCAAGCAAAAGATAACAAGTTAATGGTCGCTTTCCAAGAGATGACCATTGATAGTGGTATACAGAAGTGTACTTCACTTTGAACCCTCTGTAACTTACTTTGCATATACAGATATTGACACCAATAAAAATAATGACTAATGAATCTAATGATCTAATGTCTTCAGGGGATAGTGACCTTTTCAAAGTAACAGTCAACAATAACAACAACAACAACTAAAACTGCTTTTTTTCTCACAAGTCTAGTCGAGCAAAATATGAAACTGGTTTAGAAGCTTGCTGACGATGATGATAGCTGAAAAAACAAAATAAACTTGCTTTACCCCCACATTCAAGTAGTTTTAGCAACTCAGTAAAAAAAAGCAAAAAAACAAGAAAAAGTTTAACTAGAGGTCGAATTGAGCATATGGATAAGGTTGAGGCGGGTTCGAAGAAGTAGCATTGCACTTTAACAACGACGCCTATGAATATCAATTTTATATCAATCCGGATCCGGTTAGGTTGAAATTGCATTCAAAATATATCGTCATTCAAATTTGTTAATCAAATCAAAAAAATAAGCCTCCAAGCCAAAATTTTGAATATTATAATGCGCATTTTAATACTTTTTTTTTATTTTTCTTTAATTCATTTCTAATTGCTTTCATGCGTGTATTATAATTTTATATATATTTTTTTTATTTTGATGAAAGAGGTGTTAAACAATTGACCTTGGCAAATTGCCCATGAAAAATTGTGTGTTGTTTTTTTGTGATATGCATTGTTAAGTTTGATAGATTACAATATCGATCAGATTTATTGTCATTGCTTTGATTTTGAGGGGAAGGAGGACGCGGTTGGGTTGGTTTTGTTTTGTTAAATGGCAATAATTCAATCAAGACAAATGAATATAATAATCTTGACCTAATAGAGTATTATTTTTGGCTTTATAGAATGTCTTAAGGAAGTTTAAGACAATTCATTGAATATTTCTGAAAAGTTTAACACGATATGTTTTATACAAGGTGGTGCAAAAATCTTTATTTCGATGATGTGACAAATGTCAGTTTTGTGCTGTCAACTTCTTATAAACTTTTTACTTCATCTGTTAAATTGACAGAATTAATCGAGGCCGAAATTGTTTTTTGTTGCTCGTCAAATGAAAGAGCTGAGATGAGAACTTTTAAAGTATTGTTGGAAATGTAAGCTTTAAAAGCTTTTATGTTGTTGTCATTTTTAAATTGATAAAAATGTGGCATATTCTCATGAAAGTAGAGACTTAACTTATGCTGCTATCATATGTTCTTTCTATTGTTAAATTTGTCTTCCCCATGTTCTTCTGTCTACAGTTAATAGTTTGTGTTGTATCACCTGATAGCATTTGTCGATAAAGTGCAGTGGCTCCACTCAAAGTAGGAATCTTATTTAAAAACATTACTCAAATGTCTTTACCAATTTAGGTTGAAAATATGGATGCTAGCATTCTTACAAAATTTAAGGAATTTTTCCTTATAACTTTACCTAAATTTTAAATAATTATTTAAATTTAAATTTTAAATTTATGAATCCAAATAAGTCACACCCCACTGTAGGCAGTTTTACATTGATAGCTACGTCTAAAAATTTATTAAAAAAAATAAAAGGTCATTTAACCACAAAATTCTCACTAAATATTAATTTATTATTAATAAAAATGCATTAAAAAAAATTTTAAGAAATTTGTGGAACTTGTTTATTTATAAAAAAAAACAATATTTCGATAAATTCATACTTATTATTTATTTAGCAAAAATTTCACCTTGAACAGATGTATTAATTAATTTTCAAGGTCATTACTTGTTTGATATTTGGCATTTACTTCTTTTTTTATATAAAAATAAAGAAACTATATAAGAAATCAAACTTGAAATAACCCAAAGGTTGATTGCTTCTTTTAATTTTATATACATATAAAATTCAAACTCGAACGATGATATCATCGTTTTTTATTCTTTTCTTGTGTATTTGCTTTTTTTTATATTTAAAATTTTATTGATTGAGTCATTTAAGTAGGTCTTTAGGTTATAACAAATTATTTATAATTGTTATTTTTTTTTTCCACCTCTCTTGAACATTAATTTCAACTGACATTTCTAGATTCTAAATATTGAATTAAAGAATAAAAACAAATGATCTCATCTAGAATAGAATGACCTAAATCTTATCTTCAGTGAACGGACATTGATGGATATGCAAATATAAAAGCAAATGAACAGTTAAACATCAGCAGCGACTACTGAAACACAATATATAAATAATAATTGATAGATACCAATACAAATTCAATCCAATACATATATCTGAGATTGAAATGAAGAATAACAGAGAGATAAATATTTCTTTTTATTTATTTAAGAAAAAAAAATGGAAATATTAATCAACTTAATGTTGTCTTACAGATTTTTTTATTAATTTATTCTTTTTGTTTGTTTCTTAAATTTGAAATCGGTCAAAGTTCGATGGACTGTAAACTTAACTCAAAGAGATACACAAAAAAACAAACAATCTAATATAATTTGCTTTAGAACAGAATTAAAAAAAGATGTAAAGAATTTTTGTTTGTGTTAAACAAAAGATCTGAGGTTAAAACTTTATTTTGATACTTTTTCTCTTGAGATGATTTTAGAGTTAGATACAAAATTTTTGTGATTCTTTTGTTAGCAAGAGTTCAGTATTACAAATTGTGCAAATTAAACCCAGTACTTAAAATCTACAAGATTAGAGTGAGACGTAATTTCTTATTTCACAAAACCTTTTTACTTGAAACTTTCTTAAAATAAATTCAACAAAAAATGATGAAATCGAAAAATAAGTTAAACTTTATGCTCGATTAACACGTTCTTTGAGCTTTTTGCTCATAAATCCTTTCGTCATGTTATCCAACAAATTGATTAATTACAACAATCAATCAATGCACTTCACATACCTGCATAAAAAGGTATCCTCTCTCACTTGGACCATATCGAACAGAGAGTGTCGGTTGGACATGAACTACTGCATAAATTCGTAATTAATTTAAAGAAGAAACAACAACAAAAACAACAGGAACAAAAAAGAGAAGAAACAAATTAAAAGAATTAAAAGTGAGGGTCGTTAACATTTTAATCGCGTCTGACTGCAGGCAACAAATAAATCGCTTTTTAAAGGATATATAACCACGAACGAATAAAAAACAAAACGTTAAAATAAAGGGAAGTGTGATGATGTGAAGAAAAAGAAAAGTATAAATTTCAATTAATTCTTAAACGCTGATAAAAATCATTTCAATCTAACAGGATAACATTTGAAGAAAATTAAAAGGTAATAACACAATGTTTTACTTAATTTAAACAAGAATTTGAGCTTGTAAATAACAAAATTTTACGGATTGATCCATTCTTGTTTTTGAGGACAAAATGATGTCATCCAGACTCAGTTTGTTACTGAGGGATTACAGTCAAACCCGATTTAATTCACCTTTAAACTTTTGTGAAAACGCCCATTAATTGATAATTATATCTAGCTAAGATCAAAGTTGAAAAATTCCTACTCATATTTTTCCGTTTTTGTTTTCAATTCAAAAAATCTAAGAATTTGAAATTGTTAATGACATTTCCTAATCTACCCGCTATTCATTCAATCATTTAAACGATTTTACATAGGATCCTCCAAGACTGAGCTCACATTGTAATTATCTCGATGATTAACCCTCACAGAATGAGTCAAGAATTAATTGACAAAAATTAATAGAAGCAATTTATTTCGATAGCATATTCAATTTATCTGTTTCTGTAATAAGAAACCTTTTATCTTCTATTTTTAACCAAACTTAAGATGACCTAAAATGTGGAATTTCGAAAAAGAACTTCTTTCTAAGTGAAGTCACACACATGATGAAAATTCCAAAAAACAGAAGAATCTAAGATGAATATTTATCCATATCTATACATTAACAAGTTATCATCTTTGCACAGGTTGTTTTACCAGTTAACGACGAAAAACCAGTCTCACGGCCGCTTCGCCTTGCCGGCGCATGAGTCTTAATACAAAAAAAATAAATAAGAAAAAAATATGTTAAGAGTAGGTGACTTCTTGTATTCATTTTCACACATAATGGTAACTTTTAATGGGTTTGTTCTTCAACATATTCCATTAATGCTTAAACTGCGCACTTCACACACACACACACACACACAAACACTTGCAATCTCACATTTTACCATACAAAAACCCGGAAAAGAAAATTCTTTCAAGTGAATTTTCTTGATATTATAGTTTACGATATTAAAGCACTTTAACAGTGATAGCAAAAGAATAAAGTTGGTACCTACTACTGGTTCGTCTATGGGGGTCTTTCTTTGCACACTTTTTTGACGGAATATTTAAGTTTTTGTTTTTGTTTTTTATTTAGCCAAAAGGGGGAAAAAAATAAAAAATCCATGCGCTGCACTGTTGTCTGCCTGAAATCAAAAGAGCTGAGCGACAAACCTTTTAATGATAGTGATTGCATTTAATGAATGGAAATTCATTTTTTGTTCGTCTTTTTTTTTATAAAATTATTCTTAGCATAATGTTGGCACTCTGTGGCGATTTTTTTTTTTATGGAAATTTTGATGTTGAGTTGAGAAGAAGTTAAATTTGCATTTTTTATTCAATTATATAAGTGCATACATACAGTTTTTTTTGTACTATATTATTCAGGGTAATAAAGGATCATAATGCGAGTAAAGGGTCTGTGGAGATTAATAATGGTCATTTTTCATGATTGGAAGAATTGACGTTGATAAAATCTGAGATTCCTTTTTTTTTGTTGTTGTTGTTATTTTTAATTCTTACCTGTTTGCGAAGGGATGAGTTTTTATAAAAAATTGTAATAATGATTGAATATTAGCTTAGCAGCTTAATATTAATCAAGAAGAGAAGACAAAAAAAAACATGTTAAACTGAGGTCTATTTAAAAGACTGGATAGACTTCTTCAGAACGACAGATTTATGGAGATCTAAAAATATACAAAAATTAAGAACGGAGTTATGAAGGATTTTCAGATATCTGGGGCGATTTTTAGACATTTGCTGTGGTTAAAATATTCAATGTCATCCTAGCAAAAATAGTGACAAAGTTAAATGTCTTTAAGAAGTACATGCGACCAATTTTAATCTTAGATTCTTTGAGCAATTAATTCTGTTGGGAGATTATTAAACAATGCCCTAAATTTAACCCAAACAAAATTCTTTTTGTCTCTTGGATCGTTTGTACGATTGGGTAACACCAAAATCTTCATCTTCATGTGCTAAGTGAATTGAAGGTTAGCACTTCTCTTGTTGATTGCAAAAAATGTCACTCTTCAAACTCTTTTCAAATAACAAGACAATAAAACAATCTTCAAAGTGTTAAGCTAATACCATTTAACCTCGTAACGTTAAGTAAATTAACAAGCAAAATCGGTAACCAAAAACCTTGCAATTTGCAAATGCAAATCGTCCTAAACAAAACAGAGGCACTAAAAATGTATTTATTTTATTCAATTCACATGCAAAAGCACAAAACCGCATCATCCACAAAAATAAAAATAAAAAAAAAATAAAATAAAATCTAAAGCAATGTTTCACTTTAAATTGCACACAAATTTACCGACTTCTCTTTACTCACAAAAGACTTTCTCATAAATTATGGATTTTATGTGATGTTTCACACAAATTTATTTCAAAAACTTGCTTTAACATGACCTCAACAAAATTCTTCTTCTTTTTTTTTTTTCTTTTCTGTTGTTGAAGAAAAGACACGTCTTCAGAATATAAATCTATAAATTTCCTTGCCTTTAAAAAGACTCATGACAAAATAAAAAATAAATCATCAATTTATATTTTATTTGTAGGTCAGCACAATTGTTCATTCATATAGAGATATCTATAATCTAACAATAAATCCTTATGGTCTAACTTAACATATATAAAAACAAATTGAACACTGACATCATAATCTATCTATCATCATCGATACAAAAAGATACATAGACACGTAGATACATTCATACCGATTTAGACTGCAAAAACAAACGAAAAAATAAACAAGAAAAACCGCCAAACTGTCAACTTAACTTATTACGGATTTCTTCAAAATTCCACTGATCATTTGCATTCAAAGTGAAGTCAAGTATCTCTTCGTTTAAAATATGAACAATCTCAAAGATACAAATGTATAGATACACAGATAGCTATATAGACCCTCCGTGCAATCCGTCAGAGCGCGGGTCCAGTTATATGAACGAAAAAAAGTGATGTCATAGATATTTTCGGTCTAAGTTGTGTGCATTTGGATTAGCAGTAAAAGCTTGCCATAATATACGTAAGTGTCTATCTGTGTGTGAGTGTTTAATGTATCTTCTAAGACTGTATGTCGATCGATATACATTTGTGTTGAGAGACTGATGTATAAAAAGGCAGGGAGGTGAGGAAAATCCACTTGAATTAAATTTCAACTGACGTTTACCTTCCGACACTACACACCACCAGTTCCCTCAGCTGGCGCTGCTGGCTGTGTGAGTGAAGCTGAATTTGCAGTCAAAAGGAAATAAACAATAAAAACTTGGCCGATCAAAAGCGGTAGATGTCGAGAGATACACGAAAAGTGGTGAGCGCCATCCACCAGCACCACACCACCACGGTGGAATTATTTCACAAAAACAAAACCAAAAAAAAAAACCATGGCGGCTTAAAGTCGACTGTCTTAACAATCGGCATGCGTAGGCATTGTGTTCGCCCATATATATCTAAATCTAACACACGAAAATATATCGTATCTGTGTGAAAACGTCTTAGATACTTTAGCACTTGAGATGTATAACACTTTCAGCCAAAAGTGGTATACTGGTTTTTTTTTTCATTTCATTTATAATTCGTTTCGTAGACACTTTGTGAAAGAAATCACTTTTCAGCTGATTTCGTTGGATGAACTTCAATCTTGTGTGGAAACAGTCGATCAGTTGATTCAAAATTGTTCGTTAGTTCGTTCAGTTGTCGTGTCGTGGTACGGTGAACGCTAAATCGAGTGTAGCTTTAGCAGCCATTAAGTAAAAAAATACAACTAAAAAAAAAAACGTAGATTGATTTTAATTGTTTGGCTTAAGCTACTTATCCGTTCGTTCGTTCGTCATTCTGTTGTAATTTTTTGTATTTGTTGTTATTCGTCTCTTTATTTATTTTCAATATTGAAGTTGAGTAATTTAAGTGGAATTGCTGTGAACCAGCTGGTGGTGTAGCTCATCGCAGGCTTTTGCATGTGGCGCTAGTTTTTTGCGTTCTTTTTTATTTTTTTGATCCAATTGTAATCGGGTGTATTAGAGTGTGCTAATCGCAAGCCATATTATACACCAACAACAACAGCAAAAAAAGTGTGTGGAAAACAAAAAGAAATACAAAAACACATGCAGGCTTTAAAAGTTTTAATAGAAAGTGCAAATGTTGGAGTTAACTAATGATAAATAAATATAGGAAAATTGTTGTTAAGTAAGTAGGACAACGTGATGTGAATTTAATTTTTGTTCAAATAACTTCTGCTAATCCAAGTGGAATGATTTTTTTGCATTTTGTATTTTTTTCTTATTTTATTTTGATTGTAGAGTATACATTTTAATTTAAAATCTAATCTCACACTAGGAGTGATGTGTTTTTTTTTTAGAAACAAATTAAAAAAAAAAAGTTTGCATGTCAACTCTTTTGTTTCGAATTTGATTTTATTGAATTTATGTCATTGAGAATTATTTATAAATACATATACTATTAGGAAGGGTAGTTAAGCATGAATACTAAACAAACAGACAAATTTAAAAACAAGAAAAACCAGAAGTTTGCACGTCAGCTCTTTTGTTTTTTATTTTTTGATTATTTTCGTAGATTTTGTCTCAATAAAAAATTCATTGTAATATTTGAATGGTTTATTTTTTGATACGAATCATGATAAGAAAATCTATTGTTTCACTGATTTCGTTAATAAATTGGTATATTTTATACTTAAAATTTATAAAAATACAATTTCAATTATGATTAAAAATGTTTATCCGTTATAAATACAATATTTATGATCTTTGCGTGTTTTGTGAAGATGATTTTGAAGAAATCAAGATTAAATACTGAAAATTCATTTCATGCTTATAATTAAATGTGCGTGTAAATGTATTAAATTGCGTGCGGTCAATATCAAACATTGATTAAATTAAAACCGAAAAGAAATCAAGTAAAACTGAAAAATTTAATAATTGCAAAATTTCTATATGGCATTGAAAAATGTGAATTCTTGTTAAATTACACTTGGTTGAAGATATTAATCAAAATCTTTCAAGTAGGGTATACATCAGTTTTATGCTGGTCCCTTAAACCACAAGAAAACATTAAAAATACACGCCCTTTTCCAAAAATATCCATGATTGAGGCAAAAGAGGTTCAATTAATTTTTGGTCAGTATAACCCTAAAATTATAAATAAGAAAGAAAAAAAAAATACGCCTCAAAGTTTAGGTTTAGATGTACATCCTTCTCAAAATGAACCTTAAATTACTTGGAAACCCTTCGGGCAAAAAACCCCTGAACCAAGAAACAATAACGCCCCCTAGATAAATATAATATTTTTCACTTCTAAATAATTTTTCTTAAATAGAAGTCTTCTAAATGTTCTGCTGAGACCTTAACCTCAGACATTTGGTTAAGTCACTTTGATTGAACGTTGATGAATGTAATTTAAACGAATCAGTGATCATTTTGAGACTCTTAAGTTAGAAGAGTTCGAGGGGTCGCAGAAGCAATTTGTTGACTCCTAATTGCCAGTTTCTGTTCTGGTCAGAAAAATATATATTTGGTATTTTTACTGTTCATGTTTAATCTTTACATTCAAAATTATTTCCCTCATACTAGAATAAAGAAATTTAACAAATTTAATCATTTATTTGTCGGTTAAAAGAATCCCAAATTCTAAAACACCTTCGAGTTGAGATACAAAAAAATCTGTCAAGTAAAATATTCAATATTTAAATACTATTTCCATCTGATTAACCAACTCATAACCTAGAAAACAAAAGCAAACAAATCAAAAGAAAAGAAAATATACCTACTCCTAGCTGTCTTATAGCTGGTAGAGTGGTGCGGTGTTAGTATATGTTTACTCAACCTTCAATGTGACAGTCGACCGTCAACATGCATCCCATTTAATACCATCATCATCTTCATCATCATCATCGTCATATTTTTACACTCATGACTGGTTTGTTTTTTTAAAAGAATACGAAGAGGAAATATTAAACAAAAAAAAAAAAACAAAAAAAACCGTAGGTATACATTTATGCGTATTACAATATAAATAAAAAATTCTGAAGGCGTTCACAAACAACATATTAACGTCTAGTTAAAAACTTCAATTTCTTCATTCAACTCTTGTGCCATCGCTTATAGTTTTTTTTATTTTGTTGATTTAGCACTTTTTGTTGTTTTTTTTTTTAAGTAAAAAATTCCTAGGTATTGTATTAAATTTTTATAAACAAAAGATACGCATCTTTTGCAATCCACCAAGTAGGTATAAAAGTACCTGCGAACACCCCTCCTTTACGCATGATACATCAATTCATTCATGAAAAATTAATTATCTGCATTAATTAAGAGAAACGTCAAGCTTGAAAAAAAAACCACTACAAGATGCATCCGCAGATGCGTACCTTCATACGTGCGAGGGCTGACAAAATCCATTACAAAAAAAAAATGTATAAAGAAAATGAAACTTGCATTCGTGAAGTTCGTGAATAAGATAATAGTTGACTATTTTTGTGCTTCTTCTCGGATTGAAAAAAAAAACACACACACACACAACAATACACAACCAAAGAAGCTGGGATTTAAAAAAAAAAAGTGACCATATTGCGGTCAGTTATTGAGAATGAAGATTTCACAATTCCAATTAATTTCACAATCTTATGTGAAGTCAAAATGTTAACTAGGTAACACAAATCACATGACCGAACGACACGACGACGATGACGATGGCGACGACACGATGAAGCTATGGGCGCAATAAAACGTGGGTGCATTTTGTGGGTGTAGGACGCAATTTGTCTTCTTGTTATGTTGGTGCAAATTTTTTAGTTTGAGGCATGAAAAAAGAAACTTGAAAATCTGAATGAATTTGGAATAGTAAGAGAAAAAGTATCAGTTTATGGATTTTTTTAAGGACCTAATCAACTCAGCCGTAGTGTAGAAGAGGTGTTTTATTTGCATTTACAATTTGCTTATGAAAGTTTAACCCTAAGGCAGTAAATGAGTTCATAGCAAAACCAAAAATCAAATAAAAGTTCGAACCTCAACTCTTTCATTTTCATATAAAAATCGGAATTCAACTCAAATTTTCAACGAAATTTTAACTTTTTGGGATTAAAATTCACAAGAGATCTCTGACCTTTGTTTAAACTTTCGCTTTCTTTTAAAAATACCAAGAAAAAAAATAAACAAAACATGCTTTCCCTTCTAATACCGCAACCAACAAACAAGCAATTATAGTTCATTTCATTGACAATGCCAACAAAAATTCAAAATCAACAAAGACACACAAACAAAAAACTTCACTTTTAACCCTCTGTACAGTATGTGTTACAGTTACACACTTATTATTTAAAAAAAACCATCACCTTCGTCGTCACAGCGTCGTCGTCGTTGTCGCTTCTACCGACCCACTTTGTGTGTGATGTGACATTTGAGAAGAACTGCCATTGTCTACTCCTAGCCAAAGATAAATATCGTCATTTGAACCCATGGATGCTGCTGCTGCGCTCTTTTGTTGATGCATTCAACGCGACAAAATAGAAATTTCTCTATTCGTCCGTTCGTTGGGTAAAAATATGCTTCTATGAGTTTTTCTTCTCGCCTTGATGTGATATTTTTGCATCTTGAATTTGTTTTTTTTTTTTTTCCCTCAAGTATGTGAAGGTGATAACAAAGGAGAATGATGCTGGGAATAATAAAAAGTCAAAAAAGTGTATTTTTTGTGATATTTTGACTCTCCCCAACTACTCGTATTTTGTTAGCTCAAAATGGCCAGCAATACTCGTGTGTATATGGAACATTAAGAAAGAAGCAAACTTTCACTTTATGCCAAAGTAAATGGTTTTTGCGCACCATTATACTCACCACACCATAACAATCAGCAAAGCAGCAGCAGCGGGCGAAAATATACGAAAAAAGATAAAAAAAAACAACACAAAAGGAAGTATAACGAAGTAAAATATACCAAACAACTGAATGATTTAACATCATCAGAGTGCTCCTTCTTCTGGCTGGTTAGTGTTGGCATAACAGTATAGTTACTGCTCTGTGGTATGGTATATGTATATTAACTTAACCAGTTAAACCAGAATGAAAAACTACCTTTCGTTTCAAGGTTAATCAACTTCTTAAAATGGTATTTTCAAATTAAGTTTAGTTCGCAACTTTGCTTGCTTCTAAAAAAAAAATAAAATGAATCATACCATCTAACCACCAAACATTTGACCAAATGTGTTCAAATGATTTTTTTCTGTGGGAAGACTATAATTTTCTGGAAATTAATCTAAGAAGGTATGGCAATTTCAATAAATTACCAAACCACGCATCTGCATCATAATTTATTGATTAAATTCTGTGGGTGTAATGAAATGTCACCTGAATTTTTCGTGGGCGATATACATACTTACACAAATGGTGTTTTATAATTGTCATGATTTTTATTTTTTGTTGTACATGTTTGCCAATTTCTTTGCAAAAAAATAAAATAAATCGATTGGTAACAGGGAGAAGAAAAAATACTTTCACTTATGACCCAAAAAGTCGTGATCCAAACCACAATATCAAAAACAAAATTCACAGCCGAATGATTTGGTAACCTTAATTCCATTCGTGCTGCAGATATATTCCCTTTTTTTTCTTGTCTTACTTCCCTTTTTTTTTGAGCATCATAAAGGACATTGCAAGTTGAAGGCAAGAAAACGAAACAAAACCAAACAATCCACGAAAAAAAAAAAAAAATACATTCATACTCGTAAATATGTGTCTGTTGCTCGAATTAAAAACGAAAGTAAAATTTCAGGTTTTTGGCCATTTTTTCGATTTAATCCAGCTGCAATATGACCACAGCAACAAGTAGTAACAAAATTCTCAAAAAAAAAACTGATGTCACGATTTGAACAGAAACAAAAAACTTGCTACACCTTTTAGATGATAATTGTTAAAATACAGTTTCATCATGACCAATTATAGATTAAATGGAATATTTTTCGACAAATAGAGATTTCATAATCCAACTTTGATATTCATTTAAGTAATTAAAACGAAAGAGTTGAGGTCAGAACTTGATTTTTTATTATATTTAAGTTTAAGTGCGGCCGGTATATTATATGGACTTGTTTAGCAGGTTGGTGTTAATTTAGGCAGAAACAACATTAAAAGAAGAAACAAATAATTTTAATTTTATTTAATTCCTTTTAAGTTGTAAATTATCACCCAAAAAAAAAAAACTTGATCAGAAAGTGAATTGATTTTGGCAAAAAAATTAATATTTTTGAATAAACATCATCTCTAAAAAAAACATTGGTTGAGATTGTCCATTGTTCTGAAAAATAAGATATGCTTTTCTGGTTTTAAAATATATACTTACAGTTTCAAACTTTATACAGTCAAAATAAAAAGGAAGAAAATCCACGATTGGAATTAGATTTTCTTCCACACTTAAGTTCTTCCCAATTATGTAAACAGTTAGAAGAGCATCCTCCACCTGCTTTAATTCCTCTTTCCCTTTATAATTATGCTTTATAAATCTATGTATTTATGCTGACAACCTCAACCAGTTCATCATATCAATCTTATAATCCCTTTACTAACAAGCAACGTGCAATGAAAAAGAATCTCAAATCATCATCAGAACTTAAGAATTAATTGAGATGTCTACAGAAAAGAAGAAAGAACTCTTCTAATCTGATTTATTCATAAGGTTTATTATTATTATCTAGTTTTATTCTTTACAAAGCACCTTAACACGCAAACTATACTATGTAAGATAACAAAAAGTTCGTGCGTCAGCTCTTTCATTTCATTCGTTCTTTGAATTTCATCAGTCTCTTGTTAGCCACTCGTCTAAAGGTGGGTTGTTGGCTTGTTTCAAAGAACTCTTTTCACAGGCAATCAATTATTTATTATTATGAGATATGTTCTTTCTACCGGAAGCATTTCACAACACGCATGTGCGTACGATTTTAATTTATATACAAAAAACGAAAATCAATATAACGACGAAGACGATATTGGATTTATCCGGCGGAAATAATCCATTGGTGGCAAATGTTTGGTTAAAAACACTTGACTTTTTTCGATTACATTGTTGTTGTTGAAGTTTTTTTTTTTTTTTCTTTAAAATTCAAAATGAATCATCAAATCGTACATTACCAGTGCGATGGCGACGAACGGAGGCGGACAAAACAAAAAAGGGCTCAATTTAATCGTTTCTGTACATTATTCCTACTTAACCGTTTGTTTCTTCTTCTTCTTCGTCTTCGTTTTGTGGATAGTTCATCCATCCCAAGCCCATCAATGACCAACGACGACCACGACCACGACGACAAAGACAACACCAATGTCGCCACAACCATCATCATCATCATCATCAACATCATGATTGGACGAGAAGGAAAAACATGACAGGAATATCCAAAGAGTTCATTTCATCAGGCTGATTTGGTGCCTTTTTTACCTCCTGCACATACGAGTATTACCTCATGCCGGTCGGCCGATTTGAGAGTCTATCGGGCCGAGAGGGTATAATGGTTAAACGTACTTTACGCTTACGCTTTACTTGATGGTTATAATACTTTGTATGTTAAGCTTATAAGGGGGTATGTTAATTTTATCAATCATCATCATCATCGTTTTTCTGTGTCTCTGGGTGCGAGTGTCCCCATCCCCATTCAAATGATGGGCTCTTGGGGCTTTGGCTCGATTGGTGTTCACTTGTCACAAGCCATCAATGTCAATGGACTCGTATATACCTTGTGGATTTACATACAGACAAAAAAAAAAAAAAAAAGACACAAATCCCATTTCGAATTCAGCCATTTTTGGTTTACTTCTCTTTTTTTTTGCATTATAATTTAATTCCTTATCCCCGCTTCAATTCAATTTGAATAGAAGTCCCCATACGAAGAAGCGATATATGTAAAATATCATCATCATGAATAAATCCACCTGTTTTAAGGGAATCTTACACTAGCGAACGGTGTAATAAAATTCTTTAATCTAAGAAGGGTGTTCAGTTCGGTTTGGTTCCATGGTTTTTGCTCTATCGACGATCTGAGATTCCACACACTTGCATCAGAGGTTAGGTAGTCCGCATTGGCACAGAGAGAAAGAGAGAGTGAGGAATGGTTATAAAAATATTAACTGAAGAACCAAGATAATATTGTTATTAAAGAATCTCTGCATCCCATGGAAACAACCATCCAAAACTGTACACACTTGGTCAGAGAGCACAAAAAAAAAAAGGAGAATTAAATTTATTCAATATTCCGTCCGAACGTGCTTGCGGAATGTTTTTCCTCTATTTTTTGTTCTTCTATACTTCTTTGGTTATGAATAACAATAAATGTCACAGACACCACTCTAAGATGAACAAAAAGGAAGAAGTTACAATGCAAAATACCAAATACAAGAACTCTGCGATGATGAGTTGTTTGATTCAATATTTGCTATAGAATTCCTTACCATGTCCATAAAGAAGATTTTTCTTTTTTTTTTTAAGAATGAAGAAGTTTTATCTTCAGCAGAATGTTTATGCAAATTGTTAGAGAATTATCGTGATATTTATAAATGATGTTCCCGAGTGCATTGTGCTGTGCATATAGAATGACATATTCACAATGGTATAAGGTATTGCCGCATGTAATTGACAGATTTCCTTGAAAAAGACAACGACGACGACATCGACAAAGAAGCTGGGAAGATGTTAACAGAGAAAAAGAAATATCCATCAGATAGATTTTTGGTTAAATTTAATTAATAACTTTTGTTAAATTCAAGAACAAAAATTGAATCCGCAAGACCAAGGTCGACTAAATTTAACACTTGTTAGCCAAAAGCTATAATCGATTAAATTTCTGTTCCGGATTGAATTACACGAAACACCAAAAAAAAGATAAACTTCTTTGTTCATGTTAACAAAAATTGCAAAAAACAAAATGGTACAAAGGTAATCAAATTACTTAGCAATAGATTATAATAATGGATTAATAGATTTGAGTAAACGTTATGGTAATTAATCAAATTTGAATATTTTATAGGCTTTTACGACTAAGGTTATTGAAGTTCATTAGAAAAGATGTTTTTGCGAAGGCCTAGATATTTATTCTTTTATGAATTGGAAGAGTTAAGATAATTGCTTATGACCTTAAGTTATAGGTTAAAATGTATCAATTACACAAAAACTTAAATCTTACTAATTTAATAAATTAATCACAATTTAACCTAGTAACTTGTATTAGGAGTGATGATCTTCCGGAATGTTTATGATACTTTAGTTACTTCCCTCCTTCTCAAGGTTATGAAAACCATAGTAGATCATCAGAACGGTCTTGAGGAACAGAGGATTTTTAAGACTATTACTGGCATGATATTTGTACTTCAGAATTCTTGCCATTTCAATGTTTCAATGGCATCTGATACAAATTACCATAGAACTTATCTTTTTAAATATGTACGCCTTAGAATCTGCACTTCCTTGAATCTGAAAATTACCATTTAAACTATTCCAATTCGAGTTTGAAAGTCACAAAATCAATTCTGATGGTTTGCCTCAGTGTTACGTTTTGTCTCCATGCCTTGTTAGCAGCAAACTTTTGTCTATTTCATTTCATTATGAAATATTTCTTTAAAGGCAACTCGTGTTAATATATCACATTTTTGTTCGTTTAGTAAATTTCATGACTCATTAAATCTTTCGTTACATTTTCTTGAAACCATAGCCAAAGCCATATACAAACTCTCGTATGCTGTAACTTATTATTCATAAAAGACCATCAGGCTCGCTATAGCCGGTATATTGAAATATTAACCATAAAACCACTTTCCGCCTACCATGCTACACACACATCTAAATATCTAAGAAATTCACCCAACACAACTTCTTGTTTTTTTATGTTCACCAACAAATACATATAATAATAATAATAAATAAGAAGAAAAAAAAAATCCGCCTATATTTTCTCAACTTAAGCCCACTCACATTTACCAAAAGACCAGAAACAACAACAACCAACAACGATGTTTTAAAAAAAAGCCGCATTCACTGTTTGCATATGTATTTAGAGCCACTCTCGCTCGTCTATCTTTTTATACAAGTGACCTTCTTTTACGTAACCACACAATATTATTACTTCAATGTTGTAGAGCAGAGCACAGCCAGCAGTGGCAGAGTGGTAAAGTGGCAGAGTGGCAACAACACACCCCACCTACGTGCAGATATTCAATTGAGATTATGTATACCGCATATAATCTCATATGGCGAGACTTAAATGAACTGAATTTAAAAAAAAAAAGAAAAAAACTCGTCACCAAGTTGTATTTTTTTTTATTCATAAAATAATTCAAGCCCCCACATCCAATAAACCAGTCGTCCTTCAATGTTATAGGCTTTGGCCAAGAGAGGAAGCAAGAAAAAAAAATGTAAGCACTCATTTGATATTCAATTTGGAAAATAAAGGTAGCTTTGTGGGTCTTGTCACAATCACCACCATCATCATCATCATTGAGACAAATACGGCAACTCCAACAATTAAACCCAAATTGAAGACCACAAACAATTACTTAATCGGATACGGTTTGCATTGCGACGACGCGACGCTAGCCACACCACCGCCTTCAATGTCATAATGTCATCATCAAAATGCACACCAATTGTACATCTGCATCAGGATCAACTTCGACATCGTATATTTCCTTATACTCTCTGTGACATGGAATACATCTATTTGCATGCAACATATGTTGCAGCAGCTTCACTCCATATTAACACCGTAAAATCAGCATTGATTGTGTTACAGTGATTTGATTATATTTCTTTTTTTTTTCGTGTTTATTTTTATTGCGGTCAGTAGTTTTAACCGCAAGACTCACGACGACGACGCGACGTCGAAAAAGAATACACCTATAGCTACCTGCATCTAAAAGTGACGGAAAATGGTAACACAAAAGAAGCAATAATACAACAGCAACAACAACAAAAAAGACATAAAAACAAAAAAATAAATCGCATCTTGACGGTTTTGGCCTTTTGTATATATTGCACATTGCACAAATCTACGCGAGGCGCATCTTCGCATCTTCGCAACTTGGCGAATAAACGTTTTCTGCCTGCTAGCATCGTGTTATGCTGATGCACAAACAAACGAATCATTGTTTACTTTTTAATTGGGGGAAATAAACCAGACGAACAAATTGGCAACAATGTGTTCTCCTTTTAACTGTTTTGTTATTCTTTTTATTGTTGTGGATAGTATTTCCACCCGCCCGCCGCGCCCCTCATGTCTATTTGTTGGTTGTTGTTGTTTTTGTTACACGTGCAAGACTTATGTAGATTTGTGCGAGTGCATAGCCAAGGTAGTCTTGTTTTCACATAGAGAAAGACACTGCGGACTTCGATATGACCTTTATACAATTCGACGACGACGACGGGTTTGTATGAGTTATTTCCCGACTTAAGTGGCAAACACCCACTTTAAGACTTTGAAAGAAGTTCAGATTTTGTCACTGGACACGTAGCGAATGACTTAATCGCCCACGTGGTAAATACAAAAACAACAAGAAAATAAAATCGAGTTTGCTGCTCAGCTCTTTCGTTTTATTTCATAGTTTTCAATGAGTTTTCGATGTGTTGGATGACAAATTGCAGAATTTTTTCAATTAGTTCCGTTAAGGGGTTTAATTGGACATTCGTTCAGTTGAAAAAATAAGTGTGACTGTTTTGAATGAGTTCATAATTAGCGTGAATAATAGGGAAACGTGTTTTGGACGATGGAATTGAGGCAAAAGTGTGAAATTTGACAGTGATTGAAAGTTAAATGCATAAATCGATTGCAAGACTAGGTATATATATAATTCTTTGTCGAAATTGCAAGTCCTTAAAAGTTGAATGCACAGTGCAAATGTTATCTGTTTTTTCAAACCTTAGAAAAGTTAAGTTGGAATTTTGGCAATGTAGACCTTTCTAGAAGAACTAAGCTGGTGTTAAATCAGACACTGCATGTCTTTTCTTAGTAATGACTCATAATTCAATTCTCAAAACTCATTTAATCAAAAAAAAAAACACAAAGCAAAACTCTAAAAATATTATTTCTATCATAATTTTATTTAAGGACACAAAAGAGTTTTAATTAGCAACTTAAGACTTGAATTAATTCTAAGAATACTTCAAACTAGTTTATTCACAATTAAGCCCAACATATGAAATGACAACATGTTTTTATTTTTGTGTTTCTTGTTCCCAAAAAAAAAAAAAACAAAAAGGTAACAATTTTTTACCATTCAAAGCTAAGAAGGTTTATGAATTTTTTATTTCTCTCGAAAAGACAATTAAAGTTAATACGTGATTACACGCCAATTGCTTTAAATACAGTCCAGGACAAGAATTTAAAAAAAAAGCGATAAAAACACTTTTCTTTTTTTAAAAAAGGCGCCAATTTGTGATTTTTGTTCTCTGATTTTTTTTATTGTTGTGCGAATCTGCGAAATCTGTAACTGCTTTTGAGAGCTATAATTATATACTATTTTTTTGTTGTTGTTGCTGTGTTCTTCTATTTTACCATTCGCAAAACCATAATGAGTGTAATGGGGTGATAAAAGAAAATGTTAAGTGCTTTAGATAGACCAAGTCAAAAAAAATAATAATAACAAAGAAGAAGAAATACAATGATGATGGTAAGATACGGAGACGCCCGCCTTCTCTGCTGTTGAGTTTCTTGCAAACGCCTTGCTTAATAGTCGGTGCGGGGTATAGAGTGCAAATATACACTCAATTTGGACACATATAACACACAAATTGAGTATATGTTATGGCCCTTTACCATATGAAGATACTCTACCCCATCATCGGACATAACCATCTTCTTCTTCTGCTGCTGCTGTGTTCTTTTGAATTCTTCAGCAGAATCCTTGTTGTTGAATTTTTTTATTTTTTTTTTTTGTATTTTAAAATGATTCCTAAATGATATGATACAAAGTTTTCTTATACAAAGATAGGACATATACAAACCAGAACTATGAATATAAAAATAGATTCCTTTTTGCTTGCGGCTTATTTACAAGAGTGGTATCTGGTATTCCATGATGATGGAAACTCAAAAGAATGTCCTTAAAATAGAAGAAGAAAAAAAAACCGAATGATATTGCCCAAGAGAAGACGAAGAATATCCTGTGGGTGTGTGTCATTGTCAAAGAATGACACTGCAGCCATTACAAAATTATGTATATTCCCTTGTCTTGCTCTTGGGTGTATGTCTACCTAAATCGATTATGGTTTCTGTCCTGTTTTTTTTTTCTTTCAATTTTTAACTCAGAAAACCACAAGACAAGCTTTAACCACAAATTGTAAATTAGCCAAGTTATATAGGATGATGATGATGATGACCACAAGAAAACCATGCGCGTTCCTTTTTGCCAACAGAAGTGTTTATTGTTAAATTGAAGATGAAGACTCACTTCTAGGGGATTGCATTGTTTTTGTTTTTGTTTTTTTTTTTCTTCTTTCAAAAAATAATAAATTAATGTTGACAGTTGGACATGTTATATTGTGCTGGTGTATTTTTTATATCATCAATAAAAACGCACTGTTTTCAACACAGGAGTCACATTTAATCGTCCGTCGTCGTCGTGGACTGAATTTAACATGATTTCAATGTGTCATGGTGACAAATATCACAGACGAACTGCGACTTGCGAACAGCAAGTGAAAGTAAAATTTATTGAGTAATCAACTACTCGTGTTGACGGAGCGACACAAACAACAACACAAAAAATAAAATTGCAACTGTCACGCATTAAACTCAAGTGGCTTGTAACTTTCCATTTTGGCAAAGCTCATAAACGATGACAGTAAATTTCTTTTTATATTTCGATTGACAGGCGAAATTCATTAATGTGGTTAAATGCATGTTAGATAATGATATACCTACTCAAAAACCTTACACTGTTTCCAACTGTCAATTTAATCATGAAATTGATAGAGTACTTTTTTTTGACAGCTGACCAGTCAGCGGAGACGTTCTCACATGTCACATATCAAGTGAAGATGAGGAAGAATTTTTGCTGACAGGAGTATCACAAAAGTTTAAGTTACTTTGAATTGATACGTTTGATTAATCAAAGCCGGTGTTCGAGTGATTCGGTGTCAAAAAACCGCACTATTTTGTACAGCGAAATATTTTTTACTTTGATAGTTGTCGTCACTTGTAGTTGAAGCAGTCGACTTAGTGAACCAATAGTGTTTTTGTAGTTTTGATCAAAATGTTTTACAAAATTTGACTTTTTCCTTAAAAGTGATTGTTACATCCTTGTTGATAGTTTACTATATTGGGTAGATTTTTGTTCTGTCAATTTCCAACGTTCAATTTTGTAGAAGAAATTGAAGAAAACGTTGAAGAACGTTTCTATACTTCGGAGATTGATATGAATAAGTTCTCTAAATTTGTATTCTTACTATTAATTTTTAATAACTCATAAAAAAACATGTTTTAATCAATTTTTCTTTATTATTTTCAGGTAAGCACAAACAGATCCTTGAACTGTCTCCTATATAAAAGTTTAAATTAAATAAACCGCTCATGGTAAGACAAGCCAATAATTTCTTGATTTTACGATTACTCTCTCAAAAAGTTCATCTAAATCTCGTTTAAAAAAAAAAAAACTAAACAAAAAATGTTAAAAACATGTAACTTAAAATCACCAACTTAACCTTAAGAGTCACCGTCTTTTCTCTATACTCCTGGTAACTGGTGATGATGATGCTGATGACATTCCAGTAATACAACATTTACTTTTCACTCTAGTGTCTGATCCCGCAGACCCTCGATTACAATACAATTCCAAGAACTTACTGTTGTGCGTTGTGTTGTCGGAGAAACGTTTGCATCCCCACCATTTTTTAGTGTATTTACTTTTAATTTCATTTCAATGACAAAAGCATTAAATAGAACCAAAGTTAAGTGTCCATTAAAGAAGAAAAAAAAAAAAACAACAGAAAACAAAATTCAAGAGTGACGATAACGATGCGGACAAACAAAAAATGACAAAAAAGGGCACAAAAAGGTTACTCGCTGGCTAAATAACCTCTTAACCGATTAACCTAACTTTTTCGTCGAGATGATGGTTGAAGATACAAAATGAAAACAAAAAAAACCATCAAACTGAAGATGCAAATATTTGGAATCTTTTAGTCACTTACAAACAAAATACAAGTACTATTCAAAACACACACACTCATACACTCCAAATTGACCATGGATGATGGTTAAATATCCCTTGCCCCATCCTACATCACTTGCTTGCAAGTCCGCACCAACCAACCAACCAACCTATGTTTAAATCTGACATGGAGGCTGATGTTGGTGTTCCTTTTTTTTCTGTTTTTCTTTTAAGTAAGGCAATTAAAGTGCAATAAAATTGTATCTTATGCCTAACCAGTTTTAGCACATCTGGTCTACGAGCAGAGTCCTATAGTAGGTATCTTCCAGGGCGAGAGCCTGTGCCAGAGGTTCAACAACTTTTCATTCGATAAGTGAGCAGTTTTCATTGCAAAATGAAAAATCGAAGAAAAAAAGAAGACGAATCACTTGCACCAAGTGAGTTCTATTTTTTTTTTTTTTTTTGGTTTTGTTTTTGTTTTTCAAAATTCAAACAGCAAAAAACAGAACGCTCGGTGATCCATCATCATACACCAGGAATATCATCCTCTCATTTATTGGATCTTCTGCCTTTTATTTTTCAAGGAATCCCTTTTCCTTTTTACTCCACTTTGGTTGCCTGGTTTTGCGAGATGGTTAATTAAATCGAATATCTATCCTCGTTATAATGGTATACACTCGTGTATGATGATGGTAACAGCATTCAAATGACCGATGATGGTATAAGTAACATACTCTTCGTTTGCCATGCCACATATGTGATATGATTTAATGTGGCATAACCAAGTCGAACGGGTTCCAACGGGTGGTACCGTCAAACAAAAAAAAAAAAAAAAAAAAAAAACAAAAACTAGAGGAAAAAAAGATTGCACTAAGTCATGCAACAATGTCAGCTGCATGCTTCTACCTAAATAATGGTGGCGGTGCCGTGTGGCGGCAAAAAGATCAGCAAATAAGTGTTCATCGTGTAAATCCAGTTATTTTTATCCTAATCACACTATCATTATATCTCTCCGAGCATCCTTCCGCCAAAGAAAGCGAACCGATAAATTAGTTGCAGCAAAACAAAAAAAAATCATGGTAGTGTTCCATTGAAGTAGGAGAAGAGAAAAAAAATAACACAAAAGTTGCAACTAAGTTGCAAAACAATTGTTGTTGTTGTTGTGTTGGTATGATTAGTTTTTTATTTCGATACAATTTATAGGAGAATTTCTACAGCATGAGAGAAAGTTTGTGACATGTATTTCAATAAATTAATTACCACAAAACAGATGAAACAAAAAAGGCATTCTAATTTTCAAGTTCGTAGCTCAACTCTTTTGTTTTAATTTCATTTGAATGATTGAAAATTAAACTTTGCATTATATTTTATTCATAAAATTTACACAGATAATGGCTCTTATTCGTAAAAATTGTAAAATTATGTAAAATTTAAAACTAACTTTAGATTCATTTGCAAAAAATTCAAATAACAATTTGGTCAATCACGAAATGTAATCGTAAAAGTGGATTTAAATAGGATAGAAGAATTTCAGGTTAAAATGTCTTGATTTCTCGATTTAATATTTCTCCATTTAATCACATTCAATAGATTTTTAACGCAAATTAGGAGAAATTCAAATCACTTAGCAAAATGCTCAATTCCATTTAATCGGATCCAGTTTTCAGTTTGCATTGATATATTTTTATAGAAATAAAAGTCAAACCTGAAATGGGATTAAAAATTCAAAACTTTGTGTTTTGAGAATCATGTTCTCCTTTTTTTATTCTTGATTCAATATTCGACCCTTACGGTTCTTAAGATTCTTCAATTATATCTCTATAAAAAAAATTCTCACACTTCTTCTTTTTGTTCAGTACCAGATCTTAAACTGGAAGAAACAGTTATATAACCCGCTGCTGGTTTAAATCAATAAACTTTGAAACTCACTTAACTGCTAAATATCATTTAGTTTTTTATCTCAACAAAAATATCGTATATAAGTCAATTACACTCTGACGGTCCATGGTAAAAAAAAATCCAACAAAAATCAATAAAATATTATTACTATTAGTAAAACTGGAACTTATCCAACCAGTTTGCATTACTCTTTTCGAGCTGTGAGTACTACTTCCCGGGGCTCATCTTTAAACATTCACCTTAATCCCCACATCTTTAGCGGACTATACTCGTACCTAAGGAGTGTTATATCATCAAGCTCTATTCGTACCATCTCATAGACCAATTTTGTTGTTTTTGTTTGTCCAAGTCCATGCCAAACCCCATTCACCATGATGGATAAATTATTATTATTGAAAGAGAAAAAAATCTTCAAGTACGTAGGTTACGATATAAAAAAAGAAAAATAACTAGAAGCGAATCATTTATATGCAAAGAAATAAAAACAAGCAGATCAAACCTTGTTCTTCTTCCTCGCCATAGTGCGTAGTCATTTTCGTTGTCGTTGTGCGTCGTTTTCTTCTTCTTCTTCCACCAGGAAGTGTGTGCATCGTCATCGTCTGTACATATAGAATAATTCTTCCATGAACAACTATCTCTAATTATGCCAACGTCAGTCATACAACATTCTATCGGTGAACTTCAAAAGAAATCATATTTAACCACACTCACTGCAGCCTAAGAACGAGAGAGGGGAATAAAGAGGGGACTTATAATATTCCTTATAATTTGTTTCCATCAAACGTCAGAGATTATTTCAATGACAAATAGAAAGAAAGAAACAAAAATTTCAATTTCCGTTTTCTACTTTCAAGTTCGTACGACAACTCTTTCGTTTTCAAATGATTTTTATCAGTAGAAGCAAAGGAATTTCATATTTGGTGAGGTTAAGCAAGGAGACTTCCTTGAATTATAATTCTGAATGTGTGTCCAAAGGATACTATATCTGATAGATCAAAGGTTTTCCAATAAATATATGATTTCCGTTAGGGAAGGAATGCACACATTACGAATTCATAGCATGTTTTTTTTAAGGAAAATTGTCCTTTTGTTGAGTGTGTCGGGGGGCAGACATACCTGCGACATAGGTACTCGTAATTTTCTGACACACTTCGCAGACAGGTTATTTTTATTTTACAAAAGAATACAGTTTTTTTTAAGAGGAAAAAAGGTCACAAGTTGGTTTGTAACTCAATTGTGCAACCATCACAATATACACTGTATACATACTCTTCACTTGTCTCTGTCTATCTGTCTGTCTGTTTGGGAGAAAAACATGTCAAAATCTTTATTAACAACTTGACTATCAATAAAAATTGACAAAGACACTGAAAACCAACCAGAAGCTGCAGGACCATAAATAAAAGTGAACTTGACAGATACCAAAAGGACCAAACCAAAAACCAAACTGCACAAAATGCGGCGTTTCTATAGTATTGATGAATCGCTTGAACGTGAAAGATTTTAATTCCTAGACTTTGTGATAGGCTTATATGCTTCGCAAGTGAAGTTGATCCTTCACAGACATACTTGTATACTAAATTTTGTATGTTTTTCTTGTTGTAGTTTTTCGCAGACAAGAAAATACAAAGGAGAGTATTTATGTTGTGCAAACTAGAAGAAGAACATCGGAGAAAAAAAAAACTCTCTGAATAAAAGATTTGTCTGTGAGCAAAATCGCCTTATTGTTAGTCGCACCCAGTTAAAAATAATAATAATAATAAAAATAAAAAAACTAAGAGAAGAAGATGACGAAAAAAAAAAGAATTAAATAAATAACGAATAAGACGAACTGGATGCTTGTCAACCGCGACTTGTCAAGCTTCTTGTTTGACATTGCTTGCACTTTGAATTTTTTTTTTGTTGCTTCTGAATTTTACACAGTATAATCCCTTTTGTGTGTGAGTTTGTGTTTATATACATATTTGTATGTCTTTCCCAAAGGGATTTTACAATTTTTATTTTTAACTTTTTCACCTAGCTATACTCGTATGTGATTCTATCCCACGGTATATACGATGCAGCAATCTTTGTTGCCATTTTTAGTCAATTTAAAAGCAATCACAACAACATTCCATCTGCAAACAGTAAATTTCTTTTAACATTTTACCATGTTCCACCCGAAAACGTTAACTCACCAAAAACCCAACAAAAAAAAAGAACACAAAACACTCGTAGTTAAACAAGTACCAGTGTTGCACGAATAAGAGTTCTTTTCTTTACTCGTATACCATCAGAAGAAGACAACAACTTACAAAGAACTTAAACACGAAACTATCTTCTCTATAACACAAACACCAATTGGAATATCCCATTTGTATCTGTTTTCTAGCTTTCTTTAGAGTGAGTGTCTCATACTCTGGGGTCTCTGCATTTTTCGCCATTGGCATCAAAATCTAACTGTTAAACGAAGTTAGTTAGCACCCACGGCTAAGAGTTCAGCGCCAGTTTTAGCTCGTTTGAGTTTGGTTTCGGTTTTTTTTTTTTCTTTCTTTTGACTCAGGAGTCCAGAGTTGCAGCCATTTTTCAAGAACTCTCTAACAATCTTATGCATTTTATTTTAACACACAACAGCAGCGGTAGTTTGAAGAGTTAAAGATTTACAAAAAAGATATTGGCGCCCCAATGGCAAACAACAAGCAAAACAACAACAACACCACAAAAGTAGTGTAATGCAGTTAAGTTGAAAAAGTTCTTACCAACAGACCATGATCGTTTAAAGGAGTGGAACTTTATGTACTTTCCAAATGGTTGCCGCAGGCTATTTCATTTCGCAATTGAGAACAGATCCAGTAGAACTGTTTTTTTCGTTCTTATTCATATTAAAATGTTGACTACCATTTTATTGTGTATGTTATAAAAAAAATATACGATTAAAGTTATGCGCAATGTGTGAGGTCTTCAGGAGATAATTTTAGGTTACAAAGTCAAATTATATTGTTCTTAGTTGTAAATATAAAAAAAAATTAAATCCGGATTTTATGATTTTCTAATAAAAAAACGTAATTAAAAGAAAATCTATTAAGATTATAGAGATCGGAGGGATTATTATTGACTTGTAATCTTTTGGAGATAAAATTTAAGAATTAATAAGTAGAAGAGGAGGAGTTTTTATGTCTGTTAAAGACTTTCATAAAAAGTAAATTAGATGGTAAAATTTTATTTTCACAGAAGAATAAAAGTGGTCACAAAAATTCGAAATTATGTGTATAATCACATGTTTTATTGGAGATTATAATAAACATTCATACCACAAAATAGGTCGCAATAATTTAGTTTAAGCTGGTGCAGTAAAAATACTTAATATCCAAGTTAATAGAATTGAATTAGTTAACTTTAAAGACTCTTTAACCATTCGGTTCAAGAAAACCATTTGAATTGGAAAATCTACCAGTTAAAAACATAATAAATGGATATTGATAAAATGGTAACATTAAGTCTTGTAGTTCTGATTTTTATAGTCCTAATTAAATCACTATTTAAGATACCAATCTTCACGGAATGTCACTGAATTAATATGTAAAACCGATAAGACATTAAATATCTCTTTTTAAAATTACCGACACGTTTTTAAATTTCCAATTGAGATTTTCATGCCTCACTTGAAGCTCAAAAGTGCATATGTCACTGATAACTGCTTTGCATGTCAATTTTATCTTTATCTTTAACTTTTCATGTTCGGTATTTGTCCTTCCTTGTCAGTAATATGTTTGTTCGTCAATGACCTTGATATGAATACTGGAAATCAATGAAATTCAGTTGAGACTGTTTTTTCCTCATTTAATCCATAATTTCCAATAAAAAGATTCACAAAACTCAAAATCAAGTTCGTAGCTCAGCTCTTTCGTTTTTCTTTATTTATACTATTGGTTTTTTTTTACATTTTCATCGAGATGGTAATGAAATTATTATCTTTTAGAGTTCTTTGAACTCATTTTAACATCCAACGAACAGAAAACCCCAACAAATGCAACTCTATCGCTTAGCAATTCATCTTTATACCAATCGAATGAAAATTATCTCTAAAGCTGTCAATGTTTCACAAAAGTCAAACAAAAACAAAACAAACAGAAAAACAAAAGTGCATAAATACATCAACCATCACATACATATGTATACCCTCTAATCGTCTCGTTTGAAAGACCAGACCATCGAAGCCGGTTAATTAATTACTCGACTTAATCTTCCTATCAATTAACCGATAGTCAATAACATGACTTAAGTTATTTTCTTGTTTTCTTCATCGTTTTTTTTTTTATCTTTTGAAAAGTCTTTGGCAAGTTAAAGTGTATGGGTAAGGTTTATTTTTGTATGTAAGTGTGTCTTAGTTTGTTTAAATAACTTTGAAACTTTAATATTCTTCAATCCATAAATACCTTTTCAAGCAAACAAGACTCTAAAGCAAAATGTGTAAAAAAAAAAAAAAACTATCCAATCTGTCGCTTTGATGGTTGAGTTTTCTGCGCCGGTTTGGCAGCGCAATGTTATACTTCCTGTATGTAACTATATGAGATAGTTTGAGTTATTTTTTTTATAACGTTGTCTTTGCTTTTGGTGCGTTTTCAAGTGGAAGAGATTTGTGTTGAGTAACCATAATATGGACAAGAGTATAGCTGCATAAAAGTTGATAGAAATGGAACACTGATGGAGAGAGAGGAAAGGTGAATAAAAGTAATCCAGATGGTGTTTGAAAGGCTTGCAAGAAATTATATGGTCATTATTGACAAAGCAAAGTGCAGAAACAAAGAAAAGTTTAACACAATTTCTTTGTCTTCAAGATGAAAATATTCGGCTGCACTTCTTCGTACAAATTATATATTGGACTTATTGAATGAAACTAACAATGGCCAAGTTTGGAGTGCATAAATTCCTATTGCATTCACATGATGGTCATGGTTGGAATTATGTATCTCTTCAACCAAACAGCCTTCAGCACTTTTTGATCCAACTCATACAAATTGTGTGCAAATGTCCATCTCTAGCACACAGGGCAGGTAAATGTACGAGTATATCTCGATCTCGAAAAATGCAATGCAATGCAGTGCAACATCCAAAGCAGGGTCTCTCTCTCTCAATATTCACATTCACGTAACAAAACTTGACTGCATTTTCCATAGATACAATTACTCGTATACCTATCTATGGTCACTTCACTTCCATAACATTATAATATCCCAGAAATGCACTGCACATCTACATACATACAAAGATCGAAAAACTTTATATGCATTTGATCTGTCTTGTTATAGTTTCGATCTCACATGATGATATGTGTGCCACATTTAGAGCCACAACCTCAATCACCATCATCAATCATACCCAGAGCCAACTCTCTATTGGCACCTATGTAGCTCACATACTGACAAGATACAAGATACAAAATTCAATCTATAGATACAAACATCAATAGTATATGAGATACTTCATCAAAATCCAAGTATGGGAAAGTTATGGTAACAAATGTAGTGCATTTCCGAGGGTCAGGGAAGACAGACAGATATAGATAGATAGATGCAAGATACCAAGTTAAGTAGATGCTAGATGATGATGATGACGATGATGGTGATTACATAGGAATACCTTGTATATAGGTTGGTTGGTTTGTTAGTTGGTTTGCTTGGCATTACCAATTGCAGATTTATGGTTAAAGGTATTTTTGCGTGGGGATGTTATGTGTTCGGTGTTCTTGGCTTATTTAGATGATTTTATAATATGAACTTGCTTTGAATTGGGATGGAAACATGGACATGTGATGTTTTTACTTTGTTTTTAATTTGATCTAGTTGATTTACATCATGCTAAGGGAATTATTTGAATGTTATTCAGATGATGATGATGATGAGACTGCGGTAGTTAATTTTATGGTTAGATCTATGAGCACTTTAGGAGGTATAAGATATTCGACTTGAAAAAGGGAAACAAAATTACTATTTTTAGTATTATTGTTTTCTTAACCTAATTTAGAAAGTTTTAGATACTTTGTTGCTATATAAGTCTTCAGTTAAATAACTCTTTAAAATAAAAAATTAAGAGAATAAGAACCGCTATAAAATAATTAACAAATAATAAAATTAAATCCATAAACTTTTGCTTGTCTTCAAAAGGAAGAATTCTTCTTCTTTTGTTTTGTGGCTTTGTTTTATCTGTTGGTTCCAACAAAAGACCAGAAGCTTCATTTAATTTAAATTTTAATTTACGACGCCGACGACGATGATATGAAGTTGGTTTTTTACGGTCAATTCGTCGAGTGGTTAATGATTCATTGTTTAGATTTAATAAATAGAAAAACAATTAAATTACCGTAAGGATTTTTCAAGTGGCTTTATAAGATTCCAGAAATTCATTCATCAATTTGTAGTCAAAGAATATACCGCTGGTTGGTTTAATAGACATCCATTAATGAATAGGAAACCAAGGTCATTGAAGGCAGGTAGATTTGTGTTTTATTGTTAAAGAAGTTAAAGTGATTTGTAGAGATAACGGTGCAAGGAATTCCGCAGAATGCTATCATTCTTAAAGTCAAAGTGTTGGCAATACTAACAACAAACAGTTTGACAGCAGCTGACAGCTAAAGGTTAGTAAAGATGGAGCTCTAAAATGAGTTCTCAGCGATATAATTTAGCAGCCAATTCTATGTGCTCTTATTTTTCTGAATTGGTCTCCTTTTTTAACAGTTAAGTATCAAAAATAAAGAAAGTCAGTGTTACCAGCACCATATTCAAACCTTTCGGTAATCCTAGAACACCATTCATCTAAAACGAAGAGTAGATGACCATTTTTATCTTTGTTTAAATTCTTCCCTTTTTGTTATCACTTCTCGACAATCTAATGCGGATAAAGGTGTTCCCTTTGAACCAAACTCTTCGATTACACAAATAAATTCTACTCGTTATTTAGATGGCGGCTATTTCTTGTAAATCAGAAAGTTAATTAAGTGATCATGAGAGATGATTTCTGAAAGCTATTAAAATCGTGGTAATAGTCTTTTGCTGCAGGAGTTTTTTTATACTACATACATATATGTATGTATAGTACCTCTTCAACAGAAAGGATAATGGATTTGTTGAGATGAGTTACATGTGATAAACAAAATGTTATTTCCTCTCTGATGCGTTGTTTCTTGTGGTTGTTTGTTTTTTTTTTTTTTTGTCTTCTTGCAATGTGCGTATAGACAAAATCGCACACACTTTTATTCTCTCAATCTTATAGTTCCGACAGCAACAAAAATAGTACAAAAAACGCACCTTAAACTCGCCCAACCATACCGCAAGCCACAACACTCTTATATAGGTACCTTCTGATGATGATGGTATGATAACCATCACACATGCATGCGGCATAAAGTAGCTTTGGCTAAGGGCGAAAAACACGAGTCTAGAGTTATGGCCGTCACATTTTTTGTTGCTCAGCATATATTTTGTTTAAAAAGAAACAAAAACAATAACAACAAGAACAACAACTATGAAATGTTAAAGATTTTAATCATTTTTTTTTTTTGTGTTTATGTTGTGTTTGTTTAAAGAAGTAGTACCAATATGATCTTGAGCAAAAGATGCCAGAAATGTTTGTTATGTATTTTTTTTTTGTTTCAGGAAATTTATAGTGAAACGCCCATATTTTTGTATAAAGAAAGTTTTACCATCGGCTTTGAGCGAAATTCATTAGAATATTCATAGTATAGTTAACCTCTGATGATGGTCTTAGTTTTTGAAAGATTATTTGCATATATTTGCTCCATGGACGGAATCACTGGTGCGAAAAAGAAAAGGATTTCCTCCTCCAAATAGCTGGTAAGGCACGCTGCTGTTTTGTGTGTCTTTATATTTTTGTTATTTTTTGTTTAACTTTTTTAACGATGATCTAATTTTGAATTTCTCTCCGATGGTTATGAAATATGGGTATTGTTACGGATGTGGCTCTGAACGTAAGGAATATTTAAGTAATTTTGTTTTGTTGGTGAAATCAATGAATTGGCCTTAAAAAGTTATAAGAAAATAAAAAACTACGTGCCTCAAATTTCTTTATTTGGAATAACAACCAAAACAAGCTGCTTAAATAATTCAGACCATGCAACAATTTGCAAAAGTTTTATTATTTTTAAAGAGTTCATAGTTTGCACAGAATTCAATGTTACAATTTGTTCAACTTTCTGTTACTCAGAAGTTGAATAGATGATGACTTAATACACAACCTTGTGGTGTACCACATTTGAAATGTTCTTGGTGTGTATAATATTTCTTCTTTCAATCCTGAATCTTTCATTTGTTCATTGAAAAATCAAATCAAAACTATAATCCTCAACAGAACACCCTCTCGAAACAAAAGAGCTGAACTTCGAACTCTATTTAAAATGCATTTTCTCTTTGTTGAATATTTATTTATTCATATCACGAAAAGGTTCATTTCGTCATGAATGAATGATTTTTACACCAAAACTGACCCTCAAAACTCACAAGACAAGTCATCTACCTTTCAGAGGAGTTATTTTTTTTTGTCAATTCCAAAAGCAGAAAAGAAAGACAAAAATCAAAATCACTTTGTGAGACCATAAGACACTCTGATTAATGTTGGACTTTTCACTTATCGGTCAGAAGAATATTTCGTTTACACGTTGTGTTTTTTTTTTTTCTTTTTATTCACACCTTTTATTATGAGGATGGTGTGTTGCTGTCAATCGTGAACTGTTCACAGAGTAGCGACTATAAGTCACTGCTGGATGGCGTGTGAGAAAAGGGATTGTCAATATCTGCTGTTTGCGAACTCGCACTCTCTATGACAAAGAATAAGAAGTTAAAGAACAAGAAGAGTGGTGACGGCGCGGCGGCGTGTGTAGACATATTTCTTTGAAACTTCTTTAAGCGAAATGTCATTTACCTTTGAACAATAATAATAATAATGTAAGGTGCATGGAATAGGATTTCTTTCTTTTTTTTATTGAGAATGTGTCTTTGACAATAATATACAATGTATATGAGGTGTGTGTGTGTGATGGGTTTTAATTATTATGATTTTTTTTCTTCGCGATATGCTCAAGAAGGCAAACAAATTGTCTGTAGCGTTAAGTTAGTTCTTCAGTTTTTTTCTTTTTTTTATTTTATTTCCTTCTGATTTATTGTCAGGTTATGTGTTTGTTTACCTTCCTGTATGAGTATTCGAGGAAGTGAATAAGGCTTGTCAATTGAAAGAGCAAAAAAAAAGTACAAGTAACATGCAAGAATGTTATTACTTTATTTCCTTTAATATGTATGCATAGTAAATAACAGTTAACTAATTAATTTGTTTTTTTAATTTCTTTTCAGCAAAAATGAAAATAGTTTTGCCACTAGTCACGTGGATAGTGCTACTTTCGAGTACGGTAAGTACAAATAATTTTACAAGTAACTTTGCTATCGATGACGTGTGTTTTTGTTTTCAATGACAATTATTTTGAAGAAGTTATGCATATTCAACAGTTAAACAGGGACAGGTGACTTACAAAACTCAACTGGAGAAAAGCCCAAATTGTGTTGCTATACTCACCATCATACCTATTTGAGATGTGTTTATATAAGCTTTGATTATTTTAGTGAACAAACCAAAAGTGACCAACCAACAAAATAAAAGAGTTGACGTTCGAACCTGATTTTTGCCTTTTTGTCTATTTTATTACTATCTAACCCCTGCAGTTGATTAAATTGACCTTTAAATTATTACCTTCATCTAATACATCTAATTTAATTATTAAATTATCATAAATCAACGAAAACGAAAAGCCAAATCTCGATCATGTTTTCATGAATAATTAATATGATTTTATCATCATAAATCCATAAAAAATCCATTCGTGTCTAAAAGTGTCATGAATTCTTTTTATTGGCTAATGGTTGATTTTATTTTGGCAAGTTCATTACACTCAAAACTTATAAATATGATTTTATGTTGTGATAATGATTAAAGTTCTTCGTGTCATTAGACCTCCCCCCACAAAAAAAAAACAAACATTTACATTCCACAAACACTCTGGTCAAGTCACAAATCCATTTTGACAAACAAAACACATCATTTATCCATTTAAAGAAACAATTTTTATATTTGCAACTTAAATGCCAAACGGGAAGTTAACACTCATCGAGTTTGTGTACTTAGTCCAAAACTTCAACTTCTTCTTCTCCTTTCTTTATGTCTACCTACCATTTCTAGATACCAATTACAAGACTGTTTCCACTGTGAAAAAAAAAGAAAAAAAAAATTGCCAGGTCTTCTATACTCTTCTTCTATTTAATGAATAATTTATGGTCCAACACAATGTACCGTTAGATTTTATGTAAATTTGCATGGTAATTCCCTGCGTGAGATGATATACCATAGAAAATAAAAAAAAAGGGGCAAGAAAGTCAGCAGTGATTCTTTTCGATGCGATGGCGATGGATTAAAAGCAATTCCTATAGGTACGAGTGTAAGTAAAATCCAGAAGAAGAAATATTCAAAGAAGAAGCTGAAGAAAAAAGCAAACTTCAGTGAGAAGCTAGAAAGAAGCAAAGTATAGAAGATGCGCGCGGTACTTTTAATGACCTCAAAACGGTGATTATGTGATTTTACTTAAAAGATTATAAAACATTTTGATATGGTCGTGGTCGTCTTGATGGGGCGACCAACGACTACGACTACGAACGGACGACGGGACGACTACGACCACAATGACGCCACGTTCGTTGCTGTATGCAAAGAGGATAGATTAAATGGCAGAGCTAGTATGCTAATTTAATATTTCTTTTTTTTTTTATTTAATTTTACTGTGGGACAATTCCTTGAGATATTCATTTAAGTGAGAGAAAGGTTAATGGTTTTTAGTTTTGACCAAATTAAAAAAAAAAAAATTGTTCTCATAAATCAAATCTCAACTTTGCTTTGGTGAGAAAAAATCTTAATGAAATGAGTCCTAAGCCTGAATATTTAAGTTTTTATGTTTTTTTTTTTTTAATTAAATTTCACAAAAGTTGATGACTTTTAGTTGTTGATCTGTCAACAGAATTTTGTATTGATTTATTTCATTTGATGGATTTAGTTAATTGTTTCTATAGTGAAACCGCTTTAAGTGTCTCATTTCGTATCAGAAAGTCTTATCGGTATTCTTATCCGTAGAAACGTCAAAGTCACGTTTGAAATTGTCAAATTAGGGGACAAAACCAGAAATTTTAGACAGTTCAATCACATTGAACAGTTTTAAGAAGCCACATTTTGACGTCACATAGCTCTTATCTCGCTTTTTATTTTTAATCTGATTAAAAGGAGAAATGTCAAAACGTTCGCAATATGTGAACAACCCTTAAAGATTCAAAATAATGGCCGTTTTTTTTTATCATTTGACAATTATTTTCTTACTTTCATGTAATATATATCTAAATGTCAGAATTATTCAGGCGCCATTATGACACATATAGATCCACTTAATTAATAAATCTCTAACAGAATTCTCAATTTTTCTACCTTGATGCCCTTAACATTCGGTTCATGATCAATTTTAATTAAAAAAACGTACAACTACATACATTGCCAATTACCTACATCCCATAATCACTCTCTATTAAAATTGTCTGACCTTTACAAAGTCGCACCCAAACACAATAGCAACACGAAAGTATATGAATACAAATGTAGGTTCTCTTTCGTCAAAGTTCATAAAATTCCCAACACCACCGTTAACATACTCCGTATCCATCTTGTTTACCTCAAACATGAGCATCACACAATTATAAATAAAAAAAAATATAAAATAAAAAATCTCTGATATCACAAACACAATAAAGATCTCAATGTCGTGTGCATATTGCTCTTGAATAAACACTGACACATATCATGCATATAACTGCACTGCACTGTACCCCCTTCCCCCCACAGAAAAATGCACACACAACTCATCCCGGCCTTTTCTGCAAATCGCGTGCATTATTCCAATTTTCAGAGTATAGGTACTCGTAAGTAAAATACGAAATGACATGCAACTGTCAGATTAAAAATAGACCATAATTCCCATAAGTCCGAAGATCAAATAGGCAAACGTCAGAGTAATGATGCTTTTGTGATGTTGTTGGAGTTTGACATTTCCACCCAATCAAAAGTCCATTGGAAGGAGGCTATCTCTTTTATTTTTTTCCTTTAAAAAGGACATATCTAATTGGATCCATCGACCAATATGGCATTTTTGCAAAATTGTAACAAATAACCGAAGATGGTGAAAGGAAGATTGATTTTAATGTCAGTTGAGCGTGACATGGTCGAGAGAGTCCTATATAGTATGTACAAGTAACTCCCTCTATCCATAAAAAAATAATTCAATGTGAGTTGAAAACAATGACAGGAAATTTTTTTAGTTATTTGTGTTCGTATATGATTGTTAGGCTGGTTGTACACTAGGCAGTTTGTAATCGAAATTCTCTATAGTTGTCAGAAGAGAATAAGTTACGAATTTAAGACAGACCTCTGCTGTCAAAATCGTTTTCTAGATATGCTTTTGACATTTACAAAAATCTACCCCAAACCTGTTAAAAATTATTAATCTTTGTCATTTTTACTGCAATTGATAAACCATTGAACATAATGCAGGAACCTACTCAATTTGCACGTCATTCGATAATTTATTTTTAATTAGTTTTGATTCTCAATAATTTATATTTATGTAATTATCAATTTTAATTGTATTTTTTTATTTACAGGCATATTCACAACAATTATCATATAAAACAAAAAATAGTCGATTTAGAGGTGAAGTGTTTTTTCTAAATCTAGAAGATGGCTACTTTGGCTGCCAAGTTAATGAGTCAACAGATTATTTACAATTATACGAATTATCGAAATTATGCGACGGAAAGCAAGATTGTTTTCTTGGTTCCGATGAGCTGAGTAAAGAGCTTAAATGCACAAGTAAGTTTGAAATTATTAATATTCACCACACCTTAAAAACATCACCTACAATTATGTCATGAATCTTATCTAATTATGGTAAAATAAAAATCAACAACCAATATCATTTTCAAAGAAGACACTGTCACTTTGACATTTTAAAGTAGAGTATGCAGCTGTGAATCCATTTTATGAAATTATGACAGCTTGATTTATTATTTTAATTTTCATTTTTTTGTTTCAAAATTAATGCTTTGAACTAATGAATGACTTAATTAAAAGATGATGAAATGACAGGAGTCTCGTGATAAATGACAGATATTTGGTTTCTTTTTTTTTTTTTAAACATTTTATTTGATTATTACAAATTCCAAAATTGATGGCAATAAAATTAACTTATTATTTCCTTAATTTACAGATGACTGTGATAAAGATGGCACACAGTGCACGAATGGTGTTTGTTTGAATGGCGTCTGCCATTGCAATGACGGATACGGAGGTTGTAATTGCAACGTTCAAGGTGAGTAAATCAATTTTGTTAGGGAAATTTTTAAGTGTTTTTTTTTTTACATTGTGTATCTGTATTAAACAATGCATTTCATTAGTTTATGGGAGAAAAAATATAAAGAAAGATTAGAATTACGTACATATATACTGACAGAAGATGAATAGCTTAAGGGAAAGCTGATTTTTAATGGAAAATACTCGCAATATGAATTTAAAGCTTAAATTAATTTAAATTTCAAACTAAATTTTGAGCTTTTCACAAATAAATCTGACATTTACATAGTTACATTAAGTACATAACGTTTTACCGGTTCGGATATTACTCAAAACGTCATTCTGACATAAGTAAAAAAAAATCAGTTTGTGATGAAAAGTATGGATGAATGTTTTGAATTACATAGATTTTTCACAGAGCAACAAACGTCAAAATATTTCATGTCAAGAATTTCACTTTAGTCTTTTGCTTTTCCAAGTTCAATGCAATTTTGCACAAAAAATTTGATTCATCGAAGATAAAGAATTCAAAACTGTCAAACTGACATTCACAAAGATAAAAGATTTTCTAATTCATAGTCAGTGTAAGATGTCAATAACTTAATTTTCTATATTTTTTCTTTTGCAGATGAGAACGAGTGCAAATATCGACCGTGTGACGTCTTTTCGCACTGCACGAACACACTCGGCAGTTTCACATGTACCTGTTTTCCCGGCTATCGAGGCGATGGTCTTCACTGCGAAGGTAAGTCTTTTTTATTATCCTTTTTTTTGCTAATCTAGAACCACAAAACAACAAACCAGAATACAAGAGTAATAACAATATTTCGTTAAATGTCAGTTAGTTTTCCACATGTAACCTAATGCTTATTCAACTGAAGTTAGCTGCATACTCGCACTCGTATGTAGGTATATCAATTATTTTAACGTTCAAGATCAAGCTTTCTTCGATAAAAAAAATACGTGCAAAAAAACATCTCAACACATTTACTCCATAACTTTATATGATTAGTTAATGTAGTTTAATAAAGATGCCATATTAAACGAGATCAGGAAGAGAACCAACCGACTATGATGGTTACTGCGTAGCTAAAGAATCACCTCCTTCGATGTTTTTTCTTCACTATTAAAAAAAAAAAAAAAAATGAAATAAAAACTACAACAACAAACCACAGATTCACTGAGTTGTATCGGAAGACTATACCTAAGTCTCGTCTAATATATGCCGGTTCTTAAAAGATCCGATTACCCAAGAAGCACAAGAAGTATAGGAGTAGTAGAGGATAGTATCTATTTGTTTACACTGGAACACAAGCTGCAGATATCAAACAGGTGTACAGAGTACAACCATCAGTGATGGTCTTCATCACTATCATAGAACAATATTTTGTTTCTAATGTTAAGCTCTGTGTTTTTTTTTTTGCTCGGTATTCTGTCTTAATGGCCTATTCTAGAAGCAGTAACAATAAAATACCAGTCAGAACAAAAACGATATGAGGAAGCCAAAACAAAAGATACTTGCAACCGTCTCGGTCAGGTTTTATGAGAGTATCTACCTTTATACGACATAGAACAAAAAATGGCCTAAGTCTGGACTGGAGGAGTCAGTTGTTGTTCCAGTGAGTTTTCTAGCGGAATACATTTGAGAGGAAGTTATGCTTCCAAGTCTGGCATTGATTGAGATGGAAGGCATTATGCAGTGGTGCGGCTTTGACGTTTGAAAAAAAAAGCGGAAGGTCAGTTTTTCTTCCTAATTTATTGTTTGAATCTTGATTAACAAAACGATAGACGGATCAAATTCAAAGTGACCGAAGAGGAAGTTGCATTTCTTCGAAATTCATTATTATGTTATGGAGATATGGAGATATGCATAAATCGTTAGTGCAATATGAGATTTCTTGTGATGACAGCCAGAAAGTGGAAAAAGAAAATATAACAGTGTTTTGACAGCTTGGACATTATCTGATAGAATTGCTGTAGTTTTTCTTCGATTTGTCCAAGTTCTTCTTCTCGAGTGTTTTTTAGTATGCTTTCATCTTTATATTTATCTTTTTGATGTAAAAATGTCAAATTTGACAGATGTGCATGTTTTTGCTTCAAAGGCATCCACAAAGGGGAAGCGAATTTTTTACACAAATGAGATTCACGGTTACGGAACTGCAACTGAGCACCTGTTTAAACAGAGTTATGTAAAAATATCAACGAATGATATTTGACAAATGACGTATAGGTACTCTGTCAAAATAGTGCAATTGATGTCTATCATTTGGAAATCTATTGGTTGAATTAAATGTGTTAGGCAAACTAAAAACCACTTAAAATGTTTGCGGTTTACAGTTGTTTAGTCTAGATATGTGGATGTGCTAATTACTTAAATCACGTTTTCAATATTATAAACCTAATATTATAAGCACCCATTTGAACTCATTAGATAAATCTAATAACATTAATTTGCTTACGTACTATAAACCCATTGAATGAAGTCACAATTTAAACTTAGACGAAGCTCATGGGTAATTCTAAAAATAAATGCAATTTATTTACAATTTTCATAACAACTGACAGTCATTATTCATTACTCAATGTTTGACAGTTTAAATTGCTACTGCATACTGCATAAAATAATATTTTGTCATTTTTGCTTTCTGTAATGACAATCAGTGTATATCCGTTGTTTAGTAGTGGCCTTTTGGAAATAATACATCATCTGCTGATTTGAAGAGGTGAATAATTTCTACTACAGGTGAAGGTGAATTAGGCTACTGTTATTGAACTTTGATGATTAAATTTGAAATTGAGGTGGGTCTACTAGCTGACAGCTCGGATATGTCAGTTCAAATGTAAAGAAACGAATTTTTATTTCAAAATGTCAACTTATGTGTCAAATAGACCAGTATCAAAACATTCACTTCTGCATACCAATTCAATTCACCAGCGAAAATGTCTAAAAAACCCAATACAATAGTTCAATCATACTCATTTTGAAAATAAAACACCATACAACTCGCCTGATCAATCTTTGTCATTTCATTGGTAACTATACGACTTTAACTCAATGTGCAAAAAAAAAAAGAAGTAAGGCCTCAAGCAAGAATTATGAGACCATTGTGAGTGTTGATGATCAATAGTTTTCATTTGTCACGTCTATTTTAAGACTCTTAAGCCTCCCGGGCTTGTATAAAGTGTCATTCACTTTGGCTATGATCACATCGACATTATATACACTCTGTTTTCAGTTTTCTTGCAGAAACGTGAAATAATTAAAAATTTGACCTCTTATATTATCTGTCATCTCGTAAAACTCACCAATTAGAGCCTTAGAGGCATCAACAAGAGAAACAAAAAATATGACAGTTTCCACAGAACAACAACAGTGATTACCACATTTATGAATAATTACTGTCAAAAATACAATACGTGACAGGGAGTTAAAAAGCTGATTTGTATTTTTGTTTTTTTAAAAGAAGATTTTTCAAATCGACTTACGTTTATCTACCTCGTGTGTGTCAGTCAACAATATGTCCTACTTACAAACGTCGTCATCATCATCATCAGTTTCATCATCCACCATCTATCCTCTTTTGCGGTCTGTCTTCAAAACCCTGCCATGGCCAACCATCTCACCATCTTCGCTGGATGGATGAATTTGATGCAAAAATGTAATTCGATACGTTCCATTCAAAGACCCACATTATGTATATGAAATCTCCGCGAATCTTCACTCATGTTTAAAAGAGTTCACCTTAATTTGAATATAAATCAAAGAGAGCTCGATGTCATACAATAAAAGACGTGGGCTTTAAAGTAGATGCCTTACATGTTTCAAGTGTCAAAGATCAAACAAATGAAAAAAAAAAAAATGAGAAATAGAATTAAACCGGGAGGATATCTATCACAAAAAGCTCAGATTTGATATTTGTGAGATAAAAGGAATAAAATTAGATTGTAAGAAATGACAAATTAGATTGAAGTCTGGATTATATTTTCAATCTGTGATTTATCAAAAAGATTTTGTTTGTAGGTCAAAAATTGAAGAAAGAGAACGCAGAGAGGTGAATTTGATTTTACTCAGGTGAATGGCAAATTATTATTTTTCTGCTTGTATATATTGAACAGGTTTTTGGTGAAAGTTGTATACGTACAGAGAAGGTGTCAAAAGTGATTAATTTTGAACAGTTTGCAAAATTACAGTCATTTGTATAGAAATACTTATTGGAGAATAAACAATGATCCAAATTAATTGTACAATGAGAGGTAACAAAAAAACCGTTAACTTTAAAGTGTCTTAATGAATTTAAGATGAAATAAAATAACTGAAAATCTAACTGATTTATTAGAGCAACATTTGTGATTCTTTTAGAGAGTTTTGAATTTAATAGTAGATAATAAAACTTGACAGTTAATGACTTTGAGATCTAAATGTCACTTTTAGAAATGAAAACGTACCCCATATCTGGACTTTAGGAGACCAGACCGATACGAGACTATTTTTGTCTTGATTATTGATTATGGATGACAGATGAACATAAATAATGGTTTAAGCAATCTAACTTCGATCGATGACATAACCTTCAGTTTTGCATGTTCTGAATTTTACTTTTATACTATAAGAATCTTACAAAGCAAAAAGACTGTCACTCGAGATCAACTTGAACTGAATTCACAACGAAGTCAGCTTGAACAATTTTACAAACAGGATTGTTGAATGCTTAAAAATAAAAAGGCTGTTACTTAATGGAGAAATTAAGTTTAAATATAGAAGTTAAAAATAATTCTTAACTACTTCATAAACTCAACATTCCTTCTTTCATTTTTGAATTCTTAAGAGACAGAAATTATTCCCATCTACCGCAACTGGAATCTATTTTTGTATTCTTTTCTCAAATTACATCTTCAGTAGTTACTAAAATACAAAATACCTACCAACATATGTAGCTATATGCATACCTACAAAAAGGAATTAACACCATTTTTAACTAGGTAATTTATTTAACCATGACCATCTTTCGAGTACACAATATTTAAAAGACAATTTAGTCATCCAATGGCATGCCACGAATAAATTGATTTCCCTAAAACGGCAAACAAATTAATTCCACTCTTGCTTCACTATAGTTATAGTAGCTATACGAGTTGGTATTGTATGCCTCTCAATTTCTGAAGATGGCCTGGTCAGGCGGTCGATCTGCCTTCTTCTCCTAGAGACCTAGAGAAGATTCCATTTGGTGGGTAAAGCTGGTATGTTCATATACTATAATACGTTTTCCATTTTTTCGTTTTATTCTTCTCTAAATCATGTTACTCCCGAAAGGAATCTCCATTGATTGAGATAACCTCCACCTTCACGAAGTGCATGTCTTTGCATAAATTTTGCATAAAAATTTAACAAGCTATTTTTGCTTCTAGCTTAAGAGAAGATTTTCTTTAAGTTTTTTTTTCTTCACTTTTTTATTTGGTTTTTTGTTTCCATGTTGATATTTGTTAATTGCAAACAAGATAACGCTTCAGGATTTAATTATAGTCCTCTTCTTTTTTTTCTCCAGTAAGAGAGAGAGAGAGAGGGAGACAATACGAACTAAACCTTTTACGGATCGATAAAGGTCACCGCACATGCGTTCAATTGTCTTGCCAATGGTTCTTCCAAGTTCCACCAAGCTCTCTACAAATATTCCCTATAAAAATCTTCCCAATTGATCTGAAGCAATCTTTTGAAAGAACGAAGATTATGCTATACCACATATAAATTATCATCGTTGTGAAATTTTATTTTTAGAATGCAAACGAACCTAAAAATGAAGATAAAAAATTAAAGAAAAATACTCGCATATGCAAATTTTGTTAAATTTATTTTTGTTGTTGAAGCACTTTAGTAAGTTTTATCGCTTGATTGGAATGTCGACTTAGATTAGCTCTCAGTGTTCAGGTTCTGTTCGGTTTTGAAGATGTTTACATTGATAAGTTTTTGAATGGTTTAGGTTCGAGGAGGAGAATTAGATAGCTAGTTGAAATTTATGCTGAAAGCTTAATGTGGTTAGGGAGTAGGTGAATAAAAAAGATCTTCTTTTCGTGTCTTCTTTTCATAAAACAAAATTCAGATCAATTAAATTCATCACCATTATCTTCAGGTTTCAAGTGTAACTATCACTTTTCTTCAATTCATCCAGATCGAAGGACCAGAGAGAAGTTTTGTTAGTAATTACTGCTAATTATAAATATCTTCTTTTTTACAAAGGTATCTTCTACTGTTCTTTGATTTTCTTCAGGTGTATAATGATATTAAGCACATTTTTGCGTTTCACAGTATTGAGTGTCATCATTATACCAAAAATTCCAGAATTGCGAAAGCAGTGGAGAGTTGTTTTTGTATTCAAACGCCTTCTTCTTCTGTTCATTTTAAGGCGGTCAGCTGGAAATCTTTCAACACCATACTAACCAATATTTTTATTTTATGTTAACTACTTAAAGAAGAAAAATAAAAAATAAACAAATTAAGAAAATATGAACACGAAAAAAGTCTCCACTGCTTAGTGTTTCTTCTGCCGATATGTATTACATAACAGTATCGGGTTCGTAATTAATATGCAAACCATTAAACTTCAATGAATTATTATTTTTTTTTGTTAATAATGATATAGCAACGGTATAAATTTATAAAGCCAACAATGATGACGATGATGACAGTCTTTTTTTGTTGGCCATTTATTTCGTCGTTTTTTTCTTTTTTTTTTCGTTTTTCTTTCGATTTCAGAAGCTACTTGTTGGAAAGCATAAACCTGCCTACCTGTTGATAAGTCATTTTGTGCTTCGGTCTTTCATTCAATCTGGTCATAAATTATGACACATGAAGTCACAAAGAATGAGCGAGAAAGAGAGAGAGAAAGATAGAGGGTGCCACAGTCTTAATTTTTGTTCGCAAAAGTCCATTAAAAAATGAAAAATTGAAGTAGGGAAGCAAAATATGATAAAAAAATGTGCACAATCATTATATGGACTCCTTCTTCTTTGGTCCTAAATGAAGGATCTTATCTTAATTGGCAGATGAAGTATATCTTTCTGTCTCTCTCTATCTCTTGATGCTTGGCCAGAGATAAGATTTTGTTAATAGGTTGAAATTTAATTAACACAAGACGTTTTCTGAATACGAATTTTTTACAGTTTATATCTTTGAACAAAAAATGGTTTTAAAAAAATTAAGAGAACATACAGGGGGACAGTGAACTTGGTGGACAAGCCGAAGAAGTGTTTTTTTAATATGCTGTCATCGAACAGCAATTGATTGAGTTATAAATGAAGATATTGCATTTTAATAGCTGAGTTATCTCTAGTCAATCTAGCTGTACAATGGTTTTATAGATGACGTGCTATGTCATGATGAAGAATAGCTCCTAGTTAATTTTGTTTTATTTATTTTTTTTGCGACTTGTCAATTGTGATTATTTTATTAAACAATTTTGAGATGTGTTGCATTGCAAGCAAATGTCAAACAAGGTTTCAAATAAATACATTAGAAGTTAATGGCAGTCCTTCTAGATGACAGTTACAAAACTTTGAAAGTGACAGAAATAAATATTTTTTGTTGATCAATCAGTGGCTTTCATTTGAGTGTCACTATTTTATGTTTCTCTCAAAACTTTGTAAATGTGTTGTCTGTTCACTGCTATTAAAAAAATGCATTTTCGCCCTACGAAAATCTTTCGATTCTATAGACATTTTTCTATAATATTCAAATATAGGTACTATGGACTCTCCCCTATACCTCTATGACTCCCTATTGAGCCAAACAATCGATTAAATCAGTTTAGAGAGAGAAAAGAAAAAAATAATCGAAGAAAAATGCAAAAAAAAGCAAGTTAGCAAGCAAGCAAAGCAAAGCAACCATCTTCGACAACGTCTGCGTTGAAAGGCCAAGAAGATAGATAAATACCCAAACTGCTTCTTCCAGACTACTACCACTAAGACTCTACAGTCTACACCAACCTACCATCATCATCAGCAACATCATTTGCAGAAGAAGAAGTGGTAGTGTATAGAAGAAGCAGCCGTTTTGCAGCTAAAAAAGAGCCATGCTTCACTTAAGGGCAATGATCTCCCTTTCTATGCGCATTTTCCACATTACTGGCGTTGTTTCTCTATCTGCTGTTGGTGCTGCTTCTGCTGGTTGTTGCTTCTTGCCACTGATGCTGGTGCTGGTGCTGCTTCGACTTATATTTTTGCTAGGTCTGGGTTCTTCTTCGTGTTGTTTGTTGTTGTTGCTGGTTTTCTTCTAGCAAAACCATCATCATCATCATCAGCAACAGCAGTATGATCATCATCATCATAATAGACGACGAGCACCGCGAAGAAGAAAAAGAATAACCTCTTCCCAGCACTGTTTATTGTTAGGAAGAGTTTTGCTATTGAGCCAGAGCAAGGAAGAAAGATTCAACTTCTACATACGTTCTATGACCAGACCATGCACCATGCATGCCACATAACTTTCAGGCTTCAGGAGCGTTAAGCTGTTGCTGCTACTTTTGCTACAGCTTCACATAAAACCAAGAGAACACAACAGAGCTTAGGCTTACGAGGTTAATGGAATGGGAATTCCATGGCAATACAATGCCAATGATGGCATAACACAAAAGCAGTCGTCCAGCAGCAGTGTAGAGGTAGAAATTGAAGTAGAGGCTCATCCGAAGGCAGCCAAAGAAAAAGAATTCAAACTCTGAAACTAAACCATTGCACTCTTTATCCCTTGACTTGGCCAAGTCCATACACCATGCCATATGTTGGTTCGTTGATGATGGCTGTTTGTGAATCTATATAGCTGGAGTTATTTCTCCATGTACATTTGGATCTATTGGAGCAGAAATAATATTTTCTTCTTCCGTGATGTCTATCGTCGAAGTGAGCATAGAATCAAAATGCGCAGAAGAACTTCGGATCTTGGAACTTTTTGAACCTTGCACAGCACATATGTATGCGAGTATACTCGTAGCTGTATGATGTCTTCGAAGAGAAATGATGATACGAACAAAAAAGGCGACGACGACGAGGACGACGACGAACGACTAAAGGTCGACTTGAGGTCTTCCCTCTGTTGTTTGTGAGTCTTGAGAGCGCAGAGCGGTGCATGACGATAAGCACGTTCAACGACGGCCACGACCAAGATGATGACGATCATGTTGATGTTGATGATGTTGATGATGATGATGATGGCGATGATTGAAAAAGGATTTCAATTTGAACTTGTGAACATGGAATTCCATTTCATGTAAGAACCCAACAATCATCGGGGTTCTATATTGAGACGCTGCGCTGATGTGCTGGATGGCTGCTCTGCGCTGAAAGAATCTTTCAAAGGAAAGTGATTTTGCTTCAATCGTCGTCGGTCGTCGGTTGGTTTAATCTTTTTTTTTATTCAATTTTACTCGATGAAGCTGAAAAATTTCGTTAATGATGATGAAGATGATGATGGGGCAAACATCAGAGTTCTCTCTCTCAAGAACACTCGTTAGATTGGTTGTTTACCTCTGATGGGTCATTGTACCATGATAATGATGACGATGATGCCTTTAAGAATGCCAACAAATCCAACGGTCTCTCATTCCTCCAACTATATCTTCACCAACAACAAAAAGAACGTCTTCTTTTGTAACTATTATTGTGTTTGTTGTTATTGTATTTGTTTAGATGATCGGATTAGAAGAAGGTTGAAGATCATGAAAAGTTTTGTACATGTGAAATTAGAATCGCATGAGGAAAGAATTGTAGATTGATTAAGGTCTTTTTCGTTGTTGTGTATAGAGTTCCCGCAATATGAAGATAAGTAGATTTGAATCTTCAGTTCTCTCAGCTCAGCTTGAAAGCACTAATTGGATGAATTTGATTTTACTTCAAAGATACTTCTTGAAGTTGTTGAAAGAAGATAATACATTACAAGGTACAATGAGTCTTTTAATTTAGTTTGATTTGATGGATGGCAACGAAATTTCATCATGGAAATCGATTGACAAGAAATGCGAATAGTTCTAATCGAATTATTCCTAAATCCAGAAAGAGTGATGTTTCAAATATCATCTCATCTTCTGGGTTGCTACTGACTTCATTTATGTTAACACATTTTTAGCAGAATCAGTCTTCACTAAGAATCTCAAACTTCAGCTTGAATATCTTTCTTGATTTCTGTTTATACGAAATCTGGTTTGGTGGCGCTTAAATCTCAATTGTGAGTCTGACGTTGTTGAAAATTACAATGATTTTTAACCTTATAATTAGTGCTTCATGGGGGTAACTTCATCAGACTTCATTGCTAAATCCTGTATTTAGACTATTAAGACGTCGCCGACGACGGAAAAAAAATCACAATTTAATTGCTACTTTGTCGAATGTGAACTAAACTGTAAAGAAAAAACCAATGTACAAAACCCCTTCAACTTCAAAAAAAAATGGATGGAACGTGCACCACCAAGAAGTGTCATAATTGCACTTGAAGCAATACCTCGCTGTGGTCCTGGTCATTGGACTCGATTCTTTTGCAACGGTATAACGACTTGCATGATGATAATGCCTCAGGTTGATAATAATAACAACAACAATAATAATAACAAAAAAAACACAGACAAAACCAAAGAAACAATTCAAGATCACATGATTTCTTCACCTAATGATGATTCGACTCCAACTTCGACTTCACCTTCTTTATGCTTCATCGTCATCCCCATCATCAACTATGCACTGTACTCATGTAATTCCTTGAAATATATCTTCATCATAGTATGATCCAACTAGCATGCAATGGCAATCCAAGATCCAACAACAACAATTGCTTGTCATGGAAGAAGACAATCTTTTTAGTACATCCAATATTATACCTCCCCCTTTTCTCTGGTTTGTTGTCTGTAACTGATGAACAACTGTCAAAATAATAATGTCTGACATTATTGTTCACCTCTTCATTTTGATGTTTCTTCTTTGTTTTCATCTTCTTGACCTATGAAGATAGATGAGAACCGTTTATCGGCAGAAGAATATCACAACAAGAACAGGAACAGAACAATAAAAAGAAGTATGATGCGAAGGAAAGAACTTGATGCCTCGGATGGCGCACGCACTCTTCTCTTGAGTAGATTCTCATGTTCTTTATGAAATCCTTTTTCTTCAAGAACAACGGTTATGTTTATCTCTATTGCGCACACGCTGTCGTCTGCTGAAGATTTGCGCCAAAGATCTCCCACACTCGAAATAACTCCTATGGAGAGACTAGTCGAGGTCGATCGAGGTTTGAAGCATCCACTTTGACTACGTACGACAGAAGAAGATTATTCCACAGTGCGGTCTTTTCTTTTTTGGTCCTACAAAAAGACTCGTAAACGGTACGATCGTTGCAGTGCCTGTGTCGATGGTGCGTGACTCTTAAATGACCAACCATTCAACTTGTAGATTTTTTTTGAACTGCTCAATCCAGCCCGGAAGGTTACCGCAGTCCATTCTGCGTGTCAAGTGGATCGTTTTCTTCACTTTTGTGCCTCCTAAATGAATGGTGGATTATCCCCATATGATATAGGTCACTTAGCATTCAGTTGCTGGATCTGGGATTTCATGTTCAAGTAATGCCTACATTCACTTTTCCCAGAAACAAAGCAAAAATTCTGTCGAATTCCCTATTTATTTCCATGATTTCCATGGATGGACACAGGTGCAAGTGTTTGTCCGAGTACACAGACGAATCGATCGATGATCCTAGGAACCCAGATCCTCTCAAAAGGCACAGAGAAGGGATGCAGCCATGTGTCTGTGTGCCTACTCTGATGCTGGGTGCGCATCGAATCAATCAAATTGGATTGTAAATAGGGTTTAATGGATTACGAATGTGTATAATTGAAGCAACACACAGGGGAGCGTGAAGGGGCAGGGTATAGAAGACGAACACGAAGATCCAGAGAGAAGATGAGATGCGAAGGTCCACAGATTGGTGTTTATTTTCGATCAGTTACAAGAGTGCAGCTAATCGTTGCAATCAAAAGGGTTTTCTTTGTTTTGTTTATAAAGCAGTCGAGCTGTCTTGCCATCAAAGAGGTAATGTGAAGATCTAGGGATATGTAAATTGCTCTCATGACATGGTTAATGAAGAATTAATAATACCTTCTACAGGTACTCGTTTAGAAGATATTCGAAACAATCAGTTTCAGAAATAATTGGAAGGTTAAAATAGAGTTGTTGTTATGTATGTAAGTGTTGAGATTTAATTTTGAGTCTATACTTAGAATGAAAACGAATAAAAAAAACGCCTTTGCACTGACGAAATTGGTGAAAAATTACTATACAAAGCTTGATGAACTAACTGACGTTGAATTTTAATTTGGATAATTTAGCATAAGCGAAACTTCAAAATTGACTTTAGTTTCTCCGCAAAATCAATAGCAGTTGGTAAATGACAGTTCCATGACACGCGTTCAAAAAGACAATCCTATAAACAATAAAATAATGCCATGTGCAATTACTCACCACGGCCAAAAAAATCATTTTTTACTGACCTGAAGAACAACACTCAAATTTGAGACCTAATCTAATGTCATTTTGACATAAGTTAATAAATGACAGGTCTCAAGGACGTGATTCAATAATACGAAATTCTTATTGCAAATTAACACGTCAAAACTTTAAATTGTAATCAATTATGATCTAAACGTCATCTTGAGGTGTGAGTTTGACACCAATAAATAGTTGACAGCTGTTTGAGACGTGTCAAGAAATAAAATTCTAAACGTGATAATATCGAAATGATGGGTGCGTATTTTGCGATAGTGGCGAGTCTTTTTTACTGATGATACTCGTATCAACAGTTGATATTAATAAAGTCAGCACATTCTATTTCTTTTTTGGTTCTAAGAAAAGCTATCAGTCACATTTTTGTAATAATGTATGTATCTTTATAAATTCTATTCACATATTCTCATCAAGATCTTTTGGTGACAAATCTCGATCGTCGCATTCTAAAACAAAATTCCACCTTAAAACCTGTTCATATACCTCCGCACGTGTTATCCAATACAGATTCAACTAAAACCTAGTGAATGACAGTGATAATGACACTTCCATCACACGAGTCATAATTAAAAACAACTAGCTATACCTTTTGTAATAATAATAAACAATTTCAATAATCCGTTGGATCAACGAAGCTGAAATCCGCAACTATTAAACTTACATGATTTACTTAAGAGAGCGCCCTCTGCCTTCCATACCACCACAACAATCCACCTAGATTTAATTGAAATTAAATATCTGACATTTCTGATCTGTCAGAATCACCAACAAATCCACATTAATCCCAAATGCACTTGCAATCTACAAACACAATGCACCGCATGAGTGCGATCATCTAATCCCATCTAAGCTCTAAGTCTAGGTACACAAGTTGTAGAAACCAATAAATGAAGACAAAAATTACTAAACCAGTTTTAGCAGTGCTGAAGATGAAAGCCTGTACAAGAGTACTGGTAACTCTGGCATCAAAATTCTGTACAACACCTTTCAAGAATCACCTCACCATAGTTCTAGAAATAATTTGTTCGTTTTTTTTTTTTTCTTCTGTGCTTCTATTTAAGTGCATTGGCTATGCCATCTTGCTAAAGGTCACGCATCGACGCAGCTCACTTGAATTCAATCTAAACGTATCTAAGTGCGTTGTCGTTCGTCGTCGTCGGTCGGTCGGTCGGTCGTTGTTCGTCAAGACTTGTCGTATGGTTGCAGAGTTAAAATGAAAGATAGAAAGATACGAATTGTGTTACTGCCCCAGCCCAAAGTCGAGGTAAGTGCGCGGCAGAATTGCACAGCAGGCAGCGCGAAGACAGCGTCACTTCTCATTAAAAGTACATTAGTCAGTCATGGTTTTGGCTTCGTTCACGTATCTAGATGCACCTTTGCTACGGTTTTTAGGAGATACAACATGAGTTGTTGTTGTTTGCTGGAGTTGGAGCTGAAGCTCTGTGATGTTGTCATGTTATATGAATTGATAGAGACTAAGTCAAGGTGGCAACGACATCGCGCGCGCGCACCAGCCAATGATGGTGATGGTTGGAGATCATGTTGCATAACTGTGCGATGGAGTGCAGTTTTCTGACACAGATTTTTCCCCATCATATAGATGAATCTATATGTCATAGATACGCGCAGCGCGGTGACAGCGACAGCTATACACCAACATCAGCGACCGACATGTCGACTGACATAGTTTATTATGTAAATGAACTTTGTTTTGCCGCCAACTTCTGAATCTGGGACATCCTGGCCGTCAAATATGTGACATTACTCATCAGCACGTTATTGCTTTGAAGCCGCTTGCCCGTGATCGTTGGTTTAAATGACCTTTGTTAACATTTTTTACTGCATGTGCAATGTGCGTAGAGCTGAAGTAATAAACACCTAACAATTATCAAGAAAAGTTATAAATCAATCAAAGTACTGGTATATTTGCACGCACGCGCTTTTCAAAGTGCGTAGAGTCAAGCATGGATAAGAGAAGAGGTGTCATGGGGTTTAAAGTCCCCCTCTAAGATCAAATATTTCACCTTCTGGTGGTTTGACGGAAGATTCTAAAGTGAAGAATACAATTTTAAGTATTTATGCTTTTGATTCTGTTTCACCGCACGGTGGTGCACCATAATTAACCCTTCCAACTTAACTACGCACCTGCCATGTGGATACCACTTAACGTATCTAAATCTACCCATTTGAAATGCGATTCCTGCTCCTGCCCTTGTGTCGTTTGGATCATTAAGTTGATTGTTTTCGTTCGCCCTGAGATAATCTCTTGAAAAAGCTCCACCTTCTCCCCACCACCATAATGACTAGAAATAACATAATATAATTAATTGATTTCTAAAAGACAATAGAGCAGAGGAAACGGTTTTTATTTTTTTGTTACTTTGTGGTTCTAATTAATTATGTTCTTGTAATGTAGAAGATGAAGGAAACGACCACCTTGAAGTGATTGAATTCCTTTAGATCAGATTAATTTATTTTTAATGATTTTTGTGTTTTTTTTTTCTTAAATTTTATTTTTAGATATTGATGAATGTCAAGATCCATCGATAGCTGCACGTTGTGTGGAAAATGCTGAATGTTGTAATTTACCAGCACATTTCTTGTGCAAATGTAAAGATGGCTATGAAGGCGATGGTGAAGTTCTATGTTCAGGTGAGTTAAAAAAAAATTGTATATACATATGTATGTATGAGAGAAGTTTGACATTTGAGTCCACATAAGTGTTAACACTAAGAATAAAAAGAACGCACCACGTTTGTTTAGAAAGTTGCAAATGCTTTGAATGTCAGACGATGACGACGAAATATATATTCAAATGAGTGCATTCAGCTCAATAAATTAATGGGTTTGTTCGATTTTTAAGATTATTTGGCAGTTTCATGAATATAATTGTACTAGATTAATGAAAAAAATTGAAATAAGGCAAGTAAAGGAGTAGAATGTATGTTAATTCAATGAAGTAATGAAATTAATGAATTAAACTTCCTAAATCATATTCCTCACAAATATTAATTTGTTCACTTAAATTATGAATACGGATGTTATTTTTAGCAAATTTGTTTATTTTTGGTTTCAAATCTAGTACCAAAGATGTCTTCTCTTTAAATAAACTTGAACGAAGGTTATGTTGGTGCTTAACGAAACTAAATTTACAAAAATAAACACCTTTATTCTCTTGTATGTCGGATTCTATGTTGTAAAGATCATCACACGCCAAATTTAAAGACATGAATATATGTTTACAAGTGGGCGTTAAAAAATTACCATTAGTTGATGTCATTTGAGTGTATACCTATCTCATCTCCAAAACCTTAACTCTGTCATTAATTTTTGAAGAATACTCAAAGACTATGTCAAAATTTAAAATTCATATATGTATGTATTTGATCTTCTTGAGTGACAGCTTACACATTTTCGTTTGTGAACCTCTTGTAGCTTCTTTTGGCTTTAATTTTAGATTTGGGAATTTATAAAATTAAAAGTTTTGTAAATTCTTTTTTGTTCTGCAAATTTAAACGTGAGTCTATTTAATCTTTATGTGAATCTCTTTTAGCCATAAACACAAATAAATTAAATCAATGAAGAAGTGATGTCATGTTAATTTTTGGTTATCTTGATTCTAAAATGACATCACTCATCAGCCACCACCACCGCCACCGATGACACCATATCATTTGCCAAAGAAGTAGGTAGGAAGGTATAGTCAGATCGTTCTTCTCGATGGCCACCAGCATTTTTTCCATGAATCTTGTTGGTATTTTTAGCCTTGAGCTAATGCAACACACTCATGTACGAAAAAAAAGCAATAGATTCTAAAGAATTCCCCAAAAAGGAAGACACACGAAGAAACCTTAAAAAAAAGGAGCCGATCACTTTAAACTGACCTTGACTGGAAACATAATCACTCTTTCTTTCGTTTCAAAGGATGATACCCTTTTATTTTGGTTAACGTCGTAAGTCCAAAATTCAAAGTTATAAATATTCTCCATGAACAAAAAAAAAAACGATGGCAGAAATGGGTTGGAAGACCCTAAAGGTAGACGTCCGTTGTCGTCGTAGTCGTCATGTCATGAGAAAAAGTTATTGTTTTTTGGTTTTGGCCTCCTGTATCATCATGGGAAGATTAAATTAAAAATTTTAAGGTTTTTGGAATTTCTTCGTTTTTTTTTGTCGACAAACCTTGTTTATTTAAATTACGAAGAAGTAAAAAAAATATCAGATTTAAGGTGGAATTGCCATTTGATGTTTTTTATGAAACCTAACGAATCTGTCATTTGTTTGAAGTCGTTAAAATGTCGAATGTCAGCGAAGGTGTAGAGTTTAAAAATATGTTAATGGCGGTTTTTTAATTGAATCCTCCATCCCAAATAAAGAATGTCAGTCTATAATGTTAGAAAAAGTCAAAAATAAACGAAAGTCGGGATTTCAGGAAAAGTTATTATGTAATAGAAGTTATTCTATTGTGCACAAATGTCAACAATAAATGTAATTAAGGCTCATAGTCACAAGTAATATAAAAGTATTTCAGAAATCTCTAACAAAATAACAAAAGATTTGAAGAAATAATAAACTTACCTTACCCAACACAACACTCAATATTGATTGTTTTCCATTTTCTAGATATTGATGAATGTCAAAATCCAAACGCATGCGGTAAGAACGCCAACTGCATAAACACACCTGGTAACTTCACGTGTGAATGTCCTGAGGGATTCTTGGGCAATCCATTCGACGGTTGTGTCGATGTGGACGAATGTACATATCCAAAATCATGCGGACCTCGGTCACTCTGTACTAACCTGGAAGGCAGTTATCGCTGCGACTGCCCGCCAGGCTATCAAGGAGACGGACGTTCCGAGACGGGATGTGTTGATGATGACGAATGTGCCCGTTTGCCATGCGGTCGCAATGCCCAATGTTTGAATACTGACGGTAGTTTTAAGTGTTCGTGTCCTGATGGCTATCAGGGTGATCCAGCTATAGGCTGCGAAGGTAAGTTTAATTTTTATATTTTATTTTCTGAATTAGTATGGTTAGTGGTTTTATGCATTAATTTAAATTAAATTTTGCTATCTAATTTCATAACATTGCGCCTAACCAACTGCACTCAATCGATATATACTCGTACACAAATCAAAAATATGACTTCGATTATATCGGATTCATTCTCACACTCATAAAACATATAAAAATACAAAAATACATAAAATGGTGGACGTCACATTCCATATTACATGCTAAATTTAACAAAAACTCAAATCGACTCAAAAGACGTCGATGAATGCTCTAACAATCCCTGTGGCTTGGGTGCTGAATGCGTTAATTATGCCGGAGGCTTTGAGTGTCGCTGCTCCGACGGCTATAAACTAGAGAATAATGCGGACTGCATTGATGTGGATGAGTGCACCCGTGCAAATTCATGTGGGTCAAATGCTAAGTGCATTAATTTCCCGGGCTCGTTTAGGTGTCTTTGCCCGACAGGATATCGCGGTCAGGGACATTTGTACTGTGAAAGTTAGTATCGGAAATTAAGCTGAGATTTGCTGCTATTGCTGCAGCTTTGAGCTTCTTTGACCAAACTTTAAATAATTTAGATTCTCCTACCCTTAACTATCCCGCTGAGCAAATCTTATTTTTCCAAAAAATGCTTCTCACGCTATATAAATATTAAAAAAAGAAAAAAAAAATATCCTTTTGTAAATATTTTTCCCCTTTCTTCCGAACTTTCTTGAGCTTCAGAGGGGGGTTAAAGTAATGCGACCATAAAATTCATTTCACAAAAAGAGTTATTTACCATACATTGAATTATATCTGTTGGGCGCCATTTAAAAAAGATTCACCTACAAATTGCATATTTTCATTCAAAGATTAATTTTGAAGATTCACACTTTGGCTATCATTTTAAATGATAAACATTCTTCGCTTTTGAAGAACCTCATTGAAAACACGACATATTTAAGCTTTGGGTCCCAATCAATGTAAAATATTCAGTTGCATTTTTGTTCAACAAAAGGACCCAAGATTCATTGGTCAACACTTAAGCAATCTTTATAATTAAAAGATTTTAGCTAAGACGTATTTGCCTAGTCTAAAAGTAAACCTGCAGCTATTGAAAACTTGACTTTCTCCTGTTTAGAGCCACTGTCTTATGTTGAGCGTCTGTTTTTATTTACTTTTTGTTTCCACACAAACTTTTTTTTGTCATGATATTCAGAAATGATGGAATTAATTATTAAAATTTGCAATGTTTGTGAGCTTGTGTTGGGCGCCACTTAATTTTAAACATACTATTTTACTTATTCCACTCGAGTATTCTGGAATTGAATCAAAATGTTTGCAATTTCTAACTCAATTTTACTTATTGTCGCATTACTTTTCTCTGCCACTGTTAACACAAAACCTAATCCTTCAAACAATAAAACCCAATACAAATTATATACTTTTAAATTTCATTGGCCCTTTATTTTGCAACACAACCCTTGTCTACCTGTCCATCCATAGATATTAACGAATGCCAGGATAATCCTTGCGGTGAGAACGCCATCTGTACTGATACAATAGGAAGCTTCGTATGTACATGCAAATCAGAATTCACTGGTGACCCGTTCAGGGGATGCGTCGATATTGACGAATGTGCAACGTTGGAAAAGCCATGCGGAGATCATGCTATATGTGAAAACGCGTCACCCGGTTATAATTGTCGCTGTCCTCAGGGCTTCGACGGAAAGCCAGATCCAAAGATTGCTTGTGAGCAAGTCGACGTGAACATTCTTTGTCGGTCGAACTTTGACTGCACGAATAACGCCGAATGTATAGAAAATCAATGCTTCTGCTTGGACGGTTTCGAGGCGAAGGGATCTAGTTGCGTGGACGTCGATGAGTGTCGAACTCAAAGTGAAGCATGCGGCCAACGGGCCCAGTGTATCAATACAGTCGGTTCATATCGATGCGAATGCAATGCAGGTTATGTGGGACAGCCACCTAAGGTGGCATGCAAGGAACCGTGCGAGGATGTACGCTGCGGAGATCATGCTTATTGCAAGCCCGATGGCTCGGAAGCCTATTGCATTTGCGAAGAAGGCTGGACCTTCAATCCACAAGACATCTCAGCTGGTTGCGTTGATATTGATGAATGTGACCCAGCAATTGGACCATCTGGTCGTTGTGGAACAAACGCTACATGTACAAACTCTCCAGGCGCTTTCAGCTGTTCATGCCCACCAGGATTCTCTGGGGATCCGAACACAAAGTGCGTCGATGTTGATGAATGCGCTCGAGGAAACACTTGTGGCGTGGGAGCCATTTGCTTGAATGTTGAAGGCGGATACACTTGTAAGTGTCCCGAAGGATCAATCGCTGATCCCGATCCGACTGTACGTTGCGTGAATATCGTCACATGTAAATCAAATGATGACTGCCCTGGAAATGGCGTTTGTGATGATGAACAGCGGTGTTTGTGTCCAGAACCAAATGTAGGTAACAACTGTAGGCATCCTTGTGAAGCTTTGAATTGTGGCGCTCATGCACATTGCATGTTGGTTAATGGAAACGCCCAATGTCTTTGCGCTGAGGGTTACACCGGAGCACCAAACACCCCAGGGGGCTGCAATGACATCGATGAGTGCAAAGGAAACCCTTGTCAATCGGGAGCTGTATGCACCAACACAGCCGGAGGTTATCTGTGCCAGTGCCCAGGAGGATCGACTGGCGATCCATATCGTGATGGATGCAAGATAACTGAAGTTCCTCTTAGCTGCTCAGATTCAAACCCTTGCTCGCCAGGGGAGAGTTGCGTACTAGATAGTTACACTGGAAACGGTGTTTGTATTTGTCGTCAAGGCTATGAGAGAGATTCACAAACTGGCCAATGCCGGGATGTAGATGAGTGCTCACCATTAAGGAGCAAGCCTGCTTGTGGAGTAAATGCTGTTTGCAAAAATTTACCAGGAAGCTATGAATGTCGCTGTCCGCAGGGTTTCAATGGAAATCCATTCCAGGTTTGCGATGAATGTCACTCTCCTGAGTGTCAATGCCAAGCTCCATATAAACTGGTTGGTAATAGTTGTGTATTGTCTGGTTGTTCAAATGGCGAAAAATGTCCCAAGGGCTCGGAGTGTATAAGTATTGCAGGAGGCGTGAGCTACTGTGCCTGTCCCAAGGGCTTCAGAACTCTGGGCGATGGAACTTGTATAGATGTCAATGAGTGCACTGAACGTCAGCACATTTGTGCCTATGGAGCCGAATGCATAAACAATGAAGGAAGCTACACGTGCATATGTCCTGAGGGCTATCAAGGTGATCCCTATAATGGACTTTGCTCGCCGGCTCAAAGAAAATGCTCAGCTGATAGAGAATGTGGAACCAATGAGAAGTGCGTGCAACCAGGAGAGTGCGTTTGTCCACCTCCGTTCTTCTTGGATCCATCAGACGAAAATAAGTGCAAGAGTCCATGCGAACGATTCCCATGCGGAATCAATGCTAAGTGTACACCAACAGATCCACCACAGTGTATGTGTGAAGTTGGATACAAGGGTGACCCCTTACAGGGCTGCGTGGACGAGGACGAATGTGCAAACACTCCATGTGCATATGGAGCTTACTGTGTAAACAAGAAAGGAGGCTACCAGTGTGTCTGCCCTAAGGGCTTGACGGGAGATCCTTACAAGAGTGGTTGCATTCTCGAAGAGGGTTCAGTGAAGAGCACTTGCAATGTCAATGAAGATTGCGCCGACAACTTGGCTTGTGACCATGGAAGCTGTGTAAGTCCATGCACCAGTTTACTCTGTGGCCCCAATGCATTCTGCGAACCGGAAAATCATGCAGGATGGTGTCGGTGTCGTGTGGGATACTCGGAAAGTCCTAGCGGAGAGTGTGTATCTCAATGCAAGGGAATTATTTGTGGTGAAGGAGCCCAGTGCATACCCACATCAGAAGGACCAACGTGTAAATGCCCACAGGGCTATCTTGGAAATCCCTTCCCAGGAGGAAATTGCTATACCGACCAATGTTCAGCCACAAGACCATGTAGTGACCCGCAGGTTTGTATTAACGGAAGATGTAAGGAGCGTTGCGAGAAAGTGGTGTGTGGAATCGGAGCCACGTGTGACAAAACGACAGGAAAGTGTGTTTGTGAAGCCAATTTCGTTGGAAACCCAGACCTTGTCTGCATGCCACCGGTATCTTATGCCAAATGCGAACCGGATTGTGGAGAAAATGCTCATTGTGAATATGGATATGGAGCCAGCTATTGTGCCTGTAATCCGGGAACCACTGGAAATCCCTATGAAGGCTGTGGAGCACAGAAGAAGAGTACATGCGGCCCAGATAGCTGTGGTTCCAACGCTGAATGCCACTCAGATGGATCACGAATTGTGTGTGAATGTCCACCAGGTTACACTGGAAACGGTTATATTGGATGTCATGATGTAGATGAGTGTTTGAACAAACCTTGCGGGCAGAATGCGGTTTGCCTTAATTCACCTGGAAGTTTTGACTGCTTATGCATGTCCGGCTTTGCTGGAGATCCATTTAGCAGTTGCCAACCTGTTGACGCAACCTTCTGTTCACAGCCTTCGGGCTGCAAATGTGGACCGAATGTCGAGTGCCCTGATGGCTTCAGTTGCGATCAAGGAAAATGTAAAGATCTATGCGTCAATGCAGCTTGCGGTCCAAGGGCCGCATGCAATGAAGGTCAGTGCCTTTGCCCGCTTGGCTATCAAGGAGATCCCTATGATAAAGAAAATGGATGTACCATTCGTGGACAATGTAACAACGACGCAGATTGCAAACAGTCTGAGATCTGTTTCCAACTTGGACGAGGCCTTCGTAAGTGCGTTGATGCATGTAGTAAGATTCAATGCGGACCAAACGCCTTATGTGTTTCTGACGATCACAGATCAACGTGTATATGTTCAGACGGTTACTTCGGAAATCCCAGCAATCTTCAGGCTGGATGTCAACCAGAACGAAGTATCCCACCAAATGAAGACGAGGACCTTTGCAAATCGGATCAGGACTGTGAAAAAGGATTTATTTGTAATACAGAGCCAACAGGAAAAATGTCCTGCGTTCATCTTTGCTCGACAGTCATATGTGGAACAAATGAATTATGTCAAGTTGATGGAAATGGTCATCCTGTGTGCAGCTGCCGAGATAGTTTTACTTGGAATCCAGTTTCATCATCATGTGAGAAACCATCGATTCCAGACTGTACCAAGGATGCTGACTGTCACGCGGAAGCCGCTTGCAGGCAGGACGTTCTTGGAGTGCTCAAGTGTGTTTCGATATGCTCAGAGTTCACATGTCCTGCCAACTCTATTTGTGTAGCTCGTGAACATCAAGGCAGATGTGAATGCTTGCAGGGATTCGTTGGAAATCCAAACGATCGTAACGGATGTCAACCTGTTCAAAAGAATCAATGTCGAACGAATGCGGAATGTTCTGAATCGGAGGCTTGTGTTAGGACAGGACCAACAGAAATTTTGTCCTGCAAACCTGCCTGCGACAGTGTCCAGTGCGGACCAAAGGCTATTTGTATAACCAACAATCATTTGGCTCAATGTCAATGCCCACCAGGGCCATTTGCAGGCGATCCATACGATCCTTATCAAGGTTGTAGAAGCGTGCCGTGCGTGTATAACATCGACTGTCCAGCAACACAACTTTGCAACCGCTTGACACACACCTGCTACGATGTATGTGACGAAGAATCGTGTGGAGAAAATGCCATTTGTATTGCGGACGACCACCGCGCAATCTGTCAATGCCCTCCTGGATACAAGGGAAACCCACTGCCAGAAGTGGAATGTGTTTCGGTAGGTGGATGCTCGCCGGGAACATGTCACCCAACAGCCATATGTGAAGTTTCCCCTAGTGGACCAGTGTGCCGCTGTCCGGCAAACTTCATAGGTGAACCCACGAAAACTGGTTGTCGTCCAGAGGGACAATGTCCCAACGGAGACGCTGATTGTCCCGCAAACTCAATGTGTTCCGGTGGACGTTGTGTCGATCCATGTGAAAATGCTTGTGGAGTGAATGCAGACTGCAAGGTCGTCAACCGAAAGGCCATTTGCACGTGCCCTATCAAATTCCAGCCGGTGGGAGAATCAGCCAGGGATGGATGTACAAGATCAGTTTCCAAGTGTCAAAGTGACATCGATTGCGGTGGAGCAGTGTGTTACAACGGCCAGTGCCGTGTGGCATGTCGCAACTCCAATGATTGCTCTGTGGGAGAAAAATGTCTTCAGAGCACTTGTGTAGTACCTTGTCTGGATCACAGCCAATGTGCCAGTGGACTTGCTTGCCTCGATGGAATTTGCTCGATCGGGTGCCGATCCAACAAGGACTGTGGCAATGAAAAGTCATGCATCAATAACAAATGCGCCAATCCTTGTCAAACAGGAGGAGTCTGTGGACCAAATGCTCTGTGCAACATGCACGATCATCGATCATCATGCAAGTGTCCAGAAGGCTTTGAAGGAAATCCAACACCAGATCAGGGATGCGTCCGAGTGCCTTCGCAGTGTCAAGCAACCAATCAATGCCCCACAGGGCATATGTGCATTGCCAATCAATGTAATCTTCCATGCCAGAAAACTTCAAATTGCGCGATAGGTGAGCGCTGCTACAACAACATTTGTGCCAAAGTATGTTACACAAGCAACAACTGCCTGCCAGGAGAAATTTGTAACAACGATGGAACCTGTCAGCCAGGGTGTGACTCCGATGCGGACTGTCCACCAACAGAACTCTGCCTCAGCGGAAAATGCAAGTGTGCAACAGGATTCATTGGCACGCCATTTGGATGTGCAGATATTGATGAATGCACAGATGGACCATGTCATAAAACATCTCGCTGTGAAAACCTTCCGGGATCATACCGTTGTGTGTGCCCAGATGGCACAGTTGGCGACGGATACAGCAGAGAAGGTTGCGCCAAGCCTAAGGAATGCTACAAGAACGCTGATTGCGCAGAAAACTTAGTCTGTGTCAATGACAAATGTGCTGACCCATGTTTGACAGTAACTTGTGGTCCCAAGGCAGTTTGTCACAGCAGCCAGCAAATAGGAAACTGTGAGTGTCCAGTTGGACACCTTGGAGATCCATATGACACGTCTGTTGGATGTTTCAAGGTGGAATGTGTGAGCAGTGATGATTGTGCGCAAGAAAGAAGCTGTGATGCGGAAACAAATCGCTGTGTAAATCCTTGTGACACAACTGATTGTGGCAAGGGAACTTGTCGTGTAATTGACCATCAAGCTACCTGCTCGTGCCATGCCGGATACCAACTCCTTAACGCAGGGTCAACCTGCGAGGATATCAACGAATGTCTAAATAACCCCTGCCATCATACTGCCTTTTGCCAAAACCTACCAGGCAGCTTTAGCTGTTCCTGCCCTGAGGGACTTATTGGCGATCCTGTACATACAGGTTGTCGAGATCCAAATGAATGCCTCACCGATGCAGATTGTCCAAATTCGGCTAGCTGCCAGAATCAACGATGCAAGAATCCCTGCGAACGAACTGATGCATGTGGAAAGAATGCCAACTGCATTGCTCGTGCACATGCTGCCGTGTGTTCTTGCGGACCAAACTCTCGTGGAGATCCTAGTATCGAATGTGTTCAAATTGAGTGTTCAGAGAATGATGACTGCGCCAGCGAAAAGACCTGTTTGGACGCCAAATGCGTAGACCCATGTTCACTGCCAAATGCTTGTGGTCTCCAGGCTCGCTGCGTTGCCCAAAACCATGTTGGCCTGTGCACTTGCGATACCGGAAAAACAGGAAACCCACAACTTGGATGTGTTCCACTGCAGTATTGCAGTGCTGATTCACAATGTCCGTCGGGAACTATTTGCAACAATGGACTCTGCAACTCACTGTGTACCACCAACCGAGACTGTATTTCAGATCAGTTGTGCATCCAGGGAGTCTGTCAACCAACGTGCAAGTCCAACTCCAGTTGCCCTGAATTCCAGTTCTGCAATAACAACATTTGCACCAAGGAGGTTCTCTGCCGCACAGACGATGACTGTGCCATCAATGAAAACTGCGTTCTGGACAGCTTCGGAAGGGCTAATTGTCAAGATGTTTGCATTGGCCGTGCCATTTGTGGTCGTAATGCTGAGTGTTCAGCTCGTTCACATAACGCTGATTGCGAATGCAAGGAAGGATTCTTCGGGGATCCAAAATCAGGCTGCAGGAAGATCGAATGCAGCTCTGATAATGACTGTTCAAATGACAAGACCTGTGACAACCATATGTGCAAGATTGCATGTTTGATTGGACAACCCTGCGGGGATAACGCTCTCTGTACAACTGAGAACCACAAACAAGTATGCCACTGCCAACCGGGTTTCACTGGAGATCCAACGGTCCGTTGTGACGTAGTTGATTATTGTAAGGATGCCCCATGTGGGCCCGGAGCTAGGTGTCGTAACTCTAGGGGTTCATTTAAATGTACCTGTCCCATCGGACTCGTCGGTGATCCCTACAATGAGGGCTGTCGAACTGCTGTTGAATGTCAAACCAACGAAGATTGTCCACCAGCAGCTAAATGTGGAACTCTCAATGGGGTTCCCAAATGTCGTGATGTCTGTGAAAATTCCAAATGTGGTCCTAACGCCGAATGCGTACCTAAGGGCCACGTTGCAAACTGTCTCTGTCGCAATGGCTACGATGGCCAACCGTCTGATCTCGCCGTAGGTTGTCAACCCTTACCAACACCCTGTCAAGTAACCAGTGACTGTCCAGCCAATACCTATTGCTCGGAGAGCATCTGCAAACGTAAGTACTCTAGTTCATCACATCCTCGAAAAGCCCAAAGCCAAAAAAAAAACACTTTAAGAAACTAATGCCCCGCCTACCTTGGGAATACAATTAACTCCTATACTACTGACGGAGTCTTGTGACCAGTAATGTTTGGTTACTTACCATCGAATAGCATGTTTTTTATATATTTTTTTTATTTATATTTTTGCCTGGTTTAGTTTGTAGTAAAATAAAAACGGTCTGCTTAGCTTAAGACAGAAAGTCTGGCCTAAAAACAATACAAAATAAAACTTAAAAGAACTTAATCGCAATTCTAAAAAAAGGTATGATGCAACATAACCTCAAAACGAACAAGTTCTAACCGAATCTAGATTAAAACCAGTGGTAAAGGAGAAAGTATTCCAGAGGTTTATGGAGGAACGAAACGGAAATCGTGTGGAATTGTTTTGTTAATATTTTCATTGCTCGATTTCAGCTGCCTGTATTTTGGATACCGAATGTGGATCAACAGAGATTTGTCAAGGTGGACAATGCTTGAATCCATGCGATCAACCACAAGCTTGTGGAATGAATGCTGAATGTCAAATGGGAATCCATTTGAAACAGTGTTCATGTCCGGCAGGTTTTACCGGAAATGCAGATGTGGAATGTGTCAGAAGTATGTGTGGAACATTTTGAAAATGTGGGTTGTAATTTAATGTTAATTTTTTGATTTTACAGTTCCAGTTGCTTGCACAAACGACGAAGAATGTGGACCAAGTTACACATGTAGGGATTCGATGTGCTTGCCATCATGTGCGGCTGATCAAGATTGTGCGCTGAATGAGAAGTGTCTCAAAGGAAACTGCATGCGTAAGTATCAAATTGTCCTAATGTGACAGCTGTCATTTGACATTTGAAAAAAAAAAATTGGAACATATTTGTTTCTTGAATTGAAACATTCGCAATAGTTTGACATAACTTTAGAAAATTGTATGAGCAAATATTTCGTTTCCTTTAGTTACATGCCGTGTGGACAACGATTGCTTTTTGGGACATGTTTGCCTGCACAACAAATGCGTTTTCGGATGCCACGTCGATGACGACTGCAGTGCTTCGGAGTCTTGCCGAGCCGACAAGTGTATCAATCCATGCCATGAGAATCCATGCGGTCCAAATGCCGCCTGTACAGTTTCAAACCATCGTGCTTCGTGCACTTGCCTTGAGGGAATGGTACCAAATCCAACACCAAAAGTTGGTTGCGTTCGAACACCAGCTGTCGCTTGCACAGAAAATAGAGACTGCGCTGTGGGCTTGGCCTGCTTCGAGTCACTGTGCAGACCATTCTGCGCTGATGATGTTGGCTGTTTGGCAAATGAACGATGCACGAATGGAGTCTGTAAGCCACTTTGCCGACGCGATGATGATTGTCGCAACAGTGAAGTTTGTTTGGGACAAATGTGTGTTGCAGGATGTCGGTCCGATCAGGGATGTCCTGATAATTTGGTTTGTGTCGGACAACAATGTGCAAATCCATGTGACAACCCGACTGCTTGTGGAACAAACGCTGAATGTTCAGTTCAAAATCACAAAAAACTGTGTACTTGTCCTAACGATCTTGTCGGTAATGCAGACATTGCTTGCAAGGCTCCAGAGAACTCTTGTTCGACCAATAGCAATTGTCCACCAACGCACCATTGCCTTGGAGGAGTTTGCCAGAAAAAATGCCGCAACGACCAGAACTGCCTTAGCGATGAGAGATGTATGCGCGGAACTTGCCGCAATGTATGCAATACAGATTCGGCATGTTCATTGGGACAGATTTGCGAGAACCGTGTTTGTCAAATTGGTTGCCGTAATGACCTTACATGCCCCAGTGATCAGTCGTGTGTGAACAAAAAATGCACGAATCCATGCGAGACAAGTGGACAGTGCGGCCACTGCGCCAATTGTCTGGTCGTCAATCATGGAGTCCAATGCAGCTGTCCAAATGGATTTACCGGTGATGGTCTTACCGGCTGCCTTATGCCACCACAACGCTGTAATCCGGGATGTGAATGCGACGAATCGAATACATACTGTGCTCCAACATGCATCCGTAACGACGACTGTCCTTGCGGACAAATGTGCTCGAGAGGCAGATGTCGCCAAAAGTGTGGTCCTGGAAAACCATGTCCACTCGGTCAATTATGCGAGCGCGGATCATGCTTGTCAGGATGCAAAGTCAACACCGATTGTACCGCAGACCAAGTATGCACAAAGAACCAATGCGTCAATCCATGCACCAAGCCCGGAGCTTGTGGAGAAAATGCTCTATGCACCGTTTCGGATCATCATGTTCTCTGCTACTGCCCAGACGGCTATGAAGGAGAACCAAGCAAAAAATGTGTTCAATTTGAATGTCACGCCGACGAAGATTGTGAATCGAACAAGCGATGCGATGATGGCAAATGCCGCAATCCTTGTTTGGAATATGGCGCTTGTGGAATCAATGCCCAGTGCCGAGTTGTAAACCGTCGGCCACAATGCTCATGCCCGCCAGATTTCTTTGGTAATCCAGAGACAGAATGCCAGTCGTTGACCGGAGTAGGATGTGCAACGAACCCATGTGGGGAGAACTCAAAGTGCAGGGATGTTCCCGGAGGTTTTGAGTGTTCATGCATGGACGGATGTATGGGCGATGCAACTAAGGGATGCGTTTGTGGAGAGACACAAGTCAATGTTTGCCACGATCAACCTTGCGGTTTGAACGCGGCATGCCGTGTGGCAGACCACAATGAGCCACAGTGCTACTGCCCAGAAGAATTCCCCAATGGAGATGCCTACGTTCAATGTAAGTATTAATAAATTAACATTGTCCCTAGCCGTGCTTTGGCAATTTCTATAAAATTTCGAACAAACTTTTAATAAATTTGTGTTTTTTTTATTTCAGGCTACCTTACCCCACCAAAAGAAGACTGCCGTACCAATGGTTGCAATGTCGGTGAATGTGTTCGCCAAGGGTACGATTACATCTGCAAACAAGGTAAGTGTTTAATTTTAATTATTTATTTTGTGTTTTTCCAACTTAAAAAAAAAACGGAAAAACCCCACAAGTTTTTAATTAATCTCGTTTTACGAAAAGGTTCAGCCAGTATTATAATTTATTAAATAACAGTTTTTTCAATTTTATTGATATCTAATATCTCAAGTAAGGATTGATAAGTATTATATGACTTAATACTGAGTTGTTTTTAATTTTTTTTTAATAAAATCAAACTTAATTAACTTTGTTGTTGACAAATTAAACAAATATTAAATTTTTATTTAATTTAAGAAAACAATACTTAATCAATTGTGTTTGTAACAAATTCTAAATTTCGTAATTAGTAAATTTAACAAAATCATACATAATTTTTATATTTAGATTAACGGTATCTTTTGCTTAGAGTTCATTTTTTGACTATTAATCAATATTTTTGTTTTAAAGATAAGTGGTATTTTTTATTTAAAATCTATTAACTTATACAGTTGCAAAGAAAACCACAAAAATTTCAACAAAAACAAAAAACAACAACAAAGACAGAAGATAGTTTAGTGTGTGTATAGCCTAAAGTCAAATAAAAAAAAAAAGTTAAGTTAAACCAAAGGAAATATCCAAAGCATATACACATGTTTGGAATTACATAGTTTTTTTTTCTTTAGTTTATTTATTTTGTTTTAAAACACTTTATTTCTGTTTTATTATCATCACAGTTTTCAGTCAAAAAATACAAAACAAAACAAAATAGATACACTCTACACACACCAAACACACACAATCCTTATTTTTTCTTTTATCTTGTTTTTTTTTTTCATACCAAAGTTTATTATTTAAGTCAAAGTTTTTTTTTGAAAATTATACTCAAATAAAATTGAATAGGTTTATAAAAATAAATAAATATAAAAAAAATCGCATATGGAAATCCGTGGAATGTCGCTGTCGCTATCGCGGTCTCCCAATCTGTGCCTATTTTCTCTTGCCTTAATAATTTATTTTTTTAATTAACATTAAAAAAAATTATATCTACATTTTTTTATGCAAATCTTCATTATAATTCTTCGAAAATCGACCAAATCATAACTAAACATAAACAACAATCAAACAAAATAATTAAGAAACCACAATCTACAATTAAGTATTACAAAAATAAAAAAAATATCCATTTTAACTCCACCCCCATTCCAAAATCACAAAAACAGGTTGATCCATTAATATCTCGTCCATCGAAAGAAAAAAATCCAAAAAAATAAACGCATTTTTGAAATCAAGCAAAATAATAATGCTTTACCACATTCAACACAAAACCACGCCCCATAACTCATTTTGAAAACAAATTGGCATTTATTTACTAAACACACAAAATTGCACACAAAAAGATAAAATTAAATACAAAAACAAAAACAAACAAAGCATCTGACAAAATTACCTTTCAAAAATAAGAAACAATTTTTAAAATTGTAATTATAATTTTATAATTAAAACAATAAAATATTATTTTGTAAGAAAATTACCAGCGTCCAGTGAAAGCTAATTTTCGATTTAGATAATAAATTAATTATGTATAATTTATCACATTATGAAAGTAATTTTTTACATTAAACTTTGGAGCTTTAGGATCTTTTTTTAATTTTTAATGAATTAAAATCAGAGAGAAACAAAATTAGTGCACATATTCATTTTATTCACACACGAGGTACATGAATAAAAATAAATAAATAATTCTGGCCTGAATATTCTTGCCTGTGGATGGTCACTTTTTAAGTCAAGCAATCAGTTGTTCCTTGTGGATAACTAATTCTTTAAAAATACCTATTTCATGTTCAACTGTCAATTCATGGAGTTTATATCGTAAACGGACAAACAGTTTCAAACTGAAAATTACATGCTGAAAACCGGCATAAGTTTTTCATCACGTGACACGTTCCACAGACCACAACTGTCATTGATTTTACAGATTTTTTTTAGTTTCTCACCACAAAGTAACAAAATGGCTTCTGCAAAAATGTTATCACTTTATAAAAGCTTTTAAAAGAATTGCAAGAAATTGGAAACAAGAAAGAGAATCAATTTTAGGGGAAATGTCAAATGAAAAAAAGTAGGTTATGAAAAACATCGACTAGACAGTTGATCAGTATTTAGGTCATTTCTCCCGCTTAGTTTACTAAAAGGACACGTGAAATTTTTTGTTAGTCTACAAATTGAACTCTCTAATTTTTTTAAAGTAATGATAACATGTATACCATATTCGGCGAACTGTCAAAATAAATTTTCAAAATCCACAATAACAAGACGCGATCCACAAAGCAGACCATTTCCATTTTTAAATACCTACTATAAGTTGATCGGGTCTGTCAAAAAACGTTATTGTGTCTTCATGGCTAGAAACAGTACTTAAAGTGCAAAATTTGTGTTTACTGTACAAAATTCAAGATAACTTATACTAAATACATACGAAAAAGCTTTAAGACAAAATTGAATGATAGAACAATCTGTCAATATTCATACCTTGACATTTCAAATATGACAGTAGCATTTTTCTTTCATTTTATCATTTATAGGTTTATTGCTTTGTATATAAAAATAATGAACAAAATTAATAATGTTCAAATTTTAAGCTCCAGTTAAGGTGTAAAATTATTGCATTGTAAAAGCTTAGAGAAATTAGAAAACAAAAAACATATCAAATTACCACACCTCCTATAAAATCCTATGTATAAAAAATTGCTACCAGCACCTTCATTGTAATAAATATAATATTATTAAAAAAATAACTTATTTAAAGAAAAAGTTTCTGAAATTCCAATTCCAAGTGGCCTTCATACAAAAAAAAAAATGATGTACAAGGTCCGCGATAGCGATACGTATCCATAAATATTTTGGTCACTACAAAGATATAGTGTAGGAAAATAAAATAAAATATTTTTTTTTTCTATAGACCTTAGGTTATAACAATTTTATTATATAAACATATATTTCTTTACAAATTACAAAACACCAACCAACCCTATCCCTAGTCTCCGTTTAAATAATTTTAAAATAATTTTAAAAACAAACCATTTTTAAAAACACTACAAAAAACAGAAAACAAAACATTAAAACATAATTTGAGAGAAAGGTATGTCAGATTGGGAACTGTGGACGGGACAATTCTCACATAGTTCACATATGCTTGAAACAAAAAACCATTTTTTTTTTAATTAAAAAAAAAGGAAAAATCAAAAATCGATTTAAAATTCATTGTATATGTACATCAAACTTTTAAATTTGCTTAAATATATAAAAACAAACATGATAATTATTTACCCTCTAAAAAAAAAACATATCCTTGACATCCATCTATTGTACAGCTTTTTTTACAATAAACAAAAATTTTGTTTAATCTTTTGTTAATATATTTTTCCTTTAAATTATATTTACTCTTGTATTGTTGATTTTTTTTACAAATATATTGGTGCTTCTATCTCTTTCTCCCTTTCTTCTTCTGGGAACTAACAATTTTTTTCATCAATAAAAATTATTTTATTCTTTTACTATGTAAATATAATTTTTTTAAATAATTCTGTTTTTGGAAAATAGTAATTAAATTTAGTGCTTAAGTTGTACATATATTTTGTATAAAAACAAAAAACTAGTTTAGAAAAAAAGGTATTTCGTTAAATCTTAAATGCAGTCATTATCATTCATTTAGTTTCGCTGTAAAAATATCAAAAAACAAAAATACAAGTCTGAAAGGACTTTCGAAAAATCAAAATTCAAACGTCAAATCTTCGTACATTTTTTCCAATGTCGTGTCTCTAGCGGGCAGAGCGCATGTGTTGGATGTTAAAAAAGAAAATAGAAAAAAAAAAAAAACTGAGCAAAAACTTCTGGTAGATTTTCGAAATTATCATTTCAAAAACAAAATTCTTAAACAACAAATCATAAACACTTGTGAGAAAAGTTTCCCTTCACAGTTCTCTTCAAATAGAATTATAAATAAATAAATAAAAAATATCTAAATAACGAATTCTTGTAAATACACTAATCACTGATTTAAATTGCCATACCACCGTTTATTTTAAAATTATTTAAGCACCAAGACATAACCTCCCCGAAAAAAAACAACCCACAAAATAATTCCCTCAAACCTATAAAAATCCCCAAAAAAAAAAAAACATTTCCAACCTCAAAACTCCAACCCTTATTTTTTCGAAAGGCATTCTTTATGGTCTTTCTTTGTTTCCAAACTCTTGTTACACACTTTTTTACTTAATTTCCTAAATTTAATACACACAAACTACACAAATACAATTATACACACACTCACACAATTACACTACTCCCACTTCCAAGCCCCTTTCAACAAATTTAAATAAAAACAAAAACAAAAACAAATATTATCGAAATAAGATCAAGAGTTACCAGATCAAAAATCTCCTATACATTCCTCGTGATTTATAGACACCGAACAATGCCAGTCTGACAAGGATTGTCCGAGCGAGAAGGCATGCTTACAAGGACATTGCAACGATCCGTGTGCAATGCGTGGTGTTTGCGGCGCCAACGCACTCTGCAAAACCGTCCTCCACAGGCCGCGCTGTTCCTGTCCGAATTGCTTTATTGGTCGACCCGAAGTCGAATGCAAGCCAGATCCCAAGTGCATCGATGTATCGACAACAACTCCAAGAGATCCAACGGTCCAAGTGGCCTGTTCCAACGATCAGGACTGTCCTGAAAATCTTCAGTGCAGTCCGTTCGGCCAATGCACCGATCCGTGTCAAAGCCCATCGTTTTCGTGTGAGGGCAACAAGAAATGTGAAACACGCCGTCACCGCCCCGTTTGTGTGTGCAAGTCGGGCTTCATTGTCAACGAATATGGAGAGTTGACGTGTGCCCCAGAGAAGCGTGAATGCTATCGCGATGATGATTGTGCCTCGAACATGGCATGTACCGAGGGCAAATGTCGAAACCCATGCATTGTTCCAGTTGGCCGCCAAGCGGTTTGTGCCGAAAACAAATCTTGTCAGGTGCAAGACCATAAACCAGTTTGCATTTGCATGAAGGACTGTCAACCATCGATATCGATTTGCTTGCGCGACACCGGTTGTCCGACGGGATTGGCTTGCAGAAATTATCAATGCGTAAATCCGTGTGACTTTGCACAGTGCGCCGCCAATTCACCATGCATTGTGGAGGATCATAAACCAATCTGTAAATTCTGCCCACCTGGATTTATTGCGGACGCCCGGAATGGATGTCAAAAAGGTAAAAAACAATAATCACACACTGAAACATGAAACCACAAAAAATATATACATACATATATATATATACATATATAATATATAGAAACCTTAAAGTGCAAATTTATGTTTAAGTGAATAGGTCTTGACTTTTTTTTAATTAAATGTAGGAGGCTCTCTATCATCTATTCTGTAGAAAGATCAAAATTGTTTTTGGGTTTACAGGAGTAAAAGCCTTCAATTGCTCTTTTATTTTTTAATGTAAAATATTTTAATTGTATCAATTTTTTATTGAACATAAGTTCAGTGTATTTTTTTATAATATTTCAAAAAAAAATTTAAATAACTTGTATGGTAACCATGAGCAGAGTTTGACTTTCTTTAAAATTAATGTAAACGTTGCGTTGGCTTTACTAGAAAAGTGTAAACGTAGCACACCGATATTTTAGTTCAACATAAAATGGTAATTTAAATATTTGCACTGAGATAAAATTTATTTCAATTAGAAAAACAGATTTTACAAACTGCACAAACTTCAAACTCCAGAAAACTCGGTCGAAAGTTAGATAATGAATGAATCAGATCTATTTGACAGTTTAATTTAATTGCTATTTTGTTGAAGGCTTTTTTCAAATTTACATGTTTTCCGAAATAATTAAATGCGAGTAATCAATTAATTGTTTCAACTTTCAATCATTCTTTTTAGAACGAGTGCCCTTATTCTGACATCAATCAAATAAGCCATATTTATATATTGAATCACATTAACGAAGAGTAATGCAAGTTGACATAAGACATGAAATTTTTTTTTTTTTGAAAAAAGTCAACTCTCGAGCAATCTATCTGTCACATTAATACAATCAATTTGCTGATGATAAATTTCAATCTATTCATGTTCATGTTCATGAAAACAAATATGAAATTGATTCAATTAATGTTTAATTGTATTAGTACTTTTCCAACTGTCAAATCTGTCAAATCAAACATTAAAAAAACAGAACGCAGATCAAAACACTTGTTGAGTCTAACGGTCTACAAAAATGTCAAACTTTTCTCAGAAACCATATTTTCAATAAATTTCAAAATAATACAACTGAATCCCATAAACAAAAACACAAATTTATAAGATTGAATCTCAACATATATACAAATTTTAACCCTAATCTTCAGTGTTTTTTTTTTTTAAGTTAAAAAACAAAGCTTATCTGCTCTATTTTGAATTAAAGCAAACCCTTAAAACTTAACTATCAAAACTACTATCTTCTCTCTCTGTGATCCCTTAAAAAACCAATAAAACACACATAATTCGTTAGATTTAATTACAAAAAGAAAAGAGAGAAACTAAAACCCACGATTTATTCCAAAAATTATATACAAACGCACCGCTTAGCTTTTTTAAATTTTGTTTTTTTTTTAATAAAAAACAAACCTTAAACTTAAAAGATAAATAATAGAAAAACAAAACATAAACCAAAAACAACAACAAAAATCTTAAAACATTCACACACGCTCATGCTCACAAATAAAAATTAAACAAAAACTACCAATTGCTATAAATGTTTAACACAAGATAATGAAATATTTAACTCAACAAAACACACGCGTCTGCAATATAAGAACAACACCACCCTAATCACAGAGTCTAATCAAAATTATTAAAAGCTTCCAAATGGACACATTCAAGGTCGAAGATATGAAATGTCATACAGAAGTTAATATTTTTTATATTTGACATTTGCCGTGTTTTTATTTGTTTGGATAAAATAAAAGCAGCACTTATTCCGCGTATACAGTTATAATTGTTTAAATTCTATTTATACTTCGTTAAGTTCATGTGTCAAAATATTTATTGCTGTTGACTTAACGAAATCTTACATTACATTGATTTTATCAAGTAAAACTTCTTATCTTTTCTATATTGGATTGAAAAGATTGACAAGCTTTAGTAATTTCTGTTACAAAGTTTAAAACTGTTATAATTTAATTTCTTATATTATTTCTATAATCGCATCATAACCAAATGTAATGGTCAGTAATACCTGTCAGATTTTTTTAAACAAAGATACTTGCTATAAATCATATGGAAAGGAAATTGTGATAGTATGTTAATTGTTATCGCATATGCATTTCTAGGGAAATAAATAACGTTAAATTTGACACTTCAGTCACCATAGGATCTCAAATCAAGTTATACCAAAAAAGAAAAGAACCAACACTAGAATAATTGCTTACAGTGTGGTTGGCCAATCTTAACGCTTATGAATTAGTCGAGCTGTCACTTTATTTAAGCTGCCAACTTTTGCATACTAATTTTCAAACATTTAAAATAATATTCATCGCATTCTCCTAATTCTAGTCAGACCATTTACTATTGATTCATCCGAACTTTATTCAAATAAAATCTTACGAGTATGTCTTGAATGTGTTCTAAAATAAAAAAAAAAATAGCTTCAGGCAGATCTGCATTGAACTTTGTTGCTTTTATAAAAGTTTGAAGCTTTCTTTGAGTAAAAATCGTTGACATTTCTACGGAAAAATCAAATTAAATTAAGTAAATAGTTATTTGTGTAAATAGCTAATAGTAATATTATTTTACCACTTAAGGAATTTCCTTTATAACCCTACTGTACAGTTACTAAGTATAAGGCTAAATGTAAATATATATTTTTAAAACTAAAACCTAACATTAATATCTTAACAAACAAAATAAACCAAATAAACAAAACAAAACACTAACATTTTATGACAAAAAAAGAAACAAACAAAATATAAATTAGTTTTATCAACCAATAATAGAAAAAATAATCACATCCGCAGCCACCAGCAACTGTACACAAGATTCGGACTGCAGTGAAACGCTCCAGTGTATCAAGGGCATTTGTGGTGACCCCTGTACAACTGGTTGTGGTGAATCTGCAATCTGTTTGGTGAAAGCACATAGGGTTTATTCATGTGAATGTGCACCTAATTTTACTGGTGATGCACACGTTAAATGTGTTCATATCCAGGAAACAACAACTATTAGTTTAAGTAGTGTTAGTGGTACAGAACAAGATCAGACAACGGTAGGTAAGGACATGAGTGGGGGGGTTGAAACGACAACAATGGCTTACGTGACAAGAAATGAAACAGAAATGAGAACAAAAGTGACAGACATAACGGCAGTGGATATAGAAACGGAAAAAACCACGCCAACAGAACAATTACCGTCAACTACAACAAAATCTGACGTTACAGAAACAATACGTCCAGAAATTCGCGATCAAATTACAACAGAAAGTCCAATTGATATTCCTTCTTCAACTGATCAAAAGAACACCTCAGAACAATCAACAACTCAACGCGCAGAATCGAAAATCACAACTAGAGTGAGTTCTCTGGGTACAACCATGACCCCAGGGTCTGAAACAACTGAGACTGTACATCCAACTGGTGGAGAGGTCACCTCAGAACAAACAACACCTGAACGCGCAGAAACACAAACCACAGGTAGAGTGAGTTCTCTAGGTACAACCATGACCCCAGGGTCTGAAACTACTGAGACTGTATATCCAACTGGTGGAGAGGTCACCTCAGAACAAACAACAACTGAACGCGCAGAATCTCCAACCACAGGTAGAGTGAGTTCTCTGGGTACAACCATGACCCCAGGGTCTGAAACAACTGAGACTGTATATCCAACTGGTGGAGAGGTCGCCTCAGAACAAACAACACCTGAACGCGCAGAAACGCAAACCACAGGTAGAGTGAGTTCTCTGGGTACAACATTGAGCCCAGGGGCTGAAACAACTGAGACTGTATATCCAACTGGTGGAGAGGTCACCTCAGAACAAACAACACCTGAACGCGCAGAATCTCCAACTACAGGTAGAGTGAGTTCTCTGGGTACAACATTGAGCCCAGGGGCTGAAACAACTGAGACTGAGGTATATCCAACTGGTGGAGAGGTCACCTCAGAACAAACAACACCTGAACGCGCAGAATCGCCAACTACAAGTAGAGTGAGTTCTCTGGGTACAACATTGAGCCCAGGGGCTGAAACAACTGAGACTATTTATCCAACTGGTGGAGAAGTCACCTCAGAACAAACAACAACTGAACGCGCAGAAACGCAAACCACAGGTAGAGTGAGTTCTCTGGGTACAACCATGACCCCAGGGTCTGAAGCAACTGAGATTGTATATCCAACTGGTGGAGAGGTCACCTCAGAACAAACAACACCTGAACGCGCAGAAACGCAAACCACAGTTAGAGTAAGTTCTCTGGGTACAACATTGAGCCCAGGCGCTGAAACAACTGAGACTATTTATCCAACTGGTGGTGAAGTCACCTCAGAACAAACAACAACTGAACGCGCAGAATCTCCAACCACAGGTAGAATAAGTTCTCTGGGTACAACCATGACCCTAGGGTCTGAAACAACTGAGACTGTATATCCAACTGGTGGAGAGGTCGCCTCAGAACAAACAACACCTGAACGCGCAGAAACGCAAACCACAGGTAGAGTGAGTTCTCTGGGTACAACATTGAGCCCAGGGGCTGAAACAACTGAGACTGTATATCCAACTGGTGGAGAGGTCACCTCAGAACAAACAACACCTGAACGCGCAGAATCTCCAACTACAGGTAGAGTGAGTTCTCTGGGTACAACATTGAGCCCAGGGGCTGAAACAACTGAGACTGAGGTATATCCAACTGGTGGAGAGGTCACCTCAGAACAAACAACACCTGAACGCGCAGAATCGCCAACTACAAGTAGAGTGAGTTCTCTGGGTACAACATTGAGCCCAGGGGCTGAAACAACTGAGACTATTTATCCAACTGGTGGAGAATTCACCTCAGAACAAACAACAACTGAACGCGCAGAATCTCCAACCAGAGGTAGAGTAAGTTCTCTGGGTACAACCATGACCCCAGCGTCTGAAACAACTGAGACTGAATATCCAACTGGTGGAGAGGTCACCTCAGAACAAACAACACCTGAACGCGCAGAATCTCCAACTACAGGTAGAGTGAGTTCTCTGGGTACAACATTGAGCCCAGGGGCTGAAACAACTGAGACTGTATATCCAACTGGTGGAGAGGTCACCTCAGAACAAACAACACCTGAACGCGCAGAAACGCAAACCACAGGTAGAGTGAGTTCTCTAGGTACAACCATGACCCCAGGGTCTGAAACTACTGAGACTGTATATCCAACTGGTGGAGAGGTCACCTCAGAACAAACAACAACTGAACGCGCAGAATCGCCAACCACAGGTAGAGTGAGTTCTCTGGGTACAACCATGACCCTAGGGTCTGAAACTACTGAGACTGTATATCCAACTGGTGGAGAGGTCACCTCAGAACAAACAACAACTGAACGCGCAGAATCGCCAACCACAGGTAGAGTGAGTTCTCTGGGTACAACCATGACCCCAGGGTCTGAAACAACTGAGACTGTATATCCAACTGGTGGAGAGGTCGCCTCAGAACAAACAACACCTGAACGCGCAGAAACGCAAACCACAGGTAGAGTGAGTTCTCTGGGTACAACATTGAGCCCAGGGGCTGAAACAACTGAGACTATTTATCCAACTGGTGGAGAAGTCACTTCAGAACAAACAACAACTGAAAGCGCAGAAACGCAAACCACAGGTAGAGTGAGTTCTCTGGGTACAACCATGACCCCAGGGTCTGAAGCAACTGAGATTGTATATCCAACTGGTGGAGAGGTCACCTCAGAACAAACAACACCTGAACGCGCAGAAACGCAAACCACAGTTGGAGTAAGTTCTCTGGGTACACCATTGAGCCCAGGCGCTGAAACAACTGAGACTATTTATCCAACTGGTGGCGAAATTACCTCAGAACAAACACCAACTGAACGCGCAGAATCTCCAACCACAGGTAGAGTGAGTTCTCTGGGTACAAATATGACCCCAGCGTCTGAAACAACTGAGACTGAATATCCAACTGGCGGAGAGGTCACCTCAGGACAAACAACAACTGAGCGCGCAGGTGCGCAAACAACAGGTACAGTGAGTTCTCTGGGTACAACCATGACCCCAGGTGGTGAAACAACAGAGACTATTTATCCAACTGGTGGAGTGGTAACCTCAGAAAGAACAACACCTGAACGCGCAGAAACGCAAACCACAGGTAGAGTGAGTTCTCTGGGTACAACATTGAGCCCGGGGGCTGAAACAACTGAGACTGTATATCCAACTGGTGGAGAGGTCACCTCAGAACAAACAACACCTGAACGCGCAGAATCTCCAACTACAAGTAGAGTGAGTTCTCTGGGTACAACCATGACCCCAGGGTCTGAAACAACTGAGACTGTATATCCAACTGGTGGAGAGGTCGCCTCAGAACAAACAACACCTGAACGCGCAGAAACGCAAACCACAGGTAGAGTGAGTTCTCTGGGTACAACAATGACCCCAGGTGGTGAAACAACTGAGACTATTTATCCAACTGGTGGTGAAGTCACCTCAGAACAAACAACAACTGAACGCGCAGAATCTCCAACCATAGGTAGAGTAAGTTCTCTGGGTACAACCATGACCCCAGCGTCTGAAACAACTGAGACTGAATATCCAACTGGTGGAGAGGTCACCTCAGAACAAACAACACCTGAACGCGCAGAAACGCAAACCACAGGTAGAGTGAGTTTTCTGGGTGCAACCATGACCCCAGGTGGTGAAACCACAGAGACTATTTATCCAACTGGTGGAGTAGTAACCTCAGAAAGAACAACAACTCAACACGCAGAAACGCAAACCACAGTTAGAGTAAGTTCTCTGGGTACAACCATGACCCCAGGGTCTGAAACAACTGAGACTGTATATCCAACTGGTGGAGAGGTCACCTCAGAACAAACAACACCTGAACGCGCAGAAACGCCAACCACAGGTAGAGTGAGTTCTCTGGGTACAACATTGAGCCCAGGGGCTGAAACAACTGAGACTATATATCCAACTGGTAGAGAGGTCAGCTCAGAACAAACAACATCTCCACGAGCAGAAACGCAAACCACAGGCAGAGTGAGTTCTCCGGGTACAACAGTGACCCCAGGTGGTGAAACAGCTGAGACTATTTATCCAACTAGTGGTGGGGTAACCTCAGAAAGAACAACAACTCAAAGCGCAGAATCGCTAACTACAGGTAGAGTGAGTTCCCTGGGTACAACAATGACCCCAGGTGGTGAAACAAGTGAGACTATTTATCCAACTGGCGGAGAGGTCACCTCAGAACGCACAACAACTCAACGCACAGAAACACAAACCACAGGTAGAGTGAGTTCTCTGGGTACAACAATCACCACAGGTGGTGAAACAGCTGAGACTATTTATCCAACTAGTGATGAGCTAACCTCAGAGAGAACAACAACTCAACTTGCGGAATCGCAAACTGCAGGTAGAGTGAGTTCTCTGGGTACAACATTTACCCCAGGTGGTGAATCCACTGAGACTATCTATCCAACTGGTGGAGAGGTCACCTCAGAACGAACAACAACTCAACGTGCGGAAACGCAAACCACAGGTAGAGTGAGTTCTCTGGGTACAACAATGACCCCAGGGTCTGAAACAACTGAGACTGTATATCCAACTGGTGGAGAGGTCACCTCAGAACAAACAACACCTGAACGCGCAGAAACGCCAACCACAGGTAGAGTGAGTTCTCTGGGTACAACATTGAGCCCAGGGCCTGAAACAACTGAGACTGTATATCCAACTGGTGGAGAGGTCACCTCAGAACAAACAACAACTGAACGCGCAGAATCGCCAACCACAGGTAGAGTGAGTTCTCTGGGTACAACCATGACCCCAGGTGGTGAAACCACAGAGACTATTTATCCAACTGGTGGAGTAGTAACCTCAGAAAGAACAACAACTCAACGCGCAGAAACGCAAACCACAGTTAGAGTAAGTTCTCTGGGTACAACCATGACCCCAGGGTCTGAAACAACTGAGACTGTATATCCAACTGGTGGAGAGGTCACCTCAGAACAAACAACACCTGAACGCGCAGAAACGCCAACCACAGGTAGAGTGAGTTCTCTGGGTACAACATTGAGCCCAGGGCCTGAAACAACTGAGACTGTATATCCAACTGGTGGAGAGGTCACCTCAGAACAAACAACAACTGAACGCGCAGAATCGCCAACCACAGGTAGAGTGAGTTCTCTGGGTACAACAATGATCCCACGGGCTGAAACAACTGAGTCTATTTATCAAACTGGTCGAGAAGTCACCTCAGAAAGAACAACAACTCAGCGCGCAGAATCGCAAACTACAGGTAGAGTGATTTCTATGGGTACAACAATAATCCCATTGGCTGAAACAACTGAGCCTATTTATCCAACTAGTGGTGAGGTAACCTCAGAACGAACAACAACTCAACGTGCAGAAACGCAAACCACAAGTAAAGTGAGTTCTCTGGGTACAACAATGACCCCAGGGTCTGAAACAACTGAGTCTATTTATCCAACTGGTCGAGAAGTCACCTCAGAAAGAACAACAACTCAACGCGCAGAATCGCCAACTACAGGTAGAGTGATTTCTATGGGTACAACAATGGTGACAGGGGCTGAAACAATTGAGCCTATTTATCCAACTAGTGGTGAGGTCACCTCAGAACGAACAACAACTCAACGTGCAGAAACGCAAACCACAGGTAGAGTGAGTTCCCTGGGTACAACAGTGACCCCAAGTGGTGAAACAACTGAGACTATTTATCCAACTGGTGGAGAGGTCACCTCAGAACGAACAACAACTCAACGCGCAGAAACGCAAACCACGGTTACAGTAAGTTCTCTGGGTACAACAATGATCCCAGGGGCTGAAACAACTGAGCCTATTTATCCAACTAGAGGTGAGGTAACCTCAGAACGAACAACAACTCAACGTGCAGAAACTCAAACCACAGGTAGAATGAGTTCTCTGGATACAACAATGATCCCAGGGGCTGAAACAACTGAGCCTATTTATCCAACTAATGGTGAGGTAACCTCAAAACGAACAACAACTCAACGTGGAGAAACGCAAACCACAGGTAGAGTGAGTTCCCTGGGTACAACAGTGACCCCAAGTGGTGAAACAACTGAGACTATTTATCCAACTGGTGGAGAGGTCACCTCAGAACGAACAACAACTCAACGCGCAGAAACGCAAACCACGGTTACAGTAAGTTCTCTGGGTACAACAATGATCCCAGGGGCTGAAACAACTGAGCCTATTTATCCAACTAGTGGTGAGGTAACCTCAGAACGAACAACAACTCACCGTGCAGAAACGCAAACCACAGGTAGAGTGAGTTCCCTGGGTACAACAGTGACCCCAAGTGGTGAAACAACTGAGACTATTTATCCAACTGGTGGAGAGGTCACCTCAGAACGAACAACAACTCAACGCGCAGAAACGCAAACCACGGTTACAGTAAGTTCTCTGGGTACAACAATGATCCCAGGGGCTGAAACAACTGAGCCTATTTATCCAACTAGTGGTGAGGTAACCTCAGAACGAACAACAACTCAACGTGCAGAAACGCAAACCACAGGTAGAGTGAGTTCTCTGGGTACAACAATGACCCCAGGTGGTGAAACAGCTGAGACTATTTATCCAACTAGTGGTGAGGTCACCTCAGAAAGAACAACAACTCAACACGCAGAATCGCAAACTACAGGTAGAGTGAGTTCTCTGGGTACAACAATGATCCCAGGAGCTGAAACAACTGAGCCTATTTATCCAACTGGTGGAGAGGTCACCTCAGAACGAACAACAACTCAACGCGCGGAAACGCAAACCACAGGTAGAATGAGTTCTCTGGATACAACAATGATCCCAGAGGCTGAAACAACTGAGCCTATTTATCCAACTAGAGGTGAGGTAACCTCAGAACGAACAACAACTCAACGTGCAGAAACGCAAACCACAGGTAGAATGAGTTCTCTGGATACAACAATGATCCCAGGGGCTGAAACAACTGAGACTATTTATCCAACTGGTGGAGAGGTCACCTCAGAACGAACAACAACTGAACGCGCAGAAACGCAAACCACAGGTAGAATGAGTTCCCTGGGTACAACAGTGACCCCAGGTGGTGAAACAGCTGAGACTATTTATCCAACTAGTGGTGAGGTCACCTCAGAAAGAACAACAACTCAACGCGCAGAAACGCAAACCACAGGTAGAGTGAGTTCCCTGGGTACAACAGTGACCCCAGGTGGTGAAACAACTGAAACTATTTATCCAACTGGTGGAGAGGTCACCTCAGAACGAACAACAACTCACCGCGCAGAAACGCAAACCACAGGGAGAATGAGTTCTCTGGATACAACAATGATCCCAGGGGCTGAAACAACTGAGACTATTTATCCAACTGGTGGAGAGGTCACCTCAGAACGAACAACAACTGAACGCGCAGAAACGCAAACCACAGGTAGAATGAGTTCCCTGGGTACAACAGTGACCCCAGGTGGTGAAACAGCTGAGACTATTTATCCAACTAGTGGTGAGGTCACCTCAGAAAGAACAACAACTCAACGCGCAGAAACGCAAACCACAGGTAGAGTGAGTTCCCTGGGTACAACAGTGACCCCAGGTGGTGAAACAACTGAGACTATTTATCCAACTGGTGGAGAGGTCACCTCAGAACGAACAACAACTGAACGCGCAGAAACGCAAACCACAGGTAGAATGAGTTCCCTGGGTACAACAGTGACCCCAGGTGGTGAAACAGCTGAGACTATTTATCCAACTAGTGGTGAGGTCACCTCAGAAAGAACAACAACTCAACGCGCAGAAACGCAAACCACAGGTAGAGTGAGTTCCCTGGGTACAACAGTGACCCCAGGTGGTGAAACAACTGAGACTATTTATCCAACTGGTGGAGAGGTCACCTCAGAACGAACAACAACTCAACGCGCAGAAACGCAAACCACTGTTACAGTAAGTTCTCTGGGTACAACAATGATCCCAGGGGCTGAAACAACTGAGCCTATTTATCCAACTAGTGGTGAGGTAACCTCAGAACGAACAACAACTCAACGTGCAGAAACGCAAACCACAGGTAGAGTGAGTTCTCTGGGTACAACAATGACCCCAGGTGGTGAAACAGCTGAGACTATTTATCCAACTAGTGGTGAGGTCACCTCAGAAAGAACAACAACTCAACGCGCAGAAACGCAAACCACAGGTAGAATGAGTTCTCTGGCTACAACAATGATCCCAGGTGGTGAAACAGCTGGGACTATTTATCCAACTAGTGGTGAGGTCACCTCAGAACGAACAACAACTCAACGCCCAGAATCGCAAACTACAGGTAGAGTGAGTTCTCTGGGTACAACATTGACCCCAGGGGCTGAAACAACTGAGTCTATTTATCCAACTGGTCGAGAAGTCACCTCAGAACGAACAACAACTCAACGTGCAGAAACGCAAACCACAGGTAGAATGAGTTCTCTGGTTACAACAATGATCCCAGGGGCTGAAACAACTGAGCCTATTTATCCAACTAGTGGTGAGGTCACCTCAGAACGAACAACAGCTCAACGCGCAGAAACGCAAACCACAGTTAGAGTAAGTTCTCTGGGAACAACAGTGATCCCAGGAGCTGAAACAACTGAGCCTATTTATCCAACTAGTGGTGAGGTCACCTCAGAACGAACAACAACTCAACGCGCAGAAACGCAAACCACAGGTAGAATGAGTTCGCTGGATACAACAATGATCCCAGCGGCTGAAACAACTGAGTCTATTTATCCAACTGGTCGAGAAGTCACCTCAGAAAGAACAACAACTCAACGCGCAGAAACGCAAACCATAGGTAGAGTGAGTTCCCTGGGTACAACAGTGACCCCAGGTGGTGAAACAACTGAGACTATTTATCCAACTGGTGGAGAGGTCACCTCAGAACGAACAACAACTCAACGCGCAGAAACGCAAACCACGGTTACAGTAAGTTCTCTGGGTACAACAATGATCCCAGGGGCTGAAAAAACTGAGCCTTTTTATCCAATTAGTGGTGAGGTAACCTCACAACGAACAACAACTCAACGTGCAGAAACGCAAACCACAGGTAGAGTGAGTTCTCTAGGTGCAACAATGACCCCAGGTGGTGAAACAGCTGAGACTATTTATCCAACTAGTGGTGAGGTCACCTCAGAAAGAACAACAACTCAACACGCAGAATCGCAAACTACAGTTAGAGTAAGTTCTCTGGGTACAACAATGACCCCAGGTGGTGAAACAACTGAGACTATTTATCCAACTGGTGGAAAGGTAACCTCAGAACGAACAACAGCTCAACGCGCAGAAACGCAAACCACGGTTACAGTAAGTTCTCTGGGTACAACAATGATCCCAGGGGCTGAAAAAACTGAGCCTTTTTATCCAATTAGTGGTGAGGTAACCTCACAACGAACAACAACTCAACGTGCAGAAACGCAAACCACAGGTAGAGTGAGTTCTCTAGGTACAACAATGACCCCAGGTGGTGAAACAGCTGAGACTATTTATCCAACTAGTGGTGAGGTCACCTCAGAAAGAACAACAACTCAACACGCAGAATCGCAAACTACAGGTAGAGTGAGTTCTCTGGGTACAACATTTACCCCAGGTGGTGAATCCACTGAGACTATCTATCCAACTGGTCGCGAAGTCACCTCAGAACGAACAACAACTCAACGTGCAGAAACGCAAACCACAGTTAGAGTAAGTTCTCTGGGTACAACAATGACCCCAGGTGGTGAAACAACTGAGACTATTTATCCAACTGGTGGAGAGGTAACCTCAGAACGAACAACAGCTCAACGCGCAGAAACGCAAACCACAGTTAGAGTAAGTTCTCTGGGAACAACAGTGATCCCAGGGGCTGAAACAACTGAGCCTATTTATCCAACTAGTGGTGAGGTCACCTCAGAACGAACAACAACTCAACGCGCAGAAACGCAAACCACAGGTAGAATGAGTTCTCTGGCTACAACAATGATCCCAGCGGCTGAAACAACTGAGTCTATTTATCCAACTGGTCGAGAAGTCACCTCAGAAAGAACAACAACTCAACGCGCAGAAACGCAAACCATAGGTAGAGTGAGTTCCCTGGGTACAACAGTGACCCCAGGTGGTGAAACAACTGAGACTATTTATCCAACTGGTGGAGAGGTCACCTCAGAACGAACAACAACTCAACGCGCAGAAACGCAAACCACGGTTACAGTAAGTTCTCTGGGTACAACAATGACCCCAGGTGGTGAAACAGCTGAGACTATTTATCCAACAAGTGGTGAGGTCACCTCAGAACGAACAACAACTCAACGTGCAGAAACGCAAACCACAGGTAGAGTGAGTTCCCTAGGTACAACAGTGACCCCAGGTGGTGAAACAACTGAGACTATTTATCCAACTAGTGGAGAGGTCACCTCAGAAAGAACAACAACTCAACGCGCAGAATCGCAGACTACAGGTCGAGTGAGTTCTCTGGGTACAACATTGACCCCAGGGGCTGAAACAACTGAGTCTATTTATCCAACTGGTGGAGAGGTCACCTCAGAACGAACAACAACTCAACGCGCAGAAACGCAAACCACGGTTACAGTAAGTTCTCTGGGTACAACAATGATCCCAGGGGCTGAAGTAACTGAGCCTATTTATCCAACTAGTGGTGAGGTAACCTCAGAACGAACAACAACTCAACGTGCAGAAACGCAAACCACAGGTAGAGTGAGTGCTCTGGGTACAACAATGACCCCAGGTGGTGAAACAGCTGAGACTATTTATCCAACTAGTGGTGAGGTCACCTCAGAAAGAACAACAACGCAACGTGCAGAAACCACAGGAAGAGTGAGTTCCCTGGGTACAACAGTGACCCCAGGTGGTGAAACAACTGAGACTATTTATCCAACTGGTGGAGAGGTCACCTCAGAACGAACAACAACTCAACTTGCAGAATCGCAAACCATAGGTAGAGTGAGTTCTCTGGGTACAACAATGCCCTCAGGTGGTGAAACAACTGAGACTATTTATCCAACTAGTGGTGAGGTCACCTCAGAAAGAACAACTCAACGCGCAGAATCGCAAACTACAGGTAGAGTGAGTTCTCTGGGTACAACATTGACCCCAGGGGCTAAAACAACTGAGTCTATTTATCCAACTGGTCGAGAAGTCACCTCAGAACGAACAACAACTCAACGTGCAGAAACGCAAACCACAGGCAGAATGAGTTCTCTGGGTACAACATTGACCCCAGGGGCTGAAACAACTGAGTCTATTTATCCAACTGATCGAGAAGTCACCTCAGAACGAACAACAACTCAACGTGCAGAAACGCAAACCACAGATAGAGTGAGTTCTCTGGGTACAACAATGACCCCAGGTGGTGAAACAACTGAGACTATTTATCCAACTGGTGGAGAGGTCATTTCAGAACGAACAACAACTCAACGAGCAGAAACGCAAACCACAGGTAGAATGATTTCTATGGGTACAACAATGATCCCAGGGGCTGAAACAACTGAGCCTATTTATCCAACTAGTGGTAAGGTAACCTCCGAAAGAACAACAACTCAACGCTCAGAAACGCAAACCACAGTTAGAGTAAGTTCTCTGGGTACTACAATGTTCCCAGGGGTTGAAACAACCGAGTCTATTTATCCCATTGATCGAAAGATCCCCTCAGAAGAAACAACAACTCCACGCGCAGAATCGCAAACTATAGGTCGAGTGAGTTCTCTGGGTACAACAATGACCTTAGATGGTGAATCCACTGAGACTATTTCTCCAACTGGCGGAGAGGTTACCACAGAACGAACAACAACTCAAAGCACAGAAACGCAAACCACAGTTAGAGTAAGTTCTCTGGGTACAACAATGACTCCAGGGGCTGAAATAACTGAGACTCTTTACCCAACTGATCGAGAGATCACGTCAGAACAAACAACAACTCCACGCGCAGAAACGCAAACCACAGTCAGAGTAAGTTCTTTGGGTGCAACAATGACCCCAGGGTCTGAAACAACTGAGACTATTTATCCAACTGGCGGAGAGGTCACCTCAGAACGAACAACAACTCAACGTGCAGAAACGCAAACTACAAGTAGAATCAGTTCTCTGGGTCCAACAATGATCCCAGGGGCTGAAACAACTGAGTCTATTTATCCAACTAGTGGTGAGGTAACTTCAGAACAAACAACAACTCAACGCGCAGACACGCAAACCACAGTTAAAGTAAGTTCTCTGGGTACAACAATGAATCCAGGGGCTGAAACAACTGAAACTCTTTACCCAACTGATCAAGAGATCACGTCAGAACAAACAACAACTCCACGCGCAGAAATGCAAACCACAGTTAGAGTAAGTTCTCTGGGTACAACAATGATCCCAGGGGCTGAAACAACTGAGACTCTTTACCCAACTGATCGAGAGATCACGTCAGAACAAACAACAACTCCACGCGCAGAAACGCAAACCACAGTTAGAGTAAGTTCTCTTGGCACAACAATGATCCGAGGGGCTGTAACAACTGAGACTCTTTACCCAACTGATCGAGAGATCACGTCAGAACAAACAACAACTCCACGCGCAGAAACGCAAACCACAGTCAGAGTAAGTTCTTTGGGTACAACAATGACCCCAGGTGGTGAAACCACTGAGACTATTTCTCCAACTGGCGGAGGGGTCACCTCAGAACGAACAACAACTCAACGTGCAGAAACGCAAACTACAAGTAGAATCAGTTCTCTGGGTCCAACAATGATCCCAGGGGCTGAAACAACTGAGTCTATTTATCCAACTAGTGGTGAGGTAACTTCAGAACAAACAACAACTCAACGCGCAGACACGCAAACCACAGTTAGAGTAAGTTCTCTGGGTACAACAATGAATCCAGGGGCTGAAACAACTGAAACTCTTTACCCAACTGATCAAGAGATCACGTCAGAACAAACAACAACTCCACGCGCAGAAATGCAAACCACAGCTAGAGTAAGTTCTCTGGGTACAACAATGATCCCAGGGGCTGAAACAACTGAGTCTATTTATCCAACTGGTCGAGAAGTCACCTCCGAAAGAACAACAACTCAACGCTCAGAAACGCAAACCACAGTCAGAGTAAGTTCTTTGGGTACCACAATGACCCCAGGGTCTGAAACAACTGAGACTATTTCTCCAACTGGCGGAGAGGTCACCTCAGAACGAACAACAACTCAACGTGCAGAAACGCAAACTACAGGTAGAATCAGTTCTCTGGGTCCAACAATGATCCCAGGGGCTGAAACAACTGAGTCTATTTATCCAACTAGTGGTGAGGTAACTTCAGAACAAACAACAACTCAACGCGCAGACACGCAAACCACAGTTAGAGTAAGTTCTCTGGGTACAACAATGAATCCAGGGGCTGAAACAACTGAAACTCTTTACCCAACTGATCAAGAGAACACGTCAGAACCAACAACAACTCCACGCGCAGAAATGCAAACCACAGTTAGAGTAAGTTCTCTGGGTACAACAATGATCCCAGGGGCTGAAACAACTGAGACTCTTTACCCAACTGATCGAGAGATCACGTCAGAACAAACAACAACTCCACGCGCAGAAACGCAAACCACAGTTAGAGTAAGTTCTCTGGGTACAACAATGATCCCAAGGGCTGAAACAACTGAGACTCTTTACCCAACTGATCGAGAGATCACGTCAGAACAAACAACAACTCCACGCGCAGAAACGCAAACCACAGTCAGAGTAAGTTCTTTGGGTACAACAATGACCCCAGGTGGTGAAACCACTGAGACTATTTCTCCAACTGGCGGAGGGGTCACCTCAGAACGAACAACAACTCAACGTGCAGAAACGCAAACTACAGGTAGAATGAGTTCTCTGGGTCCAACAATGATCCCAGGGGCTGAAACAACTGAGACTATTTATCCAACTAGTGGTGAGGTAACCTCAGAACAAACAACAACTCAACGCGCAGACACGCAAACCACAGTTAGAGTAAGTTCTCTGAGTACAACAATGATCCCAGGGGCTGAAACAACTGAAACTCTTTACCCAACTGATCAAGAGATCACCTCAGAACAAACAACAACTCCACGCGCAGAAACGCAAACCACAGTTAGAGTAAGTTCTTTGGGTACAACAATGATCCCAGGGGCTGAAACAACTGAGACTCTTTACCCAACTGATCGAGAGATGAAGTCAGAACAAACAACAACTCCACGCGTAGAAACGCAAACCACAGTTAGAGTAAGTTCTTTGAGTACAACAATGGCCCCAGATGGTGAATCCACTGAGACTTTTTCTCCAACTGGCGGAGAGGTAACCTCAGAGAGAACAACAACTCAACGTGCAGAAACGCCAACCACAGGTAGAATGAGTTCTCTGGGTCCAACAATGATCCCAGGTGGTGAAACAACTGAGACTATTTATCCAACTAGTGGTGAGGTAACCTCAGAACAAACAACAACTCAACGTGCAGAAATGCAAACCACAGGAAGAATGAGTTCTTTGGAAACAACAATGACCCCAGTTGGTGAAACAGCTGAGACTCTTTACCCAACTGATCGAGAGATCACGTCAGAACAAACAACAACTCAACGCGCAGACACGCAAACCACAGTTAGAGTAAGTTCTCTGGGTACAACAATGATCCCAGGGGCTGAAACAACTGAGACTCTTTACCCAACTGATCGAGAGATCACGTCAGAACAAACAACAACTCCACGCGCAGAAACGCAAACTACAGTTAGAGTAAGTTCTCTGGGTACAACAATGATCCCAAGGGCTGAAACAACTGAGACTCTTTACCCAACTGGTGGAGAGGTCACCTCAGAGCGAACAACAACTCAACGCACAGAAACGCAAACCACAGGAAGAATGAGTTCTTTGGGTACAACAATGACCCCAGGTGTTGAAACAACTGAGACTCTTTATCCAACTGGTGGAGAGGTCACCTCAGAGCGAACAACAACTCAACGCACAGAAACGCAAACCACAGGAAGAATGAGTTCTTTGGGTACAACAATGACCCCAGGTGTTGAAACAACTGAGACTATTTATCCAACTGGCGGAGAGGTCACCTCAGAAAGAACAACAACTCAACGCACAGAAACGCAAACCACAGTTAGAGTAAGTTCTCTGGGTACAACAATGACTCCAGGGGCTGAAATAACTGAGACTCTTTACCCAACTGATCGAGAGATCACGTCAGAACAAACAACAACTCCACGCGCAGAAACGCAAACCACAGTCAGAGTAAGTTCTTTGGGTACAACAATGACCCCAGGCTCTGAAACAACTGAGACTATTTATCCAACTGGTGGAGAGGTCACCTCAGAGCGAACAACAACTCAACGCACAGAAACGCAAACCACAGGAAGAATGAGTTCTTTGGGTACAACAATGACCCCAGGTGTTGAAACAACTGAGACTATTTATCCAACTGGCGGAGAGGTCACCTCAGAAAGAACAACAACTCAAGGCACAGAAACGCAAACCACAGTTAGAGTAAGTTCTCTGGGTACAACAATGACTCCAGGGGCTGAAATAACTGAGACTCTTTACCCAACTGATCGAGAGATCATGTCAGAACAAACAACAACTCCACGCGCAGAAACGCAAACCACAGTCAGAGTAAGTTCTTTGGGTGCAACAATGACCCCAAGGTCTGAAACAACTGAGACTATTTACCCAACTGGTGGAGAGGTAACCTCAGAACAAACAACAACTCAACGCACAGAAACGAAACCCACAGTTAGAGTTAGTTCTCTGGGTACAACAATGATCCCAGGGGCTGAAACAACTGAGACTCTTTACCCAACTGATCGAGAGATTAAGTCAGAACAAACAACAACTCCACGCGCAGAAACGCAAACTACAGTTAGAGTAAGTTCTCTGGGTACAACAATGATCCCAAGGGCTGAAACAACTGAGACTCTTTACCCAACTGATCGAGAGATCACGTCAGAACAAACAACAACTCCACGCGCAGAAACGCAAACCACAGTCAGAGTAAGTTCTTTGGGTACAACAATGACCCCAGGGTCTGAAACAACTGAGACTATTTATCCAACTGGTGGAGAGGTCACCTCAGAGCGAACAACAACTCAACGCACAGAAACGCAAACCACAGGAAGAATGAGTTCTTTGGGTACAACAATGACCCCAGGTGTTGAAACAACTGAGACTATTTATCCAACTGGCGGAGAGGTCAACTCAGGAAGAACAACAACTCAACGCACAGAAACGCAAACCACAGTTAGAGTAAGTTCTCTGGGTACAACAATGACTCCAGTGGCTGAAATAACTGAGACTCTTTACCCAACTGATAGAGAGAGCACGTCAGAACAAACAACAACTCCACGCGCAGAAACGCAAACCACAGTTAGAGTAAGTTCTCTGGGTACAACAATGACTCCAGGGGCTGAAATAACTAAGACTATTTACACTACTGTTGGAGATGTGACTTTTGAAACAAAAACTACTGGTGTCTCATTTTTGGATATGGATAACGGAACTTCTTCAGTTGAATTGACAGCAGAGAATGTAACTAGTATACCAATGGAAGCAATAACTTTCTCGACCCCTACTTCCAATGAAAGCTTTTCAGTGCCTTCCAGTTCCGATTCTGCCACTTCATCTGATATTTACACTCCTACCTCGGAGCAGTCCACTTCTTATAATTTCGTTTCTACCGAATTGCCATTAACTACTTACTATACAACTGTATTACCGACTGACAAAACTGACATTATTGTAACTGTATTACCTCTTTCAACAACCCAATACACTCCTGTTACTAATCACACTTCAAGCACCTGCACAAGTGACTTTGAGTGCGCAGACTTCCAAATATGCCTCCGTTCTGTATGTTCTGACCCATGTTTTGCTTATACACTTTGTACTCAATTGAGCTTTCACGTATGTAGAACCTTAAACCATACGGCTATGTGCTTTTGCAACGCAGATGCAGATGTGAATACACCAGACTGTCACGTGATACCAGGTAAACCTTCCTCCTTTAAAAAAAAAATCAAAAATCAATTTCGGAATGTTGCAAGCAAGCAAATGGAATGTTGCAAGTTAAGACTCATGTGTGCGCGTAAGAACTGCACTTAAACTGCAACTTGCGCCCGCAGAGCCTAAAAATATCTGTCTCTCTTTTTTATCGGTACCGGTGCAAATACATAGTACGCAGAAAAGTATAAAAAATTATTTGCGCGTCCTGTTTTTGTACTTTCTTTGTCTCTCTCGTTGCCTGTCCTTTCCTTGTTCATTGTTTCCTTATCCCTTTCTATCATTACCCACTGTTCTTTATTTTGTTTTCTTCATATTTTTCTGAGCCATTTTTCACATTTAAACATACGGCTCACGTGAATGCACCATTATACGGTTTCGTTAAGTGAAACCAAATCCATTATGTTCCGTTAAGTTTGTTTAGCAAAATGGGTTCCCATATGTTAGAAAAAAGGCTTTGTACTCATATAGTTCTGAATATGAGTCGAAATATTTTAATGCATGAGTTTTATGTTACCGCTATTTTAAATGTTTCACGCTGTTATCTGTCAAAGACTGACAGTTACTCATGTAGGTGAGTTTCATCGCAGTTCTAGAAAATATTTATCGTTCTGAATATCCGCATGTTGTTCCGAAGGCTGAACATCCAATGTCCTTCAACTTTGTTTGCAAAGGGGGAATGAAGACAAAATATGTTTGTTTTTTTGTTTCTTTTATATTGGTTGTTGTAAATATTTGTAAAATAGATATTTAATTAAATATAAGAAACTGGTAAATATTTGTAAGGTGATGGTCGTTGTATTGGCTTTACGAGTATTATTTAATTTACTCTTTTAATCTAGAAATAAATATTATTTGTACCGCTTGCATGTGTATATGTTGTGCTGAGCTGTTTTATTTAAATTTGTATTTCTTTAAAAATATTTGATGTTCTATTTCAGAAAGAAAAATTAATTACATATTTAAAAGAAAAAACAAACAGTTGCTTTGTGAAATGCGTAACATTTATCAAAGCCTTTTTTACTAAACGAATAATTGAAATCTTACAGAAATTGGTTGCACTTCAAGCAATGAATGCCCCTCGCAAAGAGCTTGCGTCAATGCGTTGTGCGTGGATCCCTGCTCGTATGCAAATCCATGCGCAAAAGATCAAGAATGTCAAGTTAAACAACACCATCCGGTTTGTGTCAAGGGTAAGTACGATGACAGTTCTTATGACTGGACACTTCGAACAGATATTTTATTTTATTGCTCCGTCATAATAATCATATAACAATGAAATTTAAAACTGACATATTTTGTTTGACTTTTTGTGTTTTAGTATGTGAATGTCAACGAAATTCGGACTGTCGCGGTGACGCACAATGCGATGGATGCCATTGTTTGCAACGTAAGTATATTATTTGAGTTAAATCTATTTTCTTTTGGTCATCCGAAAATGTCAGTTTAAATATATTCTAATAAGCATAGAGTAAAAAGTAAACCAATAAAAAGCCTTCGGACTGTTTGTACTTATGGCTCGTGTTTGAAACTTTTGAAATTTCTCTTTTTGAAAATAATCTAATTTTCTTATCAATTAACTTTTAGCTCGAGAATCAGGCTGTGAACATTGTCCATACGGAACTACATGCGATCCAACAACTGGAGCCTGTATCAAAGGTAAGTGCCACTTTATCTCCAACAAGTAGTTATTGTTTGATAAAAGAAATGTAAATATTAATGTTTAAACATTAGTAACGTCGCACAAAACAATTTTGCACCAAAAATATGTAAATTATAACAATTTAACAAAAAGTCAAAAAATTACTTAAATAATTAGCGACAATAGATTCCCACCATGGAGTTCTCTACCTTAGCCCATAATCCTGAAGCTTTGGTGGAGTACCTCTTACTTTGTTATTGAAAACTTGTATATAAGTTTTTTTTTGTTTTATTAAAAAAAAAACACCAATTTAATAATGTAAATAATCTTTAGCAAATATAACAACCACTACCACTTCTACTACCACTACCAATTTAACTGAAGTAACAAGTACTACTGCCACTGCTACTACCACCATAACATATGACACTACCCTTAAACCGGTTCTAATCGATAAGGGTGTCTTAAGTACTGATAAAACTAACATACCCTCTGAGTCAACAACACCAACAACGTCACAGACAACGACTGGTATTGGCTTTTCTGAAGATCACACAGTATCATCTACAGTTCTATCGGTAGATGAGGACGCAACAACAACTCTTAGTCCAATTACAACAAAGAAACCATCCTCAAGACCAAAAACTAAGACTCCCACCACCAGTTCCGTGTTTGAAGATACTACGACTGAAATGTCAAGTACCGAGTACCCACAAATAAGTTCACTTACCACAACCGAAGGAGCTATAACGACAAGCAAAAACGAGACAACGACGACGGGAGCTCCTACAGAATCAGAAATGGACAGCAGCACAAAGACTGGGCCTACTAAGACTTATCGCATTGGCGAGAATAACATAACTGGATCCATTTACACAACTACTGAGAGTAGTTTTGATGGATCAAGCTCAACGGCATCAACTAAAGGGGAAGATGATTTGACAGGAACTTTAAGTAGTTCCACTGTCAAAATATATTCCACAACTCATGAAAAAACAGATACTACCACAACTGAAAAATCAGTTCAAACAACATCTCCAGTTGATTTAACAACTTTGAGTAGGGCCAAGACCACGGTGTCACCAACAAGTTCGACAACGGAGACCGAAACAACCATAGTGGAAGAAAGAACTGAAACATCACCTCCTGTTGTTTTCACAACTCAACCAGGAACCACCACGTCTGGCTTTGACGATGAATCAAAGTCTGGTTCCACAACCTCCACTTCTGATGACGCAACAACAAAACAAACTCTTTCTTCAGTTTCTGGTCAAACTGTTTTCACAGAAAACACAAAACGACCGTCAACTCGTGGTGACACTTCACTTGAGGTGGATTATGACAACTTCACCACAATAATGTTCAAGAATCTCACCACAACGGAAAAGTACGATTCAACTTTGCCTGTGATCGTTGACGATACCACACCCCCTATCAGAACTACAATTAGCGAGGGCATAGATATTGTCACTTCATCACCTGTCATACCTTTGACAGGCGGTGAGACACGATCAACCGGCATTGAAGACACTGAAACACCAACAGCTCCAACATTTTTCTCAGTTATCACTACTTCGTCATCGACAGAAGAGAATTTGACACCAACAACGTTGACAACAACTGTTGTTGATGATGGTTTGATTGGAAGTGTTTGTGTCAACAACTCAAATTGTGGACTCAAGGAACTCTGCGTAGCGGGTCGTTGTCGTGTCAAGTGTGATTCGCAAACAGACGATGATAATATTGAATGTGTTACAGGTATAACATTAATATTTATTAACCTTGTTTTTTGGTATTCATTTTAAAATTCACACCTAGTATTTGACATAATTAGCATTGGTTGTACATATTTTGTGATTTTTTAATTATATTTTAAAAGTAATGCAATAACAATCTGTAAATTGTGTAGATATTTTTATACAATGAGCAGCAGTGCACATGATATTTTAATCGTTATGATTTTGATTGAAAATAAAAAAAAAACATGTGGGAATAATATTGAACTAGATGGCTGAGTGGATGTTATTTAGAACTTATTTTTAGATGTCAGATGCTACGATCCCAAATTTGTTGGGAAAATGGTTGCTGACATCTTATTGACAATTGTACATAATTTGCTCTTTAAATATTCTTCTGACAGCTGGAAGAGTTGAGTTTTCATTCAGGTACAAACATTGGTTAAGTTGTATCGTACACTCTTTTTGTTGTGTGTAAGCATAGTGTCAAAAAAAAATCATGCTGTAGAAAATATTAAGTCAATATTGCAGTGATAAATTTTATACACTGACATCTGACAATTTTGAACTGTTTTCACTAAAGTAAAATTGATATTTTTTGAATTCAGAACTGTCAAATTTTTAAATAATTCCAAACCTCGCCATATAAATTTCAATTCTATTCCCCCCTCGCAAATCCACCATAGATTTTTTTAAATCCTTAACAATTTTGTACAAATACTGCCTAAAAAATGTACCTTTAATATTTTTTTTTTTTGTAAATATATTAATTCATCAAATCATATAAATAAATGTTTAACCAACAATGTTCACTAATAATAATAATACTTCTAACCCCTAATCATCGCATACAGAATCGCCTGGCAATGCAAAAAGACGCGAACAATGTCAATCCAATAACGATTGTATTGACACCGAGGCATGTTATATGGGTTTGTGTCAAAATCCTTGCGAGTTTGCTGAGGTTTGTGCACCAACTGCCAAGTGTGTTGCAAAAATGCATCGACCCATATGTTCGTGCCCGAAGGAACACGAAGGAAATCCAACAATCAAATGTACACCAATGGGAACAAGTAAGAAACTAACCGTTTTTAACCTTTAACCTATAACTCTTTAACTCTTCTAAAAAACCTAAAACCAACAACTCACCCCAAATTAAACCCAACAACATGTAACAGCCCCTTAGGGATCACAGTTTGTACATAGAGAAGAGTAATGTACAATACACAGAGAGTGCTGTTGCTTCCTCTTCACTTTTAGAAACTCTGCCTTTTTTGAAATTGTATTCTCGAGCACTATTTTTGAACTTATTGTCTCATACACGAAAAATATTTCTTCTACTTTTCTTTACCGCACCATCACCACCAACTTTGTTCCAAAAAATGTATCCTAACAGTTGAATGCACACGCAATGAAGATTGTGGCATCACAGAGGCATGCATCGGTGAGAAATGCCAACATCCTTGTGATGTGCATAATCCTTGTGCCTTTAATGCGATCTGTATAAACACAAATCATGGGTCCGAATGCAGCTGTGAAGATGGCTACCAGGGCAACGGTTTCGTTGGATGTCAACCAGGTTTGTAACAAAATTAGGTTGTAACCAGGACGTCACTTGATTTGTGTATCTGCTTTTATTTTTTCTCACGTCTCACCTGTACATATCAATCACCACTATCCTCACTTTCCATAAACCTTTAGCTCAAGACGTGAAATCGGTTTGTCAATACAATGAAGATTGTCCACCGGATAAGTTCTGCGATCGATTGAATCGACGATGTGTCAATCCATGCATGGAAGACTCTTGCGGAGAGAATGCCGAATGCATTCCAGCGAACCATGGAATTGACTGTCAGTGCTTTAGTGGATTCGTTGGAAACGCTTATGTGGAGTGCCAGCGAGTTCAAGGTTGCCGATCGGATTCGGAGTGTGATTCGAATGAAGCATGTGTAAATGGGAAGTGTTCTTCGCCGTGCAGATGTGGCTTGAATGCGCTTTGTGATGTCGTCAACCATCAAGGTGTATGCAAGTGTCCACCAGGATACGGGGGTAATCCAGAAATAAGCTGTAATCCTCCGACAAATCCATGCGAACCAAATCCATGTGGAGTGAATGCGTTGTGCGAGCTTGATCGAGGCAGCCCAATCTGCTTCTGTCCCAAGGGCTTGACCGGAAATCCCTTCAAGAATTGCAGTAAGTATTCAATGATTTACTACTTGCTCCTCTTTCTAGAAAAGTATCTTCATTGAATTTTATGTCATTTCAGTTCCTGAAGGCGATGAATGTTCACCAAACCCATGTGGACCGAACAGTGGATGTCGTGTTGTTTCAAACTCGCCAATTTGCTTCTGCTTGCCAGAATATGAAGGTCAACCACCCAGCGTACCATGTGAATTACCCACAAATCCATGTGATCCATCACCTTGTGGGCCAAATACACAGTGCACGATTCTAAGTAATGGATTCTCAAAGTGCACATGCTTGCCAAACTATGTCGAAAGTCCAAATACCATCCGAGGATGTGTGGCGCCAGTTAACCCATGCGATCCAAATCCATGCGGACAAGGAGCTGTGTGCGACTCAGGACGTGATCCAGTCTGCTTCTGCCCAGACAACAAGGTTGGCAACCCATTCAAACTTTGTCAAGAACCAGCTGTGACCATTGAGTTATGCCGCCCTGGTCCTTGTGGAAGGAATGCCGATTGTTATATTGTTGGAAATCGAGAGCAGTGCTACTGTAGTCCCGGATTCATTGGTGATCCCTATGGAGGATGTCGCGAGCCACCACGAAGTGTTTGCGAGCCAAACCCATGCGGACCAAATGCCATCTGTTCGATGCAGGGAACAAGCAATCCAATTTGCAGTTGTCCTCAAGGCTTAGTCGGTGATCCAACAAGTCCAGAAGGATGCCAACGCTATGAATGCCAAGTTGACAGTGACTGTGCAAACGATAAGGCTTGTATGGGCTTCAAATGTTACGATCCATGTCCTGGAGCTTGTGGCGTACAAGCCAACTGTCGTGTAGAAGAACATCATCCAGTTTGCACATGCAATCCAGGTTTGACTGGAAATCCAGGAATACGTTGCTTCAGCATGGATACACCAAAGACATCTGGAAAGAACCCATGCCAGCCAAGTCCTTGTGGTCTTAACACGGAATGCAAGGTAATGAACAACCGAGCTGTCTGCTCGTGCCTGCCGGAATATCTGGGAGATCCTCAGAGCGGATGTCGACCAGAATGTGTTATCAACTCAGATTGTGGACCAACAAATGCTTGTATAAATAGAAAGTGCGTAGACCCGTGCGCAGCCAGTGTATGTGGTATTAACGCTTTGTGTAAGGTCATCCAGCACACACCAACTTGTGCATGTATCGAGGGCTATGTGGGAGATTCGTTCTTACAATGTATACCAGTTTTCAAGAATGTAACTCGCGATCCTTGTAACCCATCACCATGTGGACCAAGTGACATCTGTTCGGTCTTTGGAGACGGAGTTGCACTTTGTGATCCATGCTTCGGACCGGACGCTATTCACAACCCACGTTGTCGCCCAGAATGCTTATCGAACTCAGATTGTCCATTTGATAGGGCTTGTGTAAACCAAAACTGCTTAGATCCATGTCCAGGATCTTGTGGTCATAATGCAGACTGTTACGTTTACGAACATAGGCCAGTTTGTTCGTGCCCGCAGGGACTCTTCGGAAATCCTTACGAGCACTGTTCGGCCCCATCACCAGTTCATCCAACAAAAGAAGAAACCTGCAACACCGTCAGATGCGGTGCCAATGCTGATTGTAAACGAGGCAAGGGAGGTTTAGTTTGTGTCTGCAAAAAGGGATACTTTGGCGATGCCCTTGTTGGTTGTCGTCCCGAGTGTGTTCTTAATTCAGACTGCTCCATGGATAAATCATGTGTCAACACTCGTTGTGTGGACTCTTGCATTGGAGTTTGTGGAATTCATGCAAACTGTCACGTTGTTAATCATGCTCCAGTGTGTATCTGTCAAGAAGGTTATGCCGGCGATGCTTTTACAGCTTGTCATCCATTCTACCTGCCACCAGCCGATAAGAAAGTTACAGGAAATCCTTGCGAACCATCACCTTGTGGACCGAACAGCCGTTGCTTTACAACACCGGAAGGCTATGCTGCTTGCTCATGTCTACCAGGATACAGGGGGGCGCCACCAGTTTGCCAAGCAGAATGCATTGTAAGCTCGGAATGTGCTCTAAATAAGGCCTGCATCAATCAAAAGTGTACTGATCCATGTCCGGGAACTTGTGGAATTGGAGCTCGCTGTGAAGTTCTCAATCATAACCCAGTTTGTGGCTGTGAACCAGGCTTTGAAGGCGATCCATTCGTTTCGTGTTCACGAATTCCGGCCCCAACCGACATTGGACCAACAAAACGCCCCACAAATCCATGTTTACCTTCGCCATGCGGACCAAACTCAATTTGTCAAGTGAAGCAAGGACGCCCAGTTTGTTCATGTGTTGCCAACTACGTTGGAAGTCCACCATACTGCCGACCAGAGTGTTCACTTAACAGCGAATGTCCGTTGGACAAGGCTTGTATTCAGGAAAAATGTCAAAATCCATGCGAAAACACATGTGGACTTAATGCCCGTTGTACAGTGATCTCACACTCAGCTCATTGCAGTTGTGACGAAGGCTATGAGGGTGATGCGTTTGTAGGATGTTCACCAACACCAGAAAGTAAGTGAAAACGAAGTTTCCATCATCTATGTTGCATAATCCAAATTTCTTATTTCAGAACCACGAGACCGAATTGATCCGTGCTATCCAAGCCCATGTGCCGAGAATGCAGTGTGTTCAGAACGCAACGGAGCACATCGTTGTACTTGTATCGATCCATACATTGGAGATCCTTACACAACAGGATGTCGTCCAGAATGTGTTTACAACTCGGAATGCTCATCGGCTCTAGCCTGCATAAAACAACATTGCCGCGATCCTTGTGTGGGTAATTGTGGAACCAACGCCGAATGCTCGGTGGTGAACCACGTGCCAACATGTAGCTGCCAACGCGGCTATGAAGGCGACCCGTTCACTGGTTGCAAACGTGAACCAACTCGTAAGTATTTTGATTTGGATCCAGTCAGCCATATAGTAACGGTATTTTTACCTTTCATTCTTAGACATTGGACCTAGAAGTCCATGTGAGCCATCACCATGCGGTCCAAACAGTTTGTGCCGAGTAATTGACGGTCGTCCAACATGCTCATGCCAAGTAGGTTACTTTGGGTCGCCACCATCATGCAGACCAGAATGTGTTGTAAGCTCAGAATGTAATCAGAACTTGGCTTGTATCAATCAAAAATGTGTCGATCCTTGTGCCGGAACTTGTGGATTCAATGCCAAGTGCCAAGTTGTTAACCACAACCCGATTTGTTCTTGTCCAGCAGACTTCATTGGAGATCCGTTCGAACAATGTGATCCAAAACGTGAGTCAAGCAAGATCAAACTTCCTCGAACTTTATCTTACCTCATTCCACTTTTTCAGCTTTAACACCGACACCAAAGGTCAATCCATGCATTCCAAGCCCGTGTGGCCCGAATGCTGAATGCCGTGAAATGGATAGTCGCGCAGTCTGCACATGTTCCACTGGCATGTTCGGTGCTCCACCAAACTGCCGTCCGGAATGTGTCATCCATCAAGACTGTCCATCAAACCGAGCTTGCATCCGTCAACGATGCGAAGATCCATGTATCGGCGCATGCGGTTTCAATGCCGTATGCAGCGCTCAAAATCACAAACCCATCTGCTCCTGCATTGAGGGTCACGAAGGTGATCCTTATGCTGGTTGCAACATGCGCCAAGGTAAGTCTAGCAATTTAAGATTTTTAGCTGTTCAGCTTTTCCAAAGAACAAATTTACCATCCCTCATTTCTTTACGCACTTCACCTCCTTCACTTTGCATGATTATTCCATTTTGGCTATTTTATTTTTTTTATGTAAATATCATTTTTTCCTTTTCTCTTTTATCCTTTATTCGTCCTTCACAAAACAAAAAAAAAAACATAGTGGTGCCCGATTTTGTAGATCCTTGTCATCCATCACCGTGCGGATCAAACGCAATTTGTAAAGAACGAAATGGTGCTGGTTCATGTACTTGCATGCAAAATTACTTTGGTGATCCATATTTGAATTGTCGTCCGGAATGTGTCCAAAACTCCGATTGTCCTCGCACCAAGTCCTGTGCAAATATGAAATGTGTGGATCCGTGTGTAGATCTGTGTGGCATCAACTCCGAATGTCGTGTAAACAACCATCTGCCAGTGTGCAGTTGTGCGCCAGGTTACACTGGAAATCCCTTGAGAATTTGTCACTTGATCCCTGAAAGTAAGACTATACCCTTTTACCAAGGCATTAGAGCCTCTTTTATAGAAGAATTTAAAATTTTAGTTAAAGCAATCGAGCCGGTTAGAAACCCTTGTAGGCCATCGCCATGTGGGCTGTATAGCACATGTCAGGTTAATGCGAATAGGCCGGTCTGCTCTTGTCTTCCCGATTACATTGGTAGCCCGCCGAATTGCCGACCTGAGTGTGTTATCAGCTCAGAGTGTGCGTCGGACAAGGCGTGCATCAATCAGCGTTGCAGAGATCCATGTCCAGGAACTTGCGGCAGTAATGCTAGATGTAGGGTCACGAATCATTCGCCAATATGTACTTGCGCTAGGGGTTACACAGGTGATCCGTTCACACTGTGTGTCGCCGAGAGAAGTAAGAATACCTTAGGAAGTTCCCGCGAGAACGCTACTCATTTTCTTACTTTAGTTCCACCTATAGCCAGAGAGCCGACGAAGCCAACTAATCCTTGCGTTCCATCCCCATGCGGATCGAATTCCCAATGTAGAGTGGCCAACACTGGAGCTGTGTGCTCATGTGTGGCCAATTATGTCGGAAGACCGCCTAATTGCCGCCCGGAATGTACCATCAATTCGGAATGTCCCTCACACTTAGCTTGTATGAACTCCCGCTGTGCTGATCCATGCCACGGTTCCTGTGGATCGAACGCTGTTTGTTACGTTCGATCACATGCACCGATCTGCATGTGCAATCAAGGCTACACGGGTGATCCTTTCTCTGGATGCTTCCGCGAAGTTCTACGTAAGACTTAATTAAAACTTTTAACGAATTCGATCGGTTTCTAAATGAAGTGCTGACAATTTTATAGGCCTCCCTGAACCAGTCATGCCATGTAGTCCGTCTCCATGCGGCTTGAATGCAGTCTGTCAAGAGCGAAATCGAGCTGCCTCATGTAAATGCATTCCCGAATACTTTGGCGATCCTTATGTAGAATGTAGGCCAGAATGTGTCATCAATACGGACTGTGTCAAGTCGAAAGCATGCGTAAACAACAAATGTATTGATCCATGTCCCGGAATGTGTGGATATAACGCTGAATGCGGAGTGGTAAATCACTCACCACACTGCGACTGTCTGCCGGGATATACTGGAAATCCAATTAGCGGATGTCATCTGATTCCGCAAGACCCTAGTAAGATTAAACTAACCCCCCTAACACATTTCGAAAACACAAATACTCACGATCCACACACCCAATCCACAGTCGTGCCAATTGTCCAGACGAACCCTTGTCAACCAAGCCCATGTGGACTGTATAGCAACTGCCGTGCTGTCAATGGACATGCGGTGTGCTCGTGCATAGCGTCTTATATTGGCGCTCCACCTAACTGCCGACCAGAGTGCATGTCTAGTTCCGAATGTGCTCAAGACCGGTCTTGCATCAATCAACGTTGCAAAGACCCATGTCCGGGCACATGCGGGCTGAACGCCAAGTGTAGAACTGTCAATCATAATCCGATATGCACGTGCATGCCCGGATTCACTGGTGACCCGTTCCTGCGATGTATATACGAAGAAAAGAGTAAGCAACTACGAAAACACCCGAGGACACGCTTTGCATGCTCATAAATTGCTTTTTTTGTTTTCTCTTTCTTTCTTTCTTTCTTGCATGTTTCATGGTTGTATTATGTAGAAATTATTGCCTATCCTAAGGATGTGAATCCATGTGTGCCAAGCCCGTGCGGGCCAAACTCACAATGCCGGGTGGTTGGTCAAAATGAACATGCTGTATGTTCATGCTTGCCGAATTATATTGGACGCGCTCCTAATTGTCGACCCGAGTGTACATCGAATTCCGAATGCCCTGGCAATCGGGCTTGCATCAATCAAAGATGTCAAGACCCTTGCGTCGGGTCATGCGGTTCGTTTACCACTTGCACTGTAAATAAACATAGACCAGTCTGCCGGTGTATCGATCACTATTCAGGTGATCCATTCGCTGGCTGTAGTCCAATAAGTATGGCTTCAAACTTCTGTGAAAATTCGACGTATCTTTCAACATTGTCCCTTTTTTGTCTGTTAGTTGAAATTCCACCGGAAAAGGCCGAACCATGCAACCCATCACCATGCGGAGCCAATGCCATCTGTAAGGAACGCAATGGCGCTGGTTCGTGCACATGCTTACCGGATTACACTGGTGATCCGTACAGCGAGTGTCGACCAGAGTGCGTATTGAATTCTGATTGTGCCAAAAATCGAGCATGTGTAAATAACAAATGTCGCGACCCATGCCCCGGAGTTTGTGGAGTAGCGGCCGAGTGCCACGTCATCAATCATGCTCCAAGTTGCAGCTGTCCGTCAGGATTTACTGGAAACCCGTCTGAATACTGTCGAGAGATCACGATTCGTATGTTACCAAATGCTCAGCGAAAACAAAACACCCTTCCTAATTGATTTTCATTAAACTTGTAGAAAAAACACCCGTTGAACCTTGCCGACCGTCACCATGCGGACCATACAGTAATTGTCGCGAGGTGAACGGACATGCGGTTTGCTCATGCCTTCAAAATCATATTGGTTCACCGCCAGCCTGTCGTCCGGAGTGTTCAGTTAGTTCTGAGTGCTCTCAAGACAAGGCTTGCTTGAATTTGCGCTGCGTCGACCCATGTCCGGGAACTTGCGGCCAGCAAGCTAATTGTAAGGTCACCAATCACAATCCTATTTGTTCTTGTCCACCAAGTTTCACTGGTGATCCATTTATACGTTGTATCAAAGAAGAACGTAAGCCCACCCTCAACTTCCTTTCTCTCAGATCGTCGTATTTCATGCAAATTTTTGTTTTTAGTTGAACCAACGCCAACAGTTCGTCAAGGGAATCCGTGTGTTCCCAGTCCTTGTGGGCCAAATTCGCAATGTCGAGAAGTCCGAGAGACTCCGGTCTGTTCTTGTCTTCCCAACTTTATTGGTCGTGCACCAAATTGCCGTCCTGAATGTACCATCAATTCCGAATGCCCAGCTAATCTTGCTTGTGTCAATGATCGCTGCAAGGATCCTTGTCCTGGATCGTGTGGCTTCAATGCTTTTTGTAACGTCGTAAACCACTCACCGGTTTGTTCATGCAAATCAGGTTTCAGCGGAGATCCGTTCTCCGGATGTAATCCTACACGTAAGAAACCCATTTTCAAACAACCTTCAGTTCTACAACAAAATTCCTCTCCCCAGCCATTGAAATACCCAACGAAAACATCAGCCCTTGCAATCCATCGCCGTGCGGACCAAACGCACAGTGTAAGGAACGAAACGGAGCCGGTTCATGTACTTGTCTTGAGGAATACTTTGGCGATCCGTATAGCGGATGCCGTCCCGAATGCGTCACAAACAGTGATTGTCCACGGGACAAGTCCTGCAACAGCAACAAATGTATCGATCCCTGTCCCGGAGTTTGTGGACGTAATGCCGAGTGCCACGTTGTCAATCACGCTCCCAACTGCGTGTGTCTTCCAGGATATACTGGAAACGCTCTCAGTGCGTGTCGTGAAATCCAGCAAACTCAAATTCAACCAAGTACGTGACTCACTAACCCCAAAACTTTTACTAACCCCTCCGATCTCAATTGTTGAATTGTGTCTGACTGTCGTTTTTCTATTTTCTTCCCGAATTCATCAGAAACGCAAGAAAATCCATGCGTTCCATCACCATGTGGACCATATAGTCAATGTCGCGAAACCAACGGCCATGCTGTTTGTTCTTGTCAAAATAACTTTGTCGGATCACCGCCAAATTGCCGACCTGAATGTGTGGTCAGTTCGGAGTGTCCACAGGACCGGTCGTGTGAGAATCAAAAATGTATTGATCCTTGCCCCGGCACCTGTGGCCCCGAGGCACGCTGCCAGGTTATCAATCATTATGCTGCATGCTCCTGTCCTCCGGGCTACACCGGAGATCCCTTCAATAGATGTGAAAAGATTTTGTGTAAGCATGTCTATCTTTTTCTGGGGAAGGCGGTTTGTTGGAGTGGAATGTATCCATTTAACATTTTTACGAAAATCGTTCGCAGTGGAAAGGAAATGGAATTGAATCACCTCGAAAAACGGATATAAATTAAGGAACCATGTACATAATGTATATATCTTGAAGCCTTTTCACTATGTCTGTCTGTAACGGCGGGATCCGTAATAGGGCAGACTTTTGAGATCCGTAAAATGTTTGTTCTTTTTATGCATGTTCCAAGTTTAAAATTTAAAGCACTCCAACAGACCCCCTTCCACCGGTTATAGATTTTTTATTTTTATTTTTAGTTGCATGTATTTATATTTTTTGTGTGTGTTTTATTTTATTTTTATTTTTATGAATGTTATATCTATATCTACTACTACTACTACTACTATCAACCTACACACCTTGCCTGCTCTACCACTACTTTCACAATATCGTAGTCAAACCTGATATCCCAACTGGTAATCCTTGTGTGCCGTCTCCATGTGGTCCCAACTCGAAATGTATCGAAGTTGGTGGCTCACCTGCATGTTCCTGTCTATCCAATTATATTGGGCGTCCGCCAAATTGCCGGCCCGAATGCATTAGCAGTTCGGAATGTCCAGCCAATTTGGCGTGCATCAATCAGAAATGTAGTGATCCATGTGCGGGAGCTTGTGGTATACACACTTTGTGTAATGTCATTAAGCATAATGCTCAATGTCAGTGTGAAAGTGGGTATACCGGTGATCCATTCTCAGGATGTTCCTTCATTGAAAGAAGTAATTTTTGTCCAGAAAAGTCCTCCTTTCTGCAATGACTAACTTTGTATGTTTTATCCTCTTTCCTTAGTTCAACCGACAGACGAGCCAAGGAATCCATGCAATCCATCGCCATGTGGAGCCAATGCCGTTTGTAGGGAACGAAACGGAGTTGGATCATGCTCATGTTTGCCAGAATACTTCGGAGATCCATACAGCGGATGTCGACCAGAGTGTGTTCAGAATTCAGACTGCGATCGTACAAGGGCTTGCATTAACAACAAATGCCAAGATCCATGTCCAGGAGTCTGTGGCTTGAATGCTGAATGTAGGGTCTTGAATCATGCTCCTAGTTGCTTGTGTATTGAAGGCTTTACTGGAGATGCTCATAGCGTTTGCAGTATTATTGAAACTGTCACTGATGCTCCAACAAACCCATGTCATCCATCGCCGTGTGGATCTTATAGTCAATGTCATGAGGTGAACGGGCACGCGGTGTGCTCTTGCAACGAAGGATATGTTGGAGCTCCACCAAACTGCAAGCCAGAATGTGTTGTTAGTTCAGAATGTCCACAGAATCGTGCCTGCATCAATACGAAATGTAGTGATCCATGCCCGGGAACTTGTGGATCGAGCGCAAGATGTCAAGTTGTAAATCACAACCCGATTTGTACCTGTCCACCAGGACTTACGGGAGATCCATTTGTGTCGTGTGTAGAACAAAGCGTACCAATTAATCGCGATTCTGAAAATCCATGTGTTCCATCCCCTTGCGGACCGAACTCATTGTGTCGCGAGATCGGAGATCAGGCCGCTTGCTCATGTCAAGCTAACTACGTCGGTCGTCCACCAAATTGTCGACCAGAATGTACTAATAATGACGAATGCCAGAACAACTTAGCCTGTCAAAATGAGCGGTGCCTCGATCCTTGCCCAGGATCATGTGGAAATAATGCCGTTTGTAAGGTCGTTCAACACAACCCAGTTTGCACGTGCGCAGATGGCTTTGAGGGAGATGCTTTAGTGGGATGCACTCAGATTATACGAGCTATCTCTACGGAAGCACCAAGTACTCCATGCGATCCATCACCATGTGGACCACATGCTGAATGCCGTGAACGAAATGGTGCTGGAGCTTGTTACTGTCACGAAGGATTTGAAGGCAATGCATATGATATTGAACGCGGATGTCGCCGAGAATGTGAAATCAACGAAGACTGCCAGCTTATGCAAGCTTGTGTGCGTTTCAAGTGCGTCGATCCATGTGATAACATCTGTGGCGACCGTGCTATTTGCGGAGTTGAAAACCATGTCCCGACTTGCACATGTCCACCTGGACTAACTGGAGATCCATTCTTCCAGTGCAAAGAAATTCCTGTCGTCGTCCCTGTTGAGAATCCATGCGTTCCATCACCATGTGGACCAAACAGCATCTGTCGCAACATAAACAACCAAGCAGTTTGCTCTTGCCAGAGTGGATTCATTGATCAGCCTCCAAATTGTAAGCCAGAATGTGTCGTTAGCTCAGAATGTTCTCCGGAACGAGCTTGCGTCAATAACAAGTGTGTTGATCCATGTCCGCACACGTGCGGTATTGGAGCTTTGTGCACTACCAAGAACCACAGTCCAATTTGCACGTGTCCAAGAGGCCAAACAGGAGATCCATTTGTGCAATGCACTAAGATTCGTAAGCTTTTTTTTATTCACTTTAAAATGTCACGATATCTAACCTAGTTCCCTTTTCAGCAATAATTGTTGATCCGCAGCCAACAGAGCGTCCACCATCATGTGTGCCATCACCATGCGGGCCGAACTCAAAATGTCAAGTTGTTGGGGGAAGTCCAGCGTGCTCATGTCTGCCAGACTTTATTGGAAGTCCACCAAGCTGCCGACCTGAATGTGTTCTCAACTCAGAGTGTGGCCCAACGGAAGCATGCATTAACCAGAAATGCCGCGACCCATGCCCGGGATCCTGTGGTTTCGAGGCCAGATGCCACGTTCTTAACCACGTTCCAATTTGCAATTGCATTGACGGCTATACTGGAGATCCATTTGTTCGTTGCAACATCTTACCACCTTCGACTATGAAGCCACTCAACGCAGATCCATGCAATCCATCACCATGTGGACCAAACGCTGATTGCTTCAATGGAGAATGTCGCTGCCAAGATAACTATCAAGGAAATCCTTACGATGGATGTCGCCCAGAATGTACACTTAGCGCTGATTGTTCCAGAGATAAGGCTTGTCTGCGCAACAAGTGCGTTGATCCTTGTCCAGGAACTTGTGGAACAAATGCACGTTGTGAGGTCATCACTCACATACCAGTTTGTTCATGTGTTGATGGTTACGAAGGAGATCCGTTCACAAGCTGTCGACTGAAGCCGCAAGTAGAAACCACAAGAACACTGCCTTGCTCACCATCGCCATGTGGAGCCAACAGTCAATGTAGAGACATCAACGATCACGCTGTTTGCTCGTGCCTCGATGGTTACATAGGAGCACCACCGCAATGTCGACCAGAATGCGTCATCAATAGCGAGTGCTCAGCCACTCAAGCTTGCGTGAACAAGAAATGTATTGATCCATGCAGCGGTTCATGCGGCATCGATGCTCGCTGTGAAGTCATCAATCACAGTCCGATTTGTGGATGCCCGCCAGGAAAGACGGGAGATCCCTTCAAACGTTGCACAGACATACCAGTAACACCAATAGAGAAAACTTCTGATGTACCACAGGATCCATGTGTCCCATCACCTTGCGGACCGAACTCGGTTTGTAGGGCTGGATCAAGTGGACCCTCATGCCAATGTTTGCCAGAATTCTTCGGATCACCGCCTAACTGCCGACCAGAATGTATTATCAACCCTGATTGCTCATCAACACAGGCTTGCATCAACAACAAGTGCCGAGATCCATGTCCAGGGTCTTGTGGAACGAACGCTGAGTGCCGCGTTATAAGTCACACAGTTTCGTGCTCATGCCCAATGGGCTTCGGAGGCAATGCATTCGTTCAGTGCATCCAGCAGGACATCGAAGAAATCAAACCTTGCGAACCGTCACCATGCGGACAAAATGCTGAATGTATCGAACGCAACGGAGCTGCTTCTTGTAAATGTATTGATGAATATCAAGGTGATCCCTATGAAGGTTGCCGACCAGAATGCGTTCTCAGTTCAGACTGTCCAACCGATAAGGCATGCATCCGCAACAAATGCAAGGATCCTTGCCCAGGTGTTTGTGGACAAAATGCCGAGTGTTACTCAGTTAATCATCTGCCAAACTGTGTTTGCATCACTGGCTACTCAGGCGATCCATTTACATCATGTCACAGAGAGGTCGTACCAACTGTTCCAACCGTTACAAATCCTTGCAGTCCATCACCATGTGGTCCAAATAGCAAATGTCGTGAGGCAAATGGTGTAGCAGTGTGTTCATGCCTCGATGCATACATAGGAGCGCCGCCTAATTGTAAACCGGAATGTACCGTTAATGCAGAATGTCCTCAGAACAAAGCGTGTCATAAGTTCAAATGCGCTAATCCATGTGCAGGAACATGTGGTATCGAAGCCAAGTGCGAAGTTATCAACCACAATCCGATTTGCAGCTGTCCACTTGATATGACAGGTGATCCGTTTACAAGATGTCATCCAACGCCTATTACAAAGGAAGATAAGAGACCATCACGACCATTGAATCCATGTGTGCCAAATCCTTGCGGCCTGTACTCTGAATGCCGATCTAATGGAGAAACACCTTCATGCTCATGCTTGCCAGCTTATATAGGTTCACCGCCAAATTGTCGACCGGAGTGTATTGTCAACACAGACTGCGCTCCCGATATGGCCTGTATTGCTGAGAAATGCCGAAATCCGTGTGAAGGTTCCTGCGGAATCAATTCAGAATGCCGCATACAAAACCACATTCCAATTTGCACATGTAGACCAAGATTTACTGGAGATCCGTTCAGCCAGTGTGTGGAGATCATTGAAGAGCCAGAACCAACTAGGCCAACTGATCCATGTGACCTGCAACCCTGCGGAGCAAACGCTGACTGCGATGCTGGAGTTTGTACTTGCCATCCTGACTACTTCGGAGACCCATATGTTGGATGCCGTCCTGAGTGTACTCTCAGCACGGATTGCTCCCCAAATAAGGCCTGTATCAACAGACACTGTATCGATCCATGTCCGGGCACCTGTGGCGAACAAGCTCAATGCGATGTTTCCAACCATATACCCATATGCAGCTGTCCTAAGGGTTACACCGGTGATCCGTTTATTCGCTGTCGTCCCGAAGTCAAGGAAAATAGACCCACTGATCCATGCAATCCATCACCATGTGGTCCCAACAGCGTCTGCCATTCGACCGTATCAGGTGCTGTTTGTGCTTGTCAAGCTGGAATGCTTGGCTCTCCGCCAGCATGCAAACCTGAATGTCTTACAAGCTCAGAGTGCTCTCTGCAAACAGCCTGCCTGAATAAGAAATGTGTGGATCCATGTCCAGGAGCATGTGGACAATATGCCAAGTGTCAAGTCATAAACCACAATCCGGTCTGCAGCTGTAACGCTGGATTTACTGGAGATCCATTCACAAGATGTTTCGAGCAAAAGATCGAAAAAACACCAATCGATCCTTGCCAACCGACACCATGCGGACCAAATTCAGACTGCAAGGTTATAAATGACAGCCCAGCTTGCTCTTGTCTGGAAACATTCATTGGCACACCACCAAACTGCCGACCAGAATGTACCATCAACCCAGAGTGTCCATCAACCAAAGCTTGCATTCGACAAAAATGTGACGATCCATGTCCAGGATCATGCGGTTTCAATGCTCGCTGCTCTATAGCCAACCATATGCCAATATGTTCGTGTGAAAATGGCTTCACCGGAGATCCATTCACCGGTTGTCAACCAGTTCAAGGTAGGATTGCACAATATTTTAACTTTGTTAGGCAAGGCAAAAGCTTAAATAATTTATTTATTCATAATGATAATAATTTAATCTGGAAAATGGGCTTTGTAATAGAATTTTATTGCAATTTTATATTTAAAAAGCTTATCGCCTTGATACTGGCTCCAGGTTGAATGGTTTCATTTTGTCAAAAAAGAAAGTTAAAAGTCAAACATAGATCGAAAGGACAAAATGACCAACAATAGCCTGGCTAAGGTATAAAACTTTAATACAATTTAGAACAAAGCAATTTAAAAAATATAATATATGCAAAAATGCACTAGCAATTTTGCATCAAAATCAAAATGCAAAAATGTCAAATTTACTGACATTTCACCTTACACTTAAAAATCAATTGAGTGAAAATTTGTACGTTAAGCACCAAATACAAATATAATTCAAATATGCCATACCACTATGGCAACACTTTTCTATTTCTTTATGTCACCTCCACATTTCACTGTGTGTCTCATTTTTATCAAGCCAGAGAACTCTCAATACGTGAAGAGATTTTTGTCCAAAATATAATACAATTCACACTCACTTTCACTTTATAAGTTTTGTGTCTTTATTAGAACGAACAATCCGAAGCACAGGAATTAAATTCCACTAAGATTGATATTTTGTTTTACCCAAGTGCACACACAATCATTTGACAAATGAACTGTCAGTGCGAGTGATACTTCTAAAATTTCTCACTAAATTTATAGTTTTTTATTTGTTCACATTTTTCAAAAGGGTCCTATTTCCCACCAGTGCACACACGTTGATGTTTATAGTGACATAACTTAACTACTGTCAGAGCTCGTAAGACTTTAATGACGTTTGGTAATTCCAAAAATTCACTTTGACAGGAAATTATACCACAATTGTAAGAAACTGCCAAGGCAATAGACTACTGTCACTGGTGTCATAGTGAACAATAATTTCGATTGAGAAAGTAACATTTTTCGAAGACTTACTAAGTTTTTCAAACTTTTGAGGAGAGTTTAAGAACTCAAAACTATAAGACATTTTCTAGGCCTCAAATATCTTCTGGTAAGGATGACCTCCTTAAGTTCTAGTTTCTAAAGACCCTTCTCCCCTGAGCTTGTGCTTGTTCCATTTTTGCAAAGTACAAATTTAAGTCTCTTTGAAAAAGTGTAAGGTCCAAATCAGAAAGCTAATAACTCTTTGATTAATCGTTTCCCCTTAAGCTTGTTCTAGTTTGTTAGAAACCTTTTTAACTTTTGAATAATTTTCCAGTAAAAATCAGCTTTCGAAAAGTTCCGCACAAAGCATCATTCAAAGATCATAATTATTTGAGTTAAATTATTGATTAAGACAAAAAAAAAACATGATCAACATATGTTTGCTGATTCCATGATGGCACAATTCTGTACGAACTGTCTGAATTCGTTGTCACTTGGAAGTGTTGGACAATTCGAAAGTTGTTAGTTACTGCAGTTTGATAAACTAAATAAAAATAATACAACAATAACATGCTAATGCCATGCTAAGTTAAAAATGGAACAATCGTCGTAAAATCTGCCTGCTTTAGCTAAAACGAATAATGCTAAAACAAATAACTGCCTCTTAAAACTGCCCCTAACTCTAGAATGCCTCTCAAATCTGAAAACCTCTAAACAAATCTAAAAATCAAAACCTGCCTTTAGTCTGCCATAACTCGTAAAACAACGTTAAAAACCCCCCTGCCTGTAGTGAACTCATATTGTAGTTTTATTAAAAACCTGCATCTTTATTTTGACATAGGTGAAACTGCTTTTTGAAATTATATACTTTAAGGGAAAAACACGTTTTTGAAATCATCTTTGAGCCGTAATAATATTTTGACTGCTAGTGGTGTGTAGTCGTAATTATACTCACGTTACATCACACAAACAAAACACACACAATGGCCTTCTCGAAAACTCTCTCACAAGAGTTGAAAAGGTCTCACAAATTAAAAAAAAAAAACACTGCCTCTCTAACCTCTAAAACACACACTGAACCGTAATTTTTAATACGTAATTCTAACCTCGTCGTTGAGTCTGAAAGAAGGGTTAACCCAAAATCATGCGATTGTATAACCTTACCAAAACAAACACAAACCTAATAAATTTTGAGTCTGAGTCTGCTTAGAGTTGAAAAAAACACGTGATTTTTTAAAAATAAAAACACTGCCTTAACATAAAACTGCACTTAATCTAAAAATTTACTAAATATTAATCAACAGCCAATAATTTAACGAACACAAATGCAAATCACTTATGCCTCATAACCTCAACATCAATTCAAAATATTGGTGAAACTGCACAAAAACAAAAATCAACAACAACAAAACCAACAAAAAACACGTACCTAATCAACAGCAAACGGAAACGTAAAACTAGTCCGCTTTTTAGTTAACAGGTGTGTGCCGAACTAATCTCTTAAAAACCGTTGAACAATCATATCTAATGGTATTGTTTCTCTGTCTCTCCCGTTTTTGCCCTTTTCCCGTTTCTCCCTTACAGAAATCAGTTATGAAAACGTGACCCCATGTGAGCCGAATCCCTGCGGATCGAATGCCGTGTGCCGTGAACAAAACGGAATCGGATCATGCCAATGTCTGCCGGAACACTTCGGTGACCCGTATCAGAGCTGTCGCCCTGAGTGTATTCTTAATTCTGACTGCCCTTCGAATAGGGCCTGCACACAAAATAAGTGCAGGGACCCGTGTCCAGGGACATGCGGAGCTAACGCCAACTGTCAGGTGGTCAATCATGTACCTTCTTGCAGTTGTCGTATTGGATATTCCGGTGATCCGTACAGATACTGTAACCTTATTCCTGAAAAACGTAAGAAAATCGATGATCACTTCTCTCCCCAATTTTGCCCCTAACCCCAAACATCCCTTTTGTCTTTAGCTGTTCGCCTGCAAGAACCTACAAATCCGTGTCAGCCGTCACCATGTGGACCGAACAGCCAGTGCCGCGAACTTAACGGCCAAGCCGTTTGTTCTTGTCTCGAGGATTATATAGGTCTGCCACCATCTTGTCGGCCAGAATGTGTGCTTAGCACTGAATGCCCAATTGATAAGGCTTGCATTCAACAAAAATGCAAGAATCCGTGCGAGGGAACTTGTGGTTTGAACTCGGAGTGTCGAGTTCGAAACCATAGTCCTCTCTGTTCCTGTCGTCGTGGATACACTGGGGATGCCTTTACCAGGTGTTTCCCAATTCCTCGTAAGAATAACTGTCCGATCATTCAAACCTCAGTTCTTAACAATAATCCCAACGCTTTTTTAGCTCCACCGCCATCGCCACCTGTTGTAAGATACGAAGCAGATCCATGTGCTCCCTCACCGTGTGGGCCAAATTCTCAATGTCGTAACCAAAACAACCGAGCTTCGTGTTCATGTTTGGCCGCTTACATTGGTGCCCCGCCAAATTGCCGCCCTGAATGTACGATCAGTGCAGAGTGCGCTAGTGACAAGGCATGCATTCGCGAAAAATGCATTGATCCATGTCCAGGGTCGTGCGGTTTTGGAGCCGATTGTAGTGTAGTCAATCATACTCCGATTTGTGTTTGCCCGGCGGGATACACTGGTGATCCGTTTACCAGTTGTGCACCAGCGCCAACACAACCCGTTATAAGTAAGTTTTTTAAATTTTCTGGTATTTTCTCGTTCTCTAAGCCTCGAATTCGATTAGGAGAACAAACTGATCCTTGCAATCCATCGCCATGCGGAGCAAATGCAGAATGTGCGGGAGGGATATGTCACTGTTTGCCAGAATACCATGGAGATCCTTACAACGGATGTCGCCCTGAGTGTGTACTGAATGCAGATTGTTCAAGGGACAAAGCTTGCATTCGAAGCAAGTGCGTGAACCCTTGCCCGGGAACTTGTGGAACGAATGCCATCTGTGAAGTCATCAATCACATTCCTATGTGTAGATGTCCTGAAGGAACAGCCGGAAGTGCATTCATTCGATGCAGTGCCGTTACAAGTAAAATCATTTCTTCGTCCGCGTCTTTAGCAGAACCTGAAACAAAATATTCTTGTTGTATTTTAGGACCTTTACCCACAAACCCCTGTCAGCCAAGCCCTTGTGGACAGAACAGTCAATGTCGCGTAGTAAACCAACAGGCTGTTTGTTCTTGTCTTAAGAATTACATCGGAAGCCCACCTCTGTGTCGCCCTGAGTGCACATCAAACTCAGAATGCCCACCAACTGAGGCATGTCTGAATCAAAGGTGTCGAGACCCATGTCCTGGAACATGTGGAATCGGTGCTAGGTGTGCTGTGGTCAATCACAGTCCATTCTGTAGCTGTCCAGAAAGATTCAGTGGTAATCCGTTTGTTCGCTGCCAACCCATAAGTAAGACCTATTTAATGAACGATTGATTCATGATACAAACATAACAATGCTCTTCCTCAATATTAGTTGACGAACCTGTTCGTGACATCGTCGATCCGTGTCGTCCATCACCATGTGGACCTTACTCTCAATGTAAGGCCATTGGTGAAGCACCATCTTGTTCGTGTCTTGAGAATTATATAGGGCGTCCTCCAAACTGTCGACCAGAATGTGTTACCAGTTCGGAATGCTCTAGCAATCTTGCTTGCATCAATCAGAAGTGTAAGGACCCTTGTCCAGGACGTTGTGGAGTGAACGCAGAATGTCGAGTTGTCAGTCATGCTATTATGTGCATCTGTATACCAGGTTATATTGGAGATCCATTCATTCAATGCGATGTTCCCAAGGTAGCCGAGATAGAACACATCGACCCATGTCATCCAAATCCATGCGGTTCCAATGCCGAATGTAGACAAAGGAACGGGGCTGCATCATGCCAATGTTTCGCGGACTACTTTGGTAATCCCTATGAAAGCTGCCGTCCGGAGTGTGTACAAAACTCAGATTGTCCATCGAACAAGGCTTGTATGCAAAACAAATGCTTCGACCCCTGTCCAGGAACTTGCGGACTTAATGCTGAATGTCAAGTTATAAATCATGTGCCATCGTGCAACTGCATCACAGGATACACCGGAGATCCTTACCGATTCTGCAATCAGCCATCGCAACGTAAGAAAACTGTATAGGTTATCTGAACTCTTCCCATTCTAACAAAATATCACTCTCTAGCTTTGATCAAGGAATATGTAAACCCGTGCCAACCAACACCATGTGGTGCCAACAGTCAGTGTCGCGAAGTAAACGGACAAGCTGTTTGCTCTTGTCGACCAGAATATGTTGGATCACCGCCATCATGCCGACCTGAGTGTACAATAAGCTCTGAATGTGAAGCGACCAAGGCTTGCATCAATCAAAAGTGCAAGAATCCTTGTGAAGACAAGCCATGTGGCAATAATGCCGAGTGTCGCGTTCGTAATCACAGCCCTATTTGCACTTGCAGATCCGGCTATACCGGAGATGCATTCACAAGATGCTTCCCCATTCCACCACGTAAGGGATTTTTCGGTTTTTGTGTTTCTTCTTCAAATTACATCTGAATTTTCATAGCACCACCTGAAATCTTGAAGGAAGAAATTCGTGATCCTTGCCAGCCATCACCATGCGGTCCTAATGCTGAGTGTCGAAATGTCAATGGAGTTCCGTCGTGCTCATGTCTCGCTACGTACATTGGAGCACCGCCAAATTGTAGACCTGAATGCACCATCAATGCAGAATGTCCAAGCGATCGAGCTTGCATTCGAGAAAAATGTGTCGATCCTTGTCCGGGATCGTGTGGGTTGAACACTTTCTGTAGAGTGATTAACCACACACCATCATGTGCTTGCATTGAAGGATTCATAGGCAATCCATTCACCAACTGTCATCCCAAACCACCTGCACGTAAGGATCTGTGCTTATAACGGTCTGCAGTAATTCTTTAGCTTTCCTTATCCTATCCACAGCAACGTCACCACCGGTACTCGATGATCCATGCAATCCATCACCATGTGGTCCAAATGCAAACTGTAATAATGGACAGTGTACTTGCATACCTGAGTATCAAGGTGATCCCTACACCGAGTGTCGTCCAGAATGTGTTCTTAACTCTGAGTGCCCGCTTAATCGAGCTTGTCTGCAAAACAAATGCAAAGATCCTTGTCCAGGAACTTGTGGAACTAACGCCCTCTGCGAAGTAAACAACCATATTCCAATGTGTAGATGTCCGGAAGGAATGTCGGGCAATGCATTCTTCGAGTGTAGACCAGTTCCAAGTAAACAATCTCATTATCCATCTGAGTTGGAATCCTCCCTAAGCTCCCTTTTCTGCTTTACAGAGCCAATTGCTACCAACCCATGTCAGCCATCACCCTGCGGTCCGAACAGTCAATGCAGAGTTGTTCAGGAAACAGCAGTGTGTTCTTGCATTCCGGAATATATTGGAAGTCCACCTCAATGTAGACCCGAATGCACGACAAATTCCGAATGCCCATTGAATCAAGCTTGCCAGAACATGAAGTGCCGAGACCCTTGTCCCGGTACCTGCGGATTCAATGCTAAGTGCAACGTTGTTAATCACAATCCCTTCTGTAGCTGTCCTGATGGTTTCTCTGGAAATCCATTCGTTCGCTGTGAACGTATAAGTAAGTCATCATCAACCATAACTTAAAGTAGTCTTCTGAACATGAATTCCATTTTGTAGTTATACCAGTAAGAGACGTAAAACCTGTCAACCCTTGTATACCAACACCATGTGGACCAAACTCCGAGTGTCGGGTAACAGGCGATAGTCCGTCTTGCTCTTGTCTGCCTTCCTTCATTGGTTCTCCACCGTCTTGCCGGCCAGAGTGCGTTTCCAATTCAGAATGTCCCACAAACTTGGCATGCATCAATCAGAAATGCGTTGATCCATGCCCAGGGCTCTGTGGAAACAATGCCGAGTGCCGAGTCGTTTCTCATACAGCTATGTGCATCTGTGCAACAGGCTTTACTGGTGATCCATTCAGCCAATGCAATGAGATTCAAATTAGGGACGAGCCATTAAACCCATGTAATCCAAGTCCGTGTGGAACCAATGCAAAGTGTGAAGAACGCGGCGGAGCAGGATCGTGTCAATGCCTGCCCGAATACTTTGGCAATCCCTATGAAGGCTGCCGACCAGAATGCATCCTCAACTCGGATTGCCCATCAAACCGAGCATGTCTTCAAAACAAGTGCAGAGATCCATGCCCAGGAACTTGCGGACAGAATGCCGAGTGTCAAGTAATCAACCATGTTGCTTCCTGTAACTGCTTCTCTGGATATACCGGCGATCCGTATCGCCTTTGCACTATCGAGAAAGAACGTAAGCTCTTAACCAAGCTCAGATTAACGAACCTACCTCACTTGAACTTTTGTCATTTAAAGCCCTCAAAGAGTACGTCAATCCATGTCAACCATCACCTTGCGGGCCAAATAGTCAATGTCGTGAAATCAACAGTCAGGCCGTTTGTTCTTGCCTCCCAGAATACATTGGAAGCCCACCGGCTTGTAGACCTGAGTGTACTGCAAGTTCAGAATGCCCTGCCGATAAGGCGTGTGTTAACAGAAAATGTGTCGATCCATGTCCAGGAACTTGCGGACAGAACGCCGAGTGTCGTGTAAGAAACCACAGCCCTATCTGTTCATGCCGAAGTGGCTATACAGGCGATCCATTCCAACGTTGCTTCAACATTCCTCGTAAGACAATTGACCCTCAACATTCGAGTACCAATTTTAGTCTCATGTTTTGTTTAGCTCCTCCACCTCCAGTAAAGCAAGTCTATCGGAATCCATGTGTACCATCACCATGCGGGCCAAATTCGCAATGTCGTGAAATAAATGGTTCACCATCTTGCTCATGTTTGTCCAATTTTATTGGCTCTCCACCTAATTGCCGCCCAGAGTGTTCCATTAGTTCGGAATGCCCAACTAATCAAGCATGCATCAATGAGAAATGTCGCGATCCTTGTCCGGGCTCGTGTGGAGTCAATGCTAATTGCAATGTTGTGAACCACACTCCAATTTGTACTTGCTTCGAAGGATACATTGGTGATCCGTTTACCATCTGCAATCCAAAACCGCCACCTATGGAACGTAAGTTTATTCTTTGGTGTCCCTATTCACATGTACTGAGTAAATTCTGAACTTTAGCTGAAGTGTTTGAAGATGATCCCTGCAACCCCTCACCGTGTGGACCAAACGCTGTCTGTAACAACGGTCAATGCACGTGCATACCTGAATACCACGGAGATCCGTACACTGGATGTCGACCAGAATGTGTATTGCACACTGATTGTCCAAGAGACCGAGCCTGTATTAAACACACCTGCATTGACCCTTGCCCAGGAACATGTGGACACAACGCCATTTGCGAGGTCATGAATCACATTCCTAACTGTAAATGCCCAGACGGCATGCAAGGCAATGCCTTTATTAGTTGTTCACCAAGTCCAAGTAAGATCAATCCGATTCTTAAAGTAAACCTTACGATAAAAACCCTTCCCTTAGAACTCGAGATCACAAATCCTTGCCAGCCTTCGCCATGTGGTGCAAATAGCAGATGTCAAGAAATCAATCAGCAAGCCGTGTGTTCGTGCCTTGAACAGTTCGTTGGAAGTCCACCGTTCTGTAGGCCCGAGTGTACCACGAACTCTGAATGTTCTCTTAGTCAAGCTTGTCTTAACCAGAAATGCACGGATCCGTGCCCGGGAACTTGCGGCGCCAATGCCAAGTGCAAAGTCGTCAATCACATTCCGTTCTGCCAGTGTCCCGAAAGGTTCTCTGGCAATCCGTTCATCAGTTGTCAGCGCATAAGTAAGCCAACAACTTCTTTCCCCGTCGATCCTTATGTAACTTTATTGTCGCTTTTAGTTGAACCACTTCGTGATGTACCGAAAGCTCCTTGCACACCATCGCCATGTGGACCATACTCGGACTGCCGAGTTGCCGGTGAGTCACCAGCATGTACCTGCCTTGCAGATTACATTGGATCTCCACCCAACTGTCGACCGGAGTGTCTGACAAGCTCAGAATGTCCAAGCACTCAAGCATGTGTTAACCAAAAATGTAAGGACCCTTGTCCAGGATTATGTGGAGCTGGCGCTGAATGTCACGTACTCAGTCACACACCCAGCTGCCTTTGTCCGACTGGATTCCAAGGGGATCCATTCGTCCAATGTGTGGCAGTAAGGATTACGCAATTGGATCAAGTTGATCCATGTCAACCAAGCCCATGCGGATCAAATGCTCAGTGCATAAGGAAGAATGACGCCGGAGCTTGTCAGTGTCTGCCGGAATATTTCGGAAACCCATATGAAGGATGTCGTCCCGAATGTGTGCTCAACTCGGATTGTCCGTCAAACAAGGCTTGTCTCCAGAATAAATGCAGAGATCCATGTCCAGGAACATGTGGACAAAATGCTCTTTGCAATGTTGTCAACCATATTCCGTCGTGTGTTTGCATTACTGGATATTCTGGGGATCCATACAGGTTCTGCCAACTAGAACGTGAACGTGAGTCGTCAGAAAATTGTCACCGTCTTTCCCTTTCTTTAACTTTTTCCCATTATTATAGCCATAAAAGAGTATGTTAACCCTTGTCAGCCTACTCCATGTGGACCGAACAGCAAATGTCGCGAAATCAACTCCCAAGCTGTCTGCTCTTGTCTACCAAACTTTGTGGGTAGTCCACCAGTTTGTAGACCTGAGTGCACAATAAGTTCAGAGTGTCCGTCTGATCGTGCTTGTATCAATCAGAAGTGCCAAGACCCATGTCCTGGCACATGCGGAAATAACGCAGTCTGTCGAGTAAACAACCATAGTCCCATTTGTAGTTGCAAATCTGGATACACGGGTGACGCTTTCACAAGATGTTTCCCCATTCCTCGTAAGTCTATCACAGTTTTGAGATCTTTAAGAGATTTCCTCAAATGTCTTTCCCTTCCAGCGGCACCACCTATTATAGTTCAGAGAGAACCACAAGATCCTTGTGTGCCTTCTCCCTGCGGGCCTAATTCACAGTGCCGGACAATAAACCAATCTCCGTCGTGTTCGTGTCTACCAAACTACATTGGTGCTCCTCCAAATTGTCGTCCGGAATGTATGATTAATGCAGAGTGCCCAAGTAACCAAGCTTGTATCAATGAGAAATGCCGTGATCCTTGTCCGGGATCATGTGGAAATGGTGCGGTCTGTAATGTCATTAATCATACACCAAGTTGTACATGTCCCGTTGGATACACTGGTGATCCATTTACCTTCTGCCGACCAGAACCTCCGCCACCACGTAAGGACGCTCCCTTAACGTTGAACTTTATCCACTTACCTCATCAATTTTTAGCACCGGTTCTTGATGATCCATGCAACCCATCGCCTTGCGGAGCAAATGCTGTTTGCAACAATGGACAATGTACATGTATTGCAGAATATCATGGTGATCCGTATGCTGGATGCCGTCCAGAATGCGTGCTTAACAGCGATTGTGCTCGTGACAGGGCTTGTATTCGCAGTAAATGCGTTGATCCTTGCCCTGGAACGTGCGGTACAAACGCCATTTGTGATGTCATCAATCATATACCGATGTGTAGATGTCCCGACGGAATGGCTGGCAATGCATTTGTGCAGTGCTCTCCAGTTCCACGTAAATACTTGGAAACCCTTAAGCCCTATCAAAATTCTAATTCTGCAATTAACCTTTCAGCTCCGATAATCCAAAACCCTTGCCAACCGTCACCATGCGGTCCAAACAGTCAATGTCGCGAAGTGAATAATCAAGCAGTTTGTTCTTGTGTACAAGGATTCATTGGTAGTCCACCAACTTGTCGGCCAGAGTGCACAGCCAACCAAGAATGTTCTTCCAACTTGGCTTGCGTCAATCAAAAATGCCGCGATCCATGTCCGGGATCATGTGGCCGAAATGCCAAGTGTTCTGTAGTGAATCACAATCCGTTCTGTACTTGTCTTCCACACTTTACCGGCAATCCATTTGTGGCTTGTCAGGAGATCATTGAACGTCCCGCAGATCCTATTCCAACCGATCCTTGTCAACCATCACCGTGCGGACCAAATTCAGAGTGTAGAAGTATTGGAGAAGCCCCATCATGTACATGCCTCGAAGGCTTTTTCGGAAGTCCACCATATTGCAAACCCGAGTGTGTTTCCAACTCTGAATGTGCTAGCAATCTCGCCTGCATAAGCCAACGCTGTAAAGATCCATGTCCAGGAGTTTGTGGTTTGAATGCAGAATGCCGCGTCGTCAGTCATACGCCTATATGCGTTTGCAGCCCTGGTTTTTCAGGAGATCCATTCAGCCACTGCGATGTAGTTAGACAACTGCCTCCAGAATACGTCAACCCTTGCAATCCTAGCCCATGTGGTCCCAACGCGAACTGTATTGAGCGAAATGGTGCCGGAGCCTGCCAGTGCTTAGCAGAATACTTTGGAAATCCTTACGAAGGTTGCCGACCAGAATGTATTCTCAACTCCGATTGTCCGACGAATAAGGCTTGTGTCCAGCAAAAGTGTAAGGACCCATGTCCTGGAACTTGTGGACAGAATGCCGAATGCAACGTTGTTAATCATTTACCGACATGCTACTGTTTCGTTGGCTACACCGGGGATCCTTACCGCTATTGTAATGTTCCTGCTGAACGTAAGACTCCCTATTCACCCGTCTCTGAGTTCCTTTTCACCTTCAATTCCATCTCTTTAGCAATAAGTCATGAATACGTCAACCCATGCCAGCCTTCTCCTTGTGGACCAAACAGCCAGTGTCGCGAGGTAAACCAGCAAGGAGTCTGTTCGTGTCTTCCAGAGTTTATAGGTACTCCTCCATCGTGTAGACCTGAGTGTACTTCAAGCTCGGAATGTGACGCTGATAAGGCGTGTATCAACCGAAAGTGTGTCGATCCTTGCCCTGGAACATGTGGACAAAATGCCGATTGTAGAGTTAGAAATCATAGTCCAATCTGCTCCTGCAGGAATGGTTACACAGGAGATGCCTTCGTTAGATGCTCTCCAATACCACGTAATAGCTTCTCGACTTTTTATAAAAATACATCATTTGAACCTGATTTCCTTGTTTATAGCACCACCACCTCCACGAGATATTGAGGTTTACCGCGATCCTTGTGTGCCCAGTCCTTGTGGACCAAACTCACAATGTCGCAACACTAACGACGTTCCTTCATGCTCTTGTCTACCTGATTTCATTGGTGCACCACCAAATTGCCGGCCAGAATGTACCATCAATTCGGAGTGTGTCAGCAACAAAGCTTGCATTCGCCAGCATTGCGTTGACCCATGTCCAGGATCGTGTGGCTTTGCTGCCACATGTAATGTAATCAATCATACACCAAGTTGTACATGTCCTGTTGGATACACAGGTGATCCGTTCGTAAGCTGTCAACCACATCAACCACCTCGTAAGAATTCTTTGGGCTTTTTTCCCTGTAGCAGATATCTCTAATATTTTGATTTTAGCACCTCTACGCGAAGAGGAACGTGATCCTTGCAATCCTAGCCCTTGTGGAGCAAATACTATTTGCCAAAATGGTCAATGCTCGTGCATTCCTGAATACCAAGGAAATCCTTTAGTTGGATGCCGACCTGAATGTGTTCTCAATTCCGATTGTTCACGAGATCGTGCTTGCATTAGAAGCAAGTGCCTAGACCCATGTCCAGGAACTTGTGGTGCTAATGCAATTTGCGAAGTGCACAACCACATTCCCATGTGTCATTGCCCGGAAGGAATGACAGGCAACGCGTTTAGTCAGTGTATACCAGCCGAAGGTAGCTATTTAACTGAAAAAATCTCAGACTCAACTTGTAATGTTACATGTCCGTTTTTAGTTGAACTTTTTATCAACCCTTGTCAACCGTCTCCGTGTGGACCCAACAGCCAGTGCCGTGAAGTGAACATTCAGGCAGTATGCTCGTGTCTTCCAACGTTCGTTGGGAGCCCACCGACATGCCGCCCCGAATGTACCACCAACTCTGAATGCGCACAAAATCAAGCCTGTCAAAATCAGAAGTGTCAGGATCCTTGCCCCGGAACATGTGGTCAATATGCCAAGTGTTCCGTGGTGAACCACAATCCATTCTGCTCATGTCCGGAACTCTTCACTGGAAACCCATTCGTTCTTTGTCAGCGACTAAGTAAGAATTTTAGCTTTCCAAATAAGACCCTTCTAATAAAATGGTTCCCCTCAGTAAAACGTGACCCAGAACCTACGAATCCATGTCAGCCATCACCATGCGGACCTAACTCCGAATGTCGCAACATCAACGGCTCTCCGTCCTGTTCTTGTTTGGAGAACTTCTTCGGAAGTCCGCCAAACTGCAGGCCAGAATGTGTCACCAATTCCGAGTGTCCAACGACACAGGTCTGCCGAAATCAACGATGCAAAGATCCTTGTCCTGGGCTGTGTGGTCAAAATGCTGTTTGCCGAGTCATTAGTCACACTCCAATGTGTACTTGTGAAGCTGGCTTTACAGGTGATCCATTCGTGCAATGTAATGTCGTTCGTGCCACTCCACCAGAAATTGTTGACCCTTGTAATCCAAGCCCTTGCGGAGCATTTGCTGAATGTCGTCAACAAAATGGTGTTGGCTCTTGTCAATGCTTACCGGAATATTTTGGAAACCCATACGAAGGATGTCGCCCAGAGTGTGTTCTCAATTCTGATTGCCCGTCCAACAAGGCCTGTCTTCAGAATAAGTGCGGTGACCCTTGTCCCGGAACTTGTGGACAGAACGCCGAATGCCACGTGTTGAACCATCTTCCATCTTGTACCTGTAGAATTGGATACACTGGAGATCCATACCGATTCTGTGCACTAGAAACCAAACGTAAGCTGTTGAAGCCCTCTGCTCCAGAAACAATTAACCAATTAAATCTCCACTTATTCCAACAGCCGTTATAAAAGAGTACGTTAATCCTTGCCAACCATCACCGTGTGGTCCAAACAGTCAATGCAAGGAAGTCAACGGTCAAGGTGTTTGCTCATGTCTGCCGACCTATATTGGTACCCCTCCGGGTTGTCGACCGGAATGTACAATCAGCTCTGAGTGTAGTCTTGACAAAGCTTGTGTGAATCAAAAATGCGTCGATCCATGTCCAGGAACATGCGGAACTAACGCTGAGTGCCGTGTTCATAACCACAGCCCTCTGTGTTCATGTCGAAACGGTTTCACTGGTGATCCCTTCACTCGTTGTAACCCTATTCCACGTAAGACTCTAAAGTATAACCCCCAATGTGACCTTTCTCATCCATTCTTTTCCCGTGTAGCGCCTCCACAAATTGTTGTTCCCGAAAGAATTCAAGATCCTTGTCTGCCCTCACCTTGCGGCCCCAACTCGCAATGTCGAAACGCCAACGGACAAGCATCATGTTCTTGTCTTCCGAACTTCTTTGGGGCTCCGCCAAACTGTCGTCCAGAATGTTCATCTAACGCTGAATGTGCAAGCAACCTGGCTTGCATCAACAACCGTTGCATTGATCCGTGCCCAGGCTCTTGTGGTTTGAATGCGCAGTGCGCAGTCATCAATCACACACCTATTTGCTCATGCCTCCAAGGTTATGCTGGAAATCCGTTTACAGCTTGCCAAATCGCGCCTAAACGTAAGATCTCTAAAATAATGCGTCCCTAGCCTCAACATAACATTTACCCTTTTTTGTATTAAAGCGGAACCACCTGTTTTGGATGACCCATGCAATCCGTCACCATGCGGAAGCAATGCTGTCTGCAACGATGGTCAATGTACTTGCATTGCCGAATATCAAGGCGACCCCTATGTGGGATGTCGTCCTGAATGTGTTCTAAGTACAGAATGTCCTTCAGATAAGGCATGCATCCGAAACAAGTGCACAGACCCTTGTCCAGGAACTTGTGGACTTAGCGCAATATGCGAAGTAATCAACCACATCCCTATGTGTAGATGTCCAGAAAATATGAATGGTAATGCATTCGTTCAATGCAATCCGGTTCAGCGGGAACCAGAAGTTCAACACCCTTGCAATCCAAGTCCATGTGGTCCGAATTCACGATGTCGGGAATTCCAGGGCAATGCAGTTTGCTCGTGTATTGAAGGATTCATTGGAAATCCACCAACATGCAGACCCGAATGCACTAGGAATTCTGACTGTTCGCTTTCGATGGCTTGCCAAAACCAGAAATGCATTGATCCATGTCCAGGAACTTGTGGACTAGGAGCTAAGTGTACAGTTGTCAGTCACAATCCATTCTGTACCTGTCCTTCGGGATTCACTGGAAGTCCATTTGTTCGCTGTCAAGAAGTAATAGCACCAGTACGAGATGAACCTAAAAATCCATGCCAACCGTCACCTTGTGGACCAAACTCACAATGCAAGGCCGTGGGAGACTCCCCATCGTGCTCATGTTTGCCGGAGTTCATTGGGGCACCACCCAATTGTCGTCCAGAATGTATAACGAACTCAGAGTGTGCCAGCAATAAGGCTTGTCTCGGTCAGAAATGTAAGGATCCCTGTCCTGGACTTTGTGGAATCAATGCAGAATGCCGAGTCATTAGTCATACTGCCATGTGCATATGCGCTGAAGGATTCACTGGTGACCCATTCAGTGGATGTTCACCCAAGCCCCCACTTGCAGATGAAACAAGACCCTGCGATCCTAATCCATGTGGAGTCAATGCCGAATGCAGAGAGGTCAACAATGCCGGATCATGTCAATGTCTTCCAGAATATTTTGGAAACCCTTACGAGGGATGTCGTCCTGAATGTGTTCAGAACTCTGATTGTGCTTCGAACCTAGCTTGTGTCAACCAAAAATGTAAGGACCCATGTCCTGGAGTTTGCGGTCAAAATGCTGTTTGTAACGTCATCAATCACTTGCCTACGTGTGACTGTTTATCAGGTTACACTGGCAATCCGTACCGCTACTGTTCCATCCCAGAGAAACGTAAGTTCTTCGGAAATAAAAAAGAAAAGACCCCATTCATAACATTTGAAACCCTTTAGCAATTATAAAAGAGTACGTTAACCCTTGTCAACCAACTCCATGTGGACCAAACTCCCAATGTCGAGAAGTCAATGAGCAAGCTGTTTGCTCATGCTTGCCTGACTTCGTTGGTAGTCCGCCAGCATGTAGACCAGAGTGCACAACAAATTCAGAATGTCTCTTGGACAAGGCTTGCAAGAATCAGAAATGTGAAGATCCTTGTCCAGGAGTTTGCGGAAGTAATGCCGAGTGCAGAGTGCGAAATCACTCTCCTTTGTGTAGCTGCATAAACGGCTACACAGGGGATGCATTCACTAGGTGTTACCCGATACCACGTAAGTCCTTTAACTTCGTCTTCAAAACACCGTTTACTGATTTTTCCCTTAAAATAGCTCCTCCACCACCGAAACGTGATGAATATCAAAACCCTTGCGTACCGTCACCGTGCGGACAGTTTGCAGAATGTCGAGATATCAACGGTAGTCCATCGTGTTCTTGTCTTCCAACTTATCTAGGTTCTCCACCAAATTGTCGCCCTGAATGTGTTGTCAATTCGGAGTGTTCAAGCAATAAGGCTTGCATATCACAAAAGTGTATGGACCCTTGTCCGGGATCTTGTGGCTTCAACGCGGAATGTAGTGTCATAAATCACACTCCAATCTGTCAATGTACACGAGGTTTCACTGGTGATCCATTTACATCCTGCCATCCGATACCTGCAGATCCTATACCACCAGAGCCAAATGATCCCTGTAATCCCTCGCCATGTGGAGCAAATGCTGTTTGTCAGAATGGCCAATGCTCTTGCATACCAGAATACCACGGAGATCCATTTGTTGGTTGTCGTCCAGAATGCGTTTTGAACTCAGATTGCCCAACAGACAAAGCATGCATCAGGAGCAAATGCACGGACCCATGTCCGGGCACTTGCGGTGCAAATGCAATCTGTGAAGTGTTCAATCACATTCCAATGTGCCACTGCCCTGATGGAATGAGCGGAAACGCCTTTGTTCAGTGCTCGCCGAAACCACGTAAATATCTCGAATCTTACCCCAGACTTCCTTTGCTAAAAGATTTTCATGTTTTAGAACAAGTTCGACAAAATCCTTGTCAACCATCACCATGTGGTCCAAACAGTCAATGTCAGGAAATCAATCAACAAGCAGTATGTTCGTGCTTGCCTAATTATATTGGTAGTCCACCCCAATGTCGTCCAGAATGTGTCTCGAACTCAGAGTGTGCCCTTAACAAGGCTTGCCTTCAAAACAAGTGCAAGGACCCATGTCCCGGATCATGTGGAGTGAATGCTGAATGCTCGGTCGTCAACCATAATCCAATTTGTCGCTGTAGAAGTCGGTTTACTGGAAACCCATTATCGGCCTGCCATCCAATACCAAGTGGGTTTTACCTGAGCCCAGTATTTCCTTCGATATTTCAAACGGTTTTAATTTCAGTTGAGCCACCGCCACTAGAAGATGTGAAGGATCCTTGTCGTCCCAACCCTTGTGGACCTAACTCAGAATGTCGTGCCAATGGTCAATCCCCATCTTGTTCTTGCCTGCCCGATTTTATTGGCTCTCCTCCAAATTGTAAACCCGAATGTGTTGCCAATTCGGAGTGTCAAAGCTCAAAGGCTTGCATTGGACAAAAATGCAAGGATCCATGTCCAGGAGTGTGTGGAAACAACGCTGAATGCCATGTCATCAATCACACTCCAATGTGTGTATGCAGTGCTGGCTTCAGCGGTGATCCATTTACCTTCTGCGACACGGTGCGCCAAGATCCACCGGAAGTCATTAGTCCATGTGAACCTAGTCCTTGTGGAGCTAATGCCCAATGTACCGCACGAAATGGAGCTGGAGCATGTCAATGTTTGCCAGAGTTCTTTGGAAATCCGTACGAAGGATGTCGCCCAGAATGTGTTCTTAACTCAGATTGCCCATCAACAAAATCTTGTATTCAAAGCAAATGTAAGGACCCATGTCCCGGAACTTGTGGCCAAAACGCAGATTGCAACGTTGTTAACCATCTGCCGTCTTGTACATGTATTCCCAATTTTACTGGGGATCCATACCGTTTATGTAGCCCTATTAAAGAACGTAAGTGGTTCTTTATAACCTCTCCCCAAATCGCGATTCACCTTGTGTCTTCTATTTCAGCCATTAGAGAATATGTCAATCCATGTCAGCCTTCACCTTGTGGTCCGAACAGTCAGTGTCGTGAGGTTCAAAATCAAGCTGTGTGTTCGTGTCTTCCAACTTATGTTGGAAGCCCTCCTGCTTGTAGGCCTGAATGTACAACTAGTTCGGAGTGTGCTTTTGACAAAGCCTGTATAAATCGCAAATGCACCGATCCATGCCCGGGATCATGTGGACAAAACGCTGAATGCCAAGTTAGGAATCACAGTCCACTATGCTCATGTCGGAACGGATTCACAGGAGATCCGTTTACTAGATGTTTCCCGAATCCACCACCTCCACCGGTCAGGGATATTCAACCATATCGAGATCCGTGTGTGCCATCGCCGTGCGGTCCGAATGCGCAGTGTCAAACTATCAACGATCAGCCATCTTGCTCTTGTCTTCAATCATACTTTGGTTCTCCGCCTAACTGTCGTCCGGAATGTGTCATCAACTCAGATTGCCAATCCAGTTTGGCATGTATACGCGAGAGATGCCTCGATCCTTGTCCAGGTTCATGCGGACACCTTGCCATCTGCAGTGTTATAAACCACACACCGATATGTACTTGTCCAGTTGGTTACACAGGCGATCCCTTCACCAACTGCGTCATTAAGCCCACGACTCCAAGTAAAATAAGCCTTAAAGTTCTTAGACCCAATCTAATATTTCCTTTCTTAGAGCCTCCAGTTTTAGACGACCCTTGCAATCCATCGCCATGTGGGGCTAACGCTCAATGCTCTAATGGTCAGTGTACTTGCTTACCAGAATATCATGGTGATCCTTACTCCGGTTGTCGTCCAGAGTGTGTCCTCAATTCCGATTGTTCTCGCGATAAGGCTTGCATCGGAAGCAAGTGCGTCGATCCATGTTCAGGTACATGCGGCCTAAGTGCTATCTGCGAAGTTAACAACCACATACCAATGTGTAGGTGTCCAGATGGAATGACTGGCAGTGCTTTCACTCAATGTTTGTCAATACCAGGTAGTCAAAGAAACTGTCTTTTAGGTAAATCGAAGTTTAAACAATTTTTTCCATTGCACTTAGCTCCACCTCCCGGTAACCCATGTCAACCATCTCCTTGCGGACCAAACAGCCAATGCCGCGAGGTGAACCAACAGGCCGTTTGCTCATGTGTCCCAGGATACATTGGCCGTCCACCATCGTGCCACCCAGAGTGTTCCATTAATTCCGATTGTCCACTGAATCAAGCTTGTCAGAACCAAAAATGCCGCGATCCATGTCCAGGCACGTGTGGTCTTAATGCCCTGTGCAACGTAGTCAACCATAATCCGTTCTGTTCATGTTTGAATGGTTATTCAGGAAATCCATTCACAAGCTGTCAACGTCTGCCACAACCTCCTATCGAGCGAGAACCAACAAATCCGTGTGTCCCAAGTCCATGTGGACCTAATTCACAGTGTGAAAAAAGAGGTGAATCACCATCTTGCTCGTGTCTGCCAAGCTTCATTGGAAGCCCACCAAATTGTAGACCAGAATGTATATCATCATCGGAATGTTCCAGCAACTTGGCATGCATCAAACAGAAGTGCACCGACCCATGTCCGGGTCTGTGTGGGCAGAATGCCCTTTGTCAAGTTGTTAGTCACACACCATCTTGTGTTTGTGTGGAAGGTTTCGAGGGCAATCCATTTACACAATGTAACCCGCGAAAACCTCAACTAAATGAAGAAACCAATCCATGCAATCCAAGTCCTTGTGGATCAAATGCCCGATGCGAAGACCGAGGAGGAGCCGGTTCATGCCAGTGTTTGCCTGAATACTTCGGAAATCCCTACGAGGGCTGTCGACCAGAGTGTGTCCTTAACTCCGACTGCCCGTCCAATTTAGCTTGTGTCAATCAGAAGTGCCGTGATCCATGTCCCGGTACTTGCGGCCAGAATGCCAGGTGTAATGTAATAAATCACTTGCCAACTTGTAGCTGCTTCGATGGATATTCGGGAGATCCCTACCGCTATTGTTCAGTTCCAGCAGAACGTAAGAAATGAAATGAAACCCTTGCCCTGGCACATAATTCACTTAAAGCACTTTCTCTTTTTTTTATTGTAGCTGTTAAAGAATATAAGAACCCTTGTGCACCATCACCTTGTGGTCCCAATAGCCAATGTAAGACAGTAGGCGAACAGGCCGTGTGTTCTTGCTTGCCAAAATACATTGGTAGTCCGCCTACTTGTAGACCTGAATGCACTTCGAACAATGAATGCCCCCAGGACCGGTCCTGTATTAGTCAAAAGTGTGTTGATCCTTGTCCTGGTACATGCGGCACCAATGCCGAGTGTCGGGTGTGGAATCATAGCCCGCTGTGCTCGTGTCGCTCTGGTTTCACCGGTGATGCTTTCACGCGTTGCTATGCCATTCCACCTCCTCCACCACAGCAGGAACCATACCACGATCCATGTGTCCCATCGCCGTGTGGACAGTTTGCAGAATGTCGAAATCTTAACAACCTTGCTTCTTGCTCATGTCTTCCAACTTACATCGGTCAACCACCAAATTGTAGGCCAGAGTGTACATTAAACTCTGATTGTCCAAGCGATCAAGCTTGTTTGCAGCAAAAGTGTAAGGATCCTTGTCCGGGATCTTGCGGTTTTAACGCTATTTGTAATGTTCGTAATCATGTTCCGATGTGTACATGTCCAACAGGCTACGAGGGTAATCCCTTCGAAGCTTGTTCGCCAGCTCCACCACCAAGTAAGACCCATACAAAAAATCTCTCCAAGAGTCCGAAACTTATCGCTGTTATTAATTATCTAGAACCACCACTTGCCGAAGACCCTTGCAATCCATCGCCATGTGGGCCAAATGCTATTTGCAACAATGGCCAGTGTACATGCATAGTAGAATATCACGGAGATCCTTACGTCGAATGTCGCCCAGAGTGCGTTCTGAATTCAGAATGTTCCCGGGACAAGGCATGCATCCGAAATAAGTGCGCTGATCCTTGCCCGGGAACTTGCGGCTTAAATGCTATCTGCGAAGTTAATAACCACATCCCGATGTGTCATTGTCCAGTAGAGATGACTGGCAATGCGTTTATACAGTGTTTGCCAACTCCAAGTAAATCAGACTCAGACTCAAGGTTAGGTATCCATGAAAATAACTCCAAACCCTTTCTTGCAGAACCCGTCATTGAAAACCCATGTAATCCCTCACCGTGCGGTCCTAACAGCCAATGTCGCGATGTCAACCATCAAGCTATTTGCTCGTGTCTGCCAGAATTTATTGGTTCACCACCAGGTTGTAGACCAGAATGTGTTTCCAACTCTGAATGCCCTGCCAATCGCGCTTGTATCAACCAAAAGTGTCAAGATCCATGTCCGGGTGTTTGTGGACGAAATGCATTGTGTAGTGTGATCAGTCACAATCCACATTGTTCGTGTCCTTCTGGGTACACGGGAAGCCCGTTTATTGCGTGTGAAATAAGAGGTAGAGAATCTATCTTCATCTTACATCGAGGAGAAAATTCATATAAATTTACCCCTTTACAGTTGAACCACCAGTCGTAAAGAACGACCCGGATCCTTGCTATCCATCACCATGTGGACCAAATGCCAAATGTGTCAACTCCAACGGAAGCCCATCGTGCTCTTGCTTGCCCGAATTTATAGGTGCACCACCTCAATGCCGCCCAGAATGTTTATCGAACTCAGAATGCTCAAGCGATAAGGCTTGCATTCGCCAGAAGTGCGTTGATCCGTGCCCTGGCTTGTGCGGTCTTAACGCTGAATGTAGAACATTCAATCACGTACCCAATTGCGTCTGCTCGTCCGGTTTCATCGGTGATCCGTTTACTAGATGCGATGAGGTGCAGGAACCTGTTCGAGATCAAGTCGAACCCTGCCATCCGAATCCATGTGGTAGCAACGCCGAATGCCGACAACATGGCTCAGTTGGGTCCTGTGTTTGTTTGCCAGATTACTTTGGTAATCCCTACGAAGGATGCCGCCCAGAATGTGTCCTCAATTCGGACTGTCCATCAAACAAGGCGTGCGTTCAGCAAAAGTGTGTTGATCCATGCCCTGGAACTTGTGGCCAAAATGCCGAATGCCATGTTGTGAATCATTTACCGTCATGTAACTGCTACCAGGATTACACGGGTAATCCTTTCCGATTCTGTTCTCCTATCCAAAAACGTAAGAAATGTCCTTTCTACAAGCAACCCGATTTTAAAATACTCTTTCTCCATATTCCCAAAGCCGTCCAAGAGTATGTGAACCCATGCGTCCCGTCACCTTGTGGAGCGAATAGCCAATGTCGCGAAGTCAATCAACAGGCTGTTTGTTCTTGCTTGCCCGAATTTATAGGAAGCCCACCAGCATGTAGGCCAGAATGTGTTCTTAATACCGAATGCCCTCTTGATAAGGCCTGCATCAACCAAAAATGCGCCGACCCATGTCCTGGAGTGTGTGGACAAAATGCCGAATGCCGTGTTCACAATCACAACCCAATATGTTCTTGTCGCTCAAGTTATACTGGAGATGCTTTTACAAGATGTTATCCTATCCCACGTAAGACTCATCGGTTACCAAAGCCTCTCGGTACTCATTTTATTTCAATAGCACCAATGGACCCATTACCTGAACCAGTTCGTGATCCGTGTATTCCATCACCATGTGGGCAGTTTGCTCAGTGCCGCAACTTGAATAACGTTCCGTCTTGTTCTTGTTTGCCAAGCTACCAAGGAACTCCACCAAATTGCCGCCCCGAATGTAGTATTCATTCTGATTGTCCAACAAACCTGGCTTGCATAAACGAGAAATGTCGCGATCCCTGTCCTGGATCTTGCGGTATATCTGCAATCTGTAACGTTCTCAACCATGTGCCGAATTGCGTTTGCGCAACCGGATACACAGGAGATCCATTTACAGCTTGCAGACCTGTTCCAATCCAACGTAATATAAAAACGAAACAACCAAACTTGAAACCTTTCCTCATTCAGAATATTTCCCACCTTAGGTGAGCCACCTGCTATAACTGATCCCTGCAATGCATCGCCATGCGGTGCCAACGCCAACTGCAACAACGGAATCTGTACGTGCATTCCTGAATATCGCGGTGATCCTTACTCCGGTTGTCGACCCGAGTGTGTTCTCAACTCCGATTGTCCTCGCGACAGAGCTTGTATCCGAAGCAAATGTGAAGATCCTTGCCCTGGCACTTGCGGCACAAACGCCCAGTGTACGGTGCAGAATCACATACCAATGTGTTCTTGTCCCGATGGAATGACTGGAAGTGCATTCATACACTGCGACCCAATACCACCGCCAGTTGTTACGAATCCATGCAATCCCTCTCCATGTGGTCCAAACAGTCAATGCCGAGAATTCAACCAACAGGCTATATGTTCCTGTGTACCTGGCTTCTTCGGAACGCCACCATCTTGTCGACCAGAATGTACAACAAACTCCGATTGTCCATTAGACAAATTCTGTTTGAATCAAAAATGCAAAGATCCCTGCCCTGGAACGTGTGGCATAAGAGCCGAATGTATCGTCCGCAACCACAACCCGATATGCAGTTGTCCACCAAGGCATACTGGAAATCCGTTTACAGTCTGCCAGCCTATAAGTAATTTATTTAACCTTTTCCCAGATCCCTATCTTACAGTATGCATTTCAGTTGAACAACCAGCCCGTGAACCACCAGTTCCTCGAGATCCATGCCAACCTTCGCCATGCGGCTTCAATGCCAAATGTGAACGTCAAAATGACGACTACAAGTGCACTTGTCTACCAGAATTCATAGGTGCACCACCAAACTGCCGTCCAGAATGTGTCACCAACGCCGAGTGTCCCTCAAACAAAGCATGCATCCAGCAAAAATGTGCCGATCCATGTCCTGGATCATGCGGCTCTCAAGCTGAATGCAAAGTTGTTAGTCACAGTGCGATGTGCTATTGCCCGCAAGGTATGACGGGTGATCCGTTTGCTGCATGTGTCCGTCAAAAAGACCCACCGACAGAAGTCGCTGTACCATGTAGTCCATCGCCATGTGGACCAAATGCAATTTGCAGACCGAGAAATGGCATAAGCCATTGTCAATGTCTGCCAGATTACTTTGGCAATCCATACGATGTGTGTCGTCCCGAGTGTACTAGGAACTCTGACTGTCCAGCCGATAGAATTTGCGAGAGTAATAAGTGTAGAGATCCTTGTCCGGGTACCTGCGGTCAAAATGCCTACTGTCGTGTCATGAATCATGTTCCAAATTGTGAATGTGACTTTGGATACATCGGAAATCCTTACATTGTTTGTAGGAGACCACCAGCTGAACGTAAGGATTTATTTTTGAGAAAACTAAACTCAGCTTTCTTAACAAAAGTCTTAAGGCATTGAAACATTTTTAAACCCTTGATTTAGCCCAAAAACTACGATCTAACGCTAACATTAATCCAATCTGAAGAGTCTTAATAATCCCTAACCTTTTAGTATACATAGGTCCTTGCTTGATTAATTATTTTAAGAGAAAGATATGACTTGAAAGAACACTAGGAAAAGGGTGTCTCTTTCTCTTTTGTTTAAGATATTCTTAAACAGTATTTAATATTTGTTTTAACCTCAAAGATGATTTCAAGGTGTTTTGGTTTCGATAAAATGTAATTTCATAGGATTTTTTAAAACTGTCTACAACTCTGCTCGTCTCAATTGCAATGTCAATCCTAAAATTACTTCCCTAACTTTACACAAATATAACCTTCCTTTGGCAACTAACCTGAGTTTTCTAGCTAAATTTTGACAACTCCTAAAAATCTATAATCAACTCCGAAATTCACAGAAATAATAACCCAATACGTGAACCCTTGTCAACCATCGCCATGTGGACCGAATAGCCAGTGTCGCGAAGTTAACCAGCAAGCTATTTGCGCGTGCTTAGCAGATTATGTTGGAAGTCCGCCACTTTGCCGTCCAGAATGCGTCGTCAGTTCTGAGTGTCCAAGTGACAAGGCGTGTATTAATCAAAAATGCGCCGATCCATGCCCTGGATCATGTGGTATCAATGCCGATTGTCATGTTCGTCAACACAGTCCAATATGTTCGTGCAAAACGGGCTTTACTGGGGAAGCCTTCACTAGATGCTACCCAATACGTAAATATTTTCGAATTCGTTTTCAGCTTTCAGAATCTAAATCTCTCCTTCCACATAATTCAGCGCCCCCTGCTAAGGAACCTATTCGAATCATAAACGTGTGCAGTCCTTCACCATGTGGACCATATTCTCATTGTCGGGAGATCAACAATTCGCCATCGTGTACATGTCTTCCAAACTACATCGGATCGCCACCATATTGCCGCCCAGAGTGTACCATTCACTCGGAATGCCCCAGCAACTTGGCATGCATCAATGAGAAGTGCCGTGATCCATGTCCGGGATCTTGCGGGTTCGACGCCATTTGTAATGTCATAAATCACACACCAAGCTGCTCTTGTCCAGAAGGTTACATTGGAAATCCATTCACGAGTTGCCGTCAGGCTCCTCCACCGCCAACTGTCATTTTGAAAACGCCAGTCGATCCATGCAACCCATCGCCGTGCGGTTCGAATACCGTGTGCAACGACGGACAGTGTTCATGCATCCCTGAGTATCACGGTAATCCAGCTATTGGGTGCCGTCCAGAATGTGTATTGAACAGTGACTGTGCAAGAGATCGTGCTTGTATTCGAAACAAATGTACTGATCCTTGTCCAGGAACGTGTGGAACAAACGCTCTGTGCGAGGTAAACAACCACATTCCTATGTGTCGATGCCCAGAGAAAATGACTGGTAACGCGTTTGTTGCTTGTGAACCAGTTAAAGGTAAATCCCCTAAAAAAGTATATCCACGACATAAGTCTTATTCCATGCCCCCATGCATTTCCAGATGAAATTCCAAGAAACCCATGCCAACCTTCACCATGTGGACCCAACAGCCAGTGCATAGAACGAAATGGTAATGCCATTTGCTCATGTGTAACTGGCTACTTTGGAAGTCCACCTAATTGTCGCCTTGAATGTTACACCAGCTCAGATTGTAGCCAAACTACCGCTTGTATAAATAACAGATGTGTTGATCCTTGCCCAGGTCAGTGTGGACTGTATGCCATATGCCAGGTTGTGCAACACAGAGCACATTGTGAGTGTTCTCCTGGCTATGTGGGCAATCCTTACAACCTTTGCAAGAAATTAGGTAGGATTCAAATTTTGTCCATTCCACTTGAGATCCATTTTTACCTATGTTTTAATATTTAAAGAGTACCGTCAACCCTTGCCACCACCTCGCGAGGTAAACCCTTGTCTTCCCTCACCATGTGGCCTCTATTCTGAGTGTCGCAATGATAACGGTCAGGCTAGATGTACATGTTTGTCTGAATATGTTGGCCAACCACCTAATTGCCGTCCCGAATGTAGCAGTAACGACGATTGTTCCAATAACTTAGCATGCATAAACCAAAAGTGCCGCGATCCTTGTCCTGGATCGTGTGGATTGAACGCCCAATGTATAGTCACGCTGCACATACCAAATTGTGTGTGTCCAGCGGGACTTACTGGCGATCCGTTCTATCGTTGCTACGATACACCAAGTGAGCCCTAATAGTTAGATGAGTCCCTGAGAACTATTTATAACTCCCATTTTTCTATTCGTTTCATTCTAGAACCACTACCTACTGCAAAGGAGCCTACAAATCCATGTTATCCATCACCATGTGGAATCAATTCTGAATGTCAAGTTAGAGGTGACAGTTTCACTTGCGAGTGTGTGAACGATTACATTGGGAATCCGTACGAAGGATGTCGACCAGAGTGTGTAGGAAACTCAGAATGTTCTGCCAATAGAGCTTGTATTCGTTACAAGTGTGCTGATCCATGTCCAGGAACCTGTGGCATAGAAGCGATCTGCACGATACATAACCATATACCGGTGTGTTCTTGTCCAGCTGGAATGACTGGTGATGCTTTCAGACAATGTACGCCAGTTGTTCGTGTCGAAGAACCACAGAAGGCCGACGATCCATGCTATCCAAGCCCATGCGGATCCAACTCAATTTGCAAGAACGTACGCGGAAATGCTGTTTGCGAGTGTTTGCCTGGCTACTTTGGAAACCCAATTGGCCAGGGTTGTCGCCCAGAATGCACACTCAGCTCTGATTGTGCCAAGAATCTGGCTTGCGTCAACGCAAAGTGTGTCGATCCATGTCCAGGAGTGTGTGGCTACGGGGCACAATGTCAAGTAGTCAATCACAATCCAATCTGTTCCTGTCCGAGATCGATGGTTGGTAATCCATTTGTCGAATGTCACACACCAGCTGTAAAGGAACCAGTTGATCCATGCAACCCGTCACCATGCCGAAGCAATGGAAATTGTCGCGTGATCAACGGGGCCGCAACATGCACATATCCTGAATGCGTAACCAACGAAGAATGTCCAAGAGATCGAGCATGCGTCAACCAAAAATGCCGAGATCCTTGCATAAACGCTTGTGGAGTCAACGCTATATGCAGTGTCATCAACCATAAGGCACTTTGTAGCTGCCCGCCTGGATACTACGGATCGCCATATAATCAGTGTACTCCACAAATGGATGTTGTAATTGTGCCACAACCAGAGTGCACATCGGACAATGACTGCTCCAACGACAAGGCTTGTATTAACCAGGAATGTAAGAATCCTTGTGAGCAGGCAAACATCTGCGGACAAAACGCCAAGTGCCATGTCCAGCTTCATCGTCCGTTATGTGTCTGCAACGAGGGATACACTGGAAACGCTCAAACATTCTGTCATGTAGTAGGATGTCGATCAGACGATGAATGTCCGGCCAACGAGGCTTGCATCAACAAAAAGTGCACTGATCCTTGTCTCTACACTCAGTGTGGAACATTAGCTACATGCAGAGCCGACTACAACCACAAGGCCCGCTGCTATTGCCCAGAAGGATACCGCGGAAATCCTCAAGTTCAATGCGTGAGACCAGAATGTACACGCGACGATGACTGCGCCTTCAATTTGGCTTGCCTTAACGAACGTTGTGAAGATCCATGCAATTGCGGTGCTGGCGCTCAATGCCGTGTCGACAACCATCGTGCTCTGTGCAGATGTCCACCGGGATACAGCGGAGATCCAACGCAACAATGCAAGATTGTTATACAAAAGGAAACACCTCAATGCACCGTTGATGCCGACTGTCCCAGCAAATACGCCTGCTTCTCAGGAGAATGCAAGAACCCATGTGTGGTAACAAAGCCCTGTGGAACAAACGCCATATGCTCCGTTGTGGATACACTTCCACTCCGCACCATGATGTGTCAATGTGAACCAGGATACATAGGTGATGCCGATGTGGGATGTCGTAAAGGTAAGCGCAATTCCATGCCATCAAGTTTGTAACTGATCAACTTGAAAGATTTTTTTTAATAACCATTTTCAGGGGTGCTGATGTTCAAAGATTTTTGTACATATTAATTTACTCCAGAGCACCTTATTTGTAATAACACTTTTCCTATTCACTTTTCCTGTTTTCCGAAACTTTTCTTTGAAACCTTGAAAAAGGAATTCTCATTTATGAAATTGTATTTTTTCACTTATCAGAACCACAAAAGGATCAGGGCTGTAGATCACATGAAGACTGTGCCGATACAGAAGCTTGTCGAAATGGAGAGTGCATGAATCCATGTCTAGATGGTACCCCATGTGCCAGAACTGCTGAATGCTTAGCGCAGAGACATCGTGCTGTGTGCTCATGCCCCAGTGGTCTACTGGGTGATCCGTTCGTCAACTGCTATGAGGAACCGAAGACAGTTGTTGCCGGTTGTACTCACGATTCGGACTGTGCACCATCGACAGCATGCATCAACAGACGCTGTCAAGATCCATGTGCCGAGGGTAATCCATGCGCTGGAAACGCTGAATGTCGTGTATCAAACTACAGACCGCTGTGCTTCTGCCCAGCGGGATGGGTTGGAGATCCACAAGTTCAGTGTTACAAACGTAAGTACTCCCCTCATTCTTTGTACCGAATCCATATTAATCATATCCATTCACAGCTGAATGTAAGACAAACTCAGAATGTCCCTATGACAAGGCCTGTATCAACGAAAACTGTGTTAATCCATGCACGTTTGGCTCCGTCCGATGTGGAACTGGCGCCCAATGCCAGCCTCAAAACCACCAAGCCGTCTGCGTGTGCCCAGCAGGAACCCAGGGTAATCCATTCGTTTCTTGTATTGCTGGTCACTGTCAGTACAACGAAGATTGTGCCGATCATGAGGCCTGCGATCGCTTGAACCGCGTATGTCGACCTGTTTGTGATGACGATACATGTGCTGTAAATGCCATCTGTACCGGACGAAGACATCAACCGCAATGTGTATGTCGCCAAGGAATGACAGGAGATCCATTTGTGGAATGCGTTGGCTTCACGGAACCACCAAGGCCAAAACCAGAATGCGAAGTGGATTCTGATTGCCCAACTCAACTAGCATGCATGAACAACCGCTGTGCCAATCCATGTGCCGTACCGAATGTGTGTACACCACAGCAGACTTGCACAGTGCTTGATACACTTCCATTAAGAACAATGATTTGCAAGTGTCCAAGCGATATGGTAACAGATAACTCAAGGAATTGCGTGCCAATCAAACACGATGTCATCTCGGGATGTCAAGTCCACGAAGAGTGTGCCAACTCCGAGGTCTGCCAGCAAGGACACTGTATTGAAGCATGCCGTCTTGATCGCTGTGGATTAAACGCTCAATGTAGATCCAAGGATCACTACGCGCAATGTACTTGTCCAATCGGCTATGAAGGCAATCCAAGGGTTGAATGTAATCCAATCGGTAAGTTGGAACTTTTCATCAAAAGAATTTACTGTAATTTAACTAAAAACTTTGGAACAGATGGTAAAACTCCGGCAAGGATTCCGAGTGCAGAATGCTACCGAAATGAAGATTGTGCAAGTGATCAGATATGTCGAAACGAGCGCTGCATCAACCCATGTTCCGAAGATCCGTGTGGACGTGGAGCTTACTGCCATGTGGAGAATCGCATAGCAATTTGCAGGTGTCCTACAGGATACAGTGGAGACGCAAGAGTTGCTTGCATTCCACGTAAGTTGTTTATTAAACTGTATGCCGTCATCAGATCACTTTCATTGTGTCTTGTTTTCTTCTTTTTTTTCAACAGCAACGGACGTATCAACAATTGGCTGCAAATCTAACTCTGACTGCTCAGCGAGCGAATCATGTGTCAATGAACAATGTGTCAATCCATGCAACTGCGGAAACAATGCCGAATGCATAGTGAGAAACCACCATCCTGTGTGCTATTGTAAGGCTGGCTTCTCTGGAAACGCCCAATACGGATGTGTGCAGATCGGATGTTCATCCGATGACGAATGCTCGCTAGACAAACAGTGTGTAAACAGAGAATGTGTCAATCCATGTCTCTTATCTGATCCTTGCGCCTTGAACGCAGAATGCTTCGGAAGGAATCATCGTGCTACGTGCAGATGTCCACAAGGACTCGAAGGAGATCCATTTACAAGATGTCTTCGTGTCGAATGTCGCTCGGACTATGATTGCTCTTTGAATCAAGCATGTGTTGCAAATCAATGTATTAATCCCTGTTTGGACAGCCCATGCGCCCAGAATGCTATTTGTAATGCCATAAACCATGCTGCCGTCTGCAGATGTCCTGAGACAGCACCGCTTGGAAATCCATTCTCGTACTGTGAACGACGAGTAGTGGAGCCACAATGTGTCAATGACGCAGACTGTCCAAGCCGCTTGGCTTGTATCGACAGCAAATGCAAGAATCCATGTATTGAACTTTCACCCTGTGCCAGTTCGGCCAGGTGTAGTGTACTTGACAGTGTGCCGGTAAGAACAATGGTTTGTGTGTGCCCAGAGTCACATGTGCCAGATGCTCGCGGAGAATGTAAGCCGATCATATTACAAACACCACCAGGATGCACAGCCGATAGTGACTGTCCAGACAATGAGGCCTGCGTCAATCGCCAATGCCGTAACCCATGCAATTGCGGAACGAATGCCATCTGTAATGTACAAAATCACCGAGCTATATGCTCGTGCCAGGATGGCTTCGATGGAAATCCATATGCAACATGTCGCAGCATTGGTTGCCGTGTTAATGGCGAATGCGATTCAGGCAAGGCATGCATCAACGGAAACTGCGTTAGTCCTTGCTTGGTTAATGATCCTTGCGGAATTAATGCTGAATGCTACGTTCAAGGAAATAAAGCTTTATGTCGCTGCAACTCAGGATACCGAGGAAACGCCTACGAACGCTGTCGCGTTATTGGATGTCGTACCAACAGCGATTGTCCATCGGACAAGAATTGTATCAACGAACAATGTGTCAATCCATGTATTTATGATAATCCATGCTCGTCGAGGGCTGAATGTAAGCCACAAAACCACATCGCCATATGTCGCTGCCCAAGCGGATTCATGGGTAATCCATACATCGATTGCCAGCCAGACATCACTCCTGAATGTACATTTGACACAGACTGCCCATCGAGATTGGCCTGCATCAACAATGAATGCCAGGATCCATGCTCTGTTTTAGAGCCATGTAACAGACCTGCCAGATGCGAAGTCACACCAACATCACCGGTGAGAACAATGATTTGTATATGCCCAGATGGATACATCAGCTCGGGAAGTGGAACGTGCAAGCCCACAAAGGCTGTAATCACACTTACTGGCGGATGTATTTCCGATCCGGACTGTCCGGCAGATAAGTCCTGCATCAGTGGAGTCTGTAGAGATCCTTGCAGATGCGGACTAAATGCAGAATGTCGCATCAAGGACCACAAACCAGTGTGCACGTGTCGCCAAGGCTTCGAGGGTAATCCAGAATTTGAGTGCTCTAAGGTCGAATGTGTCTCAGATAGTGCTTGTCCGTCAACGCACAGCTGCATGAACGGTTTGTGTATACCAGCTTGCCAAGAAAAACAATGCGGAAAGAACTCTGAATGTATAGCGGTCAATCACAGAGGAATCTGTGAATGTGCCCCAGGATTCGGTGGAAATCCACGATTTGCATGTGTTCCAGTGGGATGTCGCAGCGACAGTGAATGTCCAAGCGATAAGGCTTGTGTGAACAGTAAATGCCAGAATCCGTGTGACACAACTGCTGTATGCGCCATTGACCAGGTTTGCAAGGTCTACCAACATCGACCACAATGTGCCTGTCCACCAGGAACGATTTCTCGAAAGAACGGCTGCGTCATAGAACGATCGGACTTGTGCGTCTTCGATGCAGAATGTCCAACGCAAACGGCTTGTATTGGAGGCGAATGTGTCAACCCGTGCAATGCCACAACACCATGCGGGGTTAACGCTAATTGCCGAGTTTTAGATACTGTTCCAGTCAGAACAATGATTTGCGAGTGTCTGGAAGGATACACCGGAAATGCAGCAGTTCAGTGTGACAAACGTAAGTCGTTTACATCAGCTTTTTTACCCTACATCAATACTTATATACAATCTTTCTTTTTAGGATCACTCTGCGTTATTGAGAAGGGCTTCGTCCGAGACATAAACGGACAGTGTATCTGTCCACCAGGATCAGCTCTCGACGTATACGAATACTGCACGCCATGTGTAGTCGAGAATGGTTTCAAGATCGACGAAACCGGACATTGTATGTGTGCTCTGGAACGTGGAATGGTCGTAGATGAACGTGGACGTTGTATCTGCCCAGTTGAACACGGCTACCGCTTGACAAAGAACGGAGAATGCGTACCGACTATCCAAGCTGAATGTCAAACAGACGATGAGTGCGCAGACAACCGTTATTGTAATCCAGAAACAAAGACTTGCGAAGACCCATGCCTAACAAAGTCTTGTGGAATAAACGCCTTCTGCAACACAATCAATCACAAGGCAATTTGTCAATGTAACGTTGGTTACACCGGAAACGCCGACGAATTCTGCAGTAAGAATTCAACGCACAATCATATGCATACAGTTTTTATATCTTTTCCAATTCCAGATCATACCAACTTCCGTACAGATTTCCCACGTCCTGAGATGATCGTCAGCTGTTTGGCTGATGGAGTCCAGGTGCAAATACATCTGCCTGAACCAGGCTTTAATGGAGTTCTGTACGTTAAGGGACACAGTAAGGATGAAGATTGTCGACGAGTGGTTAACCTGTCGGGTGAATCTGCTCCTAGAAACGAAATATTCAAGGTACACTTCGGAAGCTGTGGCTTAATGCATGTGAACGGAATTGCCAGCTTCGTACTGGTTATTCAGAAACATCCTAAGCTTGTAACTTACAAGGCCCAGGCCTACAACATTAATTGTGTGTACCAGACCGGAGAAAAGAACGTCACACTTGGATTCAATGTTTCTATGCTGACAACAGCCGGAACAATTGCCAATACGGGACCACCACCAATCTGTCAAATGAGAATCATCACTCACAATGGACAAGAAATCAATTCCGCAGAAATCGGTGATAATCTGATGCTGCAAGTTGATGTCGAACCTTCAAGTAAGTGCTAAGCACACAGAGTTTTTCTTTTGCAAAAATCTAACAAATCTTATTTTTCTCCCAACTTACAGCCATCTATGGAGGTTTCGCACGAAGTTGTATTGCCAAAACAATGGAAGATAATGTCGAAAACGAATACATTGTCACAGACGAAAATGGATGCGCTACAGATCCAACGATATTCGGCGAATGGGAATATAACCCAGACACGAATAGCTTGTTGGCCAGCTTTAATGCATTCAAATTCCCATCGAGTGACAACATACGCTTCCAATGTAACATAAGAGTATGCTTCGGCAAATGTCAACCTGTCAATTGTCGTGGCTATAATGCCTTTGGAAGGAGAAGACGTCGTGCCATTGCTGATAATTCAACATCCTCAACAGCAGTGTCGAGTGCCAATGGTGGCATGGAAGGAACACTGCGTGAAGAAATCACAATTCAGTCAAATGCCATTTTGACATTTGAAAAACGCGAAGGTGGTTCCAGTGATTCAAGCAGTAAGTTTCAGTTCAATTTTTTTTTTTTTAATTACATATTTCAATTTCAAAACTATTTTCCTATTCTCTTATGAGATGATCCATTTTGACAAATGACAGTTGTGTGACATGTTATAATATGGTATTTATTTTCTTTCTACTTCCAGTCAAACCTGCTGCCCAGCGTGTAGAAGACATTTGTGTCTCAATGGTTGGTCTCATCATAGCTCTGGTGATAACAGCGCTGCTAGCTCTAGTTGCTGTAGCAGTTGCTGTATCATGCTGGCTAATGGCCTACAGAAGACGACCAAAAACAGTCGGTCCATTGCCACATCCGCCAGAGTTCCCGAATCCCCTCTTTTCCAATCCAGAGGCGATACCAGAACCAACACCTGACTATTTATCGTAAGAAAACTTAATTTATAAATACAAATTAGCAAAACAAAATTAGGTGCTTGCACTAAGTTTCAAAAACAAATCAACCAAACGTAACAAACAATTTAAAATATATAAAACGAAATTAAAAAATCAAAAAAAACACCTAGATTTAAGTTAAAAAAAAAAACATATATTGTAAAAAGAAAAATGTGCAAAAAGACGCACCGTGTATATTTAAAAACGACGAAAATCGAATGCTTTAATGAAATGATAAGAAGCAATCTCAAATGAAGAAAAGAATGTGTCAAAGTTTCTGAAACTATAAAGAAAAAAACTAAAACTTAGATTAGAAATTAGATTTTTTAAATGAAATGTATAAAATATTTAATATTTTTTGTAGCTTTAAAAAATGGCTTTGCTTTTATCAGAAAATTGTTGAGAAAAAAAATCTAGTACTGTAGGATTATAGGAAGACATTATTTAATCCCGGTCGAACTACCAGTTTAGATAAAATCAAAATCATTTTAGGGAAAATCAAATTCTTTTGAGAACTTTTATCAATCGCTCACGAAATGACAACAAACAGAAGATGTACCGAAATAAGCTAAACGAAAAACAAACTGCCAAAGTCGTATTTAAAAACAAAAACACACTCAAAGATAAAATCGGCACCAATGAGCTTTGAAACTGTAAAATCTTCTCATAGAAATTGATATTCAGCGACTTCTCCTCCGTTAGTCGAAATTATAGGATAGAATATAAACTTTCTTTCAACAGGGCCAAGAAAAATCACGAATGAATATAAAACAGAAAACTGCCCAAAGACCCTGCTCTTTATGGTAAAGGTGTTTCTTCCCTTCTATAAAATGAATCAAAATGAAAAAAATTTAAAAAAAACTGCCTTGAAGAAAAAAAACATAAATTAAGTCAAAATTAAGTGATACTTTCTTCAACAACAACAACAATACTCCTGCCACGTAGTATTTAATCGGAAAAAGTCACTTGGAATTATGGATTTTTTATAGCAAAGCGGACTGCCAGCACTCAGTTTTGGAGAACTGCAAAATTTTGTATTATAATAATATTTAAGCACTGTGGATTACTTAAAGGTAATCGGAAGTCTTCACTCGAATATACATACATAAAAATAATAATAAAAAATGTCCAAGATACTTTGCGTAGCAAAATTATAATTTTGTTTATAGGAAATTCTACTTTTTGTAGGTTATAAGCTACGATTAACGGAGGATTTGATATTAATTAATAAAAAAAAACTTCTTAACACTTTAGTTAGATTAACATTGAAAGAAACTCTCTAATTTAATTAATACTTATTTTAGTCAAAGAAATAACTACTCTTTGTACATTTTTAAAATATAAAATTTGTTGTGATTATTTAAAAAAAAAAAATAATAATTTATAGGAAACACATATACAACGACAAACAGGGTGAACATAAAACAGATAAATTATCTTCAGCGACTGATTTTTAGTTCTTTGCAGCGAAATTTAAGAACTTATATCAGTTGATGTTGCATATATTTTTTTGAAAAAAAGCCCCAAAATTTAGTTCGTTTTTTAAAACGAAATACATAAAAACCACATCACTAACTAATTTAAAAATAAAAACATAAATAATTATAAAAACAAAAAACAACAACAAAAAAAACAATGTATAGTCACTACTTTAAGAAAAAATATTTTATTTTATTGTAATTTTTTACAATTTAAACAAAAAATTGTGTATAGGGTCTTAACTCCACTCGTTAACTATTCTTTTTTAAGTTTTGTATTATTTTTTTTTATTATTATTCCTTACACTCAACTTGTTAGATGCAATAGCTAAAAGTATAGCCATTTTCCATTCATATAAAAAAAAAACAAAACAAACGATTTGAAATATGAAAAATAGTTTCAAAAATTTTGAATGCTCCACTTTTGTTATATTCATAAATTTTAACTTTAATCGACAGTTGAAAATGTTTGTATTCCTTTTTGCACAGTTTGAAAAATAAGACTTTAACAAAAATTGTAAATTATTTTCTGATAAAAGAAAAAAAATTAATACAAAATAATAAAAAAAACAAAAAACTAAATAAAAAAAAAAGAAAATGTTCGCTTATGTAAACTAATAAAGAAAAAAATAAATAAATAAATAAAATAAAATGAGGATGTTTTTATTTAAAAGAAAAAGGAATGCACATACATACATATGTACATATTTCGAAGATATGTTTATGGGAAGAACTTTACATTTGAAGGCCGCTTAAAAGATTTCAAAGCTGCTCAGACTGTTTAATACTGTTCAAGACCAGTCCATTCAGAAAGACATTTTCAAAAATTTAAGAACGCTGAGAATATCTCAAAAAGCTTAGCTTGTCGAGACGGTACACTGGTACTATTGAAAACATCGGTCTAAGAGCCGTTCGCAACCGGCAAGTTAAAAAAATATCACGGGCGAAACTTATAGTATTACCATTTGTTTTGTTTGGTTATTTATGTTTCAGATTTAAAATAAAATAATTCCAAATTGGAAACCTAAAAACTTTTGGTACTAAAAGCTTAATCTGTAAAACTTTTTGATTTCAATTCGTTTCAATGTCAAGGGTGTCCCACAATCGTTTTGATTTTAAAGTTAATACAGGGCAATTCAAATACAAGCTGAGTATGTTCCTGTAAAAAGGGTGTAGGCTCAAGAAACTTGAATGGGAACTGCCTTACTCTTTGATTAACACTATATTCAAGTAGCACTTTTGCTTAGTTATAACTTTTGTATGTACATTTACAAGCTTAAGGTCACCCTGTATGGAAATCTTGAACCAAAGTAAATAACAAAAATTGGACAGCAAAAGAGAACCCAGAATTTTTCTAATCTAACGGAAATACAATATCACCAGTAAAAAATTATTTCAAATTATTCAACCTCAAATTCATTCTGCTTCAAATTTTTTTTAACCTTTTTATTTTCTTACTCAAAACATTCATTCATAGAATTCATTGTTGAGGTAAACAAACTTCAAAAAACAACAACAAAAAACTCACGGAATCTCAAACTCTCAGCTTTCGTTCTACGAGAAAGACCAGAAGAAATAGAAAAACTGCAAAAAAAAACGTTTCATACACCCCTTCTTCTACATTTTGTAATCGACCCCCTCCCTGCCTAGAAAACTAATAAATAAACTTGCATCGGTTTTATTTGTATACTCATTTTTTTTTAATATAAAAATGATAACGTTGAGAAATACAAAAACAAACACAACACACAAAAAAAAAATGCAAAACAAATTGCAAAACTTTAAAGAATTATTTTTGCAAAGTAAAAAGCTTTGATACCTACTCGAGGTTCTGACTGTTAATAATCTTGGATATCAGACACTTTAAGTTGAATACGAAACTTGTGCACACCACGATCGCGGTGACGATCAGATCAGTTGACAATTGACTGTCATTCGAGTCGGACAAAAAGTTGAGTTTAAGAACGAAGAAAACGATTTAAAGCGACTTTGTTCATAAGGCTCTTTGGTTCAAAACAAAACAAAAAAATTGACAGCTGTCAGCTTTAAGTCTGATTTCTACCTGGAAATATGGATCCTCGTAGGGATCCTTAGAGATCACATAAATCTCCCTGTGTAAATCGAAAAAAAAGGATTTTTTATTCGCCGTCGGTTATACGCGATCGTGGTGATTTTCAGTAGAAGTTTTGACAGGTTTTCCCTGGAAAACCGTTTAAATTTGATTGAAGACACAAATTCCTTTCGAAAAGTGTTGCGTGGGAGTAACAATCACAGTGTAAATAGTAATGTTTTGTTTTTAAAGTAAAGTGGAATAAATTTTACCAAATAAAAACAAAATATTTCTGAACGTGAGCACGTTCATCATTGCCGTAGTTGTAGTTAATGTTGTCGTCGTCATTAGTTGGATAAAGCTACATCAATCAATTAGTCAATCATTAAAACAACAACAAGAGCAACAAAAAAGTGCGTTAGAGAGAGTGCAGTCATTATAATTTTCAGTGGAGTGGAGTGGAGTGGAGGAGTGAACCGGCAGAAACTGCCATTCGGTATTAGATATTGCAATTTATTATAATTGTCCAAGTTGATGATATTATTACGAGTGTGATTTAGATGTATATCAACTTACAAATTGTCAGATTGAGTGGTTTTATACATAGAAAAGTTGGCAGATCATCTGTTTTTTTTTTTTTTTACTTTTTTGCGGTGGAATTATGCATGCCACAATACTGCTACTGCAACAATATATATTTTGTTACAGATAAACACGCGTCATTGTTAACATTATGTTAATTTTAGTGTGTTACAATTTTTTTTTTTTTTTTGAATTTCATCTTATTCTGTGCTAATTTATTAATTTGAACCGACATCTGACCTCTTTTGGCGGGTGGATGTCGATATGAACATTTTAATATCTGAATCATCTTGCAAAGTGTATTCACACTTTTTTTTTAGTCTGAAGTTAAGATTGACAGATAGTGTAAAGTGGTTTAATGGGGAGCTTCTAGTTGTAAATAATAATTGTATCTTATCTGTCATATGGATAAGTGAGACAGAAAACAAAAAACAAAACAAATAATATGATGATTATTTAGCCAGGGTAAGTGGCGGTGTGGGCATATCGGGTTCATGTGACATGTGTGGCGAAAGATCGGCAAACATTAAGTTGTTTTTGAGCAAATATAAAGTGTGTATGAACATAATGTTTGTTGGTCAAGGTCAGTTGAATAATTACAAGCTTGTCAATCTTAGAGATGTCACGCTGACTTTCAGTTCGGTTCATAAGAGATTTCAGAGGTCTACAATATGATATCGATTCTAATTTTCTAAATGTCATCTGCTTTTTGGTAATTTTTTCTTTTCGCATAAAATGACTTACACGGAAACCGTTTGAATTTGACATCGCTTTTGTTTCCAGTGAAAGTGTTCAGTATTTCAATTGTGCCTCTTATGGCTCTTAAGAGACCATAGAAGTTTTTCGTGAGTTTCAGACTTAACTTACAAAAGTAAGAACTAAAAAAAACTATCGACAGCGTCTTTGTACCACTGGGCACAAGTATTGCTGTGATTGTTGTTTTCAACTATGACCTTAAATTTATTTTATCTTTATCTAAATTTAAATCATTATGATTTAAAAAAAATCTCATTACTGCCTTTTCCGAAGAAAAAGCTAGAAAGAAGGAATTAGAAACCAATTAAACTATAACTTTCCAAAGTATATGTTATTAAACTGACAGCTGTCAAATATTTTAATTTGGTGTCTCGGAGTAAGAAATTAATTATTTTTTTAACATTTTGACCGAAAGTACAGAAAATCGAATTCGAATGCCTTCTTAACTTCATTTAATTTTTCTAAAAGCAATGACTTAAATGTGTAAACAAAAATAAAGGGTCTAATGATAATTTAAATTGATTTTTTTTAGAGTGGATATAAAACAATGTACACACTTAAGAGTAGCAATTACTTACTACTCATGTATTGGCGCCTTTTCAACTCAAATTTAATATCAAGAACTACTAACTACAATAAAATTTCATTATAGTTTTTTGTATTGTTAAACTAATATAAACAACTAAACAGAGACAGACATTTCTATACTATACTTATTTCTGTATTTCTATAAAAGAGTAATAAAAATTTAAATTCTAATTTTTTTTACTCTTCATAATACTCGTTATATAAAGTTAGTCTATTTGCATTTTGATAAAATAAAAGTAAATCATATCAATTTAACACTTGACAAGATAATCATAATTGACATTGTAAAAAAAAGTATCACAGATATGACAAGTTAATTGTTTTAAAGCCTCTTAAAGATATCACATCCGATATCAAATAAGAATTTAAAAAATATTAAACAACAACAAAATTAACAGGAGCTTAATTTTAATTTTGGCTAAGAATGTGATAAATATAAGTCAAGGTCATCCACGCCAACCACCACGCTTAGGAAGCAGCTCCAGTTTAATTGAATAAACTTTTCCTGTCGTTCATATAAGTATGAAAATCTCTGAATGAAATTAAGTAATTCAAATAAATTGAAAATAAGTGTCGAATGTACTCACTCGAAGCTACTTATGTGTTTCTTTTTTTTTTGCTGTTTTAATGAAGCTTTTTTGATTTATTTTACATTTTTTTTTTGATTTATTATTTTTGTATTGTATTAGTACAACTTTAATATTCCAGGGGTTTGTTGCTGAGTTAGTTGTCATTAAAATTAATAACTAACTAGGCATTCCATTTATATTAATAAATAGAGACGATTATTGAGCATTTGAATAATATAAATATGAAGTAGCTTTTGAAATAAAATATTTTTAAATATGTACATATGTATGTATATGTACTTTATTAAATGCATTCAGCTAGAAAGTATCTCTTACATGTAGAGGATTCCAATTGATTTATATTTATAATGTTAGTTTTAGCAACTTTTGATTTCAGTTCCATGCAGTGTTCTTATCGAACATAAAATAAAGTGAAGTTTAAACACTATTTTCTTTTTCTAGGAGAATTCTCAGTTCGAACATTTATATTCTTTATTTCTTCCTCACTTTATTGTGAATAACCTAAGTAACAGCTGTCACTTTGACTTTACTACACAGCGTTTGTTCATTTTTTAAATTTAAACCTTATTAAAAATAATTTTTGAAATCGAATTTGTGAATCTTGAAACTAATCTAAATTAACTTCAAGGTAAGGTACCCACTTTTGTGGTTCGATTTTGCTTCGTTCTAACTACTTGTCTCAACAACATCTATGGCTCTGATTAAATAAGTTAAAAGAATTTTGTCTGTCAGTTTGACATTTATGTATGCCAACAAACTGTTTTTTGACGTCAAGTGGAAGCGAGATAAAATTATAAGACGTCAAGCAAAAGAAATAAGTATGTAAATATTTGTGTGTAAAATACTGTTGAAATATTCCTTAATGTCAATTGGGAAGTTCTTATTCACTCCTGTTTTAATATTCTTGCTTTTTCACAGTACATTGGTCGTACCGCAAAAAGTTAACGTTAACGGGTATTTCATGAACTGAAAGTGACAGCTGTTAAAATAAATCTCATCCTAAAGAAAGGAATAAAATTGGAGTGATTAATATAGCGGTTTTAGTATTTAAATGTCATTTTTGCTGAAATATTTTAAATTTCTGTAATTTTTATTTAAAATTGTATTCGTTTTTATATGTTCTGTACCCATGTGAATATGTATATTCTTTAGAATATTTTTGTTTTCAAATTTAGATGATTATAAAATATAAACTTTCTCCACCCAACCGACATGTAGTTTGTAATTTTTCCATAATGAATACTCATAATTTTTCATCTGTGAACAATTCAAACAGAAAGTGTGACATCAAGTGAAACCGTTTTATAGCCCTTTTCATTATAATAGAACAACAACACCATGTGATAATAACAACATAATAAAATAAACAACAAAAGTGCCAATGTTATCTAGAACATAACTAAATGCGAATACCAACCAACAACAATAATAATAATACCAACATTCTAGTATAATAAATAATTACAAACAATACCATCTACCACCATCATGGATAATTCCACCAGCAGCAGCAGCACTAACAGCAACAACAACAATACACCATCAATTGTTGGTTTGGGAGTCAACTCTAACCAAAAACCAGCAACATTGGCTTTGAGCTTTCGTCATACTTTACTTCACGACAACCAGCCAGACAGTTTGGATGGCGACGATCAATCCCAACTGATTCGCACCCCATCGTCTAGGACCAAGAAATTCATAATCATTCCATCGACACCGCCAATTTTAAAACACCAACAGCAGCCCCAATTTCCTGCACCACCACCGTCAAGTGAGCAGCTGAATCAACAAAGCGGTGCCGGCAGCGACGATTTGTCGGTGGCAACACCAAGCACTATCAAGCCCGCAACAATGCATCAGAGCGGAATTTCGGGATCACCCAGTGCTGCATCGAGCAATGGAACCGCCAATGGCGATACCTCGAAAACCAGCACTTGCACTTGCAATAGTCCGGCAATTGCTTCAATCAAGTCGTCATCTAGTCTCGGAGCTGATTTGAAACCAAAAACGGATCGCAACAGCAGCATGAGATCGGTTGTGTCAGGTGAGTTGTATGTATGTTGTATGCGGGTGGTGACAGTGAGATAATTTGCCATTAAAGTGACAGTTTAAGTTAAAGCCCAGACTAATTCAATTGCATAACCCTTGGGGGGTAATTACCAACAGTTTTTCTTGTTTGAGTATTATTATTTTTTTTTTTTTGTGAGGGGACGACGACGACGCGACGATCATTGGTCGTGTGAAAATGAAAAGTTGCAATCACTTTTGACAGGAGGGGTTCTGCAATTTTGCATTGCTGATTTTTCAAGACGAATTTTTTGTTTGTTTGTGATCTGGGGAATGTTTATTGTATTAAAACCAAGCTTCAGAGGTCTACATATTTGCGTGGGCAATATCCTCTTGTGTGATCTTGAATAAGCTTTGATTGTTATAAATTGTGTTGGTTTTTTTTTTATTTTTTTGCAAAACTCGCAAATGCAAACAAAAAGTTCAATTTTTTGAATCTGAAGTCGGTTAATTCTCAAATTGGGATTTACGTTAAAAGCTACGTACACGACACACATAACATACACAAATAATTCAATGTTGTCAATGAAATGTGTACTTGTTAGTTTTATGAAGCACCTCAATTGTGACAATTGGTAAAAATAAAAAAGTATCCCCTTTATTTGACAGTGCTTAAAAATATTTGAAGACTTCTTAGATTTGATTTAAATTGGTCGTGTATGATACAGGGTTTGACTGACAATTTTCTTATTACTTTAGGGGAAGTAAAAAGATCTCTTAAATTGAATCAAGTTTTAATGACATTATGAAACTCAAATAAAACAACTGACATACGTTGAAAGTAGGTACATTAGCACTAATAACCTGTCAACTCTTAAGTTTACAATTTCTTAAAATTTTTCCACCACACTGGTAGGATGATTATGGAAACCATAAAATAGTCGATGCGGGTCGAACGTTGTGCGAACAGAATATGCATTTAATTTGACAGCCACTTTGACAGATTAAGAAGTATGGCCACTATTAACTTATCTTGACTTTAAAAAAATAACAATAGCACAAGCTATTATTTATATAAATCTTTATCCACATTTATGTTGATCGTATTTGACTGTCATCTGTCAAATATTTGTTTTAAAAGTTGCCAATACATTTATGTACATACATACATATATGCAAAGGAAATACATTTGTTCGTAAATAAAAATTATTTTAAATTTCATTATCTTTTTTGGCAATTCTGCTACTTCTCGGATATATGTAAGTAAATAAAAATTATATTTTCAAATGTCACTTGAGATCGAACTGAAACTTTCCATTAAGTTTAACTTGAATTAAACTTTAAACAGCCTGAACTAGCAATCTTAAGTGATCCAACAGGAAAATCCCACTATTTTAAGGCAAATTTTGAATACAGATGCCAACACAACGATTAACATGGATTTATTTGAGTACCCATAATGCATAGGTTGACAGGTTATCAATTATAAATGTCACATTTGTCAATCAACCCTTCTTGAACAAGCATTTTTATGGTTATGTGTTTGCAATTAAAGTGATGTTCGAATGGCAAATACATGTCTATTTTTTGTATCCCATAAATCCATCATGTTTTAGATAACATCATTATCTCGTATTTAATTTTTTTTTTTTTTTTTTTTGGATTTTCAGCTTATTCCCCCGATGCAGATCATCAAGACTCCCCCAATTCGTTGTTGCGCCCTTCAACCAGTGGCAAGCAGCTTAGTACAAGTTCCTACACATACGCTGACAGTGCTGCCAGTCAGATCTACTCTGACGTCACTTCAGTCCGATCATTAGCTTCGATTGGAATTGGCTCGACTGACGGACGCAAATTGGTGATTCGAAGAGTTCCCAACACACCGAACGAATTGTTCAGCATAGTCAATCCACCTTCACCGCCGTAAGTATTTTCAAATCAATTTTTTTTTTTTAATTAAACAAAAGATAGATCGCACATAATTCTCTTATCTCGGCTGATGATGTGCTGCAAATAAATACGAACTTTAGAATTATCTAAACTTTTTAAACGATCATCATTAAGCAATTTTAGTCGGGGAAATGGGGATTCGCTTCGGGGAAATAGGCAATTATCGCTGCGCGTCTTTAAATCGCGCTGGCACATCACGTTTAGGTAAAGCCATGTGACTCTGGCTCTCGACTCTGACTCTGGCATTATATAAACCACGGAATTAGAATTCATAGGTTCTGTGTCTAATTACCTCAAGGATTTTATAATTTTGCTGTTTTTTTTTCGAATTCTCAGATTGCAGTCCTATATGGATGCTTGCATAGGTCATTATAAGCTTATACGGGATAGCCTAAATTATGATTTTGGCCTTGAGTGTGATAAAACGGGAATTAGTCAATTCATCTGTTGTACTAATATTATATCCATCGTGTCATAAAAATATTATTTAATTGCTTAGGTAATCAACAAGTTAGACTTTGCAATTTAGAATCTAGCAGACGACTAGGAATTTTTGCTAATCACGAACATCCGAAGTAAAAAAAATTTAATTCCAACAAACAGCCTAATTAAACGTGTCTGGACAACATAGTTAATTTGAGCTTTAATTTCAGCTTACGTGAGCTTAGTGCGGACAGTGGACACTTTTGTCGGAATTTGTCGGTCGGTTCTTTAGAACATTAGGTACTTTGAGTTATGTATGAGGTAGAGTTAAATTTCAATTTAATTCAGACTTTTAAAAAGCGTACATCCGTTGCTAGCACTTTCATAACTTTCATGGAAAAATATCGAGTTTTAAATCTAAGAGAATCGTGGGATGAAAATAATTCCGTACGTTGCTCAGAGATAGGAAAAAAAATTCTCCAACTGCTGTTTTTCCATAAAAACAACTTTATAAACATTGATATCAGCTGTTTTTCTGTTTTTCTGTTTTAAATACAACTGCATATTTCATAAAATTAACAAACTTTGCCACATTAAAAAAGTGCGTATACGCCAAAGTGTACCACTCTGTTTTTGTTGGTGCTATTGCAACAACTTATCAACTTAGTGGTTGATAGCTCCGGTTCCTTGAAAATAAATGCTGTACCATTAATCAACAAATAATAATCTTTATACTTAACCAAGTTACACAGTTCTCTTCCAGACTGGATTTAAGTTAGGAACATGCGGAAAATAATTGACGGCTTAATCGTATTATAGATGATTTATCTGTTACATTATTTATTTTTTTCGAAAAACAAAAATATTTTGAAAGTAATAAAATAGAAAAGCTACGTTAGCGATTTGCCACTTTAAAGGGAACAAAAATTGAATCAAAGTCATTCCAAAATGGAAAAAAACTGTCTGACGCGCTTTCTTCAAATGATCTAAATTATTCATAGTTACTTAATTGATATTAGCAGATCACGCCTAACGTTTTAATTATTATATGAAAACATTATATTCCAAAATATACTACCCAATAATTATTGTAATGACGACGTTCATTTATCAGATTAAGATAATCTAACCATATAATTTATTAGACATTAATTCAATCATTTTTGTTTTAATTACATGCTAAGCATGTTCTTGGATCAATAATAATTGATACCTCATTATGTTAACACATCTATCAAGAAACATCAATTGAATAATAAACATTTGTTCTGTAATTTAAATTAACATAAAAAACAAAAAAAAAAACAATTCGATGCACCTTTGTTATGCGATGACAACAAAGCGTAATAATATTGATCAAATATGTATTTATTATTATTTTGCACTACAACCACCAACATTCTTCCATGTACTTTTATGCACTGAAAGAAAATGATCACTGTCAAACTTCAGATACCTACGATTTGACGTATTGTGGGTGTGAAAAGTATTAACATCTTCAATCTGACAGATAAAATGAGACATAATAAAAAAAACTGGTAAAGACATAATCATAGGGATTAGGTGTAACCGGAAAACTCTCCATGGCCATTTTAAGACAAGAAAAAATAAACCTGTCAATTGACTACCATATTGTTTTGGTCAGTGTAGACATTTTTAAAATTGTGTCATCATTACAGCGACAATACAATGCGGTTTTGAGATACTTACGCGGTTGTATGATGCATCTATAAGTTTATCTAAATAGAAGCTAGACTTTGACTATAAAATAAACCATAACGGATCGGATATGAATATCTCTAGAATGAAAATTGAATTTTTGTTTAATAGAAAATCCTAATAAATTTACTGTGGGGATTTGAAATGCTTATAAATAATATGGAACTTTAATTTTGAATAATATCTGTCGGTAATTCAGTTATTTTTTTATTAAACTTTCAAACTGATACCTTGAGATACAATTTCAAACCCTCTGGTTAATTTATAAATTAAATATGGTGTGCAACAAAGTTTGTCAACACAATTAATTATTACAGATACCCTCATTTTCAAGTGACTATTATTTAGCAAGAAATGTTTTGTTGCATTTTATTTTACCTGCGAAATTGAAATACTTTTGTAGAATTAATTTTTAGTGATGCTTTTAAAAGCGCTCGACTAAAACCTTCGGGAAATAAATAAATTCTTTTAACAATAAAATAATTCTGCTGAAATTTCTCTAATTCTAATATTAATTTTATATTTTCAATTAAAAACTTAGTTTAGTTTAGTGTTGCGTTAAAAAAAATGCATCCCGCAAGTTATGTTGAATATCACAGTCTTGGTGAAAATAAAAATGGTACGAGTAAACCAGGATTACGATCCATGGAGCTTACTTGGAATGGATATAACCGAATAGCAAAAGTGTGAGTGCTAAAAGAAACTTATATTTTAAATATGAAAAAAAAAAACAGTTCATTTTATTCATACCAAACTGAACGTTTGGCGGCAGTAAATAAAAAAAACATTAATTTGATTTCACAAGAGTTAGCTTAGTCAAAAAATACTACTGACGTATTGAAATTATTTTATGCATAGTGTAAAATAAAAAGGAAGTGGGTTGAGGTTAAGTTGAAGTGAATGTCAGACAGAACGACATACTTTGTACATCATGAATTGAAGCTAAAAATCAACATTCCAAATATAAAACTTATTTTTCCATTTTTATTGAATAATTATTTCACACCTTTAAAAAACAAATTTTTCATTTTTTATCGGAACTTTGATATGATATGACATTAACTGAGTACTATCATCTGTCACATTAAATTATCTGTTTAACTATCAAACTTTAAGATTTTATATGTATATTTATCTAGATAAATACAAACATTTTCTACATGATTGATGTGAATAAAATGATTTAAACATTAATGGATATGTTTCTACTACATAGTCAACATTACATCCGATTATAAATTTTAATTTATTTCTTTTGGCAAAGGCGCTCTATTTCTTCTAGCTAAAACTATCAATATTAATTAATGTCTATAAAACATTTTTTTTTGCTCAAAACATGAGTTTTAATCTCTAATATGTATAATTAGACTTTATAAATGGCAATCAATTTTATTTTTATCTAAAAAAATCAATAATTCGAAACGAAAATTGTATCTTTTCCATAAACATGTTTGCGGATCATATTAACATGGTTAAATGATGTTAAGTGAACAAGGTTAAGCTTTAAAATGATGATTTATTTTATTTATTTGTTTGTACAAAATAAGCAATGTGTGTACTTTGTATGGTCTGTTTTCATGTGTTGATCTTTTCATTTTTAACAATTTTTTTTTTTTCATGTGTCATTTGTTTGCAATGTGTTTAGCAAAAGTTTAAAAATTTTGAAGAGGCTTTTTATGAAGTGCACCTATTATAATAAAAAGGGAAAACATTCAGAGTTTACATAAATCAGTGTCACTTTACTCAAAGGAAACAATGAGTATTTACTCATCAATCTTTTTACTAATTTTTGACAATTTTCAAAATCAAAGTTGTAGTTTAAATTTAACAAAAGTTCAAAGGGAATTATTTAAAGGCCTTTTACAAAAAGTCTTATTAGATTTGTCTAATTTGAAAGTGGGTCCATTGAACAATAATTTAATTCCTTCGCCTTATTTTATTGTTCTCAGAAATGTCACCCCTCTTCTTTCTATTGCACTTTACCCACTTATCTTCGATTTAAACAAATGACACTCTTGAGTTAAGTGTTTCAATTAAACAATATCATCGGTTTAATTGTCATAGATTTTTGCAAAAGGCACACGCTGATTTGTAATTAAATTGCATTCCGTCCCAATCCCTCTACCCTTCTGTTACTTAAAGGCGATCATACTCGTATACAATCTGAAATTGGCGAAACTAATGCGGCTTAGTTGTCCGTGTAAACTGGAACAAAAGAATGTAATCTGGCTAACCAAATGACTGGCGATTGCGATTGCATCTCCTACATACTCCTTCCCCCTATCCCATCCTCCTACTCCGAATCTGAATAAACTGTCATTAATAACCATAAACGATGCCAGGGTGTATAATTATATTGCCATGCGATTGTGATCGTTTAAATGTGACTAATTGTTTTGTTCACACCCGTGCTTTGTTATTACACAGACCCAAGCATTACGGCGGGCGTAAAAAAAAATCTTTCATTTGTTTGGCATTTCTTTTGCAGCCTTCAAGGTGTAGACGACGATGATGACAGCTTTATGGACTTTTCGGACAATTCGGCGTATCTAAAGCCACGCCAGCAGCACTGGGCGAATAAGATGCAGTTCGTTTTAGCCTGCATCGGTTACTCTGTTGGCCTGGGCAACGTCTGGAGGTTCCCATATATGTGCTACAGAAGTGGAGGAGGTGAGTTTTTTCCTATTTTCATTACATCAGACAACAGATCAGAGCAACGGGATGGAAATTGGTCACTTATCTTAAGAGGGATCAGCGCCAAGTGTCACAACAGATTTGTTGTTATAGCGCGTTTCCTTTTCGCATTAGCTTAACACTTGTGCGACAAAGGGTATGTGTGATGATGTTAGTTCATGCTGTCAGCCGCACGCCGCAGCCGACCGCAATGTCGACGACGACGACGGGCGATCGGTCGACCGGCTGCTGTCCGACCTGAGGGGTATAGGTGCACACTACGAACAAATGCTGCTTCGAGATTCTGTGTAGGTTATATACTTATGTTTTGCTCTTTGTTGACAACTTTAACAAATGTGTCAAATGAAAAAATGAGATGAAGATTAAAATCTTCAATTTCCTGGCGAACTTTTGTTCCACATGAATAATAGCATGCCAGCCAGTCCCAATGTTTCTCACTCGGACTTGACTTGCCGATGATGGAGACGTTCAACCTAACTACACTCACATAAGATGACACTGACGTGCGATTTTTCTACACCCCGACTTGTCAAAGTGCTGCAGTGCGCTGGTGTTTTTCATTGAGTGGGATGTAACTGCTATTGTCAGTTCAGTTGTCACCCATTTTATCACTTTACATATTATGTTAATCAAGATGCTATACTTTGTCTCCTAAAAATTGTCAGTACAGGGAAGATAGGATGTTTGCCTTTCATTCGCACTATTTTCTTTTTTAATAAGTCTTTTTCATTTGAAAGCTCTTTTAAGCTCTTTCAGAGTTGACTACTGCGAACAATGAAATGGCAAACATTTAAAGAAAATGTGGTGAGGGTTACCTTGGTTTAATATTGAAATTCTTTTTTTATTTATAAAAATGAAATAATATTTATCTTTGCCACACCACTAAGAGGTAAGATAAAAGGCGCGTTTTTGAAGGGTATCCCCAGTAGGCGTAATCCCTTTTAAATAAATAACAATTGGAAAATAAACATGTATTCTTACATATTAATGCAACAAAAAATAAAATTAACAATCATAACATAAATCAATATCACAAAAATACACGAAGTATCAATAAACCGACCACACGGTACGAAAATTTACGCAAATAATCATTTTCTCTGCAGAAAAGAGCTTATACTTTTATAACTGCATTTAAACGGATTTCCCGCACAGTGCAATGCAAAATGTTCAACACCAAGTAAACACTTTCTGCTTAAGAACTTTTTTAAAAGCCCTAAAAAGAAAAGCTCGTGAACAGCATCCATAGGAAGAACGACGATACAAGTTACCTACATTGCTAAGGCAACACTGCATATCATAAATATAAATATAACATGAGGGTTGAAATGCCATAGACTATCACTATACTCAGTCCACACTCAGATGTGTGGCAGAATAGTCGTGTGGGAGTTGCGTCAGATTAAATGAGAAATTCAGTGGCGGGTAGTAACAATTTTGTTTCGACTTTTTTCAAGTCAGTATAGTGTGAAAATAGGGCAAGCTACTGCTTCAGAAAAAGCTCTCCCATAAGGCCTGTACTGACAATTTTTAGGAGACAAAGTATAGAATGTTTTCTTTTTTTTTTGTTATTACAGGCGTTTTCTTAGTACCTTATTGCATTATATTGGTTGTGTGTAGTGTGCCGTTGCTGTTTATGGAACTGTCGGTGGGACAGTATACCGGACGGGGTCCAATTGGCGCACTGGGACAAGTTTGTCCGCTTTTTAAAGGTGAGTTTTTTTTTTTTCTCAAATTCAAATTGAAAGAGATTAAGTGTGAATGAGTAATTTGGGTGGTGTTAAGTGTGGATTAAAATGGATATCATTGTTAATAAATGGGATAAATTGTTCTAAATTATTATGATCTGCATTGAAATAGTTTTCCAAATGTGTTTGTTGACATAAAATCAAGATTTAACGGAAAGACTTTTCAAAATATAAAATTAGGTAAAATCATATACTATGTGGCAATGCTAAGAAATGAGTTGTTTATAAAGATAGTCCGATTGTGAAGTTAAAGAAAAAAAGACTAACACCCCTATAAAATTACTAGGGGTCCCAAGTAGATAATTTAAATTAAAGCCTTCGTTTAATAAAAAATATGCAACTTACTTAAAGACCTCATTCAAAATTTTAGGTAATAATAAGGGTGAATACATGGTATTTGTAAGGCTGACAACAACCTTCCAAGTCACTTGAAAAACTGCCTAGGATTTTTAGCATGTTTTAAAGTAAAAAACGTACGGCAACAAGCCTCAGGCTATCATAACTATCAAGGCAGGCTAAATAAATGACAGGTTAGATTAAAGAAGGGTTGATAACTTGTCCAAAGTTAAAAAAAAAAAACCTATTGACGTATGTATGTGTGTATGTATATGTACTTGTACAGTACATAATATAAAATTAAATAAACTTATTGAAATTTTAGTAAAAAAAAATATTTACCTTCTTTCCTGGTGTTGTGAGTAACTATTGCAGAGTTATTTCAAGAAATGTTGTCTTGTCTTAGTTGACAATTAAGGTTTGCTTCCACCAAATTATATATTCTGAAAAGAGAAGGGTAAGTTTGAATGAGTATTAATATGAGGTTATCAATAACCATTTTAGATTTAAAGAAAAAGAGGTGCGAAAAAGTTCAAATGTTCTAATTATCCTCAACAAAATCATTTTGATAATTAAAGTAACCCATTAGAACGTTTATTTAGGATAGGTTTCCCTAAACTAAAGAAACTTTTGTTTTACCAGAGTGTTGTCCACCAAATTAAGACTGATCAAATCTTACTTAAATATTGGTACACCCGTTTTTAAAATTTGTATTTTTTCATATTTTTGCGACAGTGAGTGCAGCTAATGAAAACGTTTAAATTTTACAGAGTGTGAAAAATCACAATTCAGTATTAGTGTATCAGGTAGGTTTTGCCTTTTATCTAGGTTCAAGTATCCTGTAGTTCACAATTTCGAACCTTTCTGCTAAACTTAGGAGTATGTATATTTCATTCATAACTTTAGACACGACTTTTCTTTGTATGATTTTGTCTGTTTATCAAGAAAGCTTAAGCAATTAGTTATACAAATCAATGCAACAATTTAGTGGGTGGGAGTTTTTTTTTTAAGCGGACAATATTTACATATATCTACACGCAACCCAACCTACGACTAAAAATCAATTAAAATGAAATATTTCACTCATTAGACCAGTCAATGTTTTAATATTATGTAAGTAAATTTACATTTGCGGGTAATTTCCTGAAGGGAGGAAAAGCTATACTTGCATTTGAATATAAAATTGTATTAACATCCTACATAAACTAATAGCGACTCGTTAGGAAACATGCTGTTTTAAATGTCATTCTTAAAAACCAATAATTCATTAATACCGAATGTTGATATAACTTGGAAAGTTAAATAGACGATTAATCATGGAGCCCATACTTAAAAGGCAAAGCATTTTTTTCTGACGGTTTATCTGGTTTGATATCATTAACGTTTCAATGTCTTTTTTTAGCAATTTTAGTTGAGAAATAAAATTAAAACTTTTTGAATCGTTTGAGAAATATTATAGAACAGAATCACACTATATTAGCAGTGTTTGTGTCAACAATAGTTGTTATTGAATCACAGTTCGTAATTGAATTTTTAAAATAGCTTACACAGTCTATAAATAAAAAACAATAATAATAATTTCCCATTTATTAAGAAATAAAATAAAATGTATTTTCTACTTGATTCCTCGTAAATACACAATTATTAAATTAGTTTTCTAGTTTTTAGAGGCTTTTTAAATTATAATATGTAAAACAAATTTCCTCTCAATTAAACATTGATCACTTTCTTCACAAATCTATCTTAATTCCAGGAGCTGGTCTAGCTAGTGTGGTTGTATCGTTTTTAATGTCAACATATTACAGTGTTGTAATAGCTTATTCCATTTATTACTTCTTCACATCATTTAAAGAACATAGCCCATGGACTGATTGCAACAACAGGTATGTTCCATTTATCATTCCCAAATGCATTAACTGCAAAATGTTACTTTGTTTTTTAAGATGGAACACACCCGACTGTTGGGTACCACGACGAAGAGATTTAAATATGACTGCCCCAGATATGTCTCGAACACCTTCTGAAGAATTCTTTGAGTATATTTAAAGTAGATAGTACCTCTTCGATGATATTTTAAACTCTCTTTTTATATATAGAAACAAAGTTCTTCAAATAAGCCCAGGAATCCAATTTCCTGGGATGATGCGGTGGGAACTGTTTGCCTGCCTCATCTGTGCTTGGCTTATGGTCTACTTTGCTACATGGAAATCTATCAAGTCATCAGGAAAGGTAATTTCGTTTGAAAGCCACCCACTCCTCGATTCACTGGTTTATTTTCAAAAAATCTTCACAGGTCCGATACTTCACAGCTACGTTTCCGTTCTTTCTAATTATTGTCCTTATGATTCGGGCATTGTCGTTAGAGGGTGCTGACGCTGGACTTCGATACTTCTTCCGACCTAATTGGTCTGAATTGAAGAATGCTAATGTATGGATAAATGCTGCCTCCCAGAATTTCAGCTCACTCGGTATTGCTTTTGGGTCGATGATATCGTTTGCCAGCTACAACAAGTACAACAATAACATATTGCGAGACACAATAGCTGTATCGTTAGTAAATGTTGTGACCAGTTTTCTGGTGGGTATATTTGCCTTTGCGACTTTGGGAAATTTAGCTCTGGAACAGAACACAAACGTGCGAGATGTAATTGGAGATGGTCCTGGTTTGATATTTGTTGTTTATCCACAAGCTATGGCTAAGATGCCATATGCCCAACTCTGGGGTGTGATGTTTTTCTTCATGCTACTGTGTCTGGGTTTGAATACTCAATTTGCGATTGTGGAAGTTGTTGTTACATCTATTCAGGATGGCTTCCCCAATTGGATCAAACGGAATCTGGGCTACCATGAAGTTTTGGTGTTTTTCGTTTGCTTAATTTCGTTTCTATTTGGACTGCCGAATATATTTCGAGTATGATTTCTTTCTTCCTGTTTTGGTTGTTCTTATGCTAACTTTATTTTTTTCTTTTAAGGGAGGAATATATTTCTTCCAATTAATGGATCATTATGCTGCCTCGATATCGATAACATTTTTAGCTTTTTGTCAAATGATTGCACTCGCATGGTTCTATGGAACTGAGAAACTCTCGAAGGATATCAAACAAATGACGGGAAAAGCTCCATCGTTATATTTGAAGTCATGTTGGTTCTTTTGTGGACCATTGCTCTTATTTGTGAGTTACAAAATTTTAAAGTATTGAGTTCTTTTTATCGTTTTCACTATTTGTTCTAGTCAATTTGGATCCTCAGTCTGATAAATTACCATGGACCAACCTATCACAACGGAAGATATAAGTATCCAGAATGGGCATATGCCATGGGTTGGATATTTGCATCGATGTCACTAGTTTGTATTCCAGGATATGGACTTATAAACTATCTAAGGGCTCCAGGCGAGAGTTTTTGGGAGGTAAGCTTGTTTTACATTTTAATTTGGGTTTCTACGTTTTCAATTGAATTTTTTTTAAAGAAATTCCAAAGCGCCATTAAACCAAACATCTATGAATGTAAAATTTGTGGAGAACATCACTGTGAACATGACTACCCAGAGCAGGAACTGTATATGCTTACACATGATCTTCCAGTTTACCAACAAGAAAAAGTCTATTTGAAACCACCTCCAGAGAAGAATCCTCATTTACAGAATCCATTGTTGAAAACGTCTTTAGTTACAGATGAAAAAGCATCCGAAGCAGATCAGAAGAGATAGACAAATAAAAGTTTACTTGACTTTAATATGTGCATCATACATTTAATATTCCAAAATAGTTAATTTTGTAAATTATTGATTTTATTCCAAGTTAACAAACAAAAATACGTAAATTTGTTTATTTTTAGCTTAAAAATGTAAAAACATTGATTCACTGTATTATTTTTTAACAATCTTAAAGAACAAAGTAGCTATTCGAAAACAAGCAGTTGCAGGCAACTTACAGACACATATTCAAATATGACCCTTGTTCAAGTATTAGCATTTAAAGTTAGAATTGTTCTTATTAAAATTATAGAAACAAATTGAATAACGAACTTTTAATAAAATACCAATAAAGTGATAAGTTAATAAAAATTGATTAAACAAATTTTGTATCGTTTGAAATCATTCGACTTTGGAGATATATTCCTTAACTTAGGTATGAGTGTTTAAGTAAGCTGAACACAACCTGGCTTATTTAACACACTCGTTAAGTTTTTTTACCTAAGACATTCAACAGATCATCATATATAACAAATAATTTTAGAAAGAATACTTCGCAACTCTACAAATTTAGGCAATCAACATAAAATAATAGAAAATACTCTAAAACAGAACCTTGTGGAACAACTAGTTTCTGAAATTGCTTAATTATTCTACAATAAAAAGACTAACAAAAACTTTTTTTGTAAAAAGATATTTCAACATTTTTATTAACAATTCAACTCTTAGTTGTGAGATTAAAAAAAAAAAAAGCTTAAATTACTAAGAAATAACAACTTGTTGTGGTAAGCTACCTGCAGGTATTTGTAGATTCTCAAAGAAATACGACGCTGGAAAGCTATCGCTTTGGCAAGCGACAATATTTTTTATCAACCACAAAACCTCGGAACTTAAATTTTGATTTTTAAATTCAAACAAACGATTAAGTAAACGCACAAGATTTGTATTCCATATGGTGCACTTCTCAATTAGAACATTAAAGCAGCAAGAGTCGAGAGCCAGTAAGTTTGCCAACATTCGAATGGCGTATAGAATTCTCATTCTATTTGGGATTCCCTCGAAATTCTCTGTTTCAGTTAAGTTGGCAACAGAGAAATTCATCAAGTAGTTAACTTGCTCTACGGATAGAACAACACCGGGAGCTATGATTCCAGAGTTAAATATAATACGCAGATGGTATTCAGCACCTGGCGATGTGGGATTCTTCGTGTGGAACTTAAGAAAAAGACATTCCAAATCGGAAGGTCTGTGGCGAGTTTTTTATTTGATGTTGTTGTAAATGAAAGATGAGAAATAAACTTACCGCAACAATTTACTCTCGGCTGAGGCGATTAAATCCAAGACAATAGCAGCATCTTCCCGGTAGTCATCTTCGTTACACTCTTGCAGATATATGGACACCAGTTTGGGAACGATTTCCATTGACATCAGGACCTGGGGACCTTTTCCACAAGTTGCCATTATGTTGGCCAATGTCCAGAGACAAGTTCGCTTTAATCTTTCTTCATTACAATCCAGATAAGTGACCAAATAGCTGCCTGCCATCGAGGCGATTTTTTCGCACACCGGAGGCTCTCCCAGCGATAGATTACACAGAGTTTCGCTGGCATGAAATTGCTGTTCGGCATCTGATCCTATAAGTAAGAGAAAAAGTGATTTAAGTGGCATAATAAAACCGGATGTGAATACTTACCAGTGAGCTCCTTGACTAGCGTTTGTATTGCCCCTGGTATCATGGCAAACGCACGAATATTCTCAATGCCCTGCAAAAAGGCATGACTAAGTCTGTACATATCTTCGGCTGTGGCATGCTTCCGTCGCTTTATTCTGTTGGCCAATCCTTGGACATCCTTCTCAGTAAGGTTATCCAATTCGATAACTTTCGATTGGATTTCACCCAATCCAAAGCGCAGTGAGTCATTTTCTTTGTTTCTTTTTATATCACGTAGGTTTCTTGAATAATTTCGAATTTTCTCACGAAGAGCTTCAGTAGGAATTATTTGATTTTCTGCAGACATTTCTGATTTTGGTTTAATATCGGTCGGTTGAAGCTAAAGCACAGTAGACTGAATCCCGCGTAAACAAAAATCCGTGTCTGTTTATTTTGGTTTAACGGCACATTGACGTTTATTTTTGTTCTTCAAGATAAAAGCAGAGCATGTCAAACTATGAGAACCGAGTACACTGGAAAAAAATTCCTGTAATTGTATGACTATCGATTTATGCATTCTGCAAAAAAATCATAGTTGATAAACAGTAACTTTTTTCCTAATAGACAGGAGATTTCTATTTTATACCATAACTGTGAAAACGAACATATTCATTTATATGGCTAAGTTCGCTCTAAAGAAAAATATACACACCGATTACAGAATCACTTGAGTGGGCTGCATAAGAATCCCAATGTAAATTTTGAGATTCCAATTTTCTTTGAACAATCAAGTTTTATTCTTAAAATGAAGACATGTACATATATATATCGAAGTGTTGCAAAATAAGTTTACTTTCATTTCCATTAAGGGCAACTGGCTCTTATTGTATACTGGATTTTGAAGAACTAAAAAAAAAATTACATGAGAAGCTACCTTAAATTTTAATTTGCAGTGAGGGTTATGCCATCAGAAAAATGTAATTCTCTATGTCTGAATACATTCATTTTCAAACAGTACTCCTCAAACTATGCACTTGCTGTCACATAAGTCAAAAACAGCTGTTTCACAAATTAACCAAATTTTTCTTTTGCTTTTCTTATTGGTGATTTCTTAAAATTTGTAAGCAATGTCCTTATCAATTTTACAAAAACTATCCCTACAATGTCTAAAAGCAGAACAACCTCTGCTTAGTAAGTAAATTTACTTTATTACCAAATATTTTACTCACATTGAATTCTATTTTAGCAACTGTCAGGAATGCGAGTAAAAAAACCGGAGGCAGTTCGCGTAACAATCCAAAACACCCGCGACCAAAACATCGTGGTTGGCGTGTACAGGACGGTTGGTATGTTTCCCAAGGCACCATTCTAGCTACACAGAGAACAACCAGATTCCATCCTGGATTGAATGTTAGTTTACTGTAAAAAGAAATGCTTCAGAATTGAATAAACATTTTCTTTTTGTAGGTTGGATTTGGACGCAATGGAACTCTATTCGCCATGGAACATGGAAAAGTTTACGTAACGTGTGAAAAATTGGAACCCAATTGGGATCATACATGGATACAGCGACACTACGCCGGCCGCATGGATCAACAGATTCACAAGAAGTTCTTCAATGTCATCGCGGAGAAGCAACATCAACGCTTTAAGTTAATCGATGAGATTTAATTCAAGAAAATAAAAGTATTTTAATTCGAAAAAAGGTAATTTTTCATTCATTTTTGGGACATTACTAGCTTCAGGGTTAACAATATATTTATTTAAAAATAATGAATGTAATAATAGAAATTTTCTTTGTGGTTCTGCCAAACTTCGAAGCAGAAGACAATCCTTATTCATTTTGGCTAAACTTTGGTGCTTTAAGTGCCACTCTACTTTAAGGGTTAGTCATGCTTTCAAGGCTCCTGGGGAAGGTTTTCTGGTTCTTCCACTTGTGGAGGACTTTATATGGATTATTCCACTGCATCTGTGGACTTGTGTAACTTGTTCGTCACATCTTTCTCACAAACTTTTGCTTCCTTCACCTCCAAAGCCTTTGGTTCAATTTTCCTTGGTTTTTTGGGCTTCACAAACTCGGGCCTTTTTCTGGGTTTTCTCTTCGCAGGCACTTTCTTAGTGATTTTCTTTGCCAAATCCGGCAGCGGGAAGTCATCAAAGCCAGTCCTTAGCTCGAAGGAGTTCTCCACCGTCTCTGAGAGTTCCAATTGCACAGCCTTTTCGGTATGAACTCGTTGCACGTGCTCTTTCAGTTTATCCGAACGATGGGTGTCGAAATCGCACAATTGGCACTTGTGTCGCTTTGTGTTCTCAGCGTGCTTCAGGGCGTGGCGTTTTAAGTTCTTATTCTGGCTAAACTTATAGCCGCAGACCTCACAAACGAAAGGCCGCTCCTGCTTGTGAGTATCCATATGAATTTTGAGGTTTTCCTTGCGGTTTGTCGTGTGTGTGCAATCCGGGTGGGTGCACTTAAAGAGTTCACCAGTGTGAGTCAATTTGTGGGACTTAAGGGCTTTCATGTGAGTCGTGCTGTAGCCGCAGACATCACACAGCATTTCCTTTTCCTTCTTGTGTATCTGCAAATGGCTGTTAAGGCCTTGTTTCCATTTGAATCCTTTGGAGCAATGAGGGCACACATAGGGAGTTTCAATCGAGTGTTTGGGATGATGGACGCTAAGAGCAGTTTTCGTTAAAAATCTAGAGTCACATTCGAAACAGAAGAATGGCTTCGAATCGGCATGTTTTCTCAGATGCTCATCGAAGTCCTTGGTTGAGAAGAAGCCAACTTCACAGAGGCAACAAGTAAGATTGCAGCCGGTGCACGTGGTCATATGATCTACCATGTCCTGGACTTTGTAGCATTTGAAATCACAGCCGATGCAATAATTGACCTTACTGTGGGCCCCATTATTCACAGCTCTGGGATTTCGAACCTTAAACAAACTCACTCAACAACTAAGTGCTCATTTGTTAGAAAAATTAACTCACCTTGAAGTAGTTCTGTTTTTCCTCGAATACATTTTCGACAACGACATTTATATCACCCTGCTTGGGTGGCTGGTCTTCTTCTTCGGTGCCATCTTCATTGCAAAACACTTTGACCAGCTCTTTTACCGACAGAATTTTCGCCAATTTCTTGAAATGATCTTGATGGATTTTGCTGATGGACACGACATCTTGATAGAAAAAGTCGATGATTGTTTGTAAGCATTCTGTGCAGGAGAAATTATGAATTTTAATCTTCAATGGGTTGTGGATGGAAAATTGTAGGGATTTTTGCAAAAAGTGCCGACCACCAATGAATTCACTCTGAGCACCGATTACGCAGAAATGGCCCCAGGCCGAGATGCCAGATTGAAGTTCGATTTTTAAATCACAGAAGGTGCCGGTCTTTCTTTGGTCGTCAAGGTATTTTGATACTTTTGATTCGAATGTTATTGGTATTTCTTGATATTGAAGCATTTTTGTAATTTTAAAAAACTTTATTTTGATACAAAATGAAAACAAAAACAAATACGGTGATGGCGAACTGTCATTTTTTTAGTTTCTTTTGAAAGGTTTTAAGGTTTACACACAATGGAAACATATCCGTATCCGGATATCGAGTTGAAATCGCATTTTTCATTACGGATAAAAGTTGAGAGTATTTTATCAAAACGTACACAACCGTATTATTATTTTTTTTATTGAGATGGAAAAATATTCATGAATTCCATTGAATTCCGGAAAAAAAAAAACAATTTAAAAAAAAACTAGGGATCAATATTAAATTTGATTGATATCTTAATCCAAGTCCCAAAAAAATACTCTTAATGATTTGACCAAGTCCAATCTTCGACCGTTAGTTCTGAAATTCTAGAAATGAAGGGTCAACTACTATGCCTTACTTACTTTTTTCATTAATACTACTAAAACAGAGATATATTCATATAAAAATCATTTTCTGAGGCTAATAAGTCGTACACTCATACGGATAAAATGCATTCGTGAATTTACACGTATACAACACATATAAACCTTGAACAACGGTTGAGCTTTAAATAACCCAATTAAATCGACTATTTAAAATTACTGAAGGACGAGTCCAAAATTTAGAAACTAATAATTAATTTTTCTGTTTTTAGTATAAGTAAACCGAGATTTAACCAAGGTTTAACAATATTATATACTGTATTTAACATAATCGAAGTATAAACCACCGGGAAACCATCCATATCGATAAATCAAATTTAAATTACTGAACCAAACATTGAACAACTGTCGCAAAAATTTTAATTCTCGAAAAAAGCGACATTGCTCTCAACTATATTTTGGGTTTTCAGTCGCTTTATAATTCATTAATAATAATAATTATAGAATCTCTTTGAATTTTATAGATTTTTTTTTTTCAATTTTTTCTTTATTATCTGCTTATCACTTTTTTACTATTTAATTCAATCGCTATATCAATTAAACAGGTTCCTCGAATAAAATCAGCTGCAACAATATTTGCATGTTCGCCCAAACGATCTCGATAAAGATCAGTTATCCTCCAATTAACCTCATCAGCCATTTTTCGTAATCCACCATATTTATCAGTTATAACACCCCATGTATCAGGCGTCAATTCTGCCATATCAGCAACCGGACGGCTCGATAGTCGCCTGCAAAGAGTATACAAAAATAATATAAAATGTTAAACATTGCAATTTATTTAAATTAATCGAAATTAAATTGTAACATTTACGAGTGGTTTTAAATTGAAAATAAAGATGTACGAACAATATTATTGTGCATAAATGTTCGTAGGTACTTACATTCTATCATATTCATTGATTTCAATTAAATATTTCTCAAGACGTGACCAAGTGCGAACATCTCCCCATCGCTGTTCGATGGGACCAAATAAAATGCCTGGAAACTCCCATTGTGTTTGTCCATGATCATATGCAAGGAAAATATTTTGATTCATTTTCCAAACATCACCGAGGAAGACTTGCCATGATACATCTGGTGACACTAATAGTTGACCAAAACGATTTTTCAAATATGAGACCAGTAGACGATGGACACCGAGACCTTTGCCAAAGCCTGGAAAAAATATAGCAGTTTAAGTGTGTGTGTTTTTTTTTTATAAATAAGAATGCCTTTTCATGAATCGAGAACTGTTTGTAATTGAATTGAGAGTTAAAGGTTAATATTAAGTCATAGTCACAGTTTTCCACTAACTGTTCTGATGTGTCAATTAAAAATAAATTGAAGTACGTATGTAACATTTTTTTAGTTTCAGCACATTAATGTAATTGTAATCAATTACAAGGCAATCAACTTTTAATGCAAATATCAGTGTCCCTTTTCTTAATGTAGATCATCTTATTGAATGAAAATTTATGATAATTCTCATTATTTTAAGAATCTATACCATTTTAGAAAAAGAAACATACCTAAATATAACAAAACATATAAAGTTGTCCATTCAAAAAATGCGATATAGTCAATGTATATATGTATAGCTCAATCTTTATTTTAACACTTCTGATGTATGTACGTATATACATGTATGTAAATGTACGTACATACTTAGTTTTTGTTTATAAACTACAACACCAATCATTAAATTCTTACATCAGTGAGAAATAATATGATGACTCTTTAGTTAGGTAAAACAATTATTCCCAAACTGATCACGATTTGTCTCAATAAAGCAAAGAAAAACAATGAAATTTAATGTTAGATACAAATTATAATACTAGATCGTTTTGAATTGAACAAACGTATACAATTATACAGTATTATGTATTCGCTTGATTCAGGTGAACATATAAATAATATGTTTATTGTAGATACATGACATAGACAAATGCCAAGCTCTAAGTGATTAAAAAATACGTAGGTATACATATTTAAACATTTTTATTATTTGTAAAGAAAAAATGATATTTGATAATTTTGTAAATATTGCATGACGTCTTTTAGAAAATTATGACAAAAGATTCTTTGCATCTATCAGCGTAATATGACAGGTAAAACTTTAAGGAAAAAATGGGAAACGAAAATAAAAGTCTGTATTAAATTTTGTATATTTTTTTGGTCAGCTGTCAAAATGTCAAAGTTAGGAAGAATGAAATGCAATGGAATTTCAGTAATTTTGGATGCTAATTAACGACGGAAATGTATATTAGTCACTAGTTCTTGAAATAAATTATTAATGATCTGCCTTAAAGCTAATTATCTAAAAAATGGGTATTCAAAAGTTGCTCATACGCCACAATGTCCCTCACAATATTACTTTATTATGGTAATAACGTATGAAACAAGGAACTGTTTAAAAAACTTATGTTTCACTTACCAACTGGAAATTCCTTAACTCCAAATATCACGATTTCATTTGTCTCCAAAACAAAGTCCATAACTTGATCCACCACCTCCGACAGAGGTCTCTGTCTTGTTATGCCATGATTGACATAAAACAAATCCTGCGTATTCTTATAATAACCCACTCGAATGTCCAAATATCTAACACCGTGCATCAGTTGACCACGAATATCATCGTCTTGAGTCAATGCATACTTCGTAACGATAGTTTCTCGTCGAGAGGGGGAAAAATTTGGGCGATACGAACCCGAATCGTGTGTTCCCGGTATAAATAGATCTCGAATTCTAAGCGAACTCACAACCGATCGCATTTCATTCATCCACTTCGGATAAGCTTTCATGCAATTACTCGCGATAATAGTTCCATTTTCATCCACATAGCTCGCCCAATAGCCATAACACTTTGTATAGGCTGTCACATTCTGTGAGAGGCCATAATCAAAGCGTACCGGAGTTGTGTACCATTGTTTTGATTGAACTGGCCGCACCAACGCCACTACATCTGCTGTCCCTCCATTGCTAATCCAATAGAACTGTGATGACTCAGAACTAGTGCTGTCTAGGGGGAGCACGTCCAATAATGATTTCGGTGTAGCCTCAACTGCTGGAACTACACCTCCACCTGCACCTGCACCTACACCACTACCACTACCCTCTAGAGTGTCAGCAAAAGTCTCAGTTGTCAATTGGAGTTTGATTCTTTCGAAAGATAACGGTTCTTGATTAGTTATCAAGACCATATCACCGGGATGAGATCTGGCATTTGTCCATGACACTTCCAACTGCCGTTGTTGGGCACTTATTGTCAGCCAAAGCTGCACATCCGCTGATGCAACTGTGTTGATAGAGATGACAATTGAAAGCAAATAGGCCAAGGTTGCCATTATCAATTAATATTTATTGAAAACGAAAAGCGCCCTTTTCGACTTAAAAATAAGTTTTATTATTTATCTTTTATATACCGACAGCGATGTTGGAATATAAAATTATATTTGAACGAAAATACTGCTGCGCGAGAGACCGATCACGTTGAAAGCTCGATCGTATCTGAGACTTGAAAGTTATTCAACGCTAAGAGCTGCGCTCTGTTTGTTTTGCTCTGGCGTCTGGTTTTGTCTCTATTTGATTATACCCCGGAAGTTGGACATTTTCGGGCTTGCTTTTTTCAAACTGTAACAGTATTCAAGTGACCGGAAGTGTAGAATTAGGATTTCCAGTATTGAAGCTCTGTGTTGTGAGCAACTGCTCAGTGCTCGAACTGCAATGCCGAGTGTGTCAAGTACTCCCCGCGGATAATGCTGCACTGCAAGTAAAGATCTCTGCCTTATAAAGAGATCGTAGCATTTGGTCAAACTAATGTAAATATGTACTTTTATCGACATGACAGTAACTCTCTGTTTGTTTTAGGTTTCTCTTTGTTAAAATAATAAATCTCTGTATTCCGTAATGGCAAAACGAGTACATAGAGTGTTCGCACTTTAACTCAATGAATTCCTGTTCCCATCTTTGTTTGACTTAAGAGGTAGTGGATTTGTGTTTGTTGACTTTTATTTTCATTCTTGTCACAATGTCTTAAGTATGGAGTAATTCAATTACTACTAAGTGGTCATATTTGGTTAATGAAACGCATGTTAGCACTTTAAATCAATTGGAAGTTATATTTTGCTCAAGCTGAGCGAGAATTGTGTTAATGAACTGGTTAAAGAAGCAAACAGTGGGTGTAAGCTGCTTTTGTGTGTTAAGTTAATCCGGTAAATTATGCGGTCTTGAACGTGCTCCCCATCCCCACGGGGTGATTTCATAGTAAAATAGTTTGCAGGGTAATGTTGTAAAGCACGAATTCAATATTTCAGACAAAATCGGAATAGGTATGTACAAATATCTCATTTCTCAGCCCAGAGAAAAGTTGAGGTCATTTTGATTTATTTCTGTAAATATTCTTTATATTACAGTTTGGCACTGCCTTACCACTTGCAAAACCAAATGGCCATCTACCTCTCATAATACAAACTATTTTTTAAGTTTTAATTTGAATACAGGTACAAAAAAATATATCAAACTGTTGTCTTAGGTACCTACGACACGCAGCAGATATGTAAATAAAAATATAAAAAAAAAAACATTTCTATTGTTTAAAGTGTAAATCTACTTCCCGGACTATAAGTAACTATGTAGAAATTTCATAACAATTTCTCTTTTGTCATAATTTTAATAAAATTATAGTTATTTATTGTTTAAGGTGAAATCTTAGGGTCTCCACGCACGAGTCAATTTATTTTATTGGAAATAATGTGTTTTTCATATTTTTCAAATGCAAAAGTATGAGTGAATGTGTTCGGGAGGTTAAAATGTTTCCGAATTTATAAAAAGAATTCTTTTTTTTTATTAAATCATTAAACTTCTTGGAAGAATTAAAATTATTAAAGGAGTAATTTAATAACGAAATGGTCAGACAATTGAAAATGTTTTGTTTGCTCCCTCTTTTTGTCACTTCCGTAAGTTTTTTTTTTTTTGTAGAAAGATATACCTAACAGGTTTTTTTTAGAATATAGAAAGGAAATCTAACAATTGGTTTCCAAGCGTATTGTCTACTTTTGGTTTTAAAGTTAAATAAATCTTATAAGAACAAAGAAATCATCGTCTACATTGTTTAGAAAAGTCAATGTCCCCCACTTTGGGGAATGACATTTATAAATTGTTGTCATCATTTTAGATTTACTCTTAACTTTCAAATTTTGTTCCGTTATTTTTTAGATTGTCGATATGTCAAAGAAAATTTGAATTCAGAAAAATATCAAGCATAATAACTTGAAGCCTATTTAGGATCTCTTGCACTAAAAGAACAATTTTGCACTTTTGTTAATACAAAAGTTTAAAATGTATCTAGCATCGTTGGCAGTTTATAGTAGTGTTGCTAAGGACGGTGAATGACCTCAAAGAAGTCCAACGTGAACACCATCAAATGATCAATTTCCAATTTTGTGTAGAATCGGAAGGATATCTAATTTACTTCCCATCACTAAAACATAAATTAATACATTTTGAAAACCATCTTGTGGTATATTAAGACTGCAAATATAATAATCATTTTAAGTGGAAACCAATAGTGATTGTATAATGTAGGCATTTAATTTATTTATTCACAACGAACATACATTCCCTATTTATGTCATCAAAACATTTAAAAAATGAATGCAACTTAAGTATACACAGAATTTTGAAATTAAAAATATGTTTAAATTAAATTTCTTAAAAACTAAAAAATACTTTTTTTTAGATTATAATATTAAATTAATTAAGACATATTTACTAAGACTTACATAAGTACACTTAAGAGTACATAAAGCCAAATTTTAATTCGAATTTAAAATAAACTTAAATAAAAATCAAACCAAATGCATTTTTAAAGCGCATATTTTTTTGTAGTTTGTTCCTATGAATATCCTTGGAATGAAAGAGGAAGTTGCACTCTAAAAAGTGCTATATGAGTTTAAGAGATGGTCCCGATTATTGTGTATATTAACAGTTAGTTTTATTTTTTAATCTTATGAACTAGGACTATCAATAAAAACCGTATTGAACATGGCTTGACAAAAGGTCACCATTGCCTTGGACATCATTCCATAGATTTTTGGTTTATTCTTCCATTTGATGCAGGCATAGTAGAATGGAATACCAGCTAATGTGATTGAAATGCCAACGATAAGATTCATTGGCTCTGAAAAACTTGGCATAAGGACGAGTATGATACAGCACACGACAAAGATGATTGGCAAAGCCAAATGGACCTTAATTGGTCTAGGAAGATCAGGTCTGGAAAAAGATTATGAATTTGAAAAGTACTTCCATGAGAAAGTTATATTACTTACTTAGTCTTTCGCATCCACAAAAGTCCAATAATACTTGCAGCCACTGATAACCAAAGAATTTGGCTGATATAATTAATGAGTATGTATACATTTGCTGTAAGGAGCATAACCAAGGACATGCAACACTGAAAATAAGGAATTAATTCAAGTGATTGTCAGGTCAAACAGGTGTGTTCTTTTATTAAACTTACCGAAAAAATCAAGGACGGAATCGGTGTCTGTTGCTTAGTGTGGAAAAGTGAGAAGAACTTCGGTAGATGTCCTTCTTGAGCACCTGTTGCAAACAATCTCGCCGATGTAAACAGCACTCCATTGACACCTCCAAATGTGCTGAGTGCTACGAATATCGGGACCATAAAAGCAAATGGCCCAAATACATGATTGCCAAAAGTCACTGCAACAGCAAAGGAACTCAGCATTTCAGTCTTTGAGACGACGGCAAAGTAAGCAAGATTCACAAGGACATAAATTCCCGTGACAAGTGGCATAGCTATCCAGATTGCACGAGGCAAGTTTCTATACACATAAATTAAAAAGAAAAGAAATAAAAAAAAAAAAACAGACAAAATTAATGTTAAAAGGTAAGAGAACAGAATCAATAGCACTTCCAATTGCAAACAAATGAAACCACTTAAGAAAATCAAAACTCTTACAGAGCAGAACTAGGGAGGAGTAGCAGGGTTATGGGGTAGGGACACTCAATGAAACTCGAAGATAAATGGTTGTTCGTTGTAGGAGTTCATGAATTGCAAACGACTTGACTGTTGCCTTTTTCTTCTCTTAATCGAGGGCGATGAATACACAAAACTTTTATCTCTGGGAAGTCAACTGCCAACTTGACAGATAGGAAGGTTCTCGTTCTGCAGGGTGGCGGAATTAATACTGTTATAGCTAAAGCTTATGACGTAAACTCCACAAAGGCATTTAATGAGATCCTTTTCAATGAAGCAACTGGTGGTTGTGGTATAGAAGAAGGCGTGGTAGGAGTAATCACCTACAGAGTAAATTTGATTTATGGATAAGGATGTATGCAGATTCACTATATTTTATATTTTTATATTTATTTATATAAAAAGATAGTGGGCCGCTAGTGGATTCATTGTGGATGCATTATGCTTTAATTGTTTCAGCTTTATATATGGGATGTCACTTTAAATAAACGTTAAAGTGACATCCCACATTCTTGAAGTATTCATATACAGATTTTGGATTCTGTTTTATGAAAAACTACTTACTTGTATGGATCCTGTAGTTCTTCTGTAACAAAATTCAAATAATTCCAACCGCCAAACGCAAACAATCCCGAATAAAAAGCAAATCCAATATTCGCTGCTCCATACTGTCCCGTCCACAAATCTGTGAAATTATCCATTTTGCCCATTGCCATTGAATATAAACCAGCTAAAATAATCATCACCAAAGCGATGAGTTTTCCAGCCGTAAAAATATCCTGAATTTTCATTGACCATTTTACAGAGAGGCAATTAATGGCAGTTAGGAAACCTGCGAAAAATCAAGTTTATTTAAAAAATCATTTAATACAAAATTATTGTCTTAATGCACACAATCGAAGTTTGTTTATTTTTATGACATGTGTTATGTTTATTTATATTTAAATATTTTTATTTGACTTACATAAACAAATGGCAGCTAAAATTTTCACCGCCGATTCCGGTGGAGAACAGTCTTCGAAAAATGGTTTGGCTGCATATTGGGCGAACGTCAAAGCGACTATAGTCTATAAAATGTGATAAAAAATTTATGAAATAGACTTTTATCTTTTTTATATGCCAGAATAAAATTTATATTCCAAATGACAATAAAACTAACTTTAAGTTCGTAAATCTTCTTTAAGAACAACTATTACATTAAATTTTTTGCTCGTTTGTGCAATACTTAAGTTGCAATGATTGTAAATTATTTTGTGTTAACATTTTGTAATAAAATTGTCAGGTAAATATTTTGAAAGCCATAACTATCTTTACAATGTTGATATATTATACAGTGAGTAGGTGTACAAAGGTGTATTCGTCTATACTTTTTAAATGAATATTTATAAGTACATATCACATATCTGAGAATAAACTTACCTGTGTTGTCGGTCGAATAATCAGCAGAGCAATCCAAAGTCGTAGAAATCCAACCAACGGACCAAATGCCACCAACAAATAAGCATAATCACCACCGGATCTTGTGATGCTAGTACCTAGTTCAGCGTAGCATAGTGCACCTATTGTTGAGAGTATTCCGCACAGTGACCATACCACAAGTGATGTTCCAACTGACCTGACGGATGTTAAAAAGCATACAAATAAATCATTCCAATTTCAATTAAATATATTTAATGTGTGTAAAAGGATTAATCATTGTCACGTTACGTGACGTTTATAAGAGTAATGTCACTATTGACAAACTACCGGAAGTAATGTTTTACAGCAGGTAACGGATATCTGATCAAACTCCATTCATAAAAAAAAAACTGAAGAAAACTTTAAAGCACAAGGCCTTTTATGTGAACAGCAACAGTATCATATTTGCAACTTGCCTTTAGTTGCCAATTACAAAGCACGAAAAATGAAAAAGTAAAATATAAATATAAGGGTAATCGATGATGTAGCCCTGAAATTTGTCATATTCATTTGACATATTATACATAGGTAAGGTACTTGGAACAGGTAAATCAAACAAACCTCAATGAAGAATTCATTTCCACATCACTATACTTTTTATGATTGGAACTCGAACTGACTAATTACAATCAATTTAAGGACCAAGTGATTTTTTCCATCATCATTATAATAAAAAGAAAGAACTTTTATTGTTCCTTATTAAATTTTTTTATATTTTCACATGTGTTTATATTTTTAAGACATACTTATAAGACTTAAACAGAAATTCATCATGATAAACATGATAAATGATTAAAAATACTTGAATAAAAACTTAATGTTGCCTTTTTATGTACCTATATATAAAATAATACGAGTCATTAATCTCAACATAATTAAAAATATCTGTGGATATATTTTCTCCAATTTAGTTCAGAGATTTAAATCGAGATTAAATAGTCTGCGCTAAAAATAAACTGCTTCTTTTTCGGTAACTCACTTTTGTGGTCAGCTGAATCTACACCGAATATGATATCTTAAACTATTTTTTACTAATAAAATATGTATTTGTTTATTGTACTTAAATAAAGTTCGTAATAGAACACAATACAATTAAATTTAACTATACAATACCATATATCTAAACCAACAAAGTTTTATGAAATGTGATATAGATTTATTGCTGTCGAAGTAATTAAAACAGCGAGGATTTCATAATTTATTTTCTAAGAAGAAATTCTTGCTATTTGTACCTACAATAAAAAAAATGTATCTCTACATACATACAAATATGTATGGTATTTATTTACATACCAAGGTACAGACCTATAAACATTTATTTCAATAAATTAAATGCCGGGTGATTTTATATGTATAGGTATAATATTCAATAGGTGAGGTCTTCTATCATAACAGCATTCCCAGAATTTTAATCAAAACAATTGCTAATGACTCATAAGGCAAAGTTCTTTAAACCTTAAAAAAAAGCAATGTTTTGTTACACTTCACAATTAATTTCATTTTCCTATTTATGAACTCAGATATCTACCAAATGTTTTTTTGGAAACACGAAGTTCTTAATCAGCTAAAATACATTATAAGTCCATTAATGTAATTGCACCTATGTACATACGTCTCTGGAATGCACCTACCTGTTGTACAGTATCAGTTTATAGTAATTGATTTCAAATTACAATTCAAACAAGCGGCGGCGAATGTGGCGGGTTTAATACATATATCCATAAAAGAATACCCAGACTATAAACATTATAACACCTCTCAAGTTCTAAGTCATCTCCAATGACAAAAAGCAGACGTCTACATTAAAACACTCAATGGAACTTACTCTGTATAGAAGAAAACTCCGGTAGGTGATATGAAAATTCCGGAACCAATAATCGTTCCGACAATGATAGCCACGCCATTAATCAAGGTCAACTTGCGTTTCAGAACAATCTTATCAGTGTGTTCGTCGTCATCGGCTGCGGCAGCGGCACTTGATGGGGATTCCTTCATCATCGCAGCGCTTTCACTCAGTGCATTACTAGCAGCACCATTTATGCCAGCCGACAGAGGAACTGCCTCCACGTTGTTATCTACTTGACGGGGCATTACAATTACAAGTCGTGGGTTTTATTTACGATACCACTTATTAACACTCAAAATACACTTTAACACGGTTTTGAATTTAACGTCACGAACTCACGCTAAAAAGAATTATGTATGTTTTTTTTTTTTTTTGGTTCAATTGATTAATTGGGCTTTCCTCAAAAACAATAATTGGCACAAAAAAGGTGCGGTGTTTCACTTTAAATTATTTTTATTTTTTGTAGAAATTACTTCTTTTTCTGATGCAATACTTGAATAATACACTATAAGGTTTAAAATTAGTCTTGTTGGCAAGTGTGCGCCAAAAAGCCACGAAAATAAAAGGAGGAACTCACTTCACGCAAACAATTTTTATTCGGAAGAATTTCACTTTTTTTATTTTTTAGTTTTGTGTCAAAAACTTGTTTGACAAACTAACGAATTTGGCGATGGTAAATCATTGACCTTCCCGACATCTTCACGGTGTAGCCTTTAAATGCAACAAAAGGGTTTCTTTTCAAATTTAAAAATGTTGTCAAAAGATCAAGATTTTATTTTGTACACGAGTAAAAGAAACAATGTGGACGGGTAACTACACGCTAGGGAGCAATGTGAACTTGCCTTTAAAACGGTCGCGTTGTTACTAAACTTTTGATATTAAACCATCAGTTGTTGAAGCAAAACTTATAACAGTCTCTCTTTGGATGAATTCATTAATTCATTTTGGTGGTTGACGTTGAAAATGAAATTTGGTTTTTAGAACAGAAGCTTTATGAAAATTGTGAATTAGTAATGCTGAGGGCGAAGGGGAGGGGATATGTTATGCTTATTCTCTTCCACAATTGTTGTAGGGTTACCATTGAGAGGATTTAATATCCAGTTTCATCATGAAATTTAAATGCGTTTAAAATTAAAATACCATTTAATTATGAGTATACAGTTTACATTAAATTGTAAACCTTTTCCGAGGCGATCCTAACCGTGTGAACTCATCTCTGAATTGTCATCTTAAAATATTAAGATTTCTAGGTTTCTACAATAATCCAGATACAAAGTGTTGCAAAAGTAAAAAATCTATCCGAAGATGAATTTTTTTTTGCAAATGGTGACAAGTGTCAATTTCGATTCAATATTTGTGAAGTAAATAAAATGCACCTATTATACTTTGTTTGAATAAGTCTGAATCACAAGATTCAATGGATTAAGTGAGGTTCAACCATGGTTAAAGGTATGTATGCGATTCAAAATTAACTTAAAATACTGTAAACTCTGTAAAACTTCAGCTTGTCCACCAAAATCAGTGAATTGATAAGCTACAAATCTTGCACCACGATTAAACCGAAATTCTAATTCTAAGCCATTATATTTTTATTTCAATGAAGTTGGCAACTCTTTTTTTATCTCTGCTTAAGAGAAACGATGTTTCTCCTTACAAACATGCGCTGCGCAGTTTTAAGAGACAACTCATAGTTCCATTATACACCACTAACCACATGGTTATTTTAATAAATCATAACCAAAATATTTTCGTTTAATGTTTTCTTTTTTTGTGTGTATTAATTGATTGACATAACATGACATCATACAAAATATGATATCGTTTTTCTCGTAATTGTATTATAATTTATCACTAGATTGCACTTGAATATACATAATATTATTTATATTATTCACTCTGAAGTATTTCACTTCCTCAATTTAAAAGTCATTCAAACTTCATATGAATTCATATTAAAGCCGGCTTTTGTTCGAACTTCTTGTGTTGGTTTGAATGTCTATTAGCGAACTAAACATTTTTTCCCACAACAATATTTATTTACATATGTAGACAAAAGAACAACAACCAACCCCACTTTTTGATTTAAGGGTGATTTTTCGTTTTCTTCACCAAGTTATCCGATACCCCATGCCCATGGCAGTCAACAGCGCATGTTTTTAATATGAGTAGGTTTGTTTCATGGAAATTATATTTTAAATAAAAATATTTAAGTTTTTGTGATAAATAATTAGAATTAAGAAAATGGTAAAAAATGACTCAAAGTTTTATTTAATAAAATTGAAATTAAATCAATTGAGATGAAGAAAATATGTATACCTACATAATACGCTTTATTAAAATTTAATAACATTTTTTTTTAAGAAAATTGTTTTAGTTAACTGTAAAAATTACATTATACAAGTTTGTAAATAATTAATTGGTTCAAGTTTTCACACATTGACTGCATTGCAAGTTTATTTCTCAAATGTCAATGTAAAATAATTGACATTTGCTATATAATACCATCTTTCGTATACGCTAGGTGGCACCTATGAAAAAAGATCAGTTAATTTAACTGAGTTTTAAAAATTCTCGCAAGAACTTTGACATACGTATATAAAATATTTTTACTATTAAAAAAAAAAATTGATGATTTTTAAAATTTAATTCAGGCTAGTTCCTTTATTCAGAGAAAAAAAAGAATATTCGTTATTCAGAATTAGACATTTTATGAATTAAATTGGAAAAAATAATCTTTTATAAGTTATTTCTTGTCTTGCATCAAGTTAAAAAAAAAAACAGCTAAAATGGTATCACTTAACATTTTCCCCTCATTCATATGTTATCCAACGAAAAATTGAATTCAAACAAACTCATAGCGCATTTTGCTTAACATTACGTCAGAACTGTAATATACTTGCTACGAAAGCTGCATTCCTGGTAAAAATAGAGTTAAAATATCAGTATGGAATTACAAACAACGCACGCTCTGTCATGCTACACAACATACCTACCCTCAAAAAGTGTCAGTCTGGCAGTTGGCGCTAATGGAAGTGAATCCAGTTCCCACTTCCACACGATTGGCAGAGAAGAGAACCCCGTCAGTGTCGCGTGCGTCGTGCTGGTATTCAAGCTGCTATTCATTTAAAGTAAAAAGGATGACGATGACGACTACCGTTCGCAGTTACATAGCTGTTTTTTCAGGAATCAAATCAAAGACATGCTAAATAAATTGTTTTTGTGAAACTGTGGATGTGGAAGTGTTGTGCTGGAGACTTGGTTTGAAGAGGGAAATCGTTGCTTGTGTACGAATTCGAATTCGGTATTAATCTGCCAATGCGAATAAAGCTTTTTTATTGTAATCGGAAAAAGCCATTCAGTGCATCAAATTACGGCTACGCCCAATCGAATTCAATCCAATCGTCATCATTCAACAACATCGTCCAATAGAATCATCAAAAACATTTTGAATTCTGATTCCGAAATATGCGGCTCTCAGAGATTATAGTACGGTTATATTTTTCGCAATACCTAACCTACTGTTGGGGAGGAATAGGAATTGTGTGTGCGTGTTGTTTAAAGACAATGGCGCCCAATGTTGCCGCTTCAGAGTATTTATTTTAGTATTTATATGATTCACAAAGTCTGTATAAAAGTTCATGGTTTCCCAGCATCAACTTTTAAAGAATGATTTCTAGGGACGATTTCTAATAATGAAAAAGTGGACTTAAAAAAAGTTAAGTAGAAAATTCATTTAAAAGGTTTTGAGATTATATCCACGGGAACAACATTCACAATTGGCTTTGTCGTTTTACCATCAAGAAAGGGTATAATATAACTTTTGGTTAGGGTACCTACTTATAAATCTTTCTCAACATTTATATTCAGAAATAGGTCCTTATTTCTTAGAAGGATATAGCCACGGAGAGGAAGATTTAAAATCACTTTGAACAAAAAGCGTTAAACAACTTATTTGCTGTGTATGGATGAATGGTAAAAGAATTCATCCATAGCACTTTTACTACTATAAGTTGTCTTTATCGATATTTTTAGACTTCTTTCACATTAGTTTAACGAAATCTTGTATTGCTGTTTTTTGCTCTACATTAGGGATTAGGGCAACAACAAAAGGGATCAAATTTTTACGATCTCTGATTGAATACCTACCTACCAAAAATTATATTTAAACATTTGTACATTTTATTTCCAAATAATAGATTCACCAATTTTATAAAGTGACAGCTACAACGCCACCTGTAGATGACATCAACCAATTTGTTTTTTTGGGTAGATAAATGATTTCTTAAATGCACTGTTACTTATTAAGGCGGGTTGATAGACTAATCCCAGATAAATATTCTCTTACATAGAATGCATTCTGAATTCCTAATATATTTCTTACGTTAAGAGATTGAATTTTATTTTTATTTAGTTTTTTCCGAACGTGGCAACACTTACACAAAAACAACCACGCCAGTACGCCACGCTACAGCACAAGATAAATAATAAATAAGAGCTGCTGTTTCGTCAAAGTCTATTAATTTCTCAAGAGTGTTGTGTTTTGTTCCTGTATTTCCCCTTAACAATTTATTGTTGTTGTTTATGGTGGATATGAACTTAAATTGGAAAGGCGCCAAACCGAAGAGTCTGTCATGCGATTCCATAAACCTACCGAAATGGAAAACAACGAATGTGGTAATACTGCTACTAACGCTGTTCGCCTGGTTATAAATTTCGCTGACGTGCCTAAAAGTATGGATTTCGTGATTTCAAGCATTTCGATAATGCAAGGAATTTCTCTTATGAAATTTGTGTTTGCCATCGTTGTCTACTCGTTAAAATGTAGAGAGAAAGAGCAAAAGCACAAAATAAAATTTAACTACAAAAATATGTATTCTTTTTCACTTGCTCTCACTCTCACTTTGGTGTTTACTTTGAATAGGAATAAGACAAGGAAGAGTGAAGAAAGCGAATGGTACTAAATGGTGAAGTGAGCAGGTAAAGGTAATGTTTTTAGAGAATAGGGATTTTATCATGTACAAAAAAAGGTCGCTTGAGTTGGCTCCCAGTTTGTATTATACACTGGCGATAATAAGTATTTTCCACACGTTAAAGGATGAACAAATTTGTATTTTATTTTAATTTATTGGGAACTTAATAAAATAAAAAAAATTGCACCGTCATTTATCGGAGTGCAATACGTCGTTGTTTCGTTAATCTTCTTTTTTTTTTTCTTTTTTTTAAAGCTTAATTAAATAATTAATTAATCTTGGGTATCATTTTTGATAAATTCAACGTTACTATTTGATTGTCAAACAGAACATCAAAACATAAAACGCATTGACTTGGAACATATTTATTTCCATTTTAACATTTAATTAAGTCGTGAAATGCAACGAAACAAATTAAAACGCTGTTATAGCTAAGAATGTACTAATTTCTCGGTAGCTTTAGATGACTCAACCAGTTGGGCCTTTTAATCCTGAGTAAAATAGATTCTACATATATATATATAGATACCCATTTTCTTTTTAATATAGACTTCTAAAACCTTAAAAACAAAAAATTCGAATATAGTCCTAAATTATTCATCACCACTGTATCGTTGTTTTTATTTTTATTCTCATAAAATTGTAAACAAAAGACCATAACCTTATAATTGACAAACATTATGGCGGCAAAGGTAGGACGTATCATAATTCATATAGAAACTTCTTACTTTTTATGTGCGCCTGGCAGAAATAGAGCTCGTTGACTGTTTTATTGAAAAATAAAAATTGGTCTGTCGGCTTAACTGTCAAGATTAAGATAATGTATTTGTCAAAATGGAAGCGGGAAGAACATCTCTATTTAGGAACCAGGTAGATAATAGCTAGATAATTGAGGTGTTCGTGTGTTTGTTTTGATTGGGTGTTTTTGTTTAATTGATTGAGTCTTGAGTGAAAAGCTTTATAAAAAGTGTGTTAATTTTTTGTGTTTATACAAATTGCATAGTTGATTATATTTTAGTAAGAAAATAAAACTAGACCATGTTCCAAGTTTAAATAGAAATTGTTTACCTATTTTGATTGCGTGAAAAATCAATGACCGCGCCAACTTTTTGGTAGATTTGAATTTTTTAATCAATAAATGGTCATAGGTATGTAAATGCATGCGTGTGTTTCGACAACAAGGAGGGTGCGTTTTTAGTGCAATATGCATCTATAGACTGCCCAAAGGGTGGATTCTTATGTTTTAAAACCAAGTGGTGAAAATACACATTTGTAAGTATGTTTAGGGTTGGAAAAAGTCGTTCTTACTTACAACAGTAACATTATGCAGCAACAAATAAGTGCAGGTGTATTAGGGCGAAAAAGTAGGAAAACGGAAGTGTAGTTGAATATTTTATTTCATATTTTGTTTAAATATTCAATTAATCACTGTTTTAATACAACAACAAATATACCTATGTTACCTACAATTTTTTGATATTCTTTCAGATAATAAACTCAAAATAGAACATTAATTTATTTTAAATGATGTATTTTACCTCAAAGACAAAGAACAACTGTCTGCAAATAAGAAACACTTGTGTTACAATATTTGAATAAGAGATTTTTAACAAAACAACACTAATGAGCTCGTCAAATTTGTGAAAATAATAGTTATAATTATTCAATAATGTTCGTAAGTATAGTTAGATTTATAAAATACTAGCTGACCCGACATTCATCGTTCTGATGTTTTAGTTTTTTTTTTGAAATGCTGTAAAACAAACAAATGCTTGAACTAATTATTATTAAGTTAGGCATACGCCCCAGTGTACATTTAATAGAAATTGATCTATTTTTCAATTCATTAACTGTGGATACTATTTTTTTCTTCAAATTTAAACACACAATTAAATAATTAACATATTATTTAATACCTACTGGTCGTAGATCACAATACAATTCAACAACAATTTGTGATCCTAGCCTCAAAGATTGACTCTCTTTATGGCAAGAAATTGGTTATTTTGTTTTGGAATGGCAAAAAATCAGACAGTATAATTTTAAATTTCTGAAACACACACTGCGAGTCGCTTGTTTGAGGTCACCTAACTGTCTTCTATTTATTTTATACACTATATGTAGAGGTACCTACTTACATTTTTATGAAACCAAGTTTTGCTAGAAATCATGTCACTTTTGTTTAAGATATAATACAAGATGAAAGCGAATTTATGACACACTTAAACAATTTTCAAAATTACCAGTAATTTTAAACCCCTATAAAATTCTCCCCATAATTTGCAATTCATAAAATTGCCACTCAAATCAGACATTCAAAGTGCACTTGTATCTCACCATTTAAACAAAAATATTTCCTGCCCTATTTTAAGATTTGTATCTTAAAAATAACATTTCACTTAAAAATCAATTACCTAAGTTAAGGATAGATACTTACTTTTTCTACATTCTTACATCTTGCTATCTACAGACTTACTATCTTAACACAATCATTTAAATTATTTTATTGTTTGAAAGACTTAAAAGATTTTAAATTGTATTTATTACCTTAATAGACTTTTTAGAACCGGCCGGCACCGTGGCGCTGAAACCCTCTCCAACACCCCCATCACATTGCAACCTAATCATTCGTTTCGAACTGATGGATAAATATTATTACGTACAATAAATTGCCGAGGTAAATACAAATAGTACGAGTGTAACAAGGGAGATAAGATACAACAAAAATGAGCTAAGAAATATATAGAACGAAAGGGAAAACATTATCATTAAGTACAGTGGGCAAAATGTTAAACAAAAAATTAAAATAAAAGAAAATATTTATTTGTTAAAGACCTTTTCATTTTCAGAAACCCTCTGAATTCTTCAAGTCAAATGTGAAATTAAATCAGCATTAATTAGGATGATATATGTACATATTATTGATGCCTGTCTTACTAAAACTTACTAGTCTTCTGGAGCTTCTAAAAATCTAAAATCTCAATGCCTAAACTCTTTCTATAAGAGTTTTTGTTTTGGCACTGTTAAACTGCTTCTTTTCCGAAATTATTCCTATTTTACTCAGAACTGAAAAGTAGGCCCTAACAATTAAAGTATTCCAACTTTGAATGGCTGTCTTTCCCACTATACATAATTGTCGTTTTCTTCGAAACGTTTCTTTGTTAAAATTATTATCTAAATCAGTTGCTGATCGTACATCAGGTTGATATCACACCGAAAATAAAACGAGATAGAAATCTAGCATCAGTTCAACAATCAAAATTGTACAAAATGGAACTTAACGCATTGTCGAAAAAATCCTACACACTCAATACAAATTTTGAACTCGGCGATAAAACAACTGGAGAAGGTAAATTTTCGACAGTTTCTGAGGATGTTAAGCAGAATAATGGCACCACAACCACCGGGGAAGAACTCCTTCAGCCAGGATCCGATATCCAACCGAAAGTTGCGACAGAAGATGTCTATAATTTAGCCCAACGGTTATACGGAATAACAATTGGAGATTTTAAGGAACTGATTTCTTACGATGATCGGAATTATTTTATCACCGAAGACAAGTGAGTTGTGTGTGGGTTTTTTTTTTTTCAAAATATTCATAGAGTGTGGATTCAATTAATTATTTTCTTTTCTAAACACACTTTTTATTGCTAACGTTTACTTAAAGTAAAAAATTTCATCATCATTGTTGTCGTCTCTAATTAAGAAATTTATTGGCTTAAAAAATTATAATCAATCAATTTCCTTTGGTGCTTGTGATTTATGAAATAAAAATTCGTGATGGCTTCGTTATTCCACGCGACTGTCAATGTTGGTCGAAAAAATTGAATACATTCTCTAAATTAAAAAATCTACACAACGTACACGGTACACAAATAAGTATGCTTTTGTTGCATTAGTGATGATAATGATTATTTATCATTGAATAAGTGAAGCCTAAAATATGTGGAAAGCTTTTTAGGATCGTTTAAGAAACTTAGAACGAGCTGTTGTTCTTTCTTTCGGTTGTTTTTGTTTCCCCTCTGGTTTGAATTCATTTCTTGTGTTGTATGACCTGATAGCCAAAGTTGCTTATAAAGCATCGTGAAATTTAATGTTCTTGTTATCGATTGATGGTCTTGGACGGGGAGTAACATTATAGCATATCTTTGGCAAATTCATTGATTAATTTAGAAATGTTTGACTCATTATGTGTACTTCTCATTTGAATAGGCAGCGATGATTGGGTCATCCTTTGGTAAAATGAGCTCTTATGGTATTTATTTAAAGCAAAACGAGTTTGTTTTATAAATTACAAAAATAAGTCAAAGAAATAAAATTAAATAAAAGAAATAAAATATTTACTTACTTTATCTTATCATTTCTTTATGATTACAACCTACCTGCCCTACACACTTTTATCATGGATCAAACAGTTTTATCACAACATGTCAAGATCTTAATCTGTTACTTCTTTCTTTGTTTCATGTCCCATATTTTTAATACATAAATAAATTTTAACTTTTTTTATATTCTAAACAGGAACGTAAAAAATCCCCTGATAACTCGAACCTGGCCACATGGATATGTTATGAAAATCCTAAATGCCCACGACTCCAAAGAACCAGAATTTATCGATGCTCAAAATGAATTGCTAATTCATTTGTGTAAGTTCCTTCATTCAAAATCTCTTTATAAGTGGCACCTTTTTCTTTCTTAAAACAGCCAAACAAGGTATCCAGTGTCCGAGGCCGATTGTCAATCTGTATGGTAAAAACTACTCAGTTGAGAAAATTAACGGTGTCAATTATGTTGTGAGACTTTTGGAATTCATTCCTGGTAAAATATTCCATCAAGTGACAAAGTCGAATTATTTGTTCTTCCAGAGTGGAGAGTATCTAGCAAAAGTTGATCGTGCCTTGAGGGTATTTTTTAGTGCGATATGGAAATATGTTCATGATGACACTGATTTATATTATTTTTCCCTGTAGGACTTCAATCATGATGCTTATAAAACTCATCAAACCCTTTGGAATCTTCAGTCAATTTCCCAACTCAAACAATTTCTGTACGTTCTCACCGATCACGAGCGTAAATTGATCGTAGAGCAGATCATCGAATCATTTGAAACTCATGTTCTACCACAAGTTGATAAGATGAAGAAACAAGTCATCCATGGTGATTATAATGAACAAAATATCATAGTCGAGCAGAAGACGAAAAACTCTGAGGAGTATAAAGTTTGTGGAATTATCGATTTCGGCGACACAAGCTACTCACCGATAATTTTTGAAATTGGCATAGCAATGACGTATATGATGTTGCAGGCCAAAAGTCTAGCAGCTGGTGGAGTATTTTTAGCCGGCTATGATGCCAATAAACCTCTCAAGCCAGAGGAAAAGAAGTATTTGAAGTATTGTGTTGCGGCAAGGCTGGCTCAGAGTCTAACTATGGGAGCATACACACATTCGTTGCATCCGAGCAATGATTATGTGCTGGTTACTCAGGAAGCTGGTTGGAAAATGATTGAAGATTTGTGGGTGCACAATTTTGAGGGAATCGATGAAATATGGGCTGATGCAGCTGATAATTATCTCAAACAGAGTGATAAATGAAGAAGTGCAGTTGTTTTTGTTTATTAATTTTTATATTTAAGATTTTATGACGAGTCTTTTTGTATTGTATGGAGCTCGTGTTATTCTTTATGCCATGTAACTCAAGTCAATTGAATAGTCAATAAAGCGATATCTAATATTTTAAATAAAAAACTTATACCTACTGTTGGACTTAACCTATGAACTGTTTTCAAAATATTTATTTTATTTATATTTGCTGAAAGGATTCAAAAAATAAAAAAAAAAATAAAACAAAATATATAAATTTTTCCAATGAAAAACTAAAGCATTGAAAAAAGCTTATCAGTTGATTTCGTAGCCCAAAAACTCGAATGTAGAAAACAACTACATCTGTCAAGATAATAATTTAAGTAGGTACAAATAAGAAATAAAACAAGCTTCTAAACATTTTCATAATCTTTTCTTTAATTTAATTTCTTACAACAATATTTTACATTTACATATTAATTTTTAATTATTGTTTTGTTTAAAGTTTTATTATTTTGTTTTTAAATCTTTTCTTTGTCTTATTACTCTTTGATTTTAGCCACAGAGTTACAAGTTGAACAGAAGAGATGACATATGAAGCAAATAAAATTTGACAAAATTTCTATTGTTTTTGTTTTCTTTATATTTATTTTTCGAAGGATATATTTTTATAGCACATAGGCAATGTAATGACAACAGTTACGTATGTTTATTCACTTTGACATTTATTATATTGGTTATCTTGTAGTAAATATTTTTAAATATATTTCTATTGTTTGTAGTCAACAAATGTTTTTTTTTTAATATCTTTAGTTGAATTTACATTTAAATTCTTGTTTGTTTTTTTTTTGGAAATTTCTACGTTATGTTTTCTATGGAAATATGTTTTGGTTAATGTCGGTCGTCTGAAATGTATTAGAAAATGAGAAATACTACGAATTAAAATAAGTTGAACAGTATGAACAAAATAAATCTAGGCTATTTCATTTACTTCGTTTTACGTGGACTGCTTAGTGAATAATCGTTTCTTTGTAAAGCCCAGTAATTCGTAGTTAACACCTAGGCGCCAGTTATAGATTTCATTTTAACTCGCCATTGGTAAATATAATCGTTAATTTTAAAGCATTTGGAAAGATGGTGCTATGAATATATTTGTCGCTTCAATAAGCCTCACCCAGGACCGATAAGTTTTGAACATCAATTCAACTCATGCAAGCTCTGTTTGTGTTTCATATTTTTTGTGTAAAACAAATAACAACCTCGAAAACATTTTAAAATTATAAGTAGCTTTATATTATATTTATATTCTTTGTCGTTACATTTTAAAAATATCCTTCCTCTATGCTATGCTCTTGGATAGTTTTTTGTGTTATCTTTTTTGTTTAAAGTAATGTTTTTATTTTTTATGTTTACAAACAACAAAACTTAAAATTATTAACTTATAGTTTTCTTATGAAATATAAATTTAATTTTTTTTCAAAATTTTTATTTTATTGTATATAAGCTGTAACTTATAGGGTGTGTCACCGGAGAATATAAATTGTTTTATTTTATGACTATTTTATAGTGTGTGATAGAACAAAAATATTTAAAAGGAATTATTTTATACTTTAAGTTCAGACACGAGACCTCTGAGATCTTACAAAGATTTATTTAATGTATTTTCTTCTGCACAAAAAAATTTAAAACTAAAGAGTTTTTGCTTCTTTTTTTAATTTCGCCCCCCATCGGAACTACTTTGTGGTGGAGCTGGTTGGGTGCTTTGTTGGCGATGCACACCACTAACGATGGTTCCACGATGACTCTGGATAACTGAAGAGCTCTGTGGACGTCGGCGTTTTTTGAGAAACACAAACGAGCTGTTTTGTGATTGTTGCTGCTGGTACGGGTGATCCCGATGTGACATAGAAGATTGGCCATACAGGGGGTACCAGGGAAGGGCGAATTCTGCGGCCGATAGCCGTGGAATGCCCTCGCCGAACGCCATCACAGGTAATTCAGTTGTAAAGCAAATGGTTTGAATCGAATCGGGTGAAGGATAGAAGCTGGTTGTAGCCAAGTCCTCCTCCCGCAATTCGTCTTTACAATGGCGACGCTTTAGTCGTTCGATTCTCCGCTGTTCGCGGATCTGCTGGACATCCCATTTCTTTCGTCTCTTTTCATCGTATTCGAGTTTTGCATGGCGCTTAAGGAAGGTTTCGTCGGACAGATCTTCGGTTCCTTCGATGCTGTACAGTGGATGCACTTCGTGCACTGTCCATTTGGGAATCTCCAGCATGGGTGCTTCTGACTTGAGGGCATTAGCCTCCTCTTTGATGAATTCGTCACAGAAGTCCTCGTCTTCCCACTCGCGGGTAGAGTACATCTGGTTTGTGGTCAGCTGACCACAACGACGCGACCTGCGAGGGTGTTTTGCACCTCGAGAAGATTCCTGAAATTAAAAATCGTTAGGACGATGACTATCGGACTTTTCAAGCTTCACTCACCTGATCACGTTCCAAAGTTGAATCACAGCTAACACTTTCGTCCGAATCGATCTTAACCTCGGGAACCTTTAGACTCGGCGCAGACATCGCCGACAGTGGCGACATTTCCATCGGGTGCGCCTTCGCGCCAGTCATTGCAAGTTCCGTTGGACTTTGAATTTTTCGGATCTCGTCCTCTACACTGTGCTGGCTGTCCTCGGCCATTCCTATCACAGCGGGTGCGGCGATTTCTTCCGTCTCTGATACCTCGGAACCATTTGAGGGACTCTTTCCGGGAAGACTTATTCTGTGCAATATTATTTTGCTGATTAGCTTGCCATTGCATTCGCCAATGATGTTGCCACCCTCCTCGGCTTCTTCCGCGTCATCGGTAGTTGCATTGGGCTGGATCTTATAATTGCTCGTTTCTGTGGAAACTTCTTCTTTGATTTCAGACTTGATAGCCTCGGCAGTCGCAGCAATCTCGCTGTCCTCCAATTTCTTCTCCAAGCTCTCGTTCTTTGCCTTCAAGGCGGTATTTTCTTCCTTCAGGCTGACGAGGAGCTTTTCTTTGGCAAGCAGTTGGTCGTTCTGCTCCTGAATAAGGTCCATATGCAGAATTAGCATGGCCTTAAGCTGCTTGTTTTCTTTGAGGAGCGACATGACGTCGTTGGATGTAGGTTGTGGATTCGCTCGAATGTAATTACTGCTTTCGTTCGTGTGACAGTACACATGGTCAAGATTGTACTTTGTCTTGCTGTCCATCATAGCGACGGCTATTAAAAGGATGTTTCTAACAGGAAATTACTTTGTTGTATACGCTTCTTATCAAGCTACAAATAAATAAATAACAAAACACACACACAATAGATTTTGCCTCCGTTTCGTCCGTCTAGAATTTTGATGACATTATTTTGCTTTGCTATTGCTTTGCTTTGGTTTTTAGTAGCTCTCAACCTGTCAAGAGCGTGTGGTGAGTTTTCCCACCACCACCGGTTTTTGACAATTCACAACAAAATGCGTAGATTGTGTGGTGAAATTCCACCCGGGAGAGATTCTGTGAGGCAAATGCAAAAATTTCTAAAATACTTTTTGTGATGGAAATGTCTTTTGTTTACAATCGCAAACAACTCGATTTACTTTTTGTTTTCAGTGATTTAATTTAGTGGAAAATGTATTAAATAACACGGATAATATTTTGATGATTATTTTGAATTTTAATTCACGGCGGAAATAGGTTAATTTTCGATTATAAACAACTCGCGTTCGTGGATCATCTTTTGCTTTTTTGGACACACCGACAGGCGACAGTACACGGCTTTTTCTCTTGTTGTTTGGCAAATGATGGCATGGAAATTTCACCATGGTGACACAAAAAAGAAGTTTTCTTTTTGTTATCTCGATGTTGGACAACTGGAGTCCAGGGTCGCTATGAAATTAGGTCGAGTACACACTGTAAAGAAAAATAAATCTATTTTGAATTTATATCATTAGACTTTTTTCGAAGTAGGTACATAGTTCATTTATGGTTTTTGTTTTTTTTTTACAATTTTTATTCTTATGAATAGTTGGTTGCCAAAATGATCACTATGTAAAAATAAAAACAAATAGGAAATAACTAAGCAATAAGTGTACGCATTCATAGAGGAGAGTAACTAACACGAGTTAAACCTTTTTTAGGTTATTTTTTGCTAATTCTTGCAGAAAAACAAACCAAAAATTCAACTGAAAATCAAATAAGCAAATTTAGCCACAAGTTTCTCTGGCACAAACATGGTTTGACAATTCATTCGTGGTTCAGAAAATTGTAAACACCGATTTTGATAGATAAATCTACCAAAATAGGAGAGCTAACATCACCAGTTAAATTTAAATTATCATTTTAATCACAAAAATAAGGTAATGGTCAAGAAAGATTTCAAAATTTTATTTAAAAACCAAAAATAAAAAGAAATGAGTGCATGTGAAAATAAACAGTTCTCACTTAATTGCTTCTCCAATAGAAATTATAGTTCAGTCAATTTATTTGAAATCACGTTCCCTGAATCTCATCCGTCTGTACATACCTGTAGTTCTACCTTCCTTTTAAATGACATTCTCTTTTGAATTGCTTATTTTCAATTTGACCGCGCTTTTGTTTACTGCTCAAAAAATTGAAATTGGCGAGTTTGTTGTTTAAACTGAAATTGCGAAACCATATCAATATTCAATTAATAAAAAAATAAAGATGTCTCTGTTCGGAGAGGACGGCGTAGAGGAACTTTTCAATGCAAACGTTGATGAAAACCAACTTCCCAGTGACGATGAACACGAGAGAGCTGATGGCGGAGGTGGCGACGACGATGAAAATATGGCTCAAAGTGGTGAGCCAGTTAAGCTTGAACACAAAAAACAAAGATCGGTACGAAATCCAAGACCCAGACTTACAGTCGACACCCTTCAAGGCCCTCGAGGCATTCACACAATCGAGGATTATTTCAAAGATATGAAATTCCACGGCAAGGGACACGAACGCAAGGATTTAAACGAAGTTATGCGTCGCCTCCAGCATTGGGCACATCGAATGTATCCCAGTTATAAGTTTGACGATGTAGTCGCGACGATTGAACGCTTAGGTAAGAAGAAACCACTGCAGGTCCATATGAGCAAATACAGACTTGGTATGCTGCAGCCACAGGAAATTCATGACAAACATAATGAGAATGAAGACGAAGAGGTACCAGAAGATGAGCCATTCGATGAGTTCGATGCTTTGCTAGGCGAACAGATCGCCATATCGAAACTGGCACCTAAGACACCAAGTCGCCCACACAGTTCCATGTCGGGTAGTTCCCTAACAACACCGACATTCGGCAGAGGAGCCAATATAATGTCCACGCCGTATTCGGGCGTGTTTAATCTAGACGAGAGTGACCTAGCCCAACCACTGCCACCCAGCCAGCCATCTATTTCGGTAGTCGAAGCGTCTTCGGAAATATCAGAGAAGCCAAAACTTTCATCGGAACAGTTGGCGAGAATTGCAGAGAATCGAAGACTCGCCATGGAAAGATTAAAGGCCAAGAAGGCTCAAGAATCCTTCTAGATTTTACGTGTTTTGTAAATTTTATTAATCTATGTACAAATTTCAAAAATTCATACTCAATAAATATTCTTATTCTCTTATGTTTGTACACATCACCTCTACTCTAAAATCGGCTCGACGGGAGAGCTGCGGCTCCTATCGTTCCTGGAAAAAGGGAAACATTTTTTCCAAATCCTCTTTGGTGCGACAGGCCTCCACTTGAGGCAGAAACTCCATCACACTGATCAAGTAAATCTGCAGTTGCTGGCGTCTCTCCTCCACGAAAACTCGATTCATGTTTCCAAAGTGTTTCTTTGGTGGGAATTCAAGAGTTGATATTCCTGGATGGGTTTTCCTCAATTGTTTGTGCAGCTTATAAAACTCCCTATATCTTCGCATTACCACCCAATGCTCGAGTCTGTCACGCATCGTAAGGTGGACTTCGTAAGAGTAATAGTTACGACTATGAGTCGGCGTCGTAATAAGTTTAGCCTGAGAGGAATAAATGCCATGAATTTTACGTTTTTTATTTTATTTATGAAGCTTACCTGTGGAATAGTGATTAAGAAATTGGCAGTTGTTTCGGTCACAGCGTTGTGTGTGAGCCGGCGCAGCTGCCTGTTCTCCAAACTCAATTGCGCCACTTGTGTTTCAAGTACAGAACATCGTTCTGTCATGTCACGGAGCTTCTCTTCCAGCTCAGCTGTGCTTTGCTGACGAAAAACATTCACCGTTGATACCGCAGACGAGGACTTGCTACACTGTGAAGAAGTTTCACTTCTGGCGTCAACTTCTGCATCCGCCGCCTCTAGATCCATTTGAGGTGTATGCGGTATAATTTCATGGTCAAACTTTTTGGTAAGCATCTCATTGAGGATCTCCGTGAGACACTCAGGATTGTAGTCGATCGTCGCCTCCTCGGAGGTATTCTCTGTTATATGAGCCATAGCCTTCTCTATCTCTATGCTAGGCCTTTTAGTCACTCTATTCGAAGGAATCTCCTTAACGACATCGTCTGGAGTTTCGACTGTTGCTATCGGTCTCTCTATTGCGGTGGTCTTCTTAAGCGAACCAATCGGCGATGGCGCATAAATAATTGGCTCTGGCTTTCTTGCCAATCCATAGCCGACTTGTAAGTCAACCTCCTGTGTGTCCACGGTCAGAGCAAATAAAATCGTATTCAAACCATCAGCGATTGATGGCAATAAATTTGCCGCTTCTGGATCAACCATAAAGGCCCAAGTTTCATAGATATCCGCGAAGCTTGGATCATCAAGCCAGGTTAGAATATACCTTCCGAATGAATTCTCATTCAATGAGTCCCTAATAAATGCCTTGACTTTGCCACTTTTTGTTGATACATTCTTCAGATTATTGAATCTTTGTTGTTCGTGGTGTGTGAGGTGTTTCTGGCAGAAGTCCCAAAATAGGCACTCATTTGTTGTTGTACTATTACCCGATACTATCTCGTGAACATTTTGTAGAATTGCTATAGGAAGTGATGTGGTTTGGGTTTTAAGGCCAAAAAAGAAGGCGTCTTCCAGAGAATTTAACAAGCGCGCAGTTACGTCATCTTTTTCGGTGGCTAACTCTTTGCGACCCCCGAATTGCTCTTGGCATTGTTTTGCTGTTTTTATCAGCTTGTTTAGAATTTGATCTCGTTTTATTTTCCTGTTTATTTCTGGCATTGTTTTTGGGTGAATAATCTCATTTTATTTTTTGATTGTAGAAAGGGAAGTCTTTTCCTTATCTTCTTATCTTTTTTTCTCGAACATTTATTCCACATACAGTTTTTTTTAATTATATTGTACCAAAGGTGTCCTTAGAACCGTCCATGAATCTAAAAGTTTTAAGGAAATTTGTTTATTTTGAATTTTAATTTGTTTATTTTGGGTGGAAACGAAAAATATCACTAGAGAAACCCAAAATAAATAAAATAAACTGTCATCGTCTGAATGAGTGAATGGTGGGTGACAGATTTGTCAAGCCAAATATTGACATATTTGAATTTCAATTACACTAGGAACACAATGCTAGGCGTAAGTTTTTTTTTCGGAATACTTTCTTTTACTACAACAAAGAATAAAAAGATTAAATAAACCAATAACTGGACTGAATGAGATTTCAAAAACTCACTCTGAATATCTCCGCAGTCATTTATCTGATTTTGTGATTGGCATGACACTGAATTTGTCCTTTTGATTGGGAATTCGGACGAGCTATCCGATTTGATGTCGTTTTCAATTGGCAATCTGAAATCAGAAAAAAGCATTCTCAAAGCGTTCAATTGGGCAAAAGTGACAGTTCAAATTCTGAAAAAGAAGAGATTTCTCTTCTGGATTTGAAGTCAGAAGCAAAAACAGAATCACTCACACATTCAAAGATTTTACATGTCACACTTGACAAATGTCATATTTTTGAATTAACAAATTGTGCGAACTGGGAAGTGATTGCTTGAAATTAAAATTAAACTATAAAAAAAATGGATAATAATATTGACAATATCTTAGCAATTGTTTCTAATTTGTTAGAAGCATTGTTGGAGTCGTCTTCCTCATTTTCTTCATCAAGTGATGCCGATGCAAGTGATGCAGTTAATTTTCTGTTGCAGCAGTTTTCCAAATAGCCAGGATTGCAAAACTACCAATACAGTCACACCAAACTTCAAATTTTTCAGAATTCACAAAAAGTGTTCAATTGGGATACTGCTTCTACTTCTCATTCCGGATTGCCAATTGAAAACGACATGAGAATTTAAGCCCAAATCGGTCAAGTTCATGAAAAAATTAAAGTTTATGGTTTTTGTTTCATATCTGTCAAATATGAATTAATTTTTTTGAAAAAATATTCTTTCTTTATCAGAAATTTAATTTTGAATGTCTAGATTTTTTGATCTGCCCTTTTCATTCAATAATGTACATAAAATAAAAAACTGACAGTCAGTTTACATAAATCTTAAAATGGCCTTTCTCTTTTAATACTATCCGAACATTTAAAGTGTCAGCGCCCCAGCACAGTCTTTCGACCAATCAGCTGATTCACTGATAAGAAAAACAAGTCACAAATAGGATTTGTTTGTTGTTTTTAATAAAATTGCAATTGCAATAATAGAATAACTATTTTAAAATGAACAACAATAATCCGAATATCGTGTTCCATCCCTTGATCAGTTCAATTCAAAAAGTTATTCTCTATGAGACAAAAACAGTAAGTGTAACTTTGTACCAACACTCAAGATCTTTGAAAGTAATTGTTGCTCCTTTTTTCAAGAAACTTTATCTGGTCGGAAGCAACATACGAGAAACACGGTTTCGTCTGCTAACAATAGACCGAACTAAACAAGACGACATCGATATTTTCGAGGATCCTAATGAAAAAAATGCAGCCGAGATTCGTCGTTTTGTAAGCTCCTTGGGCAATCCAAAAGTTGTGAGTGCCTATGGGGTTCTTGGGTTTGTCCGATTTCTCGAGGGATATTATTTGATTTTGGTCACTAAGAGAAAGGGATGTGCCTTCATTGGAATGCACCTAATCTATACCATTAAAGACACCGTGATGGTCCGAGTGAATGAGTCGTCACATCGTCTAGCTCATCCAAATGAACAACGCTACATTAAGATGTTCCAAAGCATAGATCTGCGAAGTAATTTCTATTTCAGTTATAGCTATGACCTTACCAGAACTCTTCAGTATAATATGTCGGCTCCACGCTATGTTGGGCCAGGAGTGGATATTGAGAAAGATGATCCATTGCCTGATTGGGATACTCTCACCAACAATGTCGAGGACGAGAACGAAAGAGTTGACTATGCTTTTCGAAGTAGCTCGAGGAATCGGTTTGTATGGAACGCCTTTCTTCTCACCAAAATGCAGCACATTACGAAAGATTGGCTGTTGGAAGTTGTCCATGGCTTTGTCAGTCAATCATGCATTAGCATCTTTGGGAGACACGTTAATGTGTGTCTTTTGGCTCGTCGAAGCACCCGATTTGCTGGCACACGATTCCTAAAACGAGGTGCAAACTTCAAAGGGGATGTTGCTAACGAAGTTGAGACTGAGCAGATTGTCACTGATGGTCATCGAATGTGTAGCTTCACTCAGATGCGTGGGTCAGTGCCATCGCACTGGTCGCAGGATATCAGTAAAATGGTAGCCAGACCACCGATTTCCCTAGACATATCCGACCCCTTTGCCCAGACTCCATCTCGTCATTTTGACCGTCTACTATTTCATTATGGATCTCCCCTGATTGTTCTGAATTTGGTAAAGAAAGGCGAACGCCGCAAGCATGAGAGTATCCTCACCCAGGAGATCAAAAATAGCGTCAAGTACTTGAATCAGTTCTTGCCCCCGCACTTTCGCATCCAAGACATTCACTTTGACATGGCCAGAAAGAGTCGAGGCGGTGGTAATGTGATGGAAATGTTGGCCGATATTTCTGAGAAAGTCGTCCAACAGACGGGAATGTTTTTCAAAGACAGCAATGAAAAGAATTTCCAAACTGGAATCGTTAGGGTGAATTGTGTTGATTGTTTGGATCGTACAAATACCGCCCAGTTTGCAATCGGGAAGTGTGCCCTGGCTCATCAATTGGCTAAGCTTGGTTTTATTAAACCACCGCGTTTGGAGTTCGATTCAGATTGCGTGACCATGTTGGAGAATTTGTACGAGGATCATGGAGATACGCTTGCTTTACAGTATGGGGGCTCGCAGCTCGTGCATAGAATCAAAACCTATAGAAAAACCGCAGTTTGGGCATCGCAGGGAAACGATATCATGCAGACGCTGAGTCGTTATTACAGCAACACCTTTAGTGATACCGAAAAGCAGCACAGTATTAATTTGTTTCTAGGCTATTATGTGCCCAGCAGGACACACTCTAAACGTAAGTTAAAATTTGGCAACAAAAAATATATTCCAATGTTTTTTTTTGTATTCTTAGAAAACCAACCCATTTGGGAGCTCCAGTCGGACTACTACATGCACAACACTTACAAGCCCCAAAGCCCACACAACGAGACAACACTCTTGACCGACTGGGTTCGTCCCAAAGTCCGTGCTTGTCTGCCCTGGCCCTGTTCGGATAAAAACAAAATAGTCAAAGAGCTCTTCCGGGTGCACTCAAAAGACCTAGAAATGATAGATTCCTACTCCAACTATCATATGTCCTTCAAACTGACCGACTTTGGAGAGCACATTGCTTTCGAAATAAGCCAAATGTCCATTCGTTACTTGCCAACATTCCGCATAAATTTTAGCCCTTTCCAAAGACACGAAGAACGTGCCAGTCGCCAGAACCCCTCTCTAACTGGCCAAAGCTCATCCACCAGCAACGATTCGAGTTCATCCTCAGACGAGGGTAATTCCAGTTCTGACGAAGAATCATTTGCTGGAGGTGAAAATGTCTCAAATCAAATCGAAGATGAAGAACAGGGTCCACTGACTCTTGAATCTCTGCTCCCATCAATGGAAATTGTTTATGGTTGTACAATTGCGAATCCAAACAAAGCCAGTACAGCTCTTTACAAGAAATACGTTCAAATAGGAAAACTATCATCACCACAACTCTACCCGTCGGTTTCGAGTCGAGAACAAGATGCGGGCAAAATGATGCGATGCATTGATTTGCAACCGTTGAGTGATTATGGAACGGATTCGTATGAAAGCGTCAAACCACCAACTGTCGATGAGAAAAGTATGAAAATATACGAAGAGTATTGTAGGATCCCGAGAAAATTTAACGCAGTTCCAAAGTTTGAAGATTGTTCTGCGCTTTATACATATATTAAAATGATGTAGTTTGTTTTTTTTTTTTTTATACGGAAGATAATTTAAGTAATGTATTTATTCACAGTATATCTATTTATAAACTGGATTGAATCCAAAGCAAATTAAAGAAAATTTAACCAAACGCGAGGAATAGAAGTGATTTTACTTTTAAATAAAACACAAATCGACGGAAAATAATAGGAGTACGTTTTACTTTCTACTAACCCCTCCAATTAGGAGATATTTTAAAGCCTTTTGATTTAAGAACAAGGCTTAGAATAAAACAAATAACTCCCTTTTCTTCAACTCCAACATCTTAGTAATACTTATCTATCTTATAGGGCCATCCGCGGCCAATCTAATATAATTCGACTTCAATCTGAAGTCTTAAACTCAGTCTTCAAAATCCATCCTTCTAAATTTATCACCTCGAGAGTTATTTAGTTTTTAATTTATCTGATAGCATGAATTAAACTTTGTATGGGAAAAATTTGTGCTGTATAAGTAATGTTTAGATCGGATATGGTCCCGGAATGTCCGATGTTAAGAAAATGGTTCAGAGCTACACGTTAACTTTCGCCCACTGCGCCTGCGATCTTCTTAAAGAGCTTTTACTCTCCTACGTTGCATTAAGTAGTATACTAATTTTTTTCCGTGTTCTTTTTGTGGACAATCTTTGGAAGCCATGGATTCTAATTAGTTCTCTTGATTTACAACACATCTTACAAGAAAAAGTAGTCCATAGGCCCTTATCATCATCCAGCCCAATTTGGAAATATTGGAAGAAAATCAAGACTTGAGAAATAACTCAGTTAATTTGACCGTTCTCATAAAAGGAATTACTAAAACAACATACAATTTTCTGTTTTTATAAAAAATAATATATTTCTTTTTATTGAAGCAAATATGTATACATATAATATTATATTTTGTGTGTAAACTAGAAACAAAAATTTAGTTATTGTGATTTCGGTGTTTCTTTATTAATTTTAAATTAATAAAAAAAATATCCAAAGAAAAAGAAACATACGAAAACAGATAGAGAGAGGGAGAGAGAGAGGGAGAGAGAGAGGAGAGAGTGAGACTACCAAAAAAAGAGAGAAAGTTTTGAAAAATAAGGGAGAACGAAAAATTTTTCAAATTGTTAAGAGAAGAAACCGAATTTAATAAAAAAAAAAGTTTAAGATAAAGAGCACTCGGCGAAGAGTTAAGATCACGCCCACAAAGAAATGCACTCGAGTTGATTAGTATTTGTAGTTATTATAAGAGTTTTTTTAGTGATTTTTGTTTTTCTGTTTGATTTTCATTTTTAAATAACTTATAACAAATAATACAGCTACATCAATATTCATGTTTTTTTTTTTTTCGTAAATTGTTATTTTTAAACTTTTCCGAGAGAAAAGCTTAAACAAAAAAGAAATTATATTATTATTAATATTTATTTATTAACATCTAAAATAAGAACTGGAAAAAGAAGAAGAGAAAAAATTTAATCGACAACGAAATGTGTAGTTGTTAAGAAGTTACATATAATTTTTTAATTTCTTTTTTGTTTTGTAAAAGATTGCTCGACATTTAACTACATTGATAATAAGTATATTTTTTTTTGTTTTTCCTTTCTTCCTTCTAAATTGTTTATATATATATTTCTTATGTTTTTTTTATAAACTAACTTTTAAACTGCATTTTTTTTTATTTTTTTTATTTTTTAATTGTTTTGCTGCCGTCTGCTTCATCGAGCTGAATTTACTTCCTGCTTTGAATTATGTTTTGTGATTTGTGCTATTTTATTTTATTTTATTTTTTTGTTGTTGTTATTGTTGAAAACGCAGAGAGACATTCAGAGAGATTGTTGTTGAACGTAAGTTTTTCTGTTTTCTTAAAAGCTTATTGGTAGAATTAAAAATTTAAGACCAAATTTCACTGTTATAAAGTAATTGTTTTGATTTTTATGTTGTTTTTTGTTTTGTAATTTTCCTAAATCGAGAGGATGTAGAAAACAAACCTGCCCGATGCCACCGCAATTAACTTAAGGCTGATTATAAAAAAAGAAGATTAAAGACGATAAGAAACTTTCATAAATAATAAAAATTAATATAAAAAACATTTAACTTGCGACCGGGCTTTATATCTGCGGAGGTAACTCAGCTGGAATCACATTGCTGCTGCCAGAAAGGACATTCCTTCGCTTTTTAATTGGCGGGCCGTTGTCGAGCGCTGTCGCTGTTGCCGGTGCAAAAATTGTGTCATTTGGAGCTTCACGTTTCACCGATGAAGGAGATGGGCTGACACTCGATCTGGCGGTTGGTTGTTTAACAGGTGTTTCCGGTGGGGGCAGATCTTCGGGTGACGTCATAAGTGGCGACAATTGATCCTCATCCTCGAAGTCTTCATCTGCTTCGTCGGAGTCTTCTGAATCTGAGCTCAAGTTGACTTGTGCACCGGGAAATATATACGAACAGGTAGATTCGTGACAGTAGAAGGTTCCATCGATCAAGCGTTCGGCGGCAGTTTGACGTTTCGAACGCTTATTCCTAGTCCAATTAGAATTCCTTCGATTACTGGTCGAGGGACTGCACTCTATTGAAGTTATCATGCTGTTTTGTTCCTTCGAGGCCCCACAACCGGCTCCGCGTCCGACTTCACTTGCAGCGATACCAGCTCCCATGCCCGCTATACCACACGACACCGAATTTGACGAATCACAAATGCCACTGTCCTTTGAGGAGTCAATTGACAAATGCCGATAGTTGTAATTTACTGGCTTCTTTTGAAGCCTTCCATCGAAACTGAAACTCTCGCTCTCCTCATCTTCAATGCCCGGCTCATAGCCTTCTTCTTCGCGGTTATCTAGATCAAGCATTCCATGTTTGATCTTTGTTATAGCGGCGACATCTTCCTGTTCTTTGAACAACGGTATGTCACAGAAATTAGCCCGAGTTGGCATGCTGCACGAAGGCATTTCCTCAGGCCTGCCCATCGGTTGCAGCATCGATGAAGTTGAGCTCTCAAAACCCGAATCCGAGTAGCCAGTCGAACGCAGGGCCGTATCAGTAGATGTGGAAGATTTTACTGATTGTGTGTCGGTATCTAGACTGCCTATTACAACAGCTTCATCTTCGACGACCGAATGTGGTGCAAGGTGTTTTGTTTCGGACAATATGGTTTGATCGAAACATATATCGGTCCAATCTTCGGCGAGTTTGTGACACAATTGATTGATTATGACGTCCGAGTCCCCAAGTAGTTCGACATCAAATTCCAAATGACGCAATTGCTCGCGGTTAATAAGAATTTGTGGGACACTTGCTGGAATCGAACTGGGGATGAGTGCAACTGGTCGCACTTTTAGGGAAGAACCCATGACAATGAGAAGATCACACTTGTCCTTATCACTGGCCATAACTGTGTGGAATTCTTCAGGAAGACCTATAGTAGAGGGGGGAAATGTAAAACATAAGGTTTGTGGTTGATTTTGATTTTTTTTTTTTAATTTAGCTGGAAGACAGCGTGATTTTTTAATTATTTGTTTGTGTCCTGATAAATGGTGTGAGTATTTATGTACATAGAAAAAGAAGTCAATAGTTTGGTAAATATTGTAAAACAGGATTTTAACATTGTGTTACCAAATTAATCAGATTGAATACTTCAATTATAAACAAAATTATTTAATACAACAGAAGAAAGTCTTTGTTGTTTGTATAATAAATTAATAATAATATTTAATGAAACTAAACCTTAACCAAAATCATAGACAGCTTGTCAAATTCGCAACAAAACAACTATCCTTTTGCCCTTCTCTGAAAGTGCGCGGTATTTCACGAAGACAACTTTTTGACTGCATAACCTCATAATGAAAAGTATATTGATCAACAAAATGTTTGTTTACTCAAGGTCATTGAACTTGAACGAATATTTGTCGAGTTCATACATTTTCTATTTTTGTAGAAATGTAATACCTACCATTTTGGCCCTAGACTATTCTATTTTGTAATGCTTGCGAGACACGACTAAGCTCGTCCACAATAATAAATATGATAAATATTTTTGAATACCTACCTACCAACTTCCATTCTCCGTATGCTTTGCTGTTATAATTCAAATAGAAAAAAATGAATCTATAAATCAAAAACTCACCTTCGCCAAAGAAAACAATGTCTGGTTTCATGATTCCATTCTCCACGATTGTCTTCAAATCACCCTCGGCCACACTGTCCGATGCATCAGAACTGTGCATAACATTTGGCTGACACTTCGGACAGACGGGAATTCTTTGGGCGAATATATCCTCGCGGATAGCATCGGCTGTGGTCTTGAACTTGCATTTAGTGCAACTTGCAGTGGAGAAAGATCCGTGACACTCGATCACGTTATTTATCCCCGCTACACGTTCTAAGGTGTCAATGTTTTGCGTGTAATTGCGCAGAAGTTTTTGCTTAGACTCGAGCAACTTGATAAAACGATGACAAGGTGACGGCGTAAACTGGCCGGGATAGATCTCCCGGGCGAACTTATAAAACGGCCGTGGGTCTCTGGAAAAGTAGTTTATGTCGAACATTGCCTGCGGGTCGGGTAGGTCTGGAAAGTCTTTGGCCAAACGACTGTATATTCCATCGCTGGAACGAAAGTCTGGGATTCCGCAGGAGACTGAGACTCCTGCTCCTGTAAGAACGATTATGTTCTTGGATGCTTTCACCAACTCGATAACATCGTCGAATGTGTTCACGGTGCGCAATTTGCGACGTCTCGGGGGTTCAGACAACATACTGGCTAAAATACGCCACAAAGTCATATCGTTCAGCCCGGGGGCAATTTGTGAGGCCGCAGCACCATTGGGCAAAATTTGCGAGAGCAAATCTCTAGGATTTGCACCCGAGTGGATCTGTTTTTGAACCCAATTGATAGGTTTTGTTGCTGCAACTGGCTTCCATTCGCGCCCAGACACCTCGGAAAGTCCACTCAAATCGGAGAAGTCCGAGTCATCGGATGAGTTATTATCGCTTTCGTCTGTTTCATAATTAGCATCGTCTTCGTCGTCGTCCTCGTCTTCTTCGGCAGCAGCGATAGAAGGTTCAGCTTTGTTGTCCATTTGCCTCTCGGCAGGTACAACTGCCGATGAAAAAACATTGCGAGCCAACATTTGTTGATTTGTTGTGTCTGGTTTTAGTTTTGGTTCTAAATCTGCTTCAGCCCCTGCTTCTGCTGATACTGGTCCAATAAAGATTGCTTCCTTTTCTTGTCCGTTTGCGTTTGCATTTGCATCAAAATTTCCACCATCAACGACAACGAGTGTTGTGTGTTGTGTGGGAATGGAAACATTTTCAGCGTCGTTCTTTTCAGCGGGAGAATAATTGTTTTGGTTGTTGAGTGTACTGTGAATTATAGGTTCGCTTGCAGACGTGCTGTTGAATTGTGGTGTTATTAAATTTAAGTGGATATTATTTTCCATTTTGTTGGTATTTTTATTTTGATTTGAATTAGTTAAATTGCTGAAATTTGGATTTTAATTTTAATATTTTGACTTTTTTCTGCATTACTTGACACACACTAAACTACAAATGACGTGATGGCTGACATTCACAAAAATGGCCGACAAATCTGTTCGCTCTGCAAATGGAAAGCTGTCAATTATGTAAGGTGTTGCCAGTCGAAAGAAATGTGATGGATTTTCTTTTTGAAATGAAAGTGATCTTATTTTTTTATTTGAAATTATTTTTTTGGCAGAAAATTATTATTCTAGCATTTAATTGACGTGAAGGAAATGTTTCATTACTATAATTTTGTAGGTGGTCACCAAAACAAAATACATGTTTAAATTAAAATTAATTAAGATTTCGTTATATACTCCTTGAAATTTTATTAAGTTTACTTATAAAAATAGATCCCAGACCAATTCGAAAATTTTCTGTTGTGCTATCTGTTATTTGCGTAGAAATCGGTCAAATAAAATATAAAATTTACGGAACGAAAATAACGAGCCTTTCACCGGTCAATTTAGTAACATAATGCGATGTGGTATCCTAAATTGGCCCATTGAAAAAAGTCTTACGTTGGCTTAAGACATTTGTTTTTTTTTTTAAATGACTACACGTATCCCAATAATCAAAATTAATATGTATGTAAAATTGTCACTGCATTTGCATAGGAATCGTTAGTGAATTTTATTCCGAAATTTGGATCCAATGCCTGTTTTATTATTAGTGCAAAAAATATAAATTTATTAATAAATTAAAGGAAACCTTTAAGAGGGGAGGAACTGTATTATTATCATTATCTGTCTCTTCATAAATGAACAGGGATTGTACAGATGGTGCGCAAATGCGTGTTGTACCAAGACAATAAAAATAAATATTTGGGACAGGAAATAAAATATACGGCACATTATGCCTGAGTTAATTATTTGCATAATTCTGCTTTTTGTTACTCTTTGTGAAATTATAGGATTTCTCTGAGATTATATGAATAAGGAACAATTTATTTAAAAAAAGGTAAGATACACATATTTTATGTGAAATTATTTTGAAATACATTTTCGTTTTAGAGAACAACAGTTTTTAATTCAATTGAAAAAGTGCATATTCAACCTTAAGCACTCTACGCAAGTACACAATCCACAATCTTCATCTAATAACACTACCCGTCAAAACACGACACTGCAAATTTTGACAGAGATTCGCTTTCTGGCTTTCAAGCGCGAAGGTTGTGATTAAATCTCTGCTAAAAAGTGGAAAAAAAAATTATAATAAATTTTAATTTCAATTTAATATAAGAGTGATACACTCCCAACTAACATTGAACTGAAAGAATAGTCAATATAAATATACTATCCAAAGTGTACTAAGTGCTCCTTGTGAATAAATATAAAATAAAATCACTTCGTGTTCCAACATGTTGGAACAAAATGGGAGGCAATCTCTGCCTCCCGAAGTAAAAAAAACTTTACCCAGTGAGGGAAAACTCCCAGTAAAAATTCTGCAACCATCTAGTCTTCTGCACTCCGAAGATTATGATAAGATTTATAAAGCAGTGAATAGTTTTCATCCATCACAAGATGAAATCCAGCTAACGGGACATTCAAATAATAAGCCAGACCTGGCGCCAAAACACAACTCCATCAATCATCCTACAACAGATGCAGCAGAAGCATCCAACACAACTGCAAGCACTAGCGGTCTCGCTCTAACTCTAGACGAGGAAATGATGCCAAATACAGAAAATCGAGGAATTGAAACACTCAAAAAACTACTAATCAATGACGTGGCCCTGTTCACAAAGGTGCAAAACAGGAAAAGACAACGATCTTCGACAGCTGACGAACCACAATGCAAATCGAACAAAAATGCGCCTAACAGCATCAACAATGAAGGCATCAACCGGAACAACAGGTTTGAGCTCCTAGACCCAGACCTAAACTCAGTAGATTTAGAAAATAACAATGTAAACAATGATACTAACATTAGCATAAGTAAAACAAAAACAGATTGGTGTCCTCCAATTTTTGTAAAGGGCATCCAATCCTCGACTATTTTAAATTATATGAGGGAAAAGTTCCCAGAAAAAATTAACTTGATTAGATTTCAAAACAGGGGCTTTGGAAGATTGAAGCTAACAGTCGGAGATGTAGATCTCCACAATTATTTCTTGGATATATTTAGATCCACCGAAGTGGAGGCATTCTCATTTAGACCGAAAGCTTTAAAAAAGGAAACAATCCTGCTTAAGGGATTGTCCGGTGGCATAAGCTGTAGGGAGGTAGGTCACGAGATTTTAAGAATTGACCCCACGATAGACATCTTTGAGGTCAAAGAGTTTTCAACACCCTGGTCAAAAAAAAATAATTACAAACTAGATACATATATTTGCGTCCTAAACAATAAAGAAAGTCTGCGTAAATTAAAAAATGTCAAGTTTATCTTGCAACACAAAATTAGGTGGGAAAAACATGAGAGAAAAGGGCCTCTCCAATGCTTCAGGTGTCAGCGCTTCGGACACTCAAGTTCATACTGCGCCTACAAAAATAGATGCGTTAAGTGCAAAGAGGAGCATGATATCGGCAACTGTCAAATAACGCCTGACCACGGTCGTGAAAAATTAGCCTGTGTTAATTGCGGTGAAACTGGCCACCCGGCGAACTTCTCCGGATGCCAGAAACGCCCAGCCTACATAACAAAGTCATTCGAAACCCATCGGGTCCCAATTCAAAGGGGTACTCTCCCGGACAAATCTTGGGCTGACGTTGCACGTGGCCCAACAATAACTCGAACTCATCAAGAGTTAGCCAAAAAACACCCCTTGGAGGGTACATATACTATGTCGCATGCACCAAGTGCAAATAATGTGTTCGCAGAATTCTTAAATGAATCAATCAAACTTTTTGGTATACCAATTACCGAATTAATCTCCAAAGTTAAACACTTCTGGCCAAATTATTTAAATTTAAACAAAAATGAAAAGCCGATGGCTTTCTTAGGCTTTGTCGCCACACTTTCGCCGTAATTATGCACATCATCACGCTTAACATTAACTCACTGATAGGACATGACAAAGTGGTGGAACTAAACTCTCTAGTTTCAGACCTCCATCCACATTGTCTTTTATTACAAGAAACGCACTTGAGCGCAAGATTCAACAGACCGATCAATAATTACTCATTCATTAGAAACGACCAAGGTCAGGGCACAGGAATACTAGTCAGTGACAGTTTTCAATTTTCCGACATAACAATAAACTGCAATCTCTTCTCAGCTACAGCTATCTCCATCCCCTTCCTAAACAGGGCAAACGTACGGAAAAAACTTATTTTAGTATCTCTATATTTACCGGGAACCCTAGGAACATCTGTCAGCCAAGCCCTAGACTTATTACTTCATCAGCTTAACTTCCCAGAGTTCGTTATAATAGGCGGCGACTTTAACGCCAGACATCCATTTTGGGGAGATAAAAAAACAAACGCTAACGGAAGCAATCTTTTCAATTGGTTTACAGGAAGCCACTTTTTGGACTTCAACATTCTTGCCACCGACACCCCGACCTTCCCAAGGTCCTCCTCTTTTATCGATTTTTTCATAGTCTCATCAAATCTCATCAATGCTCCGAATCACCCTCGAAATTTCGCATGTGTCACACTTGACCTTATTTCAGACCACCATCCAGTTTTCCTCACACTTGACTTAAACGATATAACATTTACTCCAAATATCCCAATTCTTAGTAACTCCTTTAAAGACACTAACTGGAACACACTTAACCTAGAATTATCACATAAATTATCCAATCTTAACATACCATTCGAAAGAAATTTAACAAACCATGAAATAGATCAATACATACATTCATTAAACTCTTCGATTATCAGTAGCGTCAATTCCAATACAACTAAACATCCGCCAAAACAATACAAAATTCAAATCTCTCAACCCACACTACAGCTATTCAAAACCAGAAAAGTGTGGAAATCACAACTTAAGCGAATATTTCACAGAGCAGGCAACAGAACAAACAACGAGTATAAATCCCTTTCTTCAAGAATTTCATGTCTCTCCGTAATAATAAGAGAAGCTGTCAAAATAGATCTGAATAATAATTTCAAGAATAAACTAAGACAAATGAAACCCTCTAGTAACATATTTAAAGAAATAAACCAACTGACCGGAAGGAAAAACAAAAAAACCTTAAACCCATACGATCCCATTACACACGGAAATAGACTTTTACATACAAACGAAGAAAAACTAGATCTCCTAGTAGACTTCTATTCAAACCTCTACTCACCCAGATCCCCGTCAGATCCATTTGCTAAAATTAATGTAGATACAACTACAAGTGCATTCTTCGCATGGAACATTGAAAGTAACATACTTCAATTCTCAAGTTCGTGTACCTCACTAAATCCGCAAAGAGAAGAATTTACTTCAACCGCAAGCATTATAAATATCATCCACTCCTTAAATAATAAAAAGTCGACAGGTCCGGATGAAATCTCCAATTTCATTATCAGAAAAATTAAGTCTACAATTTCTCCCATCCTCACAATAATAGTTAACAATTGCATAAACAATAGTCATTTTCCAGCCTTATGGAAAGAAGCTAAACTAATCCTATTAAAAAAAAAAACTACATCCAATACAATAGATAATTTAAGACCAATTTCACTCCTATCAAATCTAGGAAAAATATTAGAAAGAGTTATCCTTGAAAAAATTTCAGAATTCGCTTCAGACAATAATGTCATACCAAATCACCAATTTGGGTTCCGAAAAGGCCACTCGACTGAACACGCCGTTCTCCACATAGAAAATGAAATTCTAAAAAATCTGAGACACAAAGAATGTACTGTAGCCTGCTCACTAGATCTCAAAAAAGCCTTTGATGCCGTTTGGCATCAAGGCCTAATTTACAAGCTCATTTCCCTCCAATTTCCCACTAACTTCATTAAAATCATCGACAGCTTTTTAAAAAATCGAACGCTGAAAATCCTCTTTAACTCCTCACTTTCAAGAGCTATAAAGGTTGAATCTGGAGTACCGCAAGGCTCGGTCTTAGGACCTTTTCTATTCAACGCTTTCATGCACGATTTCCCAGAGTCGTTAAACGACTCCCTAACTATACAATATGCTGACGACACCCTACTCCTAGCGAATCATGAAAGACCATTTGAAGCATTATCAAAAATGAATGAGCACCTCCAAGCAGCCCTCAAATTCCTTGCCGACTGGGCAATAGAAGTCAACCTTGACAAATGCGAAATCATATGCTTCAGAAATGCATCACCTAAGGGCCATTATATGGCACCAAGAGATAGTAAGCAACTCACATTTACGATAGAACGAGTACCCATCCCAATAAAAAAAGACATTAAATATTTAGGCATTACACTCAATGAGAAACTTAAAGCAAACAAACACGCGAGAGAATCCCTGCGCAAGGGAAAAATAGCAGCAGCCCTCCTCAAACGCCTTCTAAACGCTCGTGACCTGCAAAGAAACTCAAAATTACTTATGTACAAAACATTAATTAGACCAGTGATAGGCTATGCATTTCCTGCTTGGTATCAAATCTCACCAACGGTCGCAAAAGACCTACAAAAATTTGAACGAGTCATACTCAGGAAATGCATATCCAAATCAAGAAGACCCTCAGGTAAATGGCATTACAACACAACAATCTACAACGATTCAAAAATAACCCCCCTTATCCCATACTTACTCAAACAAGCATCAAATAGACTTTCAAAACTAGAATATCATGATAATCCCATTATGAACCATCTATATCACAACAACATAAACTATTCAGTACAAGAAAGGTACTACCATTCTCCAGTCAGCATTCTGAACCCAAATTCAAGGGAACAGTTTGAAATTAACACCGACGACGACGTCAATTCCTTACTTCCTCCTTTCTACTTAAAGGCCAACTCCAATAATCTGAGAGGATAATCCACCCAAAGCCCCTGTTTTGCCCAGAATCAACCTTATTCAAAAAACTAACAAAACAAACATACAAAAGAAAAACAAAAACGCAAAAAAAAAAAAAATGTAACAACTGACAAAATGTAAAAAATATCCATAATCAAAAAAAAAAACAAAAAACAAAAATGTATTATTAAAATCACTACATATATATTATATTTATAATCGTCTAAGACTGAACTAAAACAAGAACCATTGTATAACTTTTTTTTTAATAAAAAAGATACTATCCTAAGATATTACTTTAAACCATCTTAAAGATGAACCAACTTGACAGCACTGCGTGCTAAAAATAAAATATAAAAGACAATCTTTCTTTTTCAGTTTTCTCTTTTTCTCCTTCTATCATTTTTCTCACTCAATTGTTATCTTAGTTTGTAAGTCCACGCTATAATAAGTTCTTGTGTCACTATTGAGCAAACACAATTCAATAACCAATCTTAAACCAAGCAATATTTAATAAAACTGTAAAATTTAATTCTGTATTCAATACAATACTCATGTCAGACCAATTCTAAGTCGGCATAGATAGAAATAAGATAATCTTATGTAAAACATAAAACCACTGTAAAGACAAAACAAAAAGCCTCAATAAAATAATTCATTCATTCATTCATTCATTCAAATTTTGACAGATTGCTCAGAGTTCCATAAATTTTCTTGGTTTATCCTCCAGTGTTCCGCAGAGAATTTACCAGACATTCGCTAATTGACCAAAGACTCTCATATTTATATCTTTAACATTAAACAAATAAACCTTAAAATAACCAGCGAGTATATTTTGGTCTATTTGTTAGCAAATTCGATTTAAATAGTGCGCTAATTTGTGATGGAAGAAGAGGATGTCTCACTCTATGATTTGCTTGATGTTAGCAAAAGTGCAACAGATGCTGAAATAAAAAAGGTAAATTGTTAATTTGATAATTTATCTAATCTGGTTATTTAAAAATCAATTGTATTTGTTTACGTAACAAAAGAACAATAAAAGGAAAAAATTCATTGTTTTGCGTGAATGGAAAAAAATTGGAAAAAGTCAAATGAAAAAATGGCGAACTCCAAATGAGTTCCACATTACACTCGAGTTGAAAAGTTTTGTAACACTTTTGTTTTGTTTGTTAAAAAATAGAATTACAGAAAATTGGCAAAAGAATTCCACCCTGACAAGAATCCTGAGGCTGGTGATAAGTTTAAGGAAATTTCGTTTGCGTATGAAGTCCTATCGGATCCCGAGAAGCGCCAAATCTACGACAGATATGGCATTAAGGGATTGCAGGAGGGCACTGGTAGTAGTGGCATGGACACCGAGAGTCTCTTTGCCAGGTTCTTCTCGTTTGGCAGCACCAATGATCTGAAGATAGCATTGCCCGTCACCTTAGAGGAGCTGTACAATGGCAATCCGTCGAAGACTGTTGAATTCACCCGCATGGAAGTTTGTGTTGACTGTTCGGGTACTGGGGGTGACACAAGTAAAGAAAAACCCTGCTCTGATTGTGGTGGTCTCGGCTACCGCACCACAATGGGCATCATAGTATCAGGGGTAGGCTTTTCTCATTATAATTTGCTACTAGGAACGAAAAAGCAATATACATGAAATTTTTTAATTCCAGCGCTGTGATGTATGCCATGGACGTGGCAAGTTTTTTCAAGAGGAATTCCAATGCAAAGGCTGTTCGGGCAAGGGTCTAGTCGAAAAGGAGGCGACAGTCGAAGTGACCATCGAAAAGGGCATGCAACACGCCGAGAAGATCCCCTTCCGATCTGAAGGTCATCAGAGTTTGAATGGCGATCGAGGGCATCTCATTGTCATTTTGCAACAGGAACAACATGAAATATTCCAGAGGCGGCACAACGACTTGCTAATGGCCAATGTGCAGATCTCTCTAGCTCAGGCACTTTGCGGCCTGGAGTATTCATTTACCCACATGGATGGGCGGGAGTTGGTATTCCGCACTGAGCCAGGCCAAGTCATAAAACCGAGTGCCATGAAGGTTATCAGGGATGAAGGCATGCCTAAAAAGAAAAATCCATTCGAACGGGGAGATCTTATGATATCGTTCTTAGTGGAAATGCCACCGGACTACTTTGCCGACGAGGAGGTAATGAAAAAACTGGAGGAACTCCTCCCACCGCGGATACCATTTGTAATGCCCGAAGGTGATGATGTCCAGGAGGTGTTCCTCGAGGAGATTCAATCCAGCGATGAGAACGATGCAACCGATGATGAAGCGGCAGCGGCGCAGTGCGCCTTCTCGTAAATCAGCTTATTTCTTTCGTATCTGTGGTATTTAACAAAAACGAATTCGTCGTCATTATTCAAATATTTAAAACACACAATCTCAACACTCATAACTATTCATTCAAAGTCGTATTGCGTTTCTTCTATTAATTTAATTCACATACACATAATTTTAAATATGTATTTCGTTTTCTTATTACTTAACATCATTTTAATTTAAAATTAAAAGCATACATAAGTTACTATGTATGCAGTTGCATAGCATAAGTAGGATTTAAAATCAGGATTTTGTTGTTGTAAATAACAAAAAATTGAAAAAATTCATAATGTTCCTTTTTCACTGAACTACTTTTTTCTTATTTTTCTTTATTTTTTTTTATTTTCGGTCATCACAATTGTTTATTTGTTAAAAAATAATTTAAATAAAATAGTTTACTCAAGAATAATAAAAGAAAACATCTTAACATATTAATTAAAATTGACTTGATTATTTGGAATTATGGTTTTAAAACCGTTTTTGCTTGCATTGTGCTAAGAGTCATTTAAACTTGTATATCAGAGGTAAATACAAGCTGCATGAAAGTCATAATTAATAAAAGTCTATAAAGAGATGCTTCGCTAAATTTTTAAATCATCGGTTTTTTAACTTTAGGAGTATCTTGATCGAATTTCAGTAATCATTTTCGAAACTAGCTAGAGTAAGAATCGATAGTATGTAAATCATGAATGGATAATTTGGAAATCGAAATTTAAACTTTCTCAACTGACCCTGAAGAATCACAAATCTCTTATTATAGTCGTACTATTATCCTCTGTTTTTAAAGCTTACTTATTTAAATGTATGTACATATCATTGTATAGCAGATCGCTTTTTAAGCTTTTAAAATTTCAAAGTAAATTGTCTTGAAAAAGAACTGATTAGAGAATTCCATAGCCCAGTTATAATGCGCCATGAGAGTCTCAATGTACGTTATTTGAACTGCAACAACTACTGATAAGGTATATTTATTTTATTTTATTTTATTTGTATCGACCCATTTTATGGGTCAAATACTACACCACCACTACAACAACAACAAAATGCACCATCATCATAATATATATCGATTGATATGATGTTCTTGTTCATATGTACAATACGAGTACTATTGAAACCGTGTTTTGTTCTCTTTCTCTATCTTTTGTGTAACTTAATAGAAAATTGATTAGAAAAAACAAAAATGCAATTGGAAGCCTCAATTCATTGCAGAAATATGTTGCTGTCCGCTGCTGGCTGGTGTTTTTTTTATATGGAATAACCTCGCACTTTGTGAATTTTATATAGCCAAAGTTGGGCGGACGATCTCGATCTCGATCTCAATAATAATAATTGCTATTGATTGATCATTCGGACTGTGTGATCTTGAATAAATCCATAGTTACTGCGAGTTCCCATTATATGTATGTATGTAGGTTTGTAAATATATCATAGCGTGTGTGGTGCTCGCATTTGATAGATCTCATACTAATGCAAAAAGTATGCAGTTGGACACAATGGAAAGTATTTAGTCTTTTTTTACGCGTTTGTATTTCTGTTATAAAAATTCAAACAAAAATTTTAAATAGTCATTAAGTCGTAGATGATTGTAGCTATTTTAGAAAAGACTTAGTTAATAGATTCTTTGTTTTACTAATTAAGAGAGATTAGGATAGTTTCCTGGTGTATCAAAATGAACTATGGTCAATGTCAGTAACAAGATTGAATGCATTACAGAATCAACGTAATGATTTAGAAATTTCTTTCAGAATTTTACTGGCCTTAACCCGGCGGCGGCGACCGTTAAGTAAATTTTGAATTAACCACTAAAATTTCAAATTATTTAGAAATTTTTGTAGCTGATTTCTGTAAGACGTAAATTTCGTAAATAGTAAAGATCAACAATTTGCAAATAACGTCAAAGATTTCAGTTTTCAATTAATTGCTGAGAATATTTTGTTCAGTGTTTTATTTAGAAAAAAATAAATACCTTGGCAATCATTTATGTATTTTGATTGTCTTGAAAATTTGACATCTAACTTAAACACGTTTATGAACAAATTTAGTTTGATAGTTGACAGACAATCTATGTTCATGCAAAACACAGTTAAAAAACTAAATTTAAAAACGTTACACTTACGCAACAGAGCACCATTCCCTACGGAGTCTGGGAGTTCATATTTACTAGGTAAAAGTTGTCCAATTAAAACTTGAAACACATTGATAAATGTCAAAACATTCGGGACGGTATTCAAATCGGACTTAGGTATTTAAAGTGAATTCATCTGACGTTGATTGGCTTAAGAACATATTCATTATGATAAACTTCGATTACGAGGATCATTTAAAAAAAATTCAAATTCACAGATCAATTTAAAGTCATTGATATTGTCAATGTCATTCAAAAAATGTCACTTCATCCGTAAAAAATAACTGTAGGTATTGTGTGAATTTTGTGACAGTAGTGTCGCTTTTTGTTAATAAAAATAAACGTGAAGTTACAGTCAATGAAGATCGCAACGTTATAGACATGAAGGTGAAATATGAAGGCATCTGAAAGTGAGCAAACTATGAAAGAAATTAAACTGGAACTTTTGAACATAAAGCAGTTAGCCCAAGCATGTCCCTCTGAAACTTTGCTACCTCAAACCAGATGCACTCTCAAATCACGGCTTTTTATTTTACGGTTTACTTTTGGAATTTAGACTTAAGATTGAGACCACTAATTTCTCATTAATTTTATTTTACTTCCTCTTTTTGTGTTTCGTTTGTCATTAAAAGTATTTTCTTTCTTATGCATTATCTTCAAACTGTTGATACGTTGTTGCACAACAGAACAGAATAAAATAATTATTGATTGTTGTTTTCCACGGAATTTCACGCTATTCACAGTGAAAAACTATAAAACATCCCAAACAAAAACTAAAACAGAAACACCCATATCACCATCACGCCAGCCAGTTGCTTGGTTCTAGTGCAGTTGGCTCGCCAGTCAATTGAGACAAATTGCGCTGAAGATAAGAACCAACGTGTGTTCTCTAGAATATGACCCAGAAGCTGTGTAACTTCGGGGCAATTCTGTATATAGACATGGGCGGGGACGCGACACGGTGGAAGGAAACGAGTGTTACATACCTAAATCCTCCAATACGAGTACACAAGTGTAGGACGATCGCCATCGCCCGCCATAGCCATCGTTACCGTGTGGCAATATCATCATCATCATCAGCTCCATCGTGCGATTTTTATTAATTTAGCTTACAGTCAGCCTTCTATGCACTTACCCCAATGCCTTCGTCCCTGTCCTGTCCGCCCCCCCCCCCCATTTTACAGCACCCGCCTCCCAACAGCGGATAGAATGACCATGTTTACAGAGATCCACACATGGAACAACAACAGCAACAAAAAATATCTTAGAAACTAGGTTACTAGATTCTTGAAAGCACTAAAGCAATTTTAAATTTAGTTGGCGGTTCTCGCTGCTTTTTTGTTGATCTTTGTTGCACGCACGATCGTTTGATGCACGATTAGTCTTGGAGAGGATGGGCGATAGGATGATGCTGGTAACGGAGGAGGTGGTTGGCGGTGCGGTGGTGTGGTGATTGAGGGGCGTTCTGTGTATAGAGCGAACCGAAGGAAAACACATATCGCATCCATTAGAGCGTTTTTTGAAGAACGCAATAGCTCACACTATAAAGTAAGTTGACGTTGCTGATTGTGAAGATCAACGAGTCATGTCCGTGGAGAGGGCGATTTGCTTTTGCTTTTGCTTGCCGTGCGTCGTAGTCGATCTTAGTCGATTCTATTCTATGTATAATCATCATGGACGCAACATGTTTGTGTAAATTTACTGCATGGAATTAGATCATGTTAAAGATTCTATTATCTCTACGTTGCCGTTGGTTGGCTGTGTAGCTCGCTGCTCTGGAAGATGTGTGTGATGGTGGCAGTTGCTGGTGTGGTGCGCGTCTTTTCTTTTCAGTTGCGATTTTAATACGTAATTTTATTTCGTCTGCAATTTATAGAACACTACTTAAAAATGTAACTTAGTTTATTTCGATGAGATGTGTGCCCTAGGTCCAGATGGTAAATTTATTTATACCTTCCTATAATTTTTCAGAGTGTAAACGATGTGCTAGAGAAACCGGAAGAGGAAATGATTCGATTAATGCATCATCTTAAAAAAAAACTTCAAATGGAATTTATGTAAAAAATGAGTAAATTTCAATGCAATGAAATTTAATATTCCAATCAACTGAAAAAAACAAAGTAATCTTGTGATATTCTGACACAAGTACTTTTAATTTGATAGTCTTCCCTTAACTGGAAAGACATTTTTTGACAGCTGACCAATCAGAGATTATAACTAACCTTGAAGTCAATTATGTCATCTGAACTTACCCTTTACATTCTATAGTAAATCCAAATTTCAGTTTCTTTTGTTGACCATCAAACCTATCAATTCTTGGAATAGAATAGAAAATCAAGAGCAATAAAATTAGAACCCAAGTAACCATCAAAAGATACAGACATTTCCTCAAAGTCTTTGGTTGACATTTATAAACGAAAGTCAAAAGTCATGTCAAAACTTATACAACATTAAGTTGAGCTTAAACTTGTATAAATTGGCAGTTCATTTAGGGAATAAGGAATCTTATAGTGGAATACTGTACGACTTTTAGACTTGATGTGTTATTTTAAGCGTACTTTGTTCTTTTGGTTGCTTTTCCTGGAACTAAGAAATTTCTAATTCAATATTAGTTTTAAGTGCACTATTAGGTTTAAGTGTTGTATAAGGGTTTTGATTTGTAGCTTTCCCTTAATTTATTACATATATTGTTCTATATATTTTCGTCATCCAAAATTATAATTATTGATGTAAAGGAATTATATACATATACATATACATATCCTAAATCTCAAAAAAGAGTAATATAATGTAACTTTCATTTCATGCTACTTAATAAATAAATTATAATGAAAATAATAAGAAATTTATAATTAAAACAAGTGGGAGTAAAATACTCACATATTATTACAATATCATATAAGATCTATTTCTATCAAAGCCTTATGTAATCGGAAGAAGCTTTCTTCAATAAAAAGTCTCTTTTTTGAAATACACTTTTAAATCGAGTCTTTTTAAGAACCGCCAAATTCCCATATGATTAGAAAATGCATTCGATCTTTAAAGTCATACGCCTCGTAAGAAGTAAAGTCTCCAAAGTATAGTTACGCCCTCATTTAACTAACTTACATTCTGGATCTCGATGAGATGCTTTTTTCATTTTGCTTCCTTTTGCTTCGATGAAAAAATAAAAAAAAAAAAAATATGCGATTCTCGTAAAGCTTACACGCTGCTGCCGGTGCTGGTATAGCTGGTGGCTGGTGGCTGTTGGCTGGTGCTTCGATTCTCTGTTCTCATCCATAATACGTGCCAGTGCATTTTTATAGTTGTTGTATAACCAATGAGTCTAGGCCATATGCCCGTTTTGCTGCATCTCATCTATATTGCTGCACGATCTTTTCTAGAGTTATATACATATGAACATATTTCTATTATGAAGTCGTCGAATGTGAGTAGGTATGTTGTACGTTTGCTTAAAGAATATATAGAATTTGTTTGATGCATAAGTATATGGCAAAATGCTCTACAGCCCTAGTTTGTGCTAGATTCCATGAATGCATCTCATTCTTTGACCACTGCAAGTAAATGATGCATCCATGCATCTGTATATGCATACCTGCCATAGCCATGGCTTGGAAGAGGCCTGCAATTACTTAATTTAGTGCTGAATGTATATAGTTGAAGAAATGACTAAAAACAAGAAAACGAAACTGAGAATTGGCACTGTAACCGGGACACATCTTCTTATAGTGGAACACTTTCAGAGGGAGGATGTATATTTGCAGTCTCCTTGTCTTCTGCGTGCAGTGCAGTAAAATTGGATGTACTCGTACCTTACATATATAGATTACTTTTGAATTTTAGAACCAGGTTAAGCTGTTGGCTGCTGGCTGACGACGACGATGACGACGCACGACGACGACGATGGCAAAGAAGATGTTGATGATATGACAGCGAAATGATCGTCGAAACGTTTCGTTTTCTATGACTTCCTACTTCGTGAAGTGGAAATTGTTTTTGTTTTTTTCTAACATCTCTAAACAAAGTGAAATTGAAAATATTGCAACAAGCAGACAGACTTTGAGTATCTATACAGAAGAAGAAGATTCTTTGTCTTCAATGCAAAATCATAGGACGGTCGTATCCATCATGGAAGATGCACTTTGGCTATATGGCCATTAAAAGACTGACTTCTAGTTTCTAATATATGCGCTTGCTTGCAGCTGGCTTTGTTGTATGGCTAAAGGCGAAGTAATAAAGAGGGAGGAAATGGCTATCTTTTCACATGCAGTCAGTTAGATACTTCTCTAGATGATTATGCAGATATAGTTGTCTGATATGTTGATGATGCTTATGGGTTTGAACAGTCTTGGTGGGAAAATAGTTTTGCAGAAGATGAAGGTGTTGCATCATCAACGTTAGTTAGCTGCAGAAATATTGCTTGCCCACAATGTTGGTTTGAACATTTTGGCGGTGCACAAATATGAGTCCAAGTTTTTAAAACTCGTAACTTATGGAATTTAAATCTTAGTTTAAAAAAGGAATCCATAAAACACATTTGTGCCAGCAGCGCCATCGATCGATTTTGTTAATGCACTTTTTGGTATTCCTTTTAGCTGTCTTAGAGATTCGGTTTTCATCTCCTATAAAAAGTGGCAAAACGTCATTCTTTCATGTCTCTTCAATCTTGGGATTCAGCAATGTTGTTTCACTAAATAGACTCTTGGAACTTTGTAAAAGTATCAAAATTGTTTAAAACTTTTCACTTGTGGTTCTATTTTTTTACATTTTACCGTATGTCGTAAATTCGTTTTCATATTCGTATTCGTGTGTATCACATTCTTTAATCTATGCTTCTATGTTTCTATGTTTTTCTGGCTAAGTTGTTAGTGAAGTCCTTCATAAAAAAGTCTTTAAAACGTTCATACATGTATGTATGCTTATTATGATGATACTTTTAAATTCATTATTCTATGTTTTCTATGTTCTTTGTTTCTGTTTATTTAATTTTCGATATCGATTAAGAAAATTCCTCACAGAATTAATTTTTTTTTTATAAAACCAGGTAGTGGATTAAATAAACCAATAATTTTAGTTATGACAGAAATTGGAAATTTTTGTTCTATGTTTTCTATGTTTTTGCTGCAGCCCTTTTAACTTCATAACATTGAAAATTCATTCAAAATTCAAATCATGAAAAAAGTTAGTGAACTACTAGTCCTTGTCATAATAGTTGTGAATTAGTTGTTCATTGTATTTTCTATGTTTGGTAAAAAAAAGTAACATCAGTTAAGGGAGAACAGAAATATCATATCATCATCGGTTATATGTGAATACATCCATAAATTCCTACATCTACCTTTAAAAAAAAAAAAAACAAAAGAAGACAATCAATAAATTGTTAAAGCTTATCTTCATCCCACGCCATACCTAACCAATTCCAAATCCAAATCCACCCATCATCAAGAATGCCGGTTTTTAGTTTTTGGTTTTTTCTTCAAATATTCATACATACATACATATGAACATATTATTATATTCAAGACTCAACAGCTCGCAATTAACAAGACTGATTCTTATTTAAAATCGAAGACACGAAGAATTAGTATATAGAGGTACATAACAAGAAAAATAAAATCAACTTCAACCTTGACTCTCGACAGAATTAGCACCTCTTCACTTCAGCATGTTAGCGTAATACTGGCGATAGTCGATAAATACACCAACAAGTCAAATCATCGCACTCAAATGAAAGCCATAATATTTGTCTTAAAAATCAGTCAGCAGTGGCAGTAACAGCAACAGCAACATCAACAGCAGCAGCAATTTACTTGTTCAAGGTCGACTAAGAATTCCAATTTCAAGTCAAGAGCCCCCGAAACCGAAAGCCGAAAGTCCGCCATCATCAAAAGCTGGTATAATGTCAGTTTTTTTTTTTTTTTATATTTTGGGGGGTTACTTCTGAAGGTGATCTTCTCCTTGCGTGCCTCGTTTATGCATCAGCTTGAAAATCAAGCACTTTAAAAAATCGACAATGGCGCATCAGTGAGCCCATCATCATACCAACCAACAACGGCGGTGCGGCGTTGATGGACTTTTTCTAAGTCCCTCTGCCTGTCATCATCACTGCTCTGCGCGCGCTGCTGGCTGGCATGCTGAGAACCAGCCAAACTTTCGTTCGATTTGGTGACTTAAAGTTTAAGGTCAGGAGTTCAACACCATCACAAACAGAAAAAAAGAAAGAAATACTTTTTGTATCTTTTTGTGTTAATTGTCTTTCTTTTGGTCCATCCAAACTAACAGCGACTCTCTCTTTCTTTCTTTCGTCTGTGAGATGCTTCCAGAATCCAAAAGATACACAAAAAATACAAAAAGAATCTGATGGTAATTTATTTAAATCCTACATTTTGGGACCATAAAAAATAAAATTAAACAATCAAAACAGAAAAACACAAAAAAAAAAAAAAACAATAAACAACGATTGCAATTATTGTTGTCTGGTTTATGATTTTGGCCAATTACAGTTGTGTTGGTGGCTTTGAGTACAACGAAGATGGGAATGCAGACCTATTAACTTCAGATTTTGGCATTTTGAAATAAATGAAGTTGTTCAGGTCGGGCAGAGCGGTATTCGGTCGATGTTGTGGTATGTTGAGCCAGCCACCAGCGCAGCGCCATCATCGCCATCCCCAGCGCAGTTCTTGATTCTCTGGTTTCTCCTCTTTGGTCGGTCTTAGTGCGGTCGGTCGGTCGTCCGTCGCAGTTGCCGTCATCGTCATCGTCGTCGTTGGTCGTGAGAGTCGTTATTTCGTTTTAAAATTTATTTTAAAGGTGATTCAAAAATAAACCATTGCCATTGTGGTGCTAATGAATCAATGAAAGCATTCCTTGTAGGTATTTGTGTTGCTTTTGCTTGCATGGTTTAGCATTTGTATCTTATTTATTTTATTTTATGAACTTTTTAGCAATTTAGTTTTTTTTTCTTCTTTAGATTAGAAGAGATGGGTTGATGGTTGAAATTTTTGCAAATTTCTTGATGATTCATATTCAAAGACAAAATGTCGTTCCTAAACTAAATAATGACGAATATTTCGTGTGTAAAATAGCTTGTGATGGCTAGTGATGTCAAATTCGGCATAGAGTTGACAATAAGTCAAAAATTAGACTAAGATCTGACACTTGAAAAATTTTGACAGGCCAGTTTTCTTTGGCTGATGGTGATGCAATTCAAATTTTGAAACATTGGTAACTTTTTTTTTTAAATATGATTAGTGCGAAAGAGCCTGAAATGAAACTGCTCATTCAACCAATTTGACGTTTCATAATTTTATCTATGTATAGGTATACATAGCTTGAGTTTGACGTCTTTGTGGAAACAATAAATTTGTGCAGCAATATAATTTTAAACTGCAATCAATATAACAGATATCAGTTTATTGTACATGAATCATTTTTTACTAATGATTGCAGTTGACATTAGAATAAATTGACAGCTCGAAGTTTGACAGAGTATTTAATTTGACCAACAAATCAATTGTAAATATTCTTCATTGGAAAGAAAAAATTATATGTTGAAATCAAAATTTACATTATGGTTTAAACTTACATTATGGTGTCATATTTGACACTTTGAATTCATTTCTTAAATTTTGAAAACTATCAAAATGTAGATCGTTGAATTTCATCGTTCTAAGACAACAAATTAACCAGACCTGTCAATGCATGACTTAAGCCACAATGGTAGAATAAACCACCAACAATGACAACTGAAACTTAAATCATGCGCTTTATATGACTTGTGATCGTAAAATTATAATTTTAATTGCAGTCGTTGTTTTTTTTATGTACACTTTTAAGAACTATAGGAAAGCTAATAATACAACAAAATCGCAACGAGTCATTTAACACTTTTTTGCAGTCACCCGACCTGGGTAATTTTTTTTTGTTTTGGTTTGATGGATCTTAATTAGTTTTTTTTGTTCTTTTTTTCATTGACATTTACACTTATTTTAGACTTCTTAAGCCAAGCATTGTCCAGGACAGTTCGGAAGCTCTAAACAGAACTCGAATTTACTTTGGGCTTAGGTAAATGTTAATTTTGGTAATGCACAAGTCGCATTTGAAGACGAGTATAAGTTCGGGTGACAAAAATGTTTGGTATTTACTTGTCAAATGTTGTACTCTGTTGATTCTTCATATTCATTCAGGAGCAGACAAAGACAAAGTGAATATGAGGCTTTGTTTAATCTAGAGTCTTGTGGATTTATAAAAAGCTAATACAGGTGGCAGATTGCAACAACACCAAAAAAAAGAAGCTTAATGCGTTGCTTTTTTGTTTTGCAAAAGAATCTATACCTGTCGTAAGTACATACATACATGCATATGTATATCTATCTGAATTGTTTTTAAGAAACATCATTTCGTGTTTGGCTCTAAAGTTCTGGGTTGTTAAGGTTCAAGGCCATTCTGGCTGCGAAACAACCACCGACAACGAGTTATTATATAGCTTAATGCCATTTTTTTTTTATCCAGACTTGTGCTATGGATGGCTTGAAAATGACAGTGGCATTAGCCAAAAGCGAAGCGGTTCGAATGCTTTAGTCATGCATGCTTGAAAATCAAAACGACAACAGGTACATACTTAGGTAATTGAATACTTTGGTGTTCTTTGTTATGAAGCTTTTTTTTTTGGGAAAGGTTTTTGCTGATGATGGTGGGTTATTAATTTGGCTAGACAGACAGCAGTGACACCATCAATTAGCTTTTGATTACATATTAGACCTGCATACCAAGGTTTAAAAACGATCATAGTTTTATCACTTTGGATTTTGATGACACATATTTTGACAAACTATTCTGTCAAAATCATTTTTCGATTGTCTTAGACGGTGCTCACATTGGACTCGATTCAGACAAATTATTTTGACGTCTAATCTTTTTATATAATTGAAATTTTCATCAAGTGGTTGACAGAAAAAAATGACGTCAAAACAAGCCCTGATGACAGTTAAAAATTCATGTTGCTATACGTCAAAATAGGAACAAAATATAAAATGTCACCTTAAAGTGACATGTTATCCTGGTAATATCGGAAGAATCAACCGAGCTGTCAGCTGTCACTTAACAAGAGGACAAACATCCAGTCGTAGGTAGGGAAAACAAATTTATTAGTACACAAAGGATATAACATGAAATCAAGTTTCAATCTTTCGAAGTCTCACTTTCAAACTCAATAGCAACACAAAGGCTTGCAAACAATGTTTTTTGTTTATTTGTTTTTTGTTCCTATATACTGCACCACTAAACTCATCCAGCAGACTAAAGTGTCTAATTAAATTGACTCTAATTGCCTTAGTGTGTTCAATCTGACTTGAGCTGTGCTCACCTAACATTTTTGGTCAAGCCAGGCATTCAAGTTAGAACAAAAAACGTATCGTAGACAAACGGCAACCAAATCCGTCAACAATGTTGTTTTTCAATCACTTGATCGCTTCAAATATGGACTCTCTTGATCATCGGAGGAGGCCCTCAAATCACATTGTCTCTCTATGGGTTTGTGTTTTTGTAAATGACACTCAAGTGGTCTTGGAATATCTCTGTGGCCCCTGGCTATGGTGGTTGGCCCTCGGTTTTAGCTATATATATGTACATACACTATAGATTTCAGGGTAGGTACAAGTCTATAATGATCGAATATAGAATTCTACCTGTTCTGGACATGATCATGAGACCTACCTTACCTACCTATTCTGTTCAGATGCAAAAGCTAAGTCTTTATATCATAGATATCAGTTAAGGTAAAAAAGTATACAAAACAAAAGAGAGGAATAAAATGTTTATGGAGCTGTTTTGTTATAAAGAATTGTTGATTTTTTTGTTGTCATTTTTTATTCAAGACATAAACGATATAAATAATGCAAAGTGATGACTCAATGACACATTGCTTTGATGGAGGATTATGAAGTTCCCTTTGATGGGTAACTGAGTACCTAGACTCTGGGGTAGGTATACCAATTTGTATAGTCACTTTCGAGAGAAATAAAAATGTTTGTGGTAAAATTAATAATTAGTTATGACACTATCAACACGATGACAGATGGCGGTAATGAAGTAAAGTAGTACCTACTGCAATGCACGCGCACGTCTTCAATGAAAGCTGTTGCACATGCACATGCGCATGGTGCTTGATATGGCTATTAAGGGAAATAGTATTGTATGTCAAAGTCCAATTAGTAAGATCTGGACTGTAATTAGTTTTCTTAATGTAAGAATTATTTAAATCGATATTTCATAGGTAAGAAAGTTTATTTTTCACCACGATTGGCTTATACGAATAACAGTGTCACTGACGTTTGACGTTTGTACTGACTTTATTTTGTCAAGTAATTTTATCACTCAAAAAATTGTAATCTCAATTTCTAGAGAAATGGAGGAAAGTTAAAATCCAGAAAACTCGTACTCCTTTTTACTGTAAATTTATTATCGTGTTGGTGATTGCAAAAGTAGAAAATAAATATTCCAAATTATTTTTCCGGAACATTAAGTTCGACTTTTGGGTCTTTATTTTTAACAATGCTACATTGATATTATATAAAGAGTATAAATTCGATTGTCATACAAAAAATGAATCACGTACTACAAAAGAGAGGTAAAAACTTTTCCAGACAAAAAATAAACCTTTTATACACATGTTGATATGTAGTTTAAAAAAGAGCACGTTTTAATCATTTTCATCACAATATCCAACTAATTAAACATAATAAAGAACCATTAAAACTGTCAAATTATGGCCATTAAAGGAAGTGAATCTTAATTCCGTGTTGTTATATAGATACCTAAGCTGTAGTGTTAATTTACCTCCAACACGAGTTCAACAGGGCAATAAGATGCAATTTGGATAAAAAAAACTCAAAAATGAGCTACTTCAGTAGCGGCTAAAGACAAAAAAAAAACGAAGAAAAAACTGCAAGATAAAATGCCACCGTATGAATAATTAGGTGATCATAAGATGATTATTTTAACTCATGACGGAGGTCAAAAAACATATTTGACTCGGTTATTAGATTCGAAAAAAGTCAGAATATCTGAGTAAAACAAGTTCTTTGTTGGTTTTTTGATTTTGACGTTCGAATAAATTATAAAAGAAGCATATGACTTGACCATTGTTGAGATTACAAGTTGAAACAAAATCACCGCCATGATACATTGTTTTCTGAATAAAAAAATAAATAAAATATATTGTTTTTAGTCTGCAGGAGTTTCAAGAAGGAATACAATATTTTATTTAATAAAAACCCAAATGGATTTTAAGGAACCATTGAAAAACTGATGAGCAGTATATTAAGACTTTATCACGTATCTTCAAAATTCTTTGGCCTGTGCTTCTGAGCTTTAGTCATCTAACTGAACTGACCTTGATTCCGGTGATTTTTTTTTAAATTTTGTCCTCTAATTTTATCTACAATCTTGTAAAAAATCACGTTCTAAAATTGTATTTAACTGATTTTGTGTCTAAAAATTACTATAATCGTGTCAAATTAAGTAAACTACTTGTATGTTTGCTAATCAATTCGTAATGTTAGACTAGTAAAAATTGATTAATATAAATAAGTTTGTTTCGCACTCGAACCAGATACTTATTTTAAACATCTATCATTTTTTGTATCCAAATATTTTTTACAGAAAAGTTGAATTCATAATATATGCATTGTGGGCTTTTATTTCTTAATATTTTGTTAGAAATACTGTCACTAAGACTTCGAACAGGACAAACATCCCTCGAACATCCGCAGATTGAAAATCTAAGTAAACGTCGAACTTATAACAAATTTACCGACCATTTGACATTTTACCATAGTGTAAACGTCATTGAAATAAAATTGCAAAACCATGGATCAAATATTACCCTTCGATTGTGTGACTTAGCACTCTTAGAAAATATTCAATGAAACGTTAAAATTTGAAATTATTCTACCGAAAATAACTTTTTCAACCAGCTAAGCTTTATATAAAATGCCGAAACATCTGGCTCTGGCTTGAAAAGGTAAATCGGCGGAAACTGAACATCTTACAAGTTCAATTAAGACTTAGTACACTAGTGTCACGAGTGCTTAATTTTCATTATTTCTTCTGATGACCTGGTTTAACACTCCCCGACTTACAAGTACAAGCTACAATGCCAAACGGCATATACAATACTCGTATAAAGCTTCGATAACAATCGGACCAATTCTCCTGTTTCGATATTTTTATCTTCAACCTTCAGTCGAATATATACGAAATACGAAACCTACCTAAAATCCATCAATATCACGGACAATAAATTCGGTGTTGACTCACAACTCACACCTTTTACAATTGACATGATGATCAGAGTCAATTTTACTTTCAGAGCTACCAATATAAGTTAAGGTCGGTAGGGTAGAGGTAGAGGGCGGTAGACACTAGGTATAGATATGTAGGTAAGGCAGGGTAGGGTTTATCTTTACGATTATGTCCATTCGACAAAACTACTGCCAGTTCGTCTCGTTTGAGTAGCTCATTGCAATTACAACACGTACACGTACATCATTGCAGTAAATGAAGTTTTTTGCGGTAAGTAAATTGATTTTTTTTCCTCCAACTTTTTTATGTAAAAAGCACGAAAACATGCATTAATCAGGCGTACCGTTCCAAACCATGTGATGATAACGTGAGAAGGTCCACTTAACTTCGTTTTTACTTTTTTTTGTGCAGTTTTTTCTTCTTATTTTTTTTTCTCTCTGATGATTTCTTTTCTGCGTTTTAGTTTGTTTGGTTTTCAATTTCATCTTCGTGTTGCTTCTAATGCAGTTTGGATCCGTCATATTGTCGTTTGTGTTCTTTTCAAAAAAAAAGAAAAAAAATTGAACAAAGTGCAAGCTGAAGGAAAAAAGATTCGCGCGAGAAAAATAAACTATCTAAGTACCTATACCTTCTCGTGGCTTGGTCATAAAATAGAAGCTAAACTGTGTTGTAGAGCTTCTATAGAAGAGTATGGAGATTACGACTTTGTTGGATGTTAGATGATGTGCCTGGCGACACTCTGTGCAGTGCTCGAGTGATTTGTGTTTTACAATTGCCCACCACGCCGCCAATAGATAGATAGATAGATAGATTTTTAGATAGAAAAGTCTTTGTTTGCGTCTCTGCGACGCAAGGTATAACTTAGATACATACATACATAGATAGATGTATGTTTGTAGGTGGATTATGGAACGTGAAAAGATTGTGGTGATTTTAGAGTCAGCAGCAGAGGCGCGATGTGGCTCGTCGCTGAATGCGTTTGGATGTCGCGTCGACGACGAGGGACGTACCTATACCCAAAGTCGTCTCTGAGAGTTATTGTGGTTAGAATGATTGTAACAATGCGCTGATGCTTCTGAAGCTCGATGGATTGACGTCATATACTTACTTACTTAAGTTTATCTGCTTTTACTGCTGCTGCATGTCCAAGAGACGTGCTTTTAAAGTAATTTGTAATCTTGTGTGATAGGTAAAAACTTTTATTTGTCTGTGTTTTTTTTTTCAAATACTTTTGACTATTTTTAGTGCTCTTTTTTTGTTTTTTAATAGCATAGAAACTTTACATACCTACAAATAGAGCTTAGTTTATACTCGTATGTAGTATTGGAATATGCATTGTATTGATAAACAGCAATTTTAAGGTTGATTTAGTTTAAAGATTCAATTATCAAATTGTACTTTGTACACAAATTAGTGTAAATTAATTAAAACTAAATCTTTTTGGGAATAATCATTTAATTGAAGTAACGTTAAGTATTCTGTCATTTCATGTGTCATCTTGATTCAATTTTTGCCCTCGTCTCAAGTTTTCCAACAATATAAAATTTATCCAATACTTCATAACAAAAGTTTTTTCTTTTAAATCTTTCTTTCTAGATCTTTCTGAATTTAATTTCCCTCAATCATCGCATTCAAAAAGATACGATAGGATTTTAAGATATAGCTGTCACAAAAGAATTGACATTTGCAGCCATTTGCAAAAATTATGGCTTCCTCCGATAGGATGATGTTTCCGCCGGAACAGGCACATAACTTTTGCTTTATATTCTTTTCGGATCTAGCCTGTTAATGATTCGGGCTTGTACCAAGTTCAAAAAATTATCTTATTCTTATTTTAGAATCTTAGATTATTCTGTGGTGAATAAGTGACTTTATGTTTGACAATGATGAATGAATGAAAATTTAACCAATGACTTGGACCAACAGGAACTCTATAGGGATTCTTGAGAAATCTTAATTGCCCGTCTCATATTATAGAAAGCTCCCTGGTTTGGGCAGTAAATACTCGTATATCTGCTATCCCTAGTTATTTATTTGTCATATGCTCATTTTTTTAAGCAAATTAATTTTGTTAAGCCGCGATAATTTCAAAACCCAGCTCAAATTAAAAATAGCAAAAAAAAACCCAATTGAAAGCGGGTCTAAAGTTTAAGATTTATATTCTTCTTTAAAAAAAGCTAACGGGTTCTTTATTCGTAACTATACCTTAAAAGAAAATAATGTTATAAAAAATAGTGACAGGCACCTTCCTTAAAGAATTATGGACCTGGCCTGATACTGGTTATTTTGGTTGAAGAAGTTTAAACCCAATATGTAGGTAGATTAAAGGTACCTATGTTTCGAACTCTCCAAGAGGGAAATGCCAAAGAAATCGGTTTCGATTGCTTTTCGACGAGGGTACAAGGTTTCAAAAAAAAAAAAAAAACAAATGTCTTCGGCATAAAATGGTAAATTAATTGATTTATTCATTTTGAATGACTAAAATGAGACTTATTGGTTAGATCCATTAGTTATCGTCATTTGGTCGATTGGGATGAATCTTTAAATGTTTTTCGCACACACACGAGGTTTTGGAGTTAAATGCTATTAGAAAAAAAAAGACTGGTGAAGTGTCCTGGGAATATGTGTGGTGATGTAATTGGCGCTAACCTTATGGCCAAATTTTGGGGTTTTGAAAACAGCAAAAATGTCATCAAATGGTATTTCTTTTCCAATATAGCCAATATATGGGAATATATATGTATTCTTATGTCCTCAATTTTGGTGGTGCCATTCATAAGCAGGTACGGGAATACATGAGTAGGTACCTATGTATATGTCTTTTTTTTTAAGTTGTTTGGTCGCTTTGCTTCGAAAAGATGTTGACCTCGTCCAAGGAATTTTTTGGTTTTTAAAATAAAAAGAAAAAAAAACGAGAAACAAAATTTGAATTTCAACGAATGGAATGTGTGTGCTTGATGTAGATGTAGAGCCTTAAAGTTTTAGGCTTCTAATATATAGTGGGTAAATCAAAATCCATTATATTGTGAGTAATTTTGTTGGAATTTTCGGTTTATACTCGTATATAAGTAAATTACCTATGAAACCCAAATTACATTGGTATTGAACTTGAAAATTCTAAAAAAAAAAAAACATTTTATTTTAATGCTGGGTTATTAATTACATAGATTTAATTGGGAAAGATGTAAATTTTATCTTGATTTATTACCAAAATGAAATACCCTAAAATATTTATGTGGAGTTATCGATTTAAGCAAAATTGGTTTTCAAAAGGGTAACAAACAGAAATCAGTTTTTAAGATCTCTTTTGACTTCGTATAAAAATATCATAATAATTGATAGTAATCAATTTGACTTAAAGATTTGTGTTAACAATGAATGAGCTTACACCAACTTCAATATTTGCATCATTTGTATAAATTACCGTTTCATGATACCTACTGTCAAATGCAACACTTTAGGAAACAGAAAGGGTAGCTCGCAAAATGTCACATTTTTGATGTTTAAAAAAGAGAAATGCCCTCCATGATTTGAATTAATGTTTCACTATAAATAAATAATTTATTTTTATCAGTTCTGCACAAATTAAATGCACATACGAGAGTATATATATGTAAGAAAATAAAACCCAAAGCTTATTTCATGCGTCAGCAGTGTCCCCTCTCAAGGATTAAGAACTGAAATGTCCTTGTTTTAAGTCAGATTACAGCCTTTCTGTATGTCTTTATTCCTTGATGACGATGATGCTGTTTAATACCCACTCGCCCATCAAAAAAACAAAAAGAATTCAAAAATTAGGTAAGCAACATTGAGAAGCATCTTCCTCTCAACACTAATGATGGTGACTTGTGTTCTTGGTGGCTATGGAGGCAACACAGTTGTTATATCTTCTTCTTCTTATACATTTATTGCATCTTGATAGTGTCATCACTGAATTTTAAATTCCATCATCACCGAGCATAAAACCAAACAAGCCATAATGTTCATCTTAAGAAAAAAAAAACTATAAAATTCTACCTCGATTAAAAACAGAAACTAAAAAAAAAACACAGAGATTATAATTTTCTGGTTTGAACCTTAAAAACTCCTCAATCCTCCAATTTGAGAAATCTTCGCTCATAAAAATTCAATTTATATTCAACTCGACCGAAAGGTTGGGTTGAAGAGGTTGAAAAAGACGCGAATTACTTGCAATCAGATTTATAAAAAAAACATATTCAAGGTCTCCACTTCTCCAGCAGCAGCAGCAGCAGCAACACTAACTTATTTTTTGTTTGTTTGTTTATGTAGATTTCTGTTGGAGTTTCCCATGTTGAGATTCTCAAGAGTCAAGACCAAGTTCCAAGTTGAAACCGACGACGACGACGGAGACGGACAGGCAAGCACTCCGCGCTGCTGTCATAGGTACCTGACTTCTCCGGGTAATATGACATTGGAAAAGCTTGGAGAACTACTCGTATATACGACCACAAAAAAATAAATTGTAATGCACAACGCGAAAGATTGGATGGTTGGGTGATTATTGTTAGACAGATACCTAGGTAAGGTACCAAGAATAAAAAGCTTGGACTTCCTCTTATTCGTGGAATAATTGTGTTGTTTTAGCCGGCTCGATGAGTGAAGGTGGTGTTGGTGGCGGTGGCGGTGACAGGAATGGTGTAGTTATACCAATGACGCTAGTTGCCGGTGGTGGTTTCCTATATAGAATCTTTATTTGGAACTCTTGATGGATGCAATTCCAACTAACAATTATTCGTATACCCAGACACAAACGTCTATGATAAAAAAAAAGAAGAATTTGAATCTCTTAAACCGTGAAGTAGAGATCATTATGCTGACGATTGTGTTTGACTTAAGTGTGCGGATGAAAAAGCTTCCTATGAGAAGTAAAGTATAGAAGCAGAAGTACCCACCTAACTTAACTTGTTATGTAAATTTAAAATTTGCAAAATGCTTAATTTATCATAATCATAATTTTTGCTAAATGGATGTTTATAATGTTTCGGCGATAATGATGTGAAAATGGAGAGAATTTACGTTTTATAGCTTGATGGCACGGAAGGCAATCGGAATCTTTTTAACAAATTAAGTTCTTCTTTCTGTTTTGTTGGGTATTTTGGGGAATGACAGTAGTTGAACCAAATCGAACTCTTCTGAGAAAAAGTGAAAAGTAAAGGATGAGGTTGGAAGGATTTTTTTGACAGACGAATAAGACTTAAATTATTTGTCCAGAACTCATAGATTTCCATTTTCTTTGACATACATATGTATGAACAACATGTGTACAAAGTATTTGTGTTAGACTTTAGTTAATGTGAAGTCCTTAAAAGCTAAGTTTTTGACAGTATTGGTACTATTGATATTCGATTTGACAGTTTGCAGTGGATTGTAGAAAACCTTATAGGCATTTTTATTGTTGTGCTTAGAACTGTCAAACAAAATTCTGAGTCTCTATATTTTATTTGTGGACACATCAAATTAGTTAGTTTATGTTTCTTTTCCAAATTGGCGCTAGGTGTTTGAGCAATAAATAAAATTATCGAATAAAGTGTGTTTCATAAATAAATCGGAGAGCTGTGATCAAACTCTTGAGGTACATAGGCTCTCTTAAGTTGTCTTTTCAGAGTCAAAGCTAAAAAAGAAGTACACCTCTATTTAAAATAAGCAATTATAGGTATGTATATTCAAATGTCTGAAAGATCTCTGAAATTTAGATCTGTCATTTACAAATTAAGTACATTCCAGCGAAAGATGTCAAAATCTGGACTCCTAGTTTAACCTCCATTGTATGCATAAGTTATTTGTACATGTGTATGCTTATATTTTATTTAAATGCGGTCTTGTCTACATATATAGTTCCAATTAAATATCGCCTTCAAATTAAATCTATTTCATCTTTAACACGTGACTCCCTTATAAGCAAATTAATCAAACAATGACAGAAAAAATGTAGCATCTTCCAACCAGAAATAATTCGAAAAACCTTTTATCGACACACAGAACCCTTATTTAAATATGTAATATCAAATTCAACTTATTGAAGGATATTTTTGAAGGTTCAAAGATCAAAATATACCTGCATGCTAAACATTCTGTATACCTAAACCCAACATAACCCGCATCCACAAAAACAACACTTCAAAAATGTCAATATCAATGAATTTCTTCGTCATTTCAATATTCGTTCTTCTTAACACCAAACGCACCAAATACCATAAATCATTTCGATACCAATTGAATTGAATGTGAATGGTTAATTGTTTTGTAAATCGAAAATCCAACAACAGCAACAACAACAACCATCATCATTATCAAACATCCATAGAATGTTGTTTGTGTATTTTATAATATGAAGCTATGAAGAAAGATTATGAAACTCATTGTTGCATGCGATTAACGTGCATGACTATGACATTCGCCAAGGCCGAGGTTGAGTCCGATATTTTTTAGAGTCGGTGGTGCTGGTGGTGGTGGTGTCGTGAATGCGCGCCTGATTCTCAGTTTCGTCGAAAACAATTTCTTTCATAATCTGATTCAGAATTACCACAATGACTCAGAAGTCAGAATCAGAAATGGAATCAGATTCAGAACCATCACTGACGAGTTTTGCTCTAAGATCACCTAAGCGAATCTAGTGTTCGGTAGTGACGGCGGGTGGTGGGTAGTGGGTGTCTTGCCACCTACCCGTGGAGTATGTCACCTATATACCATAATCTCAAAGTAAGACACATGTCCAGGTCCACATACTGAATCACCCTTAATTTCTCGGTAATGACTCTCATGGTCCAGCGATGTCTTATCGTTGCAGTATTTATGCAAGTGCATCTAATTGAGTTTCCATATCTTATATATTTTCGCATTTGCATTTGAGAGATTGATATTCATCATCGTCATACTGCAGTGACCTTGAATTAAATGCAATCCAGGGGGACAGAGTCGAGGGAGAGAGAACATGGCAATTTAGACATGAATCTATAATTACCATCATTACAGCACCGGAGTAGTAGTGCTATAGTATAGAATCCGATGCAGGCAACCCTTTAAAGCTTCAAGCCAGCCCCAGCAACCATCACCAGTAGAGCTGCTTGCTGCTGTTGCTGCTGCTACCGCTGCTGCCCTGAAAAGTGTGGATTGCTTTGTTTTTGCATATCGTGTGGTTTTAATTAACGATTCATCGAAGCAAATCATTTTCCATCACCACCTCCAACAATTTGTGTTCTGTATTGCGATGGCAAGGATTGATTTGATGGTTTGGTGGGAATCTCGCAACGACCACCACAAACAACAGCCAGAGAACTCACACTGAATAGCAGCACCCTTTAGAATTAATATTACAAACTCTTAAAACTCTTAGCATGAAGCCGCCAATGTGAACCGATTACAAGACAATGGAATTTCAAGTTACAATTAGGCAGTTCGAGAGGTACAGTTGACAGATGAGTTTGGGAGTAAGTTAACAGATTTCAGAAAAAATTTGGGGAGTCTCAATATGCCCTCTTCGAAGAATGAAGAAATCTTTGAATTCAATTCATCGAAAAAGTCGGACAGATTGTTACAGAAAAAGATCTCTTTCACCTGCAAGAAAGACAGTAAAAAATTGAACTTTTCAACTTTATCGCCCACACTATATTTACTTACTTGTATTTAGCTTCATTGTCATCCATTATTTTTCTGTTCATTTTTATTTTTTTTTTTAACTTGCATCAGGGAGGAAGTAATTAGATGATGAAGTAAGCCACGATGGGAAATTGGAGACTCATATATAGATTGAATTAAGCTTGATTTTGATTCCATTTGTGGTGATGATGATATTTGTATATTGGCGATGCGGTGATGGCTATAGTGGCGACATACCATGTCAGTGGACAGTGCGATAACTATACTTCTGATACATAAAATGTCACAATTTGTAAAATGTGTCAAAAACGTGCATAATTCTGGTTGAATGCGAAAAAAAAAAAAATAAATAACAAGAAATGTAAACAATGACAGGTGACAAATTTGACAGATGATCCTCGACGACAGCAACGACGAACGACCATATGAAATGACATTGAAATTAAATGATTTTCATCAAGTTGAAGGTGAATAATTATTAAGTCGTTAGAAGAGAAGAATACAGAAAAATAAATCTACACATTTTGCAAAAAAAAAAAACGATATTTTTATGGCTTACAAAACGATGCTGAACAAAATAATCGTGATCGTGATGCATAATTTTTCTTTTTCTGCAAATAAATAGATTATAATATGAAGTATTTTATGATAGTTTACATGTTGGTTGAATTATATGAATCACATGTGACGTCGTTTTCATCACGTGTGATTACTTATTTTTTTAATTGCTGTTCGTGTAAAATTAAATTATTTTTTAACAATTAGAGCTACATATATATTATTTACGTCTTTAGGTTTATGAGATTGAATTCTGACGTTTCAACGTATGAAAATATACATTTACTTCACTGGCATGAGTGTCAAAAATTCCAAGATAGTAGAATTAACATGGAATATGAGATTCACAGTCTTCATATTCTAGTACTTAGTTAATATTGGTATATTTGTTTGTTTTTCAACTCTGATTTGACAGCTGTCATTAAAATTACATATATAAATCATGACGTTGATAAAAGCATATACATACATACGAAGGAAATTTTGTTTATTAACAGTTTTAATTTTTTGCAAAACATGTTTGAACTGCAAGTGAGTTTTTTTTTCGACACATCTATCAAAATGGCAAAAATGACAAATCAAGTGTTGGTATAATTATTTCAAAATATATGTGCGTGACTGTGACGTCTTCTCTTATTTCGTGTTTGACATTTCGTATAAAATAAATAAATTAATAAAATTAGATCTATAAATTGCACCCAAGCAAAATATACAGTTTTGGGTCAGTTCAGATCGACCTCACATTTCTTACACATACATTTTTTATAGGCCTTACGAACAAACCTGTTAAGGGGCGGGGCAACCAATAAACAATATCTAATCTATCTCGCTAAACAATCCGCTGTTATCTACTTGTATATATTTATTTAATTGTAAATCTCTTATCTGTAAAGATAAAAGAATGCAAATTAAGTTAAAATCTCGAAGGTTTTCTCGCTCTGATAAAAATGCATTAAAAAAAGCCTTGTCAATTCAGCTGATGCATTTTTTTCTAAGATAAGGATGACCGAATCCGAATCTACCACACTCTATGGTGAATAATTGCAAATTTTGTATGGTATGTATTCATGCCCCTTTCAGCCACCTCCCACAGCACCGTTTATAGCTTTTCAATTTCAAAAAAACAAGTGCCCAAGTTCGCCTCCAGTCAAGCTCCAAGGCTCCTCCATTTCTAATTAAAAAAAAATCATACAAAACGAACAAAATACAAAAAACTAAGCAAAACAAAACCAACACAATGAAAATAAATGACAAAACTATCTAATTCGTTTTATAGTAGGTATTCGCAATTCGCATTCGTATTCGTATACGAAGAAGAAGAAAAAGGAAGAGCAAAAAACAAAATGCGATTCGAATGCGATTACAACGAAAATGACGCGTTTGACGGATGGTTTGCTTTGCTTTCGGTGTTTATTTTTGTTTTGCTTTTCTATGCCATTTAGGTATTTTGTTCGTTTTCTTTTTGTTAGCACTATTTTTGCTCTCTGACTGACATGACGTTCGCCTGGTATTGGAGTACTTACTATGTGGATGTGCCTGTGCATTAGCTTAAAACGTCGTCGTCGTCGGTGTCTCCATCACCGATCAACCCCTAATTCAGTTGGACTTTTCTATTAAGTGTGGTGAATTCAAGTTTATTTTTTGCTCTTCTTTTGCTCTGTTTTTCCATTTTTCTTAGCGTTACATTTGTGCTTTTTTCTGTCTTTGACAGAAACAGATTCTGCTGTTTGCTGGCGGCTGGTCTGCTGCTGAATGCTGCTGCTGGTTTTGGTGCTCTGCTAGTTCGATTGCTGTGCTACGCCGCGCTGGGGCTGCGGCTGGGATTACGTGAATTCCTTTCCTTTGTCGAATGGTATTTCTGTTCTGTTGCTCTCTGTGGTGGATTTCTTCTTTTCTTCACCACCTCATCCCATGACATCCAAGAACCATGATATTCCTCTTCTTCGGTGTTTTCTGTTTTTATTACTTTTTTTTTGTCCACACTTCGTCACTCCACTCTGTTGCTGTTCTGAGACTCTGAGCTGAGCGCTGCTGGCTGAACTGATGGTTGGTGTTGGTGTGTGGTTGTGGTTTGATTCAATTGGTGGTTGCTTTTGAATTTGCTTCGGCTGGCTGTGGATCTAGCTGTTGGCTGGCGGCTGGTCTGGTGCAAATGGAATATTCTTCGGGCCATCGCGGTGCTGCTAAATGCTAAATTTTTCAGTCGTCTGAGAATCGCCGACGAGTGTGGTGTGCAGTGTAGACATTTTCAACTGTCAAAAAAGCTTTTTTCGCAAAGAAGTGTTAAACTTGAACAAAAACAAAAATAAAAGACCACATGACTGAGAGAGTTGCTCTACTCGTTAGAAAAAAAAGAGGTTTTCGTCGGCAAAACAAAGTGTTTAGTGTTTTTGAATTTTTTCTATGAATTTTTATAAATAGACGAGACAAAAACAAATACGAAGGAAAAAAACAAAGAGAGAAAGAGTGCGTTCGCACGTTGAAGAACAGCGTTCATTAATTTTTTTTTTGTTTTCAAAGTGTTTCCTTGTGTTTTTTTTTTTCTACTTCTTCTGAAATTTTTTTACGCCTCCTTTTCGTCACCTAATTTGGAAATGTGAAAGAAAATTTGTGTAAATATTTTTTAATTAATTTGAAAATAATTGAACCCAGAAAGAGAAGAGCAAAAAATAAATAAAACAAAAATAACAGAAGTGGTGTGTCTGTTAATTTATCATCATCCTTCTCGAGTGGAAATGCTGTGAAATTATCGTGTCAATTTTTTTGAGCACTTTTTTTTTTAATTTATTTTTTGTTATCAGTGTAAAGTGTAGATCATACCTCACCATTTTACCTTACCCAGTGCATTACACATGTTTGCACTTGAAAAAAGTCTTCCTAATCAAAATTAAAATACAATTGTGGTGAGAAATTATTTCACCAATTCACTGTTTAACTGATAACCATCAACAAAACTGGAAAATTATTTTTGGATTTTTTATACAGTGCCAGTGTTTAAATTAATAAGAATTGAATTCCTGCCGTTCTAAAGAATTTCTTATTGTAAACAAGATAAGACGGAAATACCCTACTGATTTTCAATGTTGAATTCTTTAAGAGTTATTGTGACATGCTTTAGACCATTTTAACGGGAAATACATTGTTATCGTTTTTTCTTTTGTAAATTTGTCGAGTTTAGACAAAAGTGCTTCAAAGTTATCCATTAACGGCAAAAAATAAGTTTATAATAATTTTTGTGAAACAACTTGTTGAATGTGAGCTTTCCAAAAAAGCTAAGTGGAATTTTGAGATGTTTTACAAATAATTCAACTTTTTAATACACAAAAGTTACCTACATATATGAAAAGCAAATGAAAAACTTTTTTTTTAATAAAATAATTGTCTTCAAAAAATTATAAATTTATTGGATTATAACAATTTTATTACTTGGTAAGTGATTACTTAAAAACTAATGTGAATGTAATGTTAGACAATATTTAAAATCAGACGTCAGTATTTATCTTCTGGGCGCCATTTGATTACAATTGTCTTTTTAATGTCTTTATTGGATTGGAATATATTTTTTCGTTTTTATTTTTTTCCGTTTGAAAAATAATAGAAAAAAATATCCGACTAAAAAAATATATTTTAAAGGTTATTATTAGTTTACTATCTCCCGGGCGCCATTTAATGATTTTTTTTTTAATTTGAATTTCTCGTTAAAATTGTCTGACTATTTCTGTGATTTTTCTGGAAATGTTTTACAATTAAATTTTTCTTTATTAACAAACTAAAAGTGAAGTAAACAACTCTTTAGTAATTGTAATTTATTGAAAGTCTTTCAAAACAGTAAGGGGAATTTATTTCTGATTATTTCCTAATACATCAATAATCCAACCTTATTCATCCAAATAATTCGCATTTCACATTATTTTGATTTGCAATAAATAATAAAGAACAGAATTAATTCGTAATCAGAATGCAATCAATGATGAAACAACTGACCGTGCAAAAAAAGAAAAGAAGATAATAATTTTATTGATGTGTACATTCTTATCTCGTAAAAGTTAACGTGGCTTCCGTGTTGCATAAATATAATAAGTAATCTTGAGACAGTAAGAATTTCAATATCTTTATCTATGTATCTTTCTCTATTGTTAATTTAATGATGAATTTTTTATGCAATCCATTCCTACCACTATAGTTAATTTATTGCACGCATGAATAAATATTTTTGCGTGAACATCTCTAGATTAAACTTATTACTTTTTCTTGTACGTTATTGCATAAATGGACTTGACTTTTGATCTAACATAATTTAAACTTGTCTGTTTAATTTACAGTGCTCCCAAAATGAATTCAGAGGACATTTGACCTACCACAAAAGTTTCCTAAAAACGTACTTCTTGTACACTTTCTAAGAGAAATCAATTCTAACACCTGACCTTTTAAACAATTAAAAATAATTGTAAGGAAAAGAAAACTTAACTTTTTCATAAATTTTTTTTGTGTGTAAAATACAAGAAACCAATGAAACGCATTTAATTCCAAGAGAACGTTTCATGGTCTATTTGATTATTTTATTATTATAAACCACCTGTTTAAACGCAGTTAAAACTGGTTAATGAAGTTGATCTGCAGAGAAAAATATATTAATAAATACAGATGACTTGGAAAAAGAATGGACAAGTTTTCCGCATTACAAAAAAAAAATAGTGATCTTATGCGAAAGTAAAGAATTGTTTACTTATGATTATTTTGAAATGTTCACAATTGGCAATTATATAATTTTTTTTTTTATTATTTCAATGAAATGACGTTTATACTATTTTATAAAGCTAGTTCGTAAATAATCTTCTTCACGTTGGGCGCCACTTACATATGTATGTATATAAATAGATTTAAGTTTTTAGAAATATGAAGTTCAATTTTTGATTACTAACTTATAACTAGGATTTAACCAAAAATATCTTTTGGAAAAAGAACTTTGTCCTCAGGATGTGATTGTTGGGCGCCATTTAAATTTTACAGTGTGAAAATTATTGCTCAGAAAGATTTAACAAGATAAACAAAGTAAGCATTTATGATCAATTACTAAGATTACAGGAAGATTAAGTCAAAAATCGTCAAAACCGAACGGTTTAACACTTCAACTTACATAACAAAGAAGAAACAATTTTTAGTTTCTAACTCAATTTCCTTCAAGCAGCAGGTATATGGAAGTACTTGACAGACTTGCTTAGCTCACATCAAAATGTTTACCCACCGAAATGAGCCCACACAAACCTCCATACGAACCTCATACATATAGATAGATATAATCACCTACACCAACTCTTATCGCTATCTAGTCGTTGTCGTCGTCGCTTATTGCTTGCTCAAGTCAATTTGACCATATCAAGTCTTTCAACTTTAAAATTGCTTTTTAAAAAATGCTTTTTTTTTGTTGAAATTCTTATCACAGTATTACTGGCAATTTACCATCACGATTCACGAACATAAAAGAAAAACACATATTATCTTCAATTCCTCAAAAGTTGAGTAATATGAGCAGAGCAGAAAAAACCAAAGCACTCAGCAATATGGTGTGGTGGTGGTGCTCCAAGAGCCATATTCAAAAAAAAGAAAAAGAAAGATAAGAACCCAGTCAATCTCTGACTCTGAGTCCGTTCCATAAACACCGCATGAGCATGACGAAACCAAAAGAATCTCTGCCATAACCCGAGTTATGGAAGAGTCAACCAACTTCAAGAACCAAATGTACACACATTATGACTATACGAGAGCCTCCATATCACATTGACTTGACTCCCGAAGTAGGTACCTACCATCATGGCATCGGAGCAGAGACACAAAAATATGTGAAATGCGAAGCGAAATAAGAACGATAAGAGTGTGCGCCGCCGACGACGACGACGACATCGACGATCCATTCTGTCCCTAATCTTCTCCAGACTTTGACTATATACGAACGAATGACTATGGTGGCACTTGCTCCGGCAAAGAACACTTTGGTGACAGTGCCATATTCTTGGACTTGCGACTCGCTGGGACATCTTATCTCTGTGAAATGGAGGAACCATGGCTGGACGGGGTGGGAAAAAAAAAAACAATAAATGTAATGTTTGCGTTGGCCTGACTTCTGTTCTGGGGTGGAAACCGTCTTGTGGAATCCAAAATTTCAAAACATGAATCCATGGTGCGGTATGATTTCTCAAGAACACAACTTTCCATTCCGATCCGAATCCGAATCCGATTCCGAGCCAGAAAAGAACCTCTCTTCCTCTTATCACATTTTTAACACACACATTCAAAGTTTGGCCATCCATATACCACATTGTAAGCTAGTGTGGGTTATATTTGGTTATTTTGGTGGATTTTTATTTGTTTTCCTCCTCGAGTAATGGAATATCTGTTCTGTTATTCGGTTATTTGTCTGTCAGTTTATTGCTGTATCAAAGAACAATAAAATAACAAACGTATCGAAGTAGTCGATGGAAAAAAATATACTCATACGAATTCCGTTGATGATCTGCAATAAAAACACAATCAAAACAGTTGTTTTTTTTCGCCATTGTATTCTATTGTTTGGCTATAAACTTTAGACTCGAGTTTGTTTGTCTTTGAGGTGGAAAACGAAACGAATCGGCCCAGATTGTCAACGATATAGGAAGATACCCAGATGGATGAATGTTGTCGTTATCGAAACGAAAAAGTATTCGAAGATAAATCTTTGAGATACAAAAATCATCTTCAAAAAAACGGGAGCATTGTGAAAAGAGAACGAAATGAGATGAGAAAAATTCCTCTGCTGCGACTCGACTGTGAGATGTGTATGCTGAGTACACACATGTGATAAAACAATATGTCCCGTCTGGTACTCCTCCGCTCTTCCGACCGTCCGTTGCGTCGCGGTCGTCCGCATCATATCGGTTCTTCAAACTAAAAGATATTCCGAACGAAGAACGAATTTGATGACAGATACTCACTGGTGTGTGTTTATGTGTCTCATGTCAACAAGTGCGCGGCGACAAAAACCCAACCGAACTATGGGGCCCCATTATAAAGTAATCTACAAAATGTACTAACTCTATAGACGAGTACGAGTATTGTGGGTCACACAATAAACAGAGTCCGTCGTCGTTTCTAGGTATAAACGTTCTATTTTCTAGTTTTCCATCATCCAAACAAAAAGTTTTTTAGAGGAAAGATTGAAGAAATGACAGGGGCATCGTATGGCACACACTCTGACTCTCTGTGTACAGTGTGACAATGAATCCATAGTGCGCATGAGAGGAAGAAGATATCTATATGCTCATTAAACGCCGACAGAGAGGGAGAGAGAGAGAGAACAAAACCAAAAAAAAGTAATTTGTTGAGGAAAGTAGATATGTAGTTTATCTATTTTATCTGCCTGATGGTGGACTCAAAATCTAGAACTGTGTGGTCAAAATCAAGCGATAAAGTAGCACACACATTGTGGATTGTGGTGTTAATGGTGTATCTGTGACTAAGTTAATTTAAATGGGAATTGTTTTTATTTTACTCTTTTTTTTTAGGGAAATGCATTCTTAGTTTTGAAATATTTACCTGATGATAAGTGGCTTCTATTGGTTCACTTTCGTTTTTCAGATTTACATAGATTCTAATAAAAGCTTTTGATCTTTGTTTCGAAGAAGAAGCCACAAAAATTCCAAACCCTAGAAAGTGTCGAACATATAAAGTTAAAATTTGATAAATTTCTAAGATCAAAATCCTTGAACTCAAAATAAAAATTCAGATTTTGACAAAAAATGTCCAAAATCCCAAGAACCCACAACAGCAAGAATCTACATCCCAAATTACCCAAAAAACATACACCGTAAAAATTTGAAAATTAAAAGAACAAGAAATACCAGACTACCGGATCCACAAGCATCAAAATCCCACAATTCTGACAACTGAAAATCCCATCTAAAAAATATAATTTTTATCATTTTTTCTTTGAAGTTCATTTTGCAAACTTTTAAACTTTTCTGGTTATGCCTTGCTCTCTCTGGGAAAATCTTTCCTAGCTTTGGGATAATATCAACTCTGAGCCAAAGCAAATTCTTCTTTCAGGATCTGAGGAGCTATCGAACAAACGAGGAAGTTTTTTAGAATAATGCTTGGCTTACAACAACTTTAAATCAATCTTCTATACTTTGTATCTTTAAAGCTTTTTTGTAATGAAAAATCCATCAATCTTTAAAAAATTTCTCATACTTTCTCTCAAAATTGGGATAAAGTTCAAATCCATCTATGATTGATTTATTCTTCGTTTAAAATCTCGCCTTCATCCAATATCCAATGATGCGAACTCTCTTCTTTCCAACACAAAACAAAGCTGATGGTATGCGGAATCTATCTTTTCTAGATGCGAGTAGGAATATCTTTTACAAGCAATGCATACAACTATCTACGAGTATGTACGTACATATGTACTGTACATTGATTTGACAAAAGTTCATTAAGGGTTGTTAAACTTTCACCTCGAGACACTTTGTGTTGGGTGACAAGTTTATTTGTCATGCCTCGCCTAGATATTCTTCGTTCCTTATTTATTTATTTATTTCGTTTGTTTTTTTTAAGTGAAATTGTGCTTCACTAGACAACACCGCCTTAGATATTTTATGCATCTATTCGAATGCATTCGATAGATATGTGGGTATATAGGAAAATACCATAGCGGAGTACACGTTATACCACGAGTATAGTTTGCCTGGGCCTACGACAAACGCGTTGACGGTTGTTCTTCATACATCTGTTATAAGTGTATCGTCGTTATTTTAATTTATATTTTCTTGTGTGATAATGATTTCCTTTTTCTTTTAGTGTCGTGTTTATCGGTGGAAATTAGAAGCAAAAAAAAAAAAAAAATAATAACAAGGTTTTATTTTTTCTCGTAGCTCAGGGATGAGATATGTTTGTGTAGATATTTGCTTTTGTTCTTCCTTCACCCAAGATCCAATATTATGTTTGATGTCTGTTTCCTCTTTTGAGTTAAGAAAATAAAATGTTATTTCATTAAATTTTCTGAAGGTTAAATTATGTTGATAGTGTACCAATAATGATATATAAGAGAAACTATAGAGAAGAAAAGTGATAGAAGGATGTGTCTCCAAGGCATAGGGAAAGGGTAAATACGAAATCAATTGTATGTCATCACCCTTTTAGCCATTTAACAGTTTACTACACTGGGAAAAATTATCTTAAAATACATCAGAGAAAACATATTTACAAAATGACTCAAGAAAATACTAAGGAATTGTTACTTTATTTGATTTGAAAGCCTCACATTGGGCGCCATTTGTAAAATTTCTTTAAATATTTATGTATGCAGTTAAGTAATCTTATTTTTATCATAATTAAAGTCTAGAGTCATATAAGTGATAAATTTATAAATAAATGAAGACATTTTAATGTTTCACGTTGGGCGCCATTTAAGAGTTCGCTCATTTTAGATGCATAATTTTCGATCTAATAGATGGAAAATTGTTTTTTTTTTTTACTTTGTTAGCCTTTAAGTTGAAGCCATTGTCAAAAAAAAAAAAAATGAATACAAGTCTGCGTTGGGCGCCATTTAAGGAAAAATGCTAAATAGTCATAGTTCAATTGATTCCTGGAAATACAATTTCACTCAAACTAAAGCTAGGGATGGAAAAAGAGTTGTATGGCTTCTGTTTTATTATTTCTTGAAGTGTTTTCAATATCAAATAACCCTCAGAAATAGATTCTTATAATATTCACTTAAAATTTAATTGATTTATCTTCATTTAGTTTCGATAACCAACCATGTTTGTTTATGCTTACTGATTTATTCTAATATCGATTTCTCTTTTTGAGTATTTTAAGTAATTCAATATCCAAACAGAAACTGTAGTTGAGGATATTTTCTGCATTATCATCAATTCTTCCTTCATTATACTCGTACTTCTTCATTTCTTGCCACCAACCACCATCAATAAACAACAAAAGAAGACAAAACAAAGGAAGTATAGAAGTATCTTTCTATTTACATATATATATATATATATGTATATGTACAAACAATGTACATTTCTACTTAATAATAATCATCCAACATTCAACTTGTTGTTTTGAGGATTAGCCAGTGTTTTTAAATGATTCTTTTGGACGAGTGTTTTTACTTCAATTAATTTGTATGTATGTATTTGATTTTTAGTTTTGTTTTGTGTTTTTATGCAAAAATAAACATCTAACAATAAGCAGACAGAAAAGTGACAGTTGACATTATGCGATTTTACCTAAATTGTCAATATGCAATTTATTGTCAAATCAATCTTCAATTCGGTAGATTATTCAAAGCCCGCGCACAAATTAAGTGGTCATTTCTTGATGTTTGATATAAATCTCCTTGAGTCTATTAATACAACATCAATGATGGAAACAGTTTATATGGCATGTCAGCGTATTATAGCGTCTCATGGTGTTTAGATTATCTTGTCATATACTCGTATATCACATTTATATGAATATGATGATGATGAGTGTCTTACTTGATGATTACTGGGTTTTAGAGCTTATTTATTGATGAAGATGCATTGAATTTGAAAGAAGAGATCTCTTTTGAGAATTTCATTAAAAAATATTATTGTTTGTATCTTTTTCCAAGAGGTATTAGTACTCGTATGTGTGCGTTACAAAATTGCATCATCACACTTTTGATGAGTGATTCGAAGAACACATGCTATATTTTTGGTAAATCAAGAGAATAATAAAGAAACAAAAAGGAATCCAATAAAATCAATAAAAATCTTTAAATTCACTTATAATAGGTATTCACGTTGGGCGCCATTCTTCATTTTTTAAGTGCGTTCAATTAAAACTCATTTAATATTTGCTTACTCTTTAGACTTCTTAACAAAAGAGACTAATTTGTTAGATTTATGCAAATATCAAACGTTGGGCGCCATTTATTGAAATTAGTGTTTGTTTTCAAGTAATCAAAGGGAAAAGCAGATTTAATCCAGTGCGGCGAAAATGTTGTTTTTTACATAAGAAACTTTTAAACAATGTGTTGAACTAATTATTATTTTACTCACTTATTTATCTTTCGTTGGGCGCCATTTAAAAAAAAATATACAAAAACGAAACGAGTGACAGTCCAATGAAAATTTAAATTAATTATTTGTATTGATTTTATTTTCTCTCTTTAACTGCCAGTAAATTTTCTCAAAACTAACTAATAATTTATCTTAGTTAAGAAAAAGACTTTTTTTGACAAAATTCATGTTTATGACATTCCTCTTCTTAAACATTTAACAAACAATGTAACCATAAAGTGCTACTGAGCTATAAACAGCTTAACAATAATATCCAACCTTTCAAAATCCAATTTAAATCCCATTAAATCAAGTTAAGAACTTATTCAAATCTCATCATCATCCAAAACGAAATATTTTTGCCAATCAAAAACTCTTAAAGAAGTAAAGTAAATATACGATGAACAAAAAGAAACAAAAAAAAAAACTTTGACAATTCAAATGAAAATAAAAGCGACAAAATAAAAATACTAATCATTTTACTTTACTCCTCTCTTCATGCATTCTATCATCTATCAGCTTTGTTGTTGTTGTTGTTGTCGTCAGTCTTTAGCCTAGGCAAGAGGCATGATTGCTTCCCATTCCCAGCTCTCAGCTCCCAAAGCCCAGACCTGAGACTGTCACTGAAAGCGAGAGGAATGTATGGTGAGACCAAACAAAATAGTGCCAACAAATTTTCACACTTTTACTTTCATTCTTCGCGTTCGAGTTCGTGTTCTTTATTTTGTTGTCTTCCCTTTTTACACCGCCCCAGTCACCGCCACCACCTTCCATTCTCCTTGAAAGTTAATCTAATGCTTTTATGTTCTATTTTACCATTCCGTCCATTATGCTTATGGCATAATAATAAATTCTGCACACTAACTAACTAAATGGCTGACATATTATTCTGCCGAGCCGAGTCGAATACGGCCCACTTCTTTTTCCTTTCGTTCTTTTCACTGGTATTTTGTTCACGACCGACCGCTTCGCTTGTGCGACGCCAACGACGCGACGATGGTGCGGCGAACGGGCGAAGCAAGGCGAACAAACAAAACAGTCACGATAATTTATACTTTTGGTTTCGTTCATCAGCCTCAGCCTATCTGGATTGGCTTGGCTTGGCTTGGCTTGACTTTGGCTTTGGCTATGTCTTTGGCTGATGTTGATCATCATCATCTTCATCGCGTTCTTTTTGTGTGTTCATTCTTTGAAATCGTGTCTTCATTTGGCATCGCCATAGTTAAGCCAACTCACGTCAGCTTTGTTTCGGCGTAACTTATCTGCTTGGCCAGGAGAGAAAAAGAAGAATAAAAAATAAGAACGAAGACGAAGAAGCGACACGATGAAGAAGATAAATCATACCAAGACTGACGACAAAACAAAAGCAAAAGCGCCGCGTCTTCTTCGCACGGTGGAACAACAAATTGTGCGTTGCGGTAAACGTACATGGGATAGTTTTATTGTGGCATGACGTGCGTCTTTTTCATAATACCGTCATATTAAGAGACATATGTATGTTTATACTCGTAGATACGAATGTGCATAGTTATAGAGTACTGTTGGCTTTTGTTGGCATAATAGGGGGCTTTATTGTCGACCCACATTCCATTTATGACTGGCTTTGGCATTTTATTAGTTAGGCGTTTATTTTCCTTTTCTGAGGTTATTGTAGAATAGTTTTGTGCCAAAGAGAGGTATAGGCATACTATATCGGTTGTTGGGGCCTTGACGACTATACAAGATGATGACGACAGTGGCGCCGCCATCGTCGCTTGGAAAATTCTTTTAAACCAAATAAGAATCTACTGGTTGATAATAGAGTTTAAACTTTAAATTATCTTTGAAAGATAAATCAGTATGTATATTATTAGACGTGGGTTGTAGATTTTTGTTTGATTAATAGTTGGTAATTGTATAAAGGCTAAATTTAATAATAGCAATTTAAGCCTTCCTTTTTAGTGGTTGGATAGGAAGTGTTGCCATCATTGATGGTGATGGTAATAATATCTTCTTCATTCTATATATCTATATTTGTTTTAAAGTCAAACTTTCGAAATTTGTGTATCCGGCATTGGGCGCCATTTAAAGTGTTAATGAAATAGAAAATATTCCTACAAAACCCAACCAGGTTTGATAAAAAAAGAGATAATATTGAAACATTTGTACTAAAATACTAAAAAGTTCTAAGATGAAACTAGATTTTTTCTTTGAGTAAATAAAGCTCGCATTGGGCGCCAATTATTACATTGGATGACAAAAATCGTTGGCTCGTATTTTTTAAGCATTGAAAAGATATAGGTAACGTTTGGCGCCATTTTTTAAATATATGTAGTTATGAAATTCTTTTTCCGCACTGTTGAAAGTTCGATGTTGGGCGCCACTTTTAATATTTTTTATTCAACAGTCCTCTAAATAATAAATAATGACAAGGAAAAGTTGCACATGCTGTTTTAAATATAAAAACGTGTACTTAACTCAGAAATGTATTACTAGACATGTACGAATGTGAATATAAAAGATATTTTGTTGTCTAAAAACAAGAAAAAAAAAAGAGAGAATAGTACCTACCTCTGAACCTGTTACTGGTATTTTTAATCTTTCTTTTGTAAAGCAACAAACGTGTCAAATGATGAAATTGACGTTTTTTCTTTCTTATCTTAACAAAAGTTAACTTAAAAAGCGCTTATCGCGTCTTTGAAAGATATTTGCATATATTTTACCTTTTTTTTCTCACTTTAAAGGAAAAGCGAAAACTAAAACTTTTTGTTTTCTTTCCCCAGATGACCATCCCAACGGACATTGGAAATTTCAAATAGAAGAAGGTAAGTGAAGTATGCAATTGAAAATGTCGTAAATCAGTTTTCTCAATTTTAAAACGGAAAACATCTACAAAAAACTATAAGAAATTTAAAAGTAAGTTTAAGCCAGCGAAAGCGAAGCTTAAGTCCATCAAGCCATTAGATACCTAAGCTTATTACGCTTCTTATAGTTACTTTGTTTAACTGTTCTTTTACATTAAGTACGAGTACAAGAGAAAGTACTTTGAGGAAGTTTGATGCAGCAAGTACTTCAATGTCGCAAAACTCAAGGATAGCTAAGTATACCTAAGTTGTAGTTGTTTTGCGAATTTATTACTCTTAGAAGGTAAAAGTCAAACGCAGAACTTGAAGTTGTAATATGCCATCATATATAAGTACGGCTGCATAAAAACCCGGTCTGCAATGATACCACCAACAACAGCGCCACAGTATCGTCGCCGTCGTCGTTCGGTCGCGTCAGTCTTAAAGTTGCAACTCATTGCCATTGCAATTATTATTTTTCTTGTTACCTTTAGAAATCCCGCGCAAGAAAGTTAATTATTTTTTAATAAAAAAAAAACTGCAAGTTGTTTATGTTTACCAAAGACTGTGCGATGGAAATCCAAGAAAAAACTGTTATTAGTCGTAATATACACCATCCAACTACCGTCAACATCCAACCACATTCGTCGTCGTAGTCGTTGTCGTAGTGGTATAAGAATTATAGTTTCTGGAAATAATGGTAATCAATTTTATGGCTTTAAGCTTCAAGTTGCCAAAGCAATTCAATATCCAACTTCTTGCTTATTTCTTCTGAGTAGTTTTTTTGTTTCCTTACTTTTATGGGACTTTACTACTATGGGACGCGTACTTTGTGCTCAAATGGTTGATTGGTTCTTTTAAATTGATTGGAAAATTCATTGGCAATAACTGATTTGCTAAAGTATGGGATTGTCCATTATCTAAGTAAGTTTTAAGAAAAGAGTAAGTATCCGTGTAGATTCTTTTATAACATTTTTTTTGTACGACAAAATGACTTCATTTTGGTTATTGTTGACTCTGTCATATAGCTTTTGAATACAAAAGATCTTTAGGTCAGAAAAGAGCTTTAATTCAAAGTCTTCAATAACACACACAAAAACATATAAAAACAAATCCAAGCCCTTTAGTGTAGTCAGACCCTAAATTCCATTTTTATTAGTTCAACCCTTTACAAGGCCATCAAATCAAAATTAAAATGGTTCGTTTTTTTACGTCTTCTTTCGCACGAATGATGTACAATGGAGAATTCTTAAACCTTTATGCTTTGCCATACAGAAAATGAGGAACTATGGACGATAACATTGAAATGTTTTAAACTTTAGAGAATTTAAATGAATTTTCCGTAGGTCGTAGGTTTTTTTTTTTTGTTTTATTGGTTGTAGGTTTTTATAGGCGTATCAAGGTTTGAATTAAAGTTAAATATTTAGATACAGAAACAGATGTTTGGGTTGATAAAATATACTCTCGTACCTTTTTTTTTTATTGACAGAAAATTTTAATAAAATTTTAACTGTGTGTAGATTGATAAAAGCTTTTAGTGTAGAAGGTAGCTTACCGGAAATGAAATAATTTTAAAAATGACTTTTGGTTGTTGTCGATTTAAATTGGTATTAGAGTTAGACGTTTTTTTTATCAGAATTTAGGAATGCATTAGATGAATTTTAAGTTAATTATTCGTTTGTATATTATTCATAAACACTAGCTAAGTATAAAGAACTAGTTTTAGGAGCTTAAGAAAGAAGTGACTATGACAAGAACGTGTGAAGATATCATAGAAAGACATCAGAATGAATGTAAATGAAATCAGGTGAAATAGTTTAGAACTGCTTTATTGGAAATATTTATCAAACGACATTCTTCTTCCAGTAAATATACATAGTTTTGACAACGTTTTCAAGACCAAGTGTAAACTTAACACAAAGTCTCCAAGGACGGCAACGCATTTGGAAACTTGTTGCTTATGAATTTATTTATTGGAGCTTAAAGAGAAATAATGGTCTTTAGTAAGGTCTTGACTTCCAGCAGATTCTATTGTATTTTAAAATCTGATGAATAATCAAAGGTTCGTACAGTACAAGAAGCATTTTACGAGTATCAAAGCAAATTGGTCAAGACATGTTCAAACTTCGACATGAAGTAATTTTTAGTAATTCAATTAAGTTGTAGAAGAAATTGGCTCAAGTCTCAAGAAGTGGTTCTAAATATCTACCTTGTGTTCAACCAAACTTTTGGAGAATAAACGTTTCTTTTTTAAAGGAAAAAAGGAGGGTTCCTGGTCTAAAGACTAATGGTAACATTTATTTGTTTGTTGATTAACAATTAGACTGACGTAAACATAGAAAAAAGTGTAAATCAATACTTCTTTGACAGTTGAAAAAAGGTATGCAGTTTTTTCCACTCGTATTTTCTTATCACTTAAGGTTACACCTAAAATCTAATCACGTTCTTTATCTTACAATTTGTCTTATGAACAGTGAATTGAATATGGTTTCAAAATTTCTTGATGAATTTTTACAATTTTGTGCAGACACCATCAGGTGTAAATATTGCAATCTTATCAATTTCAACAAAAAAGTATTGATGCATTTGCCTTCATTAGTTCTTGATTTAAGTAAACACAATTTACCTATTTCACCAAATACAAATCAACTCAAGACATTCTAAAAAAGAAAAATTAATAATCTTTATCTTCCTAATAGCTAAAAAAAAAAAAAATAAAAACAAAAAGCAAACTAGGTCAATATACTTTGAATATACAATAATGTATACTCAGTCATAATGTTTCAAAAAAAAAAAAAAAAAAAAATTGACTGATAAGAACCAACTTTATCTTCTATTCTATATAATTTGACGGTAATTCTTAGTCTTTGACAAATTTCTTGAAGGTAGGTACTTAAAACATTTTTTTTTTTTTTTTTATTTTGCTGAAGAAGTTAAACAACATGTTTGGTATACTATATTTTTTTGGCCGTCTGGAGACTTTACCACTCAAGCTAAGCATTTAGTTTTCTTTATCAGTTCCATATAGTTGATAAGATAGCAAGAATGGATATCTAGGTAACTGGTATACTCTCTCAAAAAGTGCCTTAAACTAATTTTCAATCTTAAAACACTTAAATTACATTACATTACATAACTCTCCATCCATTGGTGTTAAAAATCACTCTATATATAGGAAAGCTGGTTAAAATTTTTGTCATCCATATACTATACATATAGATTATGTGTATTTTTTATTTTCAAGTGCATCGCAGCAATTTTAACTTTACTTTTATCAATTTACAATGAAATCAAATTAAATACACGGCGCAGGTATTATTAAAAAAATATCTATCCATCCATCATTCCGTCGTCGTCGTCGATTTACCGCGACACCACAGAAAATAATAAAATAGGAAAAAAAAAATCACGACCACCGCAAAATTCTGGTGCTGGTCGCTTGTCGTCGTCAGTCGGCGTCCGTCGTCGTCGTCATCATTGTGTTCGGTTGTTGGCAACAATGTGATGATCATCATAATCAAATTATAGCATTGACTGAAGTTCAATAGAGAAGCAAATATTGCATCTGTTGGAAAATAAAAAAATCCCATAAAAAAATACAGACAATAAAACAAATTTTCATCCATCCAAGGCCAATGCGGGATAATAAAATATATATCTACACATGCATCCATACACTACACATGCATCACACTGCTGCTGCTGCTGGACAAACAATCAAACGAACAAACAACAATACGATATGCGATCACGATGATGATGATGGTGATATGTTTAATTTTTCACTTGACAGTCATTTTAATAATTAAATGAACAATTTTCCGCTGCACTTCATGGGAACATGAAAAAAAAATAAAAATCAACAACTACCTATATTCTGACACTTAATGACGTTTCACTTCCGAACTGCTGCAGCCATTTATTTTGGTTATGGGAATCACTCTTGCTGGCTGATGGAGATATCTCCATATTTTCTTGTGAATTTTCTCCACTTTACTTGATCTGCAGAAATATACTTTACTTTGGTGTAGCGCGCGTGTAAACAATCCTAGAGCAGAACTGCATTCAAATCAGGTCTAAAGTTCATATTCAAATTTATAAAAATCACCATAAAATCATTTTACCTTAATGGAAGATCGCATTATTCACCTGTTTTTAGCATCTCTCCAAGAGTATCTTTTCCCGCAACTCCCACTTCCCCTACATTTATTTGGAGTGCACAACCCACGCCCCTGATTTTTCACCTAACACTCGGTGGCTGGCGGTACTGGTACTAGTATACTACTGGTACTGGTACATATATCTCTGCCCTCTGCTGCATGTATCTTTTCTTATAAAATTATTATAAAGATAGATATAAAAGTATCTTTCTTTCTCTGACGCTGCCGCTGCTGACGACAAACACGACGACAACGACGACGACGGCGGCATGGTAATAAAATATGTATAAAAATGTAGGTAACTTTAACAAATGATGGTCGTCGTTTTTTTTGGTCTGTATGTGTGTGAGTTTACCTATACTCGTATTTACCTGTCTAATATCAAGTTCAAGGTCAATGCGAGAATAATATACTTGTTTTAATAAAATGCAAGCTAATGTAATAATAAATCGCGCATATAAAAAGATACTAAACACTTACATACATATACATATATGTATTTGTTTGTATATCTTTCATTAAATGAAAACAAAAAGTATATATCTATAGAAGATATTCCTCCGATACTTATACTCGTATACCTAAGTAACCTGCCTATAAGTTATGGATTTTTAATATCGGATTTAAATTTTGTTGTTTATTTATTTGTTTGGTGTTACTTCTTCGGCTTTTTTTTCGCATTCATTTGCAATAATTAAAAGCAGCTATAAACAAAGTTAAATTTAAATAAATGAACCGCAAATTATTATTGTTCTAAGAGTTCTTTTTTGATTCGTTTTTGACACGAAAAGGGAGAGCTTTAGAAACATTTAGAGATATCAACTTTTGTCTGTCATTTTTTTGTTATGAGAAAATTATAGGAAAAATCATAAAATTAATAATTATAAATTACCTAGAAAGATATTTATTCCCAGAAATAGACTCACAGGCACACCGGATGTGAATCATGAAAAGATAATCTTTTTGTTCAGTTGGTTACCATTATATTACCAATTATAGTTCTCTCTGAACTTTTTTTAATTTTTAGATAAATGACATTTGGAACGGATAGTTTATGAATGTCAAAAAATCGTTGCTTGCTTTAAACCCCTTTTAGATGATCAGTTTTCAGTTCAGTTATCAGTTAATTTTTCAGTTTAACTGTCGGTTCAGTTTAAATGAAACTTAGTTCGGTGTTCAGTTCATCTGAACTGAACTGACATCTGATGGGAATTTCATCAGTTTCAGTTAAACGTTTCAATTTTTGTGTTCAGACATCAGTTTTACTGAAAGCTTATAGTTGATAGCTCAACTGAAACTGAAACTAAAGTGATTGTCTAAAAGGGGCTTAATATTTAATATCGTAACAAGTGTCAGATCTCATTGAAGAATAACTACGACTTAGACTCTTAGAAATCGGAACTTTTGCTCAGAAATTTTTGTTAGTAAATTTGTTGCTTCAAAAAAAGCTATTTAAAAATGTCTAGGTGACAATCCAATTCAAATGACACTGACATTTTTGAATTCTGACGGACTAGACTGTCAAACGTCAGTTCGTGTTGGGTCTCCTCGCCAGCAATTGTGCATTTTACTTCATAAAAAACGATATCTCCGAAGGATGCTGACATTTTCTCAATGTCACGGTTTGACAGGTGTTTATAAACGAACAAACAATTTTGCCAAAAAACTTCTTTTGTCTGAAAAATTGAAAATTGTATAGAATCACAATAAGACCTGACATTCAACAAATAATCAACCTTCCAAGATGGTTTCCACATTTGGTTTTTTTGAGATGACACATTTCAATGATTCATCATTTCATCTCATTCCTACTTAAAGAGAGATATATGCAGCAAAAGTAAGACAGACATTTTTGTTTAATGACATCAAGTGATGAAACGTCAAAATGTTTCATCCCATCAAGAAAGAAACGTCTTTTCAATCTATTTTTTGCTAATTTAATGTGAACACCGCTCAATATAATTTGGGATTTATTTTCATTACGCAATGACAGCAGTCTGTTACTGTTAGTTTTGAATCTCAGATGTCAACATAAACCAAAATTTCATATACAAGAGAATAGTTGACAACATTGATGGAATATTGATGTATCTTTTAATTGACAGTTAATTTTGTTGGTACATATTTGAGTTGTTTTCAAGAGGAATTTAGAAGAATTAGTGGTACACTAATCCATTTTTGTAGGCATACTCTTGAATATCCACTTATGAAATTGTTCTTATTTTGTTTAGCATGTGTTCTTGTTCTTTTATATTTGTTGGTCTTATTGTTTTCGCTATATCCTTGAGGTTATCATCCTTAAAGAACAATGGAAGGAACATATTCAGTTCCATCAATCATCTGCTATAAAATGTTCTTCAAAAAATTCCTGTCAAATTACTGAAGACCTTCTTAAACAAAACCCCAAAGTTCTACATATGTACATCTCCAATTGTTTGAAATTCTTAACAAAGTGCAAATTAACCAAAATCTTCAAGTATTTTCGCACTTAACCACTTTTCACGGCCATTTCTGCAGCCATAGCATCAGCATTCATTCACCATATTAACAATGCAACAACGACGACGGACGTGCCACCGACCGAGAATGCGGTGCATCGCATCGAAATAGAATGAAATTGAAGTGTTAGCCAAATACCGCTTCGGTTCGTTTCATAATGTCATAATCGTATATAATAGAAAATTAATGCAAATTCTATTGAAATTATAAAACAAAAGCGACATCACCTAACCAAACCACAGTCAGTCCACAAGTTGTTGTACAATCACTTCCTCCCGCATGGTTAAGCATTAGCATCAAAATTATAACCACCCTATAATATGCAAAGATGCATCCATAGCTCCATAACCTTAACCATATTGAAGCAACTTATAGATACCAAACGCATATAAACCAAACCAAATGAAAACCCGCTCATCCATTTAAATGCAATTCGTAGCAAATCCGTTTTCTAGGTTGAGCGTTTGTGACTCTATTTTCAATTTAATTCATTAGAGTTGCTCTGATGTTCATGATGATGTTGATGATGATGATGAGGAGGAGGGATGCCTTAGCAATGTGTCATCGCTCGTCGCTGTCGGTTATTCAAAGAGTCTTTGCACATCTATTGAATTCTAAGTACCTAAGGTACACCAATAAATACCTGCAACCTGTCTATTCCATTCAGAATGTTAGTATTTCAAAGATTCAAAACCTACAAGTTGTAGGTTGTTTTCAATTATAAACTAACCACTAACCATCCCGCATCGACCGACCGACAACGAAATCAAGTCGTCATTAGGTTTTAATTAATTTTATTATTTAAAAAGAATTCAACAAAACAAGATTTTCCCAGAAATGTATCTAAACTAAACAACAACCGAACCGAACTTAACCGACTCAACGATCTTTAGTCTCAATGTTTTTTTAAAGATACAATGCAAGAGAGTATACGAGTATTTCAATTTCAGTGAGATACAATCTTAGATGATCTTGAAGTTGAAGAAAATCGCATGTCTCGAAGATTTGCATAATGAATAGTTATTGGCGAAGGCAACTCAACGACAACCGACCGACGACGACGACGATGACTTGACTCCAATAATAGAGTCCACTCCTAGTCTTTGGACTTTACTACCTCACCCTAAAACGCCATCTTCTCGGAAATATGTTTCTGAAGCCTCTCAAGACTTCTAAACCTCCTCGAATATAAATTTGCACTGCATTCTCGTGTGTATAGAAAGAAAAAAAAAAATTGTGAAGGAAAAATTGCAAATCAAATTACCGCATCTGATTGAGTGGAGTGTTATTAGTTTTGAAAAGCGATTAGCTTGGGCTTTGCCGCCTCGTCGCGTCTCGTCATCAATTAAATAAAAGTATGCATTATAAAGTCCGAACAATTGCACAGAAACTCACACTCTACTTGAGTCTTGTTTGAAGTAAATTTGACCCAGTCACACACAAAATGAGCAAGAAAAAAAAATTTAAAAAAAAACAAGCAAAACACATTTTTCTATCTTTAAGATGCATCCACATTCATATATCCACAGCCACTGGCACACACTTGCATCTCGCATTTAATTGAAAACAATCCAGAGTGGCACTTGAGTGACAAGTGGTTGCTATTTTAATTAGCATCAAGAAAAGATGCTATGGAGTAAAATACAAAATACAAAAAATACGAATCTAAGTGAAACCAAATGTTGTTTTTATAGTTGGTGTCTTAAACTCAACACACCACACGTGGACTCGCTGTAAGGTAAAATATAGACGTTCTTAAGGTGAGATCAATAAAAAAAAATAAACAGATTGATCATGTTAGACGTATGTAAGTGAATAGTTTAATTGCAACAAGGTTGAGGTTACAAAAATATACTAATGTATGTAAGTATCAAGGCATCATGGCATCGTTTTGTTTTCTTATGCAAAGTAACCAGTTGGAGGAGTGTTAAAAGGTGGATTGATGAGTTCTTTATTTGTATTTATAATATATTCTTGTGGGGAAAAAGTGTAGGTGTAAAAGTTGTCCCTTGAGGTTGGCCCTTAAATTCTGGTTTTTCAACACGTCACATATCGCAGTTGAATTGCAGTTATTTTGTGTTGGAAATCACGGAAATAAATAAAATTGTAAAAATAAGTTTCTAAATTATTTTTAGCCCAGAGGAATTGGTTTGGTTAGTTAGTACTTTACTTTTTCCTGTCAACTGTTTCAGTTTTTGACAGTTTCTAGCTCTTTAAATCTTTATAATAGTCAAAAGTGTCAATCAACACTTTGATGAAATGACAGATGATGCGTTCTAATTCAAGAATTTATAGTTAAAAACAAGTCGTGTAATGCATTTAAGGTCGAGATTACACTACGATTTTTTTTGTTAATATTGAATTCAAACGTTTATTCCAATAAAATGAAAGATTCAAAAGTTGTTAATGAAACTTAAAAAATCAATCGACAGAAAATCATATTTTTGTAAGAATTTTATATTTAATGTAGCTGTGCAAATACCACATGTAAAAAAAAGTTTTCTTCGCTATTCAACGGAGGAAAATTAAATTCAATTACTCTACCAAAATAAATATTATCCTCGGATCTTTCAAAAGTACTAAAGTGGGTAGGTTATAGGTTTTTCCCCTTAATTTGATGTTCATTAGAATGCCTTTCATAATTTCATTCATAAATAATAGGCCTTGGCTTCGTGAATGAAACTAGGGGTATGAAATATGATGGTTTAACTATCAGTGTCTGTATACAAAGTTTTTTTTTCACAAGAAAAAGTTTTATTCTCGCCTTCAAGATACATATATAAGAAGATAGATATGTAGATACTTTCTTCTCAATAAGGAAGAGGCTCAGTTTCCTTATGTCTACACACATGTATCTGTACGCATGAAATTGAGTGCTGTATCCAATGGAGGACATCTCCATGCTCGTAGATATTTAGATACCTACTTTTTCTCTCATATTACAAAGCAACAGATACACATATCATCACTTTTTGTAAAACATATGGCAAAAAAGGCAACGTCCCATATAAAATTTCATGTATGTTTTTGTGTATTTTTTTATCAATCTGTAATTTTAATTTTCTCAAATTGCATAGAATTAGTTTGTGATAGACATACACACTCTATACACAGTAAAATGTTCTGTCTGTCTGACAGTCTGTCTGTCATTTCTCATGTGTATGGTACCTATCTGTCATTTGAAGTTTTTCTCTTTACTTTTCTCGCCTCATCATCATGGAGCATCATGTGTGTGTGTGTGTGTTTGTGTAGTGTATGTTGCTTGCTGCTACTAGGTTTGTTTGTTTTTCCTCAACGAACTGACAACAACAATAACAAATAACAAAAGAAATAAATATGTGAGTTAACAATCTGACATTGAAAAGTGCTATGGAAAAGCGTAATTACCTCTTTCTATACACTCGGCGAATACAAATAGCTCGATTTAACATTTTTAAATACCGCTCCCGCACCAAAATACAAAACAAAACAAAATAAAACAACACAACACAAAGTACATAGGTAATACCTGTTGCCCTGCTTAAATTTTTTTTCTGTTTTTAATTCGCAAAGATACGAAAATTACATCAACTTTGAGCTCAGATTTACCCGTCATGTCACTTCGCATACAAAATAATGAAAAAAAAAAAAAAAATCGAAGAGCCACACACTAGGTACTAACAAACTTGATGGAAAAATTAAATGTTTTCATCACGCGAATACGAAAATTTTATCAGCAAAAAAAAACTTAAATTAAATATAAATATCAAATTTGAACTTGAAACTGCATATTATATGAAAAGAAACAATACACCGGGATTACATAAGTTTTTATACACTGAGCGAAAGAATTCATGTAAATTCAACTCACAGAATACAGCACATACCTAAACAGAGATACAACAGTTGATCAAATGATGTGCAACTGATGCACTCTCAACCAAGGTTGAACTTCAGTTAATCCAACAATGAACCTCATGTTGCCAAAGTGTTAAATGAAAATTGTCTGTAAAGTTATTTTAACCCCCGGAGGTTGAAATTAAAAAAAAAGTTACCATCACATCTTTTAAGCCAAGATTAAACTTAGGGTAATCATCCGGCTATTAGTTCAAATTGAAAATTGGTTACTCTCGAACTCTTGTTTACCTATCTGTTATCAAGCGGTTGAATTGTCTGCACCGTAAATTAAACATTCAACCAAACACTTACAACTGGTCCAGATTAAGCACAATCAACTGATAAATGTCAAATGAAAAATTTCAGATGTGTGATCAAGTTTTAAAACATACATATGTTTAAAACCATCTTAATCTGGATTAAGTCTTTTAAAATGTAAACTTAAACTCATATTGACTCAACTACTTGATTTAATTATTTCTCTGAGTGTAGAATTTAGATACTTTAGTAGGTAGACTAGTGGAGTAGTAGAGCAAAAAGTCAATGGTGCGGTAACTGCAGACGCAGGCGCATGTCATACCCACTAACTATATTAAGCTGAGCACGCAAGCCATATATGTAAATGAGTGGAAATATTGTGTGGTATTGTTGGCTTTGACAATGGCACAGCGAGGAACGTGCACCAGTGACAGAAAAGAACGAGAGAAAGAGATAGACACTTACTGAAGGTATAAAGTTTAATTTGCAGCGCGGTTTCTGGTATTACATACACGTAACCCTTGCATGCCATATGCAATATCGATATACTCGTATAATAAAAAAAAAAACGTATACTCGTTGTATGCCAATTACTAATCAAAGCTGACATTAAGCCTTGATAAAGAAAATTTCAATGTGATTCACTGAGCTATTATTGTTTTGTGATTACGAAGTTTCAATCTATAAACATCATGGTTGAGGTTGAGGTCTACCCCGAATTAAAAAAAAAAAAAAACATAACTCAAACTTACCTATTTTTACGTTACGTTATAGAAAAGAGTGACTTGACGGTTGAAGCCGTATTTTAGATTCACGCTTGGGCTTTATAAATGTGTATCGGATTTCCAATTCCAAAAGTTGGGCTGGTTTACGAGTAGTATGCGAACGATGTGAGTAATTTATTTTAATGAGAATCGGTCATTGTTGTGTCTTAGTCATTTAAACAAAAACAAAACAAAAATTAAAACGTCATCTCACAAATCAAATGGATAGATGAATATTTTGTCTTCTGTCAATTATATTCGGCACTCGCATCAAGTTTTATTTTATATATGTACTCGTATATCTTGATGTATGTCATAAAGTTGCTATCATCAGACCCATCAATTATTGGCGCTGACAACTGATAGCATTCAAGTAATTAATTATGTACGATTTTGGTTTGGTCAACCGGCGGCATGGTGACGACAAAAGTTTTGAAAGAAATGCACAAAATGCCATCAGGTTCCATAAGGTAGACAGATTGGACCTGTCTTGCTTCTTTTTTTTAATTTTTGTTGGTTCTTGCAAATTTTTGACTTAAACGATGAGTTATGAATTTTAAATGCAAGTTTGGCTGAATTTTAATTGAAATACGTGTAAACGCAACCTTAGCTTTAGATTTTTATGGCTCGTGGTGAAATTTAAATATGAGATCGTTTGTAATGTCAAAAGCCTTTGTGATGTAAGAGTGTGTGGTATTGATCGAATGAATTATTTAATTTCAATTCAAGAGATTTATGACAAATTGATAGGGAGTCCAATAATTGTACTGTACGAATCTCAAGATGAGAGTTGACGAAATTACTTTCAAAGCATCCGCGACGAAACTGATGCGAATGTCAAAAAATGTTTGTTTTTCATCTGTCAAGTCATTAATTGTCAAATTCTGATGAAAAAAGACCTTTATATCGATAGTTCAAAGCAAAACCAAAGTAAAACTAAATAGAAGCTGTCTAACATTATTTCCTTGTGGTACTTCGAATATGGTTGTTAACTTTGCACTTGTCTAGATGTAACAACTTATAACTTCTTTTGCCGACAAGATCTTTACATTTCTAGTGAGTTAAACAAAAAGCAAATATCTGATGTTTACTTCCGCTAAAAAAGTAATAAAAAACTTAAACATTCTGAAAATTACTAAACTAACATGCACTTTATTTGTCAATTCCAGCTAACTACAACTTAATATCAATGCAGCGTAGCGCAGAGATTTTCAAGGCACTTTGTTTGTTGTTTTAATTCTGTATTACTTTTTTTTTGTTGTTTTTGTAATGAAACGAATTAATTTTGTGTCGTCCCTCTGTTTTGTACACACATAATACAAAGAAGAAAAAAAAAATTCACACACACGAACATATCAATAAGTAACAATAATTATGTGATTTGCTGTAATCGGTTGTAATCAAAGTTTTCAGTGTCATTATTGACAACAAAAATGACAATGAAGCCGCTACTCTGTACTGTCAATGTAGTTGAAAAAAAAAAAAACACAAAAAATGCGTGTAAGATGGTTAACAACAGGAAAATATAAAATATAATTTGTACAGACACGAGTGCGAGTATGTGGAATTTGTAAGTTTGTATGTGTGTTTAGTTGCAATGTCAAAAGCATACTTATAGGATAGTTGGTTTGATTTGATTAAGTTATATATTTATTCTTTTTTTATATACATGCCTAGCCTATAGAAGCCCTAGCCGATAAGAATGCACAACACCACTTGAGTTGATAAATTAGGCTATATTTAAGGTCATAAAGTGTTATAATAAGTGAGCATAAAGCGAAGCGATAGCGGAAAGTAATTTGCTCATATAAATGTGATTAAAGTGATTGAAGAGACCACCCAAATTGATTATTCTTCTCTAACTTCCGGTGACAATGTTCAAAATTAATATATGTACAATTGTACATAGTGTTTATTATAAATAGACGAACTTTTCGTATATAGTTATTTTAATGGAAGTGGTTAACGTTGGGCGCCATTTAATATTTTCGTTGTAATATTTGATTAAGAGAGGTAAAGAATATTAACTGAAGAGTTAAAAATTCCCTATGGATATAAATTTGAAATTAAATCATATTTCATAATTGGATAGATATATTTCTCCCTTCCATTGCTTCCCCTGTTTTTTAAAAGGCAAATTTCATTGAAAAAACGTAAGATTTTATTAACAGAGTCATAAATTGAAGGCTGTCGTATCACGAGGAACAAACTAGTTATATAGTTCAATATAAGACTTTACGTTGGGCGCCATTTAATTAAACTACGTATCTGATTTCAATTAACAATTAACCTAGTTGTCTCCAAAAAAAGGTCTCTTTTTGTAAAGACTCACCTGCTGAAGAAGAAAAAAAAAAAAAACATCCCGCCAATCTATTTCACACACCTTCCGATGAAATCTATAATTTATAGAGACATTTAAAAGCATCGTGCGACAACCAAAAACGATCAACTCAAGTGCATGTTTAATTTGTTCAGCTGTCATGAAACCAACAGCAAACAAAAAAGCCATGCGAAAAAAAGTTCGTTCGTTTATGAGAAAAAAGTGCTAAAAAGATCTGTTTATCTGACTTTATCGCTATTCGAGTCTCGACTCCAGAGATACTTATATTACAATTACAACCCAACCACTACCACAAAGCACCGATAAAATATAATTACATACTTCCATTGGCTGTGACCATGAAAACCACCAACTAACCAACTGATTCGATCCAAAAACATTACATAATTCTTGAGTAAAAAAAAAAAACAAACAAAAAACAAAAACAACAAGATTCAGCAGCAAAAACGAGAAAAGTTACAAGCAGCAAACGATGGACGATGATACGACTGTCATGGAGAGAAACAGATACAAATAAACAAGATGAAAAATAAAATTCCTCTCGTATAAATGTTGATGTACATTTATAAGATGCTACATTCAGCTTTATATAGCGAAGTAAGATCATCATCGTGTCACTTGGAGAGTTTTCTTGTGGCAAAGCGAACTGGTGGCAATTTAAGTTGTTATAGTATAGCTAATCATTGATGATATGAATATTACGTCAATATTCATTTATATGGGTGACATCTTTTTATTTAATAATCACTTTGAACACACTTACCCAAAGGTGCCAAATAACATTTCAAATCGAACTCACCCATTTCAGCTGAACGCACTCAATTGAAAACTCACCACACTGCAGTTTGCATTTCAACAAATTGACAGGATCCATGATTATTACACCCCTTTCACACTGGGAAAATTAATTTGCTGTTTGACCAAGCAAGCAAAGCAACAATCTCAATCCTGTTATCGTTCTTTAAAATTAAATTAATTGAGACAGATATTGCCACCAGCTCCTTAGATTTTACTCCACATTCATTGTGATGTTTTTCTTTCAATTAAAAATAGTTAATTTTTTCACTTGCCTGCGTCATCATCTCATGTCATATAGTGCTATGGATACTTATTGCGCATCTGCATCAGGTGAAACGTCAGTTGTTAAATTATTATTTGGCATCACCAAACAAAAATTGTATGACCATAAATTTCCTGCCAAAAATGCATTGTCTGAAGGCCTACTGCTATATACTCATAAGTAGGTAGTTACCTATTTAATATGTGAAAAGTTTCAAGACATAAAAAGATGTTCCAAACGGATAAGCAATGGGCGGTGGATTGTTTAAATGGATTCTCTCCATATTTTGGTCCATTGAAAAAATGAACAACGAACATATCTCTACCAAAGATGATGGACAAGGCAAACAAAAACAAGTCAAGCGATTACGTATGTCAGTTGTTTTATTTTTTGTTATTGGTTGCAATTTGTTTTGAATTTTGGCTTTAACTACCAAATTTGGTTGGGATTAAATGGCGCGATCTTGGAGGAAAAATTGTGTCTCTGGACCATCTGTTGAACTCGATGACCATGAAATTGAAAAAAAAAAATGTTATACAAAACGAAACTATAACCATCGCTACTTAATAGCGTTTTAAATTTCGAAGAGCATTAAAAATGGATAGAGCTGAATATCTGATGATAAATCCTGAATTAAAGGCATAGAGCAGATTTTTAAGTGACATATGAGATTCATCGGCTTTGTTTTTACTAATCCTTTGTCTGCTGTCAATTGCCTTTTTTTATGTTGACACATTAGTGCTCATATAAAAGTAAGTTCGAATTTCATGTTAATTTTGGGACACCCCTTATAAGCAATGTCAGAACAATTCCTTAAATGGCAATTTCACCTTTTACCGTGACAATAAAATTGTGGCATTCCAGTTGTAGTCGTTTTATGCAGTAAAGCTCAATTTCTATTCACCTTGCATTGTAGCTGTCAAATTAATCTATGGACGAACTATATAGATGTCATGACATGACAGATCATCACATGCAATTAATATTTGACAGCATGAAACTTCACTTTTCTTCCGGTTTCCAGTGAAAGTAATTTTTTTGGCAGAAATGTGGGAAACATCATTTTCAAAATTAAGGTGTTAATATTTGTTTTACTGTTCTGCAAGAAGTCAAATTATCACACCTCATTGAAGTCTTTATAGGCATCAATTTCTCTTTATCACCATAGGCCTAGTGTATGTGCGTAAAAGTCTTAAGGTCTTACACAACCTTTACAAAACAATTACAATCTTCATTTTTTGTCCAAAAGAAAATAAAAAAAAAAACCTAGCACCTCACGTTTTTATAAAGACAAACATTCAATTTTTATTATTTCGCTTTCAATTTCATTTTCGTTTATCAATTTGCACCTTTCCATTTCCACCAAGTCATATGTATGTACCTTCTGAATAGAGACAAATAATAATATAATAATTACAAGTGCAAATCCGCCCAACTTCAAAAATAGGCCATCGCCCATCAGTTGTAAATACACGCAAGTCCAAAATGGAAATGGATTCCACGTCCACCTTTAGAAATTCACATATAGGCCTATAAGGTTATGTGCTGAGGTCAGAGCGACCTCTAGCGTAGCTATTCAAGTGGATATATGTGTTCGGAATTTGTTTCTACTCAAAACCACCACTGGTACATTACCTACTAGTGGTCAGCAGATATAATTCGTTGTAGAGAACACCTGATGGGACAGGCTATCTAATGTTGTGGCGGTTAACTTGTTTGACAATTGTTATAGGCTTGCAACACGGTCCGTTCGGTCGGTCGGTCGGTCAGTCTGTTCAGCTTTGACGGCTTGCCGGTGGTGTGGTGGCGGTGGTGATGGTGGTGGTGGTGGAAAGTGCGCGTTGTGTGATGCGAGTGCTTCAAAACCAAATTGTAAACATTTTTTTGCTTGATGACAATGACAAGCTATGTACATATATGTACGGCTGTGGTTTTCGCGCCAAGCTTCGCAAGCTACAAAAAATTCTATGACATGACGTTTGAAGAAATTTCACTTTGATGTTTTTTGAAGCATATACATATTTCATATATGAGTTATTTATGTATTTTAATTAATAAATTTCTGATTCATTTCTTGCCTCAATTGAAGGGCTTTCCTGTAAAGGTGCTTGGAAGTACTTAAAATGACCAAGGTTGAGACTGACAGTTTGTTTGTTTGATCTTCTAAATTTATTTTCAGGAAATAGTATTGAAAGTTTTTGATTATATTCAAAGTGTAAGGCAAGAGAGTATTGGAGACAATTACACACATCTTTATTGACCTTTAAAAAGACAACACTTGTTTATCGAAATTAAAAATGCTCTAATTTCTGGCATGGTCAAGTTTACTTTAATTATTTGGGACATGATAAGCTTGTGAATTGGTTTTGTAAATAAATTAAAATTTGTTTGCATTGATTAACAAATAAAATAAAATAAAATGCACGACTATGACAGTAGTACCCAGCCAATTAATTTACACCAAACCCTACACCGATTTTCGAACCACAGCTAACTTCAAAACGTCAGTTTCCTATTCAAAACTATTAATTTTGTTAGTAGTTCATAAACGAGTAAATTGTTGTGTTATTGTGTGTACCATATGGGACCTACTATTTCACCATAACACAGAAATCTGACAGATCCAGAATTAATTTGTAATCATGTCAGTTAGTTAAAAATCATATGAACTGTCAGATAGCAACATGATTTCTTTAAATAACTCTACTTAACGAAACATTTAATGATTTTCTTTTGACATTTTAGGGTTGGGTCTCGAAAAGGTTACGTAAATTTATTCTTTTTTATGTAGGTATCTCCACTTTGACAGATGGTCACTTAAAAAAATCCTCCTCCATTTTTTTGTCTTCATTCTTCATTATATCGAAGCACAATGCGCAGAGCATATCCCATCGCATCGTCAATTTTCCAAAAGAGAAGAAGTAAAAAATGGCAATGCAAAGCTAAAAGCATACAAAAAAAAGAATCACTATTAAGTAAACCATCATCATCATCGCCGCCGCCGTTCGTCGTCGTAGTCCACATCGGCTATGGAGTATTCCAAGTTAGGTTTCTCTATAGAGGCAGCAGCTATGCCATAAGACCAGAACTCACTGAAGGTAATCAACTTTGCTTCAAGTTGTCCCGCACTTTGACGCAGCTGATGCTGATGATTGTCATCTTGTTCTGCTGGTTGGGTGTCCCTCTGTTGTCGACGTCTCGTAGTCGTTTCTTGTTCAATGGTGGTTTTGTATCATGATGTTAATATCACTAGGTTTTTTTTTTCTGCTTTTTTCGAAAAGCTGCACTGCACACTCTCGGTTGCATGACGATATCGACCATGGCGGCTCATCATGTACGAGTTTTTCTGTACTGCACATTTTATATTTAAACAAAAAATCCAACCCACACACAAGAAGTAAAATAAATGGTATACGAGGCTATAAGCGCTATAGCGTGTCATTATGTGTGTTTGCGTGGATTCTCATTAAGCATGATATACGACGACGACGACGATGATGGTTATTCCATCCTGTTCTTCTTCACTCAAGTAGGTATCATCTACAAGAACTTATTGTACAGCAGAAAAAGAAGCAATCATTAAGCAGCGGGTGGTAAAAGGGTATAATAAATATGTTATAGTGGATACACATCATATTTTTTCCGGGGAATATAGGTGTTTTGGGACAGTTTGGGACAGATTTTATCTGTGTCTCTGTTCCTGAATGTGTGATCTACTTTTTGACAAAGTTTATTTGCGACTTTGCTCGACGAAAATAATTGGGCTAGGACACTTTGGGACATATTGTATCTATGTAAATGTTCCTGAAAAAAACGTATGTCTAGGAAGTTATTATGAAAAGATTCAAGAAATATGTGAGTGACCTTTTTATTAAAGAAATTTGTATCTATGTTTTGGGACACTTTGGGACAGTATTAACTTCACTACTCTATCGAAATATACATATGTATATGAATTAGACAAATACTAACAATTTTAATTGATCCTTTTAACAATCAACATTTTGGGACAGTTAAATCCATCATTAATACATTAAAAATGATCAATATTTAGTATAGGTTAACCTCTATTTATAATAATAAGGCACTTTTCATTTTGTGACACATTGGGACAGCTTTATTTTTGCAACCATCTAAGTCCAAACTGTCGGAATTAAAAATTCTATATTCTAGCAATTAGGGTAAACTCTTCCCCAAATCACTTTCTAAAAGCTCCACAACTGTACCACTCTTTAGCATTTCTGTCACTCTTTGTCATGGTTATGTTACTGCACTAATGCAATGCCAAAGAAGTGATCAGTAAAATGCAGTTTTTCATCCTTATTATGTCTTTCTAGAATTGTAATGGTTCTATAAAAAATGTATACGACTACCTATCTACTAAACCCATTGAATAAAGAAGGAGGAGGAAGAGGAGGCGCAAATACATAACAAATAAGAAAAGAGATATTCAAATTGAAATTGAAAGTGAAATTAACGTGATTCCATCCATCTTTAACCACTCTTCTAGTCTTTCTGTTTCAGTGTTTCTGTATTCTGCACTCTGTGTTGTGTTGTATTGCCTTGCCTTCCGTTTTAGTTGTTTTTTCTTTTACATCACGGCTAACGGCTTACAACAAAACACGTGAGAAGTGTATGCGAGTACGAGACACCATGGTATGATGTGGTGTGGTGTGGTGAGTTGAGTACGAGTACGATGGCCTCCGCAGCTCCACATAAGAAGCTAGTGGCTATGGCTATGGGGTTTTGTGTGTGTACGCTTCAGTTGGCTCCCCAGCCGATAGCCATACCATCGCGTCTCTTACTCCTTCTTCCCTTCTGTATTCTGTCCTTCTGCATTTCTGAAGCCCATACTCGTACTCGTACATTTGCCACTGAGGTTGGGTTATGTGTTGTGTATGAGTGAGTGGTAGGTTGGTTAGTGTTTGGTGTTGGACTTGTATTTCATATTTAGGTTCTTACGGTGTTCGGTGTACTGAACTGATACTGAGTGGAGTGGGTACGGGTACGACGGGTATGTTCTCAGCCTTAGCGCACCAAGCCAAGAGTGCTTTATAACGGAGACTTGTGTAGAAGGTTCCCGTTTGGTTGTTGTTCGTGGGTTCTTTCTACTTTTTCTTTCGTTCTTGTGTTATAGTTTTTTTTTGTTGGTTTATTTTGTTTTCCCTTTTCATTATGTGACCACTTTTCCTTTTTTTTTTCTTCTTTGATTTTGTATAATCGTTGTTTTTGTGCTGACTTGAGGTTAGGTTGAGACTTGGCTTGCACGCACTCTATTTGCTTAGCCTTCTTCGTTTTGGTTTCAGTTTCGGTTTCGGTGCGGAATGTGGGCACGGTTTAATGTGGTCCATTTCAAATGTTCTGTTAGGTTTCTTTGAGTACATATATAACTGTAACTGTAACGGTTAAAGATGATGATAATAATGATGATGATGATAGGAAGGAAGTATGCTGATAGCAATGAGTTTCCCTGTAATTTCAGATCATATTCCTTCTTTATGGGAATGCGTGTGCGAACGAGTCGAGTTTATATTTCTTCTTTTTCTTTAAGTCCAAAAGGGGAGTTATGGTGGTTTTCCTCTTCTTCTAAGTCGTTTTGATGGTCTTCCTGTTTCTTTTTTTTTATAAGTCTGTTCTTCTGTGGCAGATTTTCTGGGTTATTTAATTCAATAGAGTATTACTTTGGTGATTTAGGTTTGTTCTATGTATATGAATCTAGCAAGAAAAACCCAACATGAAGAGATTATAGATGTGGAAAATATTTGCATGATAAGATGAATAACCATTCTGTCGCATATAATTATGATTGATGATGATGTTGTCATACGAAAAAAAGATGCTGTAGGTACGATATTATCTTTGGAATTATGAATGATTATAGGTACAAGAAGGTAGCTATCTTTTGAAAAGAGGAGACAAAAAGTTGTATTCGTGTCAATGTAAGGTTTTCTGGACTGGGGCGCAAAAATGAATAAGGCACGATTTCGATACTGTGATTTCCGTATCGTTAGTAATTACGTAACAGCATGCTTTCCTGTTAATTCGGACATATTTGAGCATAACGGTGTTGAAAAGGTGAGTTTCGAGAAATTGAAACTTTTAGCAAGGTTAATAATATAAAAATATTGTAACACCTACTTACGATTTTTAACGTTAAGATCTTTTGGGAAGACCGTCATTGCTTTAGAAATCCAATCTGTCATTCTGAAATCTATCTAACATTCAACTGACATCATTCAAAAATTCCACTATTCACCCAAATCTTACTTATTTTTATTGCTGAATGAAGCCATCGAAATACAAATTTCTGAACGCAACCCTCAATCAAAAATCAATTTTTACACATCTCTAAGAAAATGTCGTTTATTTTATGATTTTTGAACAACAAATTTAAGGATTCCATAATTCTATACGAATTGATCGGAAAATAAGATTTCCAAAAATTCAACAATGTTTCTCAGTTTCTGTGAAATACAGACAATTTAGATTAAATTGTTTAATTTTTGACAGGACACATTTCTGAAGTTTTGTTTTTATGAACTAGCCTATTTTTAACATTTTTTTTGTAAATAAATTAAAAATATTGAATTGTATAAAATTTCTCTTTTAATTTAATGCTTCTATTCAAAACAAGTACATTATAGAAAAAAAAAGAACTTCAAAGCATTTAAAAAATTAAAGTTCCAACTTTGTTTGTAAGTACCTACTATTCTCATTAAATAGTTTGAGGTTTGATCCTGTAAATAGGGCGTAATGTCTACGAACTTGGCTGGGGACTTCGAAAGTCTTTGAAAGATCAATCGTCTTTCATTGGTGTAATAATTAATCTTACAAAGGAACATGACAATATAAGTTAATTCCTTACAAAATCAGGTTAAAACTCAAATCAACGAAACTATTTCTTTTATTATTATTTCATTATTCATAATTCAATTGGAAAAGCTCAATAGAAAACCATTGACAGCACATTTATATTGTTGCTGAGATTGTGATAAATGTTCAAAAATAGATTCAAGAACTTTCCAGCAGCAGCAGCAGCAGTTGTCAAGTCCATCACCAACACTACACGAGTAAAATATTCACCCATCAAAGTCCATGGCGTCCATTTACAGTACTTGTATTTTTTTATAGAACCATAAGCAGTGGTAAGCAAATTTTATCTCTCTCTCTATACATTCTCAATTTCAAATGAAAGATTTTGATACCAAAAAGGAAACCAGAACTTGGACAGAATTAAAAAAAAAAAAAAATATTCCACTACACGAACAACAATGGTGAGCGAGTATTTTTCGATAAACAAGAAATGACAGACGAAGAAAAAGGCAGGAACAAAAAATAAAAGTATAAAAAATAGGAAAAAAGAAAAAAACAATCACCGAAGACCGAGAAGCTGAAAAAAAGCAGAGTTTGCGCATTTGCTGCAGGTTCCAAGCCACCAACGAGCACATTACGATACTGGCAAATAAAAAACAACCACGACCACTACGGAGACGACATCGACAACGACATCGCCACACCACCACTTTATAGCTCATCAAATGGTTGCAGCAGCACCCAGCACAGCTCTAACACAGCTTGTGGACTTGGATAGTAGAACACCGAAAGGGCAATAGCCTCCCTTGTGCCACTATAGTTCTGGGGCTGGTGCAGCAGCAACAGCAACAGAAACAGCAACATTGCTGCAGCAGAAAATATCAGCAAAGCCGAACCACGCCATCTATGCCATCAGCAGCAGAGACGACAACGAACGGCAAGAAGAATCCGAGGAACAACGGATAAAATGGACTTTCAAATTGAGAACGAGATTGCATAGAAAGCCATTTGCCATTACCATCGCATCAGGCCGAGGCTGCCGGTCGCGGCGCAGCGCGGTGCGGTGGATGAACGGACTCTACTTCTTCTCTACTCAGACTCAACTCAGGAATGGGTAACTTTTCGAATTAGTGTTCTTCTATTCGTGGTAAATGGACAGGAGGAGTGCGGAGAGATGCCATCAAGCAATAAGACATTACCCTCGAAGAATAGAAAAAAGAGGAGGGATGATAACACAAAGCACTGCAGAAGTCGTTCCTTTTGTGTGTCCGATGATTCTTCATGTTCATCGAATGCACCAAACTTCTTCATTCTGATTCTCCTTTCTCCTATGTACCTCGCACTCTTTGGTCTTTGGAATATGGATAGGATATGACTTAAGAGCTAACTGCTTTGATAGTTTCTGTTGTTTTGTTGTCTGAGAAGATGAGGGCTCATCGTCATTGTAGCTTCATAGAGTGTACGATACAGAAGACAAATTGGATCTTCTTTGCATCTGGAATAATATTCTGGGCTGCGTTGTACTGGTTGGCCGCTTGGCTGGACTGAGCTGGTTGGAATCCAAAGCAGTTGAAGGAATCCGCTATAAAGAACCCAGAAGCCATTTCTGCACTCAAACGTTGTGTCTTTTTTGTTTTCCGTTGATTGTTGTCTGCAATCTTGAGAGGGAAACCTTACTTAAGAACAAGAAGACTGACGGCGGCGACTGCAACGTCGAGGACGACAATGATGACAACGACTGACGGACGGAAGACACATTTACTTGGACGACACCACTATAATACATTATGTTGGACACAAAAGTGTATTTCGGAACAATTGACCGCTGCTGCTTCAGCTTCAGCTTCAGCTTCTGCATTCTTTTGTGCAAAATAGAATTTTGAATCAGGGATGGATCGGATGCGGAATACTCGACGAATGGTTCTGCCGTCATCCGCCATCCGCACCGTCACTGTGATGACTGTGACGGAACAATGGATAAAACGATGGCCGATGATGATGATGACGCTGCACGATGACAAAAACCGAATGTTGAATCTGAATCTGGCCAAATTGCACACCGCACCGTGCCGTGTCAGCCGCCGAAGCAGCCAATGCTTCTGCTGGTGCTGGTGCTGCTGCTATACCAAGTGCTTGCTGTATGCAGTTTTAATGAAGATAACGCGATGTGCAATTGAATACCCTCGGAGGATTATGATTCCAGATTGCTATACAACATGGCTGGTGGATGTTGTTGCTATTTCCGGTGTGTCTAGGGAATATAATTTTCTCTTGGTTGGCTGGTTGTGTGGCGGTTGAATTTTTGAATTGATGTTTGATGACCGGATTAAGTGTTGTATTTAATGCGCTCAGTTTGGAATTTTTAAGTGTTGTATATGTGTGCTCAATAGGAAGAGGGAGTAAAGGGAGGGAAGGTGGATATATGTATTTTAGATTGTGACAAAAAAAAAAGAAATAAAAAAAAACTAAGAGGGAAATTTTTAATTTAATTTTTATTTTCGTTTGTTCATTTCTGTTGGGGATTTATTTGGAACCAACCACAAACCATGCATATAAATGTTGTGCCTGTATATGAATTACAGGTCTAGGAAAGGTGTTGAAATAAATTGGATTTCAGTTTTAAAATTTTCAGGTTTTTAGAAAAGTCGAGAGTTTTTTTTTTAGGAGAAGAATTACTTTAAGGGGAAAGCAATTTTTGGTTTGCAAAAGTGTATTTCTAAACAAACATGGTTGACATTTCAGAAATGAAAGTTAATTGTCAAATTTCTATCTGTCAAAAAGTAAATATGGTTTTGCGTACGACACGTGACGTAGGTGTCAGAATGAAAACTGACAATAAAGTGTATAAACTTTACTAAATATTACTAACGAAAGTCCAATGAACTTTATGTCGGCATGTGGTTTAAGCTTAAAGGCCTTTTCTACTTTACCCCACCTTAATAGTTTTTGGAAAAATATACCCTCAGCATCCTAAATCTTCTTTGACATTTTAATCCGTGTCCAAAATAATACCACCATCTATTATTTTTCTGTCGGAAAATATTAAATCCAACAAAAATTACTTTTTGACCATTTTGAGAAACTTGAGGTGCGTTTTGGCCTTTCTGCTTCATAGACATAGGTGTCATTTTTTCAATCGTCCTCTTTGCTTACAGAATTAGCAAACAAACAGGTATAATCAAATTAATCCGAAGCCCCTCGCAAATTGGCAAAATGGTAAAATGTTGTCGCCATCATCATCTTCATCTTCAAGTTGAAGAGAGGGGTAACAGAAGAACATACAAAAGACCCCGAATCCCAATTCGCACTGAATTCGCCCATAATAAATATAAATCGAATTGAAATGTTTTTTTTTTCTCGTTTTTTTTCCCTGATTTAACACACCCACCTTTTGAAAGCTTTTTATGTTAAGTGAGGTACTATGGCAAGCATGCCAATATTTTTTCGATTTGCATACCGTCTTCACTCTTCGGCTCGGCGTAGCATTTATAAGCTTTTAAACTACGAGTATGTTTGTAGACATTCTTGCTCTTTTCGTGTCTTCTTTGGTGCGCATTTTCTGCTTAAGATCTTTTGTACCGCTTTCAAAGGCGTCGTCGTTTGTCGATAGAGCATCATCGTCACCATCAAACAGTCCCCGCATCAGCTCCACACTTCCAAATGTCTAGGTTTTTTTTTTTTCTTCTTTTCTTTATTCAGTGATTTTCAATAAAGATTACTTCCTCAATCAATTTTAAATCTTTCAATTTATATGCGTGAAGTTGTAGGTTGAAAAATGTTAAAGACATCATCATCATCATCATCGGCGTATTTCGTCGTCGTCGTCGTCGTCAATAGTGAATATCTATTTGACCTTCTTTTTAAGTTAATTTATTTTACTATTAATTTATTTGTTTTTTGTTGGTTTTTTGCTTTAGTGGTGTGAATATTTGCTTTTATTTAAATGGCGCTAATATTAAGATTCTCACATAACAAACGAATCAATGTGATTGACAGAAATGTCACTTTGGGTTTCGAGTGAATTATGAGTTTGATTTGAAGTGTGACATTTGAGGTTATAGTTTGTTACCGTTATTTTTGTTTTGACATTGTCCACATTGGAATTTTTTTGAGTTGATTCACTTGGACGTTTTTTAATTTTATGAGAAAACTAATAAGTCAGAATGTGAACACTGTCCTTAAATTTTTTTGACAGGAGTGACATCGAAGAGAATTATGAAATATTTTTGTGTGTTGATCGAAACAAGAGAGCTAATCGTCAAAGTTAAACACAAGTCTGTCGTGTTGCATCAACCGTTATCTTATATATAATCCGTTGTTCAGTGATTTAATTTTCCAGATCTTAAGGAATTCACTGAGGTTCAACAGAAGTTTATTTGAACAATGGTTTAACATCCGAACCACAATTGTACAACTGTCAATATTCATCTACATATATGTACTGTAATGGCATCACTTATTGGCATTTAACTGTACAAATTTTCCAGTTTGGAATTTGATGGTTTGACAGATGTCAGCCAGTATCGTTTGTCAAAGTGAATGACAGTGAACTAAAGGTTTAATTTGCTGAACTATTTTATTATTTGGAAAGATTATGGGCAGATTTAAGGTTATCTCAGTTTAGTTCTTTTTCAATTGGTTGAAGATTTTGTTTTTTATTATTATCAATTGACCTTAATCATTTTAAAGAATGGAATTTTTCAAAAATTCCAAAACGGGAAATCCGTCTTTTCTGACGTCATTTTTTCAAAACACACACATACAAATTGGAAACTCTGCCCCTGTCAGTTACTGTCAGCCTTGAAACGAACCGAAACGTATAAATTCCGAAATTCAAAAAAAAAAAAAAAAAAATGAAAAAAGCGAATGTTCTTTTCGAGCATAATTTTCACTCAAAATCTCAGTGCGAAGGTGGAATCACCTTAAAAAAAATCACACACACACTCACAAACTTCGACATACGAAAAAAAAAAATGCCATCGTCTTCATCGTCATCAATAATAATTTAATCAGCAACGCGACGACGCTATAATATGGTTGGTGGTTTGACCTTCAAGTCAGTTCCAGAAATACGACTTTATGGTGCTTGCTTGGTCAGCCACGCCAACCTGCGATGGTAATGCGTTTATTATATTGCCGATACGTCGCGTCGGTCTTCGTCGTTGGAGAGTGACACGCGGGCGGTCGGTGGTGTGGTGGCGGCGCGGCGCTGTCATTCGTCGTCGTTTGGATGTGGTTGGCTTAAATTGGCCAACCAACCAACTTACCAAGTGATTGCCTTTGGCTGCTCTTTACTTTCGAAGAAGAAGATTATTTGACATTTCAGTTCAGTTGATTGCGGACGAGTATACTCGTATGCGGATTCTTGTTTTTGCATTTTTATTTATGTACTTTTTTTGTTTAACTTCTTTGATTATGCCTCTGATGTTTAACTTCACGCGAGGAAGGCAGAACCAAAAGTCCAATCTAGTTGACCTCTAAATCGGACTGGACAAACTAGTGACAGAAGAGCAATTATACTCACTACACTACCTAACCCACACTTCTTAGGTTTTGACTCAACTGTCACTAGTCACTATCGTATAATAAATCTTTCGATGCATTTGAGCGTGTGATGATGATTATATCCCATCCCATTCCATTCCATGCGATCCGATCCGATTCCCCTTTCAATTAATAAATGGGGGATTGGGTAGTTCTTGTAGTTTTCCATTCCTCCTGGGAATTTATCTTTCCTTCCATTTGATAGGTATGTATACATACTTACCGACAGACCAACCGACCGACCGACCGACTTGCATCAGCTCAGCTCTGAGCGAATAAAATTATTGTTAATAAAATGCGTGTGTGTCACAGTTTTGGGACGCGCGACGACCTAGATACAGTATCTATTTTGAGATGAAAAGGAGAGAAGGTGTGGTGGTGTTGGCCAGCGCGGTGCGGCGCGGCGGTAGAAAGGAGATGTCTGGGACATTGGATGTCGTTGGCGGGTGTGTATTCGATCTTTTTTTGTTGGTCGTTTTCATTTTTTGACAGGGCGGGCGGTTGAAGCGTGAGTATTTCTTTATTTTTTGTTTAAAGAATCCGAAATGGTTGACAAGTAGAGGATTTGTGACATCAGTGCTGATGATGGGTGCGTGGATTTGGTTGGTTGAGTCGACGGATTTGGTTGATGGTGATGATGATGATTGGGAAATGTTGACACTTAAGAACCTGGGGTTGACGTTTCTCTTCGAAAAGGTTATTTGGTATTTTTCAATTAGTAGAACCATTTTGATTTTTTCTATATGGGACTTATCTTCTTTGTTTTTTTTTTTTTTTTGAACGTGAGAGGTACATAATGTTGAGTGACATTAACACAGATGTTGTCATTAAATCACCATCTCGCACTGATCACTCCGTTGTCTTTCGAAATAGGATTTAAGAATCTCAAAAACAACAACAACAAAATCAAATACATTCTTTTAATCTTTAATTTTTTTTTTCTTATTCTTTCAGATTTCTTCTTCGTCTTCTTCTGATGTTCTTAGCAAAGTAAGTCTTTAACTTTTTCTCATTTTTTTTTTTTTATAAAATATACATACTCTGCTCATACATATCTGGTTTTCAATCATTCATGGTCAAGTAATCATACACATTTTTTTCTTCTTCTTCAAAACATGTATGTATGGTTTTTTTTTTTTTGTTTAGCCTTGACGGAAGACACGAAAAAGTCTAGGAAGTTATTTAGAAAATGACTTTTAAAATGCTAATTTACAAAAGAAGCAGTTATAGAAATGGAAACGAACAAAAAAAAAAAAAAAAAAAAAAGTGTGTTGATAAAAATGTTCGGAAAAAAGAAGACAAGTTGTTCTTTCTGTATATAGTCTTAAGATTTTATGCGTTTTATAATTTATTGACTGAACTTTAAGGTTGGATTAACATGGCTGATTACTTAATTATATTTGTTTATTTTTTATTGTTTTTTTTTTATTTCTTCCAAGGCACGAGAGGATTATGTTTATGTTAAATGCAACAAATTTTAATACAAGGAATTGAAAAAATGAATTAAATTACGCTTATTGCCGTTGGTTGTTAACTGTCATTCTTTTTATTTGACGTCTTGTCTAAAAAAAAAACTCAAATCTGTCTTTAAACCGATTTAATATCTTTTTAAGTTTGAGTGTTTGACAGTTTCTTAAGAAAAACCAATGAAGTTAAATTGTTTGACTTTCTGAACGACACCTACTTATCTACACTCTTAAGTGTGCGTTCGTTATTTTATCTTTTATCGTCTTCTTTTCCTTTAGATAAAAACTTTATGATTATTATGGAATTTCAAATCGGTGGTTGACATTGTGTCATTTTTAGCTATTAAAATTTATCTCTGATTATTAACCTAAGAATTTCAATGTAAGAGAGCTCTAATTAGGTAAGTCTGCTAAATTTTAGCAAAGATTCAACCAAGAGTTATTAGGTTTTTTGATTGCAGGTTCTTTTACCTCCACAACATGAATCTGAGTAAACATTTATGACCGTGTCTCACACTTTACTTCTTGACAATTGTCAATCCTAATCATTTCAGAAAAGCTTAAAAAAGTGGAAGCTTCAAAATACATCTGACATATGTCAAACTGATTGATTGCTCCATTATTATTTCAAATGACATTTACAATAATACTTCACGGTAAAACTTAAACTTAAATAAAGCCTATATACCTAAAATTAATCCAGTCTGCATTTTGTATTTAATAATAAAAATGTTTGTTAACATTCCAGACAAAACAAATAGTTGTTGATTTCATGGTCAAAATAAATTCCGTTAAAAAAATATCTCAAATGACAAGCACACACCAGAACAAATGCTTGTCTCTCAAAATAATCGACCAAACCAAATCGTCCTACCTCCTCCCCTCTCAATCTCTCCTCAAACCTTAAACCTATCAAGAAAAAACACAAAAAAGCTGTTCAAATAAATTCAATTGAAATCTATCATAAAAGAGTGAATAACCGATTAAGCTGCTATAAAAAATAAACAATGAGACAAAAAAAAAATCTGCTGCTCCCAACACCCGCTGCCCCCACCCCCCAATCAGCGTTTTTAATCTCATCATCACCATCGCCAGCAACTCGCCTGGCATCATCTCTTCCGTTGTCGCATCGTCGTCGTCGGTTGTCTACTTCGCGTCGCGCTATAAAACCGCTTCATCACCGTCATTGCCGCGGCCACAGTATTGCCAATTATCACAGAGATATTCAATTAATTTGTCTAAATTATATCCCTCATGGAGAATGTCTCCAAAAAAAAAAAAAAAAACAACATAAAAACACAAAATTGTGTCAGTAATAGCTCGTCAAATAGCAGCCATTTCATCGTGACATAATTGCGTTTAGTATAAATTTAAATGCTACGCCTTTTCGAAATTCCCTTTTTTTTTGTTCATTTTGATCTAATTTCCGAATGCTGATGATGAAAAAAAAAATAATAACAAAAAACTAAATCAGAATTGAAAAGAGAAGAATTGTCAAAAATACACACACACGGAGTTTTAATGTTAATTTATCTTAATTTGTTAATTTTCCAATTCAGCGAACCATCATTCTTCGCTGGAAAGAGTCACTATAGGTATCTAGTTCTTCTTTTCTTTTTTTTGTCGGATGATGTTGTTGATATTTTGACGTTTAGACACTATCGCCCTCTACACACAATCTGATTGGCTGGTTTTCTTTTAATTCTTTGCGAGCTGTTTTTATGTCTTTTATTTGTATTTTCAGTTCGATTTATGGTCTGTGAGCCTAGCAAATGAGTATTTTTGGACTCTGTTTGTATATAGAGAAATAGTGCGTAATATATCTGTCTATTTGTCTATCATCAGCCTCACATCGTGCGCCATTTATAGCTTTTCCTATTTATTTTTTTATTTTATATAGTTCAGCTCACACTTTCGATTTCGATTTCGTTATCGTTTTCGATGATGATGGTTTGTGTATAAAGTAGTTTTGCCCAACTGACCAAGAATGGAAATGGTTAACTTTTAATTTCATCAATCCGTTTTTGACTTGGTTCTGACGTTTAATTTTGTTTGTGTGTTGTGTCTACTTTGTCTATGTATTCTTGTTTTATTGTTTAGTTGTTGTATTTTCTTCTTTTTTTTTTGTGTTTTGTTTTGCTGTTTGTTTTACTAATCACAGCCTCTGGCTCATTATGTATGGATGATGGACAGGCATGGCTGGTTGTAGGTGAAGGTTAAACGCGTTTACTTGACTAGAATTTTAGTTAAAAAAAAAAACCTTGTTTTCCCTTTCGTTCTGTCTGTAAAAATAGAAACAAAAAAAAAAAAGAAGAGAAAAAAACGAACTAGACACCAGAAATTGGTTAATTTTTGACAACGACTGCCAAATACAAAATTATTACCAATTACATTTTATTATTAAGAGCAATGTCATAATTTGATGTGATCTGTCAGTTTGTCCTTTCTCCAGGGATGGTTGGTGTTGTTGTTGTTGACTGTGCAATTAATATGTTGTTAGTTTTATTGACAGACAACAAAACTTATTAACTTTATTTTTTTTTTTTCATTTTTGTTTCAATTATATTTTGAGTTTTGTGTGTGACTGGAATTGTTAATGAAAAAGAAAAACAAAAAAAAAATTTTTTTTTCTTCGTTAAGTGATTATGACACACTATGCTTGACATTTTGGGTGAATTATTATTTTTGTTAAATTTTTCATTTAACTGTGGTAGCACCACACTTGTACTTGTTGCCGTTGATGATGATGATTGTGATGATGGGTTTTTGAGGTTACATAGTTTTTTTTTTTTTTTTGGTTTCCTTCTGTTATAGGCCATGATTGTGATGATGTATTGTTGATGGACATAAGGGCACGTGCTAAGTAGAGAAAGTGACAGATGGTTGGGTTTTATTTGTAATGAAATGAGGCTGTGGAATTTTATACTTTTTTTTTGAGAGCGTTTTTTTTTTTTCAACATTCAGCTTTTGTAAGTAGAGATTACAATGCACTTCATTTAATCACCAATAAAAGTTATTCTGATGGATGTTTTTTTGGGCACAGGGTTATTATAGGTAGGTAAGGTTTTCATTATACTTTTTATTAAAGTGCTAAATGGTGTCGTACATAATTTAAATAGCTACCGGATATACCTTCTGTATAATATAATTGAAATTTAATTGTTTCCTGATGATAGGTAACCTTGGTTAATTTTATTTTTAGGTTTATGAGTTTGTACTTTTGTTCGAAATAGTACTTACTATAAATATGATAAAGTATAGAAACTTTGCAAATTACCTGGTTATTAATTGCATAATGTGCGGGTATGTTTTCATGTCTTTTAATAACCACCTTCAATTTGAATTGTTTTCAAATTTTTTTTTTTTATTAAATAACATTAAGAGATTTGCTCATAAGCAAATTGTTAATTTAAGACTTCTTGAATTTTCTTAAATGTTATGGGTACAAATTTTAAGTGGATCGAGACTTAAAAAAATACCATAAAGATTACTGAACGCTGCCATCTTCAAATCAATTTCAGATGAATTGACAATTCAATAGACTTTGAACTTGATCCTTTTGGCAGTGTTCAGATACGTTAAAATTTGTAATCGTTCAACTTGTCACTGAGTTCTATCAATAGTATAAAAAGATGCCTCACATTATTGATTCTTTAAGAGTGTAATTTCTTGACAGATTATTTGAAATAATTTCTTTTCCTAAATATTCAATTTAAACTTCATTTACTGTTAAAAAGTGTACTCAAGTCTTGAACTTATTTTTTAGAAATATTATTGAAGTTTGTTTATGAATTCTCCACTTCTTTTAACTCCACTTCTGAACTGAGAAGTGATAATTTTATAATTGAAGGTTTAAATGTCAAAACTAATTAAATTTACTATAAATGATCTTTGGGAATTTTTCAAATGCAAATATCCGGCAGTGAAGCTGATAAGCTTTCATAGTCAAAGTTGAAACGAAGAAACAATCAATTACTGTTTGACTCTGTGAACTTTGTTCTGTCTCTTGAATTAAGTTGACAACCGCGTCAATCAAGAATATGTCTACGATCAATGAGGGTTGAATATTTAAAAATATAAATAAAAAAGTATAAATAAATTGCGTATACGCCCAAGTGAACATCCTTTTTAATTGTAATACTTTTGACATTTTTGTAAAGTAAGCAAAACTGAAACGTCATACATCAAATTAGATGCACAATGACTGTCTGCTAAAAATTCCAAAGTTATTATTCCCACGTGAAAAAAAAAAATAAAACCAAACCACAAATATGCAAACCAATTAAAGTTCTACACCTTACAAAGTCACTATGCGCATTGCGCTGTGTGCTTCAAGGATGAGAACCATTATAATTGGCAATGCACCATACCGTCGTCGTCGTCGTCATTGTCGATTGTCGTCGTCGTTGACTCCACCCAAATAGACGTGCATTAATTGTTAGCAGATCATCGATATTTATACAGTAGGCCAACTTGCATGTGTAAAAGTTGAAACTGATTAAATGTTTTGAAGTTGAAGTTTAATATAATTTAAGAGGACATATTCTAACCAAATGTTTAAAATTAGAAGTTATCTGAATTTTTCCTAGAAAGAAAGTGGGCGTAGAAATGGGCGTTTTTATCTCCTATGTGACAATTCAAACTATAAACTGATTTCATTCCAATTTCAATTGTATTCTTTCCCACTGTTCGGCTCAACAATAGCCATACCTAGCGATAGCCCATCGGAACACTTCTCAGTCCCCCCCTATCATCGATACATTACATATACTTAATTTAATTGCAACCATTTTTCAATTAAAAATACAAAAATTAAAAAAAGAGGAAAAAAAACTTTAACCAAACCACGGAAACACATTAAGAGAACTTTTCATGCGGAGGTGGTTAAACATTAAAATATTGTCTTTTGTCATTTTTATACCCGGTACACATGACTTGCAGCGGCATCAACAGCAGCCAGCGGCAGCAGCGCAGCTCAGCGCACATCAGACGAACTTATAAGTTATTCGTCAAAAAGCCCGTAACTCATAGCGTATAGATGTTGTCGTCCGTCGTCGTCGTCACCGTCACCGTCATCAGTGAGACAGTTGGTTCCGTGTCCGTCAGAAGCAATTCAAGGAGAGAACAATCAACCATCAATGTCGAAGATGACAAATCGAGACCTGGAATCCTAATTAGTCAGAAGCCAAGTTTGTTACTTTTTTGATTTATTTTTTTATTTTTTGTTGGCTGAGTTGATGTTGTTTATGTGTGTTCCTTTGGACGGCCGATGATGGGATGGTGGCTCCCCAATGATGTACTAGGTGATTGTGGGCGCGTGCTCATAAGACCCCAGGCCAGATTTACCTTATATATTGGTTTGGATATACATATTAACGTCTCCTCTTTTTCGTTTTTTTGCTGAAAAAAGAATGCATTTGGAATTCTTGATGCGAACCCGTCGTCCGTCCGTCCGTCGTCGCTCGTCTGTAGAGTCCGTTGTCATCATCATTCGTCGTCAAACCAATATAATAAAGACGACTTCGACGACAGAGCCCGAGGCAATTTAAGAATCAGCTCTGATATACCATTTTGGATGAGGAGGAATGCGTTGTTGTCGACGACGGCATTCAAATGCGCACAGTGTGCTCCAAAGTGCTACCAAAGAACGCAGCCAGCCACAGTCCGCTGAAACAGAATTGATCGAGTATACATAGTTACACCGAGCTTGGAGCTGGCCATCTAAGTTAGTGCAAATTGAGACGAGGCTTCTGGACTGGAATACTAATGCCTGAGACTGTTCTTCGGAACCAATTCACCTTCGATAACGACTACGACGACTACGACGACAAAATGACTTGCATATATGTAGATTGTGTCGATGCATTTGGGGCTATACAGAGTGCTGGCGAATCAATTAAAAAATCACAAAAAAAAAACATTGAATATTTTATTTCATTTGCTGAATTCTGAAGCATCAGCACCTCTAATCGTGTTCTTTGTTTAGAGACGAGGAACTTACTTAAGTTTATTCGTTTTGGGTTGGGTTTTGGCTTGGTTTTGGTTTTGGTTCGTTTTTACGGGGGCCTTCTGAAGCTACTTAAGATTTTCCGCAGGTGATGGCTTGGGGTGGATTTTTCGAATTTGGTGGCATGTGTCAGAATTGGCAGTCCCGATAAGTCCATCACAGGTATGCAATGCATCTGATGAGTGTAAGTTGTAACATCCATCCATATGATGATGTTGTGTCGCCTCGCCACATACGAGTAGGTATCGTCGGCGGCGGCGGCGATGTATAAAAATGTCCTCGCAATTAATCATGCTCACTCGCTATTGGATCGCGCGCTAATACAAATAAACTTCGATTTGACTAATTTATGCAGACCGACTTTGTTGCATCGTTATGTTGTTTTTGATTTTTTTGCATTGCATATATTTTTTAATCTAAATGATAAATGCACAATCGCGTACTAAGTGTGCGCGGGGAGGCTGTTATGACTGACTGCATAGGGACGTGACATTAAAGCCAAAAGATCTTAATTGCGCGACGAAAGACTGCGCCGCCGCCGACCGCGCCAGGCTTTGTTTGTTGTCGCGTTTTTATCGTGAGCGTCTTTGGTGGCGAGCGAGCGGCAGTTACAGACACAAAAAAAAAAAACACACACAAAAAATGGAAAGTGACTTTGACATGCGGACATGGTCAATTTGGGATGAAGCTGTTAGACATGGTGTTTTTCGTTGTTAGACATCATTTTTTTTTTTTTGGTTCGTTGTCTTGTCGTTGTCGACGATATGAAATTTTGACAAACTAAACGATGGCTTTTACCTGCAGAAAGTGATGTGTGGAATTTGTATGCAACTTGCTTTTCACTTAACCTACTTTTTTTTTAATCTTTTGCTTAAACACAATATACAGCTCTGTCAGAAGTTGTACATAGAAGAAAATGAGAATTTGGAATTAGAGAACACCACTTGAAGGCCTTTGTCAAAAACGCAATTCCTTTAAAACATAAAGTGGCTCCCGTGTGAAGGGAGTATTTAGTACGTTGTTCACTTTTTTGACGTTTCATTATAATTCATCTCACTTCCATTCATACCTTTCAACAGTTCAATAGGCCATTTCCTTTTTAAACTCAGAGCAGAGAACTGAGCTGTCAAAAAAAGATCTGTGTTTCTTTTTTAGCTCAGACACATTAGAGCGCTCAGGTTGTGTTTCTTTTTTCAATCGGAGCTAGCTCGGAGCGCGCTCTATGAGCTCAAAATAAAATGAGCGATAGAATGAGTAAAAAGATGAGCGCGCCTAACTCACTTTTTTTTGCATGTGGTATGACGTGCCCCAGGCTCTGCTCAGTGTTCTACTCAGAGTCAGAGCTAAAAAAGAAAAACTCCTAATGTGAACACCGTCATTCTGTTGCTTGCAATGTATTGACAGTAGTGTTTGACAGTTGTATTAAATACACACTTTTTGATGACATTTCTCACAAAGATCACAGATTTAAGAGATGAAACCGAAAAAGTAGTTGAGCTTTGCAAACTTTCTTCTTTCGGTATGTTTTTCTGTTGTTTCGTCTCTGGTATCAAATCTGTCAAATCAAGGTATTAATTGACTTTGTCTAAAACGGATGTTGTTTGCTGTCATTGCGTAATACACACACGTTTTCTATTCTGTTTTCCATTGAATCTCCATCATCATCTCGAACAAAGGGAAAACTCTTATCAATGTGATAATATGCATGCATTTAAATCTTAACTCTATTTTCCATCTAGCCATATTATATATGCATGTACCTATGTACCTACCAATGTCATATTTCAAGGTCTTTGTGTTATTTCTAATGAACAAATAACAACGACAACGACGACGCACGCGTTGTCGCCAACCACATCCACATCGACATCAACATCGTTGACGACCGACGTTGATAACAGAAAATTTGCTCAGCTAATTCCATCAGAAAATATGGTAAACATTTGCGAAAACTGTGTTTTTCTAACAAGATCTTACAACAATCACTCAAGCTTTCAATTATCCATTAGAAAAAATTTACAAAAAAAAAAAATTTAAAAAAAACAACAAATTCTTCCCATCAGCATGCATGCACTTTGAGTCTCACGTTTTCCTCTCACTTATCATCCAACCCGACCAACCAACGAACCATATACCAAACAACAACAACAACGCAACGTCGCCGCCGGTTGACGACGACGCTTTGCTAAAACTTACGAAAACACAAATTTTCGTTGATGTTGTTGTTTTTGCTGCAATTGCTATTGCTGGTGGTGCTCTTCATTCCCTTTATTCCGCGCGACACAGTAAATTCCATCTAACACCCAAAGCTAGCCAAGCCGGGGAGCCAGCCAGCGCCGGCACCACCACCGCCACCACCAACACCATCCAACCCCCTTAATGGCGTCGGCCTGTCGCCTCCATTATTCGCCACCAAACTCAACGGGCCCAACCACACACATTACCCAGAAAGTTCTCTCCAAAAAAAATAAGAAAAAAAAAAAAAACACGAAAACACAAAACTTACAAATTGCACCCGAAGGAGAAAAATAATGTGTGCTAGTTGTTGATGCCCACAATTTTTAGCTTAGCGCTGCACGAATGCACCGCTGGCGCTGCTGCATCTAAAAACATCATCATTTTGCTGATATCGCCCCAAGGTCAGCCCCAGCAGCGCAGCGCATTCTCCGGCATCGCCATGCTACCCGATGCCGATGCCGATACCGATCTCGTCCGTCCACCCTCTCTAACTTAGCCCCTACCCTCTAACCCTCTTCCGCTTTAAGTTTTCTTTTACGACAATAGCTTGTGCTTAGCTTCCGAACCGAACTGAACAGCAACACCCTCCCCTCCCCTTGACTATTAAGAATTTTCAGATTCCTGCTGCCCTGCCTGTGAGGGGTTGAAAAAAAAGCGAACGACTGCACCGAAACAAACCAAACCAAACCAAACCTAAGCCGAACCGAATCGAAACCGGGAGCGAAACCAAAGCGATCGCAGAGGAAGAAGACGAGAAAGAAAACTTGCATATTACACTACTCCTCGTGCTTTGTTTGTTTGTTTGTGCCTCTATGCAAAGTTCGTACGAGTGTATGTGCAAATGTGTATCTGTATCTACGTATGATTTTCTTTTGAATTTTCTACCACGATCACCACCACCGATCCACCAACCACCGCCGCCACACCGCAACGGCAAAGGCAACAACAACGACGACGGACGGCAACAGTTCTCGTGGGGCGGCAGCGCAGCAGTACGTTGTTGGGCCAGTCAAGTCAACCAGCAAGCCAGCCAGCCAGCAGAGCGATCGCCGCAGACTTCCTTTTTAGTTGGATCGCTGCCACAATCACAAGTGCAAGTCACAGAAGTCTCAGTGGAACCTAACCTACCAGCAGAGCAGCAGTTGTTGTGTGCCCACGACAGCCTACAGCTACAGCTACAGCCAAAGCGTGTAAGCAAGCTAACCAGAAAGCAGCCCTCTTCGCGGAATCCGAACTTTGTCCGAAGTAAACTTCATCGTCGTCACGGCTCGTTGTCGGCTCGTCGATCACCGATCGTCGGTCTTCGGTCGGCGCGTGTTTTTCTAGCACTCAGTTTTTCCAAGCACACAAGTCCCATCCCATCATCGTCCCGCGCGCAATCATCGAGCACAAAAGCTTCTTCATCGCGCTAACTCAAAAGCAAGTGATCTTCCTCCACAGCAGCAGCAGCAGGAGCGCAGCGGTAACGGCAGAGTTTTGTTTTTTCTCTGTAAGTCATTATTATTTTTTTTATAATTTTTATATTCGTACTTACTCGTGTCTGTATAGGTACAAAAATGCTTTGGGGTTGAAGTGGTGGCAAAGGGTGTTGTTGTAAGAAAAGCTCCACTAAGTTGTCGTGTTTTAGTAATAGCACCAACAACAATAAAAACAAAAATACAACAAAAACAATAACAACGTGACCTCGAAATTTTGCTCGTCATTGTACTAGTTGCTTTGTGCTTCTTCTTCTTCTTTTTCTTCTGCTTCGTGTGCTCCAAAAGGGGTGGAAAAACAAAATGCAACCGAAAAGAAGAAGAGAAGGAATTCCTTCTATCGGTTTTCTCCTTTTCCCTTTTTCTCTTGTAATCTCTTTCTTTCTCTTTCATCTTTCATCTTTTTTTTTTTTTTCTTTTCTTTCTTTATTTCTACCAAACCAGCACGTACGAGTGTAAGAAAATTACAACAAAAGAAATAGAATTTCCAAAGTAGTTGTCTAGCAATAGATTCAATGTAATTTCTTATATACGACTCTCCAAGGCCGGATTTGGGTATGAAGAGGGCCCAATTTCAATTTAAGAACGCCCCCATGGAACATGATTACGTCAAATTCTTGTTTTTAGTGTCAAGTGAATGAATTTTAAGGTGACTTTCAAGTTTAGTTTGCAACTCTTTGAATATTTTGATTTGTTTAATAAATGTGAGAAGACAGAAACTGTCCTAAAGAAAAGGCCGTTGATTCTTTACAAATACATAGTTATTTTTAACTGTCACGTCTTAAGTCTAGAAACACTCTTTTAAGGAGTGACAAAACGAAAATAAATAATTGATTATTCAGAGAAAACATTTTGAATTTTAAGATAATTTTGAATCCATCAAATCGTGACAATATTTGAATGAAATTTGACAGTCTACAAATTTTGACATTTCTAAAATATTTCGTTCCAATTGTCATCCAATACAAGATCGAGACTCGTGGCCAACCCTGTAAAATATGTACATATTTGTGTTCCCAAAGATTTGCTCATGGAATCATTTGTTAATTTTAACAACTTTAAGGCCTGAACACAAGTATTTTGACACATTGAATAATACATTCAATAGCCCCCAAGATTTTACGAGCTTCTTAAAAATATTAACACCTTTCATTTTAGTGTCTTATTTAATGAAAAAGAAAGGAAGTATTGTCAGGCCCCACAAACAATCAACCGAGCCCTTTAAATTTCCCTCCTTTGTCACACATCTCAATCCATCCCTGGACATTATGTCTCTTCTCCAGCTTCTTATACAGCCCCTATTATGAAAAAAAATATCATCTTTACTCGTCATCACCTACTTTTCGGGCTTATTTATCTCAAGTAGGCGAGTAGATACTTATTACATCTAATGCAGTCAAATTCATCTTTTCTTTAGGAATTCTAACCAATTTTAACCCACAAATACTATCTACAGACGAATATCCATACATACAAAAGATGAAAACGAACAAAAGATACAATCTTTTTTTGTTGTTGTTGTTGTTGTTGTTATCTGCAACAGATATTATTTGTTATACATATTTGCATATGTTTCTTCTTCTTTATTTTTTTTCATAAAGTAATCTAGTAATTTTGCTTCCTCAATGATGTTGGATGATTCTGATTCTGAGTTCTGAGAAAAAATGAGGTCGAGGCTTTGAAGGAGGGTGTTTAGCGTGTGATGGTTGTGTCTGCTTTGGGGGAGTAAATATATAAAGATACAAAGTTACTCACACACAAATGTATACGTATAGTAGAAAAAAAAAAACCGTGGAAAATCGTTCATTTGACTCGGTTCGGAATTTTTACTACTTTTGTTTTGTATGTGATGTGAAATATGAAGTTTGACGTTCTCTTATTTTTTTTCACCTGACGTTTGAAACGTTCTAGCATGTCAATCATTTTTTATTTTGTTGTTTTTTTTTTTTTGTAGCTAATAATTAAGTTGCAACTCATATACAAACTCCAACAATGGTCGTGACTTTTTGCTTTTGTCACGTTTTAATTTGATTTGTTTTTGACATATGAAGTTAATTAATAACATAGAGTAAGTGGGAGTGAGAGAGAGAGAGAGAGAAACAAAGTGAAAATATGTTATCGGTCGTTTCCGTGTACTTCCTCATTATTGAGCGCAATCAAGTGTGCAGCAAAACGCACCTTAAAGACATTTAGTCTCGCATCTTCGCAATTTTTATTCACGTTTTTATTTACGTCTGCAGACTTGTGTGTTTTTTTGGAACAGCCAGTAAGTTTTCTCCAAGTAATAAATTAATGCTTGTGCACGTTTAAAGTAGGAATCTATCGGTTGATTTTTTTATAGGTTTTTTTTAAGCGTTTTGAAGAGAAAACAATGTGTGCATTCTTTAGGACGACTGGCAAGACTGAAACTTGGGATATTTGTATCCATTCGTCATGATGGATGGCGTGATGATGAAACCTGTGAGATGAAATTGTTTTAATAGCTAAAACATTGGTCGGCATTAATTCAAAAACACACACACTAAAATAAAAAAAAAGATTTGTGGATTTCCATCAACACAAACTTTGCTTATTTTTTTTTTTGTATGGGAATTTTTGCAATTTTTTTTTTTTTGATATTGAAATCTTTATTCGATTAGAAAAGTCATTCGAGTTCAAAAATGATAACATCATGAAAATATTTCAAGAAATTACATGCACAAAAACCTATCAATTTAAATTTAACCCTTCACTTCTTATATTGTTGTAATATATTATTATCAGTATAGTTCTTGAAAAAATTGTTTTGTAACTTAGTCATTGTTAGATTGAGTAGTGGTAGTTTGACGTAACTAGGAGCGAAGACGTCATTTAAAAGAATGTGACAATATATGTATTTTTAATATTCATACAGTTTGTTTGACATGACAAAGAATTAAATAACTTCACTCACATCGTGTAAAAATACGGAAAAAAGGACATACGTCACTTTTTGACAGATATTCCGGTTCGATTTTTTTTAAATGGAGATGTCAATTCTGTTAAGTGAAGGATTTTTATTATTGAACAAGTGTCAATTGTTGGCTAAGAAGTGATCAAAAAGTGGGCGGCAGTGAGATCAAATAAATTAGATGTCAAAAATAAAATCACAGGGATGTGATAATTGTAAAAACGAATACTTTTTAAGTGGAAATTGATAAATGTGATTAAAATACAGTTTTTAAATTTAAACTGCAAATAGATTCATTCTTCTGTCCTTTTATCTCTTAACTCAAAAACAACTTGATATCTTATTGAATTTGAATATATATTTTTCTTAATTTAGATCATGTTAAATTATTGCATTCTGCAATTTTCTTGTCTTCCAATAAAAATGTCACATTCTTTCGAAATAAAGTTGTCAAAATGACACTTTCAAACCGATTGTCACGTTCATCGATGCAATCGAAATCAGTGCTTTGTCAAAATTTGATGGCTCTCTTCAAAAAAAACAAAAGAAAACATCAAAAAATCGTTGCTGTCAAATAATTTCCAAGAAACAGCGACAACCAAACGACAACGGCGACAGGTTGATTGCGGTGCGTTGTTTTGCATAAATATTTGGTGATGTTATGAATTCTTTTTTTTTTTAAATTTTTTTCGAAGGTGGTCCCAAGAGTTTTATGATTCACTTGCCGCGAGATCGATCACATGTATGTATACAAACTGCTTTGGAATTTATAATTATTATTATTGAATCAATGAATGTTTCTTTGGACTTTTCCCAATTGGTAAATATGATCTCACTGCCCGTGCCAATCTCACTTGGACCCCAAAAAATACCCTAAAAAAAAAACTGTTAAAGGTTTCCAATGATTCATAAGGCGTGTGCATACGTAAATTGCAGATAATTTTTTTTTTCTTCAAAATAAATATCTAGAAAAACAAAGAATTTTTTTTCCTGAACAATAAAAAAAAAGAATGTCATTGTACGCACGGTTTGGCTGTACTTTTTTTTTCTGTTTTAACTGTTAAACTTTATTGTTTAACAACAACAAAACAAATTGTGATAAAAATAACAGACGAACGTGCCTATTTTTTACTTGATGGGGAATTTGAGAACATTACACCACCTTAGCACAAAAAAAAACACGAAACAAAAAATTGAAGATAGAAAATTCATATGTATATGTACGTATGTATATTTGTCATGTTTTTGGGTAATTAAGCCAACTATTGTATCCAAATTTGTCACGAATGTTGTTGTACCCTATATATAATAGCGGAACAGAAAGTAACTCTATCTTTTCTTTGATACTCTAACTTTTGTACATGTTTGTTCTTTTGTTCTGGCAAGGTGTGCTATTGGATCAGCTGGTTCAATAGTACCTATAGTAAAACCAAAAATAAAATATGACCAATATTCTTAGACAAAACAAACAAAAGAAAACAAGGACTCATAACTAAGTGATATTGAAATTAGGGTATTTTTTTTAACTTTTTTGTTGTCATTTAATTGACAAATAAGCCATACCACTAATCTTTTTTGCCAATATTCTTTGATTTCCATCAAACCAAATCAAAACTGTCACACATTTTATTTCAATGTTCCTTAAAAAATACTGCTGCCTTAAATATCCCGATAATGTCTCAACACTTAACACTTTTTATATTTATATAGGTTGGTTGTGCCAATAAAAAAAAACAAAAATACTCACTTCTTGTTGTGTGATGTCAAGAATGTCCCGTATATCTTTTCGTAATACCACTTCACAAAGTGTCAATAAATACAAGGACTTCAATTGATTCTATGGGGGGTCGCGTCAAATGTAAAAACGGTGATAGCCTTTTGAGGAAAGTATATAAAACCGATACATTATATTATAAAGGGTGTATATCTGGAGCTGTTGTATACATATTAAAGAATCATATAAATTTAATTTATGCGGTGAAACGGATGGTTGTGCTTAAAATAAAAGAAATCAAATTGCCCTTTGGTTTTTCGATAAACAAACTCGTCGTTGAGTATAAAGTTAAGGACACATTTCAAACACAATTTAGGGAATTTAGTTTGAACTTTTGTCTTAATGAATTCTCTTGGAAATAAAAAAGGTACATTATTTGTTGACCATAACTTAGTTTTAGATCATTTAAGGTTCAAGGTCAAATGTATAGAAGTAGAGAAGTATGTCGAGAATAGCTGGAATCGAACTGTGTAAAGTCAGAGTATAGGAGTGGAAGTGTTGTAAGCCCTCAAAGAAATCTCTAGGCTGATGATTGAAGAAGTCCACTGAATCATACAATACTTGAACTTCTAAAACACATAGGTACGTTAAGCTCGATTTTTTGGACGGTCAATAATCAGCTTTGAGGATTTGGCATTAATTATCAGTTTTCCAAGTGTAAACGTAGTCTTAAATTAGATCAAGTTAATTTTGAGGATTTTTGTTTGCAAAGAAGTTCGATCTTGAGAACTTTTTTTAATGATCAAAAATAACTTTAGAGGACTTGTCAAGAGCCATGGAGAAAAACTGGAAGCTTGATAAGCTGGAAACTGATTTAAAACTTAATTTAACGAGCCTGAGAATGCAGCAAAACAATGATACTTTGTCCTTGCATTCTTTTAACTTTTTTTTCTTCTTTAATAATAAATTATATTGTCACTGCTTAAATAAAAACATGATTAAAATTCACACTTCACTTAAAGTGTGTTTGTTGTGCATATAAGTATACTCACGAGTACCTACTCAGACTCACTGCAGTAAATACTGATGCTCACGAGTTGCGGGTGTTATATGTTAGCTCACTTATTAATAAAAATGTTATAATTTATTTGACCATGAAAATTATGCATGCGGTAGCAGCAGGCCTTAAAACGAAGCGGCTAAAACGCAATCATATAACCACCACCAAACCTATTGCCAGGCCAGACCAGGCCAGCAGAGTGTTGGCCATCTCGAGCCAAAACAACACCCATCAAAAGCATTCCGCGCACCACCCCCTCAATTATCATCATCCTCATCAACATTGTGCGGTGCTGCTGCTGCCGGTACGGTGGTGGTGTTATAAAAATATAACAAGTGAATTACAATAATATCTCGCCTCTCATCATGTTAATTAAAATATGCGCCAATAGCAACCAGCAACTAGAAACTATGATAAAATAATATACGAGTACGAGTATGTGCAGTGTACACCTAGTATTCGTACTCGTACTCGTATGTCTATGAGTACAATGCCATTAACAGGAGACTCACCCACTCCTCCCTGTGTCCCACTGACATCTTCCTCGAACGCTTTGCTTTTCCGTGCTCGTCGACAACGACGACGACGACGACGTTATACCTACTCTCAACTAAGTCATAATGCAGCGGCAACAGTTTGCTGTGCTAGCAGACGCGCCGCGCGTGTAATTGATATTCATAGCGAGTTGTGTACGATATGTCCCATGTCTGTCATGTGAAGTACTCTGGGGACTCTCCAAGCCAGCCCAAGCGAGCAAAAGAAGCCCCAGCAGAATGTTTGAAGTACTGTGACTCTTCAACGTCGTCGTCGCCGCCTCTCCGTCGACATCGTTGTTTCGTAACTTTAACCCAATTTTTTCGTTTTTCGTTTTTGGTGTTTTTTTTTTAGAAATTTGACTGCTGACTGTTGAAGTACAAGAATGCTTGAGAGATGCTGGTACTTGACAGAAATGTTACCTTACAATCATATCATCGGTTTTTTTCATGAAGAAGCGGCTTCCTTTCTTTCTTTTCTTTTTTTGTTGAGTTCGAGGAAAATAGTCCCCCGAAATTTTGGGTTTTTCTTTTCACTTTTTTTTTTGTTACGAAAATATTGTCTTTTTAGGTTGTCGGCACGGCAGCGTGCGTCGGTGTGAATGTGTGTATAGTACTTTAGGTTGTGACACATTCTGACGTTTACTTAAGCATTGTCTCATTTCGGATGTTTATTTTTGACAAGAAAAACTCTGGAAATCCAATGAATCATATCATTTTCTTCTTTTATGGTTAAAGGAGTGTTTTGTCCGTGACATCAAAATTCTTTGACCATTTCTTTAAACTTTGTAGGGTTTAGCGAAAAAAATTGCTTTTACTGTTATAAAAATTCTTAATTGACAGATTTTAAATTAAGTTGAAGTAACAGATGTTCCTTAAAGTTCAACTTAAACTTGGCCTTCAATATTGCGCGACCTTTTATTTCACTTTGACAACACCAAATGAAGAATTAACTTCTCCAATTAAAAGACGATAATGACATGTCAGACCGATTGACATTTGCAAGAGATCAGAGAAAAAAAAATTATGCCACGCAATACGGCAAATACAAATAGAAGTGGACCAACATGGTTACCATGAGGAACTTCTGAAGAAGCTAGGATTAGATCAGACACTACGTTTGGTTACGTTTTCAGTCAAAAATGTGCATATCTTCAAAATTAGAGTATTTAAGCAATTTCTATTGAATTAAATCCATACAGAAAGCCATAGTCATCAACTTTCCACTCTGTTTGACAGTTAATGCCACCAGTTACTTGTATTTTCCCCTTGAACTGTATACCATACCATATACGTTCTTTGACAACGTCCATACATCATCATTATCATAACACAAAAACCCAGTATGTAAACATTATTGGCCCAAATTGTTTCACCTGTGTCAACTCACCGCTTGATGCTGGTTTACCCAATAAAGTCTGTATATTCTTTTATTCTCATCTGTCTTTACTTTTCTTTTCATTTTTCAAAAAGAAGCTGAATTTTATTTTTAATCTTATATTTTTGTATAAATACCATTTAAACAAAAGTAGGTATATTAATGTTACATAAATAAATGAACTTTGGATGAGACAGTTTAAAACAGACAACATGAGACTCTCGAAGAAGAAAAAGAAAGAATGAAAAAAAAAAGTAAATAAAAAGTAAAAATTTAATTATTATTGTTGTTAAAATATTTTCACTTTTGACTCTTGACTTGGGTGTTTATTCGTTATAACAATGTATACGGGGCCCAATGACATCCAGTGACAGGACAGATACAAAAGTCACAAGAAGAAAATAGAAAATATGGCAAAAAATGACTGCGAAATACTCGTCATCTCATAGGTACTCATCATCAACGGAAGTTTTAAGTGAAAATATAATATTTCAAGACCTTTTGTACACACAATTGACATTTCTTGCTTTTTTTTTTTCTTCTTGCGTTGTGACATTTCTGTCATCACAGTTGGTAATTTATATTAATATAACAAAAAACAACAAAACACAAGTCTTACCTTGTTTGTTTTCGGCATAAAAGTAGGGCTCAGGCTATAAGAGTGATATGCCAAGACGACTCACCGATGATGACAACGGCACGCGAAGACGTGTTGAAAGAAAGTGCTCATCACATAACGGAGTAAAGGATTCTTCAAGAATTTGGCGAGGACTGCTTTAAATGATGACAGAATGCGTTAAAACGCACAACAATGAAGTGCGAGATGTGGCAATATGCTGCACTTAAAAAATTTCAGGTGGATTTGGTTTGACGTCGTCGTCGTTGTTCGTCGAAAAATATCGGATACACAATCAACATCCTACGTTTTTGGGGTCACCATTGCCATCATATCAAAATGGCAGCTTAACATAATTTCATTTCATCCAATCCAAGTCCCGAACTGAGTCGAACCAACTGGGAGTGGTTCTTTGAGACGTCATGTCAGGCTAAACAGACAATGGGTTTTTGGTGTGCGGTGGTCTGTTTTTATTTTATTTGATATTTTTTTTTTTCTTTTTTTGGGATGACAGCGATGATAACGATGATGATGATGACAAAAGTCGTGACACTATAATTGAATTATTATGATTTTCTCTTTATGTCTTTAAGGTACTTCTTTTGTTGTTGTTGTTGGTTATGAGAGATGAATGAGGGCAGAAAAAATCTTCATACCCATCTTAAGCACCCAAACTATTAACGTAACGCCACGACTACGACTACGAACGCGACGCACGATGACAACGGACGGCAACAACAACAACAACAACTGTCATTGTGACAGAAATCCTGTGCGATGATGATTTTTTGTCTGCTTCTGATGTTTAAAACGTGTACACCAAGCCTACAAAATATTGTGTCTTTTGCCATGTTGTTTTATCATTTGCAGTTATTGTGTGACAACTGACGTTTATCGGGTGTTGTGAAAGCTTAATGACACTTTGGCACTTTTGCTTTCTCTCATCCAAACTCAAACAAAAAATCGTTCGGGAATCTTTAATTTAATTCTAAAGATTTTTTGTTGTTTGAAGATTTTCATAAAATATTTATATCCCAACTTCCCATTGCCCTCTTCACCTAAAGGTAAAGATGATGAAGGAATTATGAATATTGCTGTCCCGGAGGAGATAAGATCATATTTCATACACCATACTCCTAGGTTCTTGTTTTTGTAATAGAAAAGATAAAATAAAACAGAATATGCGGTTATGGGACGAGATAAAAGAAAATATTGCTAGGATTTGTGTTGTTTCGTTTTGGAAGATAAGCTCAAGGGATTCACAATTGAGTGGAATATTTTCAATGTCAGAATAAGTTGCTACTTCTGTCAAATGGGAGATTACTATAAAGCTAGTTTTAAAATAACAATTGATATGAGGTTTTTGAAATGTAAAAGAGATAGTTTATAGCTTAAGACGAAGGATTGCTAAAGTCACAACAAGACGACTTTTAAGATTGTACTTGGGGAAGGAGTTATGGGGTTGTAAAAGTTTAGGTGAGCGGTCTTTAAGACGTTCGAGATTATGGATGTAAATTTATGTTATAATTTTAGTGAGATGTTATAAAGACATTTTTTAGTTAGGTCAGTTTTTCAACATCTGTCATCTTGAGAATTAAGCAGAATTTTCGTCACTATATAGAAGCAATTCAGCAGCTGTCAAACTAAAGAAGCTGTCATACTCCGACATAAATGACAGTTATCATCAATTTGTTGAATATTTAAATAGTTCATACTTCGTTGGTCCTTCAACCTGGATCTGGATGAACTATTGAACTCCATGTTAATTCCTTCCCTCCCAGATTCTATAAAAAGAAATCTTAAGAATTCTTCGAAACCTTATATCTGTCTTCAAGTATCTCACCATTGAATGTACCTACTCGTACTGTCAAAAAAATTGACACTTCTAAAATAACAACTTCTAATTTATGCACACTTAAAAATATAATAAAAAAAACCTTTCGTACCAGAAACAAAATACCAACAAAAAAAGAACAAACAAACAACAAGAATGAAAGGGAAAATAAATTCCGAGGTCAATAGGTCAACTACTAGAAAACTATGCACAGCACATCATCATTCACCGAATCAACAATCGGCGGCGGCGGGCAGTGGCGGCGGTGGTTGGTCTCATTTTTTAACACCCCAAAAATAAACTAACCAAGAACGGTTTTTTTCTGTTTTTGTTTCTAACCCAACTCAAAAGAGAACCCAAATACAAAATGAGTGTCCCACAAACAAAACAAACGCGTGCGAAAGACTCCAAGCGGATAACAGAAAAACTAACCACCACTACAGTTATTCATAGAAAAAAAAAAACCAAAGAAGCGAAAATAATAAAGAACCACAAGCACTACAAAAGGACGGACGGATGGACGGTTTGACGGACGAACGGACGACTCCTCTTGGGCACATTTAAATATTCAAATTGCCCTTTGGTGTAGTCTTCTGTCATTCGTTTGGCTTTCATTTTTTTTCGTGTTTAAACATGCGAGTTTGAAAGAGTGTAGATACATTATCTACATATACAAATATATACATGACTTTTGGATTTTGTTTAATTCTTTTTTTTTCTTTTCTTCGTTTACTCAAATTTAATTCCTTTGCCTCTTTAACATTCTTTTCCTTTAGAATAGCAAGCATAAAATTTGACACCCTACCGCGACGCCTTGACGTTTTAAATGTTTAAACCATGAATGCATGATTGAGGTTATGATATTTTTGTTCACTGTGGATTTAACCAGCAGCAAATTCAGATACAGGCAGCGCCACCATCGCCGCCGCCACAATAAGAAAAAAAAACGAAAAGCTAAACAAAACATTGACACTGACACAATCCGTAGAGCATCATTCTCGTGTTCGGTCTCCTGTTGAAGATAGGTATGCCAAAAGGAATTCTTTAGAGATGTATGATATTTATCATCGTCTTCATCATTATCTGTTAGCTGTGAGATATGGGAGCCCCAAAAGCATAGAATATTTATGCAAAATGCCTTATTCTTTGTCAAACCACGACAACGCACGATGATGCGACGCGACGCGAAGCTTCGTGTGTGTCAGATGTCAGACGCACAAAAAATCAGGTCTTTGACAGTTTTGATCTGTGGCACTCAACCTTCTCTCTCACTCTCACACAATTTGTTAGCTTAAATTGTTAATTGTTTCTTCTTCTTCTTCTATTTTTTTTTCTTACGGCAATCTTAACAACCATGATGGTGTCAAACCGGAAAATAGAGGTCATCTCCCCATATGACGCCACATCCGTCCTTTCTCTCAATTGTTTGCTGAAGATGCACCATTTTGTAGAACATGCATTCTATATGTCACATTTGACTTTTGAGTCTTTTAAAGATACATACATAGTTCTTAGGGGTGCTGGGTGCTGGGACCATCACAGACCAGAGACCAGGGAGGCACTTTGACAAGCAAGGTTATTTGGCCTGATTCAAATAGTAAATCACTTGATGTACTCTCTTCTGTCGTGTTAAAAAGACGAAGAATATTTGTTGTTTTTTTTTTCTTATTTCTTTCAATCGAGAATACTTTGCCAAGTTTTTAAGCAACATCAAGAACGAAGGTCACATACTTCCGCCATCGCATCGCATTGGGTTGGCTTGGCTTTAACAATTTGATAATATTGGCTTAAATAAAAGAAAAATATGTTGTGGGAGTTTGAAAGTGTCCTTATACATATTTGTTAGATGATATTTCTTCCCACTCCCAGAATCTATTGTTTGTCTGTAGCATTGATGGAAATCACTGCATAAGGAAAGGAAAGCTCTGTCCTGTCGTCCTTTGTGAAATGGATTTTCCCTTCTTTGTCGTCGCTATGGATTTTTTCTTTTTTTTTCTTCTTGTTTTTGCAAAGTTGATTGGTGCAATTACATATTTTTATAGGAATTACTAACACAATGTTGAATTTTATATTTATTGTAATTTCACTTAGCTAATTGATATCAGTTTGTCAAGAAAGGAGGATTTATATATTAATTCTATTCTCTAGTGTTTTAACTTAAGTGGCATTTGTCCTTTGTCTATTTTGATTACAATTTTAAAAATATATTTTAAATCTTTGTGCTGGCAACACTGCTTCTTAGAAAATATATAGTCATCTTTTTGATTATGTGTAGTCTATTTCGTTTCCTGAACTGTCAAATACAGAATTCAACTTCAATACATTCATATCAAAGAAATCCCATATGGATAAAAATGACAGCCATTTGGTACTTTATTGAAACTGACAGGTAAAAACTTCAAAAAAAATGGTATTGAATATTATAGGGTTGTTTTATACATCACAGCCACTTAAATGAGTTCTGAGTAGTTGAAGTTTAATTTTAATTTTAATGAAAAATGACATATGCATAATAACTCTTAAAGCATTGTTAAATGAATTCTCGCATTCACTCCGGAAAGCATAAATATGTCTTAATTGTAAATTAAAAATTACAACCAAACATTAAAAAAAAAAGAAAAACACTTAACCACCTGTCTCATACATCATCAGTGTCAAATGTCATTAAAATACAGAAATCACTATATTATATAATGACGTTTGACGTTTAAGTGTCAACCGCAACAGCATTCAATTGTGTACTAAAGTGCACGTGATTTTTAAATGGTATAATCTTAAACACTCCATAAAACACCATTAAACAAAAGTTCAGTAAAGTGTCATTACCGAAAGACTTCACACATTTCTTCTACATAATATTTAGTTGGTACATTCTCATCAGAGTGCATATTAACTGACTGATGTCTACAATGACAAACTGTCATAATAAACTTTTAAAGTTGGCTGTCATTAGTACAACTTAATGCGCGACGAATTTTTTTTTATATTTATAAAACTTCGTTGTTGTACGAGTATATACAACAAGTTCAAGTGCCAATTTCTCAAGGTGCAAGGAAAAATCGTCTTGAGAATATAATTATTATTATTATTATTGCTTGTTGTTTTTTTTTATTAATGCTTCTATAAAACAAAAACAACAACAAAAAAAACTGTTGCTGGTTTGTTGCTTTGCATTCAAAAGAACTTCGCCTTTTTTAAATGAATATTGGTATGGTAACCTTGTGTGAATGTTTGTCAGTTTTTTTTTTTTTTTTTTATGAAGAATTACTGTCCGAACAAACAAATACCAACATACATATAAGTTCTACAATGAGGGGTTGACTTTTGCTCACAGAATAGAGTGTGTAGAGGGATGGAAAAAGGTACCTGTAACGTAGGTTGTAAGAATTGACATATATTTATTTGTCTTCCATTCCAACCGCAAGCCACTGAAATTCAAAATAGATTGCGCAATTTTTTTGTTTCTTTTTTTTTTTTTTAAGTTGAATAGAATTTAATTATTTTGCTAATATAGGAATAAATAATCTTGGTGTGATTAATGTTTTGTTATTTCTGTTTCAAATCAACTTTTAAGTAATTTTAGTTCTTAGAATGAATTTAAGAAAACATTAAAATTGTATATTAATTTCTAAGTCTTGTTAGGATTTAATTGATTTTTGTGCCATCAGTCACTTTTTAAGTTTAATAGAACATTAGATTTAATTTGTACTACATGAAAAATGTCTTAATTGAAGGACTCCACCCCAATAGACCCTTTAAGGTTCAAATACTTTGAATCTTACCAATAAACTAAGTTTTGGGTAATTTTAAGTTTCTTAAAGTTGTGATACTAAGTTGCTGACAACTTTGAGTAACTTTACGTTGCTAGTTTTAATCCTGTGGAAACTTTTTCCATCGTAAATGTTAAAAAAGATATGTCAAACTGACTTTTTGTTGTTTTTGTATTATTTGTGTCATTTTATTTTCTTAAAATAAAAAAAAACATTGACTTATGGAATATACACAACCTGGCGTTAAAAATTCCCTCTTTGCACTGAAAAAGATATAAAATGATAAAAAAAAATTTAAATGCAACAAAAAGCAGACAAGTAGAATTTTAGAAGAGTTTATACTTTAAGTTGCACGCAACTTATTTAAAAAAAAAATGTGAAATCAGTGGAATAACTATTTAAAGTAAAATTGTATTTCTTTTCTTTACAGAGATCAACGTAAAAAATTCTACTTTACTCTACAAATGTGTTTCTTAAGCACAACAAACTTTACACAAAATAATCAAAATGGTAAGTTAATCATATATACAAAAATAATGTTTATTAAAGTATGTATGTCTCACAAACTCAAATACAACTGAACGGATTTCCATCATATTATCAAGTTTTGTTCTTATTTAAAGTAGTTTTCCGCAATTTTTGAAATTCCTCGAGCCCTTCTATGCCTGAGTGACACAAAGATTAATCTTGATATTGATTTAACCTACATAAATTTGTCTTCTGCTTCTAGACTTCGTAACCAAAATTGAAGAAATAAATTCAATCATCCCAAACGATAAGACCTAAACCATTCCACCCTACTCGTACATCATGATGTACCACTCCTCCACAAAATGAATGTATATAAGCTCCCAACTTAACCATTTTCCATTTACAATATTTGATCTGATCTTTTTTTTTTATTCCCATAATGACCGTCATTCATATATAACTTAACCATACCAATCAGATGCCAATCGCGACGAATGTATCTTCGTCTTTTGTGTTGCCGCTCGATCGCCCAAAGTCAATAGGTCGAACGTTTCACGTAACACACATTTGTCACGGCTTCTCTTCTCACTCGAGATCGATTTGCTTGATCGACTGTTTTGTCGTTCTGCCGGCCGCCACAAAGTTTTGTCTTTCTCGAACTCCAATGAGTGAGACTTAGTCCAGATGTGTCGGATCGGAATATAAAACTAATGTCCAAAACCATTCCTAAGGAAGCCATATTATGTATCCAGATGCAATGTATCTATATCTATCTTAATCTATAATAAATTTATTACACGTGTGCTGTGCATCTTCTGCGTTCTAATTCGAATTCGAATCGAACCAACTGATTTATTTACAACCACTGCCGCCGACGCTGCCGCACCGCCGTTCATGCCGCTCCGCCATTTTTGGTCGAAATGTTCGCGGCCGGCACATCTAAGCATCAACCCAATAGATTAACTTGGGAATACCTATATATGTAGCCATTTGGAGAAATAGGTAGCGTTTCTAGTGAAGCTGCTGCATTTCCAAATGGAAGCAATGTAGATATAGATAGAGCCTCTGATTCAACCACGCCCGGAAATCGAGATCGTGATGAAAGTGTGGAATTATATTCTCGTTCGTTTGGAATCTATAAGATACACTCGTATCTCGACTATACTCGTATATAGAAACAAAAAAAAAACACTCATCATCGTCAACACCGCAGAATAATCATCAACCAAACACTTGAGATGGTTGGTGCGCATTTGTTAATAATTTATAAATTAAAAAGAAAAATTAACATTAAGCTTGCACATGGATGGAATGCAGCAATAGCACCAGGCGTGCAAAGCTACGTATCTATCTCAATGTCATACATTCTTGTGTGAGCTCGATTGTAGTTAGATACATCATCATCCCACATTCAATAGTTCTAACTTTATAAATGTACATTTTTGATGGAACGCAAAAAGTTACAACACATTTTTTTTTATTTTTATTTTTACGATGCGGTCTATTTCTTTATATCACCACCATGCCGCCGGTTAATAGTTTAATTGTTGCGGCAAATTATGTATGAGTATACATATATGTATGTATATTTGAATAAAAAGAAAAAAGGGGGATGAAAAACCCCCTTCTTTGACTAATCAAAATGAAAATGAAGAGGAAATCTAACATTCAAACACGGAATATTTTCATCAATATTACTTAAACGTTTTTAGAACGGGGAACGAAGGGGAACCAGGGAGAGGGATGAGTCAAACGAAGGCCAAAAACCACAAGAGTACATAATAGTCATGTAGGTTTTACTCATTTGGTGTGATGTAATATAGGATAGAAGCAGGAATACGTGTAAGAGAGTAAAAGAATTCTTCTGCTTTAAGCATGGGCGGGTTTACTAAAGTATAGACTGGGAACTTATTGTTGCATTTTTTGGAGAGTGATGTACTGAGAAAATAAAGAGAAAATGGTAAAAGGTAATAATTTGACAAAAAGTTAGAAGAACTCATCTCTGGGAGATGAATTTTGGCCAAATTTATAAATATGTTCACTTGGGCGTGTACGTACTTTTTTTTTTAATGAAAAATATTATTTATCTCTAAGGCAAGACGAGCATAAAATTAAGACGAAGTGGAATGGCAGTGGAGTAGGAAACAAGTGGCGTAGCATGATATGTCAGCAAGTGGTGTAAAAGTGATTCAAAGTGATCAGCTGTGGCAAACTAAGTATGCCGTTTTCAGAAGTTGAAAAAGAGTTTTCATGTTCGAGTTTCGAGTACTATCATTTGCAATTCTCTCTCCCAGACTATGTTTTGAGATGACATAAGAAATTCTTCTTGGTTATTTTGCTTACAAGGAAGGTTCGTGGCGTGACATGAATTAAGATACTGATGCATCTAGGAAGTGTTAAATTTTTTTTTTTTCATTTTTCTAAACATAACATGTGAAGTGTCTTGTAGAGCAATTGTTCTGGATGTGACATTTAACGGAGATAAATAGAATGAATATGTTCACGGTGAATTTGATGAAGTTTTGTATCATATTGAGTGACTAATTTTGATGAAATGTGTGATATGACTTGGCAAAATTTGGAAGAACTCCTGATATTTTGACAGTTGCATTTTTCAGTCATTTTGTATGTTAAAACTTAATTCGATTTTCTTTGTGTTAACAAGATGGTTTCTTTTGGCATTAACCATCTCCATCTGTTCCAAAAACAAAATAAATAAAACATGAAACAGCCTTTATTTGGAATCAACAGTTTAATGAACATAAGCTTTTATGGCAAAGGTATACTCCGGTACTTGTTGAATAAGTTCCTCCTTAACCATGATGCAAGAAAGAAAAAATCGATTTTTTTTTGTATCAGTTAATGTCTTCATGACGCATCAACCCTCGCTTTAACAGTTTTTTTTCCCTCGAGTCTTGAGTTGATGACCACCCTCACAAGTACGAGTATCTATGGATATAAGGACTTTGTTCTTCCCTTATATTTTTTTTTTAATACTCCCTTTTGCATTCTTTATAAATAATATATAATTGAATTTTCTACTCTTTCTTCTTCGTCGTCTTTTTGTTCTTTGTTCTTCTTCTAAGTCATAGACATAAGCAATTTTCGTTCAAGAAAGACAACCGCAAAAGCAATCAATTTGTCAAATATACGTGTGCTTACTAATAGCAACAATTAGCTTGAAGACAATATAACGTCATCATCCATAAGAAGTTAACAGACATTTATTAATTTTTTCTTTTTTTATATTTCAAAGAATATCAATGAAGATGTTTTAACAGTGTTGATGATGATGATAGGAATGAATTCTTTGACAGAAAAAAAATAACACAAATGTCATTGTTGTTCTTTTTATGGAATGACATAAAACCAAAAAAAGAACTAACAAAATCTGAAAGAAGTGACCTTGAATTGTGTTTTTTTTTATGAGCTACCTTTTTAAGCGTGGGTTTTTTTTCTAAAGTCTGACATCAAGAATGAAGATGTGGTTTCTTTATAGTGACTGCAAAAAAGCACAGCTGCAAACAACTGCGACTTATTTAAGAAGCAATGAAGTTTCTTTGAAATTGATTTTTAATGACAGCTTGCTAATGATATTCTCAAACTCTTCAGCACTTGACTTATGTGTCAAACAAATGCTTAAAATAAGGTAACAAAGTTTGTCTTCGATGCATTGGTATATTAAGTCAGAGATTGAGGTTTGAATCCATCCAGACTTTGTGCCTGGTTACACGAGCGCAAAAAAGAATTAATTCTCGAAAGAGAAAGGACGATTTTTGGAAAGAAGGAAGGGGATAGAAAAAAATCTATCCTTTTCCTTCTTTCTAAAAATAATCCTCTCTCTTTCCAGAATTAGTTCTTTTTTGCGCTCGTGTAACCAGGCACTTTGACACTTACAAAACTTCCTAAAGAAAGGATGTTCGAACTGTCATAAAATAAAGTTTTCAATTGATCCAGGAACACTTGAAAATAAAACTTTCTAATATTTGCTTATTAATTTTATAAGGATGTTATAATCATCTGTCAAAATTAGTTTGACAAGTGCAGCTAATTTTTCGAACGCACGCTTTCACTTAACCTTAAGTGGTTTTAAAATTAATTTCAGGCGACTTGTTTTGACGTCTCACATCCCATTTCTAAAAAGACAAGGACAGTAATCTTTTATATTTTTTTTAATTCTGAAACGTCAAAATGTGGTTACTGATTGGAGATGAATCCGAACGCCACCGCCTAATATTGTAGCAGTTGTCAAATGTGTTATTCGGATATTATTGATTTATTTTCATGGATTTTTTAAAAATTCTTCTGTCAAATTTGCACCATTTTGATATTGTTCAGCTGTCACTGTGAGTACTTCATCTAAGAACATTATCAAGCAATATAATTCGAGTAAGCTGCTTCCTTAACAATTTATTTATGTACATATGTAACTTTGCACACTCGGAAGATGACCTATTACCCTTTTTGTTTTTGTATCCCAGGAAAGTATATCGCCTCTTCTTCGTCGCGTCGTGGACATCCAATAATATAAACAATCCCCGCATCTAAAATCAAATATTTGCCATGTTTTCTCCTCTCATTCTACATTTTTTTCGTATATATGGCAAATTTGTTTTAAAAATAGTGTCACGTCCGGTTCCGTGTGTTTGCTCTTATAACTCTGGGGCGTGAAGAAAAAAAAAAGAAAAAAAAACACATACAAAATCCGTCTGGTTGTCTGCAAAATTCTGATCATGCGGTGGACGGTAGGGATTAAATGGAATTAAATGCTTTTGCTTGTTTTATTTTACATTTTCTGTTGTATCTCATACATATAAGTATACTCGTGGATATATTATCCATTATATGTATATACATTATACATATGTGTTTTGTAATGCAGTTTGTTTCAAATGTATTCAACAGATGCAGATTAAGTTCAAGTGTTTTGTTGGATATTTGATTAAAAGTGTCGCACACTTTGACAACCAACAACAGCAACGACACGACGCGACAATTCGACGGAGAGAAAAGTCACAACAAAACAATTGTCTCGTGGAACAGACCTGATGGTTATGTGATATGTGATTTCTTTGTCTACCTTTATAAATGAAGGATTAATGAAGCAGAATGGTGTCAAATGTTGGATTAAGACAAAAAAGTAATAAAAGACGAGTTAAAGAATATACTTCTCGTATAAAGATTCACATAGTTATACATAAGTACACATAGGGATGCTGGAGATTTGAAGGGAACGAAAAAAAAAACGAACCACAATCTTGTACCTGTGTGAAAATATTGAATGTCTTAATTAATAAGTTAATTTTAAGAATCCGATTTCTATAAAGCTGATGATAGTTCTTAAAATACAATTCACATCATGATCTTTGATATCTTTGTCAAAAATGAACAAAGACACATGTACATGCGCTCCATCTCGAAATCAGAAACTTTAACATGAAATTTATATGAAAAAGATACTTTAAATGTCACTGAGTTGGTTCAATTCCTACTCTTAAAAACTAGAAACTGTCATGTATTCAGAGTAGAAATATTATAAGTAACAATCAAGATGCTCCTTTAATGACAGGTGTCAACTTCAATTCACATTTTTCCCCATTGTTTCTTTTCTTAGGGTTTTAAATTCGACTGTCAATTCATTAATATGACATTTCTACTGCTTTACACTAAATAAAATGTCTCTGTCATCTGCAAGCTGTCAAATTTAAATTAGCAATTCTCATTATAAGTTTGCGTTCCACAAATCATCGATTAAAAAAATTCGCAGTTATTGAGAAAAACTGCTGGAAAATAAGTTTTCAAACTTAAGGATAATATGTATGCAATTTTAAACTCCTTTCTTATTTGGTTGGATGTTGAAAAATCTTAGTAAGTGTCAAACTTTTCAATTTCTTACACTTCATCTGTCAATTGGATCTTAACAACTTTGATTCATTGCTCGTAAAATCTGTGGAACGCATTTTTACATCTGTCAAAATTTCCCATAGGACAATTTTATAAAATTGAGAATTGATAATTCTATGAAAGTTCACTTACCTCATAATGACATGATAACCAATCTTAAAATACAAAACAAGTGTTTTTATTATTTATTATTTAAAAATTCACCTTTCTTGACACTTCTTTTGTGAAAATGTCATAAAATTTTAAAAGTAGCAATATATGACCAATCTGATGAAATACCAGAGCAATAATAAAATTTGCACCAAAAGTTAAAAAAAAGAACAAAAATTAATTGTTTAATTTTTTATTGCTATAAATAATAAAACCAACTCACAGTTTCTTCATCAAATATTATCTTTGTCTTAAAATGCATTAGATACGCTTAAAACTAAGTTAAACAAAACAGATTTTATGGTTTCTTCACTTTCGGTTTTTTATTTTTTGTTTTTTGTTTTTTATTATTAAATAAGTTGAATTTGTAACATCTCTGCTGTGGATGTTATGTCATTGCCAGTATGGTTGTTGAAAAAATAAATTTTAACATTTCTATTTGTGTAATTATGCATATGTATGTACATTATGTGTATACTTTAGTGTGGTTCATGTCTTTTGGAATTATTACAGTGTGTGGACCACATCATTGACCTCTTCCTCATTTCAATTGGCCCCCCATGAGTGTGTGATATAACAATTGGACTCTTTGCCACAATTGTCATCTACATTGCTGCTTTTGCTGCATTTGTCACTCTAGTATACTCAGGGACGGAGATAGACAAAAGGGGTTTGTGGCTTGATGTACATTCTGTCAATAATTTCACAATTTGAATAAGTGAACAAGTTAAAGTGAAATTGAATCTTTCGGTGACATTTAGGATTTACGTTCCACAACTTCTGAAATGCATTCCATCCATGAAAATGTTGTGGAATATGTCAATTTGTCATTTCACAACATTGGCACTAGATTTGAAGTTTAGTATGGATTCTTACATCAATAGAAAAGAAAACCCTTTCCAAGCTACGGTCATGCAATCATCCATCCATTCCCATCATCATATACCCTCGTTCGACCATAACATCAGTAATTTTTTCTTTTATCTTCAAATGTATACACATCAGAAAAAACTAGTTAACAGATGGTTGGAGGAAAATGAATGATTTACGTTTGAAAAAAAAAAATTGAGGATTGGTCGTTTTGTGGTAGCTGATAGGTACCTACTTGTCTTTCTAAGCCTTTAATGGTTTCGCTCCATCAAACATATTATTTTCCGCTTCCAATCTTCTGCGTGTCTCTGCACACCGCACTCCGCTTGCATCAGCAGTAGTATATTATTCTTTCTAATCTTTGATGTCTCTATATACATATACATACATATAATATTGAAATAAATAATCATCATAAGGGTAACACGATGACGAAGATGACGACGACGACCAAACCCGCGTGTCACCATTCCATAAAGTGTATATGGTATGGTAAACCGCACGGTGCGCCACGAGCTATTATAAGGCACGAAAAGATTAGAAATCTGCGGATGACAGTCCTCCTGACTATACACACCCTAAAAATTTCGAAATATCGGCCTGAATTTGAAGATGACACAAAAAGAATATAAAAAAAAAATAAGAAAACATTCTCGGAAGAATTCCCTGACATATACGCTACCGAAGACCGAACAGGCTTAATGGCAATCAACATCATCATATTGGAGAGTCTCAAGACTCGTATGTACGTCATGACCACCTCTTATGAAATTTATTGCCCTATACCACTAATGGGACACACAAACACATCCAAATGTCGGAGTGTCTTCAGTCCGGAACGTATATACATACATATGTTCGAGGTATATATGGGTGATCTCGCAAGAGGTTGACCCACCAATTCCCCCCCGGTTTTACCCTTCTGTTCATCCATGGATACCCTGATTGTCATTCCTACCCTGAAATAGTTTGTTTTATTTTTGTGCTTTCGAGATGGAATTATTATAAGAAGAAGAACTGTGTTCAGCATTTGGAACAATTTCTTCGGAATCTTGTCCTTCTTTTATATTATGTGTGTGTGTGAGGTGATAAGAGGGGGTTGGGGGAGGGGGTTCGATAGAGCAGAGTTTTCGTGTCGATGGAACTCGGTGTCATTGTCATTTGCCCTGGTTTTCTATCCCGATGCCGAGAGTTAAGTAATGTTTCCGCGCTGTATTGTGCGTGGTGTTAATTTTCATTAATTTTAAGCTAGAATTTGATATCAATGTATGAGTACATAGATTTTTGTCATTTAATAACAATGTATGTATGAATTTCTATGACTTATTTATTAGTATTAATTCCCTCTAATGTCAAAGAAGTGATTTGATTTTGACAAGAATTATGTTCCAATGGGCAGCGAAATATCTTTTGAACATATGTATGAATAAATTGACAAGTCTTGTTCTTGTTTAGAAGAATTGCAATTGTAATGTCAATTGTGATGTCAAACAAAATTGAATGTCATTTTGATTGGTAATTCGTTAGTTTGTGTGAGTGGATTAATTTCATTCTACTATAAAATAGTCCTTATCACCAAATTAAGGCCCTGCGAATATTCATTGGCAACTCAATCTTACGCCAGTTTCATGAATGTAACGAAAACCTTAACCCATCACTTCATCGTCTTTATTGCTTATTTAGTAATCCTCATTTTGTAGCCATCGTAGTTAAATTTGACATTTAGAAAGGAGAACTGTCATTTCATATGCTTCAGAAGACTTCTGAGACCACAAATGAACTGTCACATTTTTAAGGCGCGTTTAGATGAAGCTTTATAAATTTCAAATAATCGGGAATGACATTACAAGATTTGATCTATTTGAAGCGTCTAAGTGTTATTTTTTTTTCTTCTTATGAAATTAAAAAAAAAAAAACTAAAAATTCAAAGCCAAATCATTCCATTTATCTCTTTAGGTCAAGATAAGATTAAATAATCAGACCAACATCAACCAACCTAAGATGTGTTTGCCTCTATTCTCTAAGGCAAGGCAAATAAAATCATTATTAGCACTGTAAAGTACAACAACAATATTTTCTTCAATCATCTTCAAGTAATTCTTGCCTATCTTCACTTTGTTCTATTATTGTCATAGAAATTGTTATGGTATGCTCATCGTAGATAGTAGATACAATTTTTTCAATGAAAATACACACAAACAACTTTTTTTTTTTAAATATTTTAAGAAAAAGAACATCACTAGTCCACAAGTAGTGACAATTGTCATCAATCATTTAAACATAATTTTCTTTTGCTTCAAACTTGAAACAAAAATCTTTGAGGGGTTGTTTCTCATAAATGTGTATAGTTTTCATTTAATGTGTTATTTTTTAAAGAATTGCAAGAGATATTGAAGTTTAAAGTGACACGGATGACAGTTGAGTTAACAGAAAATGTCAAAGACTGCTTATTTTGACGTTTCATCATTTTATCCTGCTCTTATTTATGTAGTTTGAAGTAGTGAAGTATGCTGTTTTTAGCTGTCAACTGAAATCACTTGGCAAAACTTTATATTTTAAGTCTGAATATTCAAAACGTTCAAATAAGCTTGACAACAAAAACGGTCATCTACTGAATGTGAAGTCTAGTTTATTATTATTTATTTTAAAGTTTAGTACTAAAAGGTTATGACTTTGCGCATGCTCATGTCTTAAACGTTAAAAGAAAATTCCCTCCTTACATAACTTTATTGTATTGCTAATTAATAGCCACTAAATTTAATTTGATTTACTACTATTGTTTAAGTGATTCTTAAATTTAAAGATAACTCATAAAAACAATAAAACTGAATTCAAACTAAAATTATTATGAAATAATATTTACGGTGTGTTAGAAACATAATTATAAAAGAATTTATGATATTTTAATATTGCAGCTTGGTTAAACATAAATAAATTAAATTTAAAAGTATTGGTCCTCATAGTCAACCTTGTGGAACTCAATTCCTTTTTTTTTTTGATTTCCACATTTTAAATACGATCAATCATTGGTTGATTGATAATTTTGACATAACATTTCATCAAATTCTTGAACAAGACATCTGCATACTCGTACATCCGCCCCCAAGTTTTCATCTTATAATTAGTTCCATCGATATTTTCAACCTAACGAGAGCACATTGAAGACAACTAAAAACCATAAACATCTGTTTTTTTTTTTTTTTTTTTTTGTTTCTTCTAAAAACCACGCATCACTATCTCTCTGTGCAAGTCATTATCCATACATATACATTATTATTTGTGCCTGTATTTTTACTTCAATGGGGCTAAAATGTAGGTTAATAGGTACAAAGCGGTCGGGCGGGCAGTGTGTTGTTGTACTTGTAATATAAAGTGAACCAGTTGTATAGTATAGTATATATTTGCCGACAATCTGCAAATAATTTTTGCTTCTTATCTACGAGTATATAACTCAGCCCTCTATTGATCGTACGTAGAAACAAAAAATGAAGTAGAAAAAGATGTGTGCGCCGCCGTGCTCTAAATTTACCCATTTGCGCGATGCACTTAGAAAAGATTTTAAGTCGTTCGTTCTTAAAATGAAAATAAAAACAATGCAAAATCCAGTTCACCATAATATACATATATTGTAAGAGATTACATAACCAAAAACGAACGTGCCTCCATCGATTTATTATTGATTTTAGTGTCTGTCTCTCCAATAAAGTATAGGTATACCCTATTTATAGATCTGCGAGTACAAAATGCGCAAAAAGATCGAAACGTATCTACAATCTTGGCCTCACTTCAAGCTTTGAAGATTGAAGATTTCAGACTAAGTGCAACGAATTTATGACTCATAAAATGATCGATAACTATACTGCCCTTACATTTTATCTGTGTTCTCTGAATGCACTCAAAACGTAATTGGAGCTCTGAACGCCCTAAATAAATGTCATGTTTAGTTTTGAACACAGCACGAACTGTTTTTTGTTCAGTGCGTTCAGGCCTTAAAGTTCAATATTGAGGGATCTTAACAAAAACAAAGAAGAAATTTTATTTATTTTGACGTTTTTTGAGCCGATTTTGACGTCTCTTTTTACTTCTTGATTTGACACAGTGCTTTTAAATTAAAACATAGAAACTTCAAAGTGAGTCACCTTAGAAGTGTCAAATTTGAGTATTTTTTTAAGTTTGACGAAAGAATGCATCACTTGTTATAATTATCACTCGATATATCAGTTCTGAGGGAACTGTAACTATCAAAAGTGACAGCCCTCACTTGAGAGTAAGTTGTATGTTGCATATTAGTTTTCTGTCAAAAACAATTATTCAATGGGTGTAAGTATGCAGAATGGCTCTCTTGACGTTTATAAACAAAAATTACAATAGAGAATCCATTTTTAATTTTTGACATTTTCAATTTTGATAACCTAGTCACCCTTCCCACTGGCAATTTATACGCAGAAATTCTATAAAAAAAATAGATAGCTTTTGGAATTTCCAGCAATTAACCCCTTGAATCTATATGCTCTTTGTCTGGAATTTCAAAAGACTCGGTAAGTTAGGCAAGGCTATTCCAAAAGGTGCCGCATTGCTATAGCTGATTGAATGCATTATCTGGCTATCGACTATAAAGAAGATAGGTTGTGGTTTAGATATCCGCGATGAGCCAAACCTATATCTTTGTATATTATTTGTATATTATCTTCAATAGAATGCTTTTTAGAAGTACCAAACAAATGAAAACAAATTCTTTGTATTCTTCATTCTCAAGGCTGCAGTTAAATCGTCATCTATATCTACGAGTTCCTATACCATACTCTGTCCAACACAATATATTCACGGGTAGATATAGTCGGACGCGACGCTGCTCGGATTCGGACAAGAGGGACAAAAAGCCAACTAATTTACAAAAGCTTGTGTCGGTCGGTCTCGGATCTCGGTATTCTCGTCGTAGATGAGATATAGAAATTTTTATATCTACAAAAATATTCTCAACGGCTCGTCTAAATTGTTTTGAAGAATGTTTGTTTTTTTTTTTGGTTTCTGGTTTTTGGTGGGTGGAATATTGGAAGTGGCAGCGCACAGAGCACCAGAACATGCATTTGGTTTGTGGATGATGAAAAACTGAAAAGCTGACGTTCTTTTGTCAAAAAGTTAATTTTATCTTTTCTCTTTTTTTTTTTGTATTTTTTTTTTTATGTATCTTATGTGTGTTTGGGGGATTTTACGACACAACAAAAATAGGTAGGAATTATATTGAGCTGTTTGAAAACCATCATCAGGGGCAGAGGTGAAGAAGGAGTGGTGTTTTGGTATATTGTGATGTCGATGGCGGGCGGTCAGTCGACTTGGCATGTGTGCCGATGGACAAGACTTTAACAATTGACTATGGTGTATAGGTATTCAAGCCTCGTTAAAAACATACCAACGTACACTTTTTTTTGCTGCTGATGATGTTCGTTATTTTGTTCTTTTTTTATTCTCTAATGATGTCATCTGGGCTGGTTTAGTTGCTGCTAATTCTATAGAGTATTTGTCAACAGTAAAATCTCTTGTAGTTGGAAGAAACGTGTTAAATTTGATGTTTTGTCTCGAACAATATACTGAACTGTCACTTCAAAAGTCATTTTAAAACGTTCAATCCCAATCACTTTTTGGAAATATTTTAGATTGAATTGAAGTCGAATATTCTGTCAATGACATTTGACAGTTCATGACTTTTCATCTTTGTCTTCAAATGACAAGTTGAATGCTGACAAAAAAAAACTTGAAAGTAATTCTCAAAAACTGTCTATGCATATTTGAACTGTCAGTGTCAAAAAGTGAGTCTTTGCATTTCACCTTTTACTGTCACTTTAGTATATTTAAATTTTGTCTCCATCAAAGAAACTAAGTATAGTGCAAACCCGTCTTATAGAGAGGTTACACTGTATTACCCTCATTAAGGTTCCGGTGCTCCCACTCATCGGAGTTTATGACTGCGCTAATGCATTTGTGCGATCTCCAGGGTCAGGATGGATTGCTTGTTCATTTTTTTTTTTGTTTTTGTGTTTTGTTTTTATTTCATATTTAATCACCTTAGCAGTGAAAAACTATCCAAATCCAGCTTATTCTTTATGGATTATTAATTTTTCCTTCACAAAAAAAAAAAAATACTAAAAGAAGAAAAGAAAAAAACAACCAAACACAAAACGAACACCTTTGTCTGCGATTTAAGAGAGACAAAGGATCATAATTATACGCCCCCACAATAACGCGACAACTGTGGTCGCCGCCGACCGACGACGACCAACGACTGCGCCGCCGCTGGCCATCACTTATGATGCAGATATTAATCACAGTAAATTCCATTCAGTGGTTCTGTCTTTATGTCCACTTTATACCGTAGACTATCTATACATCTGGTCAGCAGCAGTAGCAGCAATGACAGCAGGTTTGTCATAACTCGGACAATGTCAATGTCATTTAATATCAAAGAAAATCACAGAGATCAGAAAATATACGGCGCGGCGGCGATCATCATCAACTGACAGCAGCACAGTGCAGTCGTTGGTTGGTATGATGGACTTTTAATCTTTTCATCATCCGTGCAACAGTTGTTGTCATTCCATTTTCGGACTGTCATATTATACCAGAGTCAGAGACGAATAAGCTATAACATTTATAATTTGCTCAGAAAGGAGATATAATAATTTTAAAAATGCACATGATTTGAATTTCTTTTTGATTGTGGAATTTTTATTTGAACAAATTAAAAAAAAAATAAAATAAGAATAATATGGAAAGACAGCTTCAGCTTGTTACTCTTTGCTGCGCAATGATGTTTGGTTGACGAAATTCAACAACATCAATTCAGCAACCAACAGAAAGGAGAGAGAAGATGTAATAAATTTTTAATATTTTGCTTTTTTCTCGGTTGATGGACTTGGGTCTTTTTTGGCACAAAGAGTAAGTTTGTTTTTTTTTATGGTTTTGGTTTTGTTGCGGGGAAACATAAAATATTATTCATAATGCAATTAAAATGAATGCAAAATTTTTAAGTGAATTTAAATGGCTTCCCTTGTGGATTTCAATTAAAAATGGATAACGATCGGTTAGTTAAAACTGAATTATGACTGACCACCTTTGTGTGGTTGTCACAATCCTTTTTATATCCGGATATATCCGAATATATGTATGTAAATTATAATATCCGAACCAATTTAATAGTTCCGGATAACTTAAACTTTATTTTAAAAAGTTTTTCGTTTCAGATATATGAAACCGACACTTTACTGATTATCCAAAGTCTTCGGATACTCAATGATGGTCGGGTAACTAGTTTAAATAAACTTTAACATCCGGATATCCAAATAGAACCAACGTTGAATATCCAAACTTTTCGGATACTTCAGTTATACGAGCTCGACCATAATAGTAGAATCAATAATAATCTGTCAGATTTTGTTCAGTTAAGTGAGAGCGATGTCCAGGATCTGTCAAGTGTCAAGTTATTAAAAAGGTGATTTTTGTGCTTAGGGTGACATTTGAAATGTAACATTTGTAAAAGTCAAGTTATGGTTTGATTTGTTGCCCATCTGTCAGATCACAAACTGTCAATTCTCATTTAAAAATCATACCTGAAACAAAATGACAAGACTCAGTTAGGTATTCGATACCTTTAGGGAAGGCATTTTTAGATTGTGAAAGGGGAAACTCAAATCTAATTTTAAATTTGGGACACACACTCAAGTTTCTTAATTCTTATTTGCCAAAAGATATTTATATTTATAAATATTGAAAGGATGTCCGATCATGAAAGAAATGAAAACTTATGCAAATGCACCTTCTAAACTTCTTATTTCCGGTTCGATATGTTTTTAATTTCATATCAAACAAACTTATTTTTAGATTCAATTTGTTGCGTGTGCCAACCAAGAGTAGGTATGCCAAAGATCCGTATAACTTAAAAAAAAAAATCAACGTTCCGTTTCATCCATAAATAATTTTTTTTCACATCAATCGATTTCCAAACAAATATGTAGAAGGACCCTGTTGCAATTCAACACAAAAAAATAAACAAAAAGCTTTCCCGCCCGCTGTCTAACCCTCCTCCCATTAGACAGTTTGTTAAATGACGTGAAATTATAACAACAACAAATATTATGCGTTGTTTTTAACATCTCTGTCTCTCTTTCCTCGTTCTGAAAAAAAATAAAATTGAATTAAAATTAAGTCAAGAAAAAGTTTTGGTATTTACACAGGTTCAAAATGATCGGAAACTGTGTGAGCTCTGTGTTGTCCTCCAAAAGTAGGTTTTTCATGTTCTTTGCGTTAAGTTGAGCAAATTATGATTTTGGATCACCATCACTCTAACCGTGTGCGGATCGATTGGCTAAGGGGTTGCCAACACAACTGTTCTAAAATTGCGTTCTAAAACTTGCATCATGTGAACCTGCCTTGAGAAAGTTGACATTTTTACTATTTTCTAATTTACCTCTGTCACACTAGATGATGGAAGACATTTTTTAGGTTAAGAAAATCTTTGAAGAAAGATGAATCTGTCAGTTTACCAAAGTGTTTGCTGTCACTTTTGATCTTGTCAAATGTATATTTTACGTCATTTTCAGAAAATTATGTGCAGAATAAGTCAAAAGGACTTTCAAGACAAAAAGTGACAGCTAACACTCTGGTGACCCGGCAGAAGATGTCACTCAAAAAGTGAAGTGCTCAGTTATTTTAAATATTTGGGCTACAACTGGGCATTTGGGCAACTGTGTGTTTTTTTCTAAATTTCAATACAAAGAAAAAGAGAACTTATACTTTTTCAAAAACAAATCCGAAGAAAGCAAGCAATAAAGTAGATTATACTCCCAGTGCCCAGTCCCGGTCCAGAAATAGATTTTTTTTCCCTATCCAATTCTATACCACCACCAAACACCTTGCGTCCGCTGCGTCGTCGGTCGTTGTTGGACCAAACGAGGACACGGCCGACGAACGAACGCGACGCAGCGCGGTATGGCTCGAACTACCAGATAGTATTAGCTAGTCTGCTACTGCAATTTCACATGATGCTGATGCCGCCACATGTGGAAATGTAGATTTGCTGAAAATTTATGAGAATTCAAATGCAAACGTTCAATGACTGCGCGCGAGTCTTGGCTTTTGAATTTATTGACCATTGATAGGTGCGGACTCTATATACTATGGTGGCAACAGATGGATGTTATTTTCTTTGTATATTTATTACTGTATTTTTTTTTTGGTTTAGTGTTTTTTGAGTTCTTTGTATAGAATTGTAGGCAGATGTATAGGATTTTGATTGAGTCATTTTTTGACTGAACTTTCAAAGGATACAAAGATCCGCAGTGTGTGTGTGTGGAGACTCTATGTGATGTATGCACTGCGCACCAGGCACAGAAGAGCCATGTTTTTTTTTATATCCATCACTGACAGAAAAGTAATAAATGCGTGTATGTATATACATATAGCGCCCAAAGTCGGTCGTCAAAAAAGTGTCACAACCATAAAGATGTTAATTTGTGTATGGAATTTTGATTGACAGTTAAGCGTAGATAGGTATACAAATGTATACATAGTAAGACAATATTGCTTTTATTGTACATATATGTGAGAGTATTTCAATGACAGATTAACTTCACATACATACAGTCATGGAAAAAATAATAGAAACAATGTTTTATATAATGCTCAACGAATTATAACTACACTGAATTACGTCTTTTTCGGTTATATCTTTTTTTATATTAATTGTACCTAACACTTCTTTAAAATGGTACAGTGGTTTGTATTTTAAAGATTTTGGTATGGCCTCTAGAGTGAAAATTGAAAGCGGAATACTCATTTTGCCTGGAAAAAATAATAGCAACAAGTTACTTTGTTTGTGATTTTGGTGTTAATTTCCCTTTATATTTATAGAAAAAGGTATTTTATTAGTTCGTTCATTAATTTGAAGTTTAATTTCAGTATTTTTGAAAAATAAATATTAACCGTTATATCGAATTTGTTTAAAAATGGGTCGTGGAGTACATTTAAATAGTTTTGAACGTGATTTAGTAAAAACATTAAGAACAGATGGTAAAACGATGGATGAAATAGCACATGCTTTAAAGTGCTCAAAAAAGAAGGTGTTTACAGCTCTTCATTCAAGCCCAAAACCAGAAACAAGGGCAGAAAACGGAAAACTTGCCCACGTTTTGATAAGCATTTAGTAAGACTTTGCAAGAAAAAGCCATTTTCTTCTTCAAATGACCTCAAGAATGAGTTAAACGCACAAGTTACAAGTCGTACAATTAGGAATCGTTTAAATAAAGCTAAGCTTCCTGAAAAGAGTCCCAGAAAAGTACCATTCTTAAGCAAAAAAAATATTCAACAAAGACTGCGTTTTGCAAACAAACACCTCCATCGTGAAAATTGGAATAACGTGTTATGGTCGGATGAAACAAAGATAAATTTGTTCGGTTCTGGTGGAAAAATGTGTCAGAAGACCCATAAACTCGGAATTCGATCAAAAATACACCAAGAAGACCGTTAAGCATAGTGGAGGAAACATAATGATTTGGGGGTGCCGAGACATGTACCGAGTTAGTCCATTCGATGGGAAGGAGATGCGAAGCCGTGCTCAAAAATAAAGGTGCAACGACCAAGTACTGAAAGCTGATGAAACACTTTTATCGTTTAGTAACATGTATACCAAAAAAAAAACACCATTATAATTTTGTTTCTATTATTTTTTCCAGGTTAAAATCGCCGGTAATCTTTATTATAGCTTTTTTAATTAATTCCTTCTTTTTTTATTAAACTGTTAAATATTGTAGCTAGGTAACACATTACAAAGAATTAATCTGCGTATTTTTAATTTTCGATTTTTTATAAAAAATAACCTTTAAATTTTTAATTAACCGAGCAGAAGACGCTTGTTTCTATTATTTTTTCCATCACTGTAGATAAAATATATAAAGTTTCATGGAATTTCCATTGTTTCAATTTTTCAAATATAAATGCTCCGGAAATTGAAGATACAGAATATTTTGGGAATGTTTATGCTGAAAGAATTTAATTTTAAGAAGAGAGGAGGGGGAGGTCAAAGTTTGGTTTTCAACAATATTTATAGATTTCATTTACATACTATGTATACTAAATCAATCAATTATAAAGGATGCCCTAAAATATAGTGTCCCTAACTTTAAAAATTTTTGACACAGAGTTCAACTATTAAAACATTTTGTTCCTTTGTCAGCTGTCAAATTTCAATGCCTTACAATGTTAAAATAAGCTGTGAAAATTTGAAAGAATAAGAACCTCTAAAATTTCAGAACACTGTTAGATATGGTTTATCAACTGTCAAAAGATGGAAACTTTCAAATTCCACCTATGCAATGACAGCGTTCTTAATGGTGAATTGCTTAGAATTATCATTGTGGGTGACATTTGGAAGGGAATATTATAAGAAAATCCATACTTCCATACTATCCATACTAATACTAATATACTAATACTAATACTAATATACATAAATGCGAAAGTAACTCTGTCCGTCTGTCTGTCTGTTACTCTTTCACGCCTAAACGGCTGAACGGATTTTGTTGAAATTTGGTATGGTGATAGATGATAACCTAGAAATGGTCATAGGCTATAAATAATCACGCCATCGTTCTTAGGGGTAGAAAGTAGGCAGAAAACTAATTAAGTTAGTGATTTTTAATCGTTTGTTTTAAAAGTTTACCTCATTCACGCCTTGACGTCTGAACGAATTTTTATAAGACTTGGTTAATTTAAAGATAGGATCCTAGGCACGGACACAGGCTACTTTTTACAGGTTGATAAGGTTGCTTTTGAAAAAATTTTGATGTGAAGTTGAGGACCGGAACACGATAGTGGGACATTGTTGCAAAGGGACTTACAGCCGGGAGAAAACAAAAAAACTTATGCTCTGAAGAATCAATTTTTATTTAATTTTTTGCTCAACAAAAGAGTAATTTTACAAAAGTTCAGATCTGGTCTTGTGACTAGCTCTAATTTTAACTAAGTCATCAGTTCTATGAGACAAAACACCCAATTTTTCAACAAAGTTCAAGACCTTGTTCATTTAATATGAAATTAATATTAACCACTTTTGACATTCTTTGCTTACTTTGTTGCCATTATACTTTCTGTAATTGTACCCTTGTCGAAAAGTATTTCTTGTTAAAAAAGGGTATTTTTTGAAAATCACTTACCCCGCCTATGGTACTGCAATGTACTTTGTCTTGAACTTTTTCATTAAAAAAAAAACTGATTGAAAGACCACTTCTTGAACAGCATCAAATGAGACAACTCCCCTAAAGTCTGAATCAACACAAAAGACTAAAAAAATATCTTTTCTCAAAACGATTGGGGATCAGTTAAACACACAAAAAAAAAACTGTAATCCTGTTCCGACTGTCATTCATGAATGAAATCATTTAAAAAAACACCCTTAAATTTCCTCATTAGAAATCTTAAAAATCTCATAAAAAGTATAGGAAATGATTTCATGAAAATCCATCCGTCCCCGAAATAAAAGCATATGAACTCATAATAAAGCACCTATAACCTACAACAAAATAAGCAAAAGCTTTTGCATTCCATCATCATTAATCTGCTTCTTTGAGTAGGTATACTCTTGTGAGAAAAAGAACAGAAGTGTTCCTGCTGTTCCTGCTGAAACTGATGGTTCCTAATGTATGAAACTGGAACTGGGAATTGGGACTAACCTTTCAACATCTACCACGGCATTTAGAAACATATGATCTATCTCCCCTGAACCTATTGGAAATTATAACTCAGGAAAACACTTTTTTTCCCCCTTGGACGTTGAGTTCCCCCTTATTTTCCATCCATCATTATCATTGATATAAATTCAATATAACCACAACTGCAACAACAATTTTCGAGGAGAGCTTGAGATAGGTGAGAGTTTTTTGTTGTTGTTGTTGTTGTTCTTGATATCGAAAAGAAGAAGGAAATTTTATTACCACCACATGGAACCACTACATTGTTTGTTGTTTTTGTTTTTTTGCATTTTTCTTTCTTTTTTTGTTGTTGTTGAAATCTTCGTGTATATTTAGAACTCAGGTCTTTTTCGAAGCTCCACCATCAGCAGGCAACAGCCTCCCCCATCTCACCAATTCTTTTCCCTTTTACACTTCTTTACCAATGCGCTTGATACCAACAACAACAACCAAAAAAAAAGATAGAAAGAAAGAAAAAACTTAAATCCCTGATTCACCATTCTTTTTGGATGATGGTCGTTCTCGGTTCCCGGTGCTGATTCTTTAACGTTGCCTCTGCTTCTACTTCTGCTGGCTGCTAGTGCTTCTGCTGCTGCTGCTCCTAATGTTGTCACATGCATACCTGCGCTTTAAGGCGCATGAGCTCTCTTTTTTTGGTTTCGATGTTTTGTTTTTATTTTGTGGATTTTGCTAGTCTCTTTGGAGATTTAAATCTATTATTAGACAAGCAATTCGGGGTGCTAACAGGGTTGCCATAGTTTGATGATTTCTTTTATTCTTTTAAACTTTATTTGGGGGAAAAAATATATATATAACGGCGAGGTATGTCCGTAATAATTAAAAAGAGTTAAGAAAATGAAGCAGATTCTTAAAGCAAATGTTTTTTTTTATTTTTTTTATTTTTTTAAAGAAAAGAATTTCTAATTAAATTTGACGTTTCACATGCCCATCCTGACTGACACATGAAATCCTTAAAAAATGGAGTTCAATAACATATTTGTCCAATTTTTAACTCTGTCTGGCCTGATTTAGCAAAAGCTTAAAGCTCAAAAAACTTAGGTAACTTTCAAATTCTCATTTTTTAAGAAAGACAATTTGTTATAAAGTACAAAAATGGTTTTCCATATTACGAAAATCTTAAACTTGAGCGGGTTCTCGTAGCAGATGCTTATTTTAAAAAGCTGAGTAAAAGCTATAAAAATTCTTTTTTTATTCTTTTTTGAATACTGCGTCTTTCCTGCTACTCCTCTCTCATACAGAAAAGATTCAGGGTATAGTAAGTCTCAAGACCCTCGTTCCTTAAAATCTTCTAAGAACGAAAATATAAACTGCACGATGGCAACCCTACTTTTGCAGAAATACCAGCAACAGCAACAGCACCAGTATACCAGCACAAGTCATCCAAAAGAGCTCCTCTCTATTACGAGTATACCGAACCGTATACCGAGTACCGAGCACCGACCTACCATAGATAAGAAAAGTCGGCTTTAATGTTCTTGGAAAAGTTAAATCAGACATTTTGACGAGAGCTTTTTTTTCTATATACATACATACATACCTACATATAGGTATGTATATAAGTGGCATGCCACACAGAGCAACATACTTTTGGACTTGTGTTATGAGAGAGTTAAATGTGATACACCAGTATTGGCTCATAAGTTCTCTGGTGATGTGGTAGACTCTTGAAAAAGAAAGAGGAGCAGTCAGCCAGCCAGCAGCCAGAAGTCAGCGCAACAATTTATAACTGTAGATATAGTATACTTAACAAAATAAGCACCAACAGCAACAACAACAACAACAAAAACAAGAAGAAGGGAATATTGTTTTCGGTTTTTGTCCACTTTATTTTGGCTCGAAGCCAATGAGACCAAATAACGACTACGACGACGACGACTACGACGGCCGCGACCACCACCACCACCACGAAGACCGCATCAAGCAGCAGCATCGACACCAGCACCAGCATCAGTATCAACATCAGCAGCTGCTACTGCCGTGAGACGGACGACATCTCACCATCATCATCGGGGGCAAGAATCATCATCTTCACTACTTTTTTTTTCTTTCGGTTCAAGCCTTTGTATGTACCACACATGATCGACATCAGTCTGCTGCCGCCAGCAGGCACTTTAAGGTGTCTCCAAATTCACGATACGTGAGTGTCTAAGTGCTTACCGCGTGCGTCGCGTCGCATCGTTTTGTCAACGTCAAGTCTCTGTTATACCATATAACCTCAGCCGCCGCCAGAGAGTCTTCTTTAAAGACCCCCAAATTGTGTGTGCGGGGCCAACTTTATTAGCTCAACTCGAACTTAATCGGTCTCCACTCGTGCTCCACTTATGTATGTGAAACGAAAAGAAGTACCTACCTATTCAAGTTAAAGATCTCGAAAGAAAGTGAAAAGGTGACGCTGCGGTGGCCACCATTGAAGACGGTTGATGCGGGGCCAAACATTACACCGGTGTCACATTACCCGACCCACATTTCGGTCCGTGTCATCATAAGAGGTTGTTCCAATGCCCGTCCCTTCCAAGCGTCATTGTCGTCGTCGTCGCAGAGTTCGATAGGTGGCACCTATTCGCGCAGTCATATTCCACGAAGTGCGACCTCGCCATATGCACAAATATACTCGAAGTCGAACACAAGTGTATATCCAAGTATCTTGACGGTTTCTCTAATCTATCTGATGGATGAATATGGCGTTTAGGCCATCATCGTAATTGTCATTGTTAAAGCCGAAGAAATTCATTATTGCTGCTTTGTGGTTCGGTTTTTGGTTTTGGCTTTTTCCGTAGCGACTTTTTTCGTCTAGTTTTTTTGTGTTTTTTTTTTTTTTATTTAATTCTTGGTCTTGGCTGCTTTTGGCAGGAAGCCATGTTCTGGCCGAATTCATTGTGAAGTGGTGGTGGCTTTTTGCCGTCTTTTTTTTTTTTTTTTTGTTTGTTGGTTTATGAGAGAGATGTTTACCAAAGTGCGGTGGATGTTATTTGTATCTGTTTTTACAAGAGTGCGACAGTTTTGTGGTTACGCGAGTGCTGTCGGTCTATGAGTCAATTTGGGCCAAGGTATTTACCGACATCGACATCGACGACGACGTCGAAAACGACAACGACGACCAATATACGAGTACGAGTGTCTACTTGGTATACTCTTAATGATCATTATATTTTTCGTTGTTCTTTAGTTTTATTTTGTAATTCTTGTGTGTACAAAATGCGGCGCGGAGTTAATGAAAATGTTATGGAAGCTATTTAAAATCCAACAGAAGAAAATACATACAAAAAAAAAATAAAAAACATACATAAATTGAAAACTACCGGATTAACACAAAAAGATATAGATACACTCTCGAAAATTAAGACGACATAGTGGAATTTTATGTACTGTCAGGTGGGTGTCAAAAAAAAAGCAAAAACCAAAACTAGTGTGTTCTATAAAGCCTGACTATATGACGATGATGATGATGATGATTTAAAAGGTAGGATTATTTTTATAGTATACAGATACAATATCTATCTATACGTAGCTACGACTATGTATATTTGATTGGCCTTAATTTTGTTTTTGTATACTACTTGGTTGTTTGTTCTATAGTTCTCGTGTACCTAACCTACCATTATACACACATACCTAGAAGTTAAGGCGAATTGTTTATTGTGCTTTATCATTGCATTCTTTTTGGCCTTGGTAAATATCCTTGGAAATGTTTGTCGTTTCTTTTTTTTGTTAGATTTTCTTAAAAGAGTTAAACTTTAACCTTAAGAGATTTAAATAAGGGTGTTTTTTTGCACGCCACATCTTCACTAAGACCAAGGAGCCTAACACAGTTACAAAGAGATGATTTGATTTACATACTATTAATATTGATTTTGAATTTGATTTTTTTTTTGGGGGGGGGGATGATGGTGGGCTGAACAATTCATGATCGAAAGAAGCATCTTGGCAATTTATTTTAAATTTTTAATTAGATTTTACCCAAAGAATTTATTACACAAGGTATAGTGGATATTTGGGGTGGTTTATGGTTTGTCAAAATGGACTTTGACAGTGATGCGATTAAAGAGGACGACAGAGAGATAGAGAGAGAGAGAGGCCATGGTATCACTGTTTGAAGTCTTGAATCTGTGCGAATAACATTTTACTTTGATATGCAGAAATCATTGGGGGAATGGTTTAGGCTTAGGTGATTGAATATTTAATTAAAGATGGATTCAAAAATTAAAATGATTTTTAAATTAGGCTTGTAATATTTTTTGACATTAATCAAAATGTGTGCTTATAGATTTTGACGTTTGGAAAATGTAGAAGAATCTTGTTGGTAAATAAGAAAAGGGATAAATTTGTTGACTTATTGGGGATTAAGGAAAATTAGGCTATCATCTTGTGATGGTTATTGGGAGAACTTCTGTTTAGTGGTTTTCGATAAAGAGTAAACAGACTTAACTTAAGACAGTTGCTTACATCACTTTACTGTTATGCGAACTTTTAGTATTATCAATGGACTATTGAAATAATTGATTTATTTAGATGGGACTTCTTAGAATTGTGTCTTAATTTACTTTTTCCAAAGAAAATGCTTATGCTGTATACAAGATCTCTAAGTTTTCATTAAGTTTATATTGAGTTGTTCTTACTTACGCATCTTACTGTCAAAACAATATTCAAATTAACTGTATTAGGTGCACACGTATCAAAAAATATCATTTTGTTAATAATGTTCCTCTAAAAACGGAGAGGTGCACTGAGGCGTATACGCACTTTTTTATTTTCTTGATTGTTTTTTAAGCACTTTAAACCATTAGAGTTTACTTCCAATAGGTGCTATGGGTTCTGTTTTAATGAAAACCCTTAACATAGAAGTTGGTGTAGTAAAAGATCTCATTAATCAGCCATTAAGACAATTTTTGTGCATCATAGAATTTGTCTCATATGAACCCAACTGATCAAAAAGGTCATCATGAACCTAAATCATCATTAAACCATGATTAAATTTTTCAAACTAAGATGTATATTTATAAAAAACCAATTTAAACCATGTGTGTCCTTATTTTTTTAACAAATCCCACACAGTTTAAGCTATTTTATTATCCTTTTCAGTTCAACCATCCGCGTAACCCTTTGTTAAGTAATCACAGTAAGAAACAAACCACCAAATGACATAATTTAAAATTTAAAATAAAAAAAGAGCGTAGTCGTTTGACAAAAACAGAATAAAAATTTAGCACAAGGATGTGGTGATGATACCTACAAGGCACACATTCACACATACTCGTTTATCCACAAAAGCACACACACCACACACACACACTGACTGAGAACACTGTTAGATGAGATAAAAATCCCCATTTTTATTTACTTTCAACGTTTTGTTTAGTTTTTTTTTTCTTCTATTATTACTCTTTTTTTGTTATTATTATTATTATCCAATCGCAGCACCAGCACTAAAAGGAGGACGAGGAAGAGGAGGTGGAGGAGGAGAAGCATCAACAGCGCGGTAGAAGCATCACACACATCTTCATCAGCTCCAGCACCTACTATTTTTCATTTTTATGATGACAAAATCATGCAAACATCAAGTGGAGTCAAACGTCTGCATGACCTTCTGCGCTTTGACAAATTCACTGCTCGCCCCATCTCTTGTTTTACATACATTTAGCACAATCAGCTCTTTCTCTCTCTTGCTCGCTCGCTTGCTCTTCCTCGCTCTGAGTATATGCGCTTCGTCTCATTTACCCCTCTCCCCCCTCCACTACAATCTCATCTCCTGATTTTAGCCCATTTTCAATGCAATGTCCTTCTTCTGACATGGTCCCTCTGTGGTTTGGTAATAACATCAACAACAGCTGTGCAGCACCTTCCTTCAAACGTAACGTACATATTATGTATATAGAAAACTCGACACAGGGTGGCGCTGAAGTCTTCTTCTTTTCCAACAATACAAACTTAAAAAGAAAACAAAAAACCCCACCATCCACCACCAACAACAACAACAAAATGTTATTAACAAACTCATGGTTAGAGTTGGTAGTTACAGCAAAATGTCAAAGTGGGACTTGAGCCAGAGCGAGCTCTCCTCGTTTCGGTGGGTTGGTTAGTTGGTTGGTGGGTTTGCTAAGTTTGCAGGGTGGTTGAATGTTCGGTTGGATTTTGTTGGCTAAAAAAGAACACAAAAGCTTTTTCTCATCCGAACAATATACCAGAGTATATTTAGGTACCTAACCTACCACCTATATAAATACCAGATTCAGGATGACGATGACGATGCGATGCGATGATGGGAGAGGGGCTGTAGTATAGAAGACGAGGTACAAAGGGAAGCAAATCGTTCTAATGTGTGTTGTACACACACATGTGCTACCGGGATTAGTTCCAATAGCTTGTTCTTTTTTTTTTGGGCAGGGTATGCTGGGAAAAGTACACTATATGTTCGGTGATGGGGATACAGTCCAGGTCCCTCTAGATCTCACTTAGGTGCTCTTTTGGACACCATCCCATCATCATCATCGCCATCATCGACCAACAAGGCAACAACTCTCGCATTCAACCACTAAAACCCATATTGGCAGCATTGTCGGTGTTCTTTGGCGCAAAATTCGTGCCAAACATCTCGGAGATTGGTTTGCAAAGATGGCCTTTGCTTTCAACAAAACGTCCGTCGTCATCGTCGTCGTTGGGGGGATATATGTATACATACACAGAAACGGGACACAGACAGGTGTTTGCTGATATATGCCTTACCCATACGGAACGTAGGTGTTTTTGAAGGATATAGCCACTTAGATTTAAAGTGGCAAACACAACGATTGGTTGCGCTTGTCATTCTAAGGTAATTTAGATAAGTTATAACTTTGTTACAATTGAGTTTGAAGAGCGAGTGTCTATCGTCGTAGTCATCGTCGTCGTCATGATGGTTGGTCGAACAAGATACTTGAACATACCAATATACATACATATATGTTTAGAAGTCCTTGAGAATGCAGGTGCCAAGAAGCATGTCATTTATTTAAGATATTGTATTAATTGTTGTTGACAAAGGAAATATAGATTTCTTTTTCAAAGTCGACATTGTGTCCGTTATTTTGCATACGTCACAAACATTTTTTGATATGTCACATGATGTGTCATATTCATGTTGTATATTTAGTTTTTGAATTATTGTGACAACTATCAAAAAATCTTTCGTAAACATGCATTTCATGGAAGATACAAAGGAAAAGCCAAAGGCGTTTTGAATTTTAATTGATTTAATTTAATCGGTGAAAAACTGGAATGAGGTTTGGTGACATTGCTTCCAATTTTGACGTGTTATATAAAGGAGAAATTATTGGCCCTTTGATGCATCTCCATACTCTTTGGGTGGATGGCAAATGTATTGCAATGATTTTGATTTTATTAATGAAAAACTTAAACAAATATGCCGATGAAACAAAAATTTAAGTAACCATTTTTACAGCATAATCTAGAGTGACATATAGTGACGTTTAAAATTCACTGATTAGGGAAATGAATTAGAACTAAGGTGACATTCACATGAGGGCGTGTAACAGTTTGCGAGACAGTTTTTTTCAAACTTCTCTCTTGGCTATTGTCATGTGCTCTTTTTTTTTCTCTCTTCTTTGTGTTCCTTTTGCATAAATGGCATACGTTGTATCACCTGATAGCCTTAGTCGTTTAGGCTTAATGTATTTACTCTAAAAATGTATAAGCGGAGAATATTTTTAGGAGGTTTTTGGTTTGTTGAAATAGATCGACGACATAAGAATGATTTTCCGGACAAAATATTGAACTTTTTGTCTAACACGCATCTTTGTTTACCATCGTTAATTCTGAACTTCTGAAGAACTGACATGTTAGGCGAGTGTGACGTCAAATCATGACTCAAAATTTTCTAAGTTCTGCCCGATGCAAGGCCGAGTTCCTGGCGGCTCTTAAATGGATAAAACATGGAACACAGTGTTTAACTAAAAACTTCTTATAGGGTCACAAGTTCTTGGAACCAAACCTTCACTTTTCCTGTGAATCTTAAAAATCTTGAGTACTTAAATTGATAAAATAAAGAACAAAGTTACAAAGCATCAGAAGTGGAATCTAACCTACACCAGAACATGACAATTTTTTTTTTCTTTGAATCAAAATCCAACAAAAAATACAAACCCAACTGACTTAATTCATTTAAGATTATGTCAATTCCTAAAATTGTCCTTACATCCTTTTCTATAAATAAACAAAAAAAAAAAAAAAAAAAAATAAAGGACCCAATAATATTTTCTTAGAACACATGTTCTTGTTGGCATTTTACAACATTCTTACAAATAATATAAAAATTAAATTACATAGGTTTTCGGTTTATTGTAGATATTATGATGCCATGTCGCTGGAACACCCGCTGGCTAAATTCCTTTCTCTCATTGATGTTGGTAAACAACAAAAACAACAACAATAACAACTACAATCAAAGATTAAAAATAAGTGCCAAATTAAACAAGGAAAATCCAATTATATTTTATCCTGATGTAGGGATACGGTATGGCTATATACATATGTATGTATGTACGCCACGCAGTACAAAGCTCCTTGAGTTTTCGATTTTCCCTCTGCCATGCCGCCATCTGCTGCGTGCTTTCAATTGTATGGAAGGTTAGGTTGGGAGCTCTACTCGTATATATAACGGCCTCATTATATACCTCCCATCCCATAATCTGTATTCCAAGGTTATTATTCCTTTTGCTCCTTCTTAAATTACCGATTCACCAATTTCCCTTTCTATACTCTCTGATGCTTTGCGTTCTTTGTCCTTCAGCGTCGTCATCGTCGTCGTCGTCGGCGTAGTCGTCGCATCCGTCATCTTCGGTGCAAAAGAAGATTAACGCATAAAAAAGGAAGCTTACTACACCATCAGCGTCAGCATCCTCATCCTCATCCTCATCAACATCATCTTGGAAAGAAGAAGGAACACAAAAATATAGAAAGTTGATCTAGATGACCTTTCCATCCACAAACTACCATCACTTGAGTTTTACCATCGAAAAATCGAGAAAAAAAAATTATAATTCGTCGACAACCATGACGACGATGAAGACGACGAAGATGACGAGGAATAAAAAGTATCTATAAAACCAGAATCTTTTCATGCAGTTTTTGTGAGTGAATGAATGTGTGTATGTGTGTGTGGCAGTGCCTCACAGAGATTTGCTGTAAGAGCATCCTTTAATGAGTTGCATTCACCATTAAAGACCAATTCATGGTTGAAGATGACAAGAGATGAGCTGCAAAGACAAAAAAAAAAAATGAATGCAGCCAAGCTGAGGAAACAAGAAGAAGAAACATGGCAGAATCTTTCAGATACTCTCGAGTGCATTCAAATACCTTCATACTACATACATATACAAGCTAAGACCCAACATACTCATAAGGAGATGCTTGCCTCAGCCTCAGCCTACATGGAACTGCAACGAAAAAATGCTAAATCGAAGGTGAACTAGAGGGTGAAGATAATGAAGATGACGATGATGATGTTGATAGTTGCAACAACCAAAAGCTGGGTTCTTCATCATCATCACAAGAAAAATGCATCATGCAATGATACGGATGGAGGCGTAGAGTGGCTTTGGCTTTGGCTTTATAGCTTTGGCTTGTTCGAGAAGAAAACGAAAAAGAAAAAGAAGAAGCATCAGCAGTAGCAGTGGAATCAGTAGCAGTAGCGCAACATCATTAACCGATGGTTTGTCTCTGAAGTGTTCTCATTTATTTTCCGGTATATTGTAGTACAAAAGCCAAGGATGATTATTATCATCGTCAAGATGAAGACGAAGACGAAGAAGAAGATGAAGAAGGATTTCGTATACCTACCTATGCCTTACCTACTCTTGGAATATTCTGTATATAATGAAGATTATTGAAGGTGTTTGTTGTTGTAGTTGTTAAAGAACCTTTAACAACCGATTGTTAGTTTCTTTGAAAACTATACTGACAACTGCAAGGTGAATATTGTAGTATTCAAGAGTCGATATGTCTTCAAGAATATATAGGCACTTTTTGAAGCTGTATTTTTGCGATGTTGTTAAAAGTCCTAAGAGTCAAAGTTAAAAGATCCAGTCACAAACACTTATGTTTTATTTAATTAGTTGTCTATGCCTCTTGAATTCTGACCAATTAAAATAGGAACCTTAATATATTTCCTAAAATTTTCGAAGGTACCAATTGAAATGACTTTGGTTTGATGGTTCACTTAAAATAATTGTCCAGTTAAAAGACAGATTGGAAAAGAACTTCCGGGAACTTAAGAAACCTTCTTAAGACTGCGAAGACTTCAAATGAAAGCATAAGTCAAATCAAATCAAACGAATGCAATCTTCAAATTTGAAGAGATTGCATTCACAAATGATTCTATTCTTTTGAAAGCCTGATCAAGTTTGATCAAACTCACTTTAAATGGAGCGGTTTTCTACAATACCAACATGGCTGCCGGAAATAACTTTTTTACGGTTGAAAGATGACCATCCGCAAAAGTAAGTAAGGCCATTTCCCACTCTTCCAAGTTCCAATACCAAATAATTCTGAAAGAGAATACGAAATTGACCTAAATCATAAATACACGTACATCATGTATGAGTAAGGTTAAGTTTCAAATAAGGATTACTTTCGTATCATCTTCTAAGTAACCAGTGGAGAATCCGAGAATGGCGAAAATGTCGTCACTTAGTTTAAGTAAAACAACCAACATTGTATCCACATGCGAATACCTTGGGTAAAAAAAAAGTCCATTTGTACAAAGCCTCTATACCATCATCGGCTGATATGTTTGTACCATTACCATTACACCACAATATCTTTCAGGATGCGGTGGATGGTGTCCTCTTTTTGTTTTGGACATAATCCAGTTCACTAAGATTCACTTCGAAGACAATAGACCACTTTCTATGTCATGGCTATTTAAAAGTTATTACGCCATTTATTGTCCTTTTTTTTGTTGTTGTTGTTGCTGTTGTTGTTTTCGCTGGTGTTGGACTGGAAGGACTTTTTTCTTTTCCTCTTCTTCTTCCTTTGGTTTTTATTTTTTTTTTTTTTGTTTTCATACATTCTTCAGCACATTCTTCTCTTCCTTCTTCCATCATCCATTTTGTTATTAAAATTTAAAGTCACGTGGTAAACTCACACCCATCAGACTCTTTGTATACTTCACAATATCCTTTTTTTACTATGAAGCTTATATTTTTGTTGTTGTTGTTGTTGTTTAAGTTACAAGTAGTATAGAAATTAGTTACAGGAGGTATTCTGCCGTCTATACCTAGGTACCGTATCTACTATACTCATAGTTATGTGATGTTATGTTGTTGCACCTTAATAAAGAGAAGAAAAAAAAATTAAGAACACACCCACACAAGCAAAAAAGAATAATGCCGAAGGACAAAAGTGTATAATACTCGTATCCCAACTCCCAGAGCTCGACGACGTCGTCGACGACGATGGCGAACGGCGACGTCGTCAAAGTGCCACTGTGCCATAGTGCCACAATGCGAGTGTATGTATGTGTGTGTCTGTGTACGGGTATGTAGGTGGACTATTCGCTTTGGCAGGGTATAACCTTGGTGTAACTTATATTGGCATGTGTGGCATGGATATGGAGGAACTATGTCAAAGAGAAGTACTCTGTGTAGTAGCAAGTGATGTTCTTGTTTTCTGTTTTTTTTTTTTTTTTTGCAATTTTTTTTTATCAGATATCTCTAAGTCATCATCATCATATCCTTGAAGGATTTTAGACGCCCGCCCATCCAAACAACACACATGCTATTGTAGGAGTGCTATAGGAGTTTTTTTTTCCCTTATTTTGTTATGTTAGGTTCCTCTCTGCTGGCAGCATGACCGGGACCGCACTTTCATCATAATCATCATTAGGGGTATGGTGATATCCTGACGAACTGACGAACTGAGGAGCCGTGCGGTGTATATCTCTGGCTATTGGTTCTGCAGTGGTTATATGGTCTTGGGTTATGGGTATCCAAAGATTGGGGTTGAGATTTATGGTGTGGCAGTGGGGCTTCTGGTGTGTGGTGTCCTTGTTAGGTAATTATACTTACCTCAGCTTGTTCTTCATCGTCTTGTTCTTCCTTTGTCGACCACCCTCTGTTTATTGTCCAAGAAGGTGAATTATTGTATCTTTTCTTTTCACTATATAGTGTTGGGGGCATTGTTTTGGTATTGGCATAATCTAGGCTTAAGCATGTCCGTATTTTATTTTCTCACCAGTGTGTTTTTTAGGAGGTAAATTTATGACATTAATAACAGTTTTCTTCTTGAGATATGTAAGAGTTCGAAAACTAAGTGTCTGAGTTTCAACATTTAACCTCTCTTCAAATTCGTTTTAATAATAGTTTTTGCTTATGTCAAACAATGAAAATCTTTTCAATCTACACGAAGAAACTTAAAACATCATTTATCAAAACGAAATACTTTTCCTCCTCGTTGGAAGCTACCTAGAGAAACTTTTAGATATAATCTTTTTACCTCACAAATTATAACTCCTAACAGATAAGCATGAACTCTAATTTCAAAAATACAGGGAAATTGTTTACTAATTCAAATTTGATTTTTAAACTACTGGCAACACTGTTTTTTGTGGTATTAATTTGACAGATGATTTTGTTTCCTAATTTATGACATTCGATCATGATTAAGACCTTAAGTCGAAGATAATATGTGATACTGTTCTTCTTGAGTGAAAAATTAACTTTAATCAAGTCGACTATGACGTTTAATTATCCCGAATATGACAAATTCTAAAATGACGTTTATTGACTTTTGTGAACATGTGAACTATTAAGTTCAAAGTCATGTCAAGTTCATGTGCTAAAAGTTCTGATAAACACAGAGCAACAGAAAAGACTAACTTATGGAATTTTTCGTAACTGTCAGATTGATCCAAGTGAAGATTTTGACATTTGAATCATAATACGAGATTAATTAATTAACATACATACATAACTATTTGATTCAAACACATCTTTCAGCTAAACTGTTTTCTCATACAAAAATAGTGTACCTTAGTGGGAGAATGCAGTTTAAAGTTGAATGTCATTTAAAATTTACGTTTTTCTATTTGACAGATGATTGAAAATTCGTTTAGATAATTCCAACTTATACTTTTAAAATGAATATTTCTTCAATTTTTGAAAAAATGTCTGTCACATTGACAGATTTGAAACACCAACAACAAGCTGTCAACTTATTTTGTGCAGCTTTGAGCCAAAAATCTGTAATTTATCATTAACCAGCCATCTTTTCTAACATTCTGTAAAAATCTGACAACTGACAGCCCAAACGTCAAATGAAAGCGTCACAATCCATTTGAGTTATAAATGATTTATGACTTTCTCTGTGTGTAGATCACTTTAAGTCTGCAAATTATTCTTAAGTCTGGACTCCGGACATAATTCAAGTCCATCTCAAGAATGTTCTTCTTCCAATATCAATTTTTGTTTGCCCTTGCCGTAAGTCTCGCCACGCCACGCCACGCCACTTATAATCAAACTCTCATTTCTAATGGAACTTCCCACTTCCACCCTTTCTTCATTCGATTAAGACAGAACTATACCCGAACCAAACCTTGATTTGCGTCAAAGGTGTAACATTACTAAACACACGTGAGGCCGCAAGCCAATTAATAATTTTATTATATTGTCACCTCGACCTTCGATTGGATGGTCAACTACAGCAGTCGATGAATAAATAATGGAAAAAAAAAATAAAATTGGAAAACAATGTTCAGTTTAAATTTTCCATTTTATTGCGCTTAACTCGTACAGAAGCAGCCAACAAGCTAAACCAAGCACTGTACTGGCCACACGCTGCTGCCGCAGCAGCAGCACCGCCGAGTCACACCATGGAACAACTTCATTTGGTATTAATTTCGAGCTTGATACCAAGCAAGGTTAATCACAATCAATACCGCTATAGAACCAAGCGTAAAGACCGGTGTGGTGTGGTGTGGTGTGGTATTATGGTGATATGAAAAAACGACACGACCATAACCAACGAACGGCTGCGGCGCGCGTGACGGTGACGGTGACGCAGTGACGCTACTTGGCTGCATCTTAAGCTGGAATCACATCCATAAACGGTGCGAATGTATAGCGCATAAATCTCCTTCTAATGCTGTTCGATCTTCGATCGGCCAAAGTAACCTCTGCGTTGCGTCGCGTCGCCAGCTCTTCAACCCTTGCTCCTGAATTACACACCTATCACGATGTCGAGATGACTCCGTATCTCGGTGAGTCTGCTGATGTTGCTACTATACAGCAGCGGCTGCGACTGCGTATATACCATCGTCGAAGTCGTCGTCGTCTTGGAGACTTACCTACTAAACGACTTACTGCACTCACGTAATACCTGCCCGGACAACTTATGCACTTCAAGCCACCACCGAGCCAAGCAGACTTGGCCAGACCTCCTGCCTCTGGCCATCGAGTCGCGCAAAAAAAAACACACACACAAGATGGAAAAGTGGGAAAACAAGTGCTGACAGCTGCAACGCGCCGCACATTCGAGTAGTCGAACAACACACGCTGCTCTTACCCACATTGTTGACTTAAGAACCAGGTCAAGGATGCGATTCCTTGGACAAAGTCAGAGTTTAAAGTCGTCATCGTCATCGACGGCGGCGGCGCGGCAGCGGCAGCGGCAGCGGCAGCGGCAGCGGCAGCGGCAGCGGCAGCGGCATCGAGTAGTGGTGCTTCGTCGCCGCCGTCATTCGGCTGGTTGGCGGAGATCTACTCGATGTTGAAGTCGAAGTGATGGTAAACGTTGCCATAGGCACAGTAATTGCAGTGCTCGCTCCATTGATCGATGGATAATATGGTCTTAACTCTTAACGTAAACGCGGGTAGTCGATGGCGATGGCGGTCGTGGTCGTGGTAGAACGAGCGAGTGCATAACTTCATAATGATTTTATGGCGATTGCCTGGTGCTGCTGCTGCGCTGATCTTATGCCAAATGCAATTCATTAAAACAATTAATTATGCGCGATGCTTTTTATAGAGTTGCTGCTTTTTGTATTGGATGTTGAGATATATTGGCGATGTTTTGTTTTGTTGTTGTTGTTTTGTTTTTTTTTTTTCAAAACATGCATGAGACACCTTCGACGGTGTCAGGGAAAATTCGCCGGCGGTCTCGTGTTGTACTTGATGTTTATTTTCTGCTGCCACACTCAACTTTATCGTTGTTGTCGCTGCCGTCGTCGTCGTTGACGTTGAAGTCGATGTCGTCGTCATCGTCATCGTATAATTATTGTGCGTTTGAGTGATTTTATTTTGGATTTATCGATGTTTAATAGAACTTGTTTTTTTTTCTTATTTTTTTGTAGTTTTGTAGGTAATTTAATTTTTTTATGGTTTTATTAGTGCGGCAGATTATATTGAATGTTGATTGAATGATGAGTGTCTTTTTTTTATTGAGTGAGCGCCTTTGGTGAGATTTATGATGATGATAATTATGTATGTTGATGATAATGATAAGATTGCTTTTGTCTAATCGATTTTTGATGAACTTAAGTTGGAAGTTAAATTTTATTTTTATTTTTGTTACTTTTTTTTCTTACAGAATTTTCTATGACGTGCAGCTAATTGGTGAGTAACTTATCTTTGAGAATTAATAGTTGGTAATAAAAATCTTACACTTATACGAGTTGCATTATTGATTTGATTATGTTAAATTTTGCAAAACACATCAAAAAATAAAATTCAAAAAAAAACAATAACGGTCAAGGTATGCTGCAATATTAATTTTACTGTCATTTTGGATTAAGTACTCGAATATGGGTGCGTTATTCTTTTGATACATCATCGTGTAAAGATAAATTTTCCACAAGGATTAACGGTGGATAATCGATTTTGAATTTTAGTATTTTTTTATAGTAGTAGTGACTCAGTGACATTTCAAGTATGTACAATGCATAATTGGCTGAACACATTTGACGCGCGTCATGGTTCAGTAGTTTTAGTCTGCTGATTTCGGTGATTAACTTGGGTTCAACAGAGGTTTAAGAATAAAAATGAACTATTAGCACAAGTCAATCGAAATCGGTGAGTTCAAACTACTGGACTGCGGTTAAATCCTGAACAACGAATGTTCAATTTTTATATTTAGTGTTAGTATTTAATCTTCTTGTCAGAAAATTTTATATATGTAAGTTAATATGCATAATAGAATTGTGTACAAAAATTTAACTATTCACAATAACATGTCAAACATTATTCCATTGACAGCTGTCATTTTATAACTTTTCACAACTGTTATATAATTTTAAGCAACATTATTTCAAAACAGACAAATATATAGGTAGTCTTAATGCTAAAGTTCACATGATGAAATTGGCTCCACAAAGCAAACAAAGAAGATTCATATGACAGCTGACAGCTCAGGCATAGTACATCCATTTTCAACAAACAATTAAAATTATTAAAGTAGATAAATAAGGGCGTGGTTGTAGATGAATGAAATGTTATCAATCAATAAATAGTTACTCTCCAAGGAAAACCTCCTACTTGACTGATGTCTTATTGGGCATAGATATGTACCTTTGACTTATCCCTTGAGAATTTATAAATTCAAAAAAGTTCTCAGATTTCTCGAAACTGCACAAATATCGTCATCAATTTTAAAATTAAGTTCTTGTCTTATTACAATTCACATGAGTACTCGTACATATTCCATTAGTATTCATTCAATTTCCATCAGTGTCACTCAAACTTGACATCGATAAAACACCAAAGTGCAGCCTTTCATTCTTATTTATGTATGTTTGTGTGTGTATGTATTCCTCCAGCCAGAAAACCCAAACATTAAATACACTTTCACCTTGCTCCCATTTTCCAAAATAAAACATAAAATAAACTACGAGTTCATATACTCGTGCTCGAGTTGTAATGAGTACGAGTACGGGTATAGGTAGCTAAGGTGCATCCTCCGTTTTATTTTTGTTGTTTTAAAGCGAATCTGATGTGATTCTGTTTCTGATTTGCCAACGCCATCTATAGCCTCTAGGAATCCATCAGAAATGACTTTCATTGAAACAACAACGACAGAAAAAAAAAGCATACATACATTACTCCGCGATGATAATCAGGATGTCCTTGGAACGCACACCTCAGCTTTTCAAGGCAAAAATCACGTCATCCAGTATAAGCAAAAACACCACCACCGCTCCATGCCTAACCAGTCCATCTATTTAAGTTTAATCGAGATCATATACAGATCTGACAGCAAGTGACAACTGGTATTCGATTGATCGTGACCATTTAAAGCGAAGATAGTCACATTTGACATTGGCTTAGATTCTCAAAGATATCAACGCAACTTAAATAGCTGTGAGCTGTGTATTTTGTGCAACTTAAGGACGTCATACGCGTTTTTTTTTCACTGAAACTACTCAGTCGCTGCTGCGCATCGATTGTGCACGGTGCAGTGCAGTATGAGCAACTTAAAGACCCAATTACCATGACCGATTGAATAGTTTCTATTTATTCGCTTCTCACTTCACACCCATGCCTCCCCTCAGAAACCCAAACGCAATGCGTTCCGAGTCCAATTCCAAGTCGGAACAAAAACAGAAATAGTCAGAATAGCTTCGGACTAATGATGGAAATGTCAGTGCATGAATTCGAAAATGGCTGTCGCGCTTGCGGCCCACTCTGGCTCTGGCTGGCTAAGCGCTAAAGCGCTACTGGCTTCAAAGCTTCCAGCAGGCCTTATGCAGAGGTCACACTGGTAATGGAGTTTTTTTTTCTGAAAAAAGAATCAACAATGTTGAGTCACAAATGCAGCCTATATGCAGTTTGTGGAGAGAGAGAAGCTTGGCAAGTAATTTCAAAGTCATCCAAATCGAGCTTCAAGTGCAACCACTTATCCCTCTCCAGAGTGGTTCTGGTATACGTATTATAACTGGCGAAGTTGGCGTCGTCGTCCGTCAGTCGTCGCAGCACATAAGTATAATGTAAGTGAGCAGAAAACATAACTGCTGCTGTTTCTCTTCGGGTTTGACATTAAGACAAGGTTCTGCAAAAATTTATGGTAAACCAAGGCAATGAAGGCGGGCAACGAAGAGAGCGAGTTGCGGCAGGTAGATATAACAACAATTCACGCCGCCGCATGATCCGCAAAAAATGCTTGAAATTCAATTAATAATTCTTGAATTACCAAGATAAGATAATTAAGGTAAGCAATCATGATTGCGCGCACCACAATTTCCGATACATGGATTCTGTGTGTTCTGCGAGAGTGGTATAGATATATAGTCAAAGCACTCCAGAGTCTGAGTCTGAAGCTTGAAACACCTGGTTTGGATCTTAATGCATTTTGGACGGATAGACAACTTGAGAGAGCCCGAGAATAAGGAGGAGGAGAAGGAGAAGGAGGGAGGGAGAGAGCAAGGTCGACACGATCTGATTTTTATCCAAAGCAATGCAGTTTTTTTTTTTTTTTTCTTTAATTTTTTTTTTCATTTTGTTTTGCTCGGTCTCAGATAAATCGGAGGCGATTTGTTATTTTGGTTTTATCCATCAGTGGAGATGCGGTTTGATCTTGGACTGTGCGACTTGGCACGATTTTTGCAATGACCAATTGAGATCAAGTGCAAGATTCGTCTTTGGCTCGACCTAGATTTGTTATTACGACTATACGGAGTATGTATGTAAAGTATTTATTATAAAAATGTAAGCGGTTGAACGTGATAAAATTGGTGAAAAGCTGCATTTAAGGCCTTAAGTTGTAATTCTTCAAGTTTTTGAATAAATTTTATCGTAAGTGAGTAATTGTGAATGATTTGTCATGGAATGAGGCATTACAAAGTAAACCAGCACGAGACTGACTTTGTGTAAATGACATATGGCGTTCTTGTAGTGCGTAGAACTGTTACGTCATAAGACGTCCATTCCCACGTTATGCTGCCGTTTTTCTAACTATTCAACTCAGAACTAGAACGTACCCATAAAATGTAACGTCATTGAGCATTTCTTTTGTTCATGGAATTCATAAGTATTGTCATAAATATTTGACGTATAATTTCAATTGATAAAGAAACTCATATCAAGGGTGGTTCTTACTCGTAGCTCAAGCGTATGTTTAAATTTGACATCATCGTGTACAGTGTTGCCAAAACGTAAAAAAAAACAATTTGACACTTGCTTTGATGTTGATTATACATTGACTTCAATGAAATTGGACAATTGATGATATTTTGACGTATTCATATTTGTCATGTATAGTTGTATTTAGGAATTTCCATTTTGACAGCTAAATAGTAATTCAATTCAATGGCAGCACGAATTCGGGTGAAAAGAAAGGTTTAAATTTAAAATGTATTAAGTTAATTAAGAAATATAAAATCAAATCAAACTAATTACTTCATAACTTATTCAGATTCAAAACAAAATCATATTTATTGGCTTTTGTTAGACACCTCGCCAAAAACCGCCCCCCTCATTTTATTTAGATGTACCTAATCGAAATTATAAAAGAAAAACAACAACAATAATGATTTCCATAAAATGTAAACATCTTCTAAGCAACAAAGCACTCAACAGCTTAAAAAAAAAAACCGAAACCGAAAACAAGATGATATTCAAACTGAACTCAACCGGAAACGGTTTTTTTCCTTTTTTTCTTCTTAAATTAACTTTTTTTTAATCTCTTAATTCTGGCGTTTTGTGGGTGAACCTCGTGCATACTCGTGGGTACAATAGAAAATCAAAATTAAACATTTTCGAACCCTAAGAAAAACGTTTCCTTTTTTTTTCATTTTCATCTCACATCATCGTAAAAAGTGGGAAACCACAAAAAAGTAAAAAAAAAAAAATTAAACGTGCCCGCCTAAAAGAACCCAATACAAGTTGATGTAGCTCCCTGAAGAATGTTTTACTTAGCAAATATGTACCCGGGTAAATACCTACCTACACCAACTCAGTCCTCCGAGCTCCGACATCCTTCACTCTGCCTTTTCCTTCCTTCCTTCGTCTTCTTCGTCGTCATCGTCTTATTCATTTTTTGTCGATGCAAAGGCAAACAATAAACCATAGCCGATGAATAAAGCACAGGCAAGCAGTAGAGTTCCATTTCATGTCGTGTTTTTGCTATTTTCAGCATCCAACTGAGGTCATTCTGTCATCTCCTCAACTCGTACTCCTTGACACACTCCCTGCGTCTCCCGACACCCCTTTCCAGGCCCCCCCAGGCCTTTGTGTGGATTGGGTTGGGTAAACCCACCTTTTCGTTACACTCTCGTATATACTCGTACCTTTTGCCATGGTGTCCTTTATTAAACGTTTTGGTGGTAGAAAAATATCCTGGCTCCTGGTTCCTTTGTGTGCTGTAGCTGTTGCTTTGGCACTGCTAATCGCCTTCGATGACATCATATAATAATCTTGTCGCTGTCATCCAGCCATGTTAATTTTTGGGCTCCTCATGGGAGACGATGTACTCGTAAAGTTAACTCGTTATTCAAGCGTGTCAAATTAGGAAACGCGTTTGCTTAAGTGCTCTAAATTGATCAACCAACCATCACAGGCCAAAAGCAGAGCAATGTGTTCTTGAGTTTTAGATTAACAAATTACGGGTTAGGCGAAAACAAAAGTAACAACTTCTATATGCACGTCTCTTTGCAAAGGACTTTAAAGGACACACAAATAGGCACGAATGCCAGAGTTAAGAGTGCGGAGAAAAAGAATAACCAAAGGGGGCTTGGTGGGTGTTTTTTTCAATTTCAAGGAATTCCTTGGTGAGAAGAGAAGTGCAATGGTATTAAAAACAAAAACAAAAACACAAAAAATGTGTAGAACAAAAGTCTAGAAATAAGCTTCCATTGTACAATCTACTATATTCACAAATGTTGACGTGGTTGATCCTTGGGTTGCATTTACGGTTTGTTGATTCTTTAGGGACGCATCAGCAGGATGAAGGTGCGTTTTTATTTTTTTTTGTATTCTTTTATTTGTTTTGTTAAAATTAAGTCATTCATGCAGGAAAAGAGAAGACATAATGTCGATATAACTAATTGAGACTCCTCGACATGAGATAGCTTTACAAGCTCGGAGCTTTTTTTTGTCAAAAAAGTGTTCTCATCAGAGAGACAGAGTGAGAGAGAAAGTTTTATTCGGAAAAGATTTTTTTTTGTCGAATGTCTGCGTAAAAAAAGAGACAGCAAAGGAGGAAAAGAGTTGCCATGTACATTTAAAAAAAGATACTGTCAAATTTACATTATCTGGAAAATGTGCAGCCAATTCGATTGAGTGTGGGACCTTGTATCCCTTAAGAATTATATCGTCATTTTGAAACGGTTTTAAAATTCCTGACACTTTGAATTTTGACAATATATTTCTTCTAGACAGTGTTTACATTTTAGATGACTCAATTTGGTGTTTCATAATTTTTAGAAATTTAAAATGTCTACCTCACTTCCTTTTGTCTTTTTAGCCATCAAATAAAAAGATAAAACGTCAAAATGAGTCTGCCCAAAAAACTTTAAAGTCGAGTCCGTTTGACATTTGTAAACAGCAATTAACAATTTCTTACCGTTGTTAATTAACTGTCACATGAAACTGTCAAGTCAAGAATAAAGGGATCAATTTTTAGTTCTCAAACATTTTCTTTAATCTCTCAAATTAGCTGTCACTTTATTTAATGTCAGTTTCAAAATTTATTTTCACATTTTTCTTCTACTCAAAAATACACTATGGCAACCCTATCTTAATCGCGCAAAAATACATTCTTAAAAAGTGCAAGAAGTCCTTCTGGCAAATCAGAGAACACCAACTCGACGCCACACACACCATAGAGAGAGCAGAAGGATACAAAAATAACCTTCTTCTCCGACAAACGAGGCAACGTGGTTGTTTCTGCTTGGAGATGGAATTGGAAATGGGTGCTTGGCTATGGTCTAACCATATAACCATCCCATCAAACTACCACCGCTTTAGGTACCTACCTATACTGCTCCGTATGATTTACAATGGCCATACACATCGCAGAGCCCACCCTTGTTTCAGATATGTTTGGTTAATGGAGAGAATCTCTGCACGGATGGATAATTTTCCCTACAGCAGCAGCCAAAGCCGAAGCACAAGCAGAAACAGAAGCAGCAGCAGCAGCAGCGGTACGAGCAGAATTACCAGCAATCCAGCAGCCGAAGCACCAATCGAAGCAGTTGTAGGTAACCAGTGCCAGTGTTGTTTCTGGCTCTTGTGTGTTTGCCCTCGCAGTGCTCCATCTCTGACATTGTTAAGTTTAGTGTAACTGGAGCTTTATTTTATTATTCCGTTGACTTCTTTTCACACTTTTTCCAAACCAACAAAAAAAAAATAAGAACTAAATTGCAAGTGAACGAGTACGAGTACGGATACGGGTGCGGGTCCTATGCAACGGTAGATGCTATTTAGTTGCTGTCATTTTACTTTACTCATCCGGCGGAGGTGCTTCCCACCACTTGGTTTACGACTATGACTACGACTACGACGACAGCGACATCAGCAATGACGACGATTTAATTGTTGTGCTTCCTCTTCGTCATCGTGAGTCGTTCATGGTGAAAAGTAAAAGATACAGATGAAGGACGACGACGTCAACGACGACGAACAAACGAACATCGGAACGTCGAAGGATGTGTCTACAAAGGACCACATTGCAGGAGTAAAATCATTTAGTTCAAATGACAAACAAATAAATATAACTGGATATCATTCAACTCAAGTTATAAACATTCATGTAAAAGAGATTCCGTGTTTTTCCTCCTCGACTTGGTAGATGTTTGTTTTACTTTCCGTTTTTTTTACTCGTTATGTTCCCCTCGAAGGATACACCTACGTTATGATCTTATCGTCATTTTTTCCATCTAATTAGTGCAATTGTCGAAGAAAATAATAATACACAAACACACTTATAGTTTACTTGGTGGTGAGAGAGTGATTGTTGATTGGATTTAGAATGGAAAAAGTGTCCTCTGTACAGTTAGAAAAAAGGTCATTCTTCTTCTGTTTTATCCTTCAATAATTTCATCTCTTTGAAGCAACAATTCAATAAAATGAAAATGAGGCATTTTAATAGAATCCTTACCCACACGCCTAACGCCTCGTTCGTTGTTGTGTATTTTATGGAATTAAATTGCCTCTCACCATGACCCGAAATGAGACTTATGGGTCCCACAGTGGATGTGTGTTGAAATTTATCTACTATGTATAGCTTCCCGTTGCCGTTGGTTGCTTAAGGAGTCCCTTGGGATTACCGGCAAACCATCATCGTCGTCGACGTCATTGAATAAAGCTAAAGCATCGCTAGAAAAGGGTTTATCCTGTGAAAGAAGAAAATAATAATAACCAAATTCAGAATAGGCAATCAGCTAAAATGCTAAAATGCTCTTCTCGGCTTCTGTGGCGTATACGTACTTTTTTTGTACATTTTGTGAAATTAAACTGTGTGCATGTATGTATGAATGTATGTACGCGTGTGTAACCTTGATGTAAACAACCTTATCGTGTGTGTTTTATTTTTCTATATATCCTTTTTATGAAATACATACGATACTGAAATATGTTCATCTTGTGGATAGTTCAAAATATATATGGAACTGTACATACTTCATACAACAGACATATATGTATATGTGTGCAAAATGTGTATGTGTTTGTATGGATACGATTAGAGCAGACGACACTTTTAGCCATTCACGCGGGTAATGAACTTTGTGGGCAATAAAATTAAGTTAAAATGCGTTTATTATTATATTTTTCTTGATGGTTAGCACAATAACAAAAACATAATTGGTTGGTAAATAAATATAATAAAAATCACATACATGCTTAGCTCTGATTTATGCCATCAAATTGTATGGTTTTTTTTTTTTTTTTTGGGAAATTTTGAGTGCCTTCTAAATTGCGACGGTTTTCTTTATGAGTATTTGCAGTGGCTGGCTATTTATGAATCATTATAGTTATTTTTATGACTGTCTTATTCCATAGAAGTCGATACTTTGTTCTTGTCCACAAAGCATCCTTGCGTTCTTTATAACTAAGTACATTAATTCAGAGATTGTGCAGAAAGCACGATTATTGCAATTGAAGTTGAAAGGGGTCTTTTGTGGCCCTTTTGTTGCCAATTAACCTCTTCTATAGAAATAAGACGATTAACAAATTTCCTTAGTTAGCACATTGTCCATACTCCATGGCTTAAAAATTTAGCCTAAGTTCATTACTTTATTAAAGGATCTCACTATCAGAATATCATTAAAGTTCATAAATCTAGACCCTCATCTTAGTTGGTCCAAAGGCTCATGAATGTATTACTTGTGTCTGTCCAACTTCTTGAAAATATTTCTTTTATCAAAGTTACGTTGGCAAAAAATTCTAAATTTAGTCTTTCAAATGTTTTTCTTTGAGGAAACAATTATTAATAGTTTCATAAAAACCGTTTCCGATGAAGGATTTCAAGTTCGTTATTTTTTTTTTATTATAATTATATAAAAATGCAGATCTTCTTTTTAATTAATAATCCTTTATTTTTGTCATATTTACAGATAACTAAATCGTCCTGAGTCTTCCTTGAAATTTTCAACAAACAGCAACAAAAAAGCAAAAACAAAATAAAATCCAAGACTGTTCTCAACGACCATGGATGTCCCATCGATGGTCCAGCGCTCAGGTGATACTTTAATTGTCCGCAGTGTAGTTAGCGGCAATCAAATTTATCTGGACCAAGAAACTGGCAACGTGGTCAATAATCCACCTCCAGCGTCTATGTTTGCCACAAGTCAGCGACAGCAACAACAACAGCAACAACAACAAACACACCAACAACAACAACAACAACAACAGCAAATATCCCCACAGCAACAGCAACAAATTCAGGAAAATGATGCTCAAAATAATGCTGAGCATCTTAAAGATGAAGGTCTGCCGCAGTGTAAGATCAAACGCAACTATTCCTGCAGCTATTGCACATATTTTACCCAAAACCCACGCTTCCATTTGACACACTTGCGCGATGTCCATGGCGAGAAGATTGTCATCAATAAGTGCAAGCTGTGTCTGTACGCTTCGCGACACTACCAGAAGCTCGTGCGACACATGAAGATGGTTCATGGTTCGACAGAGGGTATTGCCGGCAATCATGGGCAATCGCGGAAGCGGAACATCAACAGGGATGAAGCGCAGAAGCGCAAGAATTCAAACACCGATGCCTATATAGCTCGAATAGAGAAGAAGCGATTGGACTTTGAGAAGAAGTCCGCGGCCAAGCAAAATATGATGATCAAGCAGCATTTGGCGGCGCAGCAAGAACTCGATGTGGAACGGGAGATGCAATACCTGGCGCAGCAGGAGACGCAGCAGATTTTTCAGTTTCCTATTCCGATTCCAAAAACAGAATCTCCCACGACGGTGGAAGAAGTGCCTGTGCACCGACTTCTGAAGTGCAGTCTCTGCGATTTCACAACTCTGTATCGAGCCCAGTTGGTGGAGCACGAGCAAGAGGAGCACTGCCGGACGCATTTCTTCCGGTGCGAAAAGTGCACCTATGTGACACACATAAAGGCGCGCTACAGCAAGCACGTGAAATACCACTCGATGCCGATGATCAAGTGTGTGACGTGTGACTTCCGGACGCCATACAAGTGGAACCTGGACCGACACATGAAGAACCACGGTGGAGCTGGGCCGTTCAAGTGTGCGGCGTGTGACTTCACCGCCGACATCAAGCAAAGCCTTACCGTTCACGAGATGAACCATCATGTGCCGCCAGTTGGCCATGCTCATGGGATGAGCTTGGCTCGCCGTCGAAATAAGGTCGGCGGGACAGACATCTCGGATGACTATCTCAGCGATCCCGGTGATCCTGATGACCAGTACAACAATAACAACAACAACATCGATGATTTCGATGAGAGCTATGCGAAAAAGTGCAAATACGAGATGCCCGACGACGATGACGATGACGAGGACGAAGAGCAGCCAACCGATTTGTCGCAGAAAGGTGGTGGTTCCGATGCAGGGAGCCAACACAATCAAAAGAAGTTAGTCCGACCAGTGCCAAATCTAATACCAATCGTATCGGCCAACAATGCACTTAATCTCTCCAAGGACCTCGCCACGTCACGGAACTCCTTGAAGGACATCGCCGCATTGTACTTTGCCGAAAATCAAATTCCAGACATTATAATGCAAATGGACAAAGCCGATGCGGCGCAATTGTCGCCGTCGTCCAATAATTCGACAGCGAGCAAACGAAAAGCTGCCAGTTCGTCGTTCTTTGACGAACTGAAAAAATCCTTCGACGATGAATCCGCCCGTAATGAGAATCTCTCCTGCAGCTGTGGCCACATCTCAAAGTGCCTCTCGGAATCCATAATTCATAAGAAATCGTGCAGTTTCTCGGATGAGGAAAAACATTCCAGCATATCACCAATTAATCTCACAGTCAACTCGAATGGTTCGCTGCGCTGTCAACACTGCCGCCATCGATGCAAATCCAGTGCGGATCTGTTGAATCACCTGAAGAATTGCTCAGACGCTGGCCGTTGTCAAAATGACTCCTTTGACTCGATGTCAACGTCTGGTGGCAGCAGTGGCCGACAGGAGCACGATGACGATGGTGCTGGGTCAGAGGATATGAGCAAGCACCCGATGGAGAATCGAGTGTTTGTGTGGAATAAGATGCCTGAAATGGGCGGTGGAGGCAATGGAGGAGGCGGGAGTGGAGGCAGTGGCGGAGCAGATGGTGCTAATGGAAGTGGCAGCAGCAAAAGTGATGTCAATGATAATTTAGATGTTAAGAATGTGATGCTAATGGGTGGTGGAAATGGTAGTGGTGGAACAGTCGGCGGCAATGGCGGGGGTGGGGGTGGTAGTGGTTCTGGTGGAAGCACTAGTGGCGGCAAAAACGAGGACAACAGCTATTATGGCGTAGAAACGGCGCCAGGTTATGGTGAGGTGAGTGATTTTGTTTGGACAACTTTTTTCATCTCTCCTTTTTACCGTGTGTGGTTTGATTTATGATTCTTTCCCCGGAGAAGTTGTGTTGATAATAGAAAAGTGGAGCTATTTTATCCATTTTGTATTAGTTCTTCTGTCATGTGTTGTTCGTTCAAGGTCATTTGTCGTGACTACTGACAAGTGCATTAGACTTTGACACTCAACTATTTTTCATCAAAATATCAATAAATTATAAATTTCGTCAGTTGATTTTTCAAAAATTCGCATTTTTTCAATTATTTTTCAATAACGGTGTCTTCTCTGATGAGAAAGACAAGAAACATAAACTTCTCCATTTTCAACTTCAGTTACTTCGACGACGTCTTAAAAACCTTTTTCAAATGAAAAGATTTCCCTTTTTCAAACCATACTTTACAACCATTCCCAATGAAATCTGAGACTTTCAATGTTTCTAGGTAACCAAAAAGATGACCCCCGAAGAAGAAGCCGCCAATTCATCCCTGAAAAAGGTCTACAAATGTCCGCATTGTTCCTTTTGGGCATCAACAGCATCGCGCTTCCACGTCCACATTGTTGGCCATCTGAATAAGAAACCCTTCGAGTGTTCTCTGTGTGCCTATCGTTCCAATTGGCGTTGGGACATCACCAAACACATTCGACTCAAGACCATTCGTGATCCAAGTCATAAGAACGCTCGGGTGCTAATGAACGACGAGACGGGACGTCGTAATTACACAAAGTACAACAAATACATAACTCTGATGAAAGTCACCGACGAAGATGGCGATCCGAAATTGATGAAATCCGGCGAAATGACACCGAATCAAGTTGCTTCGTTGGCTTTCCTCAATGATTTCAATAAAACAGCTTCCGAGTCGGGATTGCCTAATGGTCTGAAGAGCAATCATTCGCAGGAGGGTGATTCGTCGCGAGACCATCACAAAAATGAAACTCCACCAGATTCCGTTGTCGATTCAAACGGTTTTATGCGTTTGCCTTATTTAGCGTCAGCAATGATGAATGCAGCCATTGCCCAGCAAAAGGAACAACAGGAACAGGATGTTATTCCGTCTGCAACGATTGTTAAACGTAGCCCACCACCGCTAATCAAGCCCAGTGACGATCTGATAACAGATGTCAAAACGGAAGGATTCGTCAAGAAAACCTTCTACAAGTGCCGCAAGTGTCAATTTAGGTAAGTCAAAGGTCTACACTTGTTATTTTCATGTCACGATCAACTATTTCCTTTTCTTGCAGACACGACAATCGAGATGCAGTATTGGCACATGTTAAAGTCCATTATCAAGAACCCCTGATGTGCTTCCCCTCTCCATCCAAGTCCAACCACAGTACACCCCTTCAGGTAGCTGTCAACCCGACGAACCTTTACATGAACAAGGTTCTAGCAGCCGCCATGTGCCTTTCACAGAAACAACAACTACTGCAAGAGCAGCAACAGAAGTCGCCCAACAGCAGCAGTCATAGCAATAATCAACATTCCATTCTATCACCAGGTGGTGCTAGTGGTCTTCATCACGCCATCTCCCCGAAGGCTTTGGCCGCTATCCAAGCCGCAGGTACCACCATCGAACATGGTGAACTCATCGATGAGGCAAGTTCTTCTAATCCAGTTATTGGTGGTGGTGATGGTGTAACGCCATCAGTGCATCCAGCGGCCATGGCTAGCAGTCCAACGGTTCTTAGTAGTCCGACTACTGCAACCGCTGCTGGGGCTAATAGTATTATGCAAAATGCATTTAATATTTCTACTACTACTACTACTAGTACTACTCCAACTACTATTACTTCAGCGGGTGGTACTATGTCATTCATTGGTGGTGCTAGTAACTCTACTACGGTGGTAATGGGTGTAACAACAAGTTCTAACTTTAGTAACGATAGCAACGAAAGGCGAGAACCATCACCCTTTCGTTGTGGTCATTGCCATCAAGTATCAAATTGGAAGCATGTCATTCAGGTATTTTGTATAAGAAATGCACACAAACACAAATGGACATTTTTAGAACACAATTTTTTTTTTTTATTTAAACTAACATTTTGACAGCCCTGTGTCGAAGTATTCGATTTGGAAAAGTTTATTGAAAATTATTTTAGAAATGTCATCGAATATTTCGAAAGGGTTTTAAAAACAAAAATTACTTTTTATTGAATATTAATTTAGTCAGTGAGTCTGAAGGGAGAAAAGCTTTTAATGGTTAAGTTTGATTTCAATAGATTTTTGTCCAGGTAGAAGGACCATTGTTTAATCATTTTTAATGGGAGAAAAGAACGCATCCATTATGAATGACAGTAATGTCATTGATGTTTGTTCCACAACAAGAAGCAATTTCCCACTTCTGAGTAACAATGTAAGTTTCTCTTATAATTCAACTTATTGGGATATTTGGACAAATGTCATTAGTGACATGTCCCATTGAACGACAATATTCACTTGAAGTAGTTTATATTTAAAACTCTCACAATTTAGATTGTGACATCTCTAATTTGTGAGGAACTACATTAATTAAATTTCATAAATGTGATTTTAAAAATCAATTACTCAATTTAGAAATTGACTGTGACAAATGTCCCATATTCAATTTTTAACTGAAGTAAAACATACCAGCAGGTATATTTTTCATATTGCAAAATATTATCATCTTTCAGATTCACTAACAAAAAAAAAAAAAGTAATTTTAGAGTGAAAATTTATAGTTTATAGTACTTAATATCCTTTTATTGATTTATTCTTTTTTTGCTAAAAATATCGTGTTTTTTTTCGCCCAAGCCCAAAAGACCTTTTCGTGTTTCGTTCGTTCCTACAAAAATTCGAAAAAAAAAAAAAATAGTTTCAAGCGCATAGATTTTTATCTGCTCCAACATCGTCCTATAGTGAAAATTTAGTTTGTATTCATAAATAATAATTTTTTGTCTATTCCTTTTAATTTAAATTTTAAAATTATGTCCGTGTGAGTAAAGATTATACATTTTTTGACAGTATACTTGTTTTTTGGTTAAGTTTTGCTTTTGACATTTACATTTCGCGGTGGGTGGTGTTTATTTTAATCATATAACTGCATAAACTTTAAATCAATTTGGTTAGAGGGATTTCATTATAATTCATTTATTTATTTTTGACTGTTTATATGTTTAATTTATTTTTACGATAAAATGTGGTAAAGGATAAAATTAGTTTATGTTTTTGTATGTATCATGGGCGGTAATTAGGTAATACACTCATTTTAAATTCATTCATAAGTGTTTAATGTGCGTTGCTTATAATTTATGTATTTGGTTTCCGGTTTCAATTTAAATAAAAAACCTTATGTCACGAACAAAATGACCTTATAATGAAATTTCAAAAGTCAGATGTGTTGACTATTTTTGTATTCAAAACAAAGGTTAAAAGATAACTTACTTTTCATTTGACAGATCCAACAGGATTGACACAAAGATAACTTCTCATTACTGTACATTGCATACGTAACGCATTAACATAAATTAAACCGCAAATGGTTAAGAATCAGAACGCATACATTCAATTTCACGTTTGTGTTTTTTTACGTTACATTTAACGTTTTCACACAAAAGGGTTACCATTCTTATTTTATAATATGTAAAGTTAACTTTTTTTCAAAAACAAATAAGAATTCCATAATTTGGAAAGTTGTCATTTCCAACTGTCTTTTAAAAGTCCTTAAAATATTTTAAGGGTTTAAATCAATTTTGAGATACATATACAATCATGGTGATGGCACATTTTATATATCTTCGTACATTTTTTTATCTTTGGATTAAGTTTGCCATAAAACATTTTTCCTCATCGAAACACTTCTGTTTCTTATATTTTAAGTTCATTTATTTCATTTATATGTTTTTCAAAATAAGAGGCTCCACGTAATTGACTCTCCCAAATAGTTTAACAAATTTCCTCCCCGCCTTTTTGCTAACACTTATTTCAATGAACTAACTAATAATCCAAAATAAATTGATACAAATTAAATTATCGAAAACTAATTTGAAAATTTTGTTATAACTCTTACAGCGTCATTGTCGCTTAAAACACTCTGGCGACATTCGAATCGAGTCACTTGATCGCACTTGCGATGCTCCAGTCTATCGCCCCCTTGGTTTGGGTGGAAATGGACAGTCATGTCATGTTCTTGGCCCATCAACCGACAATTACATTCTCGGAGCCATGAAGGCCAATCATCAACAACAACAAGCCCATAGTATCAACAACAACAATAATAACAACAACAACAATAATGTACTTAGCAAAGATGAACATTATCCACAATCTGATTCGCCCATTTATTCGGATCAGCCAAAGTACAGGCCTGAAATTCCCCTGAATCGCATTGAAATCACTCGAATACCTTTGGAAGGCAATACTTCGGCAGCTTTTATTAATAACAATAATTCAACGTCGTCGTCGTCGAATAAGTGCAAACAACAAAAGTGTCCTTCGTGTCCGTACATTTCGGAGAGCAAATCCCAAATGAACTATCACATATCCCTGCATAAGCCAACGCAGTACGAGTGCAACTTGTGCTCGTATATCTGCACAAAGAAGCAGCACCTCAGTAACCATGTGAAGGCGATGCACGAGAGCGGTGGCCTTTTCATCCAGGATGCTCCGGCTGCTATTGATCTTCGATCAAAGCACTCGAACGGGAGCGATGATGACGAAATTGTGTCCAAGGTTATCTCGTATTGTCCCAAATGCCCCAAGAGGTTCGTCAATAACTCAAATGACCTGCTGCAGCACATGCGGGCACACGGTGCCAACTTGGACTTCAAGTGCGAAGCTTGTGACTATTCGACGAAGCAGGAGAACATACTGCTCTCCCATTCGTTTGTGCACACAAGCACGTATCAGGAGAAGACGGAGCACATTGCCGCTAGTGCCAAAGAGGACACAGAATACCCGGCTAGGAAGATGCAACAGATGAATTTGCCGAAAACAGGGGCAACTGTATGGGTAGTGGCGGATATTAAGGAAGAGACATCCTCTTTCGATGGTGATGGTTCACTGCTGAAGAAGCAGTTGGAGACGGGTTCGATCAAGGAATCAGCCTCGCATGCCACCTCGACCTCCCCCAGTTCGAGTTTGGTTAGCGAAACCGGTGAACCAGAGAAGTGTTCACATTGTCCCTTCCAGACCACCTGCAGTGACACATTCAAGCGCCATCTGCAGAATCACATTTGTATATCCAATCAGCCCGACAAATACACCTGCGAACATTGTGACTTCAGTATAGGCTCCGAGGCCTTCCTGGCCGAGCACACGCGAATTCACTTCGAAGGAATCGGCAGTCGAAAGGCGGTGAACTTCTTCACGTCCTTGGACAATCTCGAGCTGTTCGTTACCAGCGATGAAGATTCAAAGAAGGGAACACCACCCAAGCCCATAAGTTTCAACTGTGATTTCAAGAACCCACAAAACGCCGAAAAATCGTCATCCGAAAAGGACAATTCTGCATCAAACCTGCGACGCAGTAGCCGATCGAGTGCGCACAATGGCGAGGACAAAACAACATCGCAGCCACCACCATTACCACCACCGTTACCGCCAAGCCATAAAACTATATTAGTGAATCCCAAAACTGGTCAGGTCATCAGGAGGAATTAGTGTTTGTCATTTTTTTTTTCTTTAATAATTAGTTTTTTGTTTAAGTTTTTGAATTAATAAAAAATATATTTTTTGTTTTTAAGTTAAATTAAATTTAAGAAATGAACACGAAAGGGCTAGAAAAATTTAATAATTCAAATTTTATTCTCAAAGCCTGTGATCATTTACATAAATGTTAATGTTACGTTGTTATATTTTTCTGCATATTTTTATGTTTTGTTTGTTAATTAAATTACATAAAATTAATATGAGTTTTTTTTATTTTTGATTAAAAAAAAATGAAAACAAACTAAAAAGTCTAGCAAATAGTCTGTTTAATACATATATATATAGATTAATATTTTCAAAACAAAAATATATATACATACATATATATAAAATTATATACATACCTTACACTTTGTGGAATAGCGGGGCCATATTTATATAAACAAAAATCTAGATAATTAAATATTAAATGTAATATTTAAACAAAAAAATATTTTAATTATTATTGTTTTATTATTTTGTTTGTTTTGAATAAAAATACAACAAAGAAAATGTGACTAACATTCAAATTAATTAATTATAAGTTTTTGTGTATTATTCTTAAGCGTTTGTTATTAACTTTGTTTTTAGGAAATCATTTTTGTTTTCTTTTATGTATTTTTTGTTTAATGGATTTGTTCGTCACCTTGTTACTAATCAGGAAAAGCACCAAATTTAAGTTTTTTTTTTGTAATCTTAATTTTATTTTATACAAATAAATATATTTAGACAGTAGATTTATTATAACACCGATAGCATTTGCAACAAAGTTAGTATATGTAGTAGCTCGAAAGATCAATTTCCAATTGGCTTGGCAATATTAATTTCAAACTCTTCTTTAAAAATCTCGATTTAATTTAATTTGAAAGAAAAATTCATATCGTATGAATGCTCATGGGTTTCAACTCTCTTACATTAGAAGAATTCAGTTGAAGTATTTTTGACAAGTCTAAAATTGGTCTGTTGACTAACTTGAATTTCAAATTTGTTCTTTCTTAAATAAAAGACGTTGGTTTCATGCAAAAAAACAGACATTCAAGTTCGCGTTGATTGCCTTTTCAAAAATTTCGAGTTCACAACAATATTTCAATTAAACTTCATGGAGTTTTTTTTTAAACTGTGACACAGATGCAACAGGATAAGATTATTACAATATTGCTAAAACACTACAGCAGAAAAAACTTCTTTAATTTAATTTATTTATTTAGAAAGTTTTCTTTAAATAACTATAGGTGTTAATCATTTGTTCTTAAGGTATTTGGTGCAGCATTTTTTCTTTTAGTTTTAGGTTTTGTTTTTTTTTTTTTATAAACTTACAAATTAAATTACTTATCCTTAACTTAGAAAATCAATTCATTTAGACAAATATTAATAAACAAAAACAAATGAAAAAAACAAATACAAACTTCAGAATTAAATTTTTAAAAATATATATAAATAAATATTTAAAAGAACTAAAATAACTAAATTATAAAAAAAAATATTTTACAACAAAACAATAAACGGTTCTAAATTTAAATGGAATGATTAAAGAATCAAAAAACAAGCAAGAGTATAAACAAAATTAAATTAATGAAAAAATATTTTTTAATTAGTTAGAAAATTGTCAAAAGATAAAACAACAACAAACAAAATGAAATAAAACAGAAATCAAACTGAAAATATAATTTATATACAATAAAATATAAATGAAAAAAAAAATATATATATTATACAAAAATATATATACACCATACATACATAAATTCTACAGACATTCGAATATATACATTTAAACTATTTTTAAATAAAATCTTAAATTAAAACAAACAAACAAACTTTATTACATACATATAAAACAAATAATATTAAATATATACTACTAAAAATTAAACAAAATAGATTTTAAGTGAATGATACGACAAGAATGTAAGGGAAAATCTCATTTCATTTTGATAAGAAAATAAAAAACAAAAACAAAAAACAGAAAACAGAAACAATAGATATATATATTATATATTAACATTTAATTAAATTAGATATTTTTACCAAAGCATTAAATGCCAAATATTTGTTAAACATCAAAAGTTGATAGTGAAACAAAACAAAAATTAATATGTGTGTATATTTTGTGTAGACACGAAATATGTGCATATACGCAAAGAGTGTAAATTGTAACAGAATGTATGTTAAATATTGAAGAAAACAAAACAATACAAAAAAAAATTCAGAAAAAATAAATAATTAAAAAAAAATTCAAACGAAAATCATACAAATTTATGTAAATTAATTTAATGTTGCAATAAAGTGAATTAATAGGAAATTGATTTCTTTTAATTTTTTGTAATTTTTTAGATAGTTCTGAAAATCTTTAACACTTTAAATCTTATGGCTCTGAATAAAAGAAAGTGTGGAAATACAATGTCTCCGTAATCGAAAGTAGTATCTCCTCTAAATAATGTTAATAATCGTCAAAATATAGAAACGTTAATACTTTCCACTGATCCTTGTAAGTTCGAATTCAGTCTATTAAAATGAAAGCCAAGTACCTTACTTAATACCTATCCAATATACAAATTTACTAGAAGGTATTTAAACTTAACATAAGCACTCAAAAAATTTGAATAGGAATCAGAAAGGCAAAATTTATTTTTAATTTTTTTCAACTGAAAACTATTTAACTAATTCGTCTGCCTATTTGACATAATTGTAAGGTTGATCTTACTGTTTGCACTGCAAGAAATAAAGAAGAAATAAGTTTCTAAAAACTCACTCCTTCAATTTTCTATTTCAAAATAACTATTGCTTCGAACTAGATCAAGAAAAAATAGATAATCCTCTATGAATGACAAAATTATGGAAAGTCAATTTCCATACCTTTCATGTTTGCAATAAATACCTATGTTTTATTAAAATCTCGAGTTGCATTTTCCCAAAGTTTACCTAACTCAGTAAAAGTTCTCATTTCATAAAGAGAAACTTTTATTCCGTCAACTATGCATTCAATTTTTAAATTTAATCAAAGCAAGCCCCTAAACTTTAAAAATACATAAACAACTGTCTGTACAAGTAGTTAAAATCCCAATCCTGTAATTTTTGAATTTGCATTGAAGTCAGAATTATAATCTCAGTAATAAGCATGGATACCTCATCGCATCCGGACGAATTACAAGAATTCTCAGATTTGCCACAATGCAAAATCAAAAGAAACTACTCATGCAACCGTTGTTCGTATTTCACCCAAAATCCTCGATTTTATCTGACCCATCTAAGAGATCTCCATGGCGAGAAAATAACCATTAGCAAATGCAGCCTATGTTTGTACGCGTCTCGTCACTATCAAAAACTAGTTCGCCATATGAAGATGGTTCATGGGTCTACTAGTGAAGATATTCCTGGACAATCGCGTAAGCGACCTGTAATCGAAGATGTTGTACCAGATTTACCAACAATACAAGTGCCACCGCTGCCAACTCCATCCAAATGGATTCTAGACATTGAAAATCTGTCCTATGATTTGAAGTCATCACGTAAAACACTCAAAGACTTTGCTGCTGTTTATTTTGCAGAAAACGATATCGATCATATTCTGACAAAAATGGAAGAGAGTGATGTTGTTGAAGTAGTCCCAGTATTTGAGGAGTTGCCTTCAATTGGAATTTCAACACAAAAAATCTTTAATGATCCAAAATGTGTCAGCGATCAGGACCTTGAAATCAATTGTATTTGTGGATATGTGTCAAAGAGTTTCTTGGATTTGGTAGATCATGGAAAATCCTGTTCTGAGTCAAATAAAACAGACTGTTATAGTTCACCTTTGGATCTCAGCCTAAGGTGGTCCAATGATGAAGTTTTTTCTTCTACCCCAGAGAAAAAGCATGATTCAAAAAACTTTCAGTGTGATAATGTTTTCAAGATGGATGATGAAGAATTGAACGAAAATAATCTCACCATTCATAACAATGATTCAAAGAAACTTGAAAGTAAACTCGCTGGAGAAGAAACAAAAACTGAACTTCAAGATGAGGTTTGTAGTATTTTTTAATTTAATTGTAGGTACTTGTGTCTTCTCAAATCTCTAGTTGAATGATTATACATTTTTCCCATTTCGCTAGTTGTTGACAAAAATTGAATCAATATCAAAGGAAGAAATAAAAATTTCACAAAAAAAAGTTTTCAAATGTCCATTTTGTCCATTTTGGGCATCAACAGCATCACGATTTCACGTTCACATTGTTGGCCATCAAAATAAAAAGCAATTCAAATGTTCCATGTGTGCATATTGTTCGAATTGGCGTTGGGACATTACAAAGCACATTCGTTTAAGAGCCTTCCGTGGTACAACTCATAAAAATGCTCGAGTCCTGATGTTAGGCGAGCATGTTAATCGTAACTACACCAAATATGATAGATTTATAACGGTGATGAAAATCTCCGATCAAGATAATGATTTTAAAGTAAAGAAATGTGGCGAAATTACCTCAAATCAAATGAATTCCGACGAGAAGTCATTTGAACAAATTAAAAAGGAAATAAAGGAAACTTCTATCGATGTTGATGTTGAGGAAAGAAACCCAAAAGAAAACCGCAAAAAAATCGAAAAAGTTCAAATTCGAAGTCAATCGCGATCTACATCCAAACAGTGTGGTCCTCGGAACTATATAATCCTAGAGCATTCAGAGCAACCTGTTTATAAGTGTAGCCAATGTAATTTCAGGTCAGAATGGACGCATTAGATGGAAGGTTTTGTTCTTTAATTTGATCAAGTATTTTCAGGCATTCCAATCGTGATGCAGTACTAGTGCATGTCAAAATGCATCACCAGGAGTCGCTTAGAAGTTCAAAAACTCCATCAAAATTGATAAAAACTTCTGCTGCATGTTATGAAGATTTAAAAATGACCCCACATGAGGAACCGAAAAAACTATCAAAAAATAATACCCAACCAATAGTAGTTGATTTTGAAAATGATAATAAAGGTGCAATATCAACTTCCACGAATGATTTTTCACCTCCAAAGAAGCCTTTAACATCAGGTAGTAACGATACTGTGGCTGGTCTTATTGTCAATGAGAGGACAACAAATACGAACAATGATAAATTTGCACCTTTTCGTTGTTGGCATTGTCATCAAGTTTCTAATTGGAAACATGTCATTCAGGTAAATGGGATCCTTTTTTTACGACTCATTTCTTATAGTTACCTTATATGCTTGTCCTCTTTTCTAAAGCGCCACTGTCGCCTAAAGCATTCTGGATCGATTCGTATTGAAGCTATAGATCGAAGCATAGATGCAAATAATCCTTCTTATCGAATGTTAAATCTTTCAACAAGTCCATCTGTTACACTGCTTGATAAGAACCAACTTGATAAAAAAATTGACAAACCTTCAAATCAAAGTATAAACCATGAAAGTATATCCAATGACAAAGAAACTGAGCTATCAAACAAATCTCAATTAAATGTTAAGAGTTCCGAAAATGTAACCGTAAAGTTTCAATCCAAGGATTCTGGTAATGTATACAGCAATAGCAAGCATTTTGGTCAGAAATCTTCAAGTTTTTTCAGCGACAAGTCTCAAAAGTCAACTGCCCCATCAACAGAAAACAATGAAATTTCTGAAAAACTTCAAAAATGCCCCTATTGCTCATTTGCAAGCAGTTGTAATTCAGCAATGAAATGCCATGAGCAAAGTCACTATAGGGTTATAAAACAAAAGGATTCCCAAATCACCAAATTAAATACCATCAAGGACGACGGTAAGATACACTCTAATTCCAAACAAACCAAAAATATTAGTGGAAAAACGGATCCACTCACGTCAAAAAATATCAATATTGAAAAGGCTGTGAACAAAAGTATTGGGAATATAAATAATTCTGAGGAAAATAATGAAATGAACAAAATTCAACTGAAAATTCAGCACACCAAGGCAACTACGAAGGTCCCAAGTGTGAATCTAAACAATTACAAAAAAGCCTCCAGACTAGCAGCCAAGTCGATTCCAAAAACTATTTTTGTGAACCCAAAAACCGGTCAAGTTGTACGAAGAACTTAATTTTGTTTATTGTTTTTGTAATATATTTATTAATAATAAACATTTGCGGTCGTGAAAATTCTCATGTATTTCCATTTTGGTCAACACTCGGATTGAAACGTAATGGCTTTTCGTTTAGTTTCATTCACTTCTCAAATGGAAAGATCATTCCCACATTTAAACTCATTGAATGTCTTGCAACTATCGAAAAGTAGATGTCTTCTAATTCTAATTAAATAAAAAGTTCTTTGTTTTTTGTTCGTTTTTGTTTTATTAAAAACTATATTTGTTTAGAAATATTCTTAAAGTACTAAACAAACTTAGTCTACCGATAACACAAGCTTTTTTCCCTCACTTCGTTTACATTTCGCTTATACTTGTTATTTTAAAATTTTTTTGTTTGCATATCAGTTTGTTTTCTATATTCCTTCTTTTTATTTTGTTTGCTTTAATAGCGCAGCTGCAATTTTTTTTTTTTTTTTTTTCTTTTTATAATTTTTATTTTTTTGCTTGAAAGAGAACCGGAGTTATGTTTAGTAGCTTTTGGAATTATCCGGAATTGTTTTATAAACAAAAATAGATTATTTTTAGTTGATTTTTAGAAAAAAATATATATATAAATATTTAAACATTCCTAAGACCCTGGCGAGTTTTTTTACGACGAACTGCAAAATGCATCTAAAATAGAAATAAAAATATTATTTAATTATTAAGTTTAAAACATTTAAACTTTAATTAGACGGTCACGGTTTTTAAACTCTGATGTTTAAATTACATCTCGTATGTTTCACTTCGGAGTTTAAGTACTCGACGTCTTTATGATCTTTATTTTTGTACATTAATTGACTTACGTCTTGTTCACGTTCCTTAGCACGTTGCTCTTCGTATAGTTTGATTAAATTTGGACAAATTTCTTTGAGCACTTCCTCGTTTTCCCACTGAACGCCAGGCTTATCAACCCATCGGAACAGATATTCAATCTAAAACGGAAGGAAAAAAAAACTTATTAAACATTACGTATAATCAATCTACCCCGCAAAAATTAATACTATCAATAAGAAAAAACATTTTTAATATGTAATATCTGTAATTTCCATATTCTACACAAATTTTCCTTCTGTTGTGATTTTCGGACATTAAATTCCAATATGCATCAATAACCCTTCCAACATTTTTAGCTTCTTTTTTGACAAATTCTTTAAAAAATATAATTTTGTATCAAGATGGCTTTTAGAATATCCTATTCTTCTTATTTCACCTCAATAGAATAAATTATAGCTTGTATACATTTGGAGACTGAAAATTTAATTTGTTAATATTGAAGAGCTTTATTTTTGAATGCATATTAGAAGAGCCAACACCTAATTGCTATTCGAAAACCTGTTTCTAAAAAAACCTTTTTATAAGAGTATTAATTTCAAGATGTTGTGATTGCTCATTATATACCGGGTGGCTTTTATAATATTCCCAGAACTGTATATTATTCACAAAAAACTTAAACATGAATATATACATTTTTATCTTTAATTTTTCAGACTTCAAATTTTTTGGTTTCTTATTCAAGTTCAAATTAAAAAAATATCCCAAATTGAACTTATGGAATAGAGTTTAAGAAACCAGAAACTCACTTCTTTTTAGAACTCGGGGAGATGGCAACTAATTGTTCAATTTCTAACGAAACAGATTCTGGGTAACAGATAATTAGACAAAGGATTTTTTGTCATTCATTCAGTTTCTAATATTTTTTTGTGAAAGGAAAAAGAAGCAAAATAAGCTAAACTACGAAACTTAAAAAAAAAAAATCAATACCAACAGCATATACCTTGCCCATTTGGGAGACCTTTCCCAGGATACTCTGCACTCCGCCTTCCGGAGGTGGGTCTTCTGCAGTATCGGCTTCGCCAGCGAGCTGTTGGGCACTTGCATCGTCGTTCAAAACATCGTCGTCCTCGTCGTGTGGCGACTCAAAGGACAACGGGAACTGTGAGGGATCTAGTATACTTTTACTTCGTCCACCTTCGTTTAGAGTATCTTCGTCGTCGTCATCTTCGTCATCGCCCTCGTCGGGACACATCTTACCATGCTGATTGTACTTAAACCGAACTTTCTTCGTGATTTTCTTTAATTTCTTTTTATCCGACGACGAACTCGACGACTTTTTTGATGGTGATTCGTAGGTTATGGTCCTATCCGAATCATAGCCATCGCTATCGTTCTTGATGTCTACGCACGTCGCTGCTGAGCCGACAGGCTCTTCGGCGGGTGCTTCTTTTGTTCCAGACGCCGACGCTGACGCTGATGCTGACGACGACGACGATGACGAATCGTTTTGTTGGCCGTCGCCTTTTTCTAAACTGTTCTCGTCGGCGAGTGTGGTATCCTTGAGATCGTCTGAGATCTGTCTGACTTTGGACTCGAAGCCTCGAGAGTCATCCTTCGAGTTACTGCTACTCGTCGTTGTCCCGGACAGATCTTTGTTGTCTTTCACAACAATTAACGCCGCATCCGCAACCGCATCATCGACGTTGTCGTTGGTGGCGGCTATGTTGTTTTCTAAAGCAATTACTGTCGGCGGCGAGGGCTGCTGCTGTGGCGGTGGTGGTGGTGGTGGCGATGGTGATGCTGGTGAATCTTTGGGGTCAGACATATTGATTCCTCCGGGCTCGGTGGTTGGGGCGTCAGCAGCATTCTTTTCGCTCACTATTAGCATTGAAAATTTAATTGTACCTTTGTGTTTTTTTTAACAAAAAAAAATTATTTTTCTCTTTTCGTATACCTGCTGCATCCGGCTGTTTTTTTGATGATGAACTGTCATCGTCGGCGACCACGCATTTTTTCTGCAAGGACTGATCAAGAGTATCACTGCCGGAATCATCACCCTTGGGATCCATTGTGCATTTGGGTGTTTTATTTATTGATTTTATTTGTTGCTAGATTACTAAAAAATTTAACTAAAAAAAAGGAATATTGTTTTATAAAAATTGCAAACAGAGAAAATTAATGAATTATTATTTTCGTCTGTTTATTTTTGTTGACTTTTGTTTAAAATTGCACCACCATCTGTCATAATTTTGGATTCTAATTTGATGGAAGCGGCTGTGTTCGTTGATTAAATATATGGATGGTATACAAGTGGATGGTAAAATCAAAATATTAGTTTTTCAGTGAAGAAATGGAAGCAGTGTCATAATCATTTACCATTTAATAGTTTCAAAGTAAAGTTAAAAACAAAGAACAAAAAATTAAATATTCTATAAATATGAAACACAAAATCTTTTACTTACCAAATTCTTGTTCCTATTGGATTTCTCTTGGGATTTGAGCCGCTTTCCAATTTCGTCCATCGTTTTTTTGAAGTACATAATATTTATATGTATATCTGAAACAAATTTTATAAAAAAATATCAACCAACTTTTAAATAATACAAACATTTTTTTTTTTTTTACTAAATGCCCCTGTAGCCTTCCTAGCAAATTTTCCACTTGTTATTATATAAGGGAACGCAACGTTTGGGATTTTTAAACGAATTTTCTATCAAGAAAAAGTTGTTTTGTTTGTATGTATATTCGCTTAAATCAGCATTGAATTGTCGTTGGTGTACCTTATCTTACTTTTTGAAAATAAAAATTGAAAAAGTTTAAAAAAATTCATCTGTTCCTTGGAAAAAGATTTAAAAAATGCATATCTTTTTTCTAAAAATTGTTTAGGTATTTATTTATTATCGTGTATTTTTTTACACATTAATTTACATTTACAAATTGATTTAACAACAATATTACATATATTGAACAAATTTCTATGAGTTTAGTAATTAAAGGAAAAGAAAGAACAAAGATTAATTGACATGAATATATATCAAATTAGAAATTAAACTTCTACAATTTCCTGTCCTTTTAAAATCTTCGACCTTAGCTCTTTTCCTTCGGAGTTGGTAAAGAAGTCATAAAGAATTTGTGCAAGATGGAAATGCATACTTGTATAAGAATTCAATATTTTGTGAATAACTTAAGTTAGTTTTCAATAATTAATTAATTAATTTCAGATTTACAAAAATTCTTCATAAAAATAAAGGAACGCATCTTTAGGATACAAAAAGAGAATCTGATAGCCATGAGTAAATATCACTTATATTTTAAATTAAAAAAATCAGTTTGTGAAAAATTATTATTCAAGAAAGAAGAAAAGATGAATCTTGAAAAATGAGTAAGAAGGGGTGCATAGGCAATTGGTAAAAATGTAAAAAAAAACCTTTTGTATTATTTAAAAATTGGTGTATATTTTAAAATAAAATTTGATTCAGATATATAAATACTACTTCCACAAAACGATGGACGAAATTGGGAAGAGGATCCAATCGCAAGAAAAATCAGAAAGGAAAACTAATGTGGTAGGTAAAAGATTTTGTGTTTAATGTTTACAAAATATTTAATACTTTGTTAGAAAAACATTCTTTTCATCGCATCCAAACTGAAAATTTTGTTACGTGGTTTCCTAACCAATTTGGCAAGATAATGTTTTTATATATATATATGTATATATATGCATATATTTATGTTTATATTGATATTCGTTATATATTTTTTTTAAGTGAAATATCTTTTTTTATTATTTAATGAATAGTGAAAATATGAAAATGAAAACTCATGTCATAGGTGTTCCGAAAAATATTCATACTTTTATTTTTTTGTCCGGTGACTTCTCCAACGACAGCGATTTTATACAATAATCTTCCGAATCAAGGTCACTGTAGATTTATAAGGTGATACTTGCGTCTTCAAGGCTGACTTTGTTTGCGGAAAAATTAACTTCATAATGCCTCGACTGTTCATGGTAGGAGCGAGTCTTGCATCCTCTGAGGACATTAGAGCGTTCTTTAAAATAAAATTATTGAGCATTTACATATGTATATAACTAAACATATTTTGTTGTGTAAAAATAAATTTCAATTCTTACCTCTTTAAGCGTCTGTCCTTTTAATTTTCATCCAGCGCTCAACTCAAATACATTTCTCGTTAATCAGAAATGGAAATCATTGTCATTTAGAACTAAATAACATGACTGATGTTGCTGAGAAAAATTGTTACTAAATAAATACAGAAAATATATGTATTACTATTTTTCTGCATATTACTTCTAGCATTGCCTGCTACCTGCTTTAAAATTACAAGTACACAAAGTTCAAGCTATGTACTTTAATTTACCCTTTTACAGTATTTTGATTTTTTGAAAATTATGGAAATCGTTTGAATTTGGACGGATGTGTTCGTTTGTATGTTGATTGTGGTTGAATAATCTAGTACACAAAACAAAAATCGATAGAATCCAGTTGGATCAGTTGTCTGCAGCTCTGTACTAATTCCCATAAAAAACCTAGAGCCTACCTTGCACTTGTTGTGATTGCGATTTTGATGTGTGTTTTAATACTTCCATCCTCAACTCTGTAATCGATTCTTTTATTGACATGAATTTACACAGCATTAAATAGAGCCTTGATGGGTGGAGTTTTTCTATTTTAGCTCTGAGTAGATCACTTAACTGTCAAAAAACTGTGTTTCTTTTAGCTCAGATATATTGTAACACAAAATTTTAACATCGGATCTAGCTCAGAGAATGATGAATTTACTCAGGAAATAAAACGATGAAACAATTTAAGGTAACTGAAGTCAGCTGCACTTACATTTTTTAGTAATTGGAATTTGCCCCAATCAACAATTTTCAATTCACGAGGTTCATAGTGCCCTTATGTAATAAGAGTCAAATTCATTTTTAAAACGAAGGAAATCTACAAAATTCCTAAGTCAAAGATCCTGAACTAGTTTCATAAAAGTTAATTCATCAATAATATCAAATTCATTTTTATTGTATTTTATGTAGAATAACTGAGGGTTATTTGAAGTTGAAGTATACAACGAGTAAAAATTCTGAACCAAATATCGAACCATTATTAGAATATAACTTTAAGTATACATCTGAAATAAAAATGCTAACATTTATTAACAAAAAACTATGTATATCGAAATTATAATCTCGTGGTTAAACACTAGCCCTAATTTATACAAGTTTTTCTATTGAAAATTAAAAACTCAAAAATATTTCATTTGTTGAACGCACTCAGTCATGTAATGTGTGCATTCCACACCAACTATTCACCTTCCACAATGTCATCGATAACACAATTTATTTGGCAAAAAAAGCCCGACGCCATTTTGCTAAATCCAAATATCGCCGTGAGTTTAGTCAACCAACACTTCTAAATTATTTCGATGAGGAATGTGCCTGTGAGATTTTAAAAGTTTTCGAACTAGAGTAACCATTGATTTCGTGTTGAAAAATATATAATTTAAAACAGCAAAAATACTCGCATTAATCAAAAATTTATCACAGCCATATTAAGTAATTAATTATAAAAGAAAATCGCCTTCGAAGAACAATAATTGACGAGGAAAATTCAATTCGAAAAACAACCGGCGCAACGTAAGTTACAAGCAATTAAAAAGGCAAAAAAAAAAAAAAACTTGTGAAACGACATCTATTTCGCGTACTGCAAACGCGAGAGAGACGCCACCGCCATCAAGCAAAAGCAAAACCGACCAGCAACCAACCAATCAAGCAAGCGAAGCGAAATTTGCTAATTTTTTGTTTAAATTTCAATATTTTTCAGAAAAAGCATCAAAATTTCCGACAAAAGCAACAAAATGCGTTCCAAGAAGGGATCCACAGAAACCAAGAGTGTAGAAGGCGGCGATGACCCAAAGAAAGCCTCATCCACGCCCGCCACAGATGAAGATTCGTCCGAAGAGGAGTACGCTGTGGAAAAGGTCGTGGACCGAAGGACGCGCAAGGGAAAGGTTTGTTGAGATCTTCCGTCTTAATTTTGTGTGTTTTATTTTATTTTGTTTCGACAAAAACTTGGAATTTCGATCAAAATCGTTAAACCCCTTTTGTCTCCCGTGTAGATTGAGTATTTCCTGAAATGGAAAGGCTATCCGGATGAGGATAACACTTGGGAGCCAGTAGAGAATCTCGACTGCAAGGATCTGATCGCTGCTTACGAGGCTGACCGCAAAAAACGTGAAGAAGAAGCTGCCGAGGTAAGTTAAATTTGCGAGCGACACCTCACCTTTTGTTTGGTTTTCTTGTTTTTGCATTTTGAAATTTTGCCCAAACGTGTGATCGGAAAATTTGGGTCCCAAACTAAAGAAACCAAAAGAAAAACACAAATACTTGTTCTCGATTTCGTTTCGTGCATTTGCGCCCATTTCGTGAAATTCGTTTTCGGTTTGGGAAACCTTTCCTTTTTTTCACTTCTGTTTCTGTAAGCGTGTGTGTGCATTTTTATGTGAGTATCTGATGCGCCGTTTTTTTTTTTCTGGTGACACCATAACCACCACCACCACAGCACCTGGACTGTGTGTTTTGGCGGGAAATATCCATTTTTTATTTGTTATGGCGGACACTTAATTTCTTTTTTGTTTACATTTTGTCAAAAAAAAAAAAAATATTTAATTGCATACATAAATATTTTGATTATCAATCTAATCAAAAAGAAAATTAATTTGCTGTAAATCGGGTAACTTTAGAATAGTAACGTCGATCGATGTTTGAACTTTGGAATTGTTTTTTTTTCCGTAATTTTCGCGTTCTTTTTTTTTTAATTGAAAATAGCAAGTTAAATCTTCCTAAAATTAGTGAAGTATGTGTGTATGTGAGTGTTAAGAAATTCTTTAGAGCATATTGACGCCATTAGTGTCCGTGTTACAATTCTATTCGGGATGCTAAGCATATGTCCCTTGTTAAGTTCTGGCAATTCTTGACACTTGTGGTACGGTAGATCTCTTAATTTTCGCTCAGAATATTTAAAATTAACTCTAGAAAAGAGGTTAAAAATCAAATACATACAAAGAACGTCAACTCTAAGGCTAATCGGCTACCTGACAAATTCTCTTGCTTTGAAGAAAAATACAAATTTAGTGTTAATCAAAGTTTTTCAGGGAAGCAATGATGCAATCGCAATGAACGACTGCTAATCTTGAAGTTGCGAGCTCAGCACAGTTCTGGGAACTGTTCATTTGCTTCAGTTTCTACCGAACACCAGACATGCAAAATATTAATTTTCTATTGCGCCCTAGCTTTCCTTTTTTAGTTTTTACATACAAAAAATACATTTTATCACAATATCAAAAAAATTACCTTAGCATTTAGACGGTCTTATTTTTATTTACCGAGGTGGCGCACTGACAGTTCATAAGCTTAACAAAATTCTGACTTAGCCGTATGCTTCGGGTCTCTGTCTTGTTAACACTAATTCTTTGCAATTACACGTACTCATTTGTCTGCAAGACAATTCTCCACCAGGTATGGTCTCTTAAAATGTGTTCCTTTGCAAACTGCAGCCGACGTTACAGCTCCCGCTTTGGTCTTTTCTGGCAATTCTTTTCTCACGAAGCATGTTTATAATTATACTCGAGAACAAATTAAACCAAAATCTTGTTCAATTGCATGTTTCTTTTTGGAGCAGTCATAAATGTATCAACTTTGCTTTAGGAGCACGATAGTAAATTCAGTCCAAAGGGATGTTTTTTTAGTCCAATTCTTAAAAAGTGTGTTGTGAGCATGTGAAACGGAGTGTAAACCTATAGTCCTACGTATTAAGGGTTTCAATTGCGAGTCACGTCCGAACGCAATTTTCTTTGTCGAGATTCATTTGAAATTTCTTTGTTTCTGTCTGATAAATTTAATCAGAGAGGAACAACGCTTTGGAATTCTTGCACCAATTGACAATTTTTCACAGTAGGAAGAATTGAACGCAAATTTAAACAAGCTGGGTCTGGCAGGTGTAAAAACACCTGTGCATGCTCGCCTAGTTCGTTCGGCGAAAAGATAGTTGACAAAAGTGCCATCTCATCAAAGACCTGAATTTAAACCCCAACTAAACAAAAATTCAAAAAACTGTTGCATTCAAGATTAATATATTATACATTCAGAATATTTCATTTAACTGATGTACAATCATTTAAAAATAACAAGTAACACTTTTGCCCAAACGGCTACTCAAGAGAACTCTGGGTTAACAATGAAACTTTTATGGATTTTTATGTACACAGGAGTAATTGCGACAGACCAATTTTCATGTATGCATATTCAGAACTAAATCAAATTTACCCAAATTGAAATTTGTTCCTGAGAATCAGAAACTTAAAGGTCTAACACACGCTTCTAAAATACTTATGCTAGGAGATGCGCAAGTGTGAATTTAATGGTCAATGGCTCCCTAATCCATAGTTAACATTTTTCTCAAAATATTGATATAGAAACGGATATTACCCAGTTTACAAGAAGAATTGAATCTGAATTAAATAAGGATTTAGCATAGCCTGGATTGCATCGAAATAGGATTACTCGATTCTATCCCACTAGACGAGCTGGATCAAACTGTGGACTGCAATAAACTCATTTTTAAGATAGAAGAAACCCAGAACATAGCAAGCATACAATTAAAACAAAACTGTCATGGCAATTCTAATTAAATTTGATCTCTTGATTCTGTAACCGCATATACCTGGACCTAAATCTTAATTCTATTTCGATTCTATTCCTCGATCTCCACTTGTAACCGGAGTATGTTTATTTATGTATGAACTTTTCTACAAATCCAATTCTTTTACAAACCTCATCGAAATCGTCGGAATCCCAATTCTGCTTAGTTGAAATGGATTTTAAAGAATTATTTTCTTTTTGATTACTTATTCAATTGGATAAATATTATGAAAATAAATCATTTCAGATTTCGACAGCAAAAACGAATTTATATGAATTTTTTAAGGCTGTATGATGAACAAGATCGAATTAACTCAATTTCATGGATCTATATATTTTTTTTAAATTTGTATTTGCAAACATATAAATTTGTTGTTTGAAAAGCTTTGAATATGAGGTTTTTACATAGCCTAGATTCAATTCAAGTTCTCATTCTGATTTCTGATAAAAATGTTCTTCAAAAAACTACTCTACAACTCCATAGGGACGATCCAATACATGTTTTATTTAAAAAAAAAATTATATTAACAATTTCTAATAATATTCCTTGATTTTTGTCATTGCAGAGTAGTTCAACAAAATCAGACAAGGTTAAGCCTGCGTCGGCCGCTAAACCCGGATCAAAACGTAAGTCAGATGAGACAATTACAAAGGAAAAAGTCAACAACAGTTCAGCATCATCAGCTAAACGAAAAAAAGCTGACGACCACAACCAGGACTCGAACAATAGTACTGCGACAAATAACACATCAAATAACAAAAAGAAAGGACGAAGAGAATCATCAAAATCCGATTCAGATAATGATTCACCATCAAATGATGCAATTGGCGCCATGAAACCAGAAAAGAATGGCTTCGAAAGAGGATTAGATCCTGAGAAAATCCTTGGCGCATCAGACTCAACCGGAAAGCTTACCTTCCTCATTCAATTTAAGGGCGTCGATCAAGCCGAATTAGTGCCGGCCTCTATTGCAAACATAAAATGCCCACAACTGGTGATAAAATTCTATGAGGAACGGCTTTCGTGGTACTCGGATGGTGAAGATTAAACACTCAATATCGCGTTTTAATAATTACAAGTCACGAGGATCATCCACGTCCGAGTTATAGTTATATAATAAAATATAAACAAAAATCAATTTGTATACTTTCCAAAAATGTTATCAACAATACAAAATGTGGAGGCATACATAATACAAAATCATAATACGGAATATACTTTCCCACAAAAACATTTAAATTTATTTTCTCTTTACTCTCTCTCTCTGAGAGAACTTAAAACAAAAAATCAAAACAAAAACAAAAAGAAACAGCCACTAAAACCTATAACACCGACCGAAACTAATAGAAAGTATGTAAGAATAGTAAAAACAAAACAAAAACAACACCAACAAGCAGTCTCAGAGGACGACCTGCTGCTGGAAACAAAAACAAATTGTATTAGAGATTTATAGTCTTCAAAACATTGTTCCCTTTTTTTTTTATAAATATAATAACTTTATCGTATGTGTTTGTTCTCACCACTCGACTACTGCGCGAGAGTTGTGCTATGAAATGACTCGTAACATAAAATAACTTTAATTAATTTTTATATACGTTTTCATTAGATCTGAAAATTGAAACAAATATAAATAAATATGTTAATATTTTTATTTCATTGATTTCTAGTATTTAAATTAAAAATATTAAAGAAAATACGACAAAACGATCACAAAACCCAAGGACATGACACAAATGAACACTCCTCAACAAATTAATGAATGCCTTTCCATCTTAAGCAGTTATTTAAAAAAAAAGAAGATATTTTAGTTAAAAATAATAAAAAAAAATCAAATCAAATGAAATATTGTAAATTGTTTTTATTTGTGGAGTGCTTAATAATAAAAATTATATTTTAAGAACCATATAAGGAATAAATGTACGTATGTATTTTGCTGTTTATTTGTGCCTTGGGAAGCACGATTGGCACGGGTCAGTAGATTTTTAACTGACGTTGACTTTAGGGATAGAGAAAGGAAATTTGCAGGAGTATTGTAGAAGGCGTGGTGGATCGCTTTTTATGGTGGATTTGTGTTTTCATATTCTCAAAAGCGAAAGTTATGATTGGAAGAAGAAAGTTTGTGAACTTCATGTCATGTGTACATCTTTTACGTTTTATTTTTTATTTTTGTTCATTCAATGCTGGAAAAGAAATAAATTCTGCTTTAGAGTTTCTCCGGACATGGATATTGAATGTTGTATGTAAGGACTAAATAAGGAATATAGTTCAAGTTGAATGGTTGGAAATACATAATAGGAAAACACTCCTCTTAATATATGAAATTGTATTGTTTGCTTCTAAAAATAACTCAAAGCTAAAAGAGAAGCATGGCTTTCAATATTATGATCCGTTGAGTTCTCTGCCCAACTAGATTGGAATTTCTTGAAATTGGAAATTCATGACAACTCAACTGAGTGGGAAAATATTAATGATAACAATCTTGAAGAAAGAGAATCTGATATTTGGATGATATTGTCGTTAGACTTGTGCTGGACATATTTTGCGGAAGAAGATGGATACAAAATTTTCATCTTAGGTAGACAAAAGCCATTCGACAAGAGTAAAAAAACATTTTTCGATTTGACCCAAATATAATTTACAATATAAAACACCTCTAGAAAAACTTATAGACAAGAATTAAATAAAATCATAAAAAAATATTAAAAATGCAAACTATAAAATAAAATAAAAAGAAAATATATAAAAAACAATAAAATAAGGAAAGATACAAAAAAAATAAATAATATCCTCAGTGAAACAAGAATAAAACCACCAATATTTCTATTTATATTTAAAGCAATGAAATATGCTTCTCTAACAAAAGAACGTGTTTCGAAAAAAAAAAATCAAGAACTAAATATTCAACTTGGGACAGACATTAGAATTAGTAATTTATTAATTTCTTTAAATAATTAGGCAAAAAATAAATATTTAAAACGTCAAAAATATAGGTACATACCTACTTGGAGCAGTGTGAATGACTTGATTTTTCAAAAACGAAAAAATGGGCGCGATTCCCAATACCACTTAAAAAACGAAATACAAAAACTTGAAATCGAAATGACAAAGAGAAAGTATTCAGGAAAATTAGAGTGCATATGTATGTTTAAAAAAAATATGTATAGAACGACAACGATGGACAGCATTGTCACGACACACATGTTTTAAATGGTCTCCTTTCCACCTACGCGTGGCATACTATTTTGTTTCTTAATTTTTGTTTTTTATTTTTTTCAGATTTTTCAAACTCAATACGCTTCATTTAAAAATAATTTATTCGTTGATTTATATGGAAAACAACATTGTTTTTTTTTTTTAAATTTTTTTATTCTGATAAAGTCGTTGGTTTTTTTACTGACCAAAAATATTTAAATAGGTGTATAATTAAAATATAGGTTTATGTGAGTTGTTTTTATGAATGACGCAGTTGATTTTTATTTAATTTTATTTTAAATCGTAAATTAGGAAAATAAAAAATACTAAAAATACAAACTTAATCTATTTAACGCATCTATCAAATGAGAACATTCCAGCAAAGCACACACGCAACTATAACACTAGCAAAGATTTATTTTTATAATTATTTTTAGTGTATTTAGTTTTATTTAAATAAAAATAATAATTTTCTATTGTATATATCCACATCTATTGACAATTTATTATTCATTTGACTCGCATTTTGTCAACCTTAAGCTATTTATTGTCAAACGAAATAAATGAAGGTATCTATTCTTCTTCTTAAGGTTTATTTTTAGTGTTTTAAATAAAATAATATTAAAATAAGCAAGCTCCGAGTGATAAATTGCTTCATTCGACAGCCGGCTTTATTTTTTTGTTGTTGTTTATGTTGATGTTGTTGAGAAATTCTATTTTATAATACTAATGTATTTGTTAAATTGTTTATACGTGTCGAACGATATAGATATTATTTTTTATATTCAATCTTATGAGACAAAATCTTTTTTAAAACAAAATTTTGTATTTGTATTCGGGTTTTCACTTTTTTTTCATACCTGCCTTGTCTGTTTTTTTTTTCTTTTTAATAAATCTTTTCCAAAAAGAAAGAAACAAATAGAAAAAAAATACTTTGTTTAAGAAAAAGTTAAGAATTGTATTAGAAAAGTTTTTCAGTTTAAAATCAGGTCTCCTAAAGTTCGGTACTTCCAACAATTTGTACAGTTTTGCATTTTCTTTTCGTGTCTCAAACGAACAAATCCTAAAGGTTAGAAGTTAACTTATTGAATTTTTAATTTAAGTACTATAAAAATATTTTATTTTTATTTTTGAAATAGTTTTAAAGATTTTTCTCTAAATCAAACTACACAATCATTAACATAAGTTTAAAAAAATGGGTTTAATTCAAAGACGTGGATGTGAAGAAAAATTCTTTCAAATAGTGAATGTGTGAAAAATTTGATTTTTATTTTATCATAATTTTTAATTTTGTTCAATGTGGTCATAAAAGTTAAATTCTATTAAATTCACAACAAAAATGTTTAAATTTTCGAAGGAAAAAATATTCAGATACATAAATTTATAGTTTTTCAAATGAATTGAGTAAAATAAAATAAACTTACAATAAATTAATATCTGTCAAAAAGCCTGTGGGTGTTCTGTTAATAATAAAAATACACAATATTATATTAAAAAAATTCAAAAAAAAGCATAGTAAATAAATTTATGGATTTTCAAAAATAATTCAAATATATCATAAAAAAGTAGCATCAACCATTTCCAGAGGCTAAGGAATTTTATTTGTGGTCTCTATAGTTCACATTCGAAAAATCCTTTTTTTTTGTTGAGGAAAATAGTCTGAGTTGTTAAGTTTATTTGCCAAAAATTCTATGCCAATTGGAAATTTACATATTTCAAAAATTTAACATTGAAAAGATTACAATCATTTGACTGCTTCGTGTTAGTTTTAGGTCTTTGAATTCAATCAAAATAAAAGAATGAGGAAGAAATGAATGCAATCTTTTTAATTTCAAATGGGTATTGGAATAGTTCAAGCCCCTGTCTCAAACTGAATTAATAAAATTTGGTTTCGAGATATAAATTGTTAAATTTAAGAAAGATTGCAATCTTTTCAAGGCCAGGAAATTAGATTCACGAAATTCCTTTGTAAAATAAGAATTTTAATTTACTTTTAAGTTTTTTTTTTTGGAAATAATTTTTGATCTATTTAACAAACTTTTTTCTTGCTTTAAAAAATCTTTATAAAAATCTTCAATTTAAATTTATAATATTTTTGATTTTATTTTTTGATTTTAGAACAAACATGAGTGAAGTCAGGAGCTTAATGTCAACATTCCTTATTCTAGTTTCACTTCTCATATTCCTGTGGGCTATCTATGCCGCCTTTAGCTCTTAAGCAATTATGGAACAAAAAAATTGTATACTAAAATAAAACTTTTAGAATAAGGTTTTTAAATAATCATTAAAAATTTAAGGTAAGTAATCCCAATATCTTACGTTCATTAAAAATAAAATGTCTTAAATCCCAACAAAAATCTAAGAATAATTGAAACCAATATTCTGAAATAAAATTGATATTTATTTTGTATAACATAAATTAAATTTGTATTTATGGGAAGCAGGTGACATTGGCCTTTGTTTTGAGTTTGATTTCTTTTTTGACCCTTTTAATATTTTATAAAACAAATAAATATATTTTAAAATTTATTTCCTGGTTCCATTTTTTTAAATACAAATATTTCCCATAACTTAACCAATATCAACAATTTCGAATCGAGTTCATTAGGCATAATTTATCGCTTGGCTATTTTTATATATATATACAAAAAAAAAGAGAATGCCCTCAAAAAGTTCCCATGGTTTATTTAAACAGTTTAAATAAAATAAATAAACCTACGTGACTGTAACAATGATTCAACACTAGCAAGACATCTTCCTTTCTTTCCATAAGTCTCGAGATGGTTCCTGATTAATTTAAACAAATTCATAAAAAAAATAAAACAAAAAAAAAAAAAATGAATAGACAAAAATTGATATTTTTCTCTGCTTCATGGAGTGGAAAACTCAAATCCAAAATTAAATTCGGAAAACCAAAAAAAATAGAAAGGAGAAGAGTATGTTAAAGATGCGAAAGCAACCACATATAAAATCTTGGAATGAAAATACAAACATATCTACTATATAAAAATATATAAGCTTTTTTTTTTTGATATTTCATGGGAGGAGGAAATATAGATAATTATACTGTGGAATTATTTTGTGGAAGCACGTCCCAGTTTTTACCAAAACGTTCGTTCGGTTAGTTCAGTATCATCGATCGAAAGGAATCAAACCCTTCATTTCCGTCGTTTGATCTCTTGGTGTTTTTGTTTTTAAAACTTTTTTTTTTGTGAAAAAAGAATTAATTCAAAAAATCATTCACAATGAATGAAATGACAAGTTTGTTAACTACTTTTACCATCTTGGTATTTTTACTGGGATTGTTATATGCTTTTTACGTTACACTATCCTAAGGCAGATAAATTAATTTTGAAAATCAACACTGTATTCCAATTAAATTATTTTATTCATCATGTATTATTATTTGTCGAAAAGGATGTAATTTTAAATAAATCAAAAGGTGAGGAAAAAATATTAATTAGTAAGGATATTTTTTAAAGTTAAACAAAGAAAATTTGTAATACTTTTTTATTTAAGTGTTTTTATTTTTATATACAAAATAAGAACAAAACAAATAGTTAAAATCTTAAAAAAGATACAAAAGTTGTGAAAAAAACGATTTTGAATTTTGTTGAGATAATCTTCAGGGTTTTTCTATGCAAAGAAAGTCCATCACGATTTGATTTTGACACGCGCCATTCTCTTTGATTTTGACAGTGTTTTATATATTTTTTGGAAAAACTTTACTAAAAAAACAATTAAAAAACTAAAATAGATTGTTTTTGACACGAAAACTTTACTATACAGAATTTGAATTTCAAATGAGGAATTATTAAAAAAAAACTTTATTTAAATTTTTAACAAGTAAAGAGCAAAAAATCAAAAAAAAAAGTCGTGTGTCTGTTTGCTTAAATATTTTTAAGTTAGTTTTTAGATTTCTGTAAACTTTAAAATTTATTGACTTATTATTTGCTTAATGTCGTTTTCAATTGGCAATCCGGAATGAGAAGTAGAAGAAGTAGAAGCAGAATCCCAATTGAACACTTTTTGTGAATTCTGAAAAATTCGAAGTTTGGTGTGACTGTATTGGTAGTTTTGCAATCTTGGCTTTTTGGAAAACTCCTGCAATAGAAAATTAACTGCATCACTTTCATCGTCATCACTTGATGAAGAAGATGAGGAAGACGACTCCAACAATGTTTCTAACAAATTAGGAACAATTGCTAAGATATTGTCAATATTATTATCCATTTTTTTTATAGTTTACTTTTAATTTCAAGCAATCACTTCACAGTTCGCACAATTCGTTAATTCAAAAAATATGACATTTGTCAAGTGTGACATGTAAAATTTTTGAATGTGTGAGTGATTCTGTTTTTGCTTCTGACTTCAAATCCTGAATTAGAACTGTCACTTTTGCCCAATTGAACGCTTTGAGAATGCTTTTTTCTGATTTCAGATTGCCAATTGAAAACGACATAAGTCTCGATTTCATGTAAGCATTGAACGAACACAAAAAAATGTCAAAATTTGACAGTGGCTTGTAGTAAAAAAGTTAATATTAACTTCAGTTTTTGCGACTGTTTTTTTATCTCAAACAGCAGTTTTCTTCAATCCGAGTTAGGATGCGTTATTATTACTTCGGATTCCATGCAAAAATATATATGAAAAGTTCCTTTTGGGAATTTTAAAATATCAAGTTCCAAACGATATGAAAACTTATGCCCTGCATAGAAATTAAAAATATTTTTAACAAATTCTTACATTTATTCATATTCATCAACAAATCATTTATAATTTTCTTTTAAAAAAGATTTTAATTTCCGACTATACAAAATGTTGAAAAAAAAACAACTTTTTAATTCCTAAAGTCACCTCGCATGTCATAATTATTATCATTTGGTAATCAAAAATTTTTTTGACATAATTTTTGTCTCCAAAAATATATTTCATTTTAGATCAAGATTTTTTTTTATGAAATTATTTTTTATAGCATGGATTGGCATCGAATCAAGAACACGAAATATTTCTGCAAAATCAAAAAAATTAAATTTCTTTTTTTGTTTTTTATTGCACGTTATAAAAATAATCAAATATTAAATTTTTGCTGTTCCGCATGATTAGAAAAATGAATATGAATGCTGTTACAAATTTAGCAATATTAAATAAAAAAGTGTATCTATTGTTTTTATTAGAGTCTTTATATCTGTCGCCTTCTTTAGAAATAATATGACCTGGATAAAAACAAAAGAATGTTCAAGTTGATGAAAGCATTGTTTGAGTAATTTAAAATTAACTCAACAAACCAAAATTGGAACAAATTCTTACAAAAAATTTCTAAATTTATTTTACCACACTTGAAACATCTTTATATTGCGGTCGGATATGAATAAAAACATTTTGTTTCAAAATAGAAAGTCCTTTTTAGAATTTTATTGGTTTGTATTTTCTAAGCTATAAAATTGAAATATAGAAAAATGTTTACAATAAAACTAAGTACTTTTTTAGTTGCCATCAAACGTCTAATTTATGTAAACAGATAAAAATAAAGTGCTTTCATAATAATATTTTGTTTGATATTTTTTTGTTTACATATAAAACTTGTATATTAAATGAAAAAAACATTAAGTTTTGTATCTTGAATGAATCTAGTCTTCATTTTGTTATTAATGAATAATAATTGGAAAATTGTAAAGAAGTTTTTTTTTTCTGGAACAGCTGTTCTATTGATAAACATAGATTATCTATATATTAGTACGATAACAAAAACAACTTGTAGAAAATGCAAACATTTTTAAATTCAAATAAGACGAAAATATTTATATGTATAGCTGTTTCGTTCGGAGATATTTATTGACAAATATAATTATCATGAAATAATGTTGTCAAAGTGACGTAACTGTACCCATAAATTATCGAATTTCGTAAGACCCCATTTAAACTATTTCAGCTTCTTTTGAGCTATTAACTAAGTTTTCATTTAAAAGGATGTTAAGATTTCACTTAGACGTCAGAAAAAGAATAGCAATACAAATCTTTTGAAGAGTGTATCTTACGACAAATAATACTGTGTTTACATCAGTGAAAAACAGTTGTCATAATTTCTTTTTTTTTGACATGCGTACAACATTTATTACACTCTCCTTTTTTCAAAACTATAGTTGCATATTCATGTCCATGAATGTTAACTGTCAAAAATGGTTTTCAATATCTGTCAATAAAACAGTGACAAGTGCAAGTGACTTTGGTTTTTGTCTGATGAAACAATTTTTACTAATTGATACCTGATTCCCACCACAAGCCCTTTAAATTATGTTTATGATTAATGCCTTAAAAAGTGCTGTCAATTCCTACAAAAACACCTTTAAATTTTTCTGCAATAAAGTTGTATCAATTTAATGAAATGTAAACAAGAAAAAATATCAATAAATTGTTTATTTCTCTTCCGATTTAAAAATATGTACAAGTTATGTAATTTTTATTGTTTTAGTAGTAATTATACACACATCTTTAAAAATTCAATCAGAAATTCCAGTGCACATTTCATCAATTGATTTTTCTTCTTTTAATAAACATTATTTTTTCAAAAGACACACGACCACTATACTTCTAATGTGGAATCTCAATAAATAACCTCTGTTTTAATTTAATTACCCAAACAAAAATGCCTCGCCTTTCAGATGAAAAACTAAAAAAAAAGAAAATGCAAAATTTATATAGAATAAAGAAAACAATTTGCCTTCAAACAATTATGAACACATTTAGTTCAACTGAATGTAAACAATTGAATGCAATTAGTCAAGTAGATTCCATCTACTCAATTTATTGCTATCAATTTAAACCTCCCGAGATCGACATTGGTTTTTTTTGGTTCGTTTAAATGTGCTCAGTGCGTCACCCCTTCATTCCTGGTGGCCAGAACTGCTTTTGCTACAAACATGTGTTTGATCTAATTGTGCGAAAGGAACTTACTTCTCGAAACATTGCCAGAGATTGAAGAACTGAAAGCAATCTTAAAATAGCTCATATCAAAATCATCATGAATTAAAAGTTAATTTTATTTTTTATTTCTCATTGCAGATGACGTAAGAACGGATATGGCGCCATGGAAGGGAAAAACGGATGTGCTGCTCCATCGCAGCATTCAAAAATAAAATTATTCACCTTTTAACACCGCGCAGGTGATGAATACAAAGACAAATGGCAATTGTAAATAAATATCATAAACATTAACGAAACAAAATTTTTAATACAGATTTCATTTCACAGCTTCACAGAAAATGCCGATACGTCTGTCATTTGGAGTATTTAAAAGTGGGCTATAAAAATCTCAACGTCATCTTTCAAAAAAAAAAAAAAAACAAAAACATTAACGCTTCTGTATTTAGATTTTTTTAAACAAATTATTTTTTTTTGTTGTTAATTTAAATTTTTGTAAAAGGGTGCACCTGTTGGCTTCTATTTGTTTCATTTTATTTATTTTTTTTTTTTGATTTTGTAAACTCAAATCGTAGTGATGTCCATAGTTTTCCCGGGATTTATGGATATCTAGAATCTTTATTATATAGTTGTATTTATTTTTAATTTAATTTATCTATGACCAAAGAAATATTTGCATTTTATTTTAATATACAATATTTATTATGGATTTTAAAGAACCAGTCGATAAATTATTTTCTTGATTTTAAGAAATAAAAACAAGTTAAAAATAAATATTATATTTGTTAAAAAAAGTGTTTTTGTTTTGTTCTATTTCTCAAGTTTTATATCTTATCCATATACTTGATAAAATTAATTCACGGCATACATTAACGCATTGGGGTTCCTCAAGGCAGTCATATAGGGCCTCTTCTCTTTTTTAAAGTTATTTGAACATGAATTAGCTATAGACAAATTCTAATCTTGTGTTTGATATTTCTATCATACAAAGTGTTTTTGAGTCTCTGTAAAACATCCAAAAATGTTTCCTGAGTTTTGTTTGAAAATTGAACTCAGTTCTAGGGTTGAATAACAGTGATTCCATCAAATCACCATACCAGTTTGAATTAAATTGGTCTTAGGGAAAAAGGTCAATCAAGTTCATGCAAAGGCACATTTTTTATCCATTTAATTTACCACTAACGAAACATACGATTTTATAAAAATTTAAATTATTTACAAGGTTTTAAACAAATAAACATAACATACAGTATTATACAAACAAAAATTAATTAAAATTAAGAAATCTTATAACATAATTAGGCACAGCAATTAGTCAGTCTTTATGCTTCTTTTTTGTCACCAATTGAATTTAAATATTCTCTTCGAAGTCCTCGAGTTATCTTAAGACCGACTTTTGTTCGAACCCATTCAGGTAAAAGTTTACTAACAGCATACTAAAAAGAAACAACAAACAAAAAATTATTCTTAATTTTCTTGTTTTTTTCTTTAACTTAAGGAAAGAACCTGAAGTCCATGAGTCCAATAGCCTGTAGTTTCGCTAGTTTTTCCCAACGTAAACACTGCCGATCGGCTAAAACTCTTAACATCCGGAATAAGAAAACCGCCACTCATGACTTGCTTCGAATATTGATTCATTTTTGTAACTAAAAACAATGGTGTGACACACTGTACTGTGATTCCATATTCGTTAAGTTCTTCCTGAAGGGCTAATGTGAGACTCTTGACATATTTCTATGTCAGAAAATGATATGATATCGATAAAAATCTTTATGAAAAAAAAAAAAAAAAAATGAAAAACTTTTACCAACCTTTGTTGCCGAATAAACTGCCATATACGGAAGTGGCTGCAATTCACTTCCGGATGAAATATTAACAATTGCACCTTTTCCGTTTTTCTTCATTTGATCGATTAACATCCGACACATCATTGTACAGGCTGCAATATTGATGTTTATAAGATCCCAAAGAATGTCTTCGGGCACCTTTGCCAATTCATCAGGGTAATCGTACATTTTGCCAACATTGTTAACTATAATTAAAAACAAAATAAAGCAAATTGTTTAAAATGATTGTTACTTGTTAGTGTTGGGCTTTTAATTACCTTTTTGATTACACGGTACAATTATTTATCAATGTTGTGACAACATATTGCATAACCGCATTTGAAATATGTAGAATGATAAATGAAATAAATACAAAATGTTGCAGCAAGAAGAAAGAAACAAAGCAACAATGAAGGTAACGGCAAATAGCCATGGAAACGTTTGGTAAAGTTTTTAGCTAAAGCCTAGACTTAAGACCATTAGGTTAACCCGCCAGACACAATGCATTCCTTTAGGGCGTAATTAATTTAAATGGTTTAGAGGCTGAAACTATGCGACTGGGTCTCATAACGACCTTCACTTGTGACGTACTCGTTTTTTATAGGCGGAGATACCGTTAAGTAGCTAGGCTAAGTTATTCACCTTGATCAAGGTTTTTTAGACTTGCTGAAATTGTATTAAGTGAGTGTTTTGGTTCTTATACCAAGACAAATGAGCATTTTAAGGCCAGATACGAGAAAATAGGGTAATAAAAATGCAAGTACATTGACAAGTTGTCGTAATAATTTATAAAATCATTTGTTGCTTGGAATGGAGTTAAACATCAAACGTGTAAAAGAATGCAATCCCTTGTGAATGTGATCCTTTACGACTTTAAATCAAAGATTGCATTCATTGGACTCTCTTTAGGAATGAAACTTCAAATGATTGCAATCTTTTGAATTCAAAATGATAGGCTATTGCGAAATTCAAAAATTCAAATAAATTTAATGAATGCAATCTTCCAGTTCAATATGATTGCATTCATAAAAGATTGCATTCTTTTAAAAAAAGAAGTTAAGTTATAAAGTGTACTCGATTTTAGCTCATGTAGTTATAGATAAGGTTTATCAAATTCAAAACTTACCTAAAATTCCAACAGGAATACCTTCCAATTCCTTTTGAATATGTTCATAGACTTCTCTGCCCTTGGCAAAATCAGCAACAATAAATTTGGTTTTTACTTTGAATTCCGATTCTGTAAAGTAATTGTATGTGATTTAGAAATAAACAGTCCTATTGTTTAATTTAATTGATTTAATAGTTATTTACCAATCTCTTTTCCAACTTCAATCAATTTTTTCTCCGTCCTCGATATAAGTACAACATTAATTCCTCTCTTGGCAAATTCCTTGGCATATTCCTTTCCAATGCCATCAGTTGAGCCAGTAATTACTATAAATTGAAAAAAATAAAAAATATAAAATGATTAGTTGAACAGAAAATTACGTAAAAATTAAGTGCAAATATAATTTTTCTTTTTTTTTATTTATTAATAAATCTGTCTTTGTTATTTAAGCTTATCAAATTGTGTATTACATTTTTAACAGCAGTCTAAATATATTATTAAATAATGTAATTTGAATTGATAAGAGAATTGAATGATTAAGATTAAGATTTAATATCGGATTTATATTTTTACTTGCAATAATTATGCTTTGGTATATTTAGGTAATTTTAATTACAAAAACTTCCATTCGCGTCTTTCTGTCTAGACTATAATAACAGTGGCACCAATCAGTGGAGTAAAATTTCTTCAAAAATTTAATTGTCTGTTAAAATCCCAAAACTATGTACATGGCACAAGTCATGTAAGCTAAAGATTTAGATGGATCAACATTGTCAAGAGTGAAACTGGGTTGTGTTGATTTGAAATAAAAAAATGGAATCTGTCATTCAAAATTATGAAGTTTGAAGCCTATAAACTAATTAGGAGATGACATAAAATACTTGAAGTTCAAACAAGTTTCTAGTTTTTGATTGACCAGCTGTCAGAAATGTACCTTCCAATAAAGATAACTGCTGCACGGAAAGGCTCAAATAATCTGTCTATCTTCATTTTCGTTTATAGGTCAATTAAAACTTGTCCAGTTCAAAGTATAAACATTAGAGTTGATTTTGACACACCTTTATGTCGAATTTTCACTATGTTAGTTTGGTGTACGGGTAAGTATTAGGTGCTCTTTTTCCTACACCCCAATCGAGTAAGCTTCCTTTTATTAAATTAATAGTTTATCACCTGCAATGTTAATGACCAAGTAAACAATGTAAAACTATCAAAACAACTCTTGACTACTTTATAAATGTAAATTATTCAATTTCGCCAATATTTACAAACTAATTTATGGATACATAATAAGTTGTCATCAAAGTTACGCTCCTGCACGCTGCTGTGCAGTTGCATTTGCAGTTGCAATGCCAGTATTTTATTTAAACAAACACAAGAAGCAAATTAAACTTTTCTCAGTTTACATTGGCATCGCCAAACAAAACTATGTATAGCACATTAGCAACTCGAAAAACTACTGATCGACAAACAGGTCAATACTGCTTGCAGTTGGTCAATATTTCCTCTTTGATGCAAGGCCCCACCAGCAGCAGCGGTTACTGCGTGCAGTGCATTGAATCTTTACAAATAAAAACTTTGCCGGCAGCGATAAATGTATCTGCAAGATACTCGTACATAGGCAAGGTATCTGCAATTTCAACTTGGCTATAAGGAAAAAAATAAAAGTATTTGAAGACAGCTCTTGCTTAATATAGGTATACGCAAACTGGTTGCTTTGAAGCTTTTTGGATGTCTGCCTTTTATGCTCCGAAACGAGATGTGGTTTTTGTTTTTGGGCAGGCTGAAAAACCTGCAGTTTTTCTTGCGCATTTCACAGGATGCAGCCGGTATGGGATTTCGCAAACTGCTTACTTCACAGGCAAATGTGATGCAACTCCATGAACAATCTAATTTGGCTTCATTTGGCTTAATGCCAAATAGTCATGATGGTTGTGTAGAGACATGTGAGTCAGTGGGGTTCACTTCGGTGATTTAGAAGCATAGTAACCCAGATGCTGATCACAGATGGATCACAAAAGAAAAAATAAATAAACATCTGTGTTTATGTTGTAATGTTACAGAATCTTGAAGGTCAGGTTGGATCTTTTATACCTTCTTTGATTATAAATTAGGTAAGAAAAACAATTATTATAAAGAATATAAAAATAGATACTCGTACATATATAAGAATAAGATACAAATGAAAAATAATGAATAAAAAAAGTGCACAAATACGGTCAATGAAGCTATATTTCAGCACTTTTATACATTTCTTAGTAATACGATATTCAATTTTAAGGTTTTTAAATACTTTTTTTTCAATTACACAATACACAGGCCTACCGTGGAAATGAATTATCAGGAAATTTAATGTATTTATAGTACAAATGAATATTTGGGGTACTGTGTTACATGCAAATAGCAAACAGTTTAAAAAATAATTATTAAATTTAGTTAAAGAAAAATAGATAAGAAGTTATATTTATTATATATTTAAGAACAGGGGTCAAATCGTGGCATCCGTTCACGGAACGATAAGTGTACGAAAGACAATCAACAATTTAACGTATCACGTTAAACGTGCACAAGGATTGGGATGATGGCATACGTTAGCAAACGGTACGTAATTTTAAAAATTGTACTAGAACTGAATCTGTTAATGTAATAGCTTAAATGTCATAAATCATTTGTTTTTAAAATTAAACTTAATATTTTACATAATCATCAATAATGAATTCCGGTAATTTATTTTATTTTGATTCAGCATCTGATGCGAAGAATTTAAAGAAAAAATTAAACAAAAGGAAACAACTGAGAGATAGAAGCAACCCTCTAGCACTGCCACCAGCAGCGTAAGTTTTATATGTACACCATATGTACATAAATGTATAATAACAATGTAATGTAGCCTTCCAATATTTGCATTAAGTTTTCTATTCGGAGTTTTCCAGAGCCTTATCGTTGTAGCCCTTTCTTGAGCGGTGTTTGGCAGCAGATTTTTTACAAGGTTGGGTACTCCTCCATTAAGTCTGCCATTGCACTTTTTTGGTGAAAATGTATTTTGTTTAAATTTGTCCTTAACATATATTATATTTGTACATATTTTTCTTTTAATTTTAAACAGTTTAATTAATATAAATAAGATTTTACTTACATTTTCTTTAATTCCTTGCCCTATTATCAATTTATTCGAAAGCTTCAAACCAAACGAATGACATTTCGTTCAGTTGAATACGTGAACTTGTCACGTAATTCCAAATTACGTATTAGTCGTATGCTGTACGTATGACATCATGCCAAATAAACAAATTCCGTTCACGAGTTACTCGTTAACGTATGCGACGATTGGACCCCAGATTTTTGACCATCGAATTATTCATTCCAAAAACATCCCTTTTTTACCGATTTCAAAAACAAATTAGGAAAATTATGTTTTCTTGTTTCAAAAGGCAATTGATTTAAAAGTTTAAGTGCTTCTGCAGTGTAAAAATTTGAGAATTGGGTTCTATTACTCATTGGAGTATTTACTAAAAATAGATTATATTATACTTGACTAGTTCTCCTGTCACATTTTAGACAGATAAGTTTTGTAACGACTTTCTGATGACAAAATTAAGAGTTTTTTTTAGAATTATCGACATTCTTCAAGATTCAGCAGTAGTCTATATGTATATATTAAAAGAATAATTAGTAAAGTTATTCCAAACTAATAGTCATTAGTATTACTGTTAAAAAAATGTCTAATTTTTATACATTACTTCACTTGCTTGGTAATTACTAATTATGATTGATAGTCCTATAAACTTGTAATTTTTTATTGATAACCCTAAAAACCAATTGGGAATTCCATGTTCGTGACTTTATTTATCTAAAGAGGGTGTTTCAAAATCAGTTGAGTTTGTTTCCGAAATAAAGATAGTGTGTCTAAGAACTAAGCCAATATCAATATTTTGCAATTGAAATTTTACGGTTCGGTAAGACAAAGTATAAAATCAAAAATGGAGAAATGAATTATTAGCATATTTAACTAATTTGAATTATTTTATGTTTTCGTTTATTTAAATTACTAAACTAAAACAATAAATTTCACAAATTTGTGGAATTTTTAAAATATAAAATAGATCAAGAAACTGCTACAACCAACGCAAATGCATTTAACTTAACAAAAAGTCTTTATGCTAACTAATTTGAATAAATGTTCACAAAAATTCCTGTTTGATTAATCAGAAAAAAAGTTGCAGCCAAAAATAGTGTCAACTAAATTGAAAATCTTCAGGTTTTAACCACAAAGACATACACAATACACATAGCCATAATGCATGTATGCAGATGGCGTTTGAGTTTTCTTAAACCTGAATGGAAAAATGATTTTGAAATTTTCACAAACAATAAAATAAAGGCCCATTTCCATTTGCTCTGGCACACGAGTCATAAATCTAGATTTAAACTTCTTTTTTTTTCTGAATAGTGTACCTAAATTTGAAGGTTACAACGACAGGTAATTTTTCACGGTAAATATTAATACTCCGAGTGTTATTCAGCTTTAAATGTCAAATTTTCGTTTAATGGTGTTATTGAAATGAATTCCTAGACAGATGAAGTTTGACATTTGTCATGAGAATACGTGAAAGAAGTGACTAATCAATGACTATTATCTTTCAATGTAAAACATATAAATTACAGTTATTTGTACTTGTTAACTTTCAAGGTTGTTCTTCTAAGAAAAATACAATGTCCCCTAAACAATATAGCATCTTGCAACATCTGCAAGACTGCTATACGTTTAACGAGCTTTACCTTCTATGGATTTCTTGAAAATAGAAGCCTTATGGAAATATACACACACACTCGTGTGTATGTTTGTTTTTTTTCTTTAATATTTTGCAATAAGACTTGGATAAAATACAAAAAAGTTAAATTGCTAGTTATCAAAAAATAAATAAATTAAATGTTTCCAATTGGTTTGTCAGTTGCTCTTCATGCTTATGTGCTTCCGATATTCTCATTGATGCATTTATAGAAGTTGGCCAATTCTTGAAACCAATTATCTCGAGACTTGAAGAGTCATATATTATATTTTTAACGTACCGGCAAAATATCAATGTAGGTAAATAATTATGCTGCAATTAAAGTCGAAGTTATCTTCACTTTATTTTAATTATAAATTGTTTTTATGTTGGATTTTTATGCCTCATAATGGTGATGATGGAAATGTGTTAAGAGGTAAGGCTTTGTATACCAAAAAAACGTAGAAGAGGCCTTTATATATCGAATACCGTTGTTATGTTATACTTTCAAGGTTAAATGAGTATATTATTTCACTTTTTCTTTCTTTAGGCAAGGTGTGTTTTCGGACAATGTAAATTGTACCTGAGGAATGAAGATTCTCGTTTAATTGAACTTGTTTTGTGAAGTGGATTTTGTAATTTTTGTAATTTGTAATTTGCGAGTAAAATAAAAATCTGCAAAAATTACTCTAGATGGTACTTTATGTTTTCAAGGTTAAATTTTTGGCTAGCATCATCGTGGGAAGTTAAGTACATGAAAAAAGTTTTGTCTTTTGTTTATAATATTGTGAAATTTTAAATTACTTGCAAAAACTTTTTCTTTTTCTTACAAAAAAATACAAGAAATTTTAAAAACAAAGAATGGTCTGTAAAACATTTTGTCTTAAAAAACTTAAAAACTAAAGAACTTTTTGTGGCAAGATTTATAACTAATGTAGGCAATAAGCTAATAACTTTAGGTTTTAATATCCAAAACACTCAAATTGATTTATCGACATAAAGCCCCGAAAAATTCATAAATATAGTAAGTGCTCAAAGTTATTTCAAAATGTAATTATGACCTGGACTTTGGACACTATGAAATTTATTTTTGAAGTTGTGACGTTTTTATATTTTTTGTTGTTAAATCTTATCACCTAACGTCATGAATAACAAAAATGCAAAATAAATGTCATTGAGCCCAAATTTGAGACAACTAATTATTTAATACTGTTTTGACATATTTAATTTTGGGTTTTGGTTGATAAGACCTAACGCTACTGATCCTAATTTTGGAAAAGTATTCGAATCTTTTTTTTTGTTTGTGTGAGGGATTAATTGAAATTATCAGTTTTATTTAAAAATATTTTAGAATTTTTGCATTTTAATCTAATCTACGAGTATGTTTCTATAACTGCACTTGGCTGCGACCTTATTACTGATAAGGCACTGATAAGACTGCAGTTCCAGTCGATCAAAGAACATCTACGGCATGCGAAACCTAACATTTTGTTCCTCAAAATTTTTGTTTTAAATTAAAATTCACTGCCAAATAATTATTTGTTTATCTAATCGTATATTTAAATTTAGACTAAAGTCAATCAAGATGTACTTAGTTTATAGACACTTAACCATAATTAAGATTCCTTTCACGTTTATTAAATTAAACAACAACATTAACAAAAGACAATAATACATAAACAATAAACAATAAATATAAAAAATAAAACATAAATTCTTCAATACTAAACCACGTTTGCATACATATTACTAAATTAATTCCTTTTTTTTTCAAATCACTCACCCGCCCATTTTCCATATTTTTCAATCAATGACTTCTGGGAATTCGGTTGAAAGTATGGTTCCAAAATTGATTTGATAATTGAAATAACCGATTTTAAATTATCGTACAAATAAATGGCCAACGAATAAATACCAACAAAATAAATGAATGTAGTCCAGTAATCCAGAAGGATACTTAGACGCAGGATATTCAAGAGATTTTCAATCATTTTCCTGTTTTGTTTTTTTGTTTGTTGTTTTAACAAAATAATAATTTTTTAATTTTTTCAACACAAGTCACTAAAATTTGGTATCACTTGAACAATATTATTTCACACCGATAATCTTGAAATGTTGATAATAAATCAAATGATAAGAAAAGTATAATTAATATTGTATGTTTATTGTTTATTTACAACATAGTAACACCACATGAGACTTCTCTGGTGCAAGTGTACATCACGCTTTAAGCTTCCCTCTGCAAACAAAGATCGTCGACACCCGACTGAAGCCACCAGTTGAATATTTTGAATCCGCAACTAGAAAAATCGTTACAACCAAGACACCACAGAACCGCACCGAACGACTACTGTCCAATCGAAATTTTCATAGATACAAATATCAAGTTACGGTGTGTGTGTGTTTGAGTGTGTAAAGTGCAGATACTTTTGGCTGTTCACCGTTCGGCGGCGATTTATATTTTCAGACACTCTGATAAGATAAAAAACCACATGCGTTGTTGGATTGACGTAGTGACGTAGATTTCAGTGACGAAACAGTGCAGCAAGATAAAAGAGACTTAGCTGCACCATTAGAGTACAACAACCTTATAGTCGGGGTTGTAATGTTGCAAGAAACAAATAAACTTAAAGGAAATAAGTTTTGGTTTTTAAAGAGAAGTAAATGTGATGAATTTCCATTTTCATCCATCTACAAAAAACATAAGTGCTAGCTCCTTATTCTTTCTTGGTATTAATACACTTGAAATCCTTCTGCCTTCCTTGTCTTTAAAATTTCATAACCTCAGAAAAATTCGAATTGCTCATTTTCAGTTCTATCAGCAATTTTATGGTAACTTTTCCCCCAAAACTTTTTTATGGAAATTTTTTTTTTTAATTTTTGTACACAAATAAGTTATAATAAAAGTTATCTTGAAAAAATTATTGACGACAAATGTTTTGGTTTAAGTAAAAGTTAGGATAAGTACGAAGAATTTTCTTTTTGTAGATGACCATCTGTATAATTAGTTTCAATGTACAAGTAATATTGTTAAAGCAATTTGAAACATTATGTCTCACACTATTGAAACTACTGTGGCGTTAAAATCGCATGTCCGTGTCTGCTATGTTTTGTCTGTCAAATACGTTGACCACTTTCACTCAATTTTAACTGGATACTGTCGTTTCCGTATGCGAAAAAAAAATTATATTATGGATAAAAACATTTAAGAGTAATTATATTTAACATTTTTTTAAATGAGATGAGATAATTGAAAAAGTAAACAAGAGATCATCATGAGTGATGTACTAATTTTTTTTTTAAATACAAAAGTAGGTCAATGTTTATTGTTTGTTTTTTTTTTTTCCCTTATAGAATCCAAAGTTAATGAACAAAAAAACAAGTTATTAAAAATATGGGTGGAGGAGGAAATTATTAATGATCAAATTGAAAGCTATCGAAGAAATTAAGTACTTAATGTTTGTATAGGCTTTAGATGTTAATACTGCATTTTTGTTTAAAAAAAAAAAAAAGGAATTTGTTTAAGAAAACGGGATTGAAGCACAATTTTTAACACAGAAAGCAAAATTTTAGAAAAGAACTAAGCATGTCCTTAAAGAAATGCCAAATGTAGAGCCATTTCTAAGGGAACTTGTCTGTATATATTTTTTTTTCATTTCTAAAATGATAAGGAAGTAAGAAGTGCACATACGCCAGAGTGTACCACGAAAATATAGTTCTTTGTATTCTATTTGTTAATCCGTTTATTTTTATATATGTTTGGTCATAGTTTGAGCTATTGAGTTTTTATTTTTTCTAAGAAGTCAACAACAGTTACATAATTAGGTTTTTAAATTTGTCTGTTTTGTGCATAAAAAAAAACTTGTTAAGAGAACTCAAAATGTATTATCAACCGTTGTGACAACATTTTGTTAAACAGTTCAAAGTATCAAAGGGTACAGAAGTACCAAGTCAAGTTCTTCAGCACTACATCCTTTTTAGCTTAGTATATTTATTAAAAATTCAGGAAAAGTTATGTCTTGCAGTGAAAATGTTGAAAAAATTGGTGTTTTTAAATCAGGAAGGCTTCTTTCTCATAATTGGTAATAATTTAAATGGAGACTTCAAATTCTTGTAAAATGCAAACAAAATTTATCCAGTAGCTTAGCAGTCGACCGCTTCATAATAATTGTTATAATTTATATAAAACCATTCCGACAATCTTATGGACCGCAAAAAGATAAATTCTTAGTTTTGTTTGTGCATTAATTTTTAGTTCAAACAACTATTTAATTTTGGAACTCAATGCACTTGAACTATGAGAACAAACAAGTGTTTTAAAATAGTGTCGAACTTATGAAAACTTATCATCTTTATCTATTGACCTAATTTGCCACAAATCAAAAAGTTCTCCTGAATAAAATTATAAACAAAAATTAATGTTTAGCACTGGATACCAACAATTATATATTTCCACTTTGTATGGGACAAATTTAAACAACAAACAATTTCTTACTAAAAAAGTTAGATTAACAAATTAAAAGATAGTGATAAATATTCGCAACCACAATTGACTTGAATAATATTGATACTAAAATTCTTCCTTAAAAATGTGCCTTTATCAAATGTCAAAATGAATCCATAAACATCAGAGAAGTAAACAATTTTCGTACGCATGTCTTTGAATAGGGAAAAATCAACATTTTTGGAGAGTTTGCGGTGAACTTATGCAAAAACACCAAACTCTACAATTAGAGACACAAACCCACAAAATATAAAAGCTCTTTGCAATCTAAAAAAGCTTAGCAAAAAGTTTATTGTTAAATGAAACAAATTTACTGATATTTTTATAAACTATACATACTCGTACATAATTCTTTTTTAAAACAACTAATTTGTCATATTCGAGCTATTTGTTTGATGCTTCCTCAACGCTCTCGATATCAAAGTTGCAACATATGAACGGCCTCTATATGGAACAATACTTGCCACAGTGTTCTGCAAAATTAAAATTAAAAAAGTCCATAAATAATTTATTTGTTAAAAAACATTTAAATTAACAATCTTACTTCGACAGCATGCCAAAAGTATCCAGTGGATTGTTTGGTTCTTCCTAAGGTGAAAACAGCCCAACGCGCGTACGTTTCCGCAGTTGGTATCGTTAAGCCGCCGCGCATTATCATCGATGAATATGAATTAATCTTGGTCACAATGAAGTATGGCGACAATAGTTGAATGTCGATGTTATAGTCGGCGACTTCGTATTGTAAGGAGTATGTTAGACTCTTTATGTAGGCCTGGTTTAAAAAAGGAAAAAGATACGAAATTGATTAATGACTGTTTAACAATTTTTGTTTAAATTGTTTTGGAGATCATTATATTTTTTTATCTAGGTACCAATTTTTGAAAACAAAATATTATGTACGTGATGTTATTTGACCGTGAATAATTAAATAATGAAAGCAAAAATGTTGGTACTACAAGTGTTTGTGTAAATGACAATGCTTGTATATATTTGACAAAAAACATACACTACCCAAATTTATTAAATGATGTAAAATTTTGTGACAATCTATGAATAAAAACAAGGTATCTCGAAAGACGTTTAGGGAAAATAACTTAAAAAAAATGAAATAAAGAAGTACGTATACGCCTCAGAGTACCATTTTGTTGTATGACTGAGAGTTGTAGAGTTCAAGTTAAAAATAATTTTCTATAACACGATATTATTATTCAAATGCATAATTTGCTATAAAATAGAATTGCTGCTGCTTGTTTCGTTATGGTAATTGGGAAGAACTACCTTTATTTAATTTTTTTTTTTCTGAGAAATTCACAAATCCTCTAAGAACCAAAAGTCCTTGCCGCATTTGAATATATTTTTTAGCCAAGTAAATCTTTCGTCACATTGCATTGGCTGATAGTCAACTAAGCTTTTGTTATCAAATAATAGACTATTCTATGGTAGTTTAAATATTCCGTCTCCTGAGAATTGGTTTCGTTAAATTCGCTTTTGACACTTGAGATCGAAAAAGTTAAATATTTGTTTGCTTCTTTATCGAATTTTGGAAGGATATCTTGAAATTTCAAACCTTTTTTAATGAAATGACTTTTCAATAATTTATTTGTCCCCGAGCTTGAAAAAATTGTTGGTCCAAATACTATCTTTTGGAAAATTATGATGATGCATTCAAAAACCAACAAAATTTCAATTTGTATTCAAAGGGAAATCCTGAAAAAATTTGCATAAAATACTTCGATTTGGTCACTCTACTTACCTTAGACGCCGCATAAATGGCTCCATATGGAGCTGCCTGTGATTCGGTTGCCGATGAAACATTTACAATTGCACCTCCTTTTCCACTGGCTTTCATTTTATTCACCATCATGCGACACATAATTGTAACAGCACCAATATTTGTATTCATGACATTCCAAAGGACTTCTTCGGGGAATGCTGACATTTCATCAAGTCTGCCATAAGTGCAACCAACGTTATTAACTGAAATTAAAAAAATTACTCATAATAATTGAACTTGACTCATGAATCACGCATACCTAAAATTCCCACTGGAATGTCTTCTAGCTCTTTCCTGATGTGATCATAAACTATTGCACCTTTGGCGAAATCAGCTTGAATCCATTTACTTTGCACTCCATATTCATTCTCTGTGGACGGAAAAAAAGACAATTAACGTAAAATCCCATGAAAGTTCTATCTCCGTGTTGAACCTATCTCCTTGGCACAATTAATTAGCTTCTCTTTGGATCGAGCAATCAGGACAATATTAATGCCCCTTTTAGCCAATTCCTTGGCATAGGCCTTTCCAATTCCATCAGTTGATCCTGTCACAACTGAAAACCAAAACAAAAGTTCGTCTGACCTGGTTGAAAATGTATATTCCTACTCACCCGCCCAAGATCCGTATTTCTTATATAAATCCAATTTATTTTTAGGATCAAGAAAATCTTTGATGAGAGATTTTAAAATTAGAACTCCTGATAGCAAGTGTTCGTACAAAAAACACAATAACACATAAAGACCCACAAGAGTCAGAAAAAATGTCCACTTATCACAGTCACTCATAATTTTACAAACAAAAAAAAAAAATAGAATATTTAAAAACGATAATAATTTTACACTAAAGATGTTTTGTATTGAGACGCATTCGGCTTACTAAAGTTAAGTTTACAAAACAAGCAGTTGTTTAAGCCAATAGCGAAATGGCAGTCGTCCGTCGTCGGTCGCAATCGCAGCCAATATTATTTTCAAAACGATATCAGAATACAAATTGTCTTAATTTGTATTTCCTTGCACTTGCAAACATGGATTTTTTTAATTGTTTTTTTTTTTTTTTAATTGTTTGGATTTTGGTTTTGAAAAGTGAAAATACGAGTAAATACTTGTCTTGTACTTGTCTCGGTCTAATCGACGCTCGACAGGTTCAACTGATTGAAGAATTAGCCTATTTTTTTAAATCTGTAAATGCTCTCCAACTAAATAGACAGTTGAGATTGTTATGTTTAACAAGAAGATGACTACAAACGATGTATTTAAAGGCTAATACCATATAAACATTTTAAATAAGAAGAAGAAAATATAGATGTACACAGGTATAATTTAAAAATATCAGCCACAGCCTCAAAATATACTACACTTAAAGTTTTATAGGAAGATCAGATAACAGTGGAAGCCAAAAAGAAAGGAACAGACAATCTCGTTATAGTTATACAGTATACTGTCAAATAAAATCCTATCATATTGTTTATAAACAAACAGCTCCATCGCAACTTGGCTAGTTTTTTACAGAATGTTTTTGATGGGATTTCACTTCTTTTTGCACCGTCTTGTTGAAACCACATATCATGCAAGTCCAGAACTTCCATTTCGGCAAAAAAAAGTTTGTTATCATCGCTCGGTAGCGTTCACCATTGATAGTAACGCTGCGATTCGCATCATCTTTGAAGAAATATGGCCCAATAATGCCGCCGGTCCATAAACCGCACCAAACAGTGGCTTTTTCGGGATGCATTGGTAGCTGTTGCAATGCTTCTGGCTGATCTTCACTCCAAATGCGGCAATTTTGCTTATTTACGTACCCATTCAACCAAAAATGAGCCTCATCGCTGAACACAATTTTTCGATAAGCAGCGCGCGATGAACATTTCGAACCGAGCACGAATTTTGATAGTAAAATTCAATAATTTGCAAGCGTTGTTCATTTGTAAGACGATCCATGGTTAAATTGCAAACCAAACTGAAGCTGTTTGACAGTGACACAAGGTACTAAACACACGTCAGCTGTCAAAACCAGTGTTGCCAAAACCAAACCAGCTAAATCATTAAAATCATAAACCCGTTAGAATCGGGGGCTTATTTATTTATTTTATTAGATTTTCTTTTCGACACAGTTTTTTTTGGGAGTTGTTTTTTTTTATTATTACAAATCTTTCTTTTCTTTTTTTATGGTTCTGATTCTTGTACAGTAGCAACAGTTTTTCGTATTGCCTAGTGTAGTAACTCTACGTGCTTCTGGATGGCGTTAGTAGTGGTCACTTCTGTTGTGGTATAGTAGTTATTCTACTCGCTTCTAGATGGGGTTAGTAGTGGTCACTTATTGGTGTTAAATATGCGTATTAAAAGCAGATGGTGAGGCATTCGCCCAGCAGTGGGACGCTAAAGGCTAGATTAAATTTCAATTAGAAGATGTGTCCCACTACCCTCGATTTTTGCAATGACAATCGATTTTTGTATGTACAAATAGTAGAAGGGGGCATTACCATATAGAAATTCATATCTCTAATAGTTTGGTTGGGCTCTTGTGTTTTTTCGATCAGGGTCACCATCAGGTACTCCAGATCTTCGATTATCCTAGTTTTTATAGTTTTCCCTTTATGTTGCCATTAAACCCTAACTCTGTACCAAATTTTAGCTCTCTGAGTTTATGGGAAGTACTAGTTCTATTTTTATAATCATGATTGAGTGAGTGTCATAAATTCGTAACTTTGTTTTCCTTAACTTCTGAATTAATTGACCTACAGACTTGAAATTTTGGATTTTAAGTATGCGATTATAGCTTACAGGATGACGGTTTTGCGCTCGACTTACATGCCGTGCTCCCAGATAAATGAAAAAATATTAAGCCAATGCCAATTTTTCCTTAAAAGCATGAATTTGGATTAGAGATCAAATTGTTTAGGAATTCAATTTTTGGTAGCAATAAATTTGAATATTATAAAAATATCGATTTCATTTCGTTAAAGCGTAGGATAATTTTTATAAGCCTTTGGAAACTTTATTCAAATTGACGTTAGAAATGTCAAATTCCCTGGAAAATTCCAATAACTTGACGTAGACCGATTTGTATGTATATATTATTTTGCTCTAGAAAAGCGAAGGAAAATATTAGTTTCCCTTCTTGATATGTTTCGAAAAAATGTTCACAGAATTTATTTCAAAATTGTGGAACATATTTTATCTATCAGCGTGCATATGTTCTATTTTTTAAGTCACCTAGAACTATCCCCAAAGGACTCATACGAACAAAATTCTCTGCTACTGCAGTGAAATGACAATCTAATGGAAACATTTTTAGCATAAATTACTGTCTACCTCTTTGTTCAGTTTGACCAAATTTCACTGAATTGCACTTCCTGGAATTGGCCAGGAATCAAATCGTATACCATTTCAAAAGAACACAAAGGATTTCCTGCATCATCAGAAGGAAACAAATGAAAACTGACATTTATGACCTCGTTTTCATTCATTGACCAATACATATGAACATATGCACATACACTCTCATTCCATATAGATACTAGTTCTTTGGACAAAATAAAATTTCAATAAAAATATGAATATGTTCACGATATCCTAGAGAATTCATATTTTAGGCGACAAAAACACTCAAATCGTCTTCACATCACATTTTTTCTTCCTTAAAAGAATAAAAACACAAAATCGGGAATGGGATGAAGTCCTTTTGCCAAATTGTCAACCGCACAAAGTTATATCTGCTCGTATATACGAATATTTGCGAGTATCTGAAAGGATATCAAAACTCCAGTCTCGCTGTAAGTGCATTTTGCTAAAGGTCGATTGGCCTTTTTCCATTTCATCTCCTTCAGTCAAAATGCTTAAGTTAAGGATAAAATATTCATCCTTTCTGGTGGAAAATAAAAAACGAATTTATGAATGAATGAATGGGCGGATGGGGGAGGGTGTGTTTTTTCTCTTTTGCGATTTATACATATTTCAGCGTCTCTTACATACGTTAAACGATGTCGTAATTAAGTGGAAAGGATGTACGAGTATAAGTGTGTGGCAAGTGGCAGGAGGCTGGTCCTGTCCTAAGTATGCTGCTTATGGCAGCCGATAATCATTTTTAAAGCTTAGATATTATGAATTATTGCACAAATGAATGGGAACTTAGGAGATTCATATGACAGTTGAGCTTTGCAGACTAAATTAGTTTATTAAAGTAAGAACAATGATGACTTGCAATAAATTAAAGATTAATTTATTTGCAGTTAAAGAGGAAGAATCCATTCAAGGATAGGTTCTCATTTTCAGATTTTATATAAAAAGAAGTGGACCTAAATGGATGCCCTTAGGAACTCCACTAAATATAAGAAGTAAAATATATTTCGTTCTAGTTTGACCGAATTTTGAAAGTTATTTTTTGTGAGATCTTAAGTGAAGTGTAAACTTTGGAATCATTTTCCTTCTAATTAGGAACATCCACTATTTATCTAAGAGTTAAATTCATTTTCGCCAAATCCAGAGCAACCTAGCGCAATATTTGTCAAGTAAATGTCCTCCTCTACAAATTAGTTGAACATTTGAAATGAAAATGAACAAAAAAAAAAACTCTCACATTTAACTAACATGAATTTTCATTTGGAAAAGTCGTTCTTAGCTAAAAGAGATCCTTGAAAAATTACCACTATGCCCGCATGCATAGATTTTTCACAAAAATGCGGTTTTGCAAGGGAATTTAGTCGGGCGGAAAGGATTGCGAATTTGTTCAATTTCTGGTGCCAAAAATCGGATAAATTACCGCAAACACTGAAAAATCCCCGCAGCACTTAAATTCATACCACATACATAGATATTCGTATAGATAATCGTCCTCCCTCCTCGTGTGTGAAAGGATAAAGGTTTGTCTATTCAATTAATTACTTAACTTTATCCTAGCTTCCCTCCACTCCAATCCACATGCATATATCTATACTCGTATTTGGAATTTAAGCGATTTTTCAACTTTTCGAAAAGGATAATTATTCGTTAAAGGATTTAGATCGAGAGAAGTACTCTTTATTTTCCTAAATTCAACTCACACAATCCTCCATAATAGTGCCAAGGACATAAATAAATCTTTCCAATTATAATGTATACATTTGCCTTTGAGGCACATAACTTATCCCATAAAAGCTAAAATGTAATAAAGACAACATTGTCTGTTGCTCATTATTCCCTTACATCTTTGGCACTGGAAATGGTTGCATCACCATAACCATCTCGAGGATTGTTCCAACAACAAAATACTAAATAAAGGACCTCTTCCCACTGTTCGAAATATGTAGGAACCAAAAAATCAAAGGCAGACAAATTGCGCCAGAGTAAACATTAAAATATTGCAAAATATTGTGCGGAATTTTTTCGTCTGTGCCGCCTCTTGGTACACTCGCCTCCTGGAAGAAGTGTTGTCCTTATGATTATTGCATCCTTTACATTATATTCTCAAGACGGAAATACCAAACAAAAAAGCCAAAAAAATGACACATGCCCTTTTGAATACGAATCACCCAAAATAAGACAATTGTTTTAAGCCTACACGAGGACGAGTGTATAGCGAGTATGTGGAAGTGGATCGGATCTCAGCCAAAGGACCATTTTTGGAGTCCTTCAAAATATACAAAAGTCAAATTGACGAAGCGCGGAAGACAAAACCGGAAACGAGGCAATTTATTTGATGAGATATCCTTTGGCGGAAAACTGCCATCGCAAAGAAGGAGTTTCCATCTGCATCAAAGTATATTTAGCCCGACCCATGGAAAGCTGGTGATGGTTTGAGTTGGCATCAGAAATTTGATTTTTGTTGGTTTAATGGTATTTTTTTTTTTGGGTCGGTCGTGGGGAGACGACATGACAGAGCCAATTTTGTGGGGAGAATTACAACTTTTTAAATGGCCCATGAAAATTATCAAGAGCATTAGCCATTAGAGGAAAAAAAAGCAACACTTTCAGAACTGGCATTTGGCGCTGTACTGATGCGCTGGATGATTTTATTGTATACGAGTTCATGGAAAGTGGATGTCAAAGAAGAAAATCGTATGCTAATTTTTTGATAATTGTGTTGCATAATGAGGAAGCTAATTGTTGTGGGGAACGTGTGGTTTGTGTTGATGATTCAAGTATAATAAATATTGCTATGCAAGAGAGTGGAATGACGATGAGGTACCGAAACCACTAGAAAGTGGAGAGTTTTCTAGGAGGAGAAATAAAGCTATCGAAAAAATTACAGAGAATCGGCCCTCCCGGTTTTAAAGTCAGGCTCACTCCAGTTTTCCAAGTTAGGCCATAATTCGAAACTAGAATCAGACTAATCAACAATTAATTTGAATAGCTCGACAACTTGTTAATATAGTTCTTAATCGAAAAATCAATTCAAACTCCAAATACTCGTGCAATTTCCCTACAAACGAGTATCTTTTCCATACATAATATATTTTCCTCTGCATGACAGATTCGCCACCTCAAACCCATTCCAAACCAAAACCGAACATTCTTCATATCGCAATGTTTTTCTTTTTTTCCTCGCCTGTGATTTATAAGTCTCGCATTTCGCTTGTTGAAACATTTCATGGCGAATGGCACTTAAATAGACACATATACCCGCACTCGTATATAAAGTTAAAGAGTCAAACTTCATAACTCTCCCTCCAACGAAGACGTCCTTAAAGACGAATTTATCGAATGACTTAAGTCTTAACGCAAACAGAGAGCGTCTCGGACGATTTATGACCAAACCAGCGAGTTCGCATTCGTATTCCTATAAACAAAACATTTTCGATTCGATTCTTATCATCGGTAATATATGTACTCAAATTCATGTCGACTAGACAGGGTTTTTGCGTAAAAATCTTAGAAAATCGACAAAAAAAAAGAAAAACTGTTTTTCTCTACATACAAAAATATACCTTCATATATAATGTGTGTTTGAAAAGAATGCCAAATCAAAAAATGTCGACTTGACTTGACTCTGACTCTCGACATCTCGCTCGAATGTGGACGACCGACAGTGGATGATTAAAGTCCAATAAGATTTGGAATTAGGAATTCAAAATACGTTCGCCCGTAATTCGCAAATGGGAACACCGAATACAATACCATATTGTGTAGTTTTGCTTTTGTGATGCATATTGTGAAAGTCTATTAAGGTAGATCGGGCCAAAATCAAATGCCATCACCGAACGAACGTGCACTTCAACTTAAATCAAAGAGTCTCTACATCCAGCGAAATATACGAGCATATCAGAAACACTAACGCGTCAGGCCACCGAAGACAATCCGTTGAGTGCACTTTTTGTCTACGTGCAGTGCATGCACTGCTGTCATTTGTATTAGATGACACTTTCCAAGCAGGTGTAGACGCTCATATTAGAAGCGCACAGGCAGGCGCAGGCATCATACACCAAAACGGCAAACGGCAAAACAGAAAACCAGCACAGCAAGCAGCGATATGTGAGTGTAATTTGCATTGGTATGTCTTGACTTTTGAGTTTTATATTTAAAATTGTCAAGGCTTTGAAAAAATAGCTGCTAAACAGTAGGGAGTGAAAGAATACAAAATCAGAGGAAGACTTTTAAACCTTATTGTGAAAAATTCAAAGATTTTTAGACAGACAGTTATAGGTTCAACTAAGGCATAAGTATAGAAATACGATGTTCGGAAAATTCCACTTCATGTGGTGAATTGTTGTTAAATTTGTTTGTCCAATTTGACAGATGTACAATACCTTCAGGAGTCTTCAATTCTTTTACAAGTTCAATTTTGTGCTCTTTCAGATCGAAATCCTCATGTAAACGCCGAGCTGTCGAATACGGAAAGCAAAGCTTCTAAAAACAGAGACGAATCTATTCTTTAGAGTCTTCGAATACTCTCTCTGCTACAGTTGCTACAGTCTCGTCGAGTATCGTAAACTGGGACTGAAATTTGGTGTTGGAAATTGTGGTTCCAGTAAGTCGATTTTGCCCACCGTAAATTTCTCGAATAGCTCGAAAAACATTTCTAGCAGAACGCTGATTTTTGTAATATTTGAACAATTTGCCGAGAAGCTTTTTTGGTTTGAGTCTTTCCATGACGAATGGCCAAACCATTTTGAGTTTGATAGAAGTCATACATGAACTGTCAAAAAAGGCCTGAACATATACCCTTTTCACGTTCATTAAATATATATATATTTATACCAATAAGTTGGCCTAGACCAGGATGCTCGAAGCCTTGGGGTGCCCAACTGGATAGCGTTGGTTCGCGATCAGGATAAATGGAGAGACTTGTTGTTGTGCATTCCTCCCCTGATACAATACAACCGTAATACTCGCGCTTCCAGGAATACTCATCAGTTTACTTTTGAACCCAATTTCGGGCGTACTGTCAAGTACAAGGATTCTTTTTTTTGCCGTACTACGCGAATGTTAAATACCCTTCCACGCTCTGTCTTTCCCTCTCATTGTGATGTTCAGAAATTTAAGACTAATGTTTACTGACATCTCCTTTCAAATCCCCTCCTACTTACCTAAAGCTAGCACTATATCTCTGACATATAAAGGGTACATAAAAACCCCTTGGGTGCACGCTAATTATTAAAAAAAATGAGGCCAAAACCGGATCTCGGTTGTCGAGACGATAATTATAAATAAGTTGAACCAAAAGTTTTATGTTTTTAGCAAAAATTACTTTCACATGGCCATTTTTGTCTTGTAAAAGGTAAAAAACAAATTTCTATTTTAAGAAATTATCTATTCGTTTTGACTTAATTACACTTAACATACTTTAATGTACACCAATGATACTTTAAATACATGAAAGAGCGAGAAATGAAAATTTGTTCATTTCGAAAAGAGTTAATCTTTAGGTTTACAGTAACATCTTGTTTGTTTTGTTATAATACGAGTACATTAAACTAATCAAAAAATTGTTAGAAATTAAGTAAAGTTCAATCCAAAACCTATTAAATCAGCTTATTCCCTCTAAAATAATTTAAAAACAATTCGGGTCAACTGTGCGTATACGCAATTTAAAAAAATATTTTTCTCGTATGGAATTTTTTCACGAAATATTCTTCGTTTCGGTTTCCATAATTATTACTAAAATAAAATCTCTTTTAGTTAAAATATTTGATTTGACTCGAATTTTTCTGCACCTACTGTTCACTTGTGCAATTTTCAATATAACTGGACAAGAAAAAGAAAATCAAAAACTGCATTTTCTAATTTGTTTAGTCATGTTTGTATTTCGATATAAATTGTATAACCATACATATGTATGTACATTATGTGCATTTGGGTTTTTTCATTATTTTAATTTGATTTGAATTTTTTTCCTCTGCGCGCACCACTTTTTATTTCTCAAGCGATACATTAATGCGACAATCGTATGTCACGCTGTCTAATAGTTTATTCGTTTCATGTTCATGTTTTTTTTTTTCTTAATTTAATTTTTGTTTAAATGCAGATGTGAAATTAGAAAACACGGTATTTTTATTTTCTAAAATATTTTTTTGAATTTACCATCAGTTTGTAGACTACAAATGATTCAGAGAGATATAAAGATGCACATTGCGTATATTTGTACTCGTATCACTGCGCGTCTAAAAGAGAAATGTAATTTTGTGCATTGCAAAAAAGAAAAGTCTATAAATATAAATTTTCAAATTGCCCGGAACTGGCTGGGCTGATGATGTATAGCCGCCATGCAGAATGTAACCGTCTACTTGTACATTAAACAATTTGTGTTCTGCATCTTGTGCTGATCCAACAGATGCCACACAGTCTAATATTTAAATTCTCAGAAATGAAAACACAAATAAATGTTTGAATTTTATTTTTATTTTTATTTTCAAGTGAATCCAATAGTTTGACAGTCATGCAAGGATATTCCACCCCAATTACATTAATCATTTTGGAATGCCATCCTAGCCAAAGATATAACCCTGAAAAAAAAAACAATAACGACAACCTTAAATGACCCAAAACGACCTAAAACAAACAAACGATATCCAAATCCAACCAAAACCACAACAAAGTTGACAATCATAAGCAAGAAATCGGATGTGATGGTAGAGTATTGCTTTTATTGGTCGTCGTGCCCGTGTCGTTGGTTGACCTGGCTCTATTTTTGGAGTGCTCCCAGGATACATTTCAGGAATTTCCGGTTGTCATTGCAGCTTAGAGAGTTTTGTTTACTCGCTTGTTTTGTGTCCTATGTTTTGCAGGTGTAGTAAGTCATTTTTTATGACTTTTAACCTGGGGGGGATTAATAAAAAAAAAACAGTTTTTGTTGGTAGAGAGATCATCATAGAGTACAAAAGGACATTACTTCAATCATAATTTACAAGTGATTGCAATTTTATTGTCCAGATATTGCCTTACTTTGGGGCGGCAGTGAGGTTTCTGATATGCATACTCTAGCCACTTCTAATAGAGAAAATGGTTTAGATAAAATGATGTTGGTAGTGCTTCTTTTTTTGTGGTCAAATTTATGTGTTTAGATAAGTGACTCTGTGGCCCACAGATGGGGTTGATTTGTAGACTTAAAACTGAGCCCACTTTTTTTTTTTGATGTGAGTTAACTGGTTCTAAATTTAAGCTATTTGAAAATGTACACTGTTCCTAGACACCAGAGTTAACGTGTGACAATCCAGATATGATAACAGACATTAAGTCAACTGTCAAGCCAAGGTATCAATTCCATCTGACAGATGTCATTTAAAGTAATAAAATATTGTATCAAAAAATAAAAAAAAACATTTGCAAATCTGTGTATTTTAAGTTTTTGACATATGTAAACTATTCTATTTATTAAATCATCAAGACAGTTGGCTAAACGTGCCTCATTTTTATGATAACGTACCTGGAATAATATGTCAGTTGAATGAATATGGGTACGTTCTACATGTATGAAATAGGCGTATTTCTTTTTTGTTCAGAGCTGAGCCTGAACTGTCAAACAAAAAATTGAAATTGTGTTTCTTTTTTAGCTCTGAACATGTTCTGAGCTTGTTCAGAGCGCACTCTATGAGCATGTTCGATATGCTCGGACTCTGTTCAGAGCTAATTTAATATTATTTAAATAGTTACCGTGACTTGGAATGGGTAAAACGCATTTGAAATGTGACATTTTTCATTTCCCCAGACTAAATGTCAAAATGAATTTCATAAATTATGATGGTTCATTATAATAAATTTGGTGATCGATCTGTCAATCGAAATCGGGGCCGAGTTCTAACTTTCAGCTTCTTGGACAAAAACTTTGCCAATTTATGTGGTCTTTATGAACTTGACTGCCTCGGATTCTTCTAATTCTCACGTCAGAGTCGAATGTTTTGACTGATCGTATGTTAAATTGATGAACGGGTATCCAAACGATTCATTTTGTTAATTTAAATTTTTTTTAAATCTTCTTTCTCAACAAAATTGAGAATTATAAAAACGAAAAATATTTATTCTAGGCTAATACAAAATACCAATATGAAGTCGTCGTTCGTCAAGAACCTGGAATATCTGGAATACATACATAAGGAATATATTTCATTCACCTCTATTAAAAAAAAAGGAAAAACATTTCAAGTATAAAAGATATTCCTACTGCATCCAGCAGCGCCCACTTAAGCTTGGGAATGTAAAAATATTTAAACGACTGACTGAAGATACAAAACACACAAATGACAAAAAGTACCAATTTAAGGCCAAAGGACATTCCCTTTGATTCTATCCTCATTTCGTTTGCAAAACAATTTGATTTTCTTGCCAAAAATATGGGTGGAAAAGAGTTTGAGTTTCAGTTAAAGTTATCTTCTCAAGAAAGACATTCACAAAAACCTTTAAAAATCGTATCCAGAAAAAATAAAAATATTAATTTTATTCAAGACAATCACATTCATGTGTTGTACGGGTACAAAAACTACGACGCCCTTAAAGTATCCAAAAACATCAGTTTTCCTCTTAAAGTCCTTAAAAGATTTAATCTCCATTCAACCATAAGAATCTAACCCAGACAATGTTCTCTATTCTGGATTCTGGCTTCTGGATTCTGGGTGTTCTAGTTTTTTGTTTGTCGCTTCTCTTCCTTTTCCTCCTCCTCCTGCTTCTCCTCATGGATGGACCAAAACTTAATGACCTGAAAACTTGTCGATAGCAGAAGGTTTCTACACTGCAATATATGAATACAAAGTAATCCTTTTTTGGGAGAGGATCCACAGGACAATACAGAGTGTTGTGTAGGTGTGTGTGTTTTGGGAATTTGGGATTAGGAAATCACAAATTATCACCTTTTTACTTGAACTCCTTTGTGAATCTCACACTCGTTTGTTAGTCAATTTAAACATTTGACTTAAGAAAATACAAACATACCTCGTTTTTGAGTCCACAAGTACGAGCACATACTCGTACTCACTAATCCCTGTGTTGCTTAGAAATATGTTAATTTTTTGTAAGACATTTAAAATGTTATCAAGGAATTTGTTTGTTTTTTTTTTTTTGGTTTTGTTGTTGTTTTTGTGGAAGAAGAACTTGGGATTACTTAATTTTATCAGAAATGAAATTGAAGTACCGTCTTATGGAGGAAATATGTTAATTTTAAGTAAAGAGAAAAGGAAATCAAGATTCTTGACCATTTTTCCAATGGCTTAAGCAATGTAATCGGTACCTTAAGTAATGAAATGTCACATGAGCATTAAATTTGAATGTAAAAGACGCGTCTTGTTCTTTCGATTATGGTGATGTTTATGCTTGGAAAAAATTGTGCATAGAATATTGATGACAACTGTACTGTACAGGGATGTTAAAGAGAACAGTAAATTAGACTAAGCGTATATTACTGGGTTGTCTAGTGCATGTTGGATACTTCGAAGGAGGTAACCCTGCAGTTTTATTTTAATTTTAGAAATATTTAAAATTAATTTTGATGGACTGATTCAAAAATAAGACCTAAGTTTTGTGCACAAAATTGTTACGGAATTATTCTAATAGTTCTTAAAACCTTAAGTTTTTTCCGGGATCGTATTTTATGGCATAAAAGAAATTGAATTAAATTTTCGGTAAAATATGTCATGCTAACTTTATACTAATACAATTTTCAAATATTTAAACAACCAAAAAAAAACAGTTTTTAGAATAAATTTTCATGATTTTTTCTTTGTCAGCAACATGACCTGTAATTTTTTTTATAATCCTCAAATACCTAACATTACACAATACACCACTTGCAATGTATGTGGTTTCGATAATTCAGTGAAAATATAACCAAATCTCCACACAACCATCATAGGTATATTTATTTTCAGTTGGTATAGGTGGAACATGGAGCCACATAATTCAAAACTCCTATCCCGTATCCAACCATAACATTTGCATTAGCATTATATCCTCTCGCTTAATAGACCCGTTGAATTAGAAATAACTTCATCGTTTAGGACAACCAGGCCATGGATAAACAGGACGATGACTGCAGCATTAGCAGCAGCAGCTGGACAAAAAAAAAATATTCCAACATTACCAACAAGGATGTTCTCCTATAGTCGAATGGAACACTGACTATACAACCATCAGCTGCTCCAACCACGTGCTGATACCAACCACTGTCAGAGAACAGCATCATCAATGATGGTACATGGTTATCAATGGGGAAACAACAACGTGCACCGCGAACCATAAAACATGCGCCACACCGATGCGATGTGGCTGGTGGAGCACCAAACAAAACATCGCCATATCGGAGAGCAAAAGGATGTTAGATCCTTTTTTTTGTTTTGTTTACTCATCGTTGTAATGGTTGCAGTGTATGGAGTGTTCGTTTATAGAATAGGTGGTGGCCGGTGGGTGACCTAACCCAAATTAAGGAAGAATGGGTAATTTGTCCCGAGTTCCCGACAAACAACAGCCAGCGATGAGAAAAAAAAATATTTAGAAACATCCAACTCACGCTGCGTCGAAAAACAATTCACCATAAGAGGCCAAAAGTCTCGAAGATTTAACTTTTGTTGCCAAATTTGTCCGTGTCCGTCAGAAGACAGAATGCAGGACAAACAAAAGAGCAAACGCATAAAAACTACGAAATCAGGATAAACATCTTCATGGTCCTTTTGGTAAAGGAATATTTTTGTTTTACGAGAGCAGAGGATACTGAATTGGAGGACTCTTCAAGTCACGATTGAGTTGAGTATAGGTATAGGTATCTTATTTTTATGAGCTAACATCTTTTGGCAGGACATGACCATCACAATGGGGTGGCAGTGGCATTGGCACATTCAAACGTTTACTTCGGATGAATAACCGCGAATCTCCAATTTAGTCTTTTGGTGGTTCCTCCACATGAAACACGCATAAGACTTATAAGGTTTGTTAACAGGATTTTTTTCTGAAGGATTTTTTATATGATTTTGAAAAAAAAAACCCGAGTATTGGGATCAAAATTGTTATGTGAGTTTCTGCTCTCGCGCATATTTGTGATTGCAGAGAGAATATTTTGTAAACATACGAATACACTCCTACTTAACATACACTCAGTTGGAAATAAGTGCATTCGATGTGTTTGTGAAATAAATGCACTGCAAAAAATTAAACAACCATTTTTTCAATTTAAATTTTTTTTTTTTAAATTGTTTAGGCCACACCATGGTCCCTGGAGTTTCAGTTAGGAAAGATATAATTTAAACAATTTAAAAAAAATGCTTCATCTAAACGAGCCAGTAAAATAAAATCATTATTCTGACATTTATAAATATGAAATGTCATTTGATTATTCTGACATTTATAAATATGAAATGTCATTTTGTTAAAAGAATGATTGTGTTTTGTGTTTAACATATTAGGTATTTTATATTATTTTTTTTGAATTTCTTTTAAAGATAAAAAAAATCTACATATGTATTTTGAAATTTAAGGTTCTAAGGTTCCGTTATTAGTGACAAAATTTAAAAAGATATTTTAGAGCATTTCACATTCAGATTATAGAATATTAACTATTAGGAGTTTTTTTTATCTTTTTGTTAATTAATTTTAAAAAAAATATTTATCTACATATAACTTATTACCTATTAGTTTATTATAATTATTTTTTACAAGTTTTGGACCGAAAAATTTCATAAAATTGTAAGGATTTAAATAAAGTATACCAAGTAAATTTGGAAATTTATGAATGTTAGATTGGACAATTTTTCATGTTGTTCATTTTCTCTATTTTTAATAAACTTTTCTTGCTAAAACTTAAAAATTAACAGTACCTAGTTGTCAGTTTAGTTTTTATTTTCTCATTTTCTTAATTTTTTCAAAGATTTTATTCACGATTTTTTTATTTCTAATTTTTTTTTCAGTGTGAAATCGGTGTGTCTTAAAAAATCTACACCAAAAATTAATTTTAAACTTTAAGTGTTTAAATAAAAATATTTTAGAGAGATACCTATTTGTTTTTTTTTTATTTTATTTTTACTTTTATTCACTTTTCTTTGTTTGTTTTATTTTAAACTGAAATTAAAATATGTAGCTATTGAAATAGATCTTAAAAAATAAACACGTAAAATAGAACAACTCAAAATAGACATTTTCGGAAAATCGAAAACTAACTTGACGAAAACTGAAAATCTAATTTTAGACCAGAATTTCTAACCAATCAGACATTTTGAATTATGTGACATTTCCGACTGCATTTTGAACACCATCATAGGAACATGTCCATCGCCTAGGAAAAATCATATGAAATAAAACCAGGAATCCCATTTGCCATCGTTTTTACCGTGTAACCCCATAAACTATAACGAAACTCCGATTCGAATTGAACCTCATTTTCCCACCCACACACTCGATACAGAAGCGCGCGGGAGCACGAGGAATATTTCCGAGGAAAACAATAATAATAACATTGAAAAAGGGAAAATTCAAAGTAACAAAAAAAAAAAAAAAAAAAACGATAAAAAAGAAAAACATTTACTAGAAAACTCGCCTGCATCTGCCAACTCGTGTCCCTGTCCCCCAAAATACAGTCCACCAGAATCGGCTACAATGCACACACAGTGCTGAACAACCACTACTCCAACCAACCTACACAGCCACAAGTTCACATCATGTGCTATTTTGGGGCCAACATACACAAATAGACGAGCGGCCAAAGTCTCTCACAGGAATCACCGATGTGTTGTGCCGCTCTACGATATGTGGTGCTGGTGATGGTGAGTAGTGACTCCGACCAAGACGACAAAACTGTTCGATAGCGACATCCCCCAAAAAGTTCTACCACTGCTACTGCCACCGAATGGAACGTCGTCGTCGATGTCGATGTCGTTGTCGTTGTCGACGAGACCGAGACTGAGGCGACCGATTCATGTTGAATCTTGGAGTGGAGCCAGTTGTTTGCGAATTGTTTGCCAGTGCAGTGTTGTGCCGCTTCTGGCACAGGCAGGCAACGTGCGGTGCCACCAATCGTGCCTTCGGGCACGATTGAGACGCATCCAAGAAAAATTACGCCCGACAACCAAAAAGAAAAAAAAAAAACTCTAACGTTGAAAAAAAAGAACATCAAAATTCTTAAACGGATCGGGCCAGCCAACAAACTATCCAACCATCCGACCATCCGAAATTCTCGGGCAAGTTGTCGGAAAAAAAGTATAACATATTTTGGACGGTGTCTCGTAACTTGGCCACTGATTCAGAAACTCATCATCATCACCATCAACAGCAGTAGCAGTACCAGTACCAGCAGAAACGAAATATACTTCTGATGGCCAAGTCCAAGAGTGTCTCCTTCCACTGCCATCGCCATCGCCAACCATTACCTTCGGCTGAACAGAAGGACAAGAGAAGGAGACGTCTTTCGTTGTTCATTGGTCCACCACATGATGACAACGATAATGATTCTTGGAGATGCTGGTGGCCAAATCCAAGATGTTGATGGCCAACATTTCACCTCATTCAGAGCCAACTGGATTTTTTTCTTAATTTTCTTATGGCCTCCGACACATCTCATGGTTCCACTTCGCTTCCGGACAAACAACAGGTTGAAGACAACGACGACGAAGGAACTTGGAATTTCGATTGTTTTACCATTGGCACTCAAATAAAACGTCCGTCTCGATCATACAGCCTAGCTCCTTCCATCCGCAGCTAAGGTGTCAACGTTACTCCAAGGGAAATCCCGAATTCCCTCGTCGCTTATGGTCTTCATCATTGGATCAACATCAGTCAGTGTCGTCATTGTCCCGTCAAGGAATACCAGCGAGTGGAACGTTTGTTGCGTCGTCGGTCGTGGGCCAACTGGCTAATACCCAAAAAAAAGAGACCACGTCGAATTATCTGCAAAAAAATCTCTTTTTCCTGGGCCGACAACGACAATGTCACCATCACTGAGGAACCAGGCCAATTATTGTCATTGAAGTGGACGACACGAAGTCGTTTGTATCATCCAAGAAATGCGTTCATTGTTTCAATGCGGATGATGGTGAGGAAAAGGAAACCAATGGAAAACCGTCATCGTGTGTCCACATCTCATCCGAAGACGTAGTTCAACGAGAAGTCCCGGCAAGGATCTACGACATCATCTTGCACCTTACACAAATGGATTCAGTGGATTTTTCGTTTCGTGTGTGCGATGAATTAAAAAACATTTGAATGAACTCAAAACACAAAAGAAACAGTTAAATAGTAGTGAATAACCGTTATTTTTAAGAATATTAATTAAATAATTAAATTAAAATAGTTCAACCTTAGTGTTAAAGTTGCTGCTAGTATACAAAAGAGAAAAAAAAATACAAAAAAAGAAAAAAAAAATATTTTATCCATAAAATATACAGTTAAAAAAGGATAAACATACATAAAATAATAAAATAGTGAATAATTTAATTAAATAAAAATCAAGAAGAAGAAAAAACTTTAAGTTATAAATGCTGACGAATCGAAGCAATAGTAGTGGAAAAGTTTTTAAAACTTCATCAAATCTTAAACATCGTGGTGAGTAAGTTAAATTTATATTTTTTGCTACATATTTTTTTAAAGTTTTTTTTTAATATTTTCTTAATTTGTTTTAAAGTTTAAACTTTCGGTAAAAAGAACAATTTTTTTAGTTTGTTTTTGAGGGTTTAATTTTTTGTCTTAAATTTGTTTTTTTTAAAGAAGTTAAAAAGAAACTAATTACAGTTAATTGATTTTTTAAATTTGAATTAAGAATTATATAATTGTTTAAGAATCAATAATATTTTTTGTTTTCTTTAAAAAATTGAAAAGTTGGTATACAAATAATTGATTTTGAATAGTATTAAATATTTGCAAATTTGTATTGTCTTCTGGAAAGTAGGGTCTAAAGTAAAAATTATTAATTCATATTTAAAAACTGATGTTTTAAATTCAACGAATCAAATTATTAGCAGATTTTTAATGTTTTCGTTATAAGCTTCATTTACAAACCTCATTTGACAAGTATGAATATTTTGCATTTTAAATATTTTTGGCTCTATAAGGCAAATTCAAAATTCCTTTTGATAACTCGTTTTAAATTTGAAAAAATAAACTTCACCAAACTTTTTATGTAAATGTTTAAAGGAAGTTAGAATTGTATTCTTTTTTTAGTCAAAGTTAAAAAATAAAACTAATTTATTGCACATTGCCTTTCTTGATGTGCTAGAAATTCAGAAATAATGTTTTTTCTTATTAATTTTTTTTTCAACTGAAATAATTTCTTAATAAATTTATCCAAACGAAACCAAAGTACATAATTGTTTTTAAATTTTTATTTTAATCAAACAATTCACATGATTTTTTTTAATAACGTCCAAAGTTTTTACATGCAGAAAATATATTTAATTTTTAACTTTAATATTATATTTTTGTAACAATGAATAAAAACAATAATTTCATCAATTTTCTGAAGAATTTATTTTTTTTTTTGATTTTGAATAATTTTTTTAAAAAACTTTGCACATATAAATATATTAAAAACTTGTGAAGAATAAATTATTTAGATTTTAAACAAAATACATTTTATGGTTTCGAAAATTCCACTTATCCAAAAATTTTTTTCTTTTTTAAAATATCTTCTTTTTTTTATTTTCTTCAATTTTTGGATTCAAAGGGATTTTAAAATGCTAGAAGTTTAAAAAAATATAGAACTATATTTTGTATCAATATATTTTATTTTTGTTTTCAAAATTTACCTTTGTCAATAAGCCAGAATATAAAATTTGAAATTCTATAGTCTTGTTTTACGTTTGTTTCTTATTATGATTCTTTCCATTCTTGTCTGGCCCATTTTTGAACTTTTTTTTCTCAAACAATCAGCTTCTTTTATCATTTGTAACAGACAAATATTTCAAGCATTCTTTTTAAAGGTGACATTATTTCCAGGAATTTTTAAGAAGATAATTTTTTTTAGAATACGAGCCTTCTAAAATATTGTCGAACAGCTATTTTAGGGATCGCTTAACTTCCTAAAAAAAATGTCAGTGCATTTTAGATTAGGAAATTTTTTTGCCTTGAAAAATTGTTCACCTTTTAATTTTAAACCTTTGGACAAATCAAAATTTTGTAAAGTTTTTGTCAAGCTACAGTTGTTATTTTCTAAAAATTTTGACAGAAATATAGTCACTTAAATGCCACAAACTTCAAAACGCACCTTAACCTATTCAAATTTTTTATCGCCACTTCCTCTCCACTTATTACATACAAACAAATCTAATTTTGTTCTGGAGGTGTGAGAATTTCCAAATTTTCTCACGGTTCAAGTAAAAAAGCCATAAATACCCAAATCAATCACCACCTGGCTCTGTTTCCGTTTTTAGTGAGTTAAAAAAACCAAAAAAAAATCATCCTTCTCCGCCACGTCACAGCCATCGGTGGATGGCGGCGTCATCACAAACTCGAGAGTATTCCCCGATGGCATGATTCCTTTCAACAACCTGCGTCTGCAGAAATATTTACGGTTTTTTTTGGCCCGATTGCAAAAAACAAAAAAACATTAACTCTATTCCCTCCCTCCCTCCACCCGCCCGTCCGTTCATTCGTCCTCCCGACTACGACACTATGACGTGAAGTGATTTGTTTACACGAGAAGATTTTCTGGCAAGAACTCATTACCATGCTGCCAAACAATTTCCACACGCACACACTTAACGTATCCGTGAAGATTTTTTGGAACTTGGTCAGGAATCTTATTCTTGTCAGCCAGCATTCGCCTCCCCCTCTTTCCATCTCCAAAGTAATTGCTCATCAAAAGAAGATTCTATTTTTTTTTCTGTTTTTGCTTAAATCAAATTGCCATTACATCCGTCCGCATCCGGATGAGGACATATAACTATTAGTGAATTCGTCATTTCGGTGCCATCAAGATGCGTCCTACTTGGCAGGAATAACAAACGACAGTGCGAAGTCGATGACACAGTGCGTGTGCCAGGGGGGGAATTCGTTCACCACTTTGGCATAAGGTTCCCCGATGCCAGAATGTAAACATTTTGGACAAATCAAAAGAAAAAAAAAAAAACGCGTTTGTTTATCGGTTACGGTTGCTTTATACGCAGCAACGCACTCGGTGAGTTTTTTGTGTGATTTTATGAATTTATCACCGATGGAGTGTTGCCAACAAGTGTGTTTTATCTTTTGTATTCATGCGAGTTCTAGACTCAATTAAAATGGGGGGCGTGACTCGAAGCAGCTATACTCGTATATATGTACATCACGCATACGTGTTCTTACGATTTTCAAACAAAAAGATAACTCAAAAGTAAACACTTTTTCGAAAATGTGGGTTTGAGGTTTTGATGTTGAGGAAGGTCGAGAATTAGAATTGGAAGAGTTCCAGTTTGTGAAACACTCGCATTATTGAGTATGCAGCTTGAGTATGGAATGGACACTAGAAGGTCTTGAATGTGAACATAACCTATGTCATCGCAGATGGCAATAAGGCATGTGGCCTCTGTAAGCGTTTATCTGTAATTAATTGCGGTGCAATAAATCCGATGTCATCTGGTTATAATTATCATATTGGAAAGCGTATGGGGAACTTTATGGTAATTAAGTTTGATAAATAGGACATCGAATCGAACCTGAATTCATTTTCCTGGCACCATGTTATCGTTGTCTTATATAAGGATGTAATTTGTTCAACAAGGACGTTTATAAATCTTAGACTTGATCATTGATATTGAGGTATTCATAATGTTGTCAAAGGGTGAAGTCGTGGTTCATTATGGTGATTCAATAATTTTAACTTGATTAATGTGGTTGAAAATGGGTATGTTGATTCTGAATTGAATGTTTAAGACAGAAATTCATCATTTATCTTTTTATTTAATTTAGTGATCTTTTTAAAACTTCACTTCAGTGTAGAAAAGACGAATGTGCCAGTTCCAGAAATGTTCTTTCGTTTTAGGATATTTTTTAATTTACCACTCCTCATTTAATTTTATGTTATGAACGAAAAAGTGCCGGAATAAGAACTGAAACAAAAAAATATTGCGTATGCGCCACAGGGTACCATTTTATACTAATGTTTGTAGAAGATTTTATTAGTGTTATTTGTAAATTTGCATTATTAATTATTATTATTAATCTATACTAATATATAAAGCTGAAGAGTTTGTTTGTTTGAACGCGCTAATCTCAGAAACCACTGGTTCGAATTGAAAAATTCTTTTTGTGTTGGATAGTTTATTTATCGAGGAAGACTTTAAGCTATACAAAATTACGCTACGACCAAATATAGGTCACTGTTCATTATTGCTCTTTAGTCATAAATGGTCTTTGGTCATAAATGGTCTTTGGTCATAAATGGTCTTTGGTCATAAATGGTCATTGGTCATTATTGGTCTTTGGTCATAAATGGTCTTTGGTCATAAATGGTCTTTGGTCATAAATGGTCTTTGGTCAACATAGGTCATTGGTCATTGTACCTTTGACCTTTGACCTCTGACCTTTGACCTCTAACCTTTGACCATTCACCAATGACCTGTACAGACCAATAACCTATAATGACCAATGATCTACATTGACCAGTGATCATTTATAACCAAGCACAATTTATGACCAAAGACCAATAATGACCAATGACCAAAGACCAATAATGACCATTCTCCTATAATAATTCATAACCAATGACCAATTATCCCGATCGTGACGAAAGCCATGCCATTGCCATTCAGTTGCGCAAAGGATTCGGACGGTTTGGTCTGCGCCGCCGCCCGTCCCTCCAAGTAAGGATGGTCTGCCACGCTGTCCCTACCATAAAGTGTACTACATAGAACTTTCCGAGGTGGTTTCACTGCTTTCATGCGAGCTAGGTGACCTGCCCGACGGAATCTACCGAGTTTATTTTTTTTCACGACACATCTGAATTCGAGGTAGATTGCGGAATCGTCCTTCCTTACATACGGGGCCATCAATTCTCCTTGCGACTTGCTTTGCGCTTAAGAGGTCAAAGTTATCTACTATATTGACCCAAGGTATTCATGCTCTATTACCTTAATTATTGTTTGACCAGTTGTTCTTTTCGCAGTCGAACACCCTGATCTCAGGAACTGCGTGATCGAATTGAAAAATTCTTTCTGCGTTGGATAGCTAATTTGTCGAGGAAGGTTTTAAGCTAATTAAATTATTAATTAATTAAATAATTAAACTAAAATGACGCTACTATCAATTGGAGCGAAGAATCAGTGGAAAATGTTGCAAAAGGAAAGAAAATTATTCATCTTAAAGGACTTCCGTTCCATTGTCAAAATCAGGTTGCAGAGAAAATCCGTATGTTCTTCAGTCATAATAAAATAAAACCTAAATATCCTTTACGAAGTACTTTAAAATATACAATTTTTTAAAACTTAATCTTAATTGCTATAATAATAAATTGAGGCGGACGAAGTCGCGGGGAACAGCTAGTTTAGGGAATAAAACGAAACAACTGCCTCTTTTTGAACAAGAATTTATTTGGGTTTAATTTTGTCTCCGGATACCATTTGTTTAAATTTTTGAAACTCTCAATGAAAAACAAGTCTAGTTATTTGACACTGATTATAATTATTGCAAATACATAATGACTGTTTATTTTAAAAATTTTTTAAATTGTTTTTTGCGTTTGTGTATTGAATTAATCTATCGCTTTCAGTTTACACAACTCATACAAATAAACCAACTTTTTTAATTCAAAGGTATGCAAAACATACAAAATTTGCATCACAATGACAACAATTCCACTAAAATCATTGATTCCCGACCTCTCGTACTCATCACTAAATCACTAAAACTACTCTCCCATCACAGGACACAAACGATTACCGCAGTAATAAATAATCCCAAGCCTAAGTAAAATGTCGCAAAACTTATGGTCGGTATCGGTCGTCTTTGTATAAAAAGAAAATTTTTCAGTCGTTTGGTTTTTCTTTTCGCATAATGTAATGCAATTACGATTCGACCAAGCAAAGGACTCATCGCTTCTCACTTTGTCTACACCAAAAAATAGAAAAATAAAAAAGAAAACATACAATAACACTTCCGAAATGTTTTCCACTTTGCGGTTTTATTTTTCTCGGTACCGCCATAAAGGACCAAAGAAGAAATAATAAAGAACTACTGCCCGTCTGAAGCATAAAAAATCTGCCACAAAATTATGACTTAAAAAGAAGTAAGCGCCACTGTCCACTTCGGTGGGGTGAGTGTCTCGCACCGCCATAAAGGACACTCACAACTCTGTCCACCCCCAACCACACCCATCGCCACACCATCAAGACTTCCTTTTAATGTTATGATTTATTTGCATATTTTCCTCCTAAAGATGAAGAAGGATATTTTTTCAGTTTTTTTTTTCAAGTTCAAACTTTCACCAATGCCAAATAAATTTCTAAGTTATAAAAAAAATATTTTGACTTTGTTTTGACCGCCTATGCATTTTGGCTTCCAATTAATTTATCATGAAATATCCTTTTTTTGTTTTTAATGCAAAAAGACTTTGAGAAATGCAAGCAATTAAGGATTACACTGAGATTAATTTCTTGGCAGTGAGTGTGTTTAAACAGTGCAAACAAATGAAATAGACCCGTTGGCGTTGTGTCGTTGAAATTTATGACCCATTAAGGCAATTAACAATTAAAAAAGTAGAAAGCAATCGTAATTAACAAAGAAAAACATTTTCATCGCGTCAAGGACTTTAAAGAAGATTTGAACAAACAACGAAAAATTTGTTTTGTATATGTTTTGTTTTCTTGCCAGAAAATAGCAGGAGTAGTGAAGTGGAGTGGAGTGTGAGAAGGAGCAGTTTAAAAAATTGTTGGAATTCCTTGAATATTCCTACTCGTCGTCGTCGTCAGAAGTGGGATACGTCCAGTTGGATTTTTTTTTTTTTGTTTTGTTGTATCTACTTTATTGGTGACATTGATCGCCTGTTTCGGAAATTCCTCTCAACTTCCTTTTTTTATTTTTACATTTTCCAATTGTCCACCATTTATACAAATACTGGAAGTCCTGTTCTGAGGAAAATCCTTTAAGGATAAAAAAGCAAAACTGCGAAAAGAATTTTATGTTGAACATTTTTCTTGACTGCCCTCGTATGCTTTCTGCCTTTTTTTCTGGTTGTTTTAAACTTTTTGTATATCCTGTAGAAGTGGACATGAACAACCCGTTAACCGTTATTTTCACACTTCCTGTACAAGAAAAAAAAAAAAAAACAGAAAATGAAAATGGTGGAATGGAAAGACGTCTCGCGCCACTGACTTCTCTGTTTATTTATTATTCGTGATTTTCTATTAAATCGAATTCGAATTCGATTGAGATGGAAATAAATCTCTCCGAGGGAAGTCGACGAAAGGCTCAAGCAATTAATTTAAATGCAGCCAGGCCAGGAGAATTGTAAAATTCGTTTTTGTTTTTTTGTAAAAGAGTTTCACATCTCGGAAAGATATACTCTCGGCTCGTTTTAACCCCTTTTTCTTTTAAACATGCTGGCGTCTAATAAATATTATTCGTTTGTCCTTTGGCACCATATTTGTTATTTCCTTGTTTAATGTCCTTGTTTTCTTTTGTTTGCTTGTGAGCTCTGCAGCTTGCTTCTAAGATGTTCTCGGTTGGATGCAGGTTTGCGATTTGATTTACTTCAGCCTTAGAACTATGATGGTGGTGTATGTGATCATAAAATAGATAATGGTTTTTACACTTCAATGAACAAAAATTTAAAGTGTTGAAGTTTGAATATAAAACTGAGTCCCACTTCTGCAAAAAATCACTTCCCTTTTCCAGTTAAATTTAATGGCTTCTACACATGATAATTCTTCATACTTTTGGGTTATTGTGGCGTATACGTACTTTTTTTTAACTAATTGATTTTTATTGGTATCTGGTTGTTTAGTTACAGTTTCACCTTCAATTTTCTGTACAATATTATTTAACAATAAAATTAAGAGTATATTACTTGAGACACACCATCTCTTTCCTCCACTTTGCTTCACCGTCAGCCTGAGTGAATTTTTAGTTCCAAATATGGGATTCTAGTGCAAAAGAGTCAAAAATCGGCGAAAAAATCGTCCAGCTTCTTCTTTTTAAATTATTTTTCCAAAGGAAATCAAAATTGATTCACTGTGGCGTATACGTCCTTTTTTTGAATACAATCATTTTTATGAGTATTTTGTTTATTAACAATTTTAAAACAATTTTAGAACTTTTTTTAAAAAAGAATCCTTGGCAAAGTCCATCGCTCTGTCATCCATGCTTTTTTTTTGATTCATTTCTCTTTAAGTATACGCCCCCCATGGATTATGGTGTGTCATGTGAACGGAAAGAGCAATCTGCACTCGTCCGCATATGAGCACATAAATTTTATCCCCAAAAAAGGATGTCACAAAGTGAAATATATTTTGTTTTATTAAAAAAAAAAAATAATAAGAAAAACAAAAACACTATAAGATGAAATAGGAATAAAATAATATTCAAACACATACACGTTTTGTTTTAGGGTATAAAGTAGTCCTCGACCAGAGCCAAGAATTGTAACAAGAGCATCTCCGCGTAGCGCCGCCAGTAGCGCATTTTGACGCAATGCAACGTAGACAAGAGCCAACTCAGTGGATTGGGCCAAGTAAATAGGAAAAAAAGAAGAATAAAGATGAGTTGGCGCCAATCTGTCTGACTGCCTCATCTAGATATCTCAAACCCCCCCCCCCCCTGATTTCCACTCTTTGAAATCTAGAAAATAAACTAACTGTTTGGTTGAAATTCTTGCTCGCATTTAGTTTAAGTTTGAGCCATAAAACGCCGAAATTTTGGACACATCGTTTATTCGCTTCCTTCACTCTGACAAAACTGAATGGAAGATTTGCCAAGAACTTGGCCAACATCAAGACAATACGAGAAAAGCTAAATGAAATTTAGAGAATTTTGGCACAAGTCACTGGAAGCTATATCACAACATTACACCAACACACATCCAATTTTTGGCCACTTTCCTGAATTCAATTCAGGCCGGTTCGGTGGGGTGCGGAGCGGTGCGGCGCGATCGTCCGAATGAGTGACGAAGTGGCGATGACAAATATACCTACCTACTATCGCACACGTGATTCTCGAGTATCTTAATGCGTAAGCTGCTTCTTGGCTGACTGGGCACCCCACTCTGGGATCTAGCTATGAGAAGCATATCCAACACACTATACTTTTGTTGTTGTTGGTGTTTGAGGCGTGTGCCTTTCTGGCTGCATTCGTTAAAATTCTTGGCATTATCCTTAAAAGATAGCATCACTCGTCCGTCCGTCAGAATCTATCGATGTCGATGGATTCGAATTGTGAATGAAAACGCACTCGATGGTCGGGGTTGGTTGAGTTTTGGGTTTGTTGTTGTGATGTGAACAGCTGATTACGGAAATGGTTGCCAGTTGATATTTTGCCCAGAAAAAAATAGGCTTTTTTCGGAACACAACATCGTAACAAAAACAGGTGGTTAACCTGGCACAATTTATTTTTTTTTTTTGTATTTTTTTCGGTTTTTGTTTATATTTTTGTCATCATCACGGTTTTGAGGGGATTTCAATTAGTTGAAGGTCATCTTGGGCCATTGACTCTATGGGAAGAAATGTATTGGCCAGAAGCTATAGTTATTTAATTTGGCTGAGAACTCAATGAGTTGGTGTAGTATGTTTATTGGCAATGGCCTAAGTAATAATAATAAAATAAAATAAAAATAATAATGTGCATTACTTGCTTACAAATTTGACGTTTTGACGTTCTTATTATATAGTTTGCCAAAAATAGATTCCAATAATGAGGTTTCGTGTCAAAATCCAAGAATTGACACTTAAGTTGGTAACACTAAATAAATCAATTTGACAGTAGTTGACAGTTTTGATTAGTTAAAATGAAGCATTACACAAGTGATCTAATTTTTTGAATTTTCCAACAGTTCTCTTCCCTCTTTTTCCAAACTCCACTCTGTCAAATAGTTTCATCCTTAACTGTCAATGTAGTTTCTTTTTAAGGCCGTGTTCACATTAGACTCTTTTGAGATAAATAATTTTGATGTCTTATTATTATCTCTCTAGTACTAGATTTTTTGAAGAGTGGATAGGGAAATAAATTATTATCTCTCTAGTACTAGATTTTTTGAAAAGTGGATAGGGAAATAAATTATTATCTCTCTAGTACTAGATTTTTTGAAAAGTGGATAGGGAAATAAAACACAAAACGTCAAAAAGTCACAGTCTATAAAAGTAAATTCAAAAAATGTATTAATTAATATTTATTTTGTTTTATTGTTCTTATAAACAAAATTATAAAATTGTAAAAAAAAAATATTATCTGTGAAAGGTGCATTACTCATATTTTAATATTCCAAATTTTTTTATTGAGTTCCTGGTGCTGGTTCCAAGTTCAATGAAGTAGCTGAAATGCTATGACCTGGTAGTGAAGCAACATGTTCAACTCCAAGATTTTTGGCTACATATTTAGCTTCAGTTGGTAAAACAATTGATGCTGGTGGAATTATAAGTGAAGAATATGAAATAGGAAAAACTGAAGCTGGAACAACTGATTCATGAATAGCTACAGAAGGTGCAAGTGAATCATTGGAATCTTTGGTAATTTTGTTATTATCATTGGTTCCTGGTGCTTGTTCTAAGTTAATTGACGAAGTAGAGATGAAATGTCCAGGAAGTGAGGCAATATGTTCAGAACCAGGAGTTTTTGCAACGTATGAAGCTTCAGCATTCAAACCAATTGGTGCACTATAAAAGTGGAGTGGTGGAATAGCTGATGAATGAAGGACAACTGATGGGCTTGAGTTATCAATGACGATTCCTGATCCATAGGCAGCCGAATACAGAAGTGGAGAATGCAATGCTAGTGGAACAACGTAAGCTTCAGCGTTCAACATCAAAACAGCAAGGGCACAAATGAAGAGCTGTATCGAAATAGAACAATTAAAAATGTGGCCAAAGTCCTTAATTTAAAAGACAAACCTTCATGATTTAAAGTTTATTATTTTTATTGTTATTAGCAAATTTAAGGGATCTTCACTATAAAAGATGTCAGTAACTAATGATGTCTTAAAATCATATCTGTATAGGCTTTTATAGCATTTGTCAAATGTGCATTTAAATATCAACTTTCTAAATAATACCTAATTAAACGTATCGCCTTCGGGCTAACACAAATTAGCTGACTTTTATTTTTACAATTGTACTTATTCATAATTTACTTGTTTTATTTATGACTTGAGGGCTGAAAAGAGAAGATTGATTTATTTTGTTGTTTGCCGTAAAACTTATTTTTAAAGTAAACGTATTTTTTTAAAAACAATTGCTCTCGTTTAAGTTTGCTTACTTAATTTAATTCTTAACCTTAACTGTTAAAAGAAGTCCTTTTTTTCTTGGATGTTAAAAATGGCAGAAACAGCAGAAAAAATTAACAATGAAAATGTTAGAGAAACAACCTTAAAAAATCGTCGAAAATAATTTTGAAATACGTTTAATGTTTCTTAGTTAACATTTATTTATTCTTAGCATAACTATTATTTTTAATGTCCATCTTATAGCCGATTTTGTAAATAAGTTTCTGATATTTTATTATCTATATCCAGAGTGTTCTTAGTTGGGCGACATCTTTTATCTTTGAATATTATTGCGACTATTGAAGAAAATGGTCTTTTTCATTGAAGTTTTCAAGCTCAAAGAATGTTTTCTGCTTAAAATGTAAAGTTGATTCGTTTGAAATGTAAATAAAATGATTTTCGAGGGTCTTATAATTCTCAAAAACTCCTTCATCATATTTTATACCTATTCTTTTAATTACATCAACATATTTTATGATTTTCTTGAAATAACGTCGTAAAATTCAAATTTTCCTTGTGTTTTTTTTAAACGGAAAATTTCCTTTACTTGTTTGTTACTAAAATAAAATTTATTATTCTTTCTTTGACATTGCCGAAGTGCTTTTTTCTATCTAAAGTGTCCATCTTGAATTTCATTGCATTTTTTTTTTTGTTTCTTTTGAAAATTTTTCATTAAAATGTAGACTGCGTCAATTGAGTAGCATTTCTAAAATAAGATTTTTGCATCGAACATTCAGCAAGATCCCAAAACAGAGCAAGCTGCTTGCAAAAATCAAAACAGCTCCTCGAGATCGAGATCTAATTAAATTTCGTCGCAAACGTTCGTTGACGCTAACGCTGCTGCTGGTTGGTGCTCGTCGCGTGCGTCGCATTGTCGCTTCAGTCGTTAGTGTTTTGTTTTTTCCTTGATGATTAGATGATGTAACCTTTTGGGTGATGTTCAGACTTTCTCTAATTATACCATGTACTTTCTGTTGTAGGTACATAAAGATTCAAACAAAAATTAATCTCATGGTTGGACTCACAAATGAGGACCTATGGACTGCGTCTAACAGCCTGTTGGCCGCGTCAGCGATCATGAAGACAAAACATGGATCGCCATCAGTGCCTTGAAAGCGTCAAAAAAACACTAACTAATGCCGAGCCATAAGACAAATCCATCCTGACATGTTGCGTCTTGGTGTTTTCTGGGAGACAAAAATAGGAGAAAGCGCCTCCTCCCTGCCTCCATGCTCCATCCCTGGTGTCACCACAACCTTTTTCCCATTTGTCGTTAATTCGGCCACGTATAGAAGATTCGAGATCGAGAGACGTTTTTATCTGGCCCAGGCCGCTGAGAGAAAGACGCGCGATTTATTTTTGTAATTTACGTTCTAGGTATTCTGCTTGCTCGAGGATGAGATCGAGATTCTAGAATCGAGATGCTGATGGCGATGCCGCCTTGTGCTTATGCATCATTAACCCAATATACTCGTACGTAATCCCCTTATGTTGTATAGGTATATAGGAGAGAAAGTTTACATACAGACTTATGTAGATACATTTGCCTTGTATTTACTTATTTTGAAATTTAAAAAATATCTAAATACTCGTACGTCCGTCGCGTCTGTTGTCTTCGGACAGACACTGAGTTATATGCATTAGGAGGAATAAGTTCCTCGAGCAGTTTCTTAGACAGATCAAGAAAACCTATGTGGACGCGGTCTTTAAGAGGTGAGGTGTTGATATTCGTCGTCGTGCTAAGGGAGAACGGGAAGGAATGTATTTGTTTGTTCAGTCTCAATTTATTTCTAGTTTTTTTTTATTGTTATTGTTATTTTGTTTTTGTTTTTTTTAAGATTCTTATTTTGTTCCACACATAGACAAAAGTTTACACTTATTTTTATAAAATTCAGAACTTTTATTTGTATTTGAATGATTGTTTAAATTTTGTTTATAATTAAGTTACGTAATATTGTTTTGGCCTTAAGTGATTTAGGAAAGTAATTGAAAATTGTTTTTCCTATCTATTTACATATTTTATACCTTGACGTCTGATTTCAAATAATTTCATTTTCAAATTGTTTTTTTATTGATGCCTGCAATCCCCTGACCCAACTAGGTTAGGCATAATATTTAATTGTATATTTTTCCTTTCAATTTGTTGTTAAATAATTACAACATTATTATATGCTACGAAAACAACGTTTTTAAGTCTATAATAACAACCAAAAATTTGATTTGAATTTGACAGTTTATAAGTTATGAAATCTCAAATAATTTCTGATCTCTTAGAATGACAGCTGTCAAATAGAAACGTAGAAACTGTCAACATATTTTTAATACGTGTGCTTGGCTATTCTTGATTTTTTAAAAAAATATTTTACAGTATTTGACATTTGTTATTAAAACATAAAACAAAAAGGAACAAGAACAAGTTTGTGAACATTTCTTTTTATTAAACAGGCATATTTTATTTATCAGATCTGTTCGTTTGCTCTCAATTTATACATTTGTATGATTTTTATTTCCTTTTCGAAAGTGACATCGCTCTGATGTGAATAGCTCAAGAAGTTGTTTGGACAGGTTATCATTTTCAGCTAAATCTACATATGTAATATGTATCACTTACAAACATAAATTCGGAATACTGCATCACTTTCCTTGTGACAGAAATTTGACAGTTGAATTTGTTATAGCGATATGACAGATGGAAATATAAGAACGTCACTTACTCGTTTATCGAAACGGAGAACTTTTTTCTCACTTTACAAAACAAAATGTGAATTTTTGAAAATATGGGATTTTTGTCTAATTTTTTTTTGCATCAAAATTAATAGCGTGTACATTTTAGGGACCTATCTAACATTCATTCAATTCTTTTATAAAAAAGTTATACATATGTAAAAATATTAAATAAACAACGACTCACGAAAAATTAGACAATAATTTTACAAACAAAATAAACAAGTCTTTTTAAAACAAATAAGCTCTTAATCGTGACTCCCTAATTTATGTTTCTATTTTTTTTCTTTCCAGAATCATTGCAGCCGAATGACTCCAACAAAAATACAAGGCATTCATTTGCCAATGAATTTATCCAAATCTCCTGCCAACTTCATTGGCTGTTGTCTGGGCCTGACCAACCCTATGCAGCAACTTCGAAGCGGTGCGCACAGAAATGCATTTCAACTACAACCATACCAAAAACACCACTACCGCCGCCGTGCTGAGGACTCACACGTACTTGTGACTATGATGACTCGAAGCGCAAGAGTCCACATACGCCTGACTCTTCAGCACTCCCGGAATACACAGTGTTAGCATTGGACAGAAGTTTTGTGTATTTTTGCTGCACGTTACCGTCGTCGTTTTATTTGAACTTGGCAGGATTTTTCGATAGAGGGATAGAGCGAGAAACATCACCTAGAGTAAGTTGAAGGACGAGGAGGAGAATGAGGATGAGGACGATTCTGGAGGGACACACAATAATGCAGTTCACCTATTGGATGCAAGAACCAGAGAGGGTTTGTTGTCATAACCGAACCAATCAACCCTTAGCTTCTTGAATTTAATTAACCAACAAACAATTGTGATGTCCTTTTATGTATTCGTGTGTATATGTATACCAAAGGAGTCGTTTTATGCTGCAATATAAATTACGATATAATAGTTTAATATAAAAATAATTTTATTTTTTTTTTAATTTGGCAAGATTCAAGGCTCCACGGAATTGGGTGATGGTTTTTGTTTAGCAAACTTGAACAAAATCTCCCAGCCAAGGATTCCTTATTTGCTGCATTTTTTATTTTTATTTAATTTTATCAATTAATTTATTTATTATAATTATGTTTTCTTTGAAATAATGTAAATATTGCAAATAATTATAAATTAAATTATACCAAAACAAAAAAACAAAAACAACAGCAAAATCAAGTGTTTTTGGTTCCGAAAATGTCCACTTAATATATAATAAACTTCAATAAAAAAAGGAAGAAATGAAAATACAAAATAAATTACATAAATTTATTTATATAAATTAATTTTAAACTTAAGATTTATCAAATAAATTGATAATGTTACATATTAAATATATTAGAAACATACATAATGATTATACAAAAAATTAAATAAAAAATAAAGTTTTTAGCTACAACAGCGGAACAAAAAAATGGAGAGAGTTTTATTTTTGTGAAAAGGAAAAACTTATACATATATAAAGCTGATCAATGAAAATTTGTTGTAAACTTAAATATTCTCCAATTTTTATCATTGCAGGTCAAATGTACTGCAATTTATTTACTCTTTAGAACAATTTCTTTGACCAATTAATCAAGTAAGCTATCGAAATGTTTCTTTTCGTAAAAAGTAACATAAACTGCGTTGGATAGATAAAATATGTTTGGGACCTCCAAGTTCTTGCAGTATTCCAAAGTAAAAATTAGGCTAAACAAAGAGATAAATAAATAAATGTATATTAAAAGAAGTGGACTCTAATTATTATTTTTATTAACAAAAAACCCTTTTTTAATTAGAAATAATCACTGAAAACTATATTTAAGATTTGCAGCTTTCTTTCATCTTTTGAAATACCGACACTTTTAGAGACGTATCTGTTCATGAATTTTATTAAGATCACAACATGGGAATAATTTTCATACTTTAAAAAGCAAATGTCAAGAATAGTTAAAGACTTATTTCTGATTGGTACATTTGTTTCCCAAATTGGTATTTTGGGCGCAGTTTTAAGGACCAACAAAGCAGGTCTATTACTTACTCTACCTTTGTATGTTTTCAACTGGATGTCTTCAGACCTAGTCTAAATAATTATTGCTAAACTTATTTGTAAATTAAAATAATTAAATCCTATGAAATCTTTTTAATTTGATAACTGTCTTTTCTTTGTTCATTAAATGTTCAATGTTTATTTAAATAAAATACTTTTAGGAGTTTTTACTTCTGAAAGTAAAACTAACTAAAATTAGAAAATAATACCAGATTTTTTAGTTTAATTGATGAATAATTTGTAGCATACTGAAATTTTAATATCATATTTTAAATAGTTTCTTTAATACAGAATTTAAAAACAAAATCAAACGTTAATTTATCATAAATTATTTTTAAAATCGAACAACCGCTAAAATTCACAATTTCGAGTCTCTATCAACGAAACTTTTAAATATTAGTATTGGCATCACTTTTTTTCAGTTCAGTGGATTGAATTGTGGAATCTATTCAAAAAGCTGTCATCTGTCACTGTCAGTTCTAGTTCCCACATAAATGAAAAGTTGTTTGCATTTTGTTCCAAAGAAAAATTAAACCAAATTAATAAAAGCAGTTCAAATCTAATTAAAATAAAAGAAAAAAAAAATTCTTTTCACTTTTCAACAAACAAACTTTGTTGGTAAAAAACAGACGACCATGAGCCCTCGTCCGAAAGCCGGTTCTTCGCGTGATAATCGCCCCAAAGGGACCAAAAACAAATCATCGCCGATCAATGATCCTGCTGTGGACGAACACAATGCTCATTGTCAGGCTACCGATGTCATCCTTCAAAGGGCCATTTCATCAGACGAACATTTTTCCGGTTTACCACCAGATTGTACACTTGAAGAGCTTCAGGCCGAGGTAAATCCAAAACAAGATAAGATACACAAGCAGATACCCCAGACACATTTATAATGGTCAGTGGAAAGTCTTGTCACTTGATACTTCTGACCATTGCGAGCAAAAAGCAAACGAACCCAACAAAACAAAAAACAAACATTTCTGGCTTCCTCGATGTTCTTCTCTTTTATTCACCATGAACTTCCGATAGTTTGTTGTCGCTTCGCTGTCATTGTCGATTCATAACTCAATTTTTTAGTTGTTCAATATAATTTGCATTCATAAGTAGGTAACTCAATAATTACCTCTTCAATCGATAGAAGCAAATGAAAAAAGAAGTAACAGAAAACCGTGTCTTTAGGTCAGTAAACTTATTGGAAAACAATTAGCTATGTGGTGTGAAATTACTGAGTCCATTACTCCATGTGTCGCGTCAGACTCTTCAGGTTTTTTTTAGTTTTATTTGGTAGTAATAATTATTGTGTTGAAGAAGTCGATTAAGCCAATAAAAGAACCTTAAAAAAATTGTTTATTCTTGTTAGTCTTGCGTCATTAAACATTTACTATTGTTGTTCGTAACTGGTTCTTAAAGACAAGTTCATTAATTTCTATTCTTTTTTGTTTTGTCTTTTCATTGTCACTTGGAACAGATTGCCCTGGCAAGAGGACAAGCTACTACCATTTACGTGAAACGGGATGGCCTTTGTACACTGAAAGTTGTGGTAAGTTGTTTAATTTTGGTCTACTAAAAGTCATAGTTTAATCGAATTCAACGAAATACTTTATTAAATACACTTAACAAATTCTGTGAAAATTACATATGCCTTCAAGGCATTTCTGGTTAAGATTATTTAATCAAATCTGTATCGCGTTATTTTGTATTTATTCAAAAAAAAAAAAATTAATAAGTTGAATGGTTTATTAAAAAGATTACGTTGTAAAATAAAGTTGCGTAAGAAAAGACCCTTCAAGAACAAATACAAAAGTTGTATAACAAGAAAACCAGTTTATTGGCTTTAAATGGATTTATTTATGTTGTTCGATCGTTATCGAGTTATTCAAAATAAAGATTATCGATTAAGTAAGCACATAACGATAAAAAGTTATTTTTTATTTTTATGATAAGATTGATGTATTTATTTTTAACGTTGATTTGAGTTTTAAAGGTAAGTAAATATGTCAACTTATTTTTGTTTGCTTAAATTTAAGAACTAAGATATGCCGAATTCGGTTATAATTAATTATCTGAAACATAACTTTAGTTTGGTTAGTAATAATATATTTTTTTAAATTGTATACAATCGAATGATCTGCAATGTTCATTTAAAAAAAAGAACACACATTAAATTAAAACAAAATTTATTGATGTGTAAATTGAAATTAAAACATGTACAACTTTTCCATTTAAATATGAAAAACCTCTCTGCAGTATTCATTACAAACATTTTTTGTTTGAAGAAAAATTACATTTTATCAGGTTTTGAAATAACAATTTCATCAATCTGAAAATATTTTTTTTTTGATTTCCTGTACTCTGGATATGCCACCAACTGTGTTTCGTTTACTTAATAGAAAACAATAACTAATGAAGTTCATTTAATTTACATCAAAACACTTGAACTAATTACCTTCAAACAACAAAAAACTTGTATATCTATACGCAATCCATTGAAGTCAACCTTAAACATACATTTTTTTGTTCAAGTTGAACAAACATAAACAGACAAGACAAGTCTGTTAGGAATTTAACTGAAATTTAATTCAAATGGGTTTAATTCTCAAACGATATAAGGAGTATTATTTACATACATATGCAGTTAGATTTTTGTTTTTGTTAAAACAGACGGATTTGAAAAAGGGAGTTCCTTTTGATGCAGCATAAGTTAATACTGTGTAATAAGAACATAACGAATAATTCAACCAACAGAGTTTGATATAAAGGCACAGCGTTGCCTCGATGTAAAATTAAACTTTTTTTTTCCGCAGAAAATTATCTCCTAACGACTCAATAAATAAAGATAATTATCAAGCTTAGATTATTATTCTCTGTGGTACAAAGGGTCACACTATTAAATAGCTCTGGCAAATCGTTATAATCAAATTAAGTGATAAGATTTGTTCTTTTTTTTTCTTTTTAAATAGTTTAACATTTCCAACAATATATAAATAAGAAAACCAATAAATCAGTTACAATCAAATTTGCCCTTGTGTATCAATTTGTTGCGCATTTGATAACTTGTGTATAGCATAACATAACAGAAGTTCTATCAAGATAGATTTTTTGCTGACGAACTATCATTTTTAGTTGGTTTAGAATTATAGACAATCTATTAATGTACAAATGTTTTGTTTGTGTATTTATATTTGATATCAAGTATCAACATCAGACTACATAATATGATTTCTATATTATTTTTGTTTTGAGGAATTTTAAATTTGAGATTGGAAAAAGGAAGTACTACATAGTTTGTTTATTTTTGTGTTTCAGAAAAAAAAATTTGTTTAAACACAGCAATACGAAAAATTGATTAAATTAGTTGAGATAGATTAAAACATGATGAGTCGGCAAAATTTTCTTTTGAGAATATGATGGGATTTGTGTCGCTTGTTTGAACGACCTAAAACTTTTGAGCCCTGAATTGTGCCAGTCCACAGTGTTAGTTTTAAATGTAAGTTTTTTGTTTATCAATTACACTGACTAACAAGGAATTTGCTGGCAGAGGTTAAATAATTTTATAAATAAATGATTCTCCAAGATTTATTGGTATTTGCCTTGAACTTTTAAAAGTTTAATTCCTATTCCCTTTTTAAATTATTTCAGCTTTAAATAATAATTAATATTTTAATTTCTCTATTGCTTATGTACGTTTTTGTAATTATTATTATCTAGTACTGATTATTATTAACTTTGAAAAAAGTCGTTACAAAGAACAGAAAATAAATTAATTTTGAAAATTAAACGCCAAATAGTCATAATGATTTTCCTAGTGTACATAATGTAGTATATTTTGTACTCTTTATCAAAGACCTTTGTCAATTTGAAGTATTTTTTTTATTTGTTTATATTTATATAATATGTATTCTTATTATGGAAAGTAAAGAATAAGACAACAAAAACTTATGTACATAGGTGTCTAGTTTCTTTGAAATCGAGTTACCTTGCCAACATTTTTGAGTCAGCTCTGTATGATCAGATAAAATCTGTTTTTCCATGGATGCATCACAAAAATCTTTAAATAATGTGTTTCGAGACATCTTACTCGAAATACTGTTAAATTTGATTCAACTTCCTAATTTGTACCGCAGTTAAACAAGTTAAACACTTAATCGATTTTCAAGTTCATTGAAAATATGAATTCATATTTTAATTTGTCCTATGACAACACTGATTATACAACCATTGCTAGTTATGATCAATTAACATTTAAGGAATCAGTTATATTGAGTTCAAATATCATCATCATTAATATTGTCTCTCTGATTTTGATACTATTTTTATATGGGACATAATGCTATTGAGAGAGCTTTATTGATTGAAAGTAAAAGACAATATTTTCCTTCTTTTTACTTTACATATTTATAACAAACAGAATAGTTGTCAATCCGTCATAATAATCATAAGGTTATCATTTCTTAGTCGTATACTGCGTATGTATTTCTTTTTAAAAAGGTTAAAAAACTGGGAAAGTTTATTTCTTTTTTTAATCATCATCATGCATAAATGTGTGAAACTAAAGCACAAGCAGTGTTCCAATTATGTATGGATGTACATTATGTTCCTTTATTATCACATCACATTTTTTTCACTTAAAGTTTGACCAGGTAGAAAAAACAGTTGATATCCAGTATAACAAATGAAATATGTAGGTATTTTGGAGTAAATTTTTTATGACATTACTTTTTTGGTTTATTTTGTTATTAATTTAATTTATTTTACCAACAATGAAAATCGTAAAAGACTAATTCAAAGTTGAAAATTTAACTCGCAGCTTTTTGTGTCAAGAAATAATGAAATTAAAAATAAACTAAAACTAAAATTAAAACTAAGGCAGATCGCCCGCTAATGACAGATATACATATGTATATACATAAGTTCGCTTAGTCGAACGTTTGTTATATCGGACGTCCACTGTGCAGTGTTTAATTCTTTTGGTAGTAAACTAGACTTTGATGAGTTTATATTTTTATGTTTTTAGGAATTTATTTCTTGAAATCAAAAAAAAAGTCTTTACTGAAACGATAAAAATCCGTAGCATAGAAAATTAAGACGTATGTACTCGTACATAACAATTTTTATTTAAACTATCATTACTCTGAACTTACATAAACTTGAATGTAATAATAATAAATACCGCAAAAATACATTAATAAACTCGTTACCAAAATGTTTGGTATGTAAGTACCTGTACATAATTTTTCTCATTAAATGTCGAGTTTGAGTTTCTAAATAAACAACAATTAAGTGAATTTTATTCGCTTAGTTTATTTGAATAATGATTTATTCACATTCTATCATACACTACAACTCGTAGATTATAAACAATTTAAGCCATATAAAGCATTTAAGTATACATGAGCTTTAATTACAAGTTCCACCTTTTTAAGATTTCTTTATAATTGAAGGTTCTAAATAATTGAATTTAAAATTCTTAGAAAATGAAAGCGTTTTCACACATTTTCCCTTATGAATCGACTTTTATCTTTAATTATTGTCTTACAAACCTAGTCATTACGTCACAACGAATGGATTTTCCAACTACATACTACACTTGGACCTCACACTCAGATACATATATTCATACATGACTAATTAAAGATACTTCGCAATAAAGCAAATAAATTCATTGATTGATTAAAACTGCCATTAAGTCGTTTCAATTAAATATTCATAAGATAACTGATTTATTTAAATCTATTTGTGAATTGAAAATCATGTTTGGCGGTCACTAAACAAGACTTCCAGCTAACAGATTTCAAGTTCATGGATACCCTGAGGCATTTACTATTAACCACTATCATATAAATTGTTTTTGTGATCTTTAAGACCTTATGCTACTCAGCTATTTTTTGTATTTGTTTTTTTTTTTTATATACATAGCTACCCCAACAAAATCCAACTGTAGCAAATCTGAAGAGAGCCATTGAACGCACAGCAAAGTTACTCCAACAACGAAGAAAAACATCTTCAGGCGATCACGAAAGAGCAACAGAGACCAAAAAAAGCTCTTCCGACACACCTCCACGGCGAATTAGTGACGGTGCTTTAATAACAGCACCACGCTCAGGAAGACCCCATCGCAGCAATCCGTCGTGGCGTTTTCTTTGGAGAGCTTATTGCCTGAGCGAAGCAGTATACAAACATAAAGAGCAAGACCCAAACTCAACATCACAATCGCAAACCCTACCAGACGCAGACGGCCGTCAGTTGTTGAGTGACTTCGATATCGGTCACAAGTCGGTGCTGCGGTTTGTAAAACGTGAGAACTACTTTGGTCGTCGGAGGCAACGTAGCTAGCGCGCCCTCAAATAAAACCAAACCCGCATATCAATGTTAACCGTGCATTTCGCAGAACTCTTGATTCGCTTAGCATTACCCGACGACGACGCCGGCGGCAACTACCACAAACGATTTGAATTAAAACGATGATCCTACGCACTAGGATTACCAGTGTTGTAATCCTAACAGTGGCGCTAATATCGGGAGTGCAATGCTTCGATGATGCCGACAATTATAATGTTAAGATCACCAAACATGGTCTGGAACTGACTCAGACGATAAACATTCAACGGCAGGAATATCTGCAAAAAATGTGCGAAACTATGGGATACAACACGCAAACTTTTGAAGATCTTACTGATGAACAAATGGAACATATGATCGTGGATCCCGAGCATAAATTTATGTATTGCTATGTGCCAAAGGTGAGTTCCTGAATTCTGTGTTCAGAGTTGAGTAAGAATTTATGCCTACCTACGCATTTGTGTTTTGTTTTTTTTTTTTTTTTCGTTATGCCAATCAAATAGTTTCATTTGTCTTTGAATTTATTGTCGCTTCTCCGGTTCTCGAAGTGTTTGTTCCTTCCTTTCGTTTGACGGACGGAGTTTTACTTAGAATGCCCTATAGCTCGTCGCCGGAGTTATAAAATTATGTTAACGACAATGTTGGGTGCTCACACAAATGCAGTCGTGCTCGTGGATCGTTTTCATTCAAGTTTTGTTTTATTTTTTGTTTCTTCTTCCGCAGTTTATTCGTCGTTTTAATAATTTTTTTTTGTTGGTCGTCAGTTTTTTTTGTTGTTGAATAATGTCGGGTGAACCTATTTATCAATACATTATTTAAATTATTGCATCACTATTAAAATTCATGAATTTGAATTTTTTTGGTTAATTATTTTTGTCTGCAATTGTGCTAAATTGAACTTGGAGCATTGAACTTAGGGGCAAATTTTAAATGCGTTAATAAACATAAATGCACATACGAGTACAATTATGTACACAACAAGGCACATGTGGTTGATGTGGCTCAAGAAAAATATTGTTCAAGATCATGATCCGAGCAAATTATTTCAAAAGTTTGTTGATAGCATGTGGTCTCTTTAACAAATATGTACACAATCATAATATAAATTTGTGAATTGTGAAATTATTAGAATATATTTCTGAGAATTTATTTCTTGAAATGAAATCACGCTGTAAAAACACCCATGTTAAATAATATTTTAATTGCTTTCAATTACTTATGACAGTATTAATTATTTCTGGAAGAGAAGAGTATGTTGTGAGAACTCAAGGCGCAAATGTACAATCTGAATTTTTTTTTCTTTAATCAGGGAGTGCATATTTAATCGCTTTTAACGTACATATGTACATACATATAATTGTGTTAAATTTGTTTTAAAAAACTTGATTAAATTCTCTCTGTGTGTACAAATCAGTGGAATTCTAAGTTCAAGATAATAATAATTATGGGTCAATTTTGTTATTTATATTTTATAGATAGGTAATTGTCAATCCACATGATTTGTCTTCAATTTTACCTTAGACTCGATAAGCTTATTGTATTCAAGGTCAAGGGAAATAAGGATTCATTAGTTTGTTGCTAGGTCAAACAGTTTATGAATTCTTCATAGTTGGATTTTTTTAAAAGGAATTCAGCGCATTTGTTTATTTTTATACGACGATACAATAAAAAGAATGCGAGGATAAAAGATAACCTTGTTGGAAAGAGGCAGTTTCTATCTGAGAATTGTCGCGATTAAAATTTTTCTCTGACCTGTTTCCCTTCTGCGTTTTTTTTTTTGTTTAATCTAAATGATGCTCGAAATTAATTGGAATGGATTAAGAAGATTCAATTTTTATAGATAGAAAATTTTCAAATTAAACCGCTTTCTTAAAAAATAAAATTAATATGAAATATTATTTTAATTTCAAAAGCCATTTTGAACAATAATTTTATTTCTATTGAAGAAGTTACAAGTAAGAAAGTCAAAAATCAAATAATCTGTTCTATTGCGACTTAAAACAAGATCGTTGCTCTTGAAAATAAGAAGCTAAATAGTGAGACACATTTAAATAATTTTATTTATGCGGTATAATTTCGATAAAAACGAAACATTTCTTTTCGAGGTCAACAAGCATTGGCATTGTTAATTTCCTTGCTCATCACATGTATTTTTATGCTTCATAAGTCAATACAAACGTTATGTTATTCAAACTCTTCTGATAATAATTTTTATTCTTCGAACTCATTTTAAATTCATTTGAGTGCGAATAAATCGATCTTATCTTTTTTCATTCCGAAGAGGTAAGCGGTAAATTTAAAAGAGAAACAAACATTCCTCAACAAAAAAAACTTCCAATTTTATATTGTCTTATCTAAATTCTCATAATAAATTGTTACTTTTTGTTGTTCTTAATAAAGGAGGGATAGTGTTGTTTTATTACGCACAAACTAAAATAAAAATGTTGACAAATCTCGTAACATCCGACCATGTCAATTCAATCACCAAGTCAATCAACCTTTGCTCATTCACAGCCCTCTACTCCTACCTAATTGCCTATTTAAATAAAAATAAATACTCCCAAGAGCGCGCAAATACGATAGCTCATTATTACCTACTTGTTCGATTTGCAAATTGATGTGTAGGTTCCTCTGTAGGCAGGTAAAATACTTAAGTGCTTTTCCGTTTTCCAGGTGTCGGTTGGTCGATCAGCCGGGCAGCTAAAAAAAAAAAAACACTTTAAATGAATTTGTGTTTCTACAAAGCTCAGTCCGCCGTTCGTCAGTATATTAATATTATGTGTTTGTTTATCATACGATAATTATTATTACATAAAAAGAATAATAATTGCCAATCAAATTATATTTATTTGCAGCTGAAATGTCAATTACAGCTCATGCAAATAATACATTTAAATATGAGAAGCCTTAAAGAAATAAATAAATTCTTCATAAGCAATTAGCTATTGCTTATAGAACTTTTCTATCTGAGTTGTTTATTTTATTCCGACACAAGTGAAACAATAACAACAACAACAACATGTATACGTAATGAGAATATGAGAAGTACCTATTTTCATAACACGTGCGGTAGTGCTAAGCGATTTAAATCAAATTGAGTCGTATGATCTTTTCCGACCTAATTTGCATTGACTCTACAACCAGCAACCAAGCGGTCGACCAACCTTATTCGCTACGGGAAGAGATTTATTTATAGATTTTTTTTTTTTTTTGTTTCTTTGCTAAAGGTGCTCTGGTCTACCTACCGGAGTTCTGCTGGGGTGTGACAGGTTTCCTTCTCATGTGTTGTATACTATTACTTTGGAATAATGCAATATCTGGCTTCTCTTAATTGAATGGCTTTCGTGAAAGTTGAATGTTGCGCTTTTCTTGTGGTGGTAGACATGCAGCAGCAAACAAAAAATCTAACCAAGAGAATCTCAATTTATGTATGATGCTGGAACTAACAGCAAACAACAATCTGATGCACTTTTGATTTCATCCAATGACTGACCAAGACTGATCAACAGATCAGGAGAAAGTACTCATTCGATGGAAATTATAACTTTTCGCTATTGAAGTTTGTAATTTAATTGATGTTGCACATGCGAGTGTGTAGAGAAATGAAATTTTATAAATATATTTTTTCTGTAAGCCATTTGATTGTGAAGAATAAAAAAAGCTAGCACAGAAAGTATGTACATGTACATTGTACATAGGTGATAAAAGGGATTTTGATAAGATTTTAAAAATTTAAAGAAGGTCGACATTTTTATTGAATGCGTCAAAGTAAGAATCGATATTTCTTTGAGGAGATAAGGCTGTAACGTAAATTGTTTGCTCTATTTTTTTGTATATACGACAAACATACCTGCGATCATGTCATACGAAGATTGAAGAACTTTTATTTCAACATTTATGAGTAATGGTTTCTTGATAAGGGCCTAGACATGATAAATACATTCCAAAATCATAAAATTTACACGAGTGAATAGAGGTTTTATATTTAAAATACTATGACTAATAAAAAGATTAGATTTTTACTAATTATCAAGAAATTTCTGTAAACTTCCTTTCTTTAAAATGAAATCCCACCAGATTCCTCTTAATAAAGCTTTTCATTTGAAAAAATCTGTATTTAACAGGTAGATCTGCATATACTTATGTAGTTATTTATCTAATACTTAGATTCTGACTTAAATATTTGTGTTATGCAAGATGATTTCCCACACTAGAGTAAACTGACCCTTAGATCACCAAGAATTTTAGGAAAACATTCTGAATGGCTAAAATATTCCCAATCGCTATAATTTTAAATCAGCGACCTAGTATTAAAAACCCTACAGCCATTTGTTATCTCAAAGAACAATATTATCAATTTCGTATTATTGGCAAATAATCAATTTTTCAATTTAAGTGAGTGCCTTGGCTGTTTTATCGTCAAGGTTAAACTACCGAAATAAATTTAATATTTCAATTAAATATGATGTATTTTTGACTCACTGACTGCTCTTCTAAAGTAATTGTTATTATCTAGATTAAAGGGCGTTAGATAGGAACGTAACCTGAGAACAGCTAAAAGATTCACCAATCGAAAAATGTATCTAAAATCAAGTGCTGTGAAAAATTATAAAAATTTTCCACTTAATGTAACAGGGGCAAAATAAATTGTATGCTCTACATTTACTTTTGGCGATATAAAATAATAATTATATGTAAGCGTTTAGCCTCTGTAATCAATTAAAAGTTCATTGCACTTTCTGTTCTCTTTTTTATTTATTTGCCCGAAAGTATTTACTACTACCTTTCGATTACAATTTCAAAATTATTTACTTTCTCAGCGAATTTTTGCATTTCTTAAATTGTGAGCTAAAAATAGTCTAAAAGCATAATATTACACTACGTATCGCATAATTTATTCGTATGCATTTCTATTCCTCTACAAACTTTCTACATTATGCAATTTAACGCAAGTAATTTTGCATTTTCAATTTTCTATTAGTAAGATACTTATCTTAAGTTCGACGACTTTAAACATGTGTTTCAAAAAAAAAAAAAATGATTTACCTATTCGTCATCGCTATCAAAAGTAGTTTCTGGTTCTTTTTCAGTTTAATAAATATAAACAAAATAGAATCCACAAATATACTAACCTACATATCCCATCTTCAATTCAGTTGTGTTTACTTTGGCGAAAAAAAAAGATTTCTTTTCAATTTTAAGGTAACTCACCTGAAAGAATTATAAATGATTTCCAACGAAACGTATATGTATTTGTTTCTGTTCCAAATGTAAACAGCTACAAACTCTTCTCCTTATCCTAATACGCACAACACGTAAACATAATTAATTGAAAATAATAAACATTTTCTTAAAATACTAAGTGGTTTTCTAAAAGAAGATGCATTTTTAAGGTGTAAAGAGGATTTATGACTTACTTAAAGAACAGATACGTATATATGGTTTACATTTCATTTGATCTTGGAAATAACTGACTTCTCCGTAGTTGCATATTCCAAAACTTTATAATTTTTGTATCGTAATTTCCCATGTTTGAACAAAAACAATCTTAAATCTTAATATTATTTTTTCTAGGTAGCCTGCACAAATTGGAAACGAGTCCTTATGATACTCACTGGAAACTGGCTAAACGGCACTGATCCTCTCCAAATTCCAGCCTCACTCGCTCATTCACCGAATATGTTTAAAAAATTGAACTCACTAAATGAAGACGAGCGCAATAAAGTTTTATCTGAATACACCCGATTCGTATTGGTGCGGCATCCCTTTGAGAGATTATTATCGGCTTACAGAAATAAACTAGAAGGAACCTCATCAAGTGCCAAATATTTCCAAACACGTGTTGGTCGTCAAATTGTAAAAAGTTTTCGTGTCAATCCAACAAATGCTTCACTTGAGAATGGAGATGATGTGACATTCGGAGAATTTGTCCAATATCTCCTCACACCCGATGTGAGTTTATTCAATCAGTCCTTCAATGAACACTGGGAACCAATTTCGAAGCTATGTCATCCGTGTGCAATGAAATACAATGTAATCGGTAAGATATGATAAAAATGTCTTAAATAAGATTCTTGAATGCATTTCTTCTTTTTATGTCCAGGTAAATACGAAACTCTTCTCGATGATTCAGCATTGGCTTTGTACTTAACTGGTGACAACAATCTAACATTCCCGACGGGGCATAAGTCATCGGGCACTAAAAACCATCTACGTGAATATTTTGATCCTTTGCCTATCGGTGCTATTCGAAGGCTCTACGAGATATATTTGGACGATTTTCGTTTATTCGATTATGGAGTCGAACACGTTTTAGGGTTTGAATTTGGATAAGTTTTTGGTCTCGTCACCTTTCTTTTTTTTATTTACGTAAACTGTACAAAAGGACTATTGATCTTAAGCATTTGTTACACACACTATTTGTTGTTATTTGTTTATAGTATATTGTTTGGAAGTTTGTACATATATGCATGTGATATTTGTATGTTAAAGAATGAAGAGAATCATACTTTGTGTGTGGTAGTTACTGCTAGACGTTGATAAGTAAATGATTATAATGTATGATCCAAAAATAAAACATAGTTTTAGTTGATAAGTCAAAGATAGATAATAAATTAATTATATTTAAATAATTTCAACTTCGTAGTTTTGTTTTGATGGAAAGTGAGCTCACTTTTACTTGATAATGAAGAATTGAGTTAGGGCAGTTTACAGGTGAGGTAAAATAATATGCAATGCCAATGGAATCATTAAAAGCAGATTATTGGGTTTTTTATTGATCAACACAAATGACTGCAATCAGTCAATCACTGCTGACCTTTTGGAACTTATGCTAAAAAGGTAAGTAATTTATAGATTACAATTGCTCTGGGTAATTTCATTTCACAGATAGCTGTGCCTGTCCACCTAACAACAAAAAATATAAATCATTCCATTTCCAATAAATGAAACTCAACCTGAAATCTTTGATGGATCGAAAAAAACATCAATTTTTAAGAAGAAACATTTTTGTGTTTATTTAAAGAAGAAGTAATTCAAAAATTAAAGTTCAGTTTTTCATTTATGCGTTACCAGAAAGTACACATTAGATTTTGTAGTGCCATCAGATATCCATCGCAATTAAGATTTAATAATGTTCAACAATGTTTGCATGTTCTCCAGTTTCTTCTTCCATCGTTCGCGTCTGTCTTTTTGTGCCCGATCTATTTGATTTAAACGCTCTCTGTAGTATTCGGAACGAGTCATTTTCTTTTTTTTAATTTGAGATGTGCCTTCGCCAGAGACAGTGCCCGTCGATTGGCATGATGAATCTGATGCCAACTCGTCTTCAGAAGTTTCCGAGCCGGAAGCCGATTCTGTGTCTGTTAGAACATTGGATATATTTTCGGGACTACCAAGCAGCAAACCCGGGAAGGTGAATGAACTTGAAGTTGAAGGCTTATTGGGTGATGCTGGCATGGGAATTGTTGATACCTGAAAACACCGAATAAAGGTTATTCCCGTCCTGGGTGAATATCAAAAATGTTATCTTACGGTGAAGAGATTTTCAGCTCCGATATTTATGGATTCGCTCTTTAAGTGAATTGGTTTATCATCAAATATGTAGCTTATTTCGTCCACAAACGGAAGTGGTATCGGCTGCGTACGTTGGTTGGTGTTTGTTGCGGTCTTTGATGGTGCCATTCGCCGCTTACTAGGTCGTGGAAATTCTCCATTTCTTGCACTGTTGAGGAAAATGTCGGTGTACGATGAACGTTTCGACCTATGGTGTAATAAATGGGACATTAAAAGAAATGAATTTATGTGTTTTATGTTGTTTGCAAACCTTTTTGACATCCTTGGTTGTTTGTTTTTGGATTTGTTTGGTATTTTTGAGTAAATTTTGATTTTTGAATTCAACAAAAATGAAATTCGTATGAGATTGGATTTGGATGCCTCCTGTTCTGACGTTTGGATGTTTTGAAGCACGAACAAGTTCCGGGACTGTGTTCACAGAGTACTTTTGTATTTTAAATGGCAGTATTTTCGCGTGACGGTTGCTACGTTTACATGCTGCAGTCTGTGCAAAGGAAATGAAAATAAAATTTTGTATGACTCGAAGAAAAATTGGGAATTTCGAGAGACCGATTTTGTTTTTGAGTTTTGTATTTCGATGTTTGTCCAAAAATGTAAATTTATTTTTTATGCAAATTTATTTGAACTTTAAAAGACAAGATGACGCTAACATTAAATCCATATGATCTTTATTTTTAACCTTAAAATAATAACGTGTTTATGACTTTGAACGCCCTAAAAATGACTAAAACATGGATTTACAACTTCACTACGGAATCCGAACGATCGTCGTCTGAGGTGAGAGCAACTGAACTAGGTAACATCGTCCAAACCTCCCGAAATCAGAAAGCACAACAATCCACAACCCAGTTTTTTGTTTGGTCTCGGTATTTGGGATTTGCGTAGTGTATTATTCATCGGCTATCTTGAAAAGGGAAATAATACCATCATCAGTGAATATTATTAACGTTATTGGAGCATTTGAACATTTGAAGTCCAAAATTGCAATAACTGGTGACGGTTCGCAGGCCTAAAAAAATACTCACCACTAAGAAATTTTGCTCGAATCAGGAAGATAAATCGTTTTGCAAAAGTGAATATTGAAAAATGTTAGAGCGGCTCTGGAACAATCGTGTGCCTCTTAATGGATATAACATTGATGAATAAAGCCGGTTTTGAACTTCAGCACATATTTTAAACATAAAAGTATGAATTTCCACGAGAAACTGATGACATGAGAATTCGTATTTCTTTTACAGGCTTTCGCTTTAAAGAGTATGGCTAGGTTTCTATTTATTTTGAACCTTTTAACTCATGTTAGATAACTGACCAAAATACCTCTAGTTTATTATTTGTCCCTATAAATTAATATCAAAACTTGTTACAAATTAGAATTTAACTTCTCATATTAAAACATTGAATGTTGTGCTTTACCAATAGATGTTCATTTTGGTCACCCGTCTAGTCCATTACCAATCTGCTCAATAAAAAACTTCTCAATCTAAATCAGTCTTGTAACCTACTACATCAATTTATTTTTTGCATTTGATAACAATTATTGATGTATAAAAAAAAAAATATAAGTATTCATATAAAAACACAGAAAACTAAAGGATAACACAAGTCTTTGGAGGAAATTGATAATTGGAAGCCAAATTGTCTTTTTGAAGAACGTAAAACAACTTCTGCTTTTTGCGATTGCATTTTGTTCTTGATTTCGAGTCTGTATTGTTCATTATGATGGCATCATTAAAGTTGAATTTTGATTTGTTAATTAGTAATAAAATTTAATTCTTCTGATATCGCTGTTTCATGGCACGATATTTCTTGAGAGAATAAAGTGCTTCCAGCTCTTTGGCTACATAACGTCCTTTGGCAACCAGAGCCATAATTTGCTTTGGATCTTGGACATTTTTATTTTTCATGAATGCTTCGTGACATTGTTGACGGAATTTATCAGCTCCGCCGGGATATTCACGGCCGAGAAATTGCAGCTATTTAATGAAAAAGAAGAAAATGCATTTTCAATCAAAAAAAAAAAATTAATTACGTTTTCTTGATTTTGTTGAGGCAATAATTGTTACCTGTTTATACAATTGAAGAACTTTTGTGCGTACTTCAGACATTAGAACGCAATAATTTGTTTCGTAGAATGTTACACTTCCAATTGCAATTGCAGTGAAAAATATTTTTCAAGAATGAAGCTTTTCCGGGTTTTCCTTATTTTTTTTTTATGACAGACGGAAAATTGTACACAAAAATACAGTCAGTTCCACAAAATCAGACAAGAGTTATGATCCACAAGAGTCGAACAAGTATACTCAATTGTTGGTTTTTCTATTCAACGCTAGGTTTCCACTACGAAAGTGAATTAAAGCGCTGTTCACATCAAGAATATTAGTTGGTAGTGAATTTAGAAATATTGAGCTAATTTTACGAGATAAAGAAAAATAGTGAAGAATTTTAAGAAAAAAGCACTCTTCCATCCACAAAGAAAAATTTGTCAGCTAAAGGGCTGACTTAAGTATCTACATGTGTCAGGTTGTTAGATTTGTCTGACGAACTTTCTTTTTCACATAAGATTATTCTGACGTTATTTTTTATTAATTTGCTGAATAAATCTCACATACCCTTCATAAAACACGATAAATCTACCAGACAGATTTTGTTTGTTGTTTGCTCTGTTTTTTAGACTAAAATAGTGTATTTTTTTACATAGCCCAAAAAAGTTTAAAGTAGACCTAATCTTAAATTTTGACATGGGTAAATGATTTGAGAGGTTTTTCGATTCTCGTCCTGTATCGTTGTGAATTGTTGATAGTTTAAATTTCTGAACTATAATGCCCCTAAAAGTATTAAACCAGCTTCATTTTTAACATTCAAAATTTACCAAGTAAATTTTTTTGACAGCTCTTAGGAGAGTAGACAAAATAACAATTTTATGGTTTTATTTAATATGTAAATTATCCTGTGAATGATTATTTTTTACACTAGAGTAATTCAATGCTTGTTTGATATCTCCCTTTTCGACTTGTTTGCCCTATTCACTTGAAAGCCAGAATCGCTTGTAAGTCTTCAATTATACTCCCTATAATTCTGCTTACCTCAAAAAAATCCGTCAGATTTGGAACTCTTGGCGATCAGGCTTTCCAAAAAATAAAAATTGATATGACACCCCAATTTGACGTTTCTCATTTACAAAGAGTTGTCAATTCTTTGTTGCAGGAAATTCAAAATGTAATCGAATTTCAAACCCAAAATCCTTTTTTAAATAAATAAATTAAAAACACGCGATTAAATCGATAACAGAGATTTATTTCTTTTCATTTATAATAATGCCTTCATTTGCTCAATTTTTTGTCAGTTTTTTTTGTATTTAATTTTTTTTTAAATAATCATTATTTTATATTTGCAGTTGTATTATTATTAAATAATATATTTATATATATTTTTTCAGTATTTCAGTTTGTTTTATTTACCTACCATTGTTACAGTTGTTTTTTTCTTTTATTTAAATTATTATTTTTTTATGTATAATATTAATTATCTTGTTGCTGTTTTGTTTTGTTGTTTCGTACATTATTAGTTCTTCATTTACACCTACGTATTCTTTTTTTTATGAATTATTATTAAGTTATATTTCGTATTAATATTATTATATGTATATAATAATAACTCCCGACACTATAATATTTATGTAGTTTAATAAAAAAAAAAAAACAAAACCAAAACAAAACATTAACAAAGAACCATTTAAATAATTATGATTTTGTTTTTAAAATACATCTATTTTGTTTATTTATTAATGTTATTTATAATATATATATATAAATATATATTCAATAATAATAATACATCTCTGGGAGGACTTTTTTTTGTTATGTTAGTTTTTGTCATGGTTCTCTGTTTTTTAATACCATGTTGTTTTTTTTCAAAGTTTTAAAAATTTTAAATTCACTTCAGGGATAAGTTATCTAGATTTTGAGTTTTTATAGTTAACAGAAAAAAAAATCAAAGTTATAAACATGGAAATAAATTAATGATAAATAAAAATAAAAATATTTTCTATTATTTGTTTAAATCTTCTCCATTGAAACGCTATTTTATGTGTATAGAGTTGTATGCTTTCCTAAATTGTAATCCATTCTAAGTGCGAGTGTTTGTTTTTGTTTATATAATGGCAAACTTTAACGATGAAAAGTTTTTTTTTTTTTTTTTTTTACTACACGCGATTATTTTTTGTATTTTGGTTTCCCTATATAAATTGTTTGTGCTTGTTTTTCTTCCATATTTTTAAATTCATTTACTGCAATAATTTTTCTTGACCTCAGCTCTGCAAAAATGATTGATTTTTATATAATTTCCTATCTCTCTTTTTTTTTATTTAGTTTTATTCTTATTCCGTGGGATTTGGTTAATTTTATAAATTCTCAATACAATCCTGGTTTTTTGTTTAGACTTTATTTTTAGATTGTGAAAAATTTAGGTACACCTACTTTGTTGGAAAGTAGATAAAATCTCTATATAATCTCGTAATTATGATGTGTGTGATAAAAGTGCTGTGTTAACTAACTACATACTCTAACATTTTCTACGTAAAGTTTTTTTTTTTTGTTTTAAATAATTTCCATTCTTGCCTGCCATTTCCTATACATACATGAAAATTCAAAATTAGAAACTTTAAGGAAAAAATGATAAATTAGAAAATCGTTGTTAGCAATTTACTTAAAACTTAATGTGCATTAGATTGTATTTTTTTATTTCTTTCTAAGAAAAAATAAAATAAAATATATATATTTTTTTTAAATAATAAGTCTAAGGGGTAAATACCTTTTGCTATACATTACCTACCTATTTTGTGTTTAAATTGATATGAAGTTATGATAGTTAAAATATTAAAAATTAAATTTGACAAAAAAAATTAATTGATAAAAATCGCCTTAAAACTAAAACTATTTTTTTTTCACTTTTTTTTTGTTGGTCGTTAGCGTAATTTGTTTTGCATGTTTTAAATTTTTGTTAGCTAAGTCTTTGTTTTTAGTTAAATTTATGTTTATAGTTTTATTTTGTTTGTATATATATTATTAATTTGTTCTATTTCTTGTTTTTATTTTTTTGTATAAGAAATTACGGATCGAATTTTGTTTTTTTATGTTAAAGTAAATAGATAAATTTGTTGTTTTTAAATTTTAAGGTAGGATTTTCTTCACAAACATTTAAACAATATATTTAATTAAGAAAAATGGATAAATAATAAGTTATAAAAATTAAATTAAGGACAAAAAGAACTTAAAACAAAACCAAAAGCGTTCATGAATTAATATAGTTTATTTATTTAAATTTGTTGTATATATATACTTTGTATTAATGTTTTTTTTTTTGTTTTTACATTTAATAAACTCTATCCCATTTGTATATTCTGTTTTCATGTTTTATTTTTTTGTGAAATATATTTTACATAATTTTTATTATTTTAGTTATTCGTGTATAGTGTGTCTTCCGCGTAACTACACACACTGAAATCTTACATTTGTTGTTGTTGTTATTATTATTTTTTATATTCAAACTTAATTTCATAATATTTATACATGACAAAACATCTAGGTAATTTTATATATGTTGTTCTTTTTTTTGTTGCTCAATATAATATTTTAATTTGTCAATTTTTTTTTGTTTCTCTTAAGAAAAGATTGATTTTTTTATATATATTTATTTTTTATATATATATAAAGAATTTATTATTATTGTGTATAATATTTTTGTTTTTATTTTTTGTTTATAAATAAGTAATAGCTATTATTGTTCTTAATATTTCATTATTTTTATATATATTTATTTTGTTTTTTAAATACATACATATAAAATGTTAATTATAGATTAAGGAAATCAGTATATATAGAGAAGAAGTACAGAAAACTCACACAATCAACAAAAAATACTTTGTGATTTTTGTATTTTTGTCTCAAATCGAATGGCGTCTAGTTGCAGTTAATTAATTAAAGACCTATGGTCTTTTAAAAAGTTTGAATTGTAATGAATTTTACAAGAAAGTTTGTTATGAAACATTTTACATGCTATAAGCTTGAAATAAATTTAATTTCTGACCTAAATCAATTCAAAGAAAGTGTCCTATCCAAGCCAATTGAAGATAAGCAACGAAATGGAAAGGCTTCCTTTTTTTTACAGAGAAGAATACCATTTAAAATAAAAAAAATTTATAGAATTAAAAAACATAGAACTTTCAAGTTTACACCCGCCAAATTGCAACATTGTACGTATTAAAATACATTTCTCTAATGACAGTTTTCTACATGTTTCTATTCCACACTTGAATGTATTGTATATTTTATCTAATAAAAGTTAAAAAAGAAAAAAGAATATATTTAAGCGAATGAAACCTATTAGTTTTTATTTATCGTTGGATTGAATTATATTTATTGTTTGCCATTGATTTAAAAATTAACAACAAAAAATCACATAAACAAAAACAAACTTTCATTCATACCATCAGAAATAACTCAAAAATTTGTTAAGTTTTTTTTTTTAATTTTATTTAACGGAGTTTTATTTATATATATTTGTTTTGTTAATTAAATTCCAAATTCAACTAGTTTTAATACAACAATACCAAGACGGAGTATGAGAGTAAATAATATTCTATTTAATATTTGTCTTTTTTGTTTTTGTGTAAGTAATACGTAAGTATAATCATAAATATTTAACAAACAATTTTTAGTTAATTTATTTTTTGGTTTTAAATAAAAAAGATAACTTAGCAAAATGATATATATATTTATATTCAGTAAATCACGAATAAAGTTTAACTTTATTTTATATATAATAATAATAATATTAGTATTTTATTTGTTTTGTTTTGTTTTCTTTTTTTTTGGTTTGTTGTTGCTAATTTTTACAGTTGAATTTATTTATTTATTTTGTTTTTAAATATACTTACACAATTATTAATAAAATTTACATAACAGTTTTATTTTCAATATTTTATTTGTTTTTACTTAAGTTTAATTATAATAATATTTGTTGTTTGTTTTTTTATTTTTATTTTTTGTATTTGTTTGGAATATAATAAAAATTTAACATTATTTACTGCAAATGAAAGTTTATTTCACAATGGAGGAAAAAAAAACTCTTTTTTTTTTAAATGATGAAACTAATTTGCGAGTTTTTTCTTATTTTTTTTTTGTCAATTCATGCAAAGTTGTTAGTTGTTTTTAATTTCATGATTCGCAATGATTTTTGTTTACGACTTTAATTTTTTTTTTATAAATATTTATCTAATCAACTCTGAACTCTGTTTTAGTTTTTTGTTTTACATAAATAGAGACATAAATTTTGTATTGTTTTTAATATTAAACAGTCGTTATGATGATAATAATAATAATTATAATTATAACTGCAAACATGTTTGTCGATTTGTTTTTGTTTGTTAAGTTTTAATTTTAAATTAATTTATTAGTTTTTCGTATTTTTTGTTGGGAAAGAGTTAAAGTTTTTTTTTGTGTTTGTTTTTTAAACAATTTTGTTTTTGTTGTTGTTGTTATAGCAAATCTAAAACAGTTTGCACTTCAGTTTTTTTCTTTTTTGTTTGTTTGTTTGTATATTGAACGAATTTTATTTTAAATTTTGTTTTGATTTCATTTAAAATATTATTAAAAATACAATAATAATAATAAATACTTTTGTTTTCCTTCTTTGTAATTTATATAATTTTTGTTTTGTTTAATGTTTATAATTAAAATGGAAATGTTAGGAATTTCATTTTGGGGGAATGATTTTGTTGTTTATTTTCATATTTTTTTTTTAAGTACTTGTTGCTGCTCTTTTTTTTTTGTTGCGGTGATGTTAAAATTTTCTAGTTTAATTAGATAATACGGGTGTGAAGAAATGAGGAGACATTATTTTCATTGTGATTTTGTTGATAGTTTTGTTGTTGTTGTTGGAATGATGATTTTTTTCTTCAGTTGATTGCTGTCATTTTTCTGTGTTGATGTTTCTGTCAGCTTTAATGAGATTCTTTTGTTGTTTTTCCTCTTTTAATGGTGTGTTGGTATCTGAACTTAATAATTAAAATATAAATTAGAAAAATGTGGAAAAAGTTAAGCATTATGTATTATTGGATCAAATGAATGTCTTTAAGGAAAATTGTTTTTTTAAACTTCTTTTAACTCTTAAAAATTATATTTTTAATACCTTAAGGGCCTTTTTAAAAACACTCTTTTGAGTGGACCTGTAATAACTGTACTTGAGTATTATACAAATACATATTTACGTGCTAGACATTCGTTTGAACCAATTTTTAGACAACTAAACAACTATTTACATATTTATTAGCCGTGTTTGGAATGTGAGAAATTTAATGCAGTTTTTTTTTTAATAGTTTTGTTAAGTTTTGTTGCCCTTAAACACGACTAATATTAAAAAATTAGTACTAACTACAAATTATTAAATTTTTCAAAATTACAACACCCACTCAAAAAGCTCAAAGTAATTAATCTACCTGTTCCATTGATGTCTTCTTGCATTAATTACACATTAATTAATCTCATTTAAATCTTTTTCATATTTTTTAAAAAACATTTTTAGGTATATCTCATCATTTCCTATAATTTATGTGTGTTTACTATGTTTTTTTGTTGTTGTTGTTGTTAATGTATATGTATTTTCTAGACTTATGAAACTGCTTATTTCATTGCAGCTAGTTGAGCATCGGTCTCCTCAGGATCTTTGAGTGTGTGCCATTGAGCAATTGGCCGTCGCGGTGATGCCAACATATCTGACCAATGTCGTAATTCGGTGCCAGTGGCGGCGCAACCAAGGATGCATCTTCCAATTGGCTCAGATGTACCAATACGATCGTAATCCACAACAGTTACCACAAGTTGAATTTTCTAATTTCAATGGAGTAGTTTTGTTTTTTGTTTTTGACAAAATTTGAAAAAAGAATAAAATTTAATTAATAAACAAATCACAATTTTATCCAGAAAAAATTCATATTTTATATCATTAATTATATATTAAGGGGGAATTAACAAATATAATACAATTTTATAAAACAAAAATAAAAGTATCGTATGTTGTAATCGTATTTGACAATTGTACTTTTTATTTTTATTATATGAAATTGTTTATATTTGTTGACAGAGTGTTTTTTTGGTTAAATAAATATATGTAAATATTTATAGATATATTTATTTGTTGGTATATTGTAAGGGGTAAGACGCTTTAACGCAGGCAGCAACACAGAAAAGCGGTACACATAAATTATTACAAATATTATATGTAATTTGGTTTAATCTAAATATTAAAAATAAAGTTATTTATTTTTAATTAACTACTTTTATTAAAAAATTAACTAAACAATAATTATTTTAAGTTACGTTGCTATAGAGGACGGGTATTCAAAGGAACATTGTGGGTGGAACTTTTGGTTATTGTATTTTTTTCTTTTATTTTAAGGAACAGCAAATAAGTTCACCAAAACAATTATTTAGTCATCAATCACATTATTAAGGTTTGAATTTTAACTTCAATTTTGTTTGCGTAGTTTAAAAATAAAAGTTGTTGTCTTTTGTCCCATTATGTTATGTAATTGTTCATGAATTATCCATTTATCAAACTAGAGGTGCATAAAGTTGCAAAGAGACTTTTAAAAAAACTCTCAAATGTCAATTTGTTGACAACTGCATTGATACATTTACAATGTACAATTTTGTTAACCCTGAATCTGAAAAAAAAATATAACAATTAAATTTGTCTAATTTAAAAATATTTCGTTCCATAAGTCAAAAAATTTTATAAAAACACAATTGAACGTCAGTTATAGATAACTTATCAGTTTTGGGGTGCGTTCAGGTTTTGTTATGACTTCGATGGTTCCGTTCAGCAAATAGCAAATTAAATAATTTCAAGTTTTACTAGACTTTAGAACGCAGATGGATAAACAGTAGTTTAACATCTTTTAATTCAGTAATATAAAATTATTCAAATGAAAATTCATTTGTAAATTGAAATACATACTTTAAAACTGTTGGGTAAGCGTAATTGTGGATACGTTCAATGGAAACTTCATTAGTTCTAAGAAAACTTTTATTGCTTTTCTTGAACGTTTTCACTTTAGAATATATATGATTGAAAAGCAATGTTCAGTGTTTAAGATCGACCATCGATAAAAGTCTTATCCTAAGCGTCTTTCATGAATTTTGACAGGTCATTATATTATATGGCCACAAAATGTCACATTACGAAACAGGAAAACAAATGACAGAAATTCAAATCTTTGGAGCAAAATTGAAATGTTGTTGAATTCCTTATACAAAACGAGTAGAAAAATCAATTGGTAATGGACTTTTTTTTAAATAAATTATTTGTTGATGAGGTCCCGTTTTCGATTTAGTTGTTTACAACAAATTTTATTTAAAGATTCAAAATCTCGACCAAGATCAAAAGCTGAAAATATTCAAAAAACATTTAATCTCAAATACAAAAATTATTTATTTAAGTTTTCTAATAAATAAATGAAATAAAAATTTTGGTGAACATTAGATGCTATTACTTTTGGGTGATTGGTGAAACATGCAATGCTAAAGTTTATTGTGATGTTAATTTATTTATGTGGAACTTAAGGCAACTTGCAGGATTAGACTACTTTTGGTGCACAATTATAGTAATTTATTTTAATATATTTATTTACATAAGTTACTAAATTGTTGAATAATGTAAGCCGTTTATATTTCTTTCAAATAAAATATATTTTTTTTCTTTATGAGTATATAGAGTAAATGTAATGAAATATAAATGAATGAGATGTATATTTTTGTGAGGAAAATTATGTGAATGAGGATGTTTTTATATTTTTTAATTAATTTGAATGAAATTCTACACACAGATGACAGGATGAACACATAACGAACAGCAATTGTTCATTAAATACTGGTAGACGAAAATGTATAATATTCAATCCTATTGTATATATATATAATTTTTTTTTTTAATATTTAATTTTTATATTTTTTTTTTAAAGTCAATTTTGTATAGAAATGGTTTTCTTTTGGATTTGGAGTTTCGATATTTTTATGATGCTGTTTTGTGATTTCGTTGGTGTCATCGCCTTTTTTGAATTTGAATTTGAATTGAAATATTTATGAGCTCATCCTTTATTCTGAAGGATTATAATATTGTATAGGTTCGAGTATATAGATGTGTGTGTTTGTGAGTATATATTTTGTTGGTTTGGATATAATTTTTTTTCAACTATCGGAATACTGTAGGGATTCTATATGGGGATTATATATTTTAAAGGAATTTTGATAAAAAAATTTAAAATCTTTTTTGTTTTAGCTTAAAAGCGAATGATTTATAGATAAAATAATTTCGATCGATTGATGGTCGACGTCCAGGGTATAGTACATACACATACATATTTCTGAGTAGAGTTTTGACATCGAAATCGGTTTTGATTAATAACGATTTTTATATGTGTATCTATACAATTGTATCCAAATCAGAAGACAGTGTCAAAATAATGAACCCGGGGTTAATTTTGACGCCGTACCGATTGAGAGTAGAAAGATCATCGAGATTTGATTTCAAGGCGATGTTGATTGTTTTGTTGGGATCGGGGGTTGAGAGAGAGGCAGAGTAAGAGAGAGAAAAGTAGACACAAAGTGAAGATAGAGACAGATAAAGGACGAAGAGTTTTTTATTGTGCGGAAGATGACAACCATATAATGACTGTATTTTTTGTAAATTTTTGGTGTTTTTTTAAATTTTTATTTTTGTCTAAATAAATTTTGAAGTGACATTCTCTTTTCAAAATAATCGCAAGACATTGAAAGCGGGTTCAATTTTATTGTCTTTTTAAATCAATTTGTTGCAACTATATTTCTTGCATTGTGTAAACCTACTTGGTGAATATTTTTTAACGATTTTTTTTTTCTAGAAGTTATAAGATTATAAAAATATAAATGTTTAAATTTAATTTCTTTTCTTTTTTTTATAATAATTATTTTGAAGTTTCTTTGAAAGCAAAAACAAAATATAAACGTAAGGCTTTTGGTTGGAAACAAAATCAAAAAATCATGATTTATAATTGTATTTTAAAATATATCACATTAAACGACTACATTTTCAAAATAACATCGATAAATACTATATAATATAATTTACTTGAAACAAGGCAGCTTTTATGATAATTTTTTTTAATTAGAAGTTAATCTTAGCTTGATAAGTGTATATTTTTCAGAATTTTAGCAAATTTGACATTTTAGTGTTGGAATTTTGGAACTGACACCAGAAAACGGAAATATCGAAAATGTTGAATCTTAATAATTATTACTCTTTGATGTGTTGCCTCTTGAGAAAACTTTAGTACTTTTTTTACAGTAGCAGATTTTTGTTTTTTAATTCACTTTGTTGAAACTGACATATACATAAGTACAAACGAATATTTCATGGTATTTTTTTTTTAAATAGATCTGAAATGACATTGAAATTCAAGATCTTCATTTATGACGTTAAAATTTAATCGATTTGTGCATTTTTGGATTCTGTCACTTAGGGCTCCTCAATTTTTTTTTTAAATCAATAATAATTCTTGGTACAGATTTTCAGGTTAAACAGAAATAGCAAATAATTGAAAGAAATTTTTTAAAAAATTTTGGAAAACGTCAAACTGACGATCTTGATTTTTGACACTTCTAGAAACAAATTACTTAATGTAATTTAAAAGCTCTGTTATTGAACTATGAAGGTTGTTAAACATTTTGTCGCTTGTTCTAAGTGATAATTTGAGTTACCAAGAGTCAAAGTGACAGATGGAAATGAAAACATTCCAATTGATTAGGTACTGGGTCACGTGCCCTCTAGGTACTAAATAAATATTAGCTAACTTTTATTGTAGCTTCTCGCCAATACTGGTCAACTTAATTCAATATATGTAATTATGATTATTGCTAAATTAAGGACGAATTTTGTTTTTCAAAATTTTGATTTCGTTCCCTTAAATCTGATTGATCAGAATATTACAAAAAATATACACTTATTATTTGAAGCTAACAGCCAATAAAAAAAAACATCATTAAAAATTTAAATAAACATTTAACATCAATTTAAACAAAATAAGGATAATAAATTAATCAATATATCAATTTTAATTGGAGGTTTTTGTTGCATGACTAATTTTTGTACTGGGAATCGAAATAAAACATTTCTACGAGCCGTATGCATTCACATTTTTATTTTGGTTTTAATTTTTTTTGAGGGGGTCAAGGGGGAGTGGTGGGCAACACAAAATTAAGGGCGCATTTAGGTGAATATCAATATAGAACAACATCGCAACATATAATATTGTATATTCGAAAGTATACAGAAATTAATTTAGTATATTTTTGTTTTTTAGTAATATTTACAAGTTAGAACATTTATGTTTTTATAAACTGTGTGCAACGGCTCAGCTTGTACTTGGTATGTTTTTTTTTGCTCAATTGTTTACAACAAAAATACAACACAAAACATTTATGCTGAGAGAGGTGATGGCAGATAAAGGGGGCAGTGTTCAAGTATCAAAATCTTTGGGGGTGTTTTTGTATTTTGTTCGTTTTTTTGAAATTTTAATTTTTTTTTTAGAATAAGTTTTATAATGTGTCTGTTTTATGGAAAGTAGTAAAAAACTGGTAGTAGAAGTTGTAGTTTTTACTGAGACTGGTTGTGTAAACCATTTGAGTCTTTTTTAGAATTTGTGTTGGCTTGGGTATGTAGTTAATATTTAACAATATATGTAGTTAATTTATATATTTTTGTATATATATATATAGTTGGGTTTATGGTTAAGGTTTTGTTTGTTTAATTATGGTTTTTGGGTATTTTTTTGTTGGTTTTTCTTGTAGTTCAATACAAAATATATAACGGATTGTTTGTTTGTTGTTATTGTTGGTAGTTTGGTAGTAGTTGTTTTTTTTTTTTAAATTAAACAGTAATATTTAGTTATAGGATAGTATAATACATTCTCGCATACTTGTATTTGTTCAAATGGAACTTCAAATGAGAACGACTCATTGTAGTAAGGGTTGAGGGTGCATTTTTTGATACTTGTCTTCTTCTTTTTCAAACGTTTTCCATTTTGCATGATAGCAATTTTCACATATGGATCTATAAAATAGAAAAAAAGAAAACAAAATATGTTTTTTTTGTCGAATTTACTTCTAATTTTTTTTTGGTTGTTCTGCAAATTTTTTTCTTTTACCATTTACTTTTTTCTTTAATTTCTCAAAATCTTTACTCATTTACGTTAATAATAATGTTTAGATTATTAGAAAAATATATTTATTTTTGTTTTAACAATTAAATTTAAATAATTTACGTTACTTTATGGTTTTCAAATTCTTCAAAAAATAAAATTAAAAAAAGAAACCAAAATCAAAAGGAAACATTAATTTTTTTTTGTATACACATTGTGCTGCGTAGATTCTTGTTGGGGGATTTTAAAAAATGTTTTTGATTTTTGGAATAAGGTAATTCCACGATAAAAAAGAAATACTAGTACGATTTTACTGTTTAAGGTTTTATGCAACATTGGGCATGTGTGTCACTTATTTTTGACATCGCTATTTCGTTACAAAATTTAAAGGTGATGGAAACCCTAGAGTTGCAGAAATTTGATTAACCGGCCGACCATAACTTCTAAACTTGACTTGAAATTTATTATCTTTGTGATTAACTAGTCCATGTAGTTTAAAAATTTTGAAACAACTAGGAAACACTACCGATTATTAACTTTTATATTTTTTTGATTGATCGGATTTTTAACTCAGCTGTTTTTTTTTTTTCAGATTTTAGTGTTCACAAATAAATCTGTTCAAAATTGCAGACGTGTTAGCTTTTCAGCTCTTTCCATGATAACATTAAATTTGAAAATAAGTAAATTTTTTATAGAATACATGTCAAAATTATTCAATTGTATTTTAGTTTTTGATTTGGTAGTTAATATTGAAACTTGCAGATCATTAAAGAATTTTGTTTTTTTTTGCAAATTCAATAAATTGAACTTTGAAATCATAACTTCGATAATTTGTATAAAATAACAAATCATTTAAATATTTTTTCTTATTAAATGTTAGTCTTTCCAACATTTTTTAAAAATCTCAAAAAGAATCTCAAGGCCAAATTCAAACATTTAAAAATTTATTTGGAATTTTCTGAACAAAAATCGCGATTTTCTTTTTAAATTTACAAAAAATAATTTTAACCAAAATGAAATAAATGAATTGAAAGTAAAATAAAAATTAAAAAATTACTTATTCTTTTGTTTTGTTTCGTTTTTGTTTTTAATAAAAACTTAACAAAATTTAGGTTTGTTTGTAAAAGCTTAGAAGAGCTTTGTTTGATATTTTCACAGGCAACACTTCACAATTGATTTTTTAAAAAATGGCATTCTTAGGGACCCCTTCGTGTAGTTATAAGTTAAAATTTATTCGAAATGAAAAAATGATCATTGCAAATACACAAAAGATGTATTCACATTATAAATACAATAGCTATACAAAATTCAAGCATGTTGATATATTTTATAAGAAAAATTAAATTAAAAAAATCCATAGCAAGTTAATTTTGTTTAAATAATTATTATTTTAAAATGCAAGCATATTATACGAAATAAAAAAAATATTGTTGTATTTTACAAAAACGACGGTCGAGGAAATGCTCATTTTGCCCAAGTGTTGCTCATATGAATATATCACAAAAAAATTGATTTTTCAAGACTTTAAAAGAGACTTTTCTTGTTGTTGTTGTTTTTTATAAGATAAGATTATAGAAAAATTCACCGATTGGCAATTTTTTTTGTAAGAAGACCGTTTCTTGTGCCAAAAATATTTAAGAGATTGAAATACACACGTACATAATAATAAATTATATATTGTTCGTGTTGTTTAAGAAAGTTGTTTAATGTTAAATGCTAGAGAAAAAAAAAATAATAAAAAGAAATAAAATATCGAAATCGACTTGAAAATATCAATCCACAAAATGAAATTATGATTGAAGTTGGTTTTAGATGGTAAAAACGAGTGTGTGGATTGTTGATTTTCAAGTCGATTTGGCGACTAAAGTTTTTACCAGACAATCCACCGACGTCCATCTTTTTCAAGTTCTTAGCCTCCAGAATGACGACAGTAAGTTTTCCAGCAGTCGGTACGTAGCGCAGAGAGAAGCAGATGTCACCAAGCTTTTCCTATTGTTGGTTGGTTTTGAAGGTTTTTCAAAAACAAAACAAAAAATACAAAATACAAACGAATTAATATTTTTGAAATTTCAATTTTATGTAGGTAAATAAAATTAACTTAATATGCTGCACATTTATTTCTACATTAAAACAATTATTATTATATATAGAATAATATTAGCTACTCCATAAAAAATATATTTTTTTTATGTTTTACGCACATTTGCTCATTGACAACAGTCTGAATATTCACAACATTTAAATTAAAGGGAGGCATAGTTTGGTTTTGATTGGTTTTTGTTTTTTTTTTGTTTATATTTATATTAATTAATTATATAATTAAGGATAAAATATATGAGATGCGCAGATTATTCTTCTTTTTTTGTGTTTATAGTGAAATATTTGTTGTTTTCTCTTGTATGGAATTTATTTTTCCATTTATGGTGAACATACCAGAGGAAATTATTTTAATTACGAGGACAACAAAAATATTTAAATATATAAACATCGAATACGATTAACATACGGGTTGGAACTTTATTTGATTAAAGCCTTAAATATTTTGAAATTAAAAATATCAATGATTGAGGGCACAACAAAATAATAACATAAATTGTTTTAAATTTAATTTTTTTTTTAAATTTGTATGCTTTAAGCAAAAAATATTTTAGTTAAAATGTGGCGTTTGCATGCAAAGCTGAGGGTTTATATAATTTCAACAATTTGTTCACAAGTTCAATGACGAGTAGACATTGGATCTACAACTGAGATCCTTGGAAAAGAAGAATTTCAGTGATTTTATCAAAGAGGCTTCCTTAGATCATTGGTAATGGAAAAATTGTCAAATTAATTTCATAAATATAAACATTAAAAGTGATTAATTCACCAAAGTATATTTCCAACAAAAAAATAAGGAAGCAAAACAGGACTAGAAAATAAGGGAGAGCTGCAATTTATTCGAAAATCCTCTTCTCCGATAGTTCTGTATGAATGAGAACGTCATATTGACAGTGCCAAGAGCGTCCAATGAATCCCAAAAAAGGAAAAAGTGGTTTGTTTAGATTCTGGGCTGGTTACGTCATCAGTCCACTTTTCTTTTCACTGTCAATGGCAAACTTTATAGGTGGAAAATTACCAACGTTTTTTGAATGATATCGAGGCCAATGACATGTGGTTTTAGTTCGTATTGTATTGGATTTCTTACGGAATAAATTAAGGACTCAGAATCTTGGGACTATTGAAACAGGTCACCTCTTAAAATTTACTCGTATTAAAAATTTTTTATAAGAAAAGGTAAATTTTGTATACGCCACATTTTTGTATTTAATATTCATTTTGAAAACAAAATAAAAATAGTTTTAAGCATTTTTTGTTTAATTATATTTGTTTAATATTAATACCAATCAATGCTAACTCAATAAACATAAACAATAATACATAATATATAGATAATTATATTTTAATATTTGTATATATGTATATTTGATGTACTTCATTACACATTGACTACTTTTTGTTTCAAGTAAACATCGATCATAAACGCAAAACTGAATATAAAACTTCATATAAAATTTAAATTAACAAATTTATAAAAAAAAATATATATAAATAAAAATTTAAAAAAGGCTTTTGCACTTTTACTGAACGTATTAGAGCTTCGATTGAAAAACTATAATAAAAAAAAACCATTAATTCAATTGTATACGTATGTTTTATTCGTTTCTACACATACGTAGAAATTATTATAAGACTTTGTTAAGTTTTACCATGAATTCTGTAGATTTTATTATTGGTGAAAATACGTTGAGTATAAAACAGAAAATATAATTAAGAAAAACAAACAAAAAAAAATAGTGTAAGATTTGCTGTTTTATTTTACCTCTTTCTTATTAAACACTAAACACCCAGCTCAAACCAGCTCCTTTGTTTATGTATATTTTGTTACTGTTTTATCTAACCAATTTTTGTTTAAATAAAAAATGTTATGTTTTCTATACATAAAAGTGTAAAGTATTTAAAAACAATAAATTATATGTATGTAGATATTTTATAAGGAAAATTACACCCATCATCATCCTTGGATAAGATTAATTTCTGAGTTAAAAAAATTATTTTGTGTGGTTAAACTAAGAAATAGATTTTTATGATTTATGTGAAATAATGAAAAGTTGTTGATTTTTTTTTTAATTTAAATTTGTTTTTTTAGGGAAAATGTATAAAGCTCTAATTAGCATTCATAATGTTAAGTTAAAATTATTTACGAGTAGTTTTTTTTTTTTGTTTTAGCAAAGATTAAAATGAGTAAAAAGAGTAATAAGCGTATTTCTTTTCTAAGTTAAATATTGTGAGGAAAAAAAGTTTTAAAAATAGAGTTGTAAGTTAAATTATTTTTAATTTTATTTAAAGTCTACTAAATGGCAATATTTCTGTCATTTTTGACTTTGATTCATGCGTTGAAATTGTCTTTTTAAATTCTGACAGTTATTTGAGTAATTCTCTGTTTGTATTGCTACACACTCCCTTCTGAATTTATTGCAGTACAAGAACCAATATTAATTCCATAATCTGACTTTTAATTTGATTAGGAACGAGCGTATTTTCATATCCCGTGATAGGTCCGAGTCTTTTACAAAAAGAAAAACAAACGTAACAAGGTGCACACAAGTCACAAGCAAACATAAAACGCTCAGTGTGTAGACAGCCTTAGAAATACTAATAAAAGAATTGCACATTCAAAAGTCAAAACGAGAAATCAAAGGTTGCGTTCAGAAACTCAAACATTTTCTTTCAAGCAATTTGAATTTAACTTACAACCCTTAAAATTTTACAATAGACAAATTTATTAATTAATTACTAAACCCTTGGCTGGTTTTCGCTTCTGACCAATTATATTTATATTATTGTGTATTTTATAGAAGTTAAATAAAAATTTTGTGTAAACCTTTCCAAAGATTTATAAAAAAAAAAAAACAAAGAAAATAAAAATGTATTAAACTAAAGCCCCTTTGGACAAACAAAAAACAATATTTGTTTGAACAAATAGGTCTAAATCTACTAATTAGAATTATTATTAATAAGAAAAGAGTAAGAAAAAACTTTACTTGTTGTTGTTGAATATGTAGTTGGTATATTTAGTAGGTATTTATGTCCAGGTTTTATCGAAGCTCTGTCAAACATTGCAGTAATGAAATTATTTATTTTTTGTTTCATTTGACTGACTTATTTTTTTTTTCTTTCTTAGAAATCATTGAAAAAAGAGGATTCAGTTAACTTCAGGTTTCTTGCTAGCTTATTACTTTGGTAAAATTTAACAATTGATTAAAAAACAAGATTTAAAGTTACAAAGGTGAAAAAATTAAAGAATAAAAATCTGAAAAATCATTTAAATGACATTCAAAGAGTTGAACTATGTCAAAGCCCCATCCAAGTTTTGTAAAACGTAAACCATATTGGGTCAGCTTAAAGATAATATCTACCCGAGGTTGCCATTACAATAATTAAATAAAGAAAACAAGATTTTTAAGTATCACTTGTGTTTAATCAAAATTATTTCAAGGTTGCATTTCGTTAAAAAAATTCACATAAACTACTGAATTGGAACGCATCCAAAAACTGCAAATTGTTTTTTCCTCACACCACGATTCAAATCTGGGTAAAATTCTTTATTTTATTTGACATTTAATATGTTAGGCTATGTCACTTTTTGGTACCAAGCAACCCAAGTGCGTTGTACTTCATGAAAGGAATCTCTTATAACGTATTAACATATTTAACAGAAAAATAAATAAACTCTGAATTTTAGCGAAACTGAAGTCAACATCATCCTTATAGAAATAAGCTTACTTATATATACAAATAAAATTAAAAATGCAAGACACAAGCATAATGACACAGTTTACTGCAGAATATCCAAATAAAAACTTTTATTTGATATTAAACAATTAATAAAAAATAACAAGCAACATCTCAAAAATACATGAAATACACCAATTAATTACAATCATTTTTTTTTTAATAAAAAAGACACGAATTTCAAAATTTTACAAGCACAGTATGAATACGAATAAATTTTTGTTTTTTTTTTCAATTGTTTTATACTTACGTGGATGAATTATAGTTTTGCGAGATAGAATTTTGATTGGTAATTTTGGCAATAGATATGGATTGATTGATAATTTGTTTCGTTAGCGATATAAAAAAATTAAATATTAAAGAAAAAATAAGATTAAAATTTGATTTTTAAAATAAATTTTTATTATGAAAATATAAATACATAATGTTTTTTTTTTTTTCAGTTACAAAAAATTGAAGAATAATATAATGAGAAAGAGGATATATAAATATTTAAATGTTATTACATGTTTTCAAGATATTTATAATTATAAAGAAAATGGTTTTTAAGTAAAAAATGTTTATTTTTAAGCGAAGCATGCAAGTCTTGTTTTTTTTTTTTTTGAAAGAATAGTATTTTTTTGTATTTTGTTTTTACAAAATGCGATATTTTTTTTTTCAAATTCCAGATTATTTTTGCTGATAGATTTTTCAATTATTAGTTTATATTGTATGGAAGACACAACCATTCACAGGCGTAAGCACAGCAGAAGTTAAAAATGATTGACAGTTGGTGGGAGGAAACCAAAAAATAAAATAAGAAAATAAATATTAAATTAAAAAATAAAAATTAAAAAAATAATGTAAATATATTTAAAGTGTATTATATTGTGAGACAGATAGAGAGACTGTGTTGATGATTGTTGAATAGTTGTGTTTTTTTTTAATTTTTTTTTAAATTTACATTGCAAGTATGTATATAAATTTTGAATTTCGAAAAAAATAATTTTGTATGATTTTGTTAAATATGTAGTATTTTTTACATGATTTACTGTATATTGTTTGTGAAACACATAATAATAAATACTGTCAACTGTCTACAGAGGGATGTTTTACTATAAAATTTAACACAATGTGTGTGGTGGTTATGATATATTTGTTGTTAAGTTATATAAACATAAATTTGAATGTTAAAAATAAATAAAAAATAAAAACTAAACAAATAATAGACAAAATGTTTAGCGCTGATTATATATATATTTATATATAGTATGTATATACGAGTACTTGAGTGAATCGAATTGGAATTGAATTAAATATATTTAAAAGAATGCATTTGAAATTTTGTTTTTGTTTCGTTTAATAAAAACCAAAAAATAAAAATATATGAAAACAATTTTTAGCGATCATTTCACTTCTAGCAGAGCATAAGAAAATATTGTGTGCAACTTCTAAGAAAATTTATTGAAAAATAATTTAAATGAGAGTTTCAAAAATTTGTTTTATGAACAAACTGGTATCATAAAAAAATCAAACGTTCCACAAAGGCCAGAAGAAGGATGCGTTTTAATATAAAAAAAAATAATATAACTCTAGTTTTACTTTTAAATTAACTTTGGTATACGTATATATTCAATATTGAAATTGCTTGTGATACTGATATATTAATGCATGTGTGAATGTTGGGTTATATATTTTCCTAGTCTAGCGTTTAAATGCAGGTATATGTTCAAAACAATTTCGTTTTCAAGAAAAAAAGTTTTTTTTTTAAATGGAATATGTTTTGTAAATTTAAATTTGAAGATGTAAACTTTTAACTTTCAACTGCTGGACTTGAACATTTAACTTGAATTTGAATCGTTCGGTTTAATAAACACGTCATTTTGCTAAATTTTGGTTTGGTTTGGAAGGACATATTTTATCTTTTGACATTTAACAAAGTATATAATTGTTAAGTACACAAGATTAAACAACAACGTAGAGTTTTATTTCAGAAAGAAATAATTGAACTTTTATTAAAAGCTAGAAGCAGCTAAACAGAGATTAAATTTGGATAAAAACAGTTCGAAAATAACAAATATTTTTCTATTTTCTAAACATTAAAAAAATAACCAACAAATGAATGTACTAACACAGAATTCGACACAAAATAGTCGAAACAAAAGTTTCACCACTTATAGCTTTAAAGTTATTGACTCACTCAAAAGCGTGAGAATCAACAAGAACGATCCTTTTAGTTTTGTTGATGGATATCGATTGGAATTCGTTGTGAATTTATTCTTTTTCGAGTATTTAAAGGAACTTTGAAAATGAAATAACCATTTTAAACATAGTCTGCATTTTATTTTACAAATTACTATCATCTACCTCTAGGACCCTCCAATAAATACAAAGTGTAGATTACAAAACGTAAAACTCAAACAAAATGGTGCAATTAGTAAGATATTTTATATTATTAAAACAGTCGCATAATGATCGCTAAATATCTATATAGAAGATAATAATTATACGTTTAAACAAATTTATATAATTTTCCATTATAAAAAAATATTTTTTATTGTTGTTTAGCATCATCCAATCAATCAGCTTATAGAGAAAACAGAAAAAATAATATATCCAATATAAAACTATGAAATAATAAATATTTTTTTTTATTTTCTTAACATCTCTGCTTTCTTTTGTTGTTTGAAAAAAAAGAAATAATAAAGAAAAAATGATATTTTTTTGACTGTTAAGATAATTTTTATTACAAGAAAGAAAATTAAATGAAAATGAAATGAAAAACTCTGACCTTGTTTTTATTTATATTTTATATCAGAAGTAGTTAAGTAGTAGTAGTAGTAGTTGTTGTGTTATATTCTTGTATTTACCTTCTACGAAGGGTCGAAACAAAGTGAGGGGGAAAAAGAAAAATAGGAAATATTTTCAGTAAGTCTCTGTAGAAATATACCCGCCCACATTTTTTTGTATTCTTATTTAGAGATAAACAAAACAGAACTGAAAAAAAGAATCTAAATAAATCCGTACAAATTTAAAATAATTATTTTTTTTTCAATTTCAATTCTTACATTTAGAAAAATTAGAAAATAGAGTTTATTGTAATAATAATAATGGTTTGTTAAATAAAAAACAGAAAAGTGTGCGTGGTAAATAGTTGTAGTTTTTATATGGTTTTGTTTATGTTTTTTTTTTTTTGGAAAGAGAACCAAAATTAATTTGTGTGAATTTGTTTTGTTTTGTTAACCAAAAAATAAAAGTCTTGATTTAACAGCTTTTTGAACTGGGTGTGGATTAGATTTAACTTTTTTTTATTTTTGTTCAAGGTTACTATCAAAAATATTTCTTTCGCATTTTTTGTCTAGGCATAATATATTGTGTATAATTGGAGTTTATAACCTTTGTTTTTTTTTTTATTTTCTTAAAAGTATATTGTTTAGAAATTAAGAAAAATATATATTTTTAAAATTAATAAAACAAAAGAGTATTATAATAAATATTTTAATATTAAGGATGAATAGTTAAGGAAAAAATCATTTCACATACCTGTCCACCTTCGCCTTCAACGCTGACCAAGTCACGCCATTCTTCGATAGTTTGCGCCAAATCAATCGTACATAGGGGCACCTTGACTTCACCAATTTGGTCATGTTTGGAGAAACGATCGAAATCGAAGATCGCAAATACTAAGGTCTTGTTCATAGCGTCAGCATAGGGTAAACTCTATTCCAAATAAATTACGAAAAGTTTCACATTAAGTTTTATATGATTTGTGAATAAAATGATTCAAGACATACCTTAAATGTAAATGTTTCATTGAAGACAGGACTCAAGGTCTTACGATGGACTTTGGTTTCGAATTTTTTCTTCTTATCCGGCAGCAGGTAACATTTGACGTAAGGATCTGATGTACCACCCATATCAAGGGCTGGCAGATCCTCCGCCTGGATAACTGTTACTGCTAAGCTGTTTGAATTAAAGTCGTATTCAAGCTGTTGAAAGATTAAGGATAATAAATTCGTTTTTTTCTTCCATCATCCAGAACTAAAGTTTTATTAATGTCGAAATGGAAAAGAAAATGTATATGTGTCGAATGATGGTGAGTAATGTTAGTGAGAGTGGGTGGATGGTTATTCGAGATAAATACGAGAGAACTGGTGTTCCCATTTTAAGAGTTGTTAGTATACTTCCCATATCTCTTTTCGAATGTGTGTACAGTTGTTGTACAGTACATATTATATCTACTTCGCCAACTTACTTCCCATGAAATTAATTTTATTGATTTCTTTCAGCTGGAGTCGAGTTATACTCATGCAATGTACAGAACTTATATGAGAGCTCGAATGAAAGTTCTTGAAAAGTCATTTATAACAAGGAAGCGAATTTCTTGCTTGCCATGGCAGCGATAAAAAGATGAACGAATTATACACACAAGTGTGTGTAAAGGATGTATGACCGAGGAACGAGCAAAAAGAAAGGATAACAATGTGAGAAGTTTTTTTTTCGTTTCCTTATTTAAAAAAAAGGTGCCAGGATTTGTTCCGGCATATATTTCTTTTGTATATTGTGTTTTAATTCACGTTGGTTCTAGTGCTAGCCTTGTAAGCCTCGGTACAAGAAATTCTAAGAAAATGTACCTTTTACACAAATATTGTGTTAGGGGAATGTTGGATCTTTTTTTTTTTTTTAATTTTATAGCTCTTTCTTGAAACTAATTTTTTGCATCTTACCACTGATACAAAGTTTTCTTCTGGTGAAAGTTTTTGCTAGATTTTATTATATAGAACTAAGTAATAATTCACACAAGTAAATTATAATTGATCTCTAAATGTTGATAAGAGTTTTGTCGAAAAAAAAGACAAGAGTAAGATATTTTGTGTGAATAGTTATGTAAAAAACTTAATTTTGAGATGTCAAGCCTTTTTTTCTCCTGATCGATGAAATAGAGTATAGCACATATTAAATGAATTTTCAGCTCGTGAATGAAACTGTGTCAGAGGTAGATCAATTTAGAGTCAACAACATAGAGGCCCTAAGTGGCTACCCTGATGTATCCCACAAAATATTTGACTTTGATTAGAAATCGCAATAGTTAAAATATTGAAAGAGTTCTGAGCAGATTCTTTCTATCTAATATTGATCCTAGCCAGTTTCACCATCATCGTTGTTAGAAACCACAACAATGGCTACTTCAATTGTGCTTCTTATGAAACATGCTTCCACAATTGTTTGGCTTCTTTGAATTAAGAAGGAGATCATTGCCAATGTAAGAATTTAAAACCATGAATTGAAGGATTAGTCTTATCAAAAGACTTTGACTGAACTCAAGCCATCGATGCTAAAGTATTGTTTTCTTTAAGAAAATTAGTAAGTAAGTGTTCTGTTGTTGTTGTTGTAATTCTCCTCTTGTATTACGAGTATTATACAAACACCATCATTATCATCAACGACCAATACACCATCGCATCATCACATCCGAATTTTGGTTATTATATATTTTGAACTTACCTTGAAATTTAATCTTCCTAATTTTACTTCACTCTGCTTACTCTCGCCGTCATCTTGTTCTTCAGCATTCTCCGTCAATTCCTCCATATCAGGCTGAACCTATGACATACCAGAACCCAATAACTACTTAGGCAATAATAAGGGCGTGATACTTACTTTTTCTTTATACGCAGAGCCTAGAAGTTGGACCGATTTCATATCGACCCCCTTCTTACCCTTACCATCTTTAGTTCGTCGTTTTTTCAGGAATCTACGAACGCAAAAGAAGACCAGACCAAGGACAACAAGACAGACAGCGATTATAATCGCCACCACGCCCCATGTTGGTATGCCAACTTTGTGTGCTAGTTTTTCTGTGATTTCGACAGCTTCTTTGCCAACTTTTTCGACTTTCTCTTCAAATGGTACTCCAGTCGTTGTTGGGCCTTCTGGTTCTAGTGTAAAATTTTTTTTTTGTTTGTTTTTAATTTTGTTTTGTATATTTTTTATTTTTTAAGTTTCTTACCTTCAGGTCCAAGTGTTGTGGTTATTTTTGATGCCATAGTCGTTTGTTGCAATGCCCTAAAAGGACTCTGATGTGGCTCTTTGGTTGTTTCTTCCACTTTGAGCTCCTCGCCGACCTGCGGCACTGTCTCCTCAACTTGGGTATTTGGAGGCATTTTTTATTCTGCAAATTATAATAAATAAAAATCATGAGTAAAAATAGAGATTAAATTATTATTAAAAGATTGTATAATAATTTTTAGGGGATAGAAGGTCAAAAAGAAAAAACAAACAAAAGATTGAAATAAAATAAATGAAGTTCATTTTTAGTACCGAGATAAGAAACAACAACATTAAAAAAAAGAACCTATTGGTGACTCAAACATTGAGCAGCAAACACTTATTTCACTCTCACTCTCTTTATAGATTTTTAAGTGTATATAAGATGTAAGTTTTATAAAAGTATTGCCAGCCATATTGAACTTAAACTACCCTTATTATTAATAAATTGCTACATCATGGTTGAACCTTCTTTCAAGCTACCTTCTTTACTATGTTATGTATGAACAAGCTTGTACATATATTTTTAAATTAAATAGCTGTTGGCTATCATTTTGTGTTGAATTCCGAGCACGTTTCTCAAATATATAAACAATATAGTACATTATACATACATAAGTCTATTGAATTGTAGGTGCTATTATTTTAATATTGAAAACAACACTTCTACGATTTTGTCTGCAATCGAATTTACATAAAATAATTTGAAGATTTAAGCATACATGTGTGTGTTTATATGTGGGTACTCATACATATTTGATTTGGTACAGAATAGTCAATAATAAGAATAATATTTTACAGTAATGTACGGACTGTTTCTGATTTTATAATTTTATTTCTGAAACAGTAACACGAAATAAGTTTCAACAATAGTTTTGAATAAATTATCCTGTTCAAATGTAAAAGTTGATTAAGTGACAAAATATAAAATTTAAGGACATATTTACTGAGAAATGTATTAAAAAGAAAACGCATAACTTTTGCTTCTTCAAACTTTTGATTTAAACTACTGAAACTTCTACCAAACTTCTTAAAGTATTCTACAAACAAGTCATAAGAGTATTTAGAATTAAACAAAAATTTATTTGTTGTTGGTACCACAATACAGTGTACTAGGACCTATACTTTTTCTTCTTCATTTCTGTTAATTGTAATAAAGGAACAATTGAAGCTTTATAATAAAATCTGGAATACCTCAGGGAAGTGGACTAGGTCTTTTTTGTAACATTCATTGGATATTTAATTGAATGAAAATGATTTAGAAATTTGATTTGTCTGTTATATCTTAGGAACTACACGTAGTCAAAAGTTGTAATTTGATAAGGTCGTTGACTAGAATACGATTCTTTACTAAATTCGTACTAAAGCTAGAGAGTGGTAAAAAATTAGCTGAGTTTACTATTTTAAAAGGGTTTAATGCTCCAAAAATTTTAATTTTCGTTGACAGTATTTAAAATTATGACAATAGAAGTTGTATTTTTTTAAAACACTTTGGGACTCTATTTTCGGGATTGAGTAAGAAAAAACTCTCATAAGACTTTTTTTAGTCAATTAACTTTCCGAAGCTCAAACCTACACAAGTCTTGATAATTTGATTAGGCTCGGTTTTAAAGGTTAGAATAGTTATGTATGTGACTCTTTGTTTCACTTTGAATGACCCTAGTTTTTTTTAAATAATAGAAAAGTAAAGAAGTTAAAGGCTATTAAGACTTTTATCTTCAGTAGATACTCCTCAGAATTAATCACATTTTGAAAATCTTGAATTTCCAAAAACATTTCACTCTCCTTATTGAAGATTTGTGTGTGGGCTGTCACATGATTATACCTTCCTTAAGCCATTAATCAAGATTCTCAATGACCCATTTTGTAATGGCAATTCATCAAGCTTCATTGACAAAAGGATTATAATTATTGTTAAAACTCTTGTGGATCTACGTCACCTAGACAGAGGCGTCTGTTCTTTATTGTGAAAATGGCTCCATTGCGATGTCCAAACCGGAACTGATACTCGTCCATACTTTGCAAAAGCTACCAAAACCCACAAAAAAAAAAGAAAAAAAAAACAACAACAAAAAAGTAAGTCAAATGACCTCACGCTGCTGCTGACGTTGCTCTGGCTGTCCTGAATGTCAAATGATTTCCTCTTTTATCTTTTTGTTCAGCTGCTCGTTCAGCTACGATGGACACTCAGTGGTTGGATAATTTGTCAACTTAAGTTTTCCCCTACATATATCTTTTCTTAACTCTTTTTCTTTTTTTTTCCCTGACTCGCCATATAAGTAACTGAGAATTGAGACTATCCGGATATGTGACACCAGCTTCCCAGGCTAGGCTATAATAAAGGGTGTCTCACAATGAGGGTGAAAAGTTTTTGTTTTGTTTTTGTTTGGCTTTGTTTCGAATAGCCAAACAGATCAAACTCGTGGTTGGGTGAAAAAAATAAACCCTTAAAGGCTTTTATGTGACATGACGGTTAACTTCAAATGGAATCAATTCTACTCAACTTCGTAAGAACAACACGACACACGGCCAACGGGACGTGTTTGGATTAGGGTAAGAGGTTTCAATGCACAACGTTTATTAAGTTTAACTCAAAGTACGTCAGAGAATAATTGAATGTTGTTATTTTTTCACTTCTTTATTTTTGTATCAGATTAAACTAGGTATAGTTTTGAATACCTATAGATTAAGTTGAATGTCCATAAATTGTGTAATATTTATGGTGTATTCACTTGTATATAAGCTTGACTAATAATCGTGACATATGGTAACGAATATGCGATCTACTTACATATTCAAACGTTCCACAACGTATTGGTATTTATATTTATGGTAATTGACAGCATAAGCCACTTTAATCTCTTCGAAAACCTCACCTTAGTCTCTATAAAATAAAATCGAAACTGCAACACTTAAGTTTACGATTGTCAAAGTCAGTTTTTATTTAAACATTCCTTATTTCGAATGTGACTTTAAGCCACACAAAACTTTTGTATTTAAAAAGATATTCCTTTGAATGCAAAAGCATTTTTGTTCCCAATAAAACTAACTAAATAGTTCATACGAAATAACTGAGTTAATTCAGAAGCCTTTATAGGTTAGGTTGCATCATTAAAAGAAGAAATCCAAAGAATTACCACACGTACGAGTGTATAACCTATATATTGGTCTAGAATACCCCAAGAAATGAGTCCTTCCATTCCATTCTAGTTATGGGATATGCTCGTACCATAGGTACATATATACCTTCTTCTTATCCTTCTTTTAGCCAGCCACAATAAATTTCCACCTACATGAACATCCTTTCACAAAAATAATATAAACGATAGAAATAAATAGCGGCACAAAAAGGCAAAAGAAACAAAAAAAAAAAAAAAAAAGAAATAGGAAAGAAAAGAAGAAGGATTGCATCTAGGCCATGCCATCATCATGGAGTCCATCTATACTATGTACATATGTATGTACGTACAAAAAATGTAGATATGAACCTGCAACGGGATTTGTGCCAGAAATCGATTTTTTTTAGAACAAGCTGTAGAGGGATGACAAGACACCAAGAGAAAGATTGAATACCACCTTACCACACGTATAAAATAGGATAGATAGGGTATAGGGGAGAAGGGGGTGGGATGAGGTTTTGATGGCTAAAAGTATTATAATTCCAGAAAATAGTTTAAAAGAACACAAAGTGGGTACCTTATCCAAGAGGGGCATTGTTATAAGAGTATAGTTCGCATTGACTTGGAGATATTATGAAGACAATTACTTTGAGTGGTGTATGAGGGAGTGTGCGTATTTATCTTGGTTTTTTTTTCAACTTCCTTTTCTTCAATATTGTCCGTCATTATCTTGAATGACAGCCTTTTATATTTTATGTATACATATGTATGAACCTACTTTGTTTGTCACTGGCCTGCGTAACTAGATAGTGACGTAAAGTTATTTCTCTTTAACTTTTATCTAAGTTGAATGGAGCCAGATATTTCATTTAAGAATAAATAAAGATTAATGTGACTTTTGATTTACTTAAATTTTATCAAAAACCCAGCCGATTGGAAAGCTATAAGTCAATGTTATTGGTTTCAGAGAGGGAATTATTTTTGAATATGATATTTTGATTGATTGAAAGGCTGCTGCTGGATTATGAAAACATATTTTTCTTATTTTTATTCGTATTTACTTTTTTTTTAACAAACATTTGAAGACATCTTTTTCTATTCAGACTTATCAGATGGATTCTTGTGTATATTTCTGTCCACAAAATGTGTATGAAATCACTCAAAATGCTTTATCGGAAGAGTTTTTCATCAAATATACCTACTTAGATTTACTCATGAAAAATTAAATGATTTTTAAGTAGCGCCCGGTAAAATACTTTATTTGATAATAATAATGACAAAGTTGACAGCTTGTAGATAATAGTTTTTAAACTTTAAATTCTAACTATTATAGTTACTAAGAAATTTAATTTTCTTGGAATATCAAAAGAAAACAAATAATGGCGCCCGAGTGGAACCCGACATTTTTGTAGTGTTAATAAAATATCATAAAATCAATGAACGTGTGTCATGTGCATAACGCAAGATGAAAACAACGACAGTATATGTATGTATATTTATCTGTTTAAATGGCGCCCAACCAAACGTAAAAAAATATGCTTGTTTTTAAATAATTAAGGCCCACATGAAGGATACCAATTAACTAAGTGTGATGAAACTATCAAGTGTTAAAAAATACAAAATGCATGCGTGTGACATATTTTATTTTTGAATGGCGCCCTGGTAAAATATTCGTTAAAGCATAAGAACATAACAATAAATAATATACAGCTTCTTTAACCAAAGTATTTAATATTTTTAACATTTATAAATTCTTCCTCTGAAATCAAACTTTATTTTTATTATTATTTAACCTTCTTTCCAATCAAAACATTTTATCATCATTAATTTAAACTTGTTTTTGTAGTTTAATGTGTATTCAAAAAGTCCTTGATGGTATACCCAACCCACACACACTTTCAAGGTCGGTTTAATTTATATTTAAATACGCAATTCATCTGGAAACATGAATTTTTATTTCAGATTAAAAATCTGTTTCTACTTCGTTCGTTCTACCGACATTTTAAGCTCACTTATCCGCACTGTCTGTTGAAATTTAATTTAAATAGATTTTTCTTCTTTTCATTAATAAATGAACTCTATGGATTGAATTGTTGTTTTTTTTTTTTTCTCTGTATTTTCTTTTTACACTAATTGGGGATCCTTTAGCAGAATGTTTTTGTTTTTTTTTTTACTCTTGGGTTAATTGGAAATCATGAAAAATCGTTTTAACTTGATTTGCTCTGTGAATGAAAGTAGATTTATGCTTTTTTTATTTAATTTACATTTACATTTTATTATGTTTTTTTTTTTTCTTCAGGTGGTCTAGGATTTAGCCTGATTAAAAATTGCTGAGAATGAATAAAAAGGACCCTTGTCACATTAAAAAACTAGAACGTCTAGACGGAAATAATTCGTCATAAGAGGAAAATCGAAAATAATACAAAAAAAACGTTAAAAAATCTATAACATGATAAGGAAATAAAAGACTACAGAAAAAATTCAATATTGAAATTTATTTCTGAAAATTTGAAATTATAAAAAAAAAACGAATCTGTCCATTATTTTGTATTCAATAGCAAACTATAATTAAAACTTCTACATATTTTATGCTATAGCCAAAAAAACAAATACTTTTGCTCTAAGGTAAAAAAGAAAATGAAGAAAACAGATTTAAAACCCAATTTGCCAACATTTTCGACCCACATAATGCATAAACATAAATATCAGACATAAATTCATAGATAGACATACGACACAATAAGCACTACACAAAAAGAAGCCCTATATAATTAAAAACTGAAAATAAAAGAAAAAAATAGGGCTAACAAGGTGCATTTTTGTTGCCTTGTCATCCGTTTGCAACCATCAGATGACATCGAACGTCATTCAAGCTTTACCCCAGTCGTGTTTTCTTTTTTCCATACTTGAAATTCGATGCCGAAGCTTTTACTGACATCATTTTGTTGGTGTTTAGGAAAATTCCGGCTTTTTCCGTCACCTCCTCAGGGAACATGCACACATACATACACTTGAGAAGGTAGATATAATTTTAACATACCAGATCTAACTGTTTTTTGCATAGTGTCTTACTAGAAATTACAAACTACACATTTGTCATTTAAAAAAGTTGAACAAAGTGTTTAATCTGAGGATTAAGGTGCTAATTTACTAATTTATTCCGAATTAACCACAGTTCAACCACGGTTGAACTATGTGGCAGTTTATTTTCATATAGTTGAACCTCAAGCTTAAAAGTTGAACGTCGGTTGAACATCTTGTTCTATCGATTAAATCAGTTGTGCAACTGACTTTTGCAAATATGGTTTAATGTTAAACAACAAAAAAAGAAACCAACAACCAATAAGATGACTGCGTAGTTAAACACTGTTTAAAATTAAAGATTTCGCAAAAACTAATACCCGTGCTCGTACATGAGATACGAACTGAGACCTGCAAATGTTCATGAAATTTGACATTTGACATTCACTGATCTTGGACTGGAAATGTCCACGATGCGTAGACTGTGGATTGACAGTTCACAAGGAAAATAAATAATTTGCCCTAAATTTTCACAAGTATAATTACCCTATGAAAATTATTATTTTCATTTGCACTTAAGAAATTAATTATTAGCAGTTGATGGCGAAACACCAAAAGTTTTGAACAATATTTTTTCATAAAGTATTTTTATATTGCGCAAGGACTTTGTGGTTTTAATTAGTCCTTCTTAAGCTGTTTTAAACATTTTTTAAAATGCATATTCACTTTGTTTTGGTGAGGGGTTAAACATACGCATACATAACCAATTCTGAGAAGTTCCGTTTCATGCGCATGGACTTAAATAACTCTTGATGCACACAGCATGCAAATTATAAGTACATAGTGTTTTCGTCATTATAAAAAGGGGATTGACGTCATTAAAAATAATGTTTGTGTATTCTCTGTTAGTGTTGAATTACAAATAAAAAATCACAACTTAAGTCTTTGATAAACATGTTATTAAGTTAATAAAAGGATATTCTTTTAGGAGTTTTGTATTTTACTTAAATCGGATCAGTCGAAACAAAATTGATTCTTACTTAATAGACGGAATAAAACATATAACATCAAACGTTTGAATAACTCAACCATGATAAAGTTCAAATTTGTAAAAAATTTAGAAAAGTTAAATGCAATGATCAATAAGTTTTTAAAGGTGAACCTTATCATTATAAGTGTTTTTTATAATATTTACAAAATGGAAAAAAATCAATGAAAATAATCCAAATAAATGCGATAAGATTCATTTGATGTGCTAATGTCTTTAATTTTATTAATCATAATCATAAAAATAAAAGTCTTATATCACTTTAAGTAATTATAATGTAATTTCTATTTTTGTCTTGATAATGGAAAACAGAATTAACAAACCCCTTTTCTCATAATTTTTTCTTAAACCTTTCAGTAAGTATTTTTAGTAGATAACCATCAGAGTAAGTGCATCTACATGCGACTACATATCCACTTAAACAAGAATAAGTTTTATGGCGATTTCCAGTTGTTTCAAAAAAAAAGTAAACAATTCGATATTATTGCTTTCGAAAATAAACCACTCAAGTACGTTATCAGTTTTCTTTGTTGCGGTTTCTGTTATCATTTTTGTAAACTTATTACGTTTAATTTTCCCTCAAAATTGCAAACATTTGTATTTTAGATTTCAGTTACAAGTTGCAAGCAGTCACGTAGAGATACATTCAATCGGGAATTGAAAATAATTTTTGTATGGAATATAAATTAGTCATGGAACTTTTACTGCAGGAACAAATCAAAACTTACAATCGATTAATGAAGCTTCAAAAAAACTTCAAAGAAAATCCGAATGTTCCACGAGGTGAAATCACTGCCCGAACTGAATTGATAACAAAATATTACAAGAAATTCTATGAAAACAATGAAAATATTGAAAAACTTGTTGCCAAATACAAGATTGACACCACCAATAAGGAATACTTTGATGAAGATCTGGCCTTCAAATGTGAACTGTTGTTTTTGTCGATGAATGGAGAACTGAAAGAGTCACAAAGAGCGGCAGGAGACATAGCAATTGCATCAGAACCAGCAGCAGCAGCCCCAGAAGCAACAACAACAAAGAAAGAAATTCCAGAAGTCAAAGAACAAAAGAAAGTGCCAGTGCCTTCGGAGGATTTGCCCAAATTACCAGAAGTGCAAAAATTTTCTGGTGAAACAATCGACTGGCTTGATTTTCGAAGTGAATATTTGAGAGTAGTTCATTCGAAAACGAATCTTTCAAGTTCCCAGAAATTCAACATCCTTAAATCAGCCTTGCCCGATAGTGTATTCGAGACGATTAAACAAATTTTCGTATTACGGAACGAGACCGGCTACGAGGAGGCATGGAAGTTATTGGAAAAAAAGTTCTGCAAAAGAACACTGATCGCTGAATATCTTCAGAAGCTTATGGCACAACCTTATGTAACCAATCTACCAAAGAGTATCTTCCGACTTCTGGATCAAACCATAAAGTGTTTAAAAGCCCTGAAATCATTGAATGTTGACATCAGGAATTGGGATGTCCTTTTGGTGCATATTTTGGTGGAGAAATTGGGCGAAACAATTAAGACCGAATGGCAAGCGACCTATTCGAACGATGAATTACCAACTCTTTACAATTTCTTGGAGTTTTTGAACTCAAAGCTGGAAAATAAGGACGAATTATGTGAAGAAATTAAGAAATTCAAAATTGAAGCAGATTCTCAGGATTTGGGAACATGTTTGTGCTGCAAGCGCAGGCATCCTTTGTGGCAATGTGATAAGTTTGAATCGCTTAGCATTGATGAGCGATTGATTTTTGTGAAGAATAAAACGTTATGTGTGCGTTGCCTTTCGACTAAACACACTTATCCCGAATGCACAAAAAGTTATACCTGTCGGATTTGTCAAAATAAGGAGCATCACTATTTGCTGCACAGGAATGCAAAACGCAGTCAATCCTAAATGAATGTCTTTGGAGTTTGAGAGCTTGGAAGGAAGAATTATGCTGAAAGTTTTATATTTTTTCCGTCTTAGTCATTTTATGTTTATATTTCTGTTTTTTTTTTCTAAATACCTATATGTATGTACTTTTATACAGAAAATAAAAATGTTCACACAATCAAATGCAATGTTTCCATCATTCAAGGAATTCCAGCCTTAAATTTTTTCAAGTTGAAAAATATTAAAATCAAATATAATGATATCAGATCAGAATTTTCCTTGTGTTTCGAGGAAAATTTTCAAATTCAAGGGGATGGACTTTGAAGACCAATTTGAATATTTTTTATATCGATTTTTTTATCCTTAACTCAACTGTAATTTCAAAATTAGGTGCGCTTTAGGACGGGCATACTATCAGAAGCAAAGAAAAGAACAAATAAAACCAAGACAAAATTTTGTTGATGTTTAAATTATTCATTTTTTTATGTTTACAATTTTGTATACATAATTATAGAAATATTGAAACTAAGTCAATAAATTTTCACACGACTTAGAACGTTGCTGATTCCTGTGCAGCAAAAAATGATGATCATTACTATGACAGATGCGACATTTGAAAGGCTTCCAGCAATCCGAAACAGTGTGTTTCCGTGCAAGACAACGTTGACAAATTATTTTATTTCTTACAAAAGTCAACCGATCTTCAATGCCCAACAACTCAAACTTGTCACACGTCCAGAGTGGATGTTTCTCCTGGCAATAGGCACAATCTTGTTTCACTGATTTACCCTGACCATCAAGAACTCCATTTTTCTTGGATTTCTTTTTTGGATGAAGTCTTGAAGTCAAAAAATTGAAGAAATCAAACATTGTTTGTGAAGTCTTTTTAGACGACTGCAATTTATCCCATTCGGTTTTGGTGTTTTCGTCAAGTTTCTGCACCAAAATGTGTATTAAGAACATATCCCAATTCCAAGTATTGACATTCCTTGAAATCAAACCGTTGAGACACTTTTTGGTAGTTTCCAGAAGTTGAATAATACTCTCCGATGAGCCATTGATCGAAGGCTGTTGAATTAAGGTTGCTAGTAATTCTTCGACATTTATCCGTCTGCTGAATTTTTCCTCCAATATTGTCCAGGCTTCTTCGTAATCAATAACGTTTCGTATTAAGTCGAAAACATCGTCGGGCAAAACCGATTTTAGAATAACAAACTTCTGAAGTTTCGTAAAATTACAGTTGACATGAATTTGAGCTCGATATTTTTTTCGAAAATCCGCCCAATCATTTTGTTCCCCGGAAAACTTTTGAATTTCCGATGGGGGTATAGGTAAAGAGTATTCTTTGGCTGATGATGATGATGTCGTTGCTTCTCGCGTTTCGTCTTCCACTGAGTTCGATTTCAGTTTCATGAATTCCTTCAATTCTTTTATAAACTCCATTTTGTAATATTTTTGAATTAATTGTTGTTGTTACAGTTTTAGTTCAATTAAAAATAATTTCATTTTAAATCGAGTGGAAATCACTTTAAGAATTTATGTATAGACTTGGTTAATTTTAATTTCGTACTGCAATGAAAAATGAAAACAGAGCGGAGACTTGTGGTCTTGCAATATTTGTTTTGATACAAAAAAAAAAAAACTGATTAGAGAAACCTTTTTTGTAATAAAGAACTTCATTGATAGCAAAGTTAAATTATATGGCTGTGTATTTTTTTTCCTTAAATGATTTCTTATCTGAGAAAAAATTGAAAAAAGGCAACGAACCAGTATAAGGGCTGAATAAAGACTCATAAAAAATCACAGAAATTAATGATTATAGTAATAAAATCGAAAGTCTTTTTTTGTTCGCATTATATAAAAATTGTTCTGCAAATTTTTGTCCAAAATGCTATTTTTATGTAATAGGTATTTCTGCAAAATAAACTAACCACGTTTAATCAAAATTGTTTAAGAAGTTTTAAAGAAACCTTAAAGATTCCCAGATAAGAATATAAAGAGGAGGGGTATTCGCCACAGTGCACTGGAAATGCAAAGTAAAAAAATTTGTCAAAAACACGTAAAGAATGTAAAAATGTCAGATATTGGTTATTTAATTAGTTCAGTATTAAATTTCACAAAAAAGGTTACATTTTTAAATTTTATTTTCACATATATGTATGTATATATTTATTTTAATGTTTTCAATTTAAATTTAATACGAACCAGTTAAAATGTTATTAAAAAAAGGGAAAAACATTTAAAGCTTTAGGTTAGGTATAAAATTAACACCTCTGGAAAAGATCTTACCGATATCAGCTATTTAATAGCATCCAAAGTCTTATCAAGGCACAGATATCCTTGTTGTTCTTGTTATTTTGTGTTAATTAAAAATGTTCAAGCACTTTCCAAGGATAACCAGGGAATTTAAAGTACATACATTTAACGATACTTATCTCTTAGAGTGTTATTTCGGGAAAAAGACAATAAATAATAGAATACCAAAAAACAAATTAATTGGCTGTTCATTCGAGGTGGCTTATCACACGCACTTGAGCCGCATTGTATAACATCCTTAAATGAGGTACACAAATTAAATGTGGTTAAATTCAATTTTTTTTCTCTCTGCACGCTCGTAACGTTCACTGATTTAACTTACAATTAAGATAATCCGAAATTTTATTTCTCACACAAAAACACCACATACCAACACCCATTTAAGGACTAAAAAAGTTACCAGTTTACCACTTGTACATGTCCCGAATTCGCACTCGCACTCGAACTCGAACTAAACTCAACATTTCGTAATTTTTCGATTGTTTGTATTTGTTAAAGAAATTCAAAGGATTCAAATGCAATGCTAATTCAATCAACGATAAAACAATTTTCCGAGCAAAAAAAAAAAAAATACAAAAAGAAAGAAAATCCGAAAACACGTTCCTTTTTGGAGAGAGACTAAGCCAGTCAACACTCTGAATCTGGATACACGAGTGTGTAGTGAACCAATACCAACTAAGCTTTGTCCTTGTTGGCGTAGTCAAATTCAAATTCAAAATAGCCTCAGAGGAAAATTCAATAAAAATAAATTTCCCCAATCAAATGAATGTGTGCACGAATTTTCCATATTTCTTTCTTCTCAATTTTTTTTTTTGCTGTGGAATTTCTTTTCTGATGATGTACCTTTCAATGAGGGTTTTTAAGTGTGTGTGTGTGTTTGTGTTGGAAAATCCTACTAAAGTATGTCGCATTGTAAAGTAAGTTACCGTTGCTTTTGCCAATTTTTCATTCAGAATTTTCTTTTTCTCTTCCAGACAAATAGTCACCACCGGAGTTGACATAGAAATTAAATTATTCCTCAATCATACACTCACAGCCTACATTAGGTAAAGTTAATACCAATACCAGTGCCAGCGCCAGCGTATTATTTAAAGAAAACAAGAGAGAGAGAGACGAAGAGAGGGGGAAAAAGAGAGAAGAGAATTATAATAAATAATCAATTCCGAGGATTCTTGTAAACGAGCATGAAAAAAGGTCAATAAAGGACGATGCAAGGAGTAAAAAACTCGGATGGCAGGTCTAATTTTTATTATATTTTCCTTTTTTTTAATCAAACTTCTATGCCAGTAGTGAAAAAGCTCAAACGAAGAGAGAATGATAGAGAGAGAGAGAGAGAAAGAGAGGAAAAGGAGAGCGAAACACTTGACAGAACGAAAGCTTTGTTCCTTTTTTTCTTGGGTACAAAGCAAGTACAAAACAAGGACTTTTTCTGTCGTGATACCAAAAAGAATAAAAATGATTTCAATAAAATGAAGAAAGAAGAAAATCAGATAAACAAGAAGAAGAAGAGGAGGAAAATTATGAAGATGCTGTATAAGTATAAGAAACTTTTAAATAAATTATTAATGTCTTTTGTGTTGTTGTCTTTTGTTTGTGTGTCTTCTTTAATTTTGCATGAAATCATCAGACCTTAGATATCTAGAACATAGATAGACAAAGAAATAAAATAAAAAAAATGAAAATGGAGCCAAGACGTGTGTCGCTGCTATTTTTGAACATTTTCCAAGAATTACACAATCTTCTAAAACGAGAACAACACCACAAAGAAGAAATAATAAAAAAGATGATGCCAAACTAGGAGCAAAATGAAAATAATTTTGTTCTTGTTCTCAAATTTGGTTTTTTCTTTTGTAGACCATCCAGAGGAGCTCTATATTGTTTTGATTAATGCATTGAAGTTTCTAGCTTAATGGGTTTTGCAGATGTTTTATTGGTGACCTTTTTTCGAAGCTTCAAAGTTAAGGTGATATTTAGGTATCTAAAGGACATAATTTAAATCGATATTTTACCAATAAAAATTAAGTTTCTAAAATTTATTTTGGGATGAAAAGATTGCTTGGATAAAAATCGGAAGAAATATGGGGAAATGTTAATGGAGCAAATTTAACTTGTCGGCCATAAATTTTGAAAATGTTGTCGTTTAAATTTTTAAAATTAGTTCCCACTACATAATTTGTTAAAGGAGAACATTTTAGAACTATTAAAAAGATATGAGGGAATTCGTTTCAATGTTTAGAAAATTGACGATATTTTCTGTTCTTTAAAGAATTTTGATAAATTTGATGAGAATTAGATCCTACATATTTTCTAAATGAGTTACTTTAATTATTTTCTCTACACAAGAAGCTTGAGGAAAATGTATGTTTTTTAGTTTTTCTTCGGACAAATATTGGATGCACTTTAGTCCAAAACTATTTTTCACATTTTAAGGTTTTTGTTCTACTTTTGGACACGATGACTAAATCATTAAGTACCTACTGTCTTAAAAGATAAGCTTTATAAAAGGTTAGAAACATTTCTGAAAATTTAGTTCTAGTCTTATCAGTTATTTACATACTCTTTGAAAACAATGTACTTAGCTGTATGTTTCGAAATGGTATTGGCTAAAAAATCTGATCGAAATATTGGAATAATGGACAAATAATATGAAGAGATCTTAGAAAGCAGCTGAGACTTAACTCACTGTTCTATTTTTATTGGAATGAAAATATTATTAACATCAATTTGACCGAGGACCTGAACTTCTTCAAATTTGAACTCTCAGCAAAAATGAGTCCTGAGAAACAATACTTTACACATCGATAAAGCCTTTCTTTTGCCAGCAATGGAGGCGTGGCATCGTCCCACTTTCTTATAGCATTGATATCAATTTATCCGAGTACTTCCAATTTTGTAAAATAATTTTATATTGTAAAACAGTGGAACTTGTAGGTATTTAATAAAAAACAAAAATTAAAATTTGAGATTTGACATATAGGGGGCTTGTCGTTCTAACAAATAAATGATGTTATTTGTAATAAACACTTTTGTGTCTCTTAGAGTAATAAAAATGTTTAAAAATAAATATCGAATGGGAAACATAAACATTTTTAAATTTTTCATTAAGAGGGCGTGGCAGCCAGCCACAATTCTATTAATTTTTAAGAGAACTTGGCTATATATTCAATGGGATGCAATTATTTCTTAATTTTAAATTTAAATAAAATTTGTTAAAAAAATGTTCAATACTTTCATCGAAAATTGGTGTGATAAGTAATTGTAAACATTCAAAAATTATCTTTCAGGAGAAATTAATTTATTTAGCATATATTTTTAATGCCCAATAATTTTCAAAACGAAACCCGTATCGAAATATTTGTTAGCAAAGAAATCTACCTACAATTGCGGAAGGAAATTTAAAGTTGAAATAGAGTTTTAAGGAAAAAAGTAGCTGCTTTTTACTAACTAACTAATTTTTAATAAAATACATTTTTGGGTATAACTGAACTTTTCGGATTAAAAGAAGTATCAACATTTTGTTGAAAACTTAAACTTTTCGCAGTACCTAGTAAGTTTCAAATTTTTACTGACAATAAGTTAATCCGACTTCTGTAGAATTCCATCGAAATTGAAATTCTACGAATTCAGAAAAGTATATTTTTTAAAAATCCTTCATTCCTGTTGACTTTGCTAATAGTTTTTTGACATTCTTAAACGTTTCGGATTGATTCTTGATTGACTCTTGATTCTCAAGTTTCGTCGTCGTCCTTAAGTCCTTAACTCTTACATGTGGCCCATAAAACCGAACCCTCTTCTCATCAAAAACACAAAATGTTTCCATATTTTTGGACTAAAATAAAAAAGTCCATCCCATCAAAGAATCTATTTTCATTCAGACAACTCAGTCTAGCCACTTAAACATATAAAGGCTTTGTTTTTGTATATTATACGAGAATATGTATGTAGTTGCTTATTCATTGTTTATGTCAATTCAATTAGTTCTAACAATTACTACAACCCAGGGGGGATCTTAAAATTGGTCTAATTAGAAACGTAAACTACCAACTATGATAAACATAACACTTTGTTTTATTATAACATATATATTGGATATTATTAATGATGATTAAAGTTGCAACATATGATACACAGTCCGGACGACGACATGGAATTTCATGGCCTCCCACACCTTTGTATATATGAGTATACGAGTATTTATGGTCACCAATACTAACTATGATTTACAAACAACCCTCTTATAGAGAATGAAGGACAACAACAATAACAACAACACTTTTTTCATGGAAATTCAAACTAAAAATATAAATAAAATAAAAGGAAAGCAAAAACCATCAAACACCCGTGACCACCCGTGCGTCCCTTTTCCTTTTGGCCATAAAATAAAAATCAACCATTAAGAACGTGACACTTTGCGTTGGCTTTTATTTTATTGTGCATAACTTAACACACTCACACACACTGACTAAACTCATACACAGTCATAATCACAAGCTGTTCTTTAAGTGTTTTTTTTTTTACTTTTTTACTACCATTTTTGTTATTGTTTTTCTTTTTGATTTTTAAATCTTTCGCACACGACTCTGTTAAGAGCATGTTAAGATGACAGTTTTTTTTTTTTTTTTAGATTTTGTTAAAGTAGTTTTTTAAACCGACATAGATATTTTGAGACAGGATGATTGACAAGGATGTAAGTTCGTAGTCTTAAACTTGGACAGAAGTGATGTCATGAGCTAAGTTCATTTTTTTGTTCTTCTCAATATTTTATTAGTTAATGGGGACAAAAATGATTTCTTAAAGTTTTCCTTAAGGAAGTGTGGGAAATGAGGTTTGGTCCAAAATTCATCACGAAATAACTTTTTGGGAGTTAAATAATCCATAAAATATGGAACCATTTCTACTACATAACTTGAGACAAATAAAGAAGTAATGAAATGCAACCACAAATATTGAGAAGGACAATGGAAAAATATCCTTTTAGAGCTAAGGTGCATTTAAAGTCCAAATGCCAACTTTTAAATAACTTAAAAAATTTGTGTTATCCATTTCTGGTGGCAAGGATCATTAGTAAGTGTTAATGTTTACTATAGTTAAGATAGAGTTGGCTACGAGACGAGAAAAGACTGGACTTGTGATTAAGAGTAAAACACTAAAACTCTCGCAGTCTCCCGTTGATCTAGTCTGGTTTTTTTTTTATAAAATTCCCTCGGCAAATAACAATTGCTGGCGAAAAAGAAGCCAGCAAAAATAATGGCAACTGTACTGCCGATATACATATAGAAAGTGACCGTTTTATTCACTTGAATGCTGCACTAGCTATACAGTAGTGAATAAAACAAAACTTTTTTTAAAATCACTTAATAATTGTTTTTAATATTTGAAAGAACGGTAGAGGATTGGTGTTTAAGTCAAAATTTAAGTTTTTGAATATTATTCATTTTGTCCTGTCTTAAGAAATTGTCTAATATTTTATTTAAAAAATATAAATTTAGAAAAAGGTATTGGCAATTCATTGCACGGATATCTGGGAGTGGGTTCCTATAAAATTTTAAAGCTATAAATTGCCAAATTACACACATACATATGTATAGTTAAGGACAAATAATATGTCTTTGATGTACTTAAGGCCTTCTGAAAAATCAAACAGGTCAGGTCTGTGCCTAATAAGTTATTAAAAATGATGTTGGTAAGTTCGATTGGTAAACCCTCTTATAATTATCTCTAATTTATTTTGAAGACTTAATTAAAGTGATGGCCTATTAACAGAAAGAACAAACAGTGATTTCCAATTAAGTATCCTGAAACTTGACTGTAGCTTACGATTACTTCATCATCTGTCAATATGTGATGCATTTGAGTTAAACAGTTCTTAAAAACATATTTAAATTTAAAGTTTCGGGAATACAAAATTTTATTAAGTTAGATAGTCTAGTCATCTTAGTAATTTTTTAAAATAACTCAATATATGTACTTTGTAAATAAAATATTAAGTTTTAAGATCATTGTCAATGTCAATATTTTCACATTTGAAAAACAATCATTTTTTATTCAAAAATATACTAATGGGTTTGAATTAAAAAAAAATGTTTTATGTATCCCCATTTAAGGTGTCCTCTTTTCTTTTAAATAAAAAAAAGGAAATGCTACTTTTGTTTAAAAAAAAATATTCATTAAGGTTTAATTAACAAAAAAAAAAACTCAAAAAATGTTTTCAAAATTACACTCGAATCACTTCTAAATAATGTATTCAAAATTCCAAAATATTTGCATATCAAAAAATATATTAAAATATCACGTTTTCAACATTCAAAAATCGCTTCATCGCATTTTTTTTAGGTCAAAGAAAGATTAGAAGAAAATATATAAAATGTCAATTTGTCGTGAAAAAACAAGTACATACACATCATAATCCTGTCAAATTAGAATTCTAACGCGTATTTTTTGAAACTCAATTTTTCTTAGAATTTTCTTTTCTCTCAAATTTATTTATTTAAAGTCAATTCAATTTCGTTTTGGTAGGTTTGTGATTAAAACCGAAAAGAGCCAATATGCAAATTCAAGAAATGAGGAGTTCATTTTCTTTTCTTAGTATTTTGACAGTATCACTAAGAATTCTTGGTCATGAGATTCCTGTGAATTCTTATTTCCTAGAACTGACCTTAAAAAAACATGACAACTTTATAATAAAACTTGACAACATTCAAACAGTTACTAAGGCATCATCACTGATTTCTCATATTTTTATATCCTATAAATGTATATATTTATTTTTTTTCTTTTTCAAAAATAATTCGACACTATAATCGATTTATACAGTGATACTATTACATTAGCTAAACAGAAAACTATTTCCATATACACACATAAAATGAACTTCATTACATGTGTATGTATATATTTCTATTTTAAGTGACATTTTCCCTATAACGTGTGTCAAATTAAAATTTGACATTTGGCTTACCGTTTGACATAAGTTTGCACCACAAAAAAGTATAATTTTATTTAATACATACGAGTATGTAAGTTATCAGTATGTGAGAAAAACCTGCCTTAAAAAAAAAATCTTTAAAAGCATTTGCTGAATCTCAAAATCTCAAATTCTTTTTTTTTTCAAAATTAAAAACCAAAAACCTTAACTCTTAGAAATTATAATTTTTTAATTTAGCAAAACAAGTGAAAAATCGTTCAACCAATCGAAGTAAGGTTAGGATTGTGCGATAAAAAGCTTCTTTTTTCAATCAACCTCCCTCAATCTCACCCCTCTGTTTCAACCACCCTCTTTTTCCTCCCAATTCCCCCCATATGAGAGAGGCTAAGAAAAAAAGAAACTAAAGCACTATCTCCTCTAGAAGTGTTTTTTCTCTTCCATACACACTTTTTCATTCCCCCATCCCACTTTGTCCTTGCCTGCCTTGCCTTGTCTTCTCTCACATATTTCTTCTTATTCCTTGAATCATTTTCAATCTCTTTCGGAATTATTTTCCGTCTTTCCGTCGTCGTCGTCGTCGTTGTCGTTCTCGTCCTTTTTTCTATCATGTCACGATAAAAGTACCCACATCAAAGGTTATGGGGGCAGGGTAAAAACTGTCCTTTTTTCCCCCCTAAGGAAACTCTTACTATTTGTAGAAAAAAGGAAAATCTATCGATCTCAAAAATTGGAAATTTGTAATTTAGAAAATTTCTTTTCCCAGAATCATCTCAAAGATTGCCAGAATTTATCAGATATTTTTCTTGTACCCGATATCCAGTGTTCCCTTGAACTAGATTATGGGGGGAACATCCTGCAAAAATTACAAAAACAAAATGCTTTTCATTGGAAAAAGTCCTTTTTCGCTTACCTAATACAAAAACACGAACTGAAGTCGAATTCGAGGATCCGTGATGTTGGTCTTCGTGGTTTATTTTTTTTCTTTTTGAAATTATTTTATTGTTAATTCTCTCTGTCGATTTTTTGAAATCCTTTATCTGTTTTTGAATTGAATTTCTTTTATTTCGATTAAAATGTATCTGCAAATTATTATCCTTCGACGTCACGGGGCGGTTTGGGTTTCAGTTTCAGATATTTTCTCGTCGGACCGACATTTTGGTAGAGCTTTTTCCTTCTGTAAGATTTTTCTTTTTTTTTTTACTTTTTCGATTTCGATTGGAATTTTTTTTTTTCTTTTCAAAAACTGACTTATATGTAAAATTAAATTTAACACCAATTCAATAAGAATATAAATGAGAATAAGGAATTAATTTCCTTATAGCAAAAAAAATTAAATATAAATCAATAGAAAATTTATAGGTACGTTCGTTTTGGGAGGAATGAAAAATACTTTTCTCGATATCAAAACACCACTCTCTGCTGCAGCAGCAGCAAAACGGAAAAAAAAAATTGGAATGGAAACGTAAGAACTCACTTTTCAGGGATGGAAAAATATTTTTCGTTATTTCTAAGGAACCAAAAAAAAACGTATTTCGAAATATTAGGAAATTTTATCCATGTTTAACATAAAATCACTTGGAATTGAATTTTAGAATTTTTTTTCAATTTATTTTTCAATTTCTTTCAAATCTTTTATTCAAGTTAAGGTAAGTTTTGACTTAACGCAAGGCAGAACAACACACGCAGAGATGAAAGAATTCACTCGCGTTTTGGTCACAAAACCAAAGGCGAATCTGTGAAGTTTTTCCTGAAAATCGATTTCGAAATATGTTGGGAAAAAGTTCATTTTGGTATATGTGAATGAGTAAGCTTGAGTTTGGTGTGTTTTTTTTTTTTGTTGGTGGTGTGGGTGCTTTTTTGTTGTTGTTGTTGTTTTAAGTTTAGTTGACGCATGAACGCTGCGAGGCAAACAGGAAGCTTTAATGGAGGACCATGCACACTTTGACATATTTTCATAACTTCACAGTCTACACACATGAGATTGTGTGTGTGTGTGTGTGTACACTATTTTGGTGAAGGTTGTTGTTTTTTTGATTGTTGTTGTATTTGTATTTGGGGGGTTGTAAGAATTTTCGTAACGTATGTGTGTGTGAGGGGGGGTGTAACGTGGACTATCTATCAATAAATAAAATGACAACTGTAACGAATGACAATGTGATAAGGACTTTTTGTCAATGACTTAAAGGGCTTTTTCAAGAATTGTGTGAGTGTGTGAATTAGTGAAAACTTAAGCTGCTGAAAAGCTCTGGCTGGTGTGGCTTTGAAGTGTGGAAAATATGCTTTTTCTGTTGGTTTTTGAAATGATTTGAGGATTTTTGAATTACGGTTTAACTGTACGGAAACAGTTTTACTGTCAAAATGTTTAAAGGTTAAACTGAAAAAGGATTCTAAACTTAAATTTGTAGAATGAAAAGTCTTGACAAATATCAAAATAAAATCTTAATTCAACTGTCTTGTTATAATAAACTCATTCGAAAGATTAACCAATTTTAGACACTTTCAATTTCAATTCAATTGACTGTCTATACCTTAGATATTGTAGACAGTGTCCAGCAAAGAAGCTGCGTTAGGTGTAATGATATGGAAATGGAACGTGGCCAGACTTCTTAACTGTCATATTCCAGTTATACGTCATTACTCAATACAAAAATGAGGCACAGTTAGATTGCTGTGTGAATCCTTCTTTGAATAGAGATTTGTTAGACTTTTTCATAATTATATAGTTGAAATTATGATTCAGCTGTGAGAAATCACATAAAACATATTTTTCGTTAAGTTAAGTTTTTTTTTCGTTAAATTCTGTGTAAAAGTTGAATGAAAATACAGTCATTGTTTTGAAAGAATAGGTATTTCCTTTTCATGTCACAAAAACTTTGATAAAAATATATTCTGATATTTGAGTGGCCCGGGAAAATCAAGACGTCAAAAACTTTATAGAAATGGGAACATGAATATTTTGAGGAAACTATTGAAGTAATAGGTTTGGTAGCAAATTAGAGGTTCTTCTTACAACTCCGAAACGGAGTATGTATCCTTTAAGATTGACACTACTGTCACCTCTTTTGCTGCTAAAAGGTTTATTATATTTTTTTCAGAAAACGTCATTTAGACCTAAGGTTTAAAACTAATATTTGTTTCAGTTTTTAAATATGTATGTATATAAAACAGTTTTGATATTTTTTGAATTATAACAACGATTTTACAAAAATTTATACTAACTGCTTCTACCAAAAAGAAAGTGAGCTTCACAACTGTCAAAACTACTACTTTTGAATATGGCAGTAAATGACACTTGTCTTACAGTTCTAATGATTGGAAATTTTACTTAATGTAGGTTCATTGTCAACACAAGCCTGCTTAACTCAGATCTAATTGAAGTCAATTCAAAGAAAAAAGTTTTGAATATCTCTAAACTAACGAAAAAACTTCGTTAAAAAAGCTCACGGGTTAAATATATTCTGCGACACCCTGTCCAGGTACACATACTTTTTTCTTATAAATTTAAATAGTATATGCAAATTATAACTGTTCAATTTAATACAAATTTACCTTTATAGAAGCTTTTAAGTAGCTTTTGAAAATTAGTATAAAAAGCTTTTTAACTATTTAAAGACTCAAACCTAACCATATTTCATTCTATGAATTTTTTACGTACACAGTTTATGCAAAGATAAAGCTCCTTTTTTCAAAAGCTCTTTATAATGTTTCTAAAAAGTTTCACCCTGAAGCGTTTTTGTTAATTTAATAAAAAAAAAGATTAAACTCAAAATCTGTAAGATTTTATTTCATTTAATTAATGCAATTTGTACATTTAATGTACCATAATTATATTTGACTTTATCTATGTCACTTTTAATAATTATTACTTAACATTTTTAAGATTAAATATCTTAGGTTAATTTTACTTCATGCGTGAGTTGGAAACTTTTTGGAATCATAAAAAAAAAAAATACCTTGAACCAGTTATTCAAAGAGAAAATCCTTCATTCTACTATTTTTCTTTTTAATGAATAAACTATAACTTTAATTTAATGATGATGATACCTTTTAAACTTTGCCATCACAAGTGTTTTACACCTGACACTATTCCATATGAATGCATGCGCTTGCATATTGTGCAAACTTTATAAAAAATGTTTACCACGATATTTTGTAAAAAAGTAAAATAAATAAATAAACTACTTAAAAGCTAGAACATAAAACATCCAGGCAGGTTGTGTATTTTTGCTTTAAAATACAGTTTACAAAAAAATGCTCATACGCCACACTGCACTTTTCTTAAGAATTTGTTTTATTTTTTATTTATAAATTTTTAATAATTTATCTTTAATTTTCCCACACACAGATAGTCAGGTTATTATACTTTCTCAGAAACAACTATAGTGATTTTGATTCAAATATGCCATAATTTATACCAATTAATATAAAAATTCAAAACTTAAGAAATAATTTATAAATTCACTGTTCTGGGAAAGGTAGAATAAAGTAGGAGTAGACTTTAATGCCCTGATTTCGAGACATCTTCTAGACAAAAGGATACAAAATTAGGTCTCGTTTCTGCGAACGCATAATTTACCTTTAATTAAGCTCTGAAATATTGCAAGTAAGTATTTTATCGTCCTTCGAATAAGCAAAAGTTGTGTGTTTATGTATGCATGTATTATGTATGTATCTGTGCCAAATACGGCCAATTAATTATACAAAACGTGTGTAAGGAACACATATATGCACGTTCATATAGATAGACCAAGCCGCCCTCTAGTGATTTTTAATATTTTTTTTTTTGTTGCTTTGAGAAAAATCTATAAATATCTCAAAATACATCTCAAAAAAAAAAAAAATATGCTTGTTTTTTTAGTTTCTAGGGCAAATGGCGTATGCATGCATACCCTATACCCTCGAGTCTATTTATGCATTTTTTATAATTATACGCAATGCAACAGTAGGGATTAAATATAAGGATAAAAAATATACTATGTCCTGTCCGCACTATGAAGAATCGAGGTCAAATATCGTCTCGTCGTTGTCGTTGTTGTATGTTTGTCGTCTGTAAATAAACTTTGATATTATATTTTACCACAGTTTTGTCAATATCAGCATTTTTATTTTTAAATAAGAATTTTTGTTTAATTAATTGAATATTCTAGATTAAAATTGATTGATTAATCTTTAATTTGAAACATTTAATAAAACAATATCTCCTCCATAAAATAAGGTCAGCAACATCATTTATAACTCAAGAACGACTGGATCTATTTTCAAGTTATCTAATTTAATGATTTATTTTTGTCTTTCCCTTACTATATTATACTATTGACAGCTCACGTCATAAAGAGCAGGAAATACTAAAATAGAAATGTAAACAAAAATATTAAAAAAAGAAAAATGACAACAAAACTGTCAAAAGACAGATCTCATATATTTCAGATCATTTCGTAAAACCACGCATATCATAGGTTTGACAGCTCTGAGTTGTCAAAAGATTTAAATTAAGCCTGAAATTTATGTATGTCAAATATTTGCTCTTTCTACCTTTTCTTGCAGAACACATCTTAACTACAAAAGGCAGAATAGAAAAGCATAACGATTGCAGGGTCAGCTAATCAATTACTTAACCTTAGAAGAAATGCAAGCTAGAGCTGGTCTAATTATTTAATATAATATAAAAAAGTAACCTCCAGTATGTTCTTCATTTATTCAAATCAAAAATTGCTTTACATACAATTTGAAACTGTTTGGTATTTAAAACCGAGACGACTGGAATCAATAATAATTTGCTAATATATCCTTCGTAAAGTCTAGAAATGTTTAAAAAAAAACCAAAACAAAACAAGACGACACTAAATTATGATGTTGTGGTTCTTAAATAAATTATAACTATAATATCCAAACTTAAACTTAAAATACATAACTCCTGTAGACTTATATTAAAGCACACGGATAATTCTATAGAACCCCAAAAATAAACTCTGATGAAACCCGAACTCTGCATTTGTCCTAAGTCCTCATTCTCTCACCCCGTCTCAAATCCTCAAAGCTTCATCAATCATTACTTTCAGATTCACCCATTAAGAGCCTTTTAGCAAAAATTTATCACTTCATCTGAAGCAGCAGCAAATTAATAAACCTTCCTTTCATAACTGCTAACCCCTGGGCTGCTAGTCTTATATATATGTATGTATGCCTTCACCCTGCCCGCCTTGGTACTTCTTCTTTCTAATAATTTATTGCTTACCTTCATCTGAATGACCATAAAATTATCATATTTCCTTGGTCCCCCCCACACATCGGGCCTCAAACTCTAACCAAGGACGAAAACGACGTCTAATATCGATTATCACTAATTCTCAAACCCTCCTGTGTGTAGGTAGGTCCTATCTCTTCTATACGATAGGGCTATATTATAGACGTTAGTACGTTAGAAGAAGCTTGACGACATATCTTTAGACCCCCAACTGTAAAACTGACAGTTGGAGCACGCACAGTGTGCGCTCTAGGAATTTACGATATTGCCAATGCTCAAGCCCTTATAGCTCTTTCGTGCTAACTCAAGATATTCTATGTGTGTGAGTATCTATGTAAGGTCGTGTTTGTGCGTTTAGATATAAGGCTGTGAAAATATTATTTAAAGCAAAAACTTTTAGCCTGGGAATATTCTGTCAATAATTCAACACTCTGATGGCAATGTGTTTACAAACTTTGGGCTATTAAGTCGCAAACGAAGGATGTCTTTTGTATTTTTTGGAGGGTTGGGGGGGGGGGCTTGTTGCCTGCTGATGCCGCTTCGAATGCCTTACTGTTGGTCTGCCTTCAAATGCGTCCTGTGGATTTATGTTGTGCACGTGGCATGGGTGAGACGACAAATGAAAGGGGTGAAATGGCTCCCTTTTTGGTAATATTTTTTTTGGTCAAATCGAATAAATCCAAAGCATACGGGTGAAAGGGGAATACAAGCTAAAAGCAGACATAAAGACAAAAAAAAACACACGTCGCAACTTTTTTGTATACATAACTCTTTATTGAATTTGTTTGGTGACAGTTTGTGACCTCTATGCCGTCAAATGCACACCCACACTCACACACACCAAAAAAAAAAGAAGAAAAATTAAGCGAGATAGTAGGGAACGTAACCAATGTTCTGTGTGTGTGTGTGTGTGTGTATGTGAAGGATGATAAAGGACCTTGGGGATCCCTTTTGTATTTTCATTTTGAAATATGTTTTCCATGACTTCATTCGATTGTGTTTTCGTTTTTTTTTATGTTTTGTTTTGTTTATTGGCGTTATTTCTTTTAGCTGGATATCCTGCTGCTTGTATATTGCTGCTGGTGATGATGGTCCTGGTAGTGGTCCTATATGGCCAAACAACAGGCTGCGACTGGTGATCAACAGTTTTTCACTGATTTATTGCACCCAGAGGATGAGGATGGTCCAAGGAACATATTCTATTGGCATTACATTGCGAGAGGCGTATGGCGAGAGGCAGTAGCCGCAGGATGCCACATTCGAAACTAAAAATTATCTGACGACATTCGAAAAATAGGTTTAGTTTGGTTCTTTAGAGTCAAATCCAGTTCAAGACTAAATGAAGTTTGGTCAGAGCGAGAGGAACTTGACTATCTTCAAAACTGCAAGCAACAGTGTGTCAAAAAATTACACCTTAAGTCCAGAAAAACATATGCTCTGGACCTTTTTAAAAAAGACTGTTTTTCAAACATAATTAAAGACCTAATGATGGCAACGTCCTAAGGATTATTAAAATGAAGACTTTAACTTGAATGTCTTTGAAGACTTTTTTTTTAACTCTGTAAAGCTTCTGTTCAGAAAATACTAAGCAAGTAAAGGCACATACAAAAGAACGGTCCGATAAGTACCTAGCCTCACCGCCCGATGGTGCTAGTATCGCAAGGAAGATTAACTATCGCCCAGTACATTCTCTTTAACGGCTACTGTCAAAATTACAGTCCAAACGTCTACTACTGAGGATAATGTGTCAAAAACCCACTTTCTCGTATTGGCAGACCGCCGATTAAAGGTGCTCAAAATGACAGAAACAGTTTTCATCTCAAAATACTGCGTGGGTCATGTCCTCTAAGAAATGTTGGGCATGAGAAAGCTGCCATGCCAGTGCGATGGGTGCCATGATTGCTCACTTCGGGCACCAAGCACTACAAGCTGTTTAAGCGCATACCGAAGAAGTGTCTGCGTCTTTTCATAACTTTCGACGAAACATGGATTCACTGGAACGTATCACAAGACAAAGAACAGACGAAACAGTTCGCCAAACGTGGCAAAGAAGGAAGACTGCCAATCGTCCGGAAAAGTGAGATTCAGAAGGTGTGATCTACATCATCTTCCTAGAGAAGGACAAGACGATCACATGGGTCTACTATGCCGAATTTTCAGTGAAGGAAAAAGTGCTCGTTCGCCAGGGACAAATTGGTCAAACTGCACTACGGACTGCTGTCCTATCCACCACCGTATTCTCGACAGACAGAAATTTGAGTCAAATAAGGAGGTCATTTCCAAAAGGATGTTCACTTTGAAGACCTCAAAAAACTATATTTCCAATGAGCTGAAGAAGTTGGAGCTTCGGACCACCCAGAACAAGTATTGAAATTTAATTGGAACGATTATTTTCGATACCAACTGTTAAATTATATTATTCTCCATATATTTCCATAAAAGAAAACATATGGCAATTGCTTCTCCATGGATGATTTGGTTTCGATAAATTAATCCAAACTGTTCACTCATACCTATACAAAGACAAACATAAATCCATAACGACTACTCGTATATGTATAGAAATAAAATCACAACAAAATCTCCTGTTTCCGGTTGTCTCCACTTTATTTCCATCCTTTTCCTTCCTTTATTTTAACATAATTTATTACCAGAGGTAATGGCCAAATGGAGTTCTATTCAGGATCAGGAAAGCGTATGTCCCTGTCATGTTACCTTTTTGTTAACCAGTTGCAATCGTATTTTATATATGTATGCATGTACATATGTATAAGGTCCTTGTTGCTGTTGATGTTGTTGTTTTAGTTATTGGAATTTTTGGTTGTTGGAATATATAATACAATCCGATATGATAGTTGGTGTTTGTAAAATTAATGCATTCATTCCATTGAACAAGATAATCGTTTCAAGGCAAAGCAACAATACTGGTGAATTCATTACAGCAGAGGTCAAAAATACAAACAACAACAACAACAATAATAATATAATTATTGTATTGTACATTTATACAGTCTGAGTAAATATTGCGTGTCTCCTTCGGAAGGATAACGTATACTTAGTCCTGTTGGCATCGATATCGACTTGTATACTAGTAAGCAAGGTGCCAAAATTGTAAAACACGATTATTCGCACATCTTATACGAGTAGATCTCAAACAACAAAAACAAGACTTCGAGATAAGATCCTTGAGAATGTTATGATAGATGGATATCTATGTATACGAAGGTCTAGGGAGTTTAGGCTAAGGAATGTATTGACACACGTGACTGCATTCGACTGACTGTAGGGCTTCTATATTTCCACCATCATCATCATCATCAAAATCAATAAAATCAAGTCCACTCAGGTGGCACTAAATTGGATGCTTGTATTTATATTCGTGTGTTAAGGCTTCCCTGTTGGCGATGATGGGACCGGGACGACTGTTCCAAACTATTATAGGTACTATACACAGGATCAATATCGTCCTTTCTATCAAAATATGTTAATAAAGAAAACAACACACAGCATCATCAGCAAAGCTGTATGAGATGCGATACAAGAGGGAACAGCACCCTACTATCCTGAACATACCTACAAGGACTTCGATATAGAAGACACATGGAATGAGGACAGGAACAGGAGGCCTTTGTCATGATTTTATCCAATTCCTCGCACAGCACCTCGCCGCGCCGATACGAAATTCAATTATTCAAAAAATTTGCATAATTTCAAGATTCCCTTCAGATATCCTGATGGTTCTGCCAATCGAGATACAAACAGAGCAGTTGCCGAACGAATTAAATTTTCAATGTTTATGGATAGTGCTATTTGTATGTGTGTGTGTGTGCATGTGTATTGATTCATATTCAGAGGATATTTTGTATAAATATTATGATGTAAGGGCATATTGAGGCCATAACGCACTGAAAACGATGCGATCTCTGAGTGTCAATATGTAACATCATAGTTGACGTACATATATAGGACCATGCTTGAGGGGGGGGGGGGGGGGAGGAACAAATGTGACCCTGGGACATTATACCATCCAGATATTCACAAGAGAAATATTTTATCAATTTTAATGAAATGTCCCTTGCGCTATTCAGGAATGATGGCAAGATATTTATATGCATACATACTCGTACTCATATAAAGTAAATACACTCGTATCCTACCTGAAAAACGATTTAAAGTTTAATGGAATGTTGTAATGTTATGTTTGGTATTTACATAAAATACATGCATATGAGTAGATGCATACACATATACAATTTATACGCATAATTTAAAGTGTAACTGGATGAACAAAGTGGAATTAATAAAAAAAAAAAAAAATCAGGGTTAATGCACTTCGCTTTGAGAGTTGACATCCGGAGGTAATAGGCCGAGATATACAGAATATGATAGGAAAACATTTTTTGACATTTTAAAGTCAATATTTGTGTGACACAGAATTTAAAAAAAAAAATACATGCTCTTTGGTGGAAGAGGTTGAATTAAGTGGTAATTTTAGGTTTCAAAAACACTGGTGTTGAGTAGTCGAAAATGCCACTATCTAAAAAATTAGGTAACTTTCTGACAACTGGTAAAATTTGAAGCTAACAACTGACAATTTTTAACAAAAAAATATATTAAAAATTGGGAAGAGATGTTCTTTGACTCGAATATCTTAAGAACGAACAATAATCTTGAATTCGATCTTAAGCATTTCAAAAAAGTAGTTCACAATTCCTAGGATCAAAAATAAAATAAATAAACCATTTACCAAAGTTACCATTAAGATGGTGGTTTTTCTTTTTGATTTGTGAATTTTTGATAAGTCAAAAACATCAAACAAATGTCATGTTTTGAAAGGCATCGATGTGAATCTTCGCATTTTCGTCTAGTGGCATTTAAAATGAGCTACATATGTATTTTTTGATTTGTTAAGTGCAGACTTGTATATTATGGACTTAAAACAATTTTTCCAAATGTATGAAAAACATTTTTTTACTTAAAAAATTGTGGAGTGATTTTTAACTTCCCATAGGAAGTTATTGTAATCGGTCCTATTTGTCAAATTGAAATTTTAGACAAATCTGGACGTTTCAAGGTCCCTAAAATCTAAATCCGTCATTTGTAGCGAGATTTCTGTGTATGTGTGTGTACTTACGCTTGTACGTCGTATACGTTCGTACGTTCGGGATACCATTTTTCGTCCACGGTATCTCAAGAACGCGTAAAGATATCGACTCCAATTAAATTTTGTTTGACAGGTTATAACTTCGAAAGATGCAGAAAGGACTTTTATAAAAAATTGGTCAAGCGGTATTTTCACTATATCATTTAAAAAAAACAGTACAAAATTTTGGTTTATCAAAAATATCTCAGAAACGGATAATGCTATCAACTTCAAATAAATTTTATTGTGTAAAATTTGACGCGGTCCAGATTTGGTATAAATTTGAAAAAAGTTCAATAAACCGTTATTTTATTAAAATTGAAAAACTAAAAAAAAAATTTCTGGCGCTCAATTATACAACGAAGGAAAAATGATATTATGTTCAAAATAATTTTCTACAATGTGAAATAATGTTTTTGACATCTGGTAAAATTTTGGAAAAAATTCAATTGACAGTTTTTTTACAAAAAAATAAAAAGTCCACAAAATTCTACCAAAAGTTGTTAAAAAATGTTTTTTGACTTGAATATTTCTAGAATGGGCAACGATATTGACTTCAAGTTTATTTACGATTATACAAAATACAATTTCGACAAATATCGAATTAACAGATTTTTTACAAAAAATCAAAAACTTAAACAAAAATTTACCAAAAAACGTCAAAAGTTGTTTCTTGACTTGAATATTTCGAGGGTGATCAATTATTTTAACTTAATATTTATTTTATTTTCTGTATTATGCAATTGTTAAAATATGGTACATTTTTGACAAATATCGAATTGACAGTTTTTTCACGAAAAATAAAAATCTAAAACTAAAATTTAACGAAAAGTTCGGCTCAAATACCTTCAAAAAAAGCAGTGATATTTACTTCGAATTTATTTTATTTTCATTATAATGCATTTGTCAATACTTAATTGATAAAATATTGACGAATATGAAAATAACATTTTTACAATAAATGAAAAACTACAAAAAGTTCTAAAAAAAGTTGGTAAATATTGGTTTTTCTTCTGATAATTTTTTATTTAAAATTTTTATCAATCAACTTGGTAAATCGATTATTAAGAAATGTCAAATTTTCAAAGTGTGCATAATGTGAAATTATCAGTGTGGGTCGCACCCAGCCTCTTTTTTTGATTTTAAAAACACACTATATCTAATTTATTTCTTTGTTGATGTGACATTGTTTAAAATAATGCAGTTTGACATTTTCTATCTGTCAAAATTATTAGAAGCCATAAGAAGAACTGACTGAAATAAGTTCGTTAGCACATTAGAAGTGGTTTTGAAGCACACATTTAAATACCTATCCTAAGTAGGTATTCTGTTCGATTTCCGATAAAAAGTAGTGTTAAATCTTACAAAAGGGTTTTGAAAATAAAAAACCTGTTCAGAGAAGACTATAAAGAGAACTCACCTATATATGCCTCTTGTCACAAGATTTTCCTTCACAACTTGTGACAATTTTTACTTTTGAGCCAAGGTTCGGATAAATCAATTTTTTTAAAAACTGGTGACAAAAATATTTTGACAGATAGATGTCATTAGTTACTTTGTCGGCTGATGCGGAAAATTAACAAATTGGGAATGCTATAATTGCGTTTTAGTAATCTTTTATTTAATACCTGATTTCGTGGTTAATTTGGCAGATCATATTTAAAAAATTATAGATTTTAAGTCGATGAACAAAATAATTAGAAACAAAATTGGTAGCACTTGCTAAAAACAAAACTTGGCACCATTGAAACAAGTTATATTAAATTAATTCGTGTTTTTTTTGCAAATTTAATACTTAGATTTTGTATTGTTTTAGTTTTTTAAATTATCTTTTTGTGGATTTTAATTCTGGCAAATATTCTGTAAAACCACTTTTCTTAAGTTTTAATACTACTTTGAATATATGATTCTATCTGATATCATCCAATTAAAATCTGTACCTCTTTGGTCCTTTAGAAAAGTGATGCATTCATGATCAAAATTCTTCCAATATTTAAGATTTTCAGAATCAAAAACAAACACTTCCAAAAACCCCAGACCCTCTACACAATCAATGAAAAATTCAACTTTTTCCCTTCTTCTTATCTGTGTTTTTCTATACTCGTCCTTGTAAGCACATACATCATTCTTAACTATCAATTTTGAAATTTGTTGCAATCTGTAAAATTTGAAGTTAAAAGAAAACAACAGCAAAAAAACCCTTTTCAAGATTTCATATCTCATCACCACCTTTAACATTTTGCTTATCCCATAAATCCAGAAGGAAAAATTCGAAAGTCGAAATCAATTTAAGATTGTCGGTTGTACAATGTACACACACACACACACATTCTCACATGTATGTAAGTTGTTGGGGCGGTACATAAGCCCCAAAGGATTATATTAGCTTTAGCACCATATATTTTAAACCAAACACAGAGCTGAGTTCTTTAAAAGGGATCTACTCTTGAATAGGTATACATATGTATGTACCTCCTTATGGACTCGTCCTTTCGAACAGGATGTGACGGTACCTTTATACACAAACGTTCTCTATATTGAACTGCGTGTAAAGGTCCCATCAATCTTGACTAAGTAAAATGAAAGCAAATGAAAAAAAAAAAATAATAATAAAGAACAATCAAGGACCATGCGTCTCCCAATCCCGCTTCCGATTCACTGAAAACGAATTTTTCAACTATGACTCGCAGAATCAATCCATAAAGTAAGTCTGAAGGCTTACTTCACAGAACAATCTTCGATTTCTTAAATTGTTTTTTTTTTTTGTTCCTGGTTCCCGGCCAACAAAAGGGAGATGTCGAATGTTGGTTTATGGACACATGGATGTATGAGGATATACCAAAACCAACAAAACATCCATTCAAACCATATTACGTTTTTCCAATAATAATTCTTTCATTTTTCTAACTTGTGTGTACTTCAAGGATTTCGTTGTCGAAGTCGTTGTCGTTGTCGGCGTTTGCGTCGTCGTCGTCGTAGTCGTCGGCGTTTTGTCCCTTCATATTTGCCCTTTTGAGGAGGTGGGTTTGGTGGCGCCCTCTGCCTGTGGTCTGCACTCTTTTCAAGCCATCATCATCACCATCGACACTGTATATACTCGTAAAGACTGCCAAAGGATAATACCTTCTATGTTGCCAGGGAGCGATGCTGTTTGGTCAGGCATCAAAGAGGCTACAGGCCACCACCACCGCTACCACCACCTCTACCACGTTCGTTACGAGTACATATTGGCACAAACAATATTTCACCGCAAGGATCATAAATCTCCGGCATCAGAATCAATATTTTCCCAACAACTGAAGAGCCCACAGACTTTGTATCTACTCGTACCTCGAACTCGCATAGTCGTCCTCGTATAGTCGTCCTCGTAGTCATAGTTGCCACAGTAAGTTCTTCTGACTCGGAACTCGAAATCACTTTAAGAGCTATACTCGTACCCAAGAGAGTGCGGTAACGTTTTTCTGACCAGAGAACGTAATCCTCCTGCTAATCCCTAAATCTTTATCCGTACACAACACGAGCTCGGGCATGACTGTGTGACTGATCTGGGCCGGTCGTGGCGGGGTTGCAGGCCTTGAGTAAATGCGCGTTATTTCGTTTGCATCCTTCAACGACGAGTATATCCCTTCCTTACCTGACTTTGAGACCAGTGCTATATACGATTGGAAGCTACGGTATTAAGTGGGAGTTTGGAAAATGGAGACGAAGAGCTTATCTGGAGCTGAACGAGTTGTACGATGCATAAACTGTGGAGTATTGAACTTATTTATGGCAGTGACTGAAAGAGATTACTGCTGGTTTGGTTTGTTCCGAGTTCCGAGTACAGACGGAATGTGCGGCAAACCGTTTTCTGGGGTGATTCCATTTCTGTTTCAATTTCGGTTAAAAGCCGCCAAAGCTTTCAGCTGATTTACTTCGAAAGTCAGTTTTGTGTGTATGTGGGTGGGAGGGAGATTCTCCCCATTTTCATTTTTTTTCCCATTCAGGATGAAGACAACTACTCCGAAGGATAAGGCTCGTCTATACGAATGTTGTATCCTTGAGGATATCGTAGGAAAGTGTAAATGGATATGGTGTTTTTTCAAGTACGCCGCCGTCGCCTGGTTGGCCTCCCATCAGTGGGGAGAGTGAGAAAAAGTAACTACACGCTTGACAGAAGATTGATGTGAATAGATGGATATGTTTTCAAAGCTTGCGAAGAGATGTAATTGATGTTTAAAAGGTCCTTTAGGATGCTGAAAACAATTATGTAAAGAAATATAGGAACGGTCATGATCGGACAATTTATTGGTATGATTTTTTTTTTGTACATGTGTTGCGAGTTGTAATCGATGGAATTTCTTGGCTTGACTTTTTGGCGAAATAAGCATTTTTACTGGACTTTGAATATTGGAGGAGGAAATTAGAAATTCCTGGGAATGTCATGATTAAATCACTTATTTGTTTTGACATCACGATTTGAAACGGGAAAGAATTTTACAAAAGTTTGATTGACTGACATTGACGTTTCTATTGCCATTTGACGGATTAAATGGGAAGTGACATCCAGGACTACCAACAGAAGTTTCTGTCATTCTGATAATTTGACACTTGAATGTGTATCTTGTGGTTTCTATATGACAGGTGACATCAATTTATGCCTTTATGGCAAGTAAGTTTGAAGACTGATGAGACTGACGAGACTGATGAGACTGATGAGATTGATGAGACTAATGAGACAGATGAGACTGATGAGGCTGATGAGACTGATGAGGCTGATAAGACTGATGAGACTGATGGGACTGATGAGTCTAATGAGGCTAATGAAACTGATGAAACCAATGAGAGCGATGAGACTGATGAGACTGATGAAACTGATGAGACTGATGAGACTGATGAGATTTATGAGACTGATGAGGCTGATAAGACTGATGAGACTGATGAAACCATTGAGACAGGTGAGACTGATGAGACTGATAAGATCAATGAGGATGATTTTAGCATGTTCGGTGTTACTGCTTGCTAAGACTGACCTCAAAAACTCAGTTTTCATTCATTAAATTCAGTTTTTTAGTCTGATGTTAAGGTACATCACTGTCGGATTCAAAGCTGGATCAAGCTCGTCAGTTTATTTAGTGTCAGACTGATAAGTTCCTATCAAATGAAGTCTTCAATATCTAGCAAAAAAAATCAGTTTTGAAAATTGCACGTTTTTGAACTTCACCTAATGTATAGGAATAGGTACACTAAAAAGGTAAGTATATCAAGAACAAAGTAACAAATTTAATGGACCACATTAACCTCCATTATATTACCTCTGCTTTGCCCTGTTCGTACATAACCAAAATATTCTATATACGTGTAGAATATGTTTTTAGTAAAACCAACAACCCGTAAACTCATCATATTGATGTGCTTCCAATTTTATTCAACCACATCAAGGTGAAACCCCTTAACCAAAGATGTAATCACAACGAGCAAAGCAGCACCACTTGAAGTTGTAACAAATCAATCCCTTCCATTTGGCAGTGACGCCCATCGTCATCCATTACCTACCAACATAATAACATACCTTGCCACCCCTTTTGCCAAAAGCGAAGGAACCTCTTGATATGGGGGGATGGGGATAAGGATGGCGCTGGCTGATGCAGAGCTGGTGGCTCTGTTTCGTGCCGCTCCAATGCCATACCTTCTAAAGCTGGTCCTATATTACTATGGTGTTGTGCATTCACGGAAAAAAAAAAAACAACCGACAACAGAAGGACGCCAACGACGACGACGATGATGATGTCGACTCCGTTGAACACCGAGAAATCCAAGGGACCGACACGATGACGAGAACGACCGACAATTCCGACTCGACTGTGCCAGGACGATGACGACGAACGTCTTGCGAAGGACGAGGTATCTTAACCCAAATTGAGACATCTATTCAGAAAGCAATTTGCAAAATGAAGTAGTTCCCTGCTGCCAGCGAGCGAGTGAACAGAGCAGAGTATGAAATGAATGAAGAAGTTTCGTGCGGAACCATCACCATCCTTCATCGCATATCCTCCCCCCCACACTCCCACTGGTATCCAACCCCCTGCGCACCACACCAGCCAGCCGACCTGAATTTGGAATTACTCTTTTGTAAATAAATATGAGCACAACATATAACATACCAACCAGTCCCCTCCACCCCCTTCCACCCCCCTAACAGTCTCCTAAATCTTCACCCATTATTTCTCAGCTCGAAATTACGACTTAGCACTATTTTCGTTAGGAACATCCTTCAACATTCCAGAAAAAAAGAAAAGAAAAACGAAAAACGAAAAACGTTAAAATTGAATACTCTTCCCGGGAATAATGTTATGTGTCTGAATACACTCCTTTTTTCGTCGAAGGCAATTGAGTGATTTAGTGTATTCCACTTGAAACCCTTCCAAGCGTATCGTAAGCGCAAATAATTTCTCTTCAAGGACATCAACGAGGAATGGTTACAGGAGAAAGCAAACAAGAGAGAGAGCAAGAGAAAAAAGCCTTTCCCTGATGATGGTTGCATTTATACTATAAATTTCCATTTTCATTTTCATTTTGGAATGTGCATCAAGGACCCTTCAATCTTGTCTCGTGTTGAGAGCTCATTGGGGCAACAAACAAGCACTATTATCATTAAATCGACATCGAGTGGATCCTCTCTTCGTCCTTTTCGGATGAATAATTTCACAAGTCTTCTCAAGAAGTGATGAACGAAAATTTGGCAGTTCACCGTCACCTCGTACCTAGATCCGACCTCTTAATATGTGATAATAATCTTTTTATACCAAAAACGAAATTCAAGTTCATCATTGGACCTTTTTTTCGTATATAGCTAGCTATTTACAAAGAGGGAGCAAAATTCCATTAAACGGATAATTTGTATTAAGGACACGTTTCGAGTGTTAACCATCTTGCAAAGGATTAGGGACGAACTTCATTATTTTAACTGTCATGACGAAATTTTCGTTTTATATTTTTTTTTTGTTAGTTGTTTTTGTTGTTGTAGACTTTCGTTTTGTCTTGTCTTCAGCTAGTTTGTGATACTGTCACGGTTTTTGGGTTAAATTTATTGATAAGAAAAGGCATTGACAAAATGTCAAGAAAGACAATACACTCAGAGAAACCAAAGAAAAAAATGTATCAAATATAAAAGTCGAATATAAAACAAACAAAAGAAAAACCCAATTTTTGTAAGTTGGTAACACATTTCGAATTGAAGTTTCATTAAAATCCATGAAGTGATTTTTGAGAACATTTGAAAAAACATGAGATTTGTATAGAATTACTGTTCTTTGCGAATTAAAATTAAAAAAAAAATAATTTCTTTTAAAAACAAAATTTTAAAATATAAACTAAAACCATTTACAATTTTTTAAAATATTTTGCATTCAAAAATGACTGATAAGAAACTCACAAATCCATAGTTCTTAAATGTGCTAATATTAAATCCCTAAATTTGAAAACGTTTTAAATGTGTCATTTCACAAAGCCCAACAATGGTAAGGATTAATTTAAAACTTTAATTTTGGAAACTTAGTTTGGTGATTTTTTTTTTTAATTTACTTTGGGATTTTCAATTTGGGGATTTTCAATTTAAAATTTTTTGGGGATTTCGAAGTTTTAGAATATTTTAATTCTTTCCGATTGTGGGATATTCGTTTTTGGGTTTTTGGAATTGAGGATTTTATTTTTATGGGAATGAGATCGAAAATTGTATACTTTCTAGAGCTTAGTTGGTAGCAATGATTTAGGAAATGAAGGATTAAAGTTGTGGGATTTTCGTTTTCAGTAACTCAATATTGGGATTATCAATCACGATTTTATTGAACATTGATTTTTTAACATTGGATTTGGGTTTTGATAACTTTTGGTTTAAGGATTGAATGAAATTTTGTTTGATAGAAATTGGTTTTGGGATTTTGGGTTGGGGTTTAAGTTGGGGATTTTGCTTTTAAGATATTTAATATTTTCCTTCAGCCAACAAACGCCACCATTTTTCAAATAATATTTCTCCAAGTGTATCTTTTGCATGTGTGAATAAGTCTCTTTTATCTGTGTGTGTGTAGATAATATATTTTTATGCATTTTAATTATGACAAACGGTCTTGCTTATCTAAAAAGATGGACGGGATGTTAGATTAGATGGAGATGAATGAGGTTAAGATGAAGATGAAGAAATTTGGTTATTTCCTCAAACCCCTTAAACATTTTTATACCACTCTCTCTCTCTATACAAGATTGACAATGAACTTCATATAAGAATGTTCGTATACTTTATGAGGATTATCTAAGTAAGTTTAGGAGGAAAGTTCCAACCTATACCTAACTCCTAACTATATGTATATGTTTAGTATTATATTATAGAGTCCATCTTATGAATATTACGGACGAAGATATATTTTTCATCATCATCATCATAATAAAGGTGCTCTTGAAGTTCTTCGTACATAAGTAAGAATATTAAGGTGTGATTACACAGCAATTTAATGTGATGGCTATAAACTTATTTTCTTATGCAAAATGATGGAAGGTTTTTGATGGTATAAGAAAGGTGTTTGTCATTCTGACCGCATGCAATGACGATTTATTTAATAAGTCTGACGGGACTGACATCAAGTTATGTAGTTGGATGTTATTCAGGGACCATGACTAACATTTGAAATTTAAGATTTTGATTAATGCACATACAAGTTTTTGGTATAAGTGGTTCTTTGTGTACACATTCTGTTAAGTCGTTTTAAATTTTTAAAATAGAAATAAAACCGATATTTTTTTAAATGAAACCGAGATATATTAAGTGGAATTTGACACTTAGTTTTTGTCCTGACAGATTTTCATCTAAAATATGATTCAAATATTTTGTATTTTGATTAGTTTTTAAATATATTTTTCTCACAAGTCACAGTTACAGGTCTGTAACATGTCAGTCTTATATTTTATTGTGAATTAGTTTTTGGTTCTTCTGAAATAACAATAATGAAACTCACTGTTTATTTAAAAGTTGATCACAAATTGTGATTGTGATTTGGTAATCACAGGTCAGAAGGTGCTTATGCACTTCTCTACTTCTTTGAAGCTTTCAAAAAATTTCCTTCAAATTAATAAGCTGCATTTTTTGAATTTACTTCTTGAACTGAATTCACAAGAACTCTTTCAAAGTTGACAAGAATCATAATCATCATTTTCTTATTGAAAAGAATTTAAAAAAAAGAAGAAAAACATAGTAATCCCATTTAAAAATTTGTCCTTTAAAGGAATTAACATTACCATCAAAAAGTATGATAATTGTCCAATTCTCTCATAAAAGATATAGAAGCAACATTATAATGAACAATAAAAAAGTCAAACGAAATTGAAAAAAAAAAAAATTTTTAAAAAAGTTAAGAGCCCTCTTCCTTCTCCTTATCAACATTTCCGAAGAGGCTTGCAAACAGAGTTGTAATGGATTTTGTGCTTCTTCTTTTCAATCTCCAATGCTAATTACTTCTTGTAATTCAATTAAAACAAAGCAATTGAAGAAAAAAAGGAAAGGAAAGAGAAGAGACAAGAAAACAAATAAAAAATATAGATATAAAAAGAGCGATTCGTTACTTTAAGGACTTTTTGTCGTCTATGCAAAAGAGCATCTATCGTGATGTCAATTATTGTGAATTGTATGGTTGCCAAAGTTGAGTTTTTGTTTTTAGATTTGGATTACTTTGAAATATCAAATTTCCAGATTTTAAAGTCGAATAAACGTCAAGAAATTAAGTAAAATCTGAATTCTTACTCGTTAATATAAAAATCTGCAGTGAACTGAAGATCCATTACTTTGAATAAAATTTGACAGCTGTCAAAACTAAAGAAAATTGAAATTAAATATTTGAACTAAAGATTCAAACTTTACAGGCTTTTCATTAGATTTGTCCACTTGTTTTTGTTATAATACTTTTGGGTCAATGATCATAATCTTCATAACAGTCGATAGTTACATCTTGATCTGTCAAATTAGTTGTCATTTATTCAATCTGTTTTGCGCGGTGTTTGAAAAACTGCTCTACATATTTTTCATCGAAATATCACCTTCAGCAATGATGGCCATTTCTGGATGAATAAGTAAGTCAACATTCAAAATTGAATTAATAAAATTAATCCACAAGAAAATTAAGAGCGTCAAATGTCAGTTTGACATTTGTCAATGGAATTGCGTCGTTTTTTTTTAAGGTATGCAAACTGCTTTTTTTTATTTATTGACAGTAACTATAAATGTTTTTGTTAAGGTGAGTTATGACATTTGATAGTACTCAAGAAAATTTGGATGCTGTTCTTACCGGACTCTTTTGAGATGACGCATTTTGACGTTTCAGCTCATGAACTAGCATACACTATAATTATGATTCAAAATAGACAGGAAATTTCGACAGACATTTTTTTTTCTAATAACTCGAGATAGATATAACATAGTGATGAAACGTCAACATCATCAAAAATAACAACTGTCAAAACTCTCGCGAGTAAAATCAATTTGTTCTTCAGTTTTTCTGAAAATTGTTTGTGCAAATATTTTCTTTTAAGGAACATTTAATGATAAGTTGTATTGCTCTTTTTTTGTAAATATATTATGTAGTCATAATTTCATGGAGCTGAAAAAAAAACTAATAAAATATGAAAAAATCCAATTTAATCCAAGGCTAAAATTCCATCACAAACAACATCTGGTAACCCACCTGTACTTCTAAGTCTTGATTTATATTCAACAGAAAAAAAAAATGATTTCAAGTTAAAATTGGTGCTTTAGAATAAAAAAAAAACCAACAACAAACAAAAAAAAAATGTTTCATCTTCCTGTCCGAAGAGGAGGTGCGAATGGTAAATGCAGGGAGCCAGGACAAACTGATAGATTGTTTCCCACCCTGTGTGCGGGAAATTATAATCCAGATCAAAATATCCGCTCTACAAAACACGTTGCCACTAGATACCTTACCTGGCTTGGCTATCCATGCTAACACCTAACTAAAAGGTGTTATGCTTTACATATACATTTACACTCTGTCAACCAACCAACCAACATTGGAATTCGTCCTTGGGGCGTATTTCCATTTGGTCGTTGTCGTCGTTCTCGTTCTCGATGTCGTTGCCGTTGGTCGACTACGATGACGATGACGACGTCATTTGGACGGTCGTTGTCGTTTGCTGGTTCACAGAATTGAAATTGAAGCATGCAATTACAGTATTTTTATTGAATTAAAAGTGACGCCGGGGAGGAATCCAATTGAAAATGTTCGTTGGGCCAGAAGAATGGCGCCCAACAAGGGACCATCACCCAGTTTTTGACACTTTAAAGTCAGTGACCATCGCTATTGCCGCTGCTGCCACTGTCACTCTATACCCTCTTTTTTTGTCATACACACACATACACACATACACATATACAGTAATAGTGGTGTTAGTATAGTAGTTGAACATTTCAATTTTTGTGTTACTCTAATTTTATTATCCTGGAGCTATCTGAATGTAATTTGTGTAACGACAGCTTTAGGTGTTAGAGGGATATAATTTTAGTGAAGCATAAGACTGGGCGCACTATTTCTAACCACTTACACGACACGGGAAAACTAAGATAACGGCCAAAACGTTCGTTGCGATGATGATGACGAGATGCGGGGACGACAAGGTGATAATCGCTGGCGAAGTCCTTGTTGCCTTAAATGGACAACGACTGACAAAACGAAAACGAACGGTGATGACGGACGGGACGGTGACAACGGACGACAACGACGACGACGACGACGGTAAGAGTTTTTCCTTCACTTCAAAAACACCGACCGTGGATCGTGGTCCTTAGAGAACAAAGCAACTAGTCATTGTTGCAGGCAGATGACGAGCATGATGATGATTTCATGGAGAGAATAAACTTTTCAGATTTTAATCGGGATGCTATACAATGGCAATGATGATGACGAAGATGATGATTATGTATTTTCCGAGTTTTTTTTTCTATTTCTGTTTCTGTTACTTGTTTGTAGGAATTCCCTTTATAAAATAATAATCTCCAGGATAATAATTGGTTTGTTTGAAATTAACAAGGTGATTTGGGATGCAGCTCTAACAAATTATTTTTTACTTAGCTTTTTGCTTTTATAGTTTTCGAAACTTTATTGCTTGTTTACTTCACACAGAAATCTTCGGTTGGTCGTTTTGGGTTTGTATTTGTGTGTTCAGTAAATTATTACTTGGAGATAAGTTTTCGAGTTCAAGATTGGTGTGAAGGGATATACTTTATGGAGAAAGTAATTTAAGTCCATTTTATTTAATTTAAAGTTTTGTTTAAAGTTATGGCAAGAAACTTTTGGATTATTATTAATATTAAAAGATTGTTTCATCTGAGATAAATTGTTGTTTGTTTCAAATTGTATGTATATGAACTGTCAGTTTTTTTTTATAATGATTTATTAAAGTTTTGACATTTGTTTGGATCCCTTCACATGTGTACTGGGAATAAGAATATATTTAACTTAATTTTTTGTGTTAATTGTATAATTTTGATGAATTTTAATGATTTATTAAAATAAATTTTTTCGTTAGTAAGAAAATTCATAATGATTTTAGTTTTTCGAACAATTCAATTTTCTTTTTTTTGAACTTTGACAGGTCATTGTGATTATATGTTGCAGCTTAATCTGACAAATTAGCTGTCATTTGTTAAGATTTTCTTGTCAAACCAACACTAATAGTTCTTTATTTAAAAACTTATTGAATTATTTGTTTTTAGGAACAAACAAATTCGCTGATTTTTGACCACCATTTTGACATTGAAAATCAGAAACTTTAAATTGGAGACATCTGTCTTTTCACTTACCTTGTAGTTGAGATGGTCGAAAAAAACCCTACTACTGTGTCTCAAACTTGATCTAGCTCGAATTGTCATTGAACTGACAATAAACCGACACTGAAAGCTAAAGCAAGTAGAACATTTTTTCCAATGTCAAACACATACACGTACAATGGTCACTGCGGGAACCTTTAAACGTCAGATTAAGCACGGTTAACGGTCTTATCACACAAATTTATCTACTTGACGGACAAGTCATTTGATTAAATTTGACGTATAATTGCTTTTGACAAGTAGTATGACTATTAAATATGGATTTGGGTAACAGTTAAGGAGAAAGAATAACAAACTAAACTGACAGTTACTTGAGGTTTGAATAAAATGTCACATGACATAGAAATCAAATATCAGTGCGAGATAAAGAGTTGGACTTGAACTAGATTTACTTTTCCAAGGTGAATTGAGGATCGAATAAGAAGAGAGTGATTTGGCACCCAGTGTGGTGTGACAGTGCACATTGCAAACACATCCAGATGTAAACTCGGTGTAATGACAGTTGACACTAGGATGAGTCTTTTTTAATGATAATGCGTTTGTCACAAAATAAAAGAATAAAATTTATAGTTGTTGCACAAAACATAATCAAATTATATTTTGTTTAGTTTTATTTCGTATTAAAAGAAATTTTTTACAAGGTCTTTGCAGTTTGCAAGATCCATGAGCGCACTGCAGAGACATCACAGTAAACTCCTGGGTAGTTGGTTGCAGCGCATCCATATCCCCATGATACAATACCAGCAAGACCGGCTTCAACAGCCAATGGACCACCGGAGTCACCTTGGCATGCGTCCTTTCCGGTTGCTGTGGCACAAATCATAGTGGTCTTGATGTCACTACCGTAGCTGTAGGCACTTGATGAGCAAACTTCCCTGCTGACAATTTTTACACCGACAGCTCGTAGCATTGTTGGAATGGAGTAGGCTCCAGAGTACTCGGTACCCCAACCACTTACGACGGCATTAGTTCCTTCGGCTGGTGCTTTCTTGACCAATTGAATGGTGCTGATGTTTGGTCCCAGAGGAAGAGCAGTCTCGAGCTTAAGGACAGCAGCGTCGTATTGCATGTTACTGGATTTGTATTGAGGATGGTATTTCAAGGCAGCGACTTTCACAACGATTCCTCCGCTCTTGTTTGAGCTGGATCCAGCACGAATGGTCAAGGAGCTAGCAGATGCACTGACAACACAATGGGCAGCTGTTACGGCAATTTTTGGAGACAACAAACTAGCTCCGCACGAGTGTGATCCGTATTTCATCAGCGACAATTGGTATGGGAAGTTACCAATGCTGGTTTCTTCACCACCAACAATGCGTCCATCCAACTGGGGAAGACCTGTGCCCAAGGCGCAAGCGATCAAAGAAACGAGTACTACCAACTTGAACATTTTGTTTTCTAATGTCAACTTGGGAATCGAGTCCAACTTTTATACTCGTTTCTTTGTGAAAACCTCTTAACTCCAGATTACCAAACAATGGTTAAGTGGTCACTTTATCACTCATGTATATCTGCTAGACACAGTCAAATTATTTGATTAGATCTGACAGAATGTGATGAGTGTTTGACAGGTTTGGCGGTTTGTGATATGCGAATTTTGAAAAGTGCTTGTAAGAAAGTACACGCAGAAGTTTAAGATGATAATCATTCGAAATTTTATAAAAATCATTACACGTAGCATTTAGATTTAGAAATTGACAACAATTTTAAGTTGAATGGCAAAGTGATAACAAAATGTGATAACAAATATATACGTAGATACATATGTAAGTATGTGGCTATTGATTACGTTATGTTATGGAAGACAGTCGAAAATGTCATTCATAAGTTTTTTGATTTCCGATCGAAAACTTATGTCAGAAATAATTAAGACCAATTTGTATCTTTTGAACATCTTAATGAAGTCCTTAAAGAGGGTTTACAGAAGCATAAGACAAACATATTGATTTATGGTTGACAGTTTTTAGCATCAAACAGTCTTAGTAAGGTCTTAAATTTATTTAAATAAGGCCTCTTAAATTCTTTAGAACGGAGGCTGATGTCGACGAAAATATTGTAAAAATTTCAACCCTCAAAAATTATTCGTTATCGAATTCATCTGTCAGAAATCCCAAATCATTAGAGTAGAAAAAATTGTTTTTTTACATTATGTATGTGCAATATATGAAAAAAGATCGAATTAAAAAATTGACGAAATGATTTTTGGAATATTGTTAATAACGAGAATTTCAACGCTTGATAGAATAATTTGACAATTGGCATCATTGAAAATAATTTAGATAATAAAAATAGTTTACACTTTAATGTTTAAGAATTAATTTGAAATTTGACAGTTGGCAGCTTAGAGTCTTACAAAGCTGAACATTTCAACAGTAGATTAAAATGTTTCCTTATGTCTATTTTAATTAAATGCGTTTTCCCCATATCCTGTTTCAAAATAATTTAAGTGGAATTTTACAAGGAGACAGTTTGTGGTATTTTATAAGTTAATGATCTAATCCTGGTACCTGGAGTGTGCGTACATTTTTTTTTGTATCGCACTGTACACACTGTGCACAGTTGCTTAAATCATATTTTAATACAAAGTCTACACTTTCAAATTACGTACTTGTCAATTAATTTCCTTTTTTTTACAAAAATGTGACGTTTTGATTATTATGTTATGATTCTTATCATTATCTTTATTTCAATCTTTCTTTAAATAAACAAAACTCATTTATATCTATGTACTCGTATGTAGATAGACGATATAAAATAAATATCTACAAACTAAAACAAAAAATGACGCGAATTCCCTTATCAAAGAGTCAGTGTGGTAGCTGGAAATATTTAAAAGGGGTCATGCTGTCAAGGTAGACAATAATGTGAAAATTATACTTTGTTCATACAATATCATACTTGATGTTTTTCTCTCCTTTAAGCCTAGTACACAGATCGGGAAAAATTTTGTCTCCCATACAATTTTTGTCCCAGGAAAAATTTTGTCTCAGGTTTTTTTCGAGGCAGTACGCTGTTCGCGCGCAAAACTATGGAACTATGACGTTTGGCTGAAAAGGTGTGTGTAGAAAAGTGCAATTTTCACATTTTGCTGATAAAAACCAGATGAAATAAAACTCCGGTAAACGATACTTTTCAATTTACCAAACATGCATAAAAAGTCTCCACCTCGTTTGACAAATTTTGACTGCTCTCACAAACACAAATCCATTGTAACTGGGATGGAGTTATTTCCGGTGCCAAATTACTAGGGCGCCATAAAAATTTTAAAAACTTATACAAGATTTAAATACAATAAGAAAGTTAAACTTACATATGTGAAAACAATTATATGAAAAAATGTGTATTTGCTATAAACATATACATATGTAATAAAAAACATAAAAGGAACGTTGAAACGACAGATAAAAGCATTATCATTCTCAAGTTTGTTCATACTTATTGTTAATTAATGAATTAAGTAACACGTTTCAAAATGATTTCAACCAAATATTTACGGGAAATTCGCAAAAATAATATTCTTAATAAATATAAAGAGTTATATAGTTGCGCCCTATTATCAGCAATAGAAAAGTGCATCCCTGATAAGTGCTTTTATTTCTCCAACTTCAAACTTTTGTGCGGGCATCTTGTAGAGATTAAGATTGTAGAGATGAATTTTGTCTTGTCCCGATCTGTGTACTTGGCTTTAAATTTGACATATGAGTGGAGACTTGTACAAATAATCTACTACAATTATTATAGATTTCACTCAGTAGGCCGCAAAAGTAGGTACTCGTGGAGTATTCGTGGGGATATATTTTTAAGAACATCAAGTAAAAGTTTTAAGAAGTATGCGATCTAGTGAAAGAAGTTTCACATTTGTCTTATTTTTTTAAGTTAATTTTATAACTCCTTTTTTTCTTATTTAAAGTTTTCTAACTACGCTACTGCACATTAATTGAACATTTGATTCTTTTTTTTAACTACTATACTAGATACTAAATTTACTGTGATTAATGAAAATAAGCAAATTTGATAGTAAAATTGAGTTAAGCATAAGTTACACACATGTTTTTGATAATCTAAAGAGCGAAACAATTTTAAACAGGAGCGGACAAAACCATCTGCAAGTGTTATGACAATAGGGCCCTGTATTTGAAAATTTCATATTCATTCACTGATAGGTTTTTAAATATTTTCTATACATTTTTATCACATGACAGGTAAATAATGAGTTTATGTACAACTCCTTAATTTTGGTAACATTACTCGGATAGCACATTTAAAATGAGTAAACTCAAAAAAACGTATCATTTTAAAGATTTTGTCCTTAGTCTCAACTATATGTATATTGAAAACTATGTATTTTCAGAATGCAGAACATGTTAAAATGTTAACATTTTTAAAAAACGTTGTTTTTTTAAATGTGTTGATTTTTATAAGTTGTGTTTTATTCCTTGCTGTATAGGTAGTGCAGTATTCAAGTAAATAAAAGGATCAAACTTACACCACATTTATATCACCACAGCACAGCTGTCATTTTTTCTGTTGGCTTATATTTCGCTAGCAATCAAATTGTTGTTGTAGCTATATGCAGCAGTGAATAAAACACAACTATAGTTTCAACTAAAATTCCCCTAATAAAGCATTAAAATTTCTCAATACGGATACTAATTAATTGCCCATCAATGGTTTGTATTTCGTAAAAATAATCTGTCTGGAAAAGTTGCTATAAAAATCATAGTAAAATACCAAACAAAAAAAAAATAAGTAAATAGGTATCAGAAAAATTGGAGAACTGTCTCGCTGTGAAAATTGTGCAAAAACTATTTTCAAACCAGGAATTCATAAAAACAAAACTATAAATTAATAAAATTTCTCGTTTTAACCAAAAGTTAGATAAAGTTTCTTTGTTATAGTCCAAATTGTAAAAAAAAACTATTATCTTAATCGATTAGTTTTGAATTGTTGTCGGAATTGTTAAGCACTTTATTAATCATGCTTACTAAGCACTTCCTTTTCTTTTTTTGTGTTGACACAAAAATGATTTTTGGCCTCTTAATCTAATGCCTTTTCTTTCGTAAATCAAATCGATAAGCTACTTTTTAAATCTGATAATTTCCTAATCCAAATTTCACTAATGTCATACACACGAACACTCAAAAAACTGCTTGATCGATCCACCGATTGATCTATCGATCAATCTTATCTACAAAAAGACCTATTAAAAAACCCATTTTTTTCAAATACACAATGTCCAGTTTTCAAGTGGTTTCTAACAACCTTCAATAGCTTTAGCACACATTTGAATTAAAACACGATAAGATAAATGTTTGCATTAAAAATATTTGTATTTTTCAAGTTGGGAAAAAAAGCTCATTTCGAAGGGGAAATACACCAGCGAACCTTTAAATGATCAACAAATTAGCTTAAAACTCCTTGTTTCGAAGAGTATTGGACAATCTGCTCATAAACTCCAACTGACAATGAAGTCAATCATCGCGTTTGTAATTTTTGCGAGTATTCTTGCTCTTGCAGTGGGTTATCCAGCTCCGGCTGCTGTCCCGAGGGATCCTGAACAAGGAGACTACTTCGAAGGTGATATTGATCTGTCAGAGGAACAGAGGTTGGCCATCGAGGGAAAGACCCGAAATGGATTGATTTCAAGCAAGTTCCATTGGCCCGGCAGGAATGTCTACTACAAGTTCGCTGATGGACACTTCGGTAAGTCTCACACATCGAGTTGTTTCGGACAACATTTTAGTAAATTCCACTTTTCCCCTATTCCAGACGCAGCCCACAAGAATCACGTTCTCCGTGGCATGCAAATGCTCGAAGAAGTATCCTGCATTCGCTTCATCCCCGCTAATGAGACCACAACAGCCTTCGTGAATATTACAAGCTTACCAACAGGTTGCCATTCGGCTGTTGGATTCCAGGATAAAGTCCAAACTGTAAATTTCGAGAACTACGAATTGGACAAAGGCTGCTTCCGGCTAGCCACCATTGTCCATGAATTCCTGCACACCCTAGGATTCTATCATCAGCAAAGTGCCTCGAATCGTGATGAATTTGTGAAAATTGTTTTCGAAAATATCTCAGAAGGCAAGCAGAGCAATTTCAATATTTACAATTCAACGGTTATCGAGGACTTTGGCATTGAATACGATTACGGGAGTGTTATGCATTATGGACCGACGGCATTTTCGAAAAACGGAGAGAAAACAATTATTCCAATCCAGGATCCAAGTGCTGAAATTGGCCAGAGGAGGGATATGAGTTCAAAGGATATTAACAAATTGAATATCATGTACAAATGTCCAATTCAAACGAAGTGAGATGGCTTAGGAGGAGATAGGGGGTTAGTTTAATGATGATAGCTAGAGATAGTTTTTGAAAGCTAGTTAGTGTTATCGTGTTTGTGATAAGAAAATGGGGGAATTTATTTTTATTGGCTTTTCTGTTTAAAGATTGGATTTCAATGGAAATATAAAAATTATAAAAATGTAAATTTTTGTTTTGAAGTATGTTTTACTTTCTGTACTCGGATATGGCTTTGAGAAATAATTGTTGGCAGTTCTAAGTGACGGTAATGTATATTTAATGACAAACTGTTATGTAATGCTGTATCCATTTTAATGACAGCTCCGATAAGAGTTTTATATTTTTCCACGTTTCATTCAAAGCCATTGTTTTCAGAGTGATATGTGACCGATCTACTCGTAAGGTCGTACGAAAAAAAAGATAAGGAATTGGATTTTCGAACTGATTTTAATTTATGGGTTGAAGTGTCACAAAATACAGAAAAGGTTTTCAAAAACGTAGCCAACAATTGATAAGATTTGTAAACAATATTGATTAAAAGTTCTTTAAACGTTTATTTCGTTAACACGTAGTTAAAATTGCGTTAAGGGTTAAACATGAGGGTCTTAAGTGGAATTGTAAAGAGGAACATTCTTAATGATGACGAGCCACACTGTTAAGTTGTACTTCAAATAGCGTAATACAATATTCTATCGCAGATTTGATATTTCATGAGAAAGTATTTCCATCGAAAGATCATGAATGACCAATACTGTAAAATAACGGAAAGTATTAATCCCCATGAGATAAAAAGGTGTCTAATATATCCCAAGGTTAATGTTTGATATGAATTTTAGGGTATCGTAGTTATCAGTTCATATTTCATCAAAAACGATCGACACGAAGTTGGCAAGACCATGACCCAAATATTTCTATGATTATCAACTTCTTTCCCTAGTTTTTCGAGGGTATACTTTGTTTACTGGACTCTTTTCAAAAATTTCATATTTTCTGGATCTTAAATAAATTTAAAGTGTGTTATTTTGACAGAAATATACCAGCGCTAAAATAATAACCTTGGATCGTCGAACAAAACAATAAATCCCCATAACTACAAACAACTAAAAAATTTCAAAATATATATTAAAATATTTATACATTCAACTATGTTTCAATCAGCTACATCCACGCATGAATGCCGTGACTTTACGACTACATACTGAAACTTTTGGATACCCGTAATATATTTACAACTTTCACTGCAATAATACTTTATCTAACAAAGTGTAAGTTTCAAATTCTGAATGTTTATTAATTAATTTAAAAAAAAATACAAGAATAAAATCAAAACATAAACTCGCAAAAATTACACATTCCTCGCTGAAGAAGGATTCCCCCAGTCCTTGAAAATAAATGGGAAAACCATCCGACCAAACCACTCATATCGTCGTCGTCGTACCACCAAAATGTCAAAGTATCACGGCGGACCAGAAAACACACAGAGCTGGTTTAAAATTTTCCCCACACACATAAATCACAAAACTATACAAATTCCATTTAAACTTTTAACCTCCAACTGTCAAATGAATATCACGAAGGACGAAAACAAAGTCCTATATACATTCGAGCATATAGAGATAGGGGCTCGGCCCGGACCAAGCCAAGAGCGTATTCAAGCACTTGTGAATACCCAAGACCCACCGCCGTCACCGCCGCCGAAATCCTTCTACAATCTACATACATACATACATATACAAGTTGAGTGGAAGGTACAAGAGTCCATTTTCGTAGTCATAAGCCGGCTCTTAATGCAAGAGTGCTGCTGATGGTTGTCGTGGTTCTGCATTTATACGAGTATAGTAGCAATGCGCTGCATCCGTGATGTTGGTCGTCCTTTCGAATTGTCAAGTTCCTTGTTTCAAACATCGCGTCGCAGTCTCATATACTCGTATTCGTATATATTTCTGTGTATATGCGGCAAGTGGAACTTTCCCAAGTAAGAGCCATTCAAAGAGCAAAAGTCGTATAATAGTCTAAAATGTTCTTGGGCATTTTCCAGCGATCTGCATCTCCATCATACTCGTAGTTCCATTGCAGCTACGAGGACATAGCTATGTGCATTTTGTGCATAGTTAAATGCCATACCCAAACTAATAGATTGCTATCCAACTATTTATCTGCACTGAAGAACGAGCACGAACACCATTTTTCAATTCACGAAAAACTCAATTAAACCCTAAAATCCAATAAAATTTTCCAGACTCTTGTATAGTGCTTCTCTCTATCTTTGTATAGGTATTCGTCGGCGGAGGACATTTTTGATGCGATTTTCAATTTACAATCGGGACCCCATTAATCCACCCCCAAGTGCAGGGGGAGTGAGAGAAGAACCGGAAGTGGGACAATAACAAAGAATGACCGTTCTAACCAAAACCAACAGCCATTTTCTTTTTGACATGTCAGATAATAAATTTATTTATCTTTGCTTCTTGTTTTTTTTTTGTCGGGTTTTCTTTTTTTTGTTGGAAATCGTAGTCGTCGTCGCAGTCGTTCTACATTTGGTCCGGTTTTGCATCTTTGTCCCGTTTCGTGCGGTGTTCTTCGATGCATCTGCAAATCTCTTTGGAGAACTGTTCTAGCAAATAAATGGACGGTCGGTGGTGGCGATGGAGTTGTATCGGGTATCGTGTATCGTTGTATTCGAGGACAGAAACAATGAATGTGTATCTTTGTATCTTCCAATTCCAATGCTGTTGAGATGATTTTTGAGGTATTGCCAGAAAGGTGGGAATTTTTTGCTCTTAATGAACTTCGCAATCCATACTCATTGCTTCGCATTTTTTTTATATTCTTCACATCTTTCTTTACTGTCAGCCAACATTTAAAAACGAACTTCGCATTTCACAAATTCTAATTTTGCAATAAGCATTCACACTAAGAAGTTCGCTTTTTGTACAACTCTTATTTCGCAAACTACTACTCATTTATATTTACATTTTTCAATTCACTCTCAATGCTTAGCATTTCGCGTGTTTGCATTTTTCATTCCACACTTTGCAAATCATAGTTCACTCTTCGCTTTTGACACACCCCAAATTACGCAATCCATTTTCAATATTTCACACTTTCACTACATAATACTCACTTCGCACTTCGTTTTTTATAAATTCGCATACATCTTGCGATCGCCTTGCGATCCTTAAATTTATTTTGCGATCTGCGCAGTTCTTTATGTACATTTCGCAATACTTTAAAAAATGAAATGCAGTTTAAAAAATATTTGCGAAAACAATTTGTCCTGGTAACACTTTTGTCCACTCTGCGTCTGCACTGTGCTTCAGAGAGTAAAATAGGATTGTTGGCGCCTGGAGACTTTGGTATTGCAATATTTTTAAAATTTATGGAGCCTAGCACATCTACGAGTATGAGACGAAAAAACGAAGTTTCTTCTCACTGACTGTGATGGTATAGCGGTAAAAACGGACTGGAGTCCGTATACAGTACGGTTTGGGCTGGTAGTGCAGCCATTTTATGAAAAAATTTATGTCAAGTCATTATGGTGTCCGGTTTGGTATAGGTCTTGCTGCCTTTTGAACAGCTGCACAAAGCAAAGCAAACCAAAGCCCAAGTAGTGTACAATGGTTATAGAGAACTGGCTATATACTTGTATCGCGTAACGCTATCAGAGCAAACGGAGAAAGAGAGGTAGTAGATATAGGCAATATGCAGTTTTGTCTAAGAATTCATGAAGCCATAGATTCCAAGAGCATGTTTCGGAGCATTTCGTGGACTGATTTATTGGTGATTAGTTGGACTGCAAATCATTTGCGGAAAGGAATTCAAACGTTTTTGCAAAACTCCATATACCAACACCACTGCATCTGCATCTATATTTATATGCATTGCTGCTGAGTGTAGGTTTTTGAAGTGAACAAAAAAAAATTAAAGCAAAGATTTACGATGGAAAAGATTGCAGGAACTACGAAAAATGCCAAGTCACTAGGTATAGGCTAGTCTTGGTGTAATTGGATAAATTTAAATAAATCCATAAATAATTTCGATGGTTTTAGAAGATTTAAAAACATGAAAGGAGGCATTTGCATGTTAATGCTTTTCTTTGGATCATAATTCTGAATTAAGGACTTTCAAAAATAATGAATGAAAATGTTTTTAGATTCAATTATTTACATAAGAAGTTTCCGAGAGTGCTTAATCTTCTTTTTTAATTAAATCATTTGAGAACGGTTTGTTTAGAATCTTAATAATTCGTAAATCCGGATATATTGGAAAGATTCCGTTTGATTAGCGTTTAATCCGGATCTGAACCTGCGTTCACGAAGAAAATTCTATCGGGATAGTTACAGATCTAAACTTTCTCATTTAACTTTGAAGACATTTGACGTTATCCGGATAGTTCATATAACGGATTCTGATTTTCGATTTATTTTAAAAAATCCAGTTGTCACTGTCCGTATAATTCGATTTACTCATTCATGAGTGTGTGATGATAAAGGCAACACTTTCGTGTTGAAGACATTTGACACTATCCTGATAGTAAGATTAACCTGGATCCGAATTATCATTATACAATCCGGATTGTTCGGATATTAATTTTATATTTTATATTATTTCTCAAAAAATGCAAAACTTTAAAGTAACGTATCAAACTGTTTTGCATTAAAAAAAAGATAAAATGGTTTAAACAATTTACAGTGTGCTTGCCTATAGGTATCCTTGACGAGGTGATGAATATCACACAAAAATGTGAATATCCTCATTACGTGTTCAAATAAATCAGGCTTGAAATTTTTTTTTACTCTGAGGATGATGAATTTCAGGAAGAAGGATCTATGTACATTCACACGTAGCCATCAGTTTATTTTTTAAATATTAAATATTTATTACAATAGGTAATAAAATTAAAAATAATTTTTACATCACCTCGCATATACAATTCATCATGAAACACTTATTTTATATCATTATCCATTATTCCCACTTCATGATACAAGTGGTCAGTTTAAATTCACATTCACATTTAAAAAAAAAGAAAGAAGGAAAGTATGTAAGTATAGGTACTCATGTAACCCCATTCCCGGGGGCAAGGACATTTTATATGCCCTTAAGCAATAAATGAATCCAAACACATACATATAAACACACATTCTTGTACTCGTAACGTCCTTCCGGTATCGGCCACCATCCTGCCTGTCAGGTCATTACGGCAATATAATATAACGGAATGTGATATTTTTTGTGTGTAATAATGTGTAAGTGTGTTCTGTAGAGATGTTCGAGTATACGAGTATGTATTGCTATAATGGCACTCGTGTGTCGGTCGTAGTTGTTGTGTGTGATGGTAAACCTCATTTTAATTGAAAATAAAATGTTATTACAATTTTATTTACTTACTCTATTTCCCGCTCTCTCGCTCTTTCTCTCTATGTCTCCCTCTTTGGAGTCCTTTTTGGAGATTTTTCCTTTTTATTTCTTTTTTTTTTGAGTAAAACATCCAATGTTTCAAGTAAGCAAACACTCAACGATATGGTCCCATAGAGGCCAATTATATACCAATTGGGGCCAGGCTCTACAGACCGGAGGAGGAAACAAACCTTTCATTTCATCCCCGCAAAAGGACGAACAGTTCATACGCGATGAATTATTATTTTCAGTAATGATATGGATGGTTCGTGGTTCTGGTTCAGTTGAAGTTAAATTTGTTTTTATGTATTTTTTTTTTATTTTTTTTTTTGTTGGTTTATGGTATGAAATGAGAATTACAATAATTGGAATTAAAGAGATAATGAGCATAAATCAATTTGATTCAAGATGTTTTCGTAGAACTGGGATTGCTTATTAATTTGTTTTTAAACTTTTGGTTGCATGAATAAAAAAAACAGAAAAATTAAATCATTTCATAAAATCATGGAAAATCTTTTTTCTTTAAGAAATATTCTCAGAAATAAAAGATGTTTTTTTTTAAACGAGTGGTTTTCAATCTGGCAATACTTTCTTCGGAGTTGGTCTTTTTGACAGCTGTCACTTGATTTATGCTCAATTTGGTTTGCCATTTTATAATAAATAGACCTACTCTTGAAAAATGTTTGCTAATCGTTCAAATTTATTACTAAAATAATGGTTCGGTTCGAGATGGCCACCGATCTCGATTATCACAAGAAAATTTTGTTCAGCAATGGAGCTTGAAGATGATCTAACACTGCTGGACTATTTGTTGTAAGGTTATGTGAACTTGCTTGTCTACACTGATTATCCCGAGAATATTGACATCTTGGAAGAGAATATTTGTCTCGTTATTGGTGACATATGGCTCGAATTCCTGCAAAAAGTGGTCGAAAATTGGGCCTCTCGACTGGAATTTATTCGAGCCAGCTGTCATGATTACTTACCCGAAATCATAATGGCAAACTCTTACCTTAATAATAAAGCTAAATTCTTAGCCATAGCATTAAATAATATGCGTTTTATTTCTTTTTGAAAACCGCACGTCTAAAAAAAACACTCTTTAAAAAAATTTGTTACCCAAAAAACCTTCAGTGGGCTCAAGTCCAAAAAAATAAGAACGTCAACCCACCTTAACCTTGAAGATCTGTCATATGCTGGTGATATCCCTTTACACCTTTCCATTTTATTACACACTATATTTTATGAACGTATTTTATAAGTGACACATAAGTTCAAATAATCTTAATCAGGCCGAGTGGCGAGTCTAACAATCTTACACCATCAAAACCTTTCCCCTCCTAGCCAATTCACTTAGTGTATAACGGTGCGGTATTATAGTAATTGAAGACTTAAGTTTATCTACAATAATAAAAAAAAAAGTTAAGTGGCAGTAATTTTAATTATTATTGTTTCAAAATGCAATCACTTTGAACTGGTTTACTCACCTCGTTCTTTAATTTGATAGCTAAATGATATGACGACGACACGACGGATGTTTGCTTATCAAATATCACATTCTTCTTATCTTCTATAAAAGCTCAATAAAGCTATTAACAATTTCAAAGCACGAATGCATCAAACATTTAATTGCATTTTTAATTTGTGTCCAATCGGATGTGAAATATCGAAGCTCGTTGAAGAATTTTATTCAATACAATTTAAAATTTAGACGATGACTAATATTTGGAGAGTTTTGGGATTGTTGTTTATTTTGAACTTTTCCACTGGCCTGCCAAACAGATCAAAGTATTTGAAGACCCTTCAGGATCCAGAAGAAGTTGGTGGATTTTTCGAAGGTGATCTAGATTTAACGGAGGAACAACATCTGGGACTAAGATCGAGAAATGGTTTGATTGCCCGATCAAAACGTTGGCCCAACAAGGTGGTCATCTACAAATTGAGTTCGCAGTTTGGTGAGTTTTGTCTTTGGCAATATTTCCCCCCTTGATTCATCCTTGATTATTTTTTTTTTCAGATCACGCACATAAGTTATACATTCATAAAGCAATTGAAATTATTGAAGCTGCAAGTTGTGTGCGATTCCAAGAAGCCACTCCAGCAGACACAAAATACCTCAACATTTTAGCCGAAAATACCGGATGTCATTCTCAAGTTGGCTATTTGAACAGAGTCCAACGAATGAACCTTGAGATTTTCCCGCTTGACGAGGGCTGCTTCCGCATCGGTTCGATTTTGCACGAATTCCTTCATGTACTTGGATTTTTCCATCAACAAAGTGCCTCCGATCGGGACAATTACATCACAGTTGTCGAAGAGAATATAATTCCCGGAATGGAGAGTAATTTTCATCAACAAAGCATAACGGAGAATTTTGGCATAGCCTATGACTATGCTAGTGTTTTGCATTACAGTGAAAAGGCGTTTTCGAAAAATGGCGAAAAAACCATAATAACCCGTGATCCGAAAGCTGTAATTGGCCAAAGGAAGGCGATGAGTGCAAAGGACATTGCCAAATTAAAGACAATGTACTTGTGTCCAATGCAAACTTAGATTAAAGTTCTTTTATTGTAAAAACTGTGGATTAAGTTTTGATAATGGTTATATCAGTTTTATTGAATAATGTGTAAGTTTATTGAGAAAAGTTTGAGTGGCTAAAAATGTAACAACAACAATAGAATACAGTTATCTATTGTTTGTTAATGTCAAATAGGGGGGGAAGTAAATAAAATTAGTGCCAATTTAAGTCAAGAGAATACTGATAAGTTTTTTGTTTACTCTGGGAATCACCTGCAATAGTGGAAGCCTGTAAAAAATTTCGGAGAATTGCAGGTTTTCACTATTTAATACCCCAGAGGTATTTGGTCTTATCGCAGAAAACCTTAGGGTAATACCCCGAGTGAATATTTCAAAACATCCCAAAAAAACTATGTTAACAACTTATTTATCTATGTAAAGTTTGGTAAATTGACAAATGAGTTTGAAGCTACAGAGTTGTGCTTCTTCAACAGGAAACGGAGGAATTCGGTAGAGTTTTGAAACTTTTCGTATTCATCTAGATGATTTACGATTTCTCATAGGGTCATGGGTTTTTAACTTATGAAAATAAGAGTGGAGAGAGAAGCTGAAACCAAGGTGCTTGAACTTAAGACTAAGGTGACTCAATACCCCGATTGGAAATACATAAGGACTTATTGGATGTTGGAACCTAGCTGATAAATTAAATTTTCCTCTTTTTGCTGAGATTTTAGATTACTTCTGGGAATATGAATAATTGACTTCTTCACGAAATACTTGAATTTTTATTGGTCTATTTTTGACAGAACAACTTCAATAATTTTACTTGCCAAAAATTGATTCACTTTGAAGTCAATCATGACTCATCTACTTGTTGAAGGAAAAATATTCGTCCAGATTTTTTTTGACGAAAGTTTGAACTGTCATAGAGAGCTTCTGCTACTTCCTATTCAATTCTGTAATTTGCCCCAGAGTTGTGACTATTGATCTTACGGTATCAAAAATACAGTTTGTCAAAAATTGACAGATGTATACTCAGTTTCGAGTGAAGTTTTTGAACTTCAAAACTTTTTTTACCAAAAAATTCTGTTTCCCAAAATCTCACTCACAAAAATAATATCATTCCCTTAAAAACTCTTTCCATCCTTTTCATCTCGTATACCCGTTGACAACGTCCTAAATCAAAAGTATTTAATACAAAATGTCATTAGTGAATTGAAGGACAAATTATCGTTCCCAATCTTACAGTTAGTTTTTTTTTTCCGTTCATTGCTTTTAATATCACTTTTAATGACATTAGCGCAGAGATTTAAGGTTTTTTTTTCTATTTTTTTTTGTGTGTGTGTTGCTTTCTCTCATATAATCATATCCTAGGATTTTTTGATTTAGTACCGTAGCACATCCTTGCCTCCTCCGCCTTCCTAGGACATACGCGTCATGAAAACTAATGAAAGACGACAAAATCGATTACATCCCATCTGTCGCACTTGTATTTACTTTTTTTTTTTGTCCCTTCGTCTTCTTTTTTTTTGACAAATCCTTCTCAGTGTCATTTTGGGTTCTTGTTTTTTGTTTTTTTTGTTCTTATTCATCTTCTTCATATAAAAAGCATTCAAAGAAAATGCTGCCATTATCCAAGAATAATCCAAAATTAACAAACGGAAACATTCAGACAAATATAATATGTATAAACGAATTGTGATTCACATACACACCCACAAATATAAACAGTTTCAGAGAAAAAAAAAGGAACTCTACGCTCTACTCCGTGAAATCAAATCACGTAATGTCCTTCATGAACTTCATCTGACGAAGATGAAGCAGAAGAGAAGGTGGCAGAGGTGAAAAAATGTGCCTATTGTGAATGATAAATAAACATCCATGCAGAGAACATTTATCAACATAATCATCTTTTGGAGCGACATGCGTTTCCGGTGCGGGAAGTTCGCTTTCACGTTCGTCTATTTTTGTCCAACAAAAAAAAAAACACACACACAAAGCACTAACAAATTCACCAGGCTTAAAATATCTTACAACTAACTGTACAAGGATATACAAGGAGTACAAGGCAGGACTCTTACTACAAACGACTATATGCCTGTCAGAATATTCGCCGCTTAATCCACAACAACCGTAACGATTTAAGATTGAAGCCGACATCGTAGAGAAGAAGAAGAAGAAAAATGAGAACAAGGAATATGCCACTAGACGTCGCTCGAATCACTTTACCATTCACCTCACTTTCTCTCTGTGTCTCTAGTTGAAGAAGGTTTTGGCAGGACGCAGGACCTTTTGTTTTAGGAAGTGTACACAAGTATGGAGTATGGGAGAAGCTCTGGGGTTAAGGAACAATGATTGATAATAACTTAAGGTGTCACTATCAATTCATAATGAGATTAGTTTGAAGGGAAATGGTTTGAGTCTTGTAGAAGAAAAAAACTTGCAAGAGAAAAAGTTAAAGAGATGTGAAATGGAAGAGAAATTAGTGGACATCAGTCAAGAATCAGTAGAAAAAAATTAATTTGAAGAAGTAGTTATACAAAGTTGCGGCATGTAGAACAAGAAGATTGAAACAAGTTTTTAATTAAGAAAACCAGAAGAAGAATAATTAAAGTTGAAGAAAAGAGTATCAGAATCAAAAAAAAAGAAAAGTAGAACCAATGAAATCATGAACTTGGTCTCTTTATTAGACGCCAGTACTGTAGTTGGAGATTCGAGGTGATTGGTGGCAATTTAATGTGACAATTAAAGTCTATACACAATGTCATTATAGTTCATTTCAATATTGTTTTTTTCTGAGAAATATGTATTTCAAAAATGTATAAAATTACTTGGAGCATAAAAATGTCAAACAAATATTGCATATCAAATTTGTTATCATCATTAAAAATGAAAAGAAGAAAAAACAAAATTATTCAAATCTAACGTCAGATAGTACAATGCAATCTCAATCACAATAAATCCGAAATTCAATTTAAATCCTAAAAATATCCTAAAAATTCTTCCAACTAACGACCTTGGCAACCAAATAAAAAACAACAATACTCCTGATGGACTTCGATATGCATCCAAAAAAAACCACTTCCAATGAAACGAAATTCGCGTACCCATCCACGTCCTGCCCATGACCGAAATTCCATCATCCAGCCATTGAAAAACAAACTCATTTATTTTTTTTTTTCATTTTTTATCTATATGCCAAAAGTTGATAGTACCCTCCAAAAATCATCTCCACTTTGACCTTCACATTTGCATGGGAAAAAAATAAAGCAAAAACAACAAAATTCCCAAATATTTCAATCGATCAAAAACCAAATAAAATGAACGGCCCAAGGGTCGTAAGGACTTGAGTTTGTAGTTAAAGTTTCTTGGATTCGAAGATTTAACTCATAAAATGGAAAACGATTGTGAAAATTTGTATTTTCTTCTTCGAAATACTAAAATGTATTATTTCGTCAAAATGTGAATTTTATCAAATTTCTAATCTCATTTATAGTCCACCAATTGCAAATAAATAAATACATTTAAAATAAATTTTATCAAAAAAAATAAATATTCCACATACGCCCCAGTGTACATTTGCATATAAATATAAATCGTACAATGTTTGTCGTTACTGAGACTGAATGAAAAGTAGCACAATTCAGTTCCTGGATTAGTGCCAAATAAATTTTATAAAATTTTTCGGCAAAAGTTTATCTAGAACTTTTGAAAGTACTCATTTTACATATACGAGTTCATAGGTTATTCTATGCGTGTATGTACATATGTAAAGTTGTGTGTTTTTTAAAAGGACCAACCAGAGAAAGTTTTCCTTAATACCCCCAAAAAAAAAAAAATGGTCAGCTTAAGAGTAAATATGCGGCTTTTTGGATTCTACTAATGTTTTCATTGCGAAGAACTTCTTATGTCTTTGGTATGGTAGTGATGTATCAAATGTTTATGTGTATGTGTTCGGTATGTAAATTGAAGAGGATTTCATAATTTTCACATAAATAAGTGTTTTGTCTTTTATAGTTTTGAATTGTTGTTGATGTTGGTGAGGGTAATACGTGCTTAGTTCAAGTGGTCAAAATAAAAACCATTTTGAGAAACAAATTTCTTAAATAGTTATGTTTAAAACAAAAATTGTTTTTCATTGGGATTAAAGTTTTTTTTCTTGCTGTCGGAACTTTGATCCAACCTATTTATCAGAATTCTAAGCGTATGGGATTATGGTTTTTTTTAATTTTGTTGATAAATAATTTTTGAACTTTATCCAAGACATGATGTATATTGGCCCCCTTAAATTTAATGTTCAGTATTTCCTTAAGACTTATTCAAATATTGAGTGTCACCATGGTTAAAATGTTTCCCTAAGAAATTGTAATATAATAGACTGTATATTCTTTATCAAGAATCGTTTGATTCAAAACCTTATTCATATAGAACTTGAACTTGATCTTATAGTTAAAATAAATCAGATGTCCCACAAGAGACTCATCTCAGACCCTTATTCTTAAATGCCTAACAAACAAAAATTGATTTAGCAGCTTACATTTACGGTTGAGATAAAAACAGATTAAGTTTTACGAAAGGTATTAGAGTCTTCCTTATTTTATCAACATATTTAACGATCAATTGAAAAATTTTCCGAAATGGAAATGAAAACCGAAACAGAGAAACATATTAAAATTTAGAGTCTAGAAAAAAGTTAAATTCACACTTATGTTGAAAAACAAAATTTGCTAATTGGAACATACATTAACCATCAAAAAACAATTGTCAAAACCGCTCAAGAATTGACGTTCAGTACATAAGTTAAATTTTTTCAACAAAATATCAAACGACGAAAACACAAAACTTATGTTAACTTTAAGGACAACAAATAGGTACCTCTTTAGCTGAGAGTTATTGTTTTTTTTTTAAATATTAAAAGCCATTCACTTAAACGGTACGAAAATATTTGAACACACTTCAAAGCCCGCACATAGAATAAGGCTCAAAACATTTTTTGTTCTGTCAAAAATAATTAAGCGTGTCGAAAAGCCTTTAATACTAAATGCTTCTCCTATTCCATTGAAATTAAAAACAACATTTCAACAAAAAAAAAAAACATAAATAATTAGGGAACCATACCCAACCTCTCAACAAAAAAGCAAACCCACATCACATTTTCTTTTTCCATAAAATACTCGCACACCAGCATATCCTGATGAAAAATTAAGACTTGCCCTAGAACCCGGAAAAGGGTAAAGTTTTTTGTGTTAACGAGCCATTGACGGACGCCACCATAATCTCATCGCCGCTGCTGCTGCCCTGGTTGGCAGATTCGTTTTAAAATCGATTTTCAGTGTAAAAATAAAAAAGAAATGTCCTTTCATATATTCCAAAGGACGATGTTGAAAATGCCAACGACCAACGACTCCTCACATCATCAGGACGGACATTCAGCTCAACATGTAGTCAACCAAGTCGTCCGTAAAATTTTAAGGTGTTAGATACCACTTTATGACAGTCCATGTAGGAAAACCGTAAATTCCATATACATAACATAAATGTGTATTTGTATAGTAAAAAGTTATGAAACTGGATGTGCATTGTCATCCATTATCCTTGCAAAATCCTGTACTAACGCCACGGATTATTCAAGTTCTTCCATATAAATATGCAGGCATAACAAAATTCAAACAAACCCAGTCCTCCAGACTTCTCTTTGTACCATGAATGAAGGACATTTTTCGGTCCACTATATTTGTTGAACGTCCTCCCTTGATGCACTTTCTACTCTAAGGGCTTTAAAAAAGGATTAAAATGTAGAAATACCTTGCACACAAATATACACTAAGTCCATACTCAAAAATTTAGGACGAGACGCAAATTCATTTAAAAACAAACAAAACAAAAAAATGTGAGTGTGTGTGTCTCCTACACTCTCTTATACTTTAATGCGGTAATTATCTCAAAAGGTGTAGTAGTGGTATTAGTAGTTGTTAACTAATGCCAGGATTTTTACTTTTGCTTTTGTTTGTCCGGATCTGAGGTCCGTTTTTATGTGTGTGTGTGTAAGTGGAATTATTTAGTGTAAATTTAAATTAATTAACCGTTGGCGTTGTGGCAGGGCAGGACCACACAGACTTTAATAATAGAAAAGCGAGAACCGGAAAGAAGTTTTCGAAATACCTAACCGAGGACAATGGCACAAAGGAAAGGATAATAATATTTAAAAGGAAGTAAAATATGACTAATGGGAAATAATAAAGAGAAGTAGAAAATTGTAGTATCAACCGAAAATAAAAAAAAAACTAAAGAAAAACAAAGAGCAAAATGAGAGTGTAATACAATTTTTTGCTCACCACGTTTTTGGTCAGGTTTGATATGGTTTTGTTTTCTTTTGGGAATAGGTGAACACAAAGAAAATTTGTACATGCTTTTAAACTATCAATCTTTTGACTGGCCTAAGTTATCACATCTAAAGAACCTATATCTCCTGTCATCAGTACCCAATGAATTATATCCAAATTAGCCTCTAATTGGGAGATGTCATTTTTCATTCCATGTTTTCTATGTTTGTTTGTTTTTTTTTTGTACTTTAACGAAAAATGTTTTACTTTGATTACATTTAGATGGTAAAAAGAATTCTGCTAAATAATAAGTAGATTAAAAGTATTTGACTGTGCTACGTTTTCTATGTTATGTTTTAAAACTCCAAATGAGATTTAAATCATTATAAGGAAACATTAATTGTGCTATTCAAATAATCATTAATATAATTTTTTATTTTCTAATTTTATCATGCGATGTTTTCTATGTTCATTAGTTCTTTTTGATAGTTTTATATGATTATAAGGATAGAGTCAGAGAAAATGATTTAACTTTACCACATATTGAAATGAAAAAGATGACTGCTACATAATTTGTCGATGACTACAATATTGCTGTGCTATGTTTTCTATGTCTTTTTTTCTAAGTCAAAATAAGTAAAAAATGATTATAATTTAATATTATGATTAAAATGATTGTTTATTTTCTAATATTATCGTGCGATGTTTTCTATGTTTTTTAATAAACTAATAAGCCTTAATCAAAACATAGAAAGCAAGCCGATTAAATTACAAGCCCATTATTTCACTTCAAATATGACACTCCCCTAAGCAAAACAAGACTTAGCAGATGACTTATTAAAAAACATAGAAAACATAGAATGATTATTGAACTTAAAATTATTATTAACTTGACTTTTTGATGGTCACCGACCTTATTCTTACGTGAGTATTGTTAAAATTACTTTCAAAATTTTTCAATTCTTTTATGGTCACGCAATGGCCCACTGTCTAGTTTAATTCCAAAGAGCATTAAATTAAAAAGATTTTTTTGTTTTTTTTTCACAAATTGTATTTAACTTTACAGAAAACAAATTCCTAGCCGTAACAAAAAATTAAATCTCTACAAACAAAAATAAAATAAAACAAAACAAAAAAACTGACTGGAGGCCCCCAAAACAATTAACTACCCCATCATCACTCACACTTTGAAGGACGAGGGGCTTTGCACTTTTTCACTAGAATTTTAAATTAAGAATAGGAAGGAAGATAGAGTTGTGTCAAGGAAGAAAGAAGAACTAAAAAAAAAAAAACTGAAGATCTATGTTGCGTTGGTTATTGGCATGTTGCGGTTGATTACGTTGTGTTGAAACTGAAGACACACATCTTACAAAGTTCCTGGAGCTGGTTGAAGATTGACGGAAGCAGCAGATTGGGCGTGTCCTGGCAATGGAGCAACATGGACAGCTCCACGGGTCTTAGCAACATAAGTTCCTTCAGCTCCGACAACAACTGGTGCGACAACAGCTGGAGCAACAGCAACGGCTGGGGCAGTTTGCAGAGAGATGGCACCTGGAGCGGCTTGGATTGATACAGCACCGGGAACAGTGACCAAACCAGCTGGTCCTGAGACAGCCAACAATGGGCCAGGAGCTCCCAAGATCACAGATGATTGGGCACCAAGGGCCAAAGCAAGCACGACTACGGCAAATACGGCGAACTGAAAGAAACAAATTAAACCGAAACTCTAAGAACCTTTAACAAGGCTAAAAAGAAGAACCTCACCTTCATGATGCTCAAAGGTGGTTTTGGTATTTTTGGACTGTGTAAGGTCTTGACTGTGCTACGATTGAATCGTTACTGATGTCTTCCAACGATTGTGGCAGAACTTTTTATACTCGCATCTCACCACTAGATCGCTTGATCTTCTAGTCTTCTGGTTCTTCCGTTTGCCAAGCCAACTTAGAAATGGGTTAGCCACAGTCCGACGCCGTGTTGCCCGTCTGTCAAAAGTTCTCGTTGCTCGCATTCCATAAAAGCGTGAAAAATATTCAATGCCAGGAGTCAAATCATGCGCCGATGATGGTGGAGGCTGCTTTAATCAAATTCAAACAACTTGTCAATATTAATCGGATTTTTATTATTATTTTATGTCAATAATTGCATCGAATTAATTGGGCGTGTCTGATGTCTTTCTGTCTGCATTGCGGTCAGTCGCGGTGTTTGTGTGATTGTGGCAACTCTATCGAACCTCTGCACGGAAATCCAGTTCGCAAATGTTGTGCTCGTTGGCGTGTAATTGCTGCACACTGAGATCCAAGTGACAGTTTGTTTGGGTGATGTTGGGTAAGAAGCTGGATCACTGCGCTGCATTGCTGCGAATCAACGTGTCGCCAAACACTTCGCACTGGACATAGCGCCAGTTCAGATTATAAAAAAAAAAATGAATGCAAGCAGGTAGCAAAGTGAGTGACGAAATCAAGTGTAAGGTTGGAACAAGTTCTCCTTTTTATTTTGATTCGATTTGGGTGTTTTTCTAAGGTCAGCTGCAATGTGCAATGTGGTTTGGTTTGGATGTGGTGCAGCGGGATGCAGTAGCGCAGCAATGCAGTAGTTGCATTATGAAATTCCAATCGGGAATTGCAGAACTATTTTTGTTCGATTGTTGTCGTCATTTGATATATATTTTTTTAGTGGCAAGAATGCAGACATTGAGTGCAATGGCAGACCTTAATTTTGTTGTCAATTATAGGTTAAAATAAGCACGCTAATGGAGATTATGTAATAAGTGGATATCGTTTTGATACGGTATTTATATAACTGAAAAGAGTAAGTTTTTGTTTGCTTTATGTCGAAGAATAAATTTGATTACTCAATTAATTGATTTTATTTCCTGGAATATTTTCTTAAGTTTTAGAATAAATATGGTGTCAGATTTTTAGGGCAAGCTTATGTTAGTTCTTTGAAGAATTCGTTGGATCAGTTTTTGCTAAGTTTCGAAAGATGATAGACCTAGGAACGAAGACAGGACTTAAAATAAAGTGTTATTTGTTAAGTTAGACTTATTTAAAAATAAGTGCAAAACTCAACACTATTTTAAGAATTTTCAAAGAAGTAGAAATAAATAAAAAAAGCCCGTATTTACCACTAAAAAATGTATTCCTTCAATAAGATTCTTAAATTTTAACGTGCTTAATTTTTGAGAAAACACCCAAGTTCTCGAGGAGACTTAACGAAATAAAATTTTGGATGTCATGTGCTCGTGCCCTTAACATAGAAAATCAGTATAAATATAAAATCTTTAAAATCATGAATTTTGCACCTTTGAACCTCTTAGTTCAGTATTGTTATCTATTCTAGACTTTAATATCTCCTTTTTTCAATATTCTTGAATAGACTGGCGCCCAAGTAAGGATTGAATTTTAAAAAGTAATTTATCGCAGTTTAGGTGAGCTCGGTCTCTTCAAAATCAAAAATGGTCAATAATAGTATCTCGATCTTGGACTCTTTTAACCGAGGCCTTTGACCCTTTGAAATGAGTTTTACGTCATTTCAATAAACTATAAGTGTGTCTCAAATTTTAAGTACACCAGGAAGCCTACTCATCATTCCAGCTGTTCTTTTCAATGTTTTTTGATCATGACCTATATTCATAACAAGGATCTTATCTTATTTCCAAAAGAGTCCTTAATAGGTTCAATTCAGATGCTCTTTCTTGATTGAATTAATTTCCTAATCTGAAGTTCCACAGGGCAGTCATTTAGGGCCACTTCTTTTTATCAATTAATTTATTAGTCTGCTTAAGCTACAATGATTGTTCCATTAGGCATTATTTGGGATAATATTGTCCTCTGATACTTCTTCAAAGTGTAAGAATTAAAAAGTATAATTTAGAAATTTGAATTTAGAAGTCTATTTCAAAAAATTAAAATTTCAGAACAAAGAATGTAGCTTTGGTTACTAAACTATTTCGTCGAAATTAAGGCTAAAAATAAATACCCAATTTAAAATTTCACTTCGAGAATTACTTAAACTTCTTTAAGAATTATATTTCTTTTGTAAAGTTCTATTTCAATTCAAAACGTGGCTTAAAAACTGTATACCATTCAATAACCAGGGATAATTTAATTTAGTGACTAATTTGAATCCTGAATCCTATTTTGATTGACTACACTACAATTTACATCATAATTCATAACTTAACTACCACTTAATGTTCATATAGTTTCTACACATTAATTGTGTCCATCTTGTTCATTTAAATTCAACTTCCGTCACACTTAAAATCCTCTTCAAAATATATGGATTTTAAATGAACGTCGAATCTATTTATTTACTAAGTTAATTCTCCATCCGCCACCGCTGCCGTTCGGTTTAAATACCCGAGCTTAAATTAAACCAAAATTAAATTTATTTGTGGCTATTAATTTCATTATAAATCTTGCCTTTACATATACCAACAGTTTATTGAATTTAAAATTATACATATATTTATAGACATCCAAATATTTATATAAAGGTAAATTTTTTGTGCAAACGCAGATGTGACAGAGCCTCAGGCTGATGGCACATATTGCAATAATTGCAATCAAAAATATGTACTCTATCGCATATAAATTTGTAGTGTACATATGTACAGTAAATTTGTACACAAACAAACGCTGATATTTTTGTCAATTAAATTGCGAACACGAATTTAAATGGATGCGTTTAATTCGACCTACCTACGATTCTGATGACGATAATGTTAATGATGATGATGATATGGTCAGAGAGTTTGTCTCTTTATAGTTAAATGAATTGAATAAATTAATTTAAAGTTATTTTTCATTTTTTTTTTTTTAATTTACATCAACTGGAAGAGCTATTAACTGTTCCTTTGATGTAATCGATCATTCCAAGTGCCATATGCTCACTTCAACATAGTTTACAATTAAAATGAATTTAATGTTCTCTCATTACAACACTACAAAATTACTACCATTTAATGGCGGTGTAATAATAAAATCTCTTATGGCCAAAGTCGAATCCTTAAGCCACAGAATCCTTTGATTTAATTATACATAAATTGTAAAGACAAAAACTGACAAAAAAAAAGTGAGAAGGACTTTTTGAAAATCAATTCCCTTAAAACTTTTATCGATTTTACTTAATGAATGACACATAGAGAGGGACTCGGGGATGAGGGGGGAGGAGGTGGTAAAAGTGCTTTTGTTGCACAAGGTTGTCATGGATTTTAAAGATACTCGTATTTGAAGTGTTACATTTTATCGAAACCGCACAATCTATCGGAATTATTGACCTCGAGGATATATAAGGATATCCGTACAAAGGATATTTTTATATTTTTATAATCAAAGGATATGACTTGGCTATGGCATGAGGATAAAGAATACAGCACTTTGGTATAATTTTAAAAAGGATGGAAGACAATGAGGACAGAAACAAAAAGTGAGAGTGTCTACAGAAACACACACAAATAAAACAGAACAGGATGAAAAGAGGAAGGAGATTTTACAAACGATTCTAGGAGTTGCGGTAGCTCAAACGTTCTTTTGTTCAATTTTAATTTAAAAAAAATAACAATTAGAGGAAGTCCTTATTTTTATATTGGATGTTTTTGGTCAAAAATCTTTTTCTCCGGAAGGGAAATTATTTAAGCTCATACTAAACTTGGATGTAAACTAAGTTTAAAAACCAACCATGTCCTTAAATCAGAAGCTCTAGACAGATTGAGGTCCACAAAACTGATTTCGCCAAAATTAAACTCCAAATTGTAATGTTGGAAAAATTTAGGTATTTTTTATAAATGTTGGACAGTCACCAAACCCTTAAATAGCATCCGTTATTTATCACAGGATAGGTACTTCTGATTGAGAACATAAGTTTTGGATTCATAAGAAGATATTGGCAGAAGATGACCCAAAAATCTTTCTTCTTATGTAAATTTAAACAACTTTGTCAAACGATTGCTGGCATAGCCAGAATTGAGTACCGAATTAGGGGTCCCACAGGGGAAACACTTTGGGCCTCTTCTTTTAAATCGATTTTTTAAAAACTTCACGTTTCAATTATTCGGGGCCCCTTTCAGATCCAGGTTCTATATGGTTGATCATTTTGATACGAGCCTGTTAAAATGATCGATCATCTCGATCATTAGATTTGAGACTTCTAGAATCTATAGATTCTACCCTATGGACCATGTTATATTATGATGTATGCAGAACCTGGCAATTGAACCTAGATAACTTTGGGAGATATAGCAGCTACCAATTCCAGTTGATTTAAAGGAGGAATTCGTCATGTGTGAAATTGAATTTTTCAGTAGTAAATTATTATTTCCGTGTTCCATGTAAGACAGTACAAATAAATCAGGCCTATCTTAATAGATCCTTGTATAAAATTCGTCTCATCATAGAATTTCAGCTCGATAATAGCACATAACTAATTAAAATCGTTCCAAATATATGTTTTCTGTTACTAAGAAGCTAAGGAGATTCACATCCTTTAAGGATAACCCAGTTTTTTCCACTAGTAAAACATTATCAAAATAACATCAAAGTTAATGAAAAATAACTCTGTCAACTTTTGAATACCACCACAATGCACTTTCTTTCCAAATAAATTACAAAAACTCCTTTACACACACACACATCCAGGAATTCCTTACAAAAGCACAAAAAAAAAAATCAAGAAGAAACTTGTATATCCTATGAAAATTTGTCAAAATTAAATCTCTACACACAACTTTCCTTCCAAAGCACGAACGACTCTCCAAAGCGCAACTATACACAATGACAATCATTTCCGGATTGCATTTGTTCCAAATTATTTTTTTTTTTCCTTATTCGTTCCGACATCTTTTTTTCTTTGTTTATTTCCTTCGTCTCTTAAACAAAGTGTAACCACAAGAAGGAGAAAAAGACACAAAACAAAACGAAAAAATAGGAAAACCTACAAAGAAACAGCAGAACTTTATCCGGCTAAAATCCAAAAAAGTTTTTCTACCGATTTTACTTTACTCGAAAGAAATATGTAACAAAAAAATGGAAAAACCAAAACAGAATACTTGAAGGAACAAGGAGTATAAAACAAATTAAAAAACTTCGCTTTATCACTCCGTTATAAAGAAGAAGAGCTAAATTTAAAAAACGCGTTTTTTTCTTCATCAATTCCTCGTCGTACACCTCCTCTAACGGTAGAAGTTTGTTCGCATTGTGTGGCCGGCATTACCCAAAAACACACGACGGAAATTCGCTTTCGCGACAAATTTCCATCAAGCTGGATCTTATGCTCAAGACGGAGATGAAGACACAAAGAGAGAAATGTCTAAATCTACCGTTAGAACACCACACCTGGTTGTGTCCTGTCTTGTGTCTGGGCATAAGGGACCAAAAGTTTTATCCTTTTATTGGTACCTGTAGAGAAGAATCCCTCAGAGGGAGAGGATAAACAAAAAACACAGTTAACTTTCCCAAGAATAAGAAAAAAAGAAGAAAAAGAAAATAAGACGACCACGAGGCTACACCAAATGAAATTAACGAAAAACTAGAATAACCGTAAGAAAATCGGTCCTGCCATACCAAAAAAGAATGACAAACAAAAGAAGGAAGGAAGTGAGCCACAGGAAAGTGATAAAACTACGTGAGGGAACGAATCCTTAATGCCCACAAGGATTTACAGCTTCTTTTCGAGGGAAGGATTCTTTTCTCTCTGTTTTTTTGTATTCTTAATTTTCCATTTCCTTCCCAAAGTTGACCAAGACAGGAATATAGAACACACGCAAAACGATGGAGAAAAAGGAAAAGGAAACGACTGGCAACGATTAACGGCCCTACCGCGCCGCGGTTCAACCACTGGCAGTGCTGTGCCACTATTGCCATTCCCATCGCTCGCTCCCCGGCCAGTGGCACTCGGTACCACCATAATGATAGGAAGGAAGTTTTCTTTGAAAATTCTGCTCATTCACTCCACATAGCCGACTTGAAACGTCGTCGTCGTTGTCTTCGTTCGTCGCGCGCCGTCTTACTCGACGTTTTGTCGTGGTGGTCTTCCCGTCCTATACTCTATATATATATACATATATATGCTGTGCGTACATAGTAGCTAACTGCTTATCTAGGTGCCTGGATAATTGAGCATAAACGCCCTTCAAATTAACACAAGTCGAGATGGGAATTTGATGGGACTATGGCTAAAAGGAGACGAGACGGTTTGGGTCGGTTCAGTTCGGTTCGGTTCTGGTCATAGTTGAGTTTGCCTGATGATGCCCGAAAGCCCCCTCGCAGAGAAACTCCATGACTTGGTAATAATTCGTTACGCTTAATTAAAGACCCTAGACCCTTAATTAGCCTTTTGCCATTGAGGGAGTCGGTATGTATGTCTTATACCATAATAGTGAAATACTGATATCTCTTCTTCTAGGAAATAAGATATTGGGGAGGTGGATTTTGGGATATGAAACTCTTTTTGGTGAATTCGTTTTTGTGCTTGCATTTTTCTTTTTATTAATTTATTTTGTGTATTTCTGTTTTTTTTTGTTCCAAATCAAGAAATCAATGATAGTTTATTATAATGTGTACAAAGGTATCAAGCGGGACAGGGCGTTCCATTTCTGGACGAGGTTAGAGAAAATGTTTGCAGTAGAAATAGAAGAATATTTTATAACTTTATTTTTGTCATCAGTAATTCTACATTAAGCAAAAGTGTTAAAAAATAAAAGTTATAAAAAAGTAAGTATACGCCACAGTGCACTTTTAAATTATTGTTTTATTTATGTTCCGTGAGCTGATTTCAGTTTATGGTGAGTAAAATTTAGCAAGACTTTATTTGATTAGATTTCTTCGAGCTACTTCAGATAACTGCAGGATTTTTACGAAATACTAAGTAAGTGCAGCAAAGCTTAAAAACATTCCGTCAATGTTTACACAACATAATATTTTATATTTGCTTTTATTTCGAAATAAAGGATATTAGATTAACTAGATGATGAAACAGAGATTAAAGAAGGGATACAATTCTGAAAAATCGACTGTCTTTCAGTCAAGATTGAGAAACTGTTGGATTGATAATAAATAGCTAGTAGACTAGAAGACTGACAGATTAGCAGATAAGTTTATTCGAAAAAAATAAAAATTAATAGAGTTAAAGACTCCAAACTATGATTGACTGATAAAATGTGGTATTGACCTATTAAAGACTAAAAATTGACTGATTGATAAATTGTGAGACTCTCAGTCTGTTACCATCAAAAACTGATAGGGCAATATATTGAAAAGCTCTTGGACTGATAAATTGACAAACTAGTAGACTATCAGACATCTACAGTAAATGCTTCAGAGATATACAGACTGATAGTAATAATATCGCAATTTTGTTAATCATAAAACAAGGTATTCCAACAATGGACTTGTTTTCCAGTTCTCGATAATTGATATGACACTTAGAGATTGTCCTAATTTCTTAGTAGTTTCTACTAAAAATACGACTTAAGGAAAATAGTAAGAAAGAAACTGGTAGATCGAGAATTGCAATATCAGATTATAAAAGTGATTGACGAATGGTAAGATTAAATGATTGATAGACGAACAAGCTTAAAGCTTCACAGGCTTTTAAAATTTCTGGCAGTGAACTGGACCTATAATGAACTTAAATAATGTTTAGTTAAATGGTAACCACTAATCTTACAAACTGTCAAGCTAAGAGGTTAACAGACTTTTAGACATGAAATCTAACTGGCAGTACAACGCAAGTGATAGACTGACAGACGTAAAAAGTTAAAAGGCTGCTATTGATTTCTTCCACTAATCCATAACTGACCACAAAAATTGTGAAGTGAACAATCGATTGTCCTGAATCAACACAAGAGATTACAAAAGCTGAGCTGCTGCTGATGCAACACCCTGTTTGCTAAAGGTAATTGATCTTCTCAAACAGAATTATGTGGTCTTCTATCTCCAGGAGTGACCTGGACTTCATGAGCTCGAGTAAGTTGCAATAGTCCTCTGTGTCTTCCTTCGGTCGTCATCGTCGTCGTAAGAAGCACTTCGATTTTTCTATTTTATGTCCTACATCAGGACACAGGCGGACACATACGTACAATCCTATCTGTATGCAAGATGTACCAACTGCCATTATGGTTATACTCGTATACGATGCGAATAAGAATGATTATGTGACTGTATAAGAACAGATATATTTACCTACAATGTGTGTGTCCGGAATGCTTTTGAGAGCACAAGCACACAATTCGAAACGGAAATGTGCGGCCATCCTCTTACTTACAAATACTTGTATAAGTATATAAACTCGTATGTACATATGTATAGAGGAAGAATAATAGAAGAGAGACCGGATGTAGAGGCAGCAAAATGTCTTTTCCTATTCAGTGTTGATGTTGAATGCACTTTCCTTTATTACTGCTGCAAGCAAGACCCCAGTCCGGCCCGACCCGGCCCAGGTCAATACACAGAGTTGCAGAGTACACAGAACCGACCGACACAGGACAGGCACAGGACTCAGGCAGCAGGACTCAGGAGGTCGCATGTAGGGCCAACATTAATCCACTCCACATGCAATAGGATACTTAACTGTGCTTAGTTTATTGTGTGAGTTTAAGGATTTTTTATTTTTAGTTTTCAGTTTTTTTTTCTTCCTTCAATCTCAATTTCTATTCCCTTTTTTTTGTTGTTATTGTTGTATTTCGTTCTCAACTCAAACTCAAACATCCGATGATGATGATTGTTGGATGGATGGGATCGGGATGTATGATAGCATATGTATGACGATGGTATGAGATGTGTCAAGGAGCAGCAAGGATCTAGGGTAGTAAATACATTAAGATAGACTTGCAAGGATGTACTATATACTCGTATATGTTTATAGTGAATGGGTTGAGGTCGAGTAAACGATGATGATGTCTTAATTCAATTTAATTAATTAATGCCATGCTGTGTGATGAGATTGCTAAAGAGGTGTGAGTTGAGTTGAATTGAGTTGAGTTAAGTTGAACGTTTGTTTAAGTGGATGAGTGTTTTTTAAGTTGAATAATAAAATTCACACGCTGCAGCTATCTAATGGGTAGGTATTGTGGCTATAGAGATACTTTTACAGTTTGGGAACTTAATTGAAATGAAAGTGATAGTTTTTTTTTTCGTTTAGTGGTGTGACAGATGGTGTTTGTTTGTAAATCGAGATTTGACAAGGTTTTGACATCCTGATAAAATATTTAAACACATTTTTGTAGCTTTACTTTATAAAGTTTGCAGTTTGATTTTATTTCAGGGTGGGGTTGACAAATTTAAGAAGATTATAGACAATTTTCAGTCTTAATTTTAAAAAAATGGGACTGTCAGAATAGAAACATCCGTAACTCGATCATATGTTTACAAAGTTCCTGGTGCAGGTTCCAGATTGACTGAGGCTGCAGATTGGGCGTGTCCTGCCAGAGGTGCAACATGAACAGCACCACGGGTCTTGGCAACGTAAGTACCCTCGGCACCAACCACGACTGGAGCTTGAACTGCCACAGCAACTGGAGCTTGAGCAACACTCACAATTGAAGGCAGAACGTTCGAAGCCTGAATAGCAACACTGCCCAGATTTGGCTGTATGACTGGAGCTTGAATGGCCACTGATCCACCAGGAACTGCAACCACCGAACCAATTGAAGGTCCTGACACGGACAGAATTGGTCCAAGACCTTCAATTCCGATGGGGATGACAGATGACTGGGCACGGAAGACCAAGGCAAGCACGACTACGGTGAAGACGGCGAACTAAAAAAAGTTACCAAATATTAGTTCCAACTTAGTGTTGATTCAGTTCGAATCAAACACTCACCTTCATGTTGCTGGTTTTAGAATGAATAAAAAGAGTCACAAGAAAGTTGTAAACTATTCTACGAACAAATCGTTACTGATGTAAATTATTACAAAAAATAAATGTTTTATAGGAAAAAATTCTCGATTACTTGTATACTCGTAAGTGCGTTGAACTAAAATGGTAATTAAATCGAAACAACTTTGAATTTCTTCGAATTCTAATAAAATATTTTCCATATCATTAATGGTGATGTTGAAGTTTAAGTCCATTGAGGAATAAAATTATCTGAGACGTAATAAGTAGAAGGAAGGTGGGTTAAATAAAATAAGCGGTAAAAGAATAAACTGGTCTTGCATTTTATTCAATGCCAGTTATGGAAAATCAAGGAACTACTTTACGAGTAGAAGTGTGTAATTATAACCACTTTAATTAGATATACTAATTTAATCGATCAATTATAAATATATCTTTGAAATGTTGCGATGCAAACCGACGCATTTATATTTATGTGAGGTTTGATTAATTGGATATGCGTTTTATAAAAATAATATATAAAAGTATTTTCTTAGTTTTAAATGAAATTGTTGAGTTTCGCATGCAACTTTCAAAGTTGGGGGCAGCTGATGGTGAAATGCTGAATGACCTTGACGAATTCTTTTAGAACAATATTTTATTTTTATTTATTTAATAAATTTATTTAAAAATCTACAAACTTGAGATTCCTTGGTCTTATGCTTATAACATTTATTTTGTTTGAGAAGCGAAAAAAAAATATATATAATAGTATTGGTAAAAAATGCTGTTTACGTAAAGAAGACCAATTTTCACTCTCTTTCGTAAGTTTGAAAAACACAGATTTTCCATTTTATATTTTTTGTCTTAAGGTCAAAATTTCAGAATACAATTTTGAAAATTCCGATTTTCAAATACCATTTTTAAAAATATAGTACCAACTGTTGCAATAACGTCAATAGTATTTTAACCAATATTTTAAAATAACTTATTATTATATCCTTCAGAAAAATTTAAAGTTACTTGTTTGAAATCTAAAATAAATACAGTGACCAAATGTTTCCATGTGTCAGAACTTAGAAATCCAGACTTAAGAACTCAAAATTTTGACCCACTTGCAATTAATTTTTATTGTTTTATAGTGGCACATTTGATACATCCTATAGTCTTTTTCTTAATTTATTTTCCTGATCAATCTAAACGGCCATTTCACGAATTTGGACTTTTTTTTGTAAATACGTTATTGACCTATTATATTTTTAAAGTAGTAATTATTTTCTTTTTCGAAAAATGTATTGGTTTCGAAGAATTTTTGTTTTTTTTGAAAACTCTTTTAACAAATTTGGACGTTTTAAAGTTCCTAGAATCAAAATCCGTCATATGTAGAGCGATGTCTGTGTGTGAGTGTGTAAATACTTACGTTCGAGATACTATTTTTCGTTCCCGGTAACTCAGGAATGATGAGGGATATGAACTTCTTTTGTTTGAAAGGTTATAACTTCAAAAGAAGCTGAAAGGACTTTCATAAAAATTGGTCAAGCGGTTTTTTCACTATAGCAGTTTAAAAAAAAAGTGAAAATTTTGGTTGGAAGCAAATATCACAGAGTAGTAGAGCGCGAAAATATAAAATGAATTAAAAATGATATTATCTTCAAAATATATTCTGCTAAGTGAAATGATGTTTTTGACATTTTTTTTGCAAAAAATAAAGAAGTGAAAACATTTCTGCAAAAAAATACATAAATACATAAAAATTGGAAAACAATATTGAGATTGACATCATATTTATTTTATACAGTATACAACTAATAACATACACTAAAATTTTGACAAACATCGAATTGATAATTTTTGTTGAACGAAACATAAAAAACTAAAACTAAAATTCACCGAACAGTGTCAAACAGATTTTATTCGACTCAAACATCTTCACAGCAATCAATGATATTGATTTCATTTTTAACATAATAATTAATAATGAAACGAATGAAAACGATAAAAAGTTCTACAAAAAATTGGTAAATACTGTTTTTCCATTACAAAATTTCGAGAAGTTCTTAAGTCTGATAATTTTTTTTTAATAAAATTGTTATCAATCAACATCAAAAGTCAATCGATTAATATCAGGAATTCCAAGTTTTCAACGTACATATCGTCGCATCAACGAATCATTTTTTTTATTGATATAACGAAATATGTTTTTCTAATTTTGTAGGCTTGGAATATTAAGAATTTTTTTAATAATGGTATAATTTTTTTTTTAAGTCTAATTCTTTTTTTGAGTATTTTTTTTCTAATATCAACATTTATCTACTTTTTTACGAAATTTAAATCAAAGTATTATTGATAGGCTTTCAATGTCTTCTAGTTCAAAACTAGGTACTTAAAAATATAAAATTGCAAATCACTAAAAAATATTTATCTTAAACAATTTTATTTATTTTTTTCACAATTTGCAAATGTAATTTACCTCGGATTTATCCTACAAATAAGTTTAAGTAGAAAATTGTTATTCATCAAAATTGACTTAAGTTTGTATGAATTTTTGTTGTGTGGAAAAAAAATAATAAACATAATATACTAGAGGACTCGGCGAACTTTGTCTCGCCTGGCTGGTAGATTGGTCGATATTTCACTAACATGTATTTGAATTTTATTGAGTTGAAGTTCTTCTTTTCCTTGAAGTATACTATACAATACATATTAAAAAAAAATCAATTTATATAACCTTAAGGTATACTACATATATACATAGATATTGCAGCTTTTAGGAGTAAATGAAGTATGGAATGAAACGCAGTCTAGAATGAAATTTTAAAAATTAATTTTTTTTTATTGAAAAAGCATTATCTAGTTAAATCTATAAACCTTCCTCTTCAATCATTCTATCTATTAAAAAAAAAAACGCATCAAAATCCGTTGCGTAGTTTTAAAGATTTAAGCATACATACGGGCGTAGGGACAGAGAAAGCGACTTTGTTTTATACTATGTATGTAATGTAGTGATTTCAAAATATTAGAAATAGAAATAAATTTAATTTTAATTGTGTTTTGTATTACAAATTTATTTTATTTTCTTTCTTAAAATATTCCACAAAGAAAAGTTTTTGAAAATTTATTGATTTTTGCCTTAAACTTGTCGACAAATATAATTCTGTTCACATTTGACAATTATGATGTTCCAATGATGTTACATCACTAAAATTACATTCATTACTTATGCCTTTTTTTATTCTCAGAAAACATGTATCTACGTATTTCTTCTCAATATGTTCTTCTCTATATTCCTTTTAATACATAATGAAAACTTTATACATATCGTTCATACTAAAACAGAAAATATCCTGGGATCTTATTTCGTATAAGGACTTCTTCAACTACTCGAAACCATTAAATTTATTTTACATCTTATTTCGTTCAAGTATGGGTCGGTTGTTGGTCTTCGATATAAAATAAAATTAATTTATAAATTTCATATAAGAAAATGAAAAAATAAAAATAGCAGATTTTGTATTTTAATTAATACCTCTTGTTCGGATTTAGATATCAGAAATTCAAATGTACTATATGTTATATGATTTTGTTTTCTAAAAGTTCCTTCCTGAATAGATTTATCGATTTATGTAATCTTTTCGAGGAGGATGGAACATAAAGGATCTAAGTCGATAATTCCCTTGTTTTTGGATACTATTTTACATAATATTGAAAAACAGAAGATTTATGTTTTCAACCTTAGAAAAATACTTAAATTTAATTTAAATCTTTTTGATAGGTTTTTCTAACACTCTAAATTTATTATTAAGAGTATCAAAATCATATTAAAGAAAAAATAAGCCAGGTGAAGTGAAAAACTTAAAACCCCTTTGTGTAATCCCCAACAACCAGGATCCTTCCCTCTTACATGGGTAAACATTATTTCCTCTCAAAGACACATCATTTTACAAGTTGGGTATCCTGACCTTTTTTTTTTACTAACCAACTGTTGTTGGTTGTTTGGTTTTCCTATGACACTTCAAGGCATCTCTCCATCTCGGTTCCCATGTCAACCTAGTTAGTTCACAGAACTCCCGACAAACAGAAGCACCTAGTTGTCATTATCACTGTTCTAAAAGCCATATCCACAACAATGCAATGGCAAATCCTCTGCTTCCGGTTTTTTCTTTCCAGCTTATAACTACGAGTAATATTGTGCGTCTCGTCGTCGTTCGTTCGTCAGTTGTACCCGCACTGTTTACTCATCGCCCCCCTTTGCACTGCACGCTATTGCTCTGCTCTGGCACACTGCCCCGAAGGCTTGAATAAATCACGCCGCCACCGTTTATCTAATTGACAGGATTGAATCACAACTGTCATGTCGTTATGAATATTCAATTCATAAATGTCAATCGACGTGCCTCGAAGCGATTTGCCAAACGCGCGTTTCCTCGCTTTGACAACAAATCGTTTTGTATTCCCGTTTGTCATCATAATTTCACCGGATCCAGAACCAGAACCGGGATACACTCTACTCGTATGCAGTATAGGAGCGTATGACGGAAGAGTGTGCCTTGTGCCTGTGCAGTGCAGCGCTTTTGTCTGGAGGCTCTATGAATGGATTATATGATTCGCAGTTCTAGATTCCAAAGAAAGAGAGACATCAGAACACAGAAATCCTGATGCGATTGCGATAGAAATGGCGTTGGCCTAGAGTTCGGTGGCGGTGGCGGTGGGCGTTCGGAATTCAAGTTTGTGGTTTGGGTTTGGGCTATTGGGAATCCTTTTTTGCGTTCCGCAGTTTTTTTTCTGCCTATTGTAAATTGATTTCTATGGAACATAGAGCAATCTCTTGCAATCGGAGCAGACATTGTGATGTGGCGGCGGTAGTGGCTTTAGAAGTGGAGGAAAAAAAAAAAGGACACGATATTCAATATGCAAATGAAGCGCATTCGTTCGTATGTGGGAAGAGCGCATTGACGACGACGACGATGACGACCGACCGACGGAAGGAAACACCCTGAAGCACCAGAAGGAGCAGCAGCAGAAGCAGAAGCAGCTGCGGAAGAACATAGAGATTCTACGGTTGAGATTTTCAGATGAATGATTGAAAGAGAAATTCTATCTCTTACCCCCCAACCCCTCCTCATCCCGTCGCAACTTCGTCATGTATGTAGTTGGTGTATGGAATCAAATGTGAATGTCGTAGAAAGAAATTGTGACTGGAAGGCTTGTTCTGAAGAATCCTTTGACTTCCATAATATGAGAATGATGGAAGGTTAAATACTGTGCGAATCCTAGTCCTCATATTCGAAGTTTAACATCAGAAAATTTGATATATGTGTTGGGATGTCAAATAGTCGTGGGTTATAATATACATACGAGTATATGTATGAAGTTTTGTTTGTCACAGTTTGAAGTGAAAGGATCAAAGAAAAAAAAAAAAAGTTATTAAAACAAGAAAAAAAAGGGAGAACGAAGTCCCTTAAGGCTGTGACCTTCTCTGATGGTCTTTGAGCGGATTATACATTCGAGTATGTTCGATTTCGATATTACACAAGAAAAAAAAAAGTTTCACAAAACGCAAAATTGATCTTAATCAGGGTTTGTTTGATTTGTAACTTAATAGGTTTTCGATTTGACATTATAAAAGATTGGTATGAGTTTTTCACAGAAATCGAAATGAGATTGGGAAAAGGATCAATTTCCTGGAAAAATGAAGGAAAGGAGGTCTTTTCATTTTTCCAGGAAGTGAATGAACTTTTATGACTTGATTTCGAGAAATAAAAAATAGAATCAGACAACATAATCTTTAATAAGTTTACTATGAGGATGAAATTAGTGAAGAATTAAATTTAGAAGAATTTAAAAACTTATAAAAACTTCTGTAAACCTGAAACAGAGAAACGTATCAGGGCAATTCTAGAAAATAGACATGAGTCTGAGTTCTTCTTGTGCAGGATCCAGTTTGACTGCAAAGTCTTATGATTGAATGCCAATACTTCTTCAAAGTACTTAATTTGAATTTCAAGACAATTAAGTTCAAAAACTCTTTCAAAGTTATTGATCAGCTGATATTGTTTTTGGAGATGATTCAAGTTCGGTTCGAACCATTTACTTTACATAGTTGCTTAGTTGCTACGAATGCATAAACTTTGTGACCTCTTCAGAAAGTCACTGATAATTCTGCTTCAAAAGCATTTCTCCAATTTCCACTGTTTTCAGAGTCAGAAATATACCATTTCACTTGCCTCTAATAGTTTCCTAACATCTAGTATTTGAAGTTGTGACTTGTATTTGTGTTAGAAGAGATATTGGTTCACGAAGGTTTTGAAGAATTAAGTTTCTTAATTTTTTGATAAAAAATGTTATGCCAGAAAAATGTTATGTAAAAAATGTTTTGTAATAGCCTTGTATACTATAAGAAGAAAAGGACTTTGGTATGATAAACTCAAGGAGCTTGCAGACTATTGTGACGTTAACCTGAATCTTAGCCATGAGATAACTGACAGAAAGATTGTAGAAGATTCCCTCCATCACCTAGTGTCTAAAGTTGATGAAAAATATAGAATAAATTGTATCGACAAGGCAACTTCTTCGGTGCACAGAGCAACCTACAACATATTGAACCATAACCTGTGCGAAAAAAATTATTTCCGGGCTGAAAACAGTCAAAAACTAATATCAGCAATGTTTAAGATGAGAGGGGAATTGGTAAGACTGAACTTCATGCCACATCGCGCAGATTTGCCAGTTATTTGCAGTCTGTGTAACCTGGCAGTAAGAGAAGATGTCATACACTTCATCGGAATATGTCCTATCCTGAAGGAAATACGAAGAATTTTTTTTGGCAGTGACATGAAAACGAAAACGGAAGTGCTAGCAATGCTGAACTGCGAAGAAGATGTTACCAAACTCTACAACTACTATATAAAAGCAATGTCATATAGAAATCAAATTTTGAACGAGGAATTCTAAGAAACATACATATAATAATAAACACATGCATATACTTATTTATAAATATTTATATAAAAACAAAATCATGTACATATATAAACATTATAAGACAATTTTATTTTTGAAATATTTTCACTTTTCTATCAAAAATCCAGTTAAATCTGTACATTAATTAATAATTGTCAATCGGGCAGACGGCAAAGCCATGCTTTAAAGATTCATGTAAAAAAAATTATGTAAATTGTACTTTTGGAAAAAGATAATAAATCAAATTCTATCTCTATCTATCTAAAAAATGTTTTGTGAGAATATTGATAAATTTGAGTTCCGTGGTAAAGTCAGAAATAAAGAACGGGGATTTTTTCTACCGCAAGGATTCGAAGAACTCATAGGGTCTTTCTTCAATCCTGTTCTATAGTACCTTATAGTCTTGGACCACATGAAATGAGACTTGATCTTCGTTGTACCATTTTTTCGAACGAAAACTTCAACTTTGTCAAATTTTCTTTTCCAAATTACATAATATTTGCAATCCAGATTAAGTTCGAATCTCAAATATCAATCAAATTTTTAAATTCTCTAAAAAACAATACTTTCCATGAAACAACACAAAGTGACATCAGCATCAATTCGCATCTTCCGCTTTAGTAAGTCAACCAACAAAACTTCAATTGAAAATTCTGAGATTGTTCCATGTTAAAAAAAGAAAGTAACCTCGGAAAACAATCTAACGATACATTTTATCCCATGAAAATGCTTCACACACCATGTCTGTGTCGACCATATCAAAACTCAACAAATATGATGTGCCCTCCAGCCCGGGTTAATGGTAACATTCTGATATGGGTTAGCTTCAACATAACCACCATTACCACCACCATAACCATCGACCCGGCTATGTCGTCGTCGTCATCGTCGTCGCCGAGGGCATGGATGACATGCAATTTGACGGCGGCGACAATTTTCGCTATATGTTCAAAATGACACAACACCACAAATATCACACTACATACACATACTCGCGTACCATATAAGGATACACCACCACACACATTATTGTGTTCAGAATAAGGCATAAGGAAATTGCTTTTGTCAGGAAAGTGACAAGGATATGTGTGATGGCAGCTGCGGCGTCCGTCCGTTCGTCCTTTTGAAGCATATACTGCCACACATATGGATGACGAGTTCTCACACGACAACGACGACGATGACGACAATGCCACTTGATTAGATGGTTTCAATGGAGAAATTTAGTGGCAAGAACTCATTTAAGTGGCGAATAAGCCAACGAAAAATGGAATTTCAAATAAAAAAAAAACAGAACTTCCAGCAACAAAAAAAAAAAAAACAAAAAATAGAACCCAAGGAAGGAAAACCTAATTAAACTTAAAATTTAAGTGGCAAACCCTTTTTCTTAATTATGCCCTCTGGGAAGAGTTTCAGTTTGGAACGGAACGAAAAAAGCTACACAAAGTTGTTACTTTTAGCATCAAGCATCATTGCATCAACCGGGCTCTACAACAAAAGCTTCCCGCCACTCTTTGCCGCCCATTGCCACCCCTCACCACCACCACCGCCGTAGGTATATAGAATTGTGGGTCATTAGAGGCACTTGGTTGATGTTGTAACTTCTCCATTTGTGAGAGAAGTTTTCAAAACTTTCTCCATAGCAAAAGTTTCATTTTTTTTTCTCAGCAAAAACAGAAAAAAAAAATTAAATAATTTATTTCAAAGTTAATTAAATCAAAAGGAGTGCGGGACTTAGGGGGGACAATGTCACCCTCTGGCAATTATTTATGCATATGTTTATATTTCAAGCAACAAAAAAAAAAGACAAATTTTGTTTTTACGACTCTTGGAAGTTCGTGTTGCGTTGCATTTTATTCATAGAAGTTACAGGACTAAAGAGCAATTAACAGATGTACCGGGAATATGACATAAGGTTTGGGTGGGGGTGATCATTTTTCCGCTTTCCTTTTTGCTACGTATTTACAAAGTTCCTGGAGCTGGTTGGAGATTGACTGAAGCAGCCGATTGTGTGTGTCCTGCCAGAGGAGCAACGTGTACGGCACCACGTGTCTTGGCCACGTAAGTACCCTCAACACCGACCACAGCTGGAGCTGCAACTGCAACTGGGGCTGGAAGAGCAACAGCTGGCACTGGGGATTGGGCAACAGTGACGGCAGCTGGAAGTCCTTGAATGGAAACGATGTTGGGAATTCCTTGGATGACTGAACCTTGAATGGACACAGCTCCGCCGGGCAAAACAATGGGTCCTAAAGGTCCTGAGACTGAAAGACTTGGCCCGATACCATTGATGCCAATTGGGATGATGGATGATTGGGCTTGGAAGACCAGAGCAAGCACGACTACGGTGAATACGGCGAACTAAAAATAGAATCAGTTTTAGTTGTTAGAATGCAAAATATGTCCTTTGAGACCTACCTTCATGTTGCTGGGGTTTCTTTGGAATTGATTGACTATAATTCAGTTGTTAACTGGACTACGATTGAATCGTTTCTGATGCCTGTCAACTAACAAAACCCTCATTTTTATACTCCAAACATGGTTTGTCGTAAGTGCATTGAACTATCAGGCAAGCTGATGCAAATCATAAATCAAACTCGTTAACAAAGTTGATAAAATAGCTTTTAGTTAATTCCCATTTTGAGATGCATTAAGTTGCATTTGTTGAGAATAGTGGATAAAGAAAAACAAATATTTTATTTTATTAACCAAAACAAGAGCAGGAAAATCTGGTTACTTTTGACCAGATTTTCAATGCCAAATACTCAAAGCTTCAACCACGGAAAAAATTGTAATATACTTATTTTTATGTGTGTGCTAAATAAAAATCAGTAACCGGCTTTTTGTTTACAATTGCGGCCATAATAATTGATTTAAAGTTTGTACCAAGAAACACGTGGGTTTTGATATTTTCTGATGTAAGAATTTTGACTTCTTTTGTTCGTTGCATAAGAAATTCAAAATTAAGACAACTCACAAAATTTATGACACATTTTAATATACTTCAAAAAGAGGATCAAAATGACAAAGTGACACTTATCGGTTGTTAGGTTACCAAGGTACAGTGACAGTTTTCATACCATAACTACTATCAAATTTGTGAACGAAAATAATCTCTTCCGAAGTTGGATTGGCAGAAGTCAGTAATAATTGTTAGAGTTATAGAATCTTCTTTCAACTTTGATGTAAAATCAATTAAGATACTTAAATGTTAATTAAAAATCGAAATTTTTTCTAGCATTCCACTGGACCTCGAAAATATGTTTAGAAGGATAATATCAAGTATTTTAAGAAACAGGGTTCAGATTTGAGAAGTGCTTAGCATCTTGAAGCAAGAGATAATACAATTATTAAGTTAATACAAAAATTTTGTTGGAATTATAAGAGTTTGAATTCTGACTTAAATATTTTGTTAAAATTCTCTAAATAATATCGATAAAAACTCATCTCCAATTTGGGAACTTTGCTATAGTGAATATATGTTTCCAGGGAACTTTTTTCTTTCTTTTCTGAATTGGCAACATGGCTGAATATCTCCAAGTATAAAACATAACTAAAAAAAAAATCATAAAAATTGTTAGAAACTTGAAGTTTGATTATATTAAAATTGTCATAATATTGACAGACTTCAAGTCAAACTTTGCATGACCATCAACATTTTTCTTACCACTCGTAATAAGTTGAAAAACGTTAGTTGCATCACTTTTTAAATGTGTAACACATTTTTCACTGTTTTATGATTTTCTAAAAATGTGTATCTTAAGCAAGTTCTTCTTAAGCCTAGTATTATTCTTTATAAAAAAAGATAGCTTTATTTGTTGCTGCTCCATTGTGTTTTACAAAACTTTACTTTTAAAAATAAAAAAACACTCTGGTACCTAAGATTTTGTTTGCCTTGAAATTTTGTTTTTTAAGTACAAAAACAAAATTGAGAACCTTGGTAAATCATTTTCACAAAGTTTCGGAACTGACCTAAATTATTATTTTGAATAATTTTTCTACACTAAGCTAATTTAACTTTATAATGTTGATATCCCGCTGGCTGATTAGTGAAAGAAAAACAAAGTGCTTGGTGACGTTAGACTGCGAGAAGAACAACTGGTTAAACAATTAAGGTAATGGAGCATGAATACCTTGGGTCAATAGTAGGAAACTTTGACCTCTTAAGCGCAAAGCAAGTCGCGAGGAGAATTGATGGCCCCTTATGTAAGGAAGGAATATTCCGCAATCTACCTCGAATTCAGATGTGTCGTGAAAAAAAATAAACTCGGTAGATTCCGTTGGGCAGGTCACCTAACTCGCATGAAAGCAGTGGAACCATATCGGAAAGTTCTATGTAGTACACTTTATGGTAGGGACAGCGTGGCAGACCATCCTTACTTGGAGGGACGGCGGCGGCGGCGCAGACCAAACTGTCCGAATCCTTTGCGCAACTAAATGGCGTTCGTCACGATCGGGATAAATGAGAGACTCCTTTGGTCATTGGTTATGAATCATTATATAGGAGAATGGTCATTATTGGTCTTTGGTCATTGGTCATTATTGGTCTTTGGTCATAAATGGTGTTTGGTCATAAATGGTCATTGGTCAATATAGGTCATTGGTCATTATAGGTTATTGGTCATTGGCCAGTACAGATCATTGGTGAAAGGTCAAAGGTCAGAGGTCAAAGGTCAAAGGTCAGAGGTCAAAGGTACAATGACCAATGACCTATATTGACCAGTGACCTATATTAACCAAAGACCATTTATGACCAAAGACCAATAATGACCAATGACCTATAATGACCAATGACCATTTATGACTAAAGACCATTTATGACCAAAGACCAATAATGACCACTGACCTATATTTCGCCTATTGGTCGTAGCGTAATTTTGTATAGCTTAAAGTCTTCCTCGATAAATAAACTATCCAATGCAAAAAGAATGTTTCAAATCGATCACGTAATTAATTTTGAAATGATTGGATCTTGTTTTAAAATATTGAATTGGTGGAGAGTGACAAATGCTATTTTTGTCCCTTTCTAGCTCCGCAGTTCCCAAAAATGGAGGGTGGAAGTATGGAACATTCGACAATTTTCAAGTCAACAAAAAAATCGTGATTCGTTTTTTTTTTAACTCTGCCCCAAACCCTCTTTATGAGGTGGTGGAATTTTATATGGGACTTCTCGTAGTTTTCAAGTTATTGGAAGATAAAAATCGGTACACAGACTATTTTTTATTACCAACAAAAAATACCTGCGCCAAATTTTTTTGGAAATCTTCCCCTGGTCCCTAAATTGGGAGTTTTGTGTTAGACTTTCCGCAAAATAATCGTAAGTACACGTAATACATATGTTACAAAGGAATATAATATTATTTTAAAACAAATAAAATAAAACAAAATTAAAATCAATCAGTGTTACTCATGATAGATTCCGACAGACGACACTGATATGTTTTTGAAATTTCGTGTTACAAAACTTGGCCGCAATATCATTAGCACCACTATCTTATCTTATAAAAATGTAATGATCCCACGAATCCTAATAATTCCCACAGATCTATTCTTCCAGTTTAAAAGGCTCTTTGAAGCTTAGTTTCTGCCATCTACCATGAATTTGACGCGGGCAAAATCTAGTACCTAATAATTTTTCAATGCATTTGAAATATTTTTTCCTATTCTTCTTCTCCTTACATTGACACATAGTCTTTAAGATCAATTAAAAGTTATTCATAACCCCTTGAGTCCAGTAAATAATTATAAAAACAGGATACCTACTTAGCTTAAGTTCATAAAGTCTGGAACTGTACAATAGGCGTTTTTTTTTTTTAGCTCTGAACAGAGCACTGAGCAGAGCCTGAGCACGTCGAGTATGCTCTGAGCAGAGTTTGATCAGAGTTCTCCGATATATTTAAGAAACACACTTAAGCACTGAACTGCCAAAAACAGTCTGTCTCTGTCATACCACATGAACAAAAAAGTGACATAGTCGCGCTCATCTTTTTACTCCATTCGCTCGGTCATTTTATTTAGAGCTCGTAGAGCGCGCTCCGAGCTAGCTCCGATTGAAAAAAGAAACACAAACTGAGCGCTCTGATGTGTCTGAGCTAAAAAAGAAACACAGATCTTTTTTTGACAACTCAGTTCTCTGCTCTGAGCTTAAAAAGAAAAACGCCTAATGTCGCGTTCATTAGTAACTCTTTAATACATATAATTTTCAATTAGATTTAAAGCAGCTATCAAAGTGTCATATCATTTATTAGCTGTCAAATAACTGTCACAGAAACAGTGTTGTCATTTTTCTAAGTTTATCTTTCTGTAGATTACATTAAACAGTTGTTCATTCCGGTATCCCTTGTAGCACTTGCAGATATTATGCTAAATATTTGTATTAAAAATTTTTATATTCATCAGCATTGAATTCATTACTGCGTGGAATTGAAATTTGACAATTTGTTGCTTAACAAAAAAGTATAGAATTCAGAACGTTTTACATTAAGACGTATTTATGCATGCAAATTAAATTATGAAGCTCAATAAAACACACCTTATATTGAGATTTGAGATTTTAAAAGAAAGACATTTTTTTCTATGACTGTTTTTAGAAGTCCACGTTGCATTGATTTATTTATAAACATTAAACTTAAAAAAAAAAACTATAAACAAAGCAAAGTGATATGACACAAAACAAAACCCTGTGATACCACACGGAAAATTATGTTATTAACTAGAGAAGGCAGTACATAAGTTTGTATGTATGTGGGGGCGGGGCACTACATTATGATAAATAACTGAGATATTTTTTCCAAGTTCCGTCAAGATCAGAGGTCACATTTTTATAATCTATTCCATTTTCCTTCGCATGTGTAGAATTTTATTTGTTTTGTTTACAAAGTTCCTGGAGCTGGTTGGAGATTGACTGAAGCAGCCGATTGAGCGTGTCCTTCCAAAGGAGCAACGTGTACGGCACCACGTGTCTTAGCCACATAAGTACCCTGAACACCGACAACAGCTGGAGCAGCAACTGCAACTGCTGGAGCTGGCAAGGCAACAGCTTGCACTGGTGATTGGGCAACAGTGACGGCAGCAGGAAGACCAGGAACGGAGACCACATTTGGAACCTGAACAGCAACACTTGGTGGAATTCCTTGAATGACAGGACTTTGAATGGCCACTGATCCACCAGGCACGACGACAGGTCCCAAAGGTCCGGCAACCGATAGTACTGGGCCAATACCTCCCAAACCAATTGGAATGACAGAGGATTGGGCTTGGAAGACCAAAGCAAGCACGACTACGGTGAATACGGCGAACTAAAAATAGAATCAGTTGTAGTTGTCAGAATGCAAAACAAATCCTTAAAGGTCTACCTTCATGTTGCTGGGGTTTTTCTTTGGAGTTTATTGACTACCTTGTCAGTTGTTAACTGGACTACGATTGAATCGTTACTGGTACTTTATTGCCAATAAAATACTCATTTTTATAGTCGGTCCAGGTCTTGTTTTGGTGCATTGAACTGGCAACTGGCGTATATGCAAATACAGAATCTATCTAGCCACATAATTTATACCACGTGTAAATGAAAATAAAAGTTGAACACTTTGATTGGACTTATTGTTGTTCCACCCATTTTTCTGTTATAACGTTATAAAAATCAGTTAATACATATAAATCCATATGAACGCATTAGGATACAATAAGAGCAAGTTTACATTTATGTATATTTTAAGTGACCAACAAGTGACCATATAAATTCAATGCCAAATAGTTTGAACCACGGAACTAATGCCGATGCATATACTAATACAAGTTGAATGTAAGTGTAACCGCATCAGACCGGCTTCTGTTTACAATGAGCCTTCAAAATGAAATAGCTTTTGTTAGACACAACAAAAATCATGTGTGGGGGCTTTAATCTGACGCAAGAATTTGCAAGATTTGACTCAACTAAGTGGAAAATGTAATACATAAACAGTAACTGGGAGTGGGAGGTAGAGTTTGCAAAAAAGTATTATTTACTTAAAGAAAGTAGTAGTTTTTTAGATTTGATGTATTTGTTCTATTTTCTGACATGACCTTTACGAAATGATGCAATCGAGATTGTTGCAAAAAGAGATTGACATGCGTTGCGTTGACGTTTATGAGAAACAAATTCTTCATCTAAAGACTTATTGATTGAAAACAAATCTGACAGGCGCAACGAAATGAGTTGTTGAATCTTTGACTTATTTAATGCAGAGACATCGGTTATTAAAATAAAAAAATGAAAGTTTGTTCGTTGCTGAAGTTTCATAGTTCCGTTATGAACTACCGTAAAAAAAAATAATTTCACTTTCTTCCATTTTGACAGATCAAAATCCCTGGAAATTCTTTTTTCTGAACGTACCCTTATACTAGGTTTAACTCCTTCTTCAACCAAAATAGATGATCTGTTTTCGGTCCGCGTTTGGCGGACTCAGTATTAGTTCAGAGAATTAAAAAGAATACAAGGACTTCAAATTAATCAACAAAATTTCTAAAGCTAAGCCAGTTAACATTACGAAAACGTCACATGACCTTTGTGGCATAAGCTGTATTTATATCACGTAACGCAACGCAATGCTGTAATATTGAAATCCACAGTAAAAAGTGTGGAAATGGATCGTGTGCTATTAAGATTCCATTTGGAATCAAATTTAGTGTGTCATCTGATAGTATCCGAAATTTGACAGTTTCTAGTTTTTGTCTGCTTAAGTGAATTGGTTGAAACGTCATATTTGTTAATGCTAGAATACTAACATAAAAGATGGCGTACCGATATGTAACATTAATATTCGATTAATAAATTTGTATAAAAGGTTTATTTGGAATTAAAATTTATGAATGCCCTCTCATCTTTTAAACTTAATCCATAAAAAACCAATGTATTAAACTCGACCTTAATTTGTTCTTAATTTGTATATTCAAACAGCCATAACATATATCCACTCCTCCTTTTTTTTCATTACACAATTAAATAAATCAAACATAAAACATAAATTCTTTGCCCCCGAAAAAAACATCCAACCCAAAAAAAGTCTAAAAGGCAAATAATAACCCTATAATAGAAAAGAATGTTTGTATTTGGGTGGTATACGAGTATATGTGTGTGCAAATAATAACTCTATATTTTCCATTTTCCACATAACCCCTTCTTATGTTTCCTTTCGAACACAAGTCAAAAAAGAAAAACAATAATGGCGGTCGTTGGTTCGGGAATCCTTCTGCTTTGAGTCTTGTACTGTATAACATAGCATGGACGTACGTCTACGTTTACGTTACGTTTAGACAAATGTTCATCGTTTGAAAATAATGAAGCTATAAAATTCAAGATCCAGAAAAACGAACGCCGCCAGTTAAAGGGCCATACCGACAAAGCCATACAAACCTAATACATTTACATATTATACACACATGCAAAAGCGATTGAATATGATGAGCCATAACCTAAATTTTCCACACAAAAAAAAAATAATAATATTTTACTACATCGTCCGCACTCCTCCGCGCAGAAACCAGCCCCACAAATATTCTATTCCATGTAAGTTGGTGTGTCTGTGTGCAAACGAGGATAGTTCCTTTTTATAAAGCCAACAGAAAAAATAAAAAAAAATAGAAATCCTCCTTTTTTGGAATATCGATGAAAAAATTTGATTCACTTTGATATTGGTTCCCGGTCCAATATTTTTTTTTTTTTTTTTGGTTCTTCTATTTTTTGTGTCTAAAGTATGAGTGTATTTCGCGTTAAATCCTTTCAATTCAGACACAGATTTCGAACAATTGGCTATAAAAATAATCTGCCAATTTCATACTATGGTATATGAATTTGTGATGGTAAAGGGTATGAAGAGACAAAAAGGGAAGATGAATAATTTTTTTATTTGTTGTTTTACTTTTTTTCATTTTTTCTTTTTATTTTTGCGAAAGCAAAGCGTTAGAATGTGAACGGAGAAAAGGATGCAAGGAAGTGGGAAATCCTTAAGTTATTTGAAAGAATAACTTAAGCACTTTCAAATAATGTTAAATGACTTTGAATAAAAAAATTAAGGGTTTCCATGTGTTTATTTATTTGATTGAATGTTTTGTACAAAATTTGGACATTCCTTCCATTTTGAAGAAGATCCTTATAGCTTATGACCGTTAAAACAGTTCTAACACATTTAACAGCCTTTTAGACTATGGGTACCCTTTATTATTTCTAGCGCATTTTACCTTATAAAAACCTTTCTGTTGTTTTTGTTTGAAGCTCTTTCTTTCAATGAGCTTAATTTTTTTCTGTTCTTACCCCACTTTACCCGTTCTTCACGTTAGCGATATTTTATTTATTTCGAGCCTTAAAAAACATGGTTTTTTAAAAGTTTACAACTCCCGAGCACGAACTTTAAATCCGATATTGGAAGTAACAGTACGAAGATATGATTTACCCCATTTTACCCTATAAAAAATTTTTTCATTGCTGAAGATCTTATCTAAAACTGAGCATAAGCAAATAATTCTACCAAAATCTGTTTAAATTTTGTATCAAAAAACATCGAGTTCTTTGGCAACCCTAAACACCAAACTCACAAAATTCCTCCATCATGCCAAAGAGAATTTATTAAAATATTTTACCGACATTTTTTGTCTGCATTGCTCCATTTAAATTCACTTTATACTTAAGTCCTAACACAGAGATAGAAACCGACACATACTATAGTAGATATATAGAGTATAGAGAGAGAGAGATGTCCTTTTCAAAGTTATTTTATAAATCCTTGATCTTTTTCATTCGATGTTATCGTTCGTTCGTATTTTTTTTTTATTTTTTCGAAATCATTCAGAATTTTTGATTATGAACCAATAAAACGAAATCAATCGTTAAATCGAATAAATTTGTTATTCAAAAATAATAATAATGTGAGTATACAAATTCATAACCGAACGTTCGTTGTGCTATCTAGATCCACCTAGTTTTTTTTTTATTTTAGGATCATATCCTTTTTTGACAACATCACAACACACTCTGATACCAATGAGGATTTTCGATATAGAAATACAAAACAACTTTTGCAAGGATATACTCGTATGTATTTACTGATGCACAAACACAACAAACACAAAAGCTACAAAATAAAACGAAACGGAAGTACGTTCGGCTATACGGAATTATAAGGAAGCCATTTTTGGAGAATTGAATATTATACCACATTCAGGATTTGTATGTTTTGCTTACAAAAATATGACAAATGGCCTTTTTCGATGATGACGATGATGATGATGATGATGATGATGATGATACAACAACTTGCTGTCCGAGTATAAACCTTCACCGAAAACGGCAGACCGCCATCAAGGACGAATCAGCATCGGGCCAGATGGACAAATGGACAGAGTGAGCGTAGATTTATTAATCGTCCTGGAAAGGGTACACTCGTATACTGTTATGAGTCTAGCAGACTCCGTGTGTGTTAGGGGGGGAGGGAAGGGAGGGTAGATTTCGGATGGACAGTGGCTGAAATTAAATTCTGTTTTATCGTGATTTGTTCGACATGGACATAAATTTACCCAACAACCCCAACTGCAGCTATAAATATACAGGACCTCGAATCCGTCGGCAGAACTCGAAATATCCCCGAAAACCCCTTTGGGCATGAGTGCGGAGGAGGATTCGAAAGGATGCGAAGTTGATGCACTGGTCTGGTCAGCCCATCATATAGACAGATGAGTGAAATTGAATTTCTCTGCCCAGAGTCGAGGAGGGTGGAGTGCGGTGCCGGTATGGACGGAATGGATCACAAATTATGAGTTGAAAAGGAATTTATTACATCACTGTGGTATGGTGTGGTGTGGTGTCCTGCTGCCTCTACTACTGAAGTCTATGTTCGCTCACCTGGCTCGCAATGAATCATTCGCTTCATCGGTGGTTTGGTCAGCATTCCCTCTCTTCTTGTCCGTGCGTTTTGTCCTCGTACAACATCCCCCATTATACGAATAAAACTAACTAGCGAGTGCCAATGTCTGTTATCGATCGAAGGGGCTAATTGTTGTTTATAATTGGCCTGAAGATATGATAACTGCTTCTGCTGGGGAATGTGCCTTTGGGACATATCTCCATGCTGCTGAACTTCCGTTTGCCATATCGTAATTTCCTCCTGGCGGCGGCGGCGGTGGGGGGCGTCTACCCGGCCAGCGAGCAGACTGACTAAGTATAATAGCAGAGGGATTGGTAAATGAAATTTGCATATTAACTGGAAGCAGCAGCCATCAGACAGAGGACGAGACCGAGCACGAGAACGAGGAGACTGACTATGACTACTCACCATCAGGATTCAGGACTCAGGACTCACATAGAAATGATGACAAATGCTCACCGAATGATAAACCTAAATGGATAGAGATATGGGCAATGGACAGGACATGGCAGGACAGGGCATATGGGGTTGAAATTTGAGACAAAGTGTGAGTGAATTTCGTTCTGTTCAACATCCGGCTCGTACTCGACTCTTAGTCCTTTTGAATTTTCGAATGTATAGAGGGTTTTTAATGTAATGGCATGTGTGCCGCAATCTAACTTCCATACACATACGACTACATAAGAGTTGGTAATGTTTCAACATTTTAGTAGGATGATTAAATGGGAAACTTGTAATTTACTTTATCAGTGTTAAAATGCATGAACGATAAGAGCAACTAAATTACTTTAATTGCCATATATTCTGATCAATTTGTTAGGCCTGATGGGCGAATTGAATTCCCTTATGGGATGTGCCATATATGTATGTAGAGGGGGAGTTTAGAAGAGTGATAGGTTGCTATATGAATTAAGGTTTGGAATAGGTAATTAAGAATAATGAGTGCTGGTGATGGAAATTTGTATGGAATAGAAAATAAAAAAGAAGAAGTTTTACGGAAGAGGTGGGAAAAATTAGATCTAATTTAGAATGTAGAGATATTTTTGGTATTGATTGATTTAGTTTTTGGTTAACTGTGGTGCGTTTTGAACAGAAATTTGTATTACCATTTTTTTACTTCAGGTCTTCTTAATGTTTCACATAATTCTTGAAAGGTTAATGTCCTGCTAATGCTAGCAGTTGTTTCAAGCCATGATTTTCCAGAGAAATGGACTCAATGTGTTCCTAAACTTGTCATGTAAATGGTCTTGAATTTGTTCACTCAAAATACTTAGATGAAAATTGTTAAATAATGTCAATGATAATAATTATGGAATTTTTTAATAGAATGTTGTCACAACTGTGATGAAGAACTGCCCTAGACAGCAGCTTAAAATTGTTTGTACAGATCTACAAGACGGTACAGATAGGTATAAATATAATAGTTGAATCGTATCAGAAAAAAAAATAAAATATTCAGCAATGCACAGACAAAATATAATGAAAATGTTACACATGGCGTATGAGTATTTTTTTTTAAATTGTGGTTTTGAGTAGGGATTAAAATGCAAAATTGTAAAAAATAGATTTGCGTGTATCTAGATTTAACTAATAACGTATTAACGACAGTCTTGATGTATGGTGCTGAGTGCTTGGTGATAAGCAGAAAGGGGTAGTTGGGCTCCTTCGAAAGAACATTTCTTTGTCGGATATTTGGTGCTATGTACGAAAGAAGGTCGAGTGATGAGGAGATATATAAACGAACTCTATCAGCTATACAAAAATGGATGAATCTTCGGGTCCCATCCAACTGGTTTGAAGCGACAAAGAAGACCTAACCTCTGGTTTAAGGAACGTGCTCGGGATAGTAGAGGATGGAAGGACATTAAGTCTCAAACAAATTTTGGTAAATATATGGAATATTTAACTGAGAGGAACTAAAAGCCCTCAACGTTGTGACGAAAAGAACCGTTTCGAACTTCTGCACCAATGAAATGATGCCAGTTTTTAAATATCTACTTTTTCAGTTTGTTTTTTGTGAGGGATAATGATCAGGCAAGAAAAAATGAAAAAGGTTCTACAGGGCGTATACGCACATGTTGTTTGTTTAGCGGAAAAAAGCATTTCTATTACAAATTCCACCATTGATTTGGTGACGAATAGAAAATCGCTGCTGAGTGTTAAGATTTTGTGCAGGAATCAGCTGAGTGTTATTTCTGTTAAATTAAACTATGAACAGCAATTTTACTGTTCTTATAACACATTGGAACTTATCATCAGGAAAGAAACTATTTTGCTAATCAACCCTCCTTGTATTAGAATAAGACATTAGTTTTTATCAGTCTTCATTTTTTTTCACTACAATTTATTGTCTTTTAAAAGATAATTTCAGACGGGTGACTAAAGACCCAGGGCCTAATGATTTCTAACTCTCAACCACATATTTATGAATGGAAACATTTACTGGGATGGACAGCAGAAAGGAAATCGAACCGTAAAAAAAATAAATGGTTAAAACTATGTCATTATCTGAAAAATATCAATAACTGTACATTGGTCCATGCATTAGTTCATTCCACTACTGTCAAATCAACCTTAAAAGCCTAAATTGACCCAAAAACTTAAATATTTGAATTTAGTTTTAAAAATTTATCTCAAACAATTTTTTACACATTTTCCTAAAAATATCAAAGCAAAGAAATTTTATTTGTAACAAAAAATGTTTCAAAAATTCAAAAATAAATCCATTCTTTTGAAAATATTAAAAAATGCATGTTTAATATGATTCACACTTCCATTATATTCAATTTACATGTATCAACATTCATATTGATATTTATTTAACATCAACATTCAACATTCAACATTCACAACACAACCTAAAAGCAAAAACACGAGTTGAACCCATTTACATTTATCAAATTCGAAATGAAAAAATCCCGTTTTTTTTTGTCCAATTGTTTTCTATGGTGTTAAAAAAACAAGCCATAGGTGCTGCAGGTGGTTAACACACGAGTATGTGTAAAAGGAACAATAACATCGTTGAAAAAAAACGTTTTTTTTTATTTTGAGTTCTAACTCATCTCAAATTCGCGAAATGCAAAACCAAACTATTCCATCAAACTCTCCACACACATACACACAACACGCATAATAAATTTACCTCTACTCGTGTTTAGAGCTACATAATAAATTTCAGCGAAACATGTGTAGCTGCACTTCAGCGAACAATTGCATAACTATAACTCTCCTACCCCCTCCCCCCTCTTCAAACAACAACAAAACAACCAAAAACACTTCATTTAATTGATGTTTTTTCAGGACCTGCACTCTCGTGCGATGATGTCCGTGCTCGTGTAATGGCCATCAGGACTCTAGCAGCAGAACGGACCAAAGCAGTGTGCAGCAACAAATGCATCTGCATAATCCACTAAAATGCGTTGTTGACATTTAATGTCCACACACACCCACTCACACCCACTCACCCACACACATGGTCATATTTCCTTGCAACGCCATAACGTCGCCGATGAGAATTAAAATATATACGAGCTTGGAGGTAAGTCCTGGACACAGAATAATCTTGTCCCATCACAAAACAGTTAACAGCGGGGATGCCCGAGGGTGAAAAATAAATAGATCCATGGACTCCACACACACACAAACAGACCCACACCAAGGACTAAGGGTTGTCATGCATGCAATTGAGGAACTCTGTCCATTTACGCTTGTCTAATCGTAATGAAATGTACACGCCACCAAACAGCCCCAATGATGACCACACCCCAAATTGAATCCACACTAGGACCGCAAATATTTTGTTAAGGGTGTTGAGCTGATTTGAGTGACGCCGCCACCGCGAATGTATTAACATGGTCCAGAATACCAGACTCTGGCGGCGCGTCCTGTGAGTCCTTTCCCAGAGTCGGGATGGAAACCCTGGGCAGACCACCGAAAGTGTGTGTCATTGGTTCCGAACTATACCATGATATCCACTTTCTGCATAATTGTCACACGATGGAACGCCACCCGCCACACCATGTAGTCATCTCACCATGACCATGGTGACAAAGGTCATTTTACTTCTCACTTCCTTCTAGCCACCCACCCACCATCGCCATCGTCATGATCGTCCGTTGTCGCAGCCACTGCACCGCGGAACAGGGTCGAAATTGTGAATATGTAAATTTTAGCAATGATGACCAGGCCAGTAAGGGGTTCCTAGACTCGGACTCGGACTCTAGTCCAACTGGGAGTGTGGAAGTGGAAGCGTTACAGAATATTTTGTGGTTGGATTTCATTGTGAATGAGCTCTATCAAAACAGTTCACATTATAATTTTGTTTATAAATTCCTGTGAAATTAAAATCACTGATGGGAATTAAGGTTATGGCGAATGGGAACGAACGTTACGATATACACTCGATGGAATCTGTAGTACAATATTGGAGGGGGCTTAGGATATTTTGTTTGGATATATGTATGTATGAATATTTGACAAGGGAAGAAGGGAGTTGAAATGTTTTCCTTGGTATGTTAGTGGTATTTGATGGCGGATGGAGTCCGAGAAATGTAGTTTTGTGGAATGGTTGTTTTTGGAAAGGTTTAAAGTTGAATACCGTGAAAGTTACACAATGAATTTATGAATCAAATAGTTTTCGTTGAGATCCTTGCAACGTGAAAAATGGCATTGTTGATAATTCGGAAAATTTTAAGTAGCGTTATACATTTTTAAAAAAGTTTCGAAACAATAATTTAAAAAAGTTTTCATATTTGGAAAAAATCACTTATGGTGACTAAATCTAAGGAGTCCAATATTAGAAAAAAAAGCTTGGCTTTTTACTAATTCTAACTATGATCTTGCTACTTGACTATTTTTTAAGTAAATTCAGAAGGTTACAAATTATTTATCCAAACAAGACTCTCGATAAAGTTTCCAATTCTTGTGATCTCTTTTTTCAAATGGGGTGTTTTTTTTTGACGTGTGGTTTTCAACCTTGCAATACTTTTTTCGGAGTGAGTCTTTTTTATAGATGTTACTTGATTTATGATTATTTTGGTTTGCCATTTTATAATAAATGAGTATACTCCTGAACAATGTTTGCAAATCGTGCAAATTTATTACGTCCAATATTCGGTCGATATAATCGCCGAGCTGAGTCTGTAATTCGAGCAACCATGGAACGGTTTCGCAGCAAGTTTACTCTAGTCAATATTATACATCTTCAGAGAAATAGTACAGTGAACATCGAAGACGCTACTGTAAAGCAAAGTATCGAAGGAGACTTGAATGAGTCCATCCACGATCGCGGGCAGCAATATGGATTCCATTTTATGGAAGATTTTGCGGAAGGATCCAACTTGTGCGTGACAAGTACAATATGCCCAAAATTAGATGGCCACCGATGCTAATTTTCAAACTGTATTTGGAGTGATCACAATCCACAAGCAATTGTTGAAACCCAACCGTTACTTCCTCAAAAAATTACTATTTGCTGTGATCTATGGAAAAAGGGAATCATTCATTGGTCCATATTTCTTCAAAAATGAAGCCTGCCATAATGTTACAGTCAAAGGAGAACGCTTTAGAGACATGGTTAATGACTCGTTGGGTCTCCACTTATTCTCGTGTTTCGTCGACAGGTTTAGAGGTGCTCAGTTTTAAAAGACAATTTAAGCCATGTTAATGTGCAGTGACAAATTTTAAAAATATTATGTTACAATCATATAATTCTTTCAAATCGAAAATTGAAAAAAGAATGCGTATACAAAAAAAAAATGGTTAATATAAAATGAAATCTTTTTCCATGGTTCTCTCCATTTAAACAAAAATCCTTCAAATGTTGTCCTTATGTAGAAATTCACTTATGTAGGTAACACTATTTTGAATTTTCCTGTCAGTAACATTCAAACTACATAAATTTAAAACTTCCGCATTATGCTTTTACAAATAAAAAAAACTAATACATATAAATAAAATGAACAAGAAATACAAACAAAAAAAAAAAATTCCAGCAAATCGCCAACAAACTCACTCATTCAAAATATTAAGTGAAAACAATGCTTCACTCTTAGTATAAGTAAGTGAGTAGTGAGTACGATCTACGATATCCTACATATCCTTTACAAGGTACAGTGGGGCGTAATGTACATAGAGCATTATGCTTAAATCGTTTCAATAAAAAGAAACTTCATTTTACTTATTCTTGGGCGAACCACATGCAAACACTCACACAAACATACACACAGACATAGTGTGATGCTCCTTCTTGCAGACATTTTCCGTTTACTATATAACAGTTTTCCACTCTGTGTTACCATATAACACCCCTCCTTTGCCCCTCCACCAACTCTCTGGATCCTTACAAGAGAATATAGAAAAGGATGTTTTAAATTATTAACTTTAATCGCTGTTGCAGAAGCAAGCACCAGCCCCCCCCCCCCCCCCCCCTACCGCAAATGGCAGTGGCAGGCAATGCCTTACAGGAACAGAATAAGGCTTCCGTAACCAATGCGATAGGGACGGAGGAGTTTCCCCCAACTCCCACCCTCACTATAAATGCAAATGGATGATTGTGTTGCATTATACTACAATATAATGCATCATCACTAAGAATAACAATGCATAAGGATCTGCGGGTAAATTATTTAACACTACGAGTATGTGCTATGTGCAGTGCATTGCAGTACAGTGCATAGCAAATGCTCCAGCTTGTACTTAGATTGTAAGTTAAAGTGCTCAACATGGGTTAGTTTTTTTCTAGTCTGTTTCCAGTTTTTTCCTTAGGAAGTCCTTTTAGTTTTATTTAAGGGAGCGTGTGTAGAGATTTTTTATGGTATTTTTTTTTTTTTTTTAATTTTCATTTAATCTCATGTGTTTACAAGATGTTAACATCATGATGACGGAATGAAGTCCTTAAATGAAAGAAGGATAATTTGTTACAACACAACACACACACACACACACAGATAGACACACGCGCTTATGAAAGTAATTGATGCGATTAACAACTCTTAATGGGATTTTTTTTCTTTTTGTTTGTCTGTTGGCTGTTGGTTTGGTCTCATTGACGTGTGGGCTTCAAATCACTGTCACCGTCACCGTCATCGTCAACGTCATTGTGTCTCCAGGACGAATGTGGGAGTTGTTGATATCTCACCAAAAATGCCATATAAAAGCCAATAACATGACAGTGCACCATCATCGCCCATCATGCCCGATCACCAACACCCACATTTTGGGTTCCTGCAAACCCACACACACCGACACACACACACAGGACATCAACAAAATGAAAATAAAAAAAAATTGTCTTCAATTTTATGGCCTCGCAGCAATAAATAAGGCTCAGTGGAGAATTTAAGGACTTTGTCTTCTTTATCGCACCCCTCGGGCGCCTTTTCTTGCCTCCTTTTTTTTTTTGTTGATATTTTTACCCCCAATCAGTGAATTGGTTTCTTTCTCGTTTGGCAAACACAATAAACATCACCATACGCCTAACGCCTCCAAAGTCTCGTCCTGATCTATATGTATGTATGGATGTATAAAATAGCAGGAGCCTTCAAAGACCATCCTAAATCTCTCCCTAATCGCCTTCGCCAGTGGTGTGGAATTTTCGCTTTAAAGGGGTTCACCGAATACCATAGCTTAAAGTTTATTAAAAAAAACGAAATAAGGAACGAAAAATTATTTTGCCCTTGTCGTCGTTGTTATTGGGCGTGACAAGGATACCATTTGGTGGATAATTTCAAAATATGTTTGTGTACGAGTTTATATAGCCTACGCCGCTTAGGGCGCAAATAAAATTCCTTATAGCTCTATACCCCTCCCGCTTCCCATTTCCAATGCCCTCTAAAATGAAAATTGATTAAGGATCGAAGAATGTAATTATTATACTCTCGCTTGGGTAAGCTAAATACATACACACACACATAGATATTTCTTATGGCAAATCCCCCCGAAGCGGGTATCTAACCAATTTATCTGCCAATAGCCCAGAGGTTGAATTGATTTTAGAGAATTAAGAATTTAAATGGGACAAGGATTTCGATTGGGGTCGTCAGCTTAAGTTGACTATATGAAATGTCCTGAACAAATCAAAATCAAAATCAAGCACATCCTTTGCTTTAATTCGACTCGTATACGAGCACGAGAGGAGGATATAGAATTTTATGTGGAATTGCTCTTTCAAAAAAGGATAAGCGATTTTTTTTTTTATTTTCTGTTTTCTGTTTTGAGAGATGATTGATGGACAAATATGATTTTATATGGAAGAAGAAGAGAATTTTTGTCTATGTTTGTGTGTGTGTGTGTGTTCTTTCAAGGACAATGAATGTGGATGCTGCTGCTGATGATGATGATGATAAAATTTTAATCCCATTCGAAATGACCTTGAACCGTACGAGAGATAAATGACGGTCGTATTTCAATCTGATGAGTTAGAAAATATTCATTTCGAACCGTTTCTAGTTTGTTTTGATTTCCAAGAAGTTTTTGATTGACTTTCGTATGATGCGCGCAAAATTGGGGAAGAGGTTTAGTTTTTGTCTGTCTTCCTGAAAATATGCACTGCTCTGTTCTTGACGTAATACACATATGGTAATACAAATGGTTGCGACTAGTGAATAATTGCATAAGAGATCCAATCATACTTCGACTGAACTGTTGAGTTCATCACTTTAAATTTTTGAAAAGATTTTCTTTAAGTTTTAAATATAAATCTGTCATTGATATTTTCTCCGATGACATCTTTCATCGTTGACAGCTGACCTATTGTCAAATATATTTACTCTTGCATGACAAGTACATTTGTAAATACTACAATAAATTTTAGATCCTTGCATTTGAATAAGAAAAAAAAAATACAAAATTATAACACAAAGTAGTCAATTCGAATTTTATTGGAACTACTTGAAAATTCCATCATGGCAACCATGGTTTTGACAGTTCTCATGCAAAAATTTAGAAAAGATTCTTTTATCCTGTGGGATGTTTTATTCACAAACGAAATTCACCACATATCTTTCTTAAAGTCGGACAGTTTTGGAAAGGCATGCATTTTATTTACCTGACAGGTAAGCACAACAAAGCGAGAAACATGTGGATTGTGTGGCGCCCAACGCACGACCTGTCATCCATCAACATTCTCTCAAAGGAAACAAGAAAAAATGTGTAATAAAAATTCTTTTCTCGAATCAAAATCTATTTTAAAATACCCTTTTGTAAAATTATTATCGAACTAGACAATGCCGGTAAGGTATGTTGTGTGTCCTATGTTGCGCTGATTCCAATAGAGCAAAACTCTACACTCTCCCCGAAGAAGATAGCGTGTGCGGTATAATTGTGGCTTGCATCCTTCTCCATATTCATTCCATACCTAACCGATATCGGCCAGCCAGTGCAGCGTCCCTTTGCCTCACCCCTAGAGTGCAATAAATAATTAAAAGTTATTATATTAATTTGCTGGTTGGGTATGTCGGCCATTTAAGGGAGCACGAGCGCCACCATTCAATGAATCATAAAATCAATTAATTATCAATTATCGCTCTCCTTTTTGCTATGTGCAATTTTCCCTTTAAATATTTGTTGTTGTTATTTTTGTTTTAATTCTCTTTTGGGGTAATTTTTCTTAATTTGCCAACCAGGACTCTTTATAGCTCCGCAACGAACAACTGGACATGGTTCAAAGGACGACTTGGGAATGGGAAATACTAAAAGGGTGCTGTTAAAAATAAAAATCATTCTTGTCGTCCCTTACATACTCAACTTAGCAGTGTTGGTCTGGAGGACGAAGTTACTATACCGACCACAGCACAGCAGCAGCATACTCGTAGCTAAGAAATTTGCTTTTTGGTTTAAAAAGTCTAAACCCTGAGAAAGAGACCATCAGCAGTTGAGAGAATTATGGCTTCACATGTATTTATGTTCAAAAGTTGAAAGTTTTGAAGAAAACTTTTGAGCTTGTGGCATAACGGTCGTTGGCAATTACAGTACCTATACTGGAAGATATACCCCAAGGGTCTTTTCCAGAAAATAAAGGAAATGTTTTTTTTTTTTTTCTTTCCTTTCTTTTGGTATACGTAAAGTAAAATGATGGGGGTTCTTATGAGGTAGATGTATGTATATAAGGGTATATGTAACACATTATCAAAAAATAAGCGTTTTCGGGTGATTTAAATTTTAATTAATTTTAATTGTGCATACCTAAATTATTTTTTGTAATAATTTTTTTTTCTCTGTTGAAGCCTATTTTTGAATACAGTGAACAATACAACTTTTTGGAAAAACTTGGAAAGAAAACAAAAGAAAAACACTCTTTCACTGTCATATTGTTTAAGCTTCATCCGTCAAATGTCATTTATTAAGTCTGTTTGGCAAAATGAAAATTCAACTTTTAACAGAAGTGGCCCATGGTGGTTACTTTGTGGTACGCCTGAAAGAAATTCTTTGTATTCAAAAGTTGGACTTCAAAATGTTGATAAAGGCCAAACAGTTGAAGCATTAATTGTCAAATTTGAAATGTTTTGGAAAGTCCTTATGTTCTTGAATTCTCTTAAGCAATTTTAATGAGTTAGAAATGGTTTTGAAGCTCTTTAAACAAATTGAAATTTTAAGTTCCTAAAATACAAGAGTTAATGGAATATTTCGTTTAATGTCTGCAGTTATTAAATATGATTTTTTTTTTATTTTGATATAAAAGTTTGAGAACTCAGACATTGAAAACAGACAAAAAGAAAACGAAATACATTTCATTGGTTTCTCTTTTGTCGTACGTATAAGGTTTGATTGATGTCTGGAATGTTTTTCTGTTTTTTGTTAGGAATCCATAAATAACTTTTATTTTATCCATCACATACCACGAGTATCTTTAAGTTCATGGCAATTTAATAGATGCACAGATATTTTTTTGTTTATACAGTAATGAAAGTATATAATATTATAATTCTCCCAACATCATAATTATTATTATTATTATTATTGTTATGAAGATGAGTGATGTAAATTGTTTTGGCCTCAAAAAAGGACATGAATATCTCAAATAGCCGTCAAATATCCATAAATCAAAAAAACCTGTAACCAAAAAAAAGACAAAAAAATCAATAAGGAACATCCATCCATGGCCAAGAAGACCATCACACATCATGGACAGAAACACCATACCTACACAACACACATTGTTAAATTGGGTAAAATCTCGATGGTTGAAGGATTCAATTAAGATTGACAATCTGATGTGTGGTTTTTGAAGAGAATGTTTGATTGAAAGAAATATTTTTCATGAAATTGTCTAACTTAAACTTTAAGGAAAATCAATTCATTTTTTTTTTTTTGGGGGAGGGGGTGAAGGAAACAGAAAGGATAACCTAATCACTTCATCACATTTGATCAAATTGCAAAAGGGTTAACACTTCTGATTGATAAAAATGCTGACATGATGTTCTGATTCTATATGATACAAGTTATATGAAAGTAATTTATTAAATGAAAATTCAAGTCACGAAATTCTGATATAGACAATGATACGTATCAAGGACACCATCAGAATAGACAGGATACATATAAATCCTTCATTTCAACGAAGTCAGCCTTGTTGAAATATGTATAAGAACTTTATAAAAGACCTTCAGAAGATGACAGCTATGCTTAAGGTGCAAACAAATTCTTTGAATCGAAATAAACACTTAAAATATACCTAAATTTTCAAGGAAATTAACAATATAACGGTAAGTACTGTCAAATTCATAAGAAATGCAGACACATTTTAAAACTTACGTGATAACTTGTCATTTAAAATGTCAATCATGAGTGTTTATCTGTCATTTTTGATGACACCTACGAAGACATTTTTTGGAATTTTATTAATTAAATTAAATATTACATTTAGCTAAACTCATCGTTTTTAGATTTAAATCTTCTAACAACATTTGCTGTGCAGTAGTATTTTGACAACAAACAATAATTCTGAAACGGTGCAACAGCTGTCAGAATTATCAAACTGAGTGGTCCGAAAAAATGTGCACAAACTTCATTGTCCCAAATCCCACTTTTGAATTGTAGGAAAGAATATTAGCAGCTATTGGAACCTGCAAACCATTTTTTTTTTCGAAAACCTTGAAAATACGTCTAAGCTGGCTTTTGAGAGATATAAAACTTTAAATTTAACAAAAATGATATTACAAAAAAAAATTTAAAAGGCAAAACTTAAACTTAATATTCGAAAGCTTACACAAGATATACATGCATAGATACCTTACATGTGTATGTATATTTTAAGTATTAAAATCGTGTATTTCGTGTGGCTTATTTATTATTTAAATCCTCATAAAACCTTAATAATTTTATGTTGATGGGTAATACTGTACGTTAATGGCAAACAACAAGATTATCATGATATAGTATGGTTAAAGCATGAAAATATATATACAAAAACACACAAAAACCAATCTTTTCCCTTAAGCTCAAAAGTACTTTTACACTTACACATCACATAAACATATACATACATATATGCATAATATAATATTTAACGAAATTCATTCATAAAATTGAATTTTGTATTAAAATTTATCCTGCAATGATTCGTCCTTGCATTATATACTCGTATGGCCTGAAAATTCATACACACTTCCATACTTTTGTGATTTTTTTTAGTGAAAGGAAAAAAGGAGTAATTTCAATAATAATAAAATCCATTAAAGCCACATTTGGCGTTGAATCCTTTGGGAATCAACAAAAAAAAATGGGGTTTTTCTTTTCTTATCACAAAAATGATACGAGTTTTTTTTTTTTGAACATATGTGTATTCAATATTTCTAATGGCAAAACTATAGGTTGCTTTGTACGTACATAATATCGAGATTGGAATTTTTTATATACTGGTGTTATTTTTCGGAGCGAATAAAACCAAATTCCCGAACCACACATTTTCATTTCACTTCCGAGATTGAATATAATGAGATGTGTTAAGTCTGGCAGGTGTAATATTCTAATGCGTGGAAAAACAAAACAACAAAAAAATGGGAACATTTCAGCAAAAAAGGAATACCTTTTCACAGTTGTATCAACGTCATTATTTATTATTTCGATGTTCAAGGCTTTGTTATGGAAGCCAAGGATATTCAATGGAGGACTTATATTTTCACTTGTTGCTTTTTTCGTAATGAAAAGTAAGTGAGATGCGTGCATGATTTTTTGATAATTTTTTGTACAGGTTTAAATTCAGTTTTCTGAAGTTGACACTTCTATAAAACTGTCATAAATCGAAATCGAATGATTTTGTAGGTGCAGCTTGAATTCATAATAAGCTTCAACTTAAACTTTTGTCATTTTTACAATTTCGATAAAGCTTCCTTTAGGAAAGTGAAAGTGTCACCAAAAATAAGCTTTTGTAAAAACTCAATACTTAGATACTTCTGTAATGTTTTGAAAATCAACCTTATGATTTTTGCATAAGCTTCCTGAATGTAATTGCATTTTTATCACAAAAAAAACTTAGCTTCCAGTTAGAAGATCCTTCAAAGAGTTTAAAAATTTGTTTTACAAGAATTGAAAGCTTCAAAAAGCACTGTGCTTTTGATCATTGTTGAAGCATAGCTCTGAGGTATCAGCAGTTCAGCACGTTGAAAAGAAGTTTCAATTTCGATAAAGCTTCCTTTAGGAAAGTGGGAGTGTCATGAAAATCGAGCTTTTGTAAAAACTCAATACTTCTGTTATATTTTGAAAATCAACCTTATGATTTTTGTATAAGCTTCCTGAATGTGTTGGCATTTTTGGCATAAGAAAAATGAGCTTCCATTTAGAAGATCCTTCAAAGAGTTTAAAAGTTTGTTTTAAAAGAATTGAAAGCTTCAAAAAGCACTGTGCTTTTGATCATACTCGAAGCATAGTTGTGCGGTATCAGCACGTTCAAAAAAGTTTCAATTTCGATAAGCTTTCTTTAAGAAAGCTTAGGTGTCCTCATGATTTGTTTTGTTGTAATTTTTGTAACGAAATAAAGTCCATGCATACAAAAAGCTTCTTTAAAGCTTCCACAGGGCTTATCTAAAAATTTGTTCAATTTTGAAGATGAAATTTCTGTGTTTAAACATAATAATTTTCAATGAACACTGATTCGCAAAGTAGAAATTTTAGTACAGCTTCTGGCTTTTCGAAAGTTTACTTGTTAAATTAGTGAATTCTCGAAGCTTTCACTGGTAGAAAAAGGACACTTAAATTCGAGTACTTTGCAACTAACCATATTTAAACACTTACAAAACTCTTCTATCCTTCCTCCTAAATTTCAGACACATGGTAGATCTCATAAAAAGCTCTTATTTCGATAAGTTTGTTTTAGAGAATTGATGTCTGGTAAATTTTGTCCCAAGTCTACTGAAATTCTTAAATTCGTACTAAGTTTTTGGTTTACTTTTGATTCTTCATCTATGTCTAATTCCATTACTAACCTTGCTTTTCCACTCACCTTGATTTAGAAAAAGACTAAAGAACATTCAGCTTTTGTAAAAGCTTCCTTAACGAACCATGAGAGTGCAACATCTAACCTTCATGTGGTGGCATCAGCTTTGTCAGGATGTTTATTTTTTTTTTTTTTTTTCAATTTTTTGTTCTTATTATCATTCATTTAATTTTTCCTTTCTGATGCACCTTCCACTTTTCCTTTTTCTTTCTTGATTTTTTACAGGTTTTTTTATTCCTATCTTTTTTTGTAGTTTGCATCTATGCATCTGATGCATCTGAGGCTGGTTCTCTCTTTTTCTAAGTTTTTTTTTTGATTTTTTTAGAAAATCCACTTTTTATTGTAGATATTGTTTTCCACTTCTTTGAACTTCACCTTAAAAAAAAAAGAGTGCAATATTGTTGCAAGCAAATGGATGCATCCTGTGCGCGATGATGTGCAGCGCTGCAGCAGCACTACACGATGCATAATAATGGCAATGGGTTGGGTTGGGTTGGGTTGGGTTGGGTACTGGGTACCCAGGGTTAACGAATGAATGCGAATTTTGCTTTGTATTTCTATTTATTTAGAATTTTTTTTCAGCTGCTGTCTTTTTGTATTTATTGTTCCATGGAAGCGGCCATGGCAATGAATGGAGGTGCTTTTTATTTAAACACAAACAAAAATCCTTTTTATCCTTGAGCGTAGTCTACTATGCAATGTGTTGGTTTTTTTTTTAAGTGTGTGAATTCTAGAGTTTGCCTGATGGAACTGCAAAAAAAAATCTCAAAATTTACGAAAGGCTACTTCTGCCAAATTTGATTGATTTCATGTTGGACTTTGTGGAGTTTTTGATGATAGTGGGAAACAAAATTCAAGGATATGGATTTGAGGTTTTATTTTTGGCGAATATTGATAGACACTGGGTACATAAAACAATTTAGGTACATATTGACTTAGTTTTGTTTAACTTTGTTTATAAAACCTTATCTCTGGTCCAATTTTTTGTCCATCATTGACACATTAAATAAGTAAAAATCCATTTCTGAAAAATTCTCTGAAAATGCAAATCTATAGGACAAGTGGTTCCTGAGATACCTCAATTGGAAACAAAATACGACAAACCCTGACATTGACTGGCATTCAAAATCAAATCGATTCCCAAAAGCCTTGATCAATCTCTGTAGCGATGGTGAAATAAATTAACAAAAACTATTCCTCCCACAATGAAAACTTAAAATGTTAAAAAATTAATAATACCATTAAACGAATCCGACATCAATTAGTTTAATAAAGATTTCAAGAGAACCATAACACTCAGAAATCCTTATCCATCCTACAATAGAAGAACAAAACTCACCTTACCTTAATCCTTAAGCATTCTCGTTAGAACAATGTTTATTTCCATTCTAAATATCCTTCGACTTCGAAATCAAAACCATAGCCCCAAAAACCGCTTTTTGCCTTTCGAATCCTGACAAAACAACAACAACACAGCACTTTCCATTTTTGTGTGAGCTCAACATCTTTGGAGGTTTATATTCAAGTTCAGACTTTTCATCTTTCTCCAAGGAGCGCAAGAAGCACTTTCGTACTAAATAAATCAGAATCGGAAATAACTCGGGCATCCGGTCGTATATATACTAACAAAACCACATCCTCACCCACACAGCCATACAAACATTGATATAAAGGTTATTCCGATATTTTCACCAGATTCATTGTGATTGCATTGTGTTGGTTTGAGAGTTTTTTTTTATTAAATTAATTCATTGCCAGAGAATGAATTTATTGTGTGGTTCGAATTCGGTTCGGTTCGGTTTGGTGTGATTTGGTGGGGTGACGAGGTTTCTTCTCGAGGTTCTAGTTGATGCCCTGCCCTTGGCATCAGTTGTTCTCCTTTCATCTCTCCCTTCAAACTAGATGAACAAATATGAATATATTCATTTTTCATTTTAACTGGAATTTTCATAGTTATCCTTTTTTCATCTTTGTCAATTCGTCCTTCAATTTAAATTGAAAAAAAAAGAAGAGAATATGCAATTGGAAAATTAATTGCACCCGAAGTGTGACCAAATAAAATGATAGACAAAATTTATTCATGTAATTTTTAACAATTTAAGAAATTCCAAGGAATTCATTATATATACTTTTGCAGTCAAAAAAAGGACGAGATGATAAATCAAAGATGTTAGAGGTTTTTAAATTTCTAAATTTCTAAATCGATATTTAATAAAGATAATATTAGATATTTTTTATTTATTTTCTTTATTGAAAAATATCAAAAATCAAACTCAATTCAATGGACAAATTAGAATTAAAAAAAAGCTGTGGACTGAAAAAAAAACAATAAATAATTTTATTTTCACTTTTCCCTAGAAACATCATTTTTCAATAAATTTTATTGCTGTCCCCGGAGTTACAGAGATGAAATCTTTATTGAAATTTATGGAACTGAACAATAAGAGGTGTTAATTGAATGATGACCTTATTGTTCCTTTAATATAAAAATATTACTTAACACTTATTGCAAAATTCCTTTGAATTCAACTGATCAGGTAGGTATTTTTCCTGTACTGTCTTAGAAAAAATGTCAAATGTACCCCATCTTATGTAATTTTCATATTTTCAATTTTGAAATTTGATGGTGGATTAATTGCTGATAATTATCTGTACATGTCAAAATGTATTCATTTATTGAGTAGGTTTTGTCAACGTACGCATGTACAAATTTAACTATTAATAGAAGTGGCCTATGGTGGTTACCTTGTGGTACTCTAGCTTCTTTGTGTTAGAACCAATTTTACAAGGTTTAGTGCGCTTTCTTATATGTAATATTAGCTAAATTAACTTATAGAAACAAATCATGAATAGATTAAAGAATAGCTATTGAAAAAATGGAGAAAGTATATTAAAGTATCCTTAAGGATTAGACTTCTTCACTGTGACAGTGGTCATATTGTCAAACTCACATCAGTGAAATTGGAGGTTATCGATTCAGTCTGTTTCGGGAATTTATATCAATGTTCTCAACTAGTACAATCGGGCATGCAACAGTTCAACATACAGCTGATTCTGATGAGAAACAACCTAGACATCGGCTGGAATATTGGAGCATTTGCAATTTCCAAATGCTAATTTAAGACATTAAAGAAATTATTGATCCTATTAATCACAATCAAGTTTCATTTATGCACCAGCTTTATTCAAAAAGCTTCTCTGAACATTTTTGACACATCCTTATAAATTTGAATTTTCCAAAATTATTTCTAAGACAACAGCAAACAGAGTCCCTTCTCAACTAATATTGGACGGTATTTTAAAGTTTCAGTGGTGATTCCGATTTCACAAGAAACTGGGATTTTGACTCCTAATTTTGTTTGAATGACAATGATTCGACAGAGTAAATATTTGTCTACTAATATTGGATGAAAAAATATAACGACGTTATCGGGCAGTAGTTGTCAAAAGAATTTTAGAGAAATAAAATTTACAATTTTTCAACTTCGTCAATTTGATGAAAGAACTGTTGGACAAAAAGTAGTACCGAAAAAATATTGAATATTGCACTTTTACATCTTTGTGGGAAATTGTCCGAAAAATTCAAAATTTTGGTTCAAGAAATAAAAAAAATTCTAGAAACTAAAGTGACATTATGTAACAGAATATTATAACGATATCTAATCATAGTTCCTTGTCTATATTTAAAGTCAGAAACTGTTCAATTTCACTTTCTACGATTTCTACACTTTCGTTGGACTAAAAACTTCTCAAGAAGTCAGAGAGGTTGTTCTAAGAAATATCTTTACAATCTTCTGAAAAATTCATAGTTATTACATTGAAGAATTGAAATACTTCCTCTATAGAAGAACCTGTCATGATTTTGAAATATTAGAAATGTAGGTTTATAGTTCAGAAACTCGGAACGAGACTTCATATAAAACTAACCACGAGGTAAACACGGTACCCAGGCCTAGACGAAACTACCAATAGACTTATGACCATCCCTAAAGGCTTGCAAAACATTAATACTTCAAATGGAAGAATATGCAGAGAGGGGAGGGGGTTGTGAATCACTACTCCAAAATCACCACATGAATTTCACAATATCCTCTATATCTTCCCGTACTATGTTACATGAGTCTATAATTACCTAACCATTAACGACCATGGTTTCGATAATAAATTACAAAATTAAATAATTTATTTATATAAATTATATCAGCTGTGAAAATCTAACTATCAACAAAGCTGTCGTTTTTGAAGTCATTAATTTACTCAAAAAAGCTTATAATACAATTTACCTACCTTACCTACTGATTTCTTGTGAACAATGACAGTTGTGTGTGTTGAATTTTGTGTTGTTTTTAGATCGAATGATTGATTGATAAATTTTGATAAATGAAAACCTTAGATGTCCAAAACAATATACATATAATTATAACTGTTTTCGTAAACAATCTTCATTGATGATATTAAATTTGAATATTTAATGATAATTGAATTTCGTTCAACATCAAATTATGAGCTTTTCAATGAAGGATATAAATTTATATCTCAAAAAGTTATCAAAGGACTTTTGTTGAAAAGGAAGAATTTCCAAGGAAATCTTTTCTCAAAAGCCTCGAAGAAGTCTAGACCAAGTTTTTCGCAATACCCTGAGTCTTCTTGAGACTTTTCATTCATTCACCAATTAACTATTCAAATCGAAATTTATCACCAATTTATCACTCTCATTTAAACTCTTATTGTCCCCGCCCCTTTTATCGTCCTTCTGCAACCCTTTGGAAAAATTTACACCGAAATTATAATCCCCTCCCCTCCCCCTTAAAATAGTTTTGTTAAAGATGCATTCATTTAGCAAAAACCATTTACTCGCTGACTTTCATACTTTTTCCCCCTTTTCCTATCTCATGAATTAATGAATGCAGAACCCTTGAGCGTGCCTCCTTCATTTTCCGAAAACAAGAATCTATGTACAACAACAACAACATCAACAAAAACGCTGACTATGAATCTGACTCCGACTGTGGGTCTGAGTCAGACGCAGGGAAGGGACTGGGCGATATGTTAAAGGGTTCGTCGTACTCTCATTTATCATGACGTGCAAAAGTTTTTGAATCTTTTCATAGCTCATTACTTCTTGCAATTGCATTTGGACGGTACAATCTCTGTAACAGAAACAGGAGCCGGACTCGGAGCTAGAACTGGAGCTGTTGTGTTGTTTTCTGGGGGGAAGAGAGAGTTGGAAATGCAAAGAAGATCCAAAGAAAGACATCAACCATTTAAATAAAAAGCAGCAACTTTTACTTCCCCGCACTGCGAACCCGTCAACCGTCAAATCATTATCCGACATCAAGCCCTTTGGCTAAATGGTGCGATGATGGTGGCAGCGGGTGGCATCTTAAGCACTTGCAATACAAAATTGGTGTCAACTCATTTACTTTGCTCCATCTGTACGTCGAGTGTTGGACTAGTGTAATTTTGTTGTTTATCTCTCTATCTTCATCTGTCCATCTTTTTATGTGTTCTATAGGTACGATTATATATGGACCTATGTAACTCTGGACGTTTCCCTTTTCATATAGGGCTCCACGTCCGCATCCGCATCTTCCTTGCTTGATGATGTTTCCAAACGAACGAAGTGGGGGGAGGAAAAAAGGACAAAGCATACAGGATACACTCTCATGTAGTATAAACGACGGACGATAAATGGACACAACAAAAAATAGGAGATGATGTTAAAAAAAAAGAAAAATGGTCAGAAGTGGGATATACTCGTATTTACTTAGCCCGAGTTGTGCAACAGTGGCAAATAGCATCAACTTGGACCGGGTCCAGCCGTCCGGGTCAGAGTTACAGAGTTCCCTGAGTTCCCTGAGTTCCAAGGACCTGAAGTCGCCTCTTCACTGTTTGTCTAACATTCCGGAGCAATTCAAAACTCAATTAACTTTATACCCAAAGACCCCATGTTTCCATGTGCTCTTCTCCAGTTCTGCTGATGTTCTGGTCTGTTATATACTCGATGTACCTCGGAGTACGAGTTCCTGGAATATGGTGTGAATGAGAAGGTGTTGGCGAACGAAGAGACTTGGTTTGAACCTTCTGATGAATCAGTTCATTTCATAGATGGAGTGATGGGAGAATGGAATTTTTAGGCCTCTTCCAGAGGTTCCACTTTTAAGGGTCGATTCAATGGAGTTAGAGTTTTCAATTTACTTTTACTTATTTGACTCTCGGGCAATCCGTTTAAAGGTGGCTCCACAATATGGAATGTAGCCCTTCCGGTCATATTCAAATACCGACAAAAACATGCCTCTCGTGTAAATGTGGTAAGGGTCTTGAAGGGATTTTTTGGATTGTATGTAAGAACGTTAGCCAATATTCAAATGAATAATAAATTTTGGAAACGAAATAGATTTTTAACACGCTTATATTAGCTTCACTTGTATGTATGTATGTATGTATGTATGTATGTATGTATGTATGTATGTATGTATGTAACCGACACCTTTACACTCGATTTTGACCCACTTTACACGAACCGATTTTAATAAAATTTTGTACACATATCAAGAACCGGTGGCAAAACAATAATTTCATAAGTTTATCTCAATATCCTTATCAGGATTACCAGGATTAAATATTTTAATCCCACAGCTCCTGCTTTTTCCTGATTTTATTATGCGCTTATAAATATTAATAGACTCCCTCATTTTAAGTGCTGCGGTGGCTCAGTTGGTTAAAGCGCGGTCACGTTTCAGTTTGAGCGTCAAGGGTCGTGGGATCAAATCCTAGCTATGGGTGACTTTTTTTTTATTTTTTAATTAAAATTACGAGATTTTAAATAATAAATAAATAATTCCAATTTCATTTACAATTGCAATCAACTAAATGGGTCAATGAAATGTTTCAATGTTTTCTTTAATCACAAAAAAACATCAAATCTGTGAAAATAAATACAGTTTAAAAAAAAAAACTAAAAAACACGCTTTTAAAGCACGTTAAACTAAAAAGTTAAAAATAAATATAGTTTGAAAAAAACTAAAAAACACGCTTTTAAAACCCATCATACTAAAAAAGCGGAAAATAATTTTTAATATAAGCTGAAAACAATAATGAACTAAAAATACAAGTGTTATTGTGAATAAGCGTGGGGCGCTCGATATATGAAAAAAAAAATATGGCCAATGCGCCCAACGCTTTTTCACAATAACACTTATATTTTTAGTTCATTATTGTTTTCAGCTTATATTAAAAATTATTTTCCGCTTTTTTAGTATGATGGGTTTTAAAAGCGTGTTTTTTAGTTTTTTTCAAACTATATTTATTAGAAATCTACATCTGCAATTAAAGTTTTTCTTGGTCGGAGGAGAATATTGGTCATATAACCTCTGTATGAAGGGAATTGTAATATTTTTCTATATTTGCATAACAAATTGAACTCGAATGTGTAAAATTCGATTAAAAGTTTGAAAATTCAATTTTTCAAAAATCAAATGGTAAATGAAGTAAAAAGTTGTTTCGAAATGAGAAATGTTTAGAATGAAAGGATTTTGTTAAAATTAGTTTAGTGAGAGGAAGAAACTTTGTCACATTAGCTGATGTGTTTTATTCACTGCTGGGTAGTTAGCACAGCAAAATTTCCCTCAGCAACCAACAATTTGATTGCTGGCGAAAAACCAGTGAGTTTGATCGTTTTATTCACTTGAATACTGTACTAGATATACAGCAGTCAATAAAACACACGTACTGACAAGTAACATAGCCTGAGTTTAAGCACTTTAAATCATCTTTAAATTCAATTTACTGACCAAAATCATTTGAGACTTTTTTCAGACACCAACAGAAATCAATAAGTGAATCCTTATTAAAAACCCATTCGAATGCAATAAATAATCACCCTAATAATAATAATGATAATAGCTGCTGAAAACGTGCTCCAATAATGACTCACTTTCCTTAAATACCGGCTGTTAGACTTATACCTTCTTTTTTTGTTCGTTGTTGGTAGTATCAATAATTCCTTTCTCCATGGTCACAATCACAATGGCAAAGAAGTGAGCGCCCAAAGTCCTTCTAATTCCTTTTAACTACGCGTAGAGTGCTGGAAATCTCAAAATGATTCTGTTTAAAATTCATACCTTCATCTCCTTCAGCAGAAGTTCGAGTTTTCTTCTCGAATATGGTCCCAAACAAACGATTTCTTGTTCCTTCAGAGTCCGCACAATACTCCTTTAGTCCTTTCCTTATATCGAGATGGGAAAGCCGATCCGCATACCATTACTGGATTCCTTTCTGCTCTGTTCAAAACTCAATACGAGTAATTCCTTTCAAATCCTTTTTGCATAGAACACAATGTTTTTTCCTTTTCCTTTTTTTTTTTTGAATTTCATACTCGCACACAGAACAGAGAAAGAGAAGTTTTTTATTCGCACAAAAAAGGACCTTAAACGGATCATTTGGAATAATAATCAGGGATTTGTGTGAATAGTCCTATGATTGGCTTCGTGTTGAACTAAAAGTTCAAGTGGGCGTGGCTCCTTGCAAGAGAGCGAAAATTAATTTGATTTGTGTGTGCTTTTAACTTTATACCTATTCCAATATTCTTGTTCTGTGTTTTTTTTTCCCCTTTTTTTTCTATTTTTGTACTATTTTTTTACTTCTTCCCTTTTTCTCATAATTGATCCCACCAAATGGCGGGTCGAAAGAGCAAATAAAAGTTTGGTTAAAAAAAATTATATATTCTTTCTCCCGGATGAAGTGTGGAAAAGTTCGTTTTTTTTTTTTTGTTTCTTTCTTTTTTGTTGTATTTTCCAACGCTACTGCACCACCACCACCGGAAGAACTAGAAAATGCCGAGCACATTCGCTTCTCATCATCACCATCATCAGAGTTGGTTCGACTTCGAAAGTGGGCTATTTAAGGCAAAGCCGCAGATCCTTTACAGCAGCAGCCAGCAGCGCAGCGCCAGGCAGTAGGACTGCATGTTTTTAAAGTTAGACCGATGCGAATAATAATTCCAACTCATTTGAAAGTTTCAAACAACTCGAGTGTCGAAAACGCTCTCGGAAGGCAGTGAACGCCGAACCGACTCGCTTCGTATATGTTTTCCTCAAGTGGCAACTGATTGGGTCCTTTTGTGAGGAAATTTAAAAGTTGGAAATTTGTAACACAACTTGAAGCCGAGAGGAGGGAAAGATTGACGATGAAGAAAATCCGTCACCATCATCACTACCGCAGCCGCCATCACCGCCGCACCTCCGCAGTCGACAATGAAGAGCAATTTCCATTTCCACACTCTCACACATGTTTTCACTCTTCGATATAAAATATACTTTACGTCGTCGTAGTCGTCATCGTCGTGTATGTGTCGGTCGTAGGTACATAATGCTAAAAGGACGACTTTTAAAGGACGAGATGAAAAGACGAACAAATTGAGGAAAACAAATGGGCGATGACGAGGAACTCACGAGGAGCGAAAACTAAATTTTCCATGTCATAAAGTTTTTCTGATGTGAAAATGTTGCAAAGTGTGTACTGTGTATACAGTTACAGTCGTACCTCGTATAGGTACTACTTGTACGTGTTATGAAAGGAGGGAGGGAGGAGGGACAAAAAGACGCAAAAGGTGGCAATGCAATTGGCCTTTTTTTTCTGTGCAATGCAGGGTCGGGTTGGGGGCAGGTGGTTGTTCGAGGAAGACCACTTAAGTTGATGAAATGTTTATAACACACCACACACACACATACATTCACTATAAGGATGGGGGACCACTTTAAGCGAGGTGAATCTGTAAATATTATGAAGTTTCAAGTGTCTTTTGATGTGATTCGTATACGAGTGTATGTGTATGGTTGTGGAGGAAACAGGAATAACCTATATGAATCTGAAGGTTCAAGGGTACTTAAATTCAGGTATTTTTTTTTTTTTGTATAAACATACATGAAAGTAGGCGTAGGGGGTGGTTTTTTACTGTAATTAGGAAGGTATAATTTGTTTTATGTACAAGTTTTATGACACTATAGACAGAACAACTTGAAGGAAATAAGTGGTAGACTTTGATTGTGTTGTAGGGTTTTGAAGGGACTTTTTAAGTACCTCTATCGATTTTATTTCATATAAATCTGGCAACTCTCGTAAAAAGTGACATTTTATTGGATGAAACGAAATATTTTGAATACCTACATATATTTCTAGATTGTGACGTTTGGATGATACTTTACTGATAGATTTGATTTTTAAAACCAACCAAGTCTCGTTCCAATAACCAAACTAAATAGCGAGACCAAAATTAAAAAAAAATAACGTGTTCTGCATCTGTCAGAATTTAACTTCTTTCATTTCTACGACATTGCCAGATATTGAGGCTTTCTAAGTTAAAAAATGTTTTACTTTTTTTGAAATCTAGTACCTATATTGTCCTTAAAACTAAGTGAAACAGTATCGAATATGTCGAACTACTAAAACTAACGATTAAAGAGAAGGAATAGGAAATGGCAAATTGATCGAAGACTTTTGTGGATCTTGCATACAATTTAAATTGAATTAAATGAACGAACCCAGGAATTCAATGGCAAACCTAACTTATCGATCATGAGATTCAAGTAACGAGTTAGGAAATATTTTTCAATTCAGAGAAATTTTGAAAAATAACTGCCCACTAAATAAAAAGTCAGTTGGGCCAAATCAACTAAGTATTCTGACGATTAGAAATACCAAGTGACAAACTAGGCAAACATTTTGGAAGAATTAGGGAAAAGATAGAAAACACAAGCAACTAACGAGTTAAAGAAACAAAGTAACGAAACAATAAATTTGGAAACCAATGATTTAAGTGTAGTAAATCAAATTAACTGACGAAATAAAAATCAGCTTGACAATCAGAGTAACGAAAAATTAAAACAAACTAACGAATCAGAAATATAAAATGAACGAATTCAAAATCGAAAATAAAACTTAGATTAATTAATTAAGAAATCACAGAAATCAATATTGGAACTTCACAAACGACTTAATTATGCAGTCTAAATAAGGGATAAGCGATATTATGTGCTGACGAATCAGGATATATTAAATAAGTAATGAACTCAGCACTTTGACTACCGAATCAATAGTTTCGAGAAATTGATTGTGTGTTCTAAAAGTCAACTGACTCAGTGTTTTTAAAAAACATACACAAGAATGACAGATTCGCACATGACGTTTCTAATCCATTTAAAAGGTTTTGACATTAATTTGCACATCTAAATTTAGGTTTCGTTGATCTAGTTGCTTTTTAGAAGAAGTAACGTGTCGTCTTCTTTTTTATTAACGTTGCTTTATTAATATCCCATCATTCACCACATGATGGGCAGATTTCGGATATCAAATTACCATGTATCCATACTCGACCTAGATTTCAATGCAATTGTCAATATCGTTGTCGTCGTTGTCCTTGATGACATTCTATTACCGACCGCACACTACCACACACCATCACCTCCAATCACAATCAGCCAAATATCTTCCAGTACCATCAGCTCTTTTCTATAGTATATACATACATAATACATAATTCCCCCATGGATGCTTCAAATGATTTTAACAATTCAACTACAGCAACAACAACAACAACAACTGCCAAAACTGTTTTCGAAAATAGTTTATTTATTCGGAGTATATCCAAAACATAGGCTCTCCATCTTCTTCGTCCTTTAAACGTCCCCAACAGTTACAGTCAGCAGTACAGTATAGTTACATTTTAGAGAGACGAAGAGTGTTGTACTCGTGTAGTTTTTCATCGAGAAGGACATTTTCATTTTCATCTCCAGATCCTGATTCGAGATTCCAGACTCAGAGACAACAATATCGTTTCGTTTATGTATATTTTTCGTTATTCAATTCAAAATGTTGTGCAGATTTTACTTTCTACAGCAGCAGTATAGCAGCAGCTGAGCGCTACTGCCGTCCCCGTCATTGCCATCATTGGCGCTGCTATCGTTCGTCGTCGCAGAGTCGTTGTCATTGTCGTGTTTGTATTGCTTTTGTTTCTCTATGGAATTGCCCAATTTTATCCCTTTTGGCATACACATACACAGACACACACACAACACATGTATAGACTATAAACGGTATTTCAATCCTTGTTATTTCATTTAAAACAATACTCTTATACTGTACTCACTGCTAGCTATACGCTCGAGCGGGTGGTATGATGACAGTTCCCAACCACCGAGCGGCCACTCCCTCCGCCCCCTTTCCCAAAACGATCCAAACCAAAATAGGATTGAAATAGCTTCCTTGTTTGTCCCAGGACTACATCCTCTCTCTTGAAATCATCTTGTATTCATTACATTGAACAAGTTTATCAACTATTTGATGACTGAATTTGACTGGAAAGCCCTTCAAGATGTTTCCTGGGCGAGTGGTGTTTTTGTGTTGTGTACAAGTATATACGTAGTTGTGTTCTTCTTCTTCATCGTTTTCGTTTTCGTTATTCGTTATTCGTTTTCATTTTCTTTAACACACAACCATCGCAAAGTTCCTTTTAAGGATATTATATAATAATAGTGTTGCAAATTTCAAGTTGTGTTTATTTTAAGCAAAATTGCTTAGTTATCGTTTTGTCTTTAAGTATAGGAGATACTGTACTTATGTATGTGTGTGTGTGTATGGTATAATGTGTCCTGCGATCTAGGATGGGACATGGTTCCTTGGTACACTGATGGTACCCTGCTGCTGGCGTAATGAGGTTTCGAATAACGAATTCGTACATATTGATTTGCCTATGAGGCACTTTTGGAATCTCGGTTTGTGTTCAATTTGTATGTAAGTTTGACAGTTTTTTTTTATAGTTTTTAAAAAAAGCAGTGTTGTCATATTATTTTATTTTAGGTTCAAGTTTTAGAAATATCTCTTAGATTTGAATAAATTGACAAATTGACTGAGGAGAAGATTCCTCAAATCAGTAAAAGGAAGTCCTTTTTTAGGTTTTAGAAGCACCTTCTTATTTGAACATTCTTATTTATGTCAGATTGTTGTTTGAAAATTAAACTAACGAATAGGGACAAATAAGTGGCTCATCAAACTAAATGGCCCGGAACGACATAATTCTTGAAAATAATTAAAAAACACGCAAATAAAATAACGAATAATACAAATCAACTAACGAGTCCGAAAGATAATTGAGCGATCAGTGATCATAAAACAAACGAATAAGCATACAAATCAAGCAAATGAATAGACAAATTGGGAAAGTCGAAAGAATGTCAAGTGGCGTGGCAATTCCAAAAAATTACAACTAACAAAATTTGAAACTTAACTTAAAAGATATATCCAGTTGTTAAGGTCAGTAATCAAATTTGATAATTAACTGAGAACTGTCACATTTAGAATATCTCGAAAGTTAACAGAATAAAGTTTTAAATCAAGTAACTTATAGATCCAAAGAATCAACGAATGAATTAAAATTATCCTAAAATTTTGGAAAATTATGATGGAAGAATTTTGCAATAGTCCCATAATCAATTGTCATCAAAGCTAATCAACTAACGAATCAAGACTAACTAAACTAACTAAAAAATAAAGTATTGAATCAAAATCAACGAACGGCAGATGTATACCAAAATTTAACATTTAAATTCGAGTAAGTCATAATAACGAATTAGGAAACAAAGTAACGAATTAAGAAAGACAGGCTTAAAAAATAGAAAATAAACTGATAGTTTCCTTATATCAACTTTAAAACAAAGAACGAATATTCCAAGTGGAAATGAAAAAACTTTAGTAAAATCAGTAAAAGTAACCGAAGAATCACTTAAATTATCTGACGAAGTAACGAATAAGAAGAATAAATTTAAAATAAAAAGATTAAAACTCACAATTTACTGCGTGATATTGAAAAATCAACTCTTACTTTTGACGTTTCATCATTTAATCTCACTCCTGATCACATATTATAAAAAGTCAAAATTTCTATTTCAATTCCTTATTTATCTTGAGCCAAATGAGGGAGCAAAATAAAATATGCAACGTCAATATGAACACCGTCTATGAATCCCGAAACTCAATTTAGGATTCTGTCTAATCAGCACCTGAATTTGACAAGTCAATTGACAATTTACAAAATCAACGAAAGAATCCAGCCAATAGGAAAGTGTGATACATAAACGATTCGCATTTGCCATAAATATATCTCATTTATGTCAGGCAAAAAAGTGTCAAATTCCGCCAAAAGGAGAAATGTCACAGAGCTTATAAAAAATTCCCAGGAAAATGATAAAAAAGTTTTTTTTTTTTTTTTTCTGTGGAGTTCAAAGAACTGTCGCCTTTCTTACCTTGGATAGACCTGGTTTGCTCCGAGAAAATATCTACCTATGCTAATTTATGCTATTAGAATCACCTTACCAAATCTTTACCAATCCACTTATTCCCATGATAGCATCACTGGATCATGGCAATAAGCCTTAAGGATCATGCATGATTTTTTTTTCTTCTATTTTTCTAACCACAAAATCTTCTTTGTCTCTCCAGATTTTATTTAATTTCGTTATTTTGTTATGTGCACGCTCCAACGGACAACGACGACGGGCGACGGCGGCGGGTGTTCGGTTGTCGTCCTTGAGCATCAATTTCCTCCTTGGTCCTTGCCGTACTCGTTGTCTGCTTTAACTCGGTCGGTGTGTTTTGTGGTTGTGGTTGGTTTGCCGCTCAAAAAATTCCTCAGGGACAAATTGATTTGATTTTCATTTCTTTTTTTTTCACTTTTAGTTTTCCCAAAGTCAGCCAAAGGAGGTTTAAAATATTGTTTTTTTTCTTCTTCTTGTTTTCGCGAAAAAATAAGGAAACCAAATCATAGATAAGGACACGCGACGGTTAGGAAGAACAACGCCCGCGGAAACAAATGAAATGGAAATGTTTATCCGATGTTAAAAAACAAAAAAAAAAATCCAAGAAAAGGACTCGAGCATGGAAAAGGTTGACACAGAGCAGAGCCACCGAGCACAGAGGGCGCGTGTCGTCGCGCGGTGGCAGGACCAATATCCTTGTGGAATCTGCTTAGGTATTTTGTAAATTGAGCTCTAAGGCTGTACACAAACGATTAGTTTGAATTGGTCGTAAGTGGGCGGTGATGGGTACTGGGTAGGTGTGTCGAGGTAGATTTTGTCGAGTAAACAAAATGTGGCGAGTTTCTAATGCCCCAAGTAGATAAAGTGCCTCTGGAAGTTTGAAAATAAGTAATAAATTGGAAAATTTTCGGGCAGACGTTCCTTTAGATAAATAACAATTTGAAAAGTTTAGTTACTCGTTTAAGTCGTATCGTAAGGCATAAGCCGAAGGAAGGAAGATAAAAGTTTCTTAAAACTCAAAACTAAATAAAAGGTGATGACTGGATGATTGAGACAGACAAAATAATTTAACGGGAATTTACCTCCATTTTTGATCGTAACAGTTTTTGTTTAAAATTAGAAAATTATATATTTGTACCGTAGTCGTTTCGATGATTTCGAAAGGAATTTGCCATTGCCATTTTAAGGCCCGTTTTGGTTATGGAACTTAGAGAAAAATCATTTGAGTCCTTTTTATTGATATAGCAATAGGTATTTGGGAGGAGAAATTTTTTAAATTGGCTAGAGGGTGAATTTGCAAGAACACAAATAAAAGTGAACAAGGACGAACATTCAAAATGAACGACACAAACAAAACGGCATCACTTAGAAATGCCCCCTGGAGGCAAATAAATAACCAAAAACTATCTTTTCATGGAAAAGGATGAAAATGTGGGAGACCATTATTATAAACGAAAAAAAGGATACACTCCAATATGCCACATCGAAGAAGAAGACCAAAAGCGAGATGGTGTGGTCGGTATGGTAGTGTGGTGTGGTATTTTCTTTTGCAAAGAAATTGCATCACAGACAGACGGTCACATTATCCTATTTTTATTCTTATATTTTAAGTTTTTGACTTTTTTTTCTTGTCTTCCATAGTTTTTCCTGTCGAGTGGGTTTTCCTTCCGAACCATTGCTTATTTTTGAGTACGAACAAACAAAAAAAAAAAAAAACAAACGGAAACAATGAACAAAAACAAAAATAAAAGGACGAAAACGAAAACAAACAGGAACAAAACGAAGCATTGTGGTGATTCAACGATATCATACTTGCAAGAGTGTAGAATTGTAGGTATATCGTTTTTGGCAGGACACACAAGAATTCTTATACCGCATAGTTTATATCCCTCTCGACGACATACAACGAGGACGATATGGCAATGTGAACCAAGAAAATAGTACAGAACCTAAGCATAAAGTATACCACCATAGTGTCCTGAACTTGATGGTAATGTCATTGAAAAAAAGGTAGGTAGGTACATACATACATACATATATCCAAGGAGCAATAAGGGGCTTAGAGGATAACAAATATAGTAGAGCTTTTAACGTAGATGGTTCTTTTTAGGCAACATTTCTCATTCACAGATCTGAATTTCTGCTGATGGCAATAATGTATAATGCATCCGCTAAAAACGACCAACGACACGGTGACGGTAACACGACGCAAAGGGGATTCAGAAGGGAAGACAGACTCTTTAAGTGTTTGTTTGACACCAAGAATAATAACTTTATATGGTAGGTAAGGTATAGCAGTTTAAAAGACTCTTGGGTTTTGAGAAGAATATAATTCAAGGAATTGGATAATTGTTTAAGGACGATCAAAATGTAAGAAAATTGCAATTGTGCAGGTTTTTGAGTGAACATGAGGATGGATTGGATGTGTCAAGGGAAAGACTACGATAAAAAAGAACTATTGGAAATAACTTAAAAGGTAACTTAACAGAAAGTGTTGATAAGTTGATTAAATGTTTTACTTTATGTCATAAAATTTTTTTAACACCATATTATTGGCCATCTTAAGGAGTAGTTTCATTCAAAATTTTGTGTAGAATTGGATGAGACAGTAAGAAAATCAAACAAAATCAGAAAAATCGCTTGCGAAAGTGAGAAAATCAAGAAATTAACCAGTTGCACCAAAAAAACGTCAATACCATATTTTCATGGTATTGAATTTTTTGAAATGCAGTTTTGTTTAGACCAATTAGGACATAACAGGTACGAATTTTCATTGGAATTTCTTGGCCTGTTTTTGAGAAATTTTAAAAATAGTAAAATTACGGACAAAATTGAATCTTAAAATTACTTGTCTAAAACTGATGACGTCTTATCAGTCTTGCATAAGAACAGTAGTTTTAAATAACGGCTTTTTCAAAAATCCATAAACTTCAAAATATCCTTAAAAATTGTGATAAAAAATGAAGAACTATATTTTGTGACCAAAGTATTAAAAATGAGTCAAATTGCCATCCCCTGTGATGAACAAAGGAATGGTCAAGCTCCTTCTTTCTCCACCAGTTCAAAATTAAATTTAATAATCATACATAAATTATGTACACATTCTTGTTACCAACTTGTTTGTTCATTTATAACCAAATGGCAAACTCTGAGGATCCCATCCTGTCAGTGCCAAGTGCACCATCATCATCATCATCATCATCTTTTTCTTCTTTGTTCCATAAATTTCGCGACTTGTGTGTAGGAGTCTCAAATTAACCACTATACTAACCCCCCTGACCCCACCCCTGTGTACTTTTTCCTTTCAGAATAATAAAATATTAAAGCAAGTTCATAGTGCATCTCACAATTTCATCATGTGTCCATATAAAACCATCCGAAACCTAACCGCACCGCACTGAACCGAACCGAATACAATCCCTTAACTAGATATGGCCAGGCTTGGCTAAGGGTATATATATGGCCAACTTGGCTAAAACTATACACATGCACAGTAGTAGGTAAAGTTATAAATTTTAATAAATTACTCTTCTCTCCAAATATGTTTAGTTGAAGGGTGCACTTCAATTCCACGAGTGCCCTAAAGCCACTTCATTACACTTAGCTTCCTATATATAGCCGTATATCATGGAGCCACCATGCTGCCAATGCCGCCAACCCACGACTATGATGACGGAGAGGACGGGCATGAGGACGTTGTTCCACCACCACTATGTGCATGCATATAGGAGAAGGAATACCTCGATCTACCGACCGACCATCTCCAGGAATCCAAGCAGATGCGCTGGTTGGTTAACACAGTTCAGCTCAGCTCGGCGAATGCTTCTGCTTCTGCTTCTACTTCTTCTGCAGCTGTTGGGTGCTGCCTCTGAGTGTGGTGATGCGTTCTTTATTTTCATCCTTTAGCGTCCTTATTATTATTATTTCTTTCTCTTTTTTTTTTGTTCGTTTCTAATTTTTATTTTTATTTCATACCCCAGTTTAGTTTGCTCCAGTTCTTTGCCTTCTTGTTCTTTTAAAAGCTCAGTAAATTACTTTTACCTCTAATATTTGTGGCGTAGTATCCACTAACCTATTTCCTTGAATATTACACACCTCGTCCTCCTGATGCTGCTCCTGCTCCTCCTACGCCAGCGAGGAGTTGGTATGTGTGCGAAATGACATTAACGCTCAATGCGGTTTCAGTGGAGTGGTTCTACTGCAGCAGCTCCCACAATATTTGTCGTACACATGCCAATGCCGCTCGCTACCTTAGCTGCTGTCACATCAGCCGCCGCTGGCATAAGCTGGCTGGTCCTGGCCTAGCGCTCCTGTGACGCTGACATTAAATGAATGCGCCAAACTATAAATGAAAACTTCACTCACTCACTATAACATGAAGATGCGGAGGGCAAATGGCTAAGAGATGACGATGACGATGGCGGGGGCGGTGGAGTACCGTCGATGTCATGGAGCAGTGGTGGCGCGGCGGGCTTACGAGTATAAGAAACCTCATTATGGTTCGCGACACCACACATGCCAAAGAGGTTTTTGAAATTTTCGCTGACTTTAATTTTGTTTTCTGTGTTTAAAAGTTTTTCGTAATGGAGGTGTCAATTATGCTTTGCAAAGTTTTCTTTATTTTTTTCAAAAAAAAAAAAAAAATGGTTTAACTTTTGAGACGCATTACGGTTATATTATCAGGTGTTTCACATTATCGCAGGTATTTATATACGTCAACAACGAGTCGGAGTTTAGTAGCAGGTATTAAGATTTTTTGTATGTCAACGTAAAAACGGGACCATGAAAATGGCATAATGGACAAAAAAATAAAAAAAAAACTTTTGCTCATGATCCAATTTAATGATGGCAATAATGATTGAAACTTCTTGAGACATTTTGGTGGTCTTTTTGATATGAAAACGAATGAAAAATGGACGCACGAAGGTGTGACTTTGTATACAAAAAGATTTTGGTTTGTTTTCTTTTTAAAGTGAACACCTGTCTTTGTGAATTATTCTCACACCAATCCATATGAAGGAGGTGAAGTAAGGAGGTATAATACCAGGAGGAGGTAAATATAATATATTCAGAAATAAGTTTCAAGGGTGTTCAAAAATGATCATACTGTTGATAAATAGAAGGAGTAAGAGTTCTATAGTAAAATACAACAAATTCAACAATAAAAAGAAGTGGTCCATGGTGGCTACCTTGTGGTACTCCAGAAAGAATTTTATAGTGAAAAGTTGAAATTCATTTAGAAGTAGAAGTGGCCCGAGGTGGCTACTTTGTGGTACTCCAGAAAGTATTTTTTGTATTGAAAGCTAGAAAAGAAAGTAGTAGATTTTAAATAAACAAATAAAGGGTGTTCCAAGAATTCGAACTTTTCCTCATTCAAAGATAAAGATTTTGACGAACACAAACAATTTGAAAGGGTTGACACTTGAGGGTAATTTCTTTATTTTACATTTACCATGCCATTTGATTCATTGTGGCACAATCTGAAGGCAGAAACCTAATTTGACGAAGAATGTAGTTTTTGCAATCTGACAGCTGAATTTCAAATTGAGAACTCAATCGTGTTAAATAGATTTCTACTAACCACTGATGTAAAACTATATAACCACCCATTGTCTGAAAAGTTTGACAGTTCCTTAATTTTTAAAAGCATTATTTCAATAGTTGTCTAATTATGCCCTATTTTTATAATGACGTGTCTAGGTCCTGGGATACTATGTCAGTTTAGTGATTTTGGGTTCGTTTACTAGTAATGTATTTTTATCATTTCACTTTATAAAGAAAGGCTGCCTTAAACTAAGGTTTTGATATTGTTGGTCTTCTGTTAAAGGCTGGTATGATTTTTGACATGTTCTAAGCGAAATTTTAAGCCATTTTTATCGTCGACAAATCTTATATTTGGAACTCAAGCTCTTCTTATGGGATTGTGACGCTATCAACAATTTTTGGAGTAGGTACCACAAAGTTACCACAGTAGACCGTTTCTATTTTTATAATTAAGTTCTTATTTCGGTTAAAAAAGACGCCTTTTTATGAAATTTATTTTGATTTTGAATTCTTTTTGCTTCAGAAAACACTGTTTCCATTTTTCCTTTCAATTCAAAAGTATTTCCGGGAAAAAAAGAAGGAAAAAAATCACTTTGACAAAGTCTTCAAATCCAAAATCGACCTACTTGCTACCTCACTCAATATACTCAGATCCATTTAAATCCCAAGTCAATCTGTCAAATATTTAGTGGGTGGTGGTAACACTTCCTATACACCTTCGAATGAAAACCTTTTTTTTTTTTCTTAAAGAAAAGATGAAGGTAGAAAGGTATAAGGTAGCCATTTCCGACAAACAATGTAACGCACACCATATTCTTGCCTCTGATTGACACTTCAAGTAATTGCAAACGGAATGAATACATCAAGTCGATTAATACACCTATAACACATTCAATCTAAATTTTGTGAGCGAGGGGGTGGAAGGGGGTGTGGTTCGAGGGTAAGAAAATATCGAACGACAACGCACGTCAGTTATGGTATACGCTGCCGAAGTCGATTCCAACAACGATGAAGACGAAGACGACAAAAATGGTATAACGGTAACAAAGGTCCTATACATTAGCAGGAAATCTCCTTTAACGACGAAGGATATTATGCCAGAATTTCAATTCATTTATTTTTCCTTCATTTTTGTTTTTTTTTTTTGTGTATTTTCTTCTACAAACAATCACAGTGAACATTTAAGCGGATGTTGAGCTCATCAATTTCAATTACTTTTGGCATAAATATATTGTTTTCTTTTTATTTTGTTGTATGTACATTATATTCCGCAAGTCAAAATTAAATCAATTTTGTGTAGGAAGTATATACATATGTATAAAGAAGAACGCGAACGCGAACACGGAATTAAGGAAATGTCAAGTTTTACAACAACTTCAAAATGAGATATTTTAGAAACGGGAGATAAATAATTATTGTGGGAATTTTGGTTAGTGTGGTTATATAGTATAGGTATTTTTCAAATGCGTGATTGAATTGATTAAGAGGGTTTTTATATTTGATTAAATTTTGTAATATAAATAGATGATTGGTATTTTGGGTTTAAAATTCAATTTTAAATAAATTTAAATGTTGGTGGTTGTGGTGGCTATAGGAAATGAGGAAAGGACTCCCAGAAATTACACCAAATGCTAGAAGATATTGTGTGTTTCAAATTGGAAAGTAGACCAGAACCTACCCAAAAATTCAAAGCAACATAATCGTATCTTCTATCAATTATTGTCCTGCAAAAGAAGACTTATAGATACCCAGAAAATTCTATCCATTCAACCCATTGCAATCTATCTACCCCAGCATTTCTCCAGAATAGCAGCTGAAAACATAACTTGGATTATTAAAATTCCATTTATCAAATTCTAATTAAAATATAAGATCCTGAAATTTCAACAATCTCACCTGTCCATAAAGTCTACAACTTACATATCCTCAGTATACATAATTATAATTACGCTTGAATGAAAACAATAATTCGATTACACTCACATATCAAACTACTTATACTAATAGCCATTCTCTTTGTGTGTGAGTATAAGTGTGTATCCTGAATTATGCCAATCTATACCAATATGCCGTGCCGTCTCTATTTGATAGTTTAAGCACCAAAATGGCTAATTTTTAATTCAAAAGCCATTTCAACCAATTACGCAGTTAACGATCTGTTTCCTTCGACCGCAATTCATTCACCTCATTTGATAGGTTGATTGCTCCCAATGAACAAACGACTGAATGACCGACCGACTGACCAGCTGACAAACCGGACCAGACTGGACTGGATTGGACAATGTGAATATAACATACGAGTGTAATCCTTAAACGGGTGCTAAAGTCGAAGCCCTTTTACCCTAAACAATATGGAGCTAGCTATAGTCTCTCACATGCAAATGGAACATTACTGCACACGCAATCGGTATAAATTTACGATATTAGAACAAAATTTACCGCAATACTCGAAATATGCATGCACTGCTTGTATCGCACACACATACGAACAAAGGAGGACTTGCATCTAAAGGTACAAAGTAGCTAAGGGAAGGGAATGTGTCTATGTGACGACATAACGGAACGGTGTGCATCGCATAGTGTGCTCAAAATGCTCTTGAATATTCGAATTCAGTTTTCGAATTCATAAAACTAGGACAACGATTTACCGAAACGAGCGACGACGACTACTCTGCCATCTGGCTGCGTTAAGGTATTAAACATTCCAATGGCCAACAACCAACAACCGTTCACGACGACTACGACGACGATGATGACGTGCGAACATACACACTGAAATTGCCCACACAGATCCTGGCCTGATGGAGAATATGGACTGCTCTAGTGCTAATTTCAATTATTACACTCATTGTCGTTGCTCTGCACCGGCCGTGCCCATGGAAGGATACCTGTTGTGTATACTGTATAGTAGAAGCACCAGGTACCGTAGACAAACCATATCGTACCTAACAGTTTCTAGCTACAGCTACTGACTAGCTGCTGGAATTCGGCTTCAATTTCATAGTGATGATGGTAAAAGGTAGTTGAGGTACTCTTTCACGTAATTGGACAGATTTTACGGCCAACAAATTTACACCTTTAGCCCAGCAGGTCCGGTACGGCACGGCACGGCAGCGGTGGCAGTGGTAGGGAGAGTAAAAAAGAGAGAAACTAGAGCTATCCGGCCGACCGATTCAGATTCAAATTTGGTATTTGGAAATGGTGAAGGAACCTTACCGAAAATCGACGAACGACGTAGGAATGATAGTGATTATTCGTATTGTCGGTTACACAGAGATGTGTAGGTGGTCACAAGCGTTATACAAGATGGTTGCCAACGACGAGGCTAGCGGTGAAGTTTATGGATTTTGAATACACTCTTTTTGAGTTCTTCACGGAAGATAGTCAAAAGATTGCATTCACAATCGTCACCCATTTAACGAATCAATTGATTGCAATCTTTTGAGAATTTATTGAAGAGTATTTCGAGTTCGTTTGAATTTGTCTCCATTTTCTGAATCGTTAACGATTGCATTCTTTCGAAACTTGACAAAAATCACTTTAAGAAAGAGTGGATACGATTTCATTCAACTGTCATTTTCCCTGGCACAAAAATTTCACCTTACTTGGCAACCATTTTTGAATTGAAATGCGTAAACATACATTATACACATTACACAATCGTCCTAACTTTACCTGACAGGATTGAAAGCCCATCAAGTACCCTCTCGTTTTATCCATTTAAAGCTGACCAAAAGAATATCAGTATACTCGTACTGTGTGCCCACATGGTACATGCCAAAAACAAAACCAACCGGGGTACAAATATCCGCTCCGACCGGCTGGCCTGTTCCCGAGCCGGGTCCGATTCGGTTCGGTTTGGACTCCACATCTAGATTATAACTCACTCGGGGAATTCACATCCAAAGATACATTTACCTACGGTTAGAGTCAGAGAGAGAGAGAGCTTGTCCAGGATATAACAGGTAACGGAGATTGCTGTCGGTTGGTGTCTGCCATTCAACCTCGTATATACGAGTATACTCCTACACACTACAACACCGGTTGCCAGGACCTGGACCTGCATATATGGATTATACGATCATAAGCTTTATGGGTACTTAGATTGTTGCCAAGAGCAACAATTTTAGCCACCATCTCTCGTCCAGGCTCACCTGGAACAACACGATGGAGCCGGAGCGATGGCAGGCGGCAAGTCTCCTTTTTTACTCCTTCTCACAATCGCCCTGCTGCCGACTGCCGAGTATACCCATGAAAATGACCTAAATTTAGGAGAACCATCAGCAGTCTAGCAAATAACAAACAGATTATGCTTTGTCCCTTGTTGGGCCGTAACAGCCATCAAGGACCAGACCAGTCCAGCCGGCTGGCCGACCGACGTAGTAATGGGAGTAGGTGAGGTATTGGTACAGTTTGGAGCTGGAAACTATCTTCCGGGCTTGAGTCCGGAAGGCAAAATGGACGAATTAGGTTTTATCGTAAATGATACGACCTATATGAGTATTGAGAAATGTCGGGGCCACTAGGTACGTGTTGTATACAACACACATAAACATACAGACAACACGGCAGTGGCGGTAGCGGACGGATGTGTGTTTCAATAATTTCCATCCGCTCTCTGAAGGACGAAAGTGATTTTGGTCGGCATCACATCATCACCGGCAATTGGCAAACGGCAAACTGAAACTGGCTAGATACTCCTTCAAAGCCCTTTTGTTATTAACTTGGATTTTATTTCTGCAATACTCCCCCACACACACACACATAGAACACACAAATATCTACACATAATACAGGAGAAGTACGAATTTATATTTATCTTATCGATTGTGGAAAAGTATAGGAATTTTGGCATAAAGTTACCGCAAAAGATTCAAAACCCGAAACATGGCAGAGTATAGGAGTATGTGATGTGGTATTTATCACAAGTATTGTGTTTATGATTTTCAACATCATAGACATCCTTTAGGTCCTTGGACTTATGCATGTATGTGGCTTCTACAATAGAAAGGATTTTAGTTTGGACGATTTGAGAGCATTTTCCGGCTTTTATGCAAAAATGTAAACAGAACTTTTAACATTTGGTTTGAAAAGGAATCATTTCTATCTTCATGTGGTTTATTTTTATTATTTTTTTTTTGTTAGATTTAATTTTGATATAAAATGGATTTGGAGAGATTTTTGAATCAATTTATTGGAAATCTTTATTGTGTAGGATATGAGCTCAGATAAAATAACCTATTTCTTTTTTGAAGATAATGCCAACTGAACTGGCGAAAGATGATATTGACATATAAATTTTGACTTCTGAATTTATATTTTTTAGTTTTTAGTGACTTTAGAACTGGCTTAAGTCTGACAGAACCGATAAGAACAATCAGAGGAACCATCCTCTTAATGCTTCTGCTGTTTGGTATTTTCAACTTTTGACACATTTGATTTGATTATACACCAAATGCTCTGTTAGTTTGACAGCTTAAAATGCAGCTGTCAAATTTTATCTTAATTTTGTTTTTCCTGAATGCAATTCCGAAAAAGAATTTAGTTTTAAGTGTCACCTAATTCATCTAAAATGAACCAATACTTCGAGAATTCATAGAAATTTTTAAGTCTTCAACTTTTATGATTCTTGAAATATTGGTCAACAATGAACAAAATTTTTTCTCCAAAAATTGTATCATATTCAAATTTTGGAAGACCGTAAGATGAGCTCCATCTGGCTTCCCCATTTCTAATGACTTAATTATTATTTTAAACTCATTCACCCAGACTATAAAAACTGATGTCAATAAATCTGGTTATAAAGCAACTGTTGAACAAAAAATACAATAAAAACATAAACCAGTGTTCGCGACTTATTTAATAGTTGTCACCCTCTTAAGTCTTCAAAGATGTATATTAAGTCCCGCTGTCCCGCATAAACACAAAACAAAAAAGCAGTTAATTCGATTTTATTCACTCATTAATTACAAAAAACCCCACATCAAACAAATCACATCCAAAGATCCACTGATGAATAAATTTCGGCTTCCTTAAGCCCCCAAACTCCGCCGTCCAAGACCCAGTTACCTGTTTCGACTTTAGATCGTAAAAAAAAAAATAAAACAAGATACAAAATGAAAACAAATCTAGATTGACACACGTTTACGTTATTTTGGTTTATTTGAGGGAAAAAAAACCTATCTTAGTCTAGATTAAGATTACTGATTCGACAACACACTCTCAACACCTCTTTATCTGCCAGACAAATTCCGAGTCCATATCTCCCACGGTGCCGTTCTTCCACGAGAAAACATACGAGTAGGAGTCATCCTTCTTGTATGTCACATCCGATGCATACATGTACTCATTGAATCGGGAACTCTTCAGGTAGCACAAATCGTCGTCCAGCAATTCAATCTTAAAGCCACTTTGCTTATCCGTGTTGTCTCCCACAATCCAGGTGAAGAGGTAGCGCATCTCTTGATTGTATTCGATTTCAGCAAAGTACAGATACTCCCTGGCAAAGTCCTTGCTTCGGAATAATATATCATCACCTTTCTTCTCCGGGTACCAGGCAGCTCCCAGGGGGATGGCTCCATTCGGATCAGTGGGAGTTGTGAAGACTCGGCGACGTTCTTTGTCGAAGTTGAAAGTCGTATTGGCAGCGTGTGCGTAGACATTCCTGGCCTTGTTCCACAGACAGACGGATGGTTCGAAAAAGAGATTCCTTGCACACTGTGGAATGTTGCTGACTACTTTGTCCATGGCACTCCTTAACTCACCACTGAGGTTGGCGAAATCCTTCCTCTGTCGCAGTTCACTCAGGTTCGAGGCGATGTCCAGCATGAGAACACTGTCATTCAAGTGCCCCACGTCCTTAATTTTCCAGAAGAGCTTTGTAATTCCCGACACCGCCTGGGGTGTGTTGCACTGGACGAAGATATGCACCAGAATCGCTCGGGAGTCAACGGCTCCATAGGTCTGGTTTACCAAGAGCTGCATCACCTCATCGGAGACTCTTGGACTGAAGTCATAAAGTTGCTCGAGTAAATTTCGAATTTCCTCGTTGGTTGAGAAGTCACCGAACTGCAGGGCCTTGACGAGCACATCGGTCGCAGTTATCCTGATCTGGTCGTCCAACTCGGTCCTGAACTTCACATCACTTCTATTGTGTTGGTGGGGAACTTCGTTGTCATAAGCTTCGGCGAGAATAATAAGCTTCTGGGGTATGATGTGGTCATTCTCAGACATCTCCTTGTACAGTGTCTTAAGAACCGAGAAGCAATTGTCACCGTTGGAAACCTCAACGGCAAAGTTCAAAATCAGCCCGAAATTGTGCTCGGAGTGGGCATAAGCTTCGTGGATGATTTTCGGCATCATCGACGGATCATTGAGTTGAGTGAATTTCTCATCGGCCAACTTGAAATGATGGTTCCTGATGTCCTCAACAGTTTGTCTGAAGAGAATCGATTTGTTCTGGGAATCAGAGTGCGTCTCGAATTCCGTCTGCAGCATCCTTAGTCGGTCATCCAAGGTTTGATATGAGTTCGTCATACCTTTCATGATGATTTCACAAGCTGCAGTCTCAGCAGTGCGGATCTTCGATGATTCAATAAGTTGCTCGAGTTCATTTTGCAAAGTGTCCAATCGGCTTCTCAGTTCCTCGAGGCTGTCACTAAACATTTCACCAGCTCGAATGCGAATGATTGAAGTCTGAGCACTCAAAAACTTGTCCTGAGCTTCATCCAGATAAGCCTTTGTAGGGGATTTTGTTGGCCTTCGACTCAGAACTAAATCAGTTACACTTGAAAATAGTAAAATTATTAAAATTAACTGCGAGGAGATTGAAGCCATTTTTTAACGACGACTACACGATGGAACGTTCTGTGGGAATAGGAACCGAAATACTACAAGCGGTTCGGTTACATCACTCTGGTTTTATATATCAATTCGATGCATCAGGGAAGATGAGAACAAGAAAAGGAATCATCTTCTTTTTTCTCGTCTAAGAAGTTGATCTTAAAGGCCCTGTTTTAACGATCCATTTTAAGTTAAAATAAGCAAAAAAAAAAATCGTTCAAAATGTTGAGCAATTATTTTTTTTAAAATTAAGTACTCAACAAATGTTGAATTTTTGAGCAGATTTCTTTGAAAGATTGATTAATTCATATTTTTCAAATATTTTTTTTTCTGAAAAAAATCCTGTTTTTGAATTTTGACAAAATTTTTAAATCATTTTTTCAATACTTTTTGTGGTTTTCTAATTAAAATTCTTGCAGTTCCAGAAGTAATTTTAGATTTAAGAAAATGAAATACTCCAAAAATTAGTGTTTTCGACAGTTTTTAAAAACACTTAAATTTTTGAACTCTTGCTCTTGGCATTTATAGCTAACAAACTTAAAAAACAAATTTTAACTTAAAAAAAAAAAAACACTTTTATAAATTTTGGAATTATTCCGTATTTCAAAATTTTATAAAGTAGTTTTTAAATTTTCTATTTCTAAAAATATACATGACTCTATGTGATATGAAAATTTATATGCCAATAAATTCCTCCTCCAATTTTATCCTAAAATTTGTTTACATGTTTTTTTTTTGTTCAATTTTAAATTTGTTGAAAACGTGCCTTAGAATTAAAAATACCTGTCATTGACTCACCTAACTTGCTATCGATAGAAACCACTAAGAAAGCACACATTCGGTGTCTGCACATATTTTTTTGTTGCATGACAAACATTGTTAACTACAGTCAAATCCGATTTATTAAGTCACGATTAATCTAATATTAAAAAAAAAATATTTATGAATAAAAAAAAAACTAAAATTACTTAAAAAAAAGTAAAATAAAATACTTCTTAAAATAATGTATCAAAATCAATCAAATACAATATTTTAATAAATATTTGATTGAATTAATTTATAATCAAAAAATAATACAAAAAAAAATACAAAATATCGTTTACGTGACACCTGTCATCAGTGTTGTATCTAATCGACCGTGACTGTACGTATGAGTATCTGTAGCAACAGCATCTGAATGATTTTTGTAGGTACATACATATGTCAAGTTCTCCGAATGCAGAAAGATTCTCAAAACCAGAGTCAAAGAACCGAACTGGTTTCGTTATTTGATGACGATAAAAAAAGTTAGGTGTTTTTTTTTTATAATCAAAATTCTTTCGTTTGATGCGGTGTGGAACACAGATTAAATTAGCGTTGGAATATGAGACAAACACTTTTATCTATTTAAATTTAAATAAATTTACATATTGCTGATCTCGAGACAGATGTAGGAATTTCTTGTTTTTTGTTTTGATATCACTACATACATATATGTATATATTTTTTTAATGCAATCAATGATTACCAAAATCGAGTGGAGGAAGAAAGAATTGATTAAGTGAAGACTATGGGTTGAGTTAAATTTGTAGATTGTTTACTAATTGTGTATCTTTTGGATATGGCATCACAAATATAAGGCAAAGCAAAGAAAGTACAGCATTTACGTTTGGAAATCATCAATAAAAATAAAAACAAGAGTTTTAGCAAACATATTAAATAAATTAGCAGTTTTTATGGTTACCATTCTAATGATTTAAAATTAAAAACAAAATAGTGAAAAGAACAAATAATTGTATGTGTTTAAATTTATTAGAGTTAAAACATTAGGTAAGCCATGTTGGCCCCAGATGTGAGGAAAAAGATTTGGGAGACGCTATACAATCATGAACTGTATAGTCTTAGTCTTAGTCTTAGTCTTAGTCTTAGTCTTAGTCTTAGTCTTAGTCTTAGTCTTAGTCTTAGTCTTAGTCTTAGTCTTAGTCTTAGTCTTAGTCTTAGTCTTAGTCTTAGTCTTAGTCTTAGTCTTAGTCTTAGTCTTAGTCTTAGTCTTAGTCTTAGTCTTAGTCTTAGTCTTAGTCTTAGTCTTAGTCTTAGTCTTAGTCTTAGTCTTAGTCTTAGTCTTAGTCTTAGTCTTAGTCTTAGTCTTAGTCTTAGTCTTAGTCTTAGTCTTAGTCTTAGTCTTAGTCTTAGTCTTAGTCTTAGTCTTAGTCTTAGTCTTAGTCTTAGTCTTAGTCTTAGTCTTAGTCTTAGTCTTAGTCTTAGTCTTAGTCTTAGTCTTAGTCTTAGTCTTAGTCTTAGTCTTAGTCTTAGTCTTAGTCTTAGTCTTAGTCTTAGTCTTAGTCTTAGTCTTAGTCTTAGTCTTAGTCTTAGTCTTAGTCTTAGTCTTAGTCTTAGTCTTAGTCTTAGTCTTAGTCTTAGTCTTAGTCTTAGTCTTAGTCTTAGTCTTAGTCTTAGTCTTAGTCTTAGTCTTAGTCTTAGTCTTAGTCTTAGTCTTAGTCTTAGTCTTAGTCTTAGTCTTAGTCTTAGTCTTAGTCTTAGTCTTAGTCTTAGTCTTAGTCTTAGTCTTAGTCTTAGTCTTAGTCTTAGTCTTAGTCTTAGTCTTAGTCTTAGTCTTAGTCTTAGTCTTAGTCTTAGTCTTAGTCTTAGTCTTAGTCTTAGTCTTAGTCTTAGTCTTAGTCTTAGTCTTAGTCTTAGTCTTAGTCTTAGTCTTAGTCTTAGTCTTAGTCTTAGTCTTAGTCTTAGTCTTAGTCTTAGTCTTAGTCTTAGTCTTAGTCTTAGTCTTAGTCTTAGTCTTAGTCTTAGTCTTAGTCTTAGTCTTAGTCTTAGTCTTAGTCTTTTAGTTCTATGGGCATCACATACCTACATTTGTTGAAATATATTGAAAATGTGTTAAAACAATGTTGTAAACGGGTATTTTTTTAAATCTGAGCTTAAAACTAAAATCAAAGTTCAGACTCAAAATCATCACCAAAAAATTTACCTTAAAACGTGTTGTTTTCCAAAAACTATAAAAACATAAGATTCAAGGTTTTTTAAAACTTTATATAGACTCAAAATATACTAAAAATTATATAACCGTGAAAAAGTTTTAAAGCTTAAAGTTTCTGAGTTTTACTTGAGTACTCTAAGTGTTAAGTGCCTTAAGTCGAATTTCAAAACAACAGAGTGTTCAAATCAATTTTCTTAGCATCCATGGAATTTCATAAATGACAGATTTAATCTAGAATTTTTTTTACTTAGTAAAATCTGGTATTCCTCAAAGCTGTCATCTTGGACCACTTCTGTTTAATTGGTTGTATCCCTGTCTGAACATCAAGATTCGAGTTTGTTTTTTAATGATTTCAGTTAAATATTGTTTCTAATATCAATTGATAACAAAACTCAAGTTTTATGAGGAATAGAGTAAAATAAATTTAAAATGGGGCAAAAGGATTTCACCAAACAACGTATCAAAAGAAATTTGAATTAAATTGTAAAATTTTATACAAATCGTATTTGTCAATTTCGAGATGTTTGATCAATTATTTTGAAACAATTGTACTTCTCCTAGATATTGAATTGAAATAACATTATACTCGTAATTCAATTTTCTGAAACGATTTTTCTATAATGTCCTTAAAAACTATGTTCATAAGAAACTATATTTTGTTTCAATGGACATGACAATCAACAACAAATTCCAGTTAAATGTAAAAACACACTCTTACATTAATATTTCTGAAACAAATTTATACATATGCATATGTAAAACTATTAATAAATATATCTTCTGATTCCAAAACGACCATTATTCAAAGAATCCATCTCTGGACCAAAACCAGGCAAGAAAATCCTTAAATTCTTAACATGTGTTTTTGATTATTTTTAGTCAAACAATAAAATAATATATTCCAGGAATATAGAAATCATTACAGGAATATGTACTCGTATAACAACAGGATAATACATCTTATCCTATATTTACAATTCTCCATATCGAAACTAATCTACCCAACACTACAGTGTGGCTTAGTACACACATAGAGATTTATGCATGTATGTACCTACCAGCACATAACCACAAAATTTTATGACACATCCTTGAATCCTTTGGTATAAGGGAAATCATTTTCTGTGGAAATGGAATGGAAAACAAAAATCTGTATGATATTTGCAAGTCTTTATTCTCTTTGTAAAAAATTGTAAAAATATACAAAATAAAGATTTTTTTAAAACTACAGTTTTTTTCTTAAAACTTCCGATGTCAAACACACCATCAAAAAAAAATATATCACTTAACAAGCCTGAATCTGCCAAACGAATCCTGAGCCGGGTCCAGCATCAGCAGTGCCTGCTCTCCATGCAAAGACTTGGGTGTAGCTGGTGTCATAAACGACGTCCGAAGCAAACATGTACTCATTGTAAATGGTGCTCTTCAGGTAGCAGGTTTCTGCGTTCAACAGCTGGACTTTGAATGCACTCTGGTTGTCCCTGTTGTCGCCCTGAATCCAACTGAATACATAACGCAACTCACTGTTATATTGAATGTTGGCATAGTAAAGGAATTCCCTGGGGTAGTATTTGCTTCTGAATAAGATGTCATCACCTTGTCGCATAGGAATCCATGCTGCACCTTGTGACTTGCCTTCGGGTGATAAGGGACCAGCTAAGACTCGACGACGTTCAACATTATAGTTGAATCTATCATCAACCGCTTGCAGATAGACATTTCTGGGTTGGTTCCAAAAGCAGACGGATTCTTCGAAGAAGAGATTTCTAGCACACTGAGGAACACTCGCCACAAGGTTGTTAAAGGAACTTCTCACTTCAAGACTGAGGGCAGCAAAGAGACTGAGGGCAGCAAAGTCGTAGCGGTTCCTCAATTCACCGAGATTCGAAGCAATGTCAAGGATCAGATCACTGGCATTGAAGACATCGTTGATTTTCGAGAAGATGTAGCCAATTCCTGAGATTGCTTGTGGAGAGTTGCAACGAATGAAAATATTGGCAAGAACTTCTCGGGGTTCAAGAGTTCCGTAGGTTCCATCGATCAATCGTTGCATGACAACATCAAACACCTTCGGGGAGAAGTCGTAGATGGCATCCAACAACACTCGAACACGTTCACTTGTTGAAAAATTTCCAGCCTTCATGGATCGAACAAGCTGATTCACTGCGGCTTCTATAATCTGGTTGGTGATGTCCACGCTGAAGGCGGTATCATTGCTATCACAGTTGAAGTCTTCTCTTTCCATAAAACGAGCCAAGCGGATCAGATTGAGGACTTTGTTGCGACGACTTTCAGAAATTTCTTCATACAACGACCTGAGAACTGCAAAACAGCGAGAACTGTTGGAAACAGCAGCGGAGAAATTCAGTACCACCTTGAAATTGTCCTCGGAATGAGCATAGACTTCGTGGACGACCTTCCGCACTGACGCAAGATCACCGAGTTGGACAAATTTCTCGTCAGCCAGTACGAATCTGTGAGCCCTGATGTCGGCAATGATGTCTCTGAAGAGAATGGTTCTACTCTCGAAGACGTTGTGCTTCTCGAAGGCCTTCTGCAGTCCTCTCAAGTCACTTTCGATGGCAGAGTAGGAGATGGTCAAGTTATTCATGGCCGAAATGCACGACTCACTTTCAGCACTGCGAGTATTCGAAGCCAGGATCAATTTTTCAACTTCGTCTTGTAGAATGACAAGGCGGGATTTGAGTTCGTCGAGACCACCAGTGAAGACTTCTCCAGCATGGAATCGGATGATTTGGCCTTGAGCGTTGAGGAAAGTATCTTGAGCATCCGAAATCGAACTCTTCAAAGGACTTTCTGTGGCTGTCCTTACGAGAACAACAGCGCTGCAACTCCAGAGCAACAGGAAGCAAACCAAACGATAGATTGAATACATTTTCGGAGCGAAGAAGGTAACGATTCACAAGACGAGAATCGAGGTACTGTGAATAATTTGCAAGGATCAAGTTGCTTTTATACCAAATCTTCTCCTTCAAGTGGTAGATGGAATATATTGTAATAAGGACTTTTGTGTAAAATTTGGGTAAGGACAAAAATTAAGTTAGGTAGACGAATTTGTATACCTATTTACATAAATCGAAAACAGGTACTGGGATAAGATTCATATCATTTGCATCCATGGGCAATGGCCATATTATACCTTCTTTAATGGGTTCTCCTTCTCATGTCCTGTGTCCCAATGAAGATAATAATAATTTCATTGTTTGACTAAAAATAATCTGAAACAGATGTTGGGATTTCTATGAGGTTTGATTTTGCCTCCAGGTACTCGTAGATGAAATGTTATTTATTTTACCAAGGATATATTTTACAAACAATGGTCTTTGAGGAAATGAGGAGATATATAGTTTTTGAAACAATTGATTTCTTTTTTTGTGAAAATATTACATTTTACTACCTAGACAGGTAAATGATTATTATAACGAGTTTTCGGGAAGTAAGTTGATATCTACTTGATTCTAGAAAATTTTATTTTTTGCACAAAAAACATAACTTTTGAAAATGGGTATTCTAAAACAGGTCTTTTATTGTGTTTCAACTACCTGCTGAAGACTCTTACAAAGTTTTAGTGAATTTTGAAATGTTTAGTAGGTAAAATGGTATTCGTTTTTCGTCCTTAGTAGTTCCACATTTGAGTTTAATTTATGTTCTTCAAAAAAAGGACAATACAAATTCGAAAATGACATAACGAACGCAAAAAATCAAAAATTTAACCATTAAAATATTTATAGTAATATTTTGGCAAGTAGCAGAAATGTCAAAATTGCCGTTTTATTACCTCGTCTGATTTTGTAACCAGTGTAATGAGTTTTTTAAAATAATAAAAATAGCAATAGAATATGGTAAAGCTGATTTCAGCAGTTGCAAAAAGTGTTTAGACATCTCTTAATAACTGTTGAGCATTTTTTCGACATTAGCATTAGAATATATTTGTCACTGGACTCAAGATTCAATTATTCAACAATTAATCAACTGTAAAAATGTTTAACCTCCAGTTTTTCAGAACGACTTGATATTTGCTTCGAAAGAAAATTTGAAGGAGCCCTGAGTCCAAGCATTTATTCAGGTTCACAGATAGTTGAAAAACTTCATAAAAGTGATTTTTGAACACGTTACGTCACATCACGCATTTGAACGGAGTTGGACTAACTGAAGTTCAGATTTTATTGCGAAACTGAAAGAGTTAAACTAAAAAACTTGAAAGTCATTTAAGATTCAGCAAAAATGAAGATTAAACGTTCACTTCTTCCTTCGAAGCAAATGTCAAGTCGTTCTGAAAATTAAAAGAATAGCTTCAAATATTGTGTATCCCGTTTGTAAGACTTCAGAAAAAACGACTGATATTTTTCAAAAATTGTTATTTTGCTAACAAAGTTTTGTAATAATTTCAAAGCATTTTTTTTTGAGTTTCTAATTTTGTGAGCAGAGCAGTTTTTTTGGTTATTCAAAGCTTCATTTTTATTTTAAACATTTTTTACATTAAAGACATTTTTTGAAACAATTGAAGTCAAAGAAACAAAAATTCTTACGAACTAGTCTTTAACGTTACAATTTTCTTAGCCTTGCAATTTGTCAAATCATGTTTCAACTATTGATAAAAACATTAGAATTCTACATCTACATTTTCTAATAGCGTTTGACAGTGTCAGACTTTAAAAAACACGTGTTTTCGAGATTCTTCTAGAGAACATTCGAAAAAATTAATATCAGACAATATTTTGACTTTGAACTTGGAATTACCATGAATATTTTATCATTAACTTGATTGATTAGGTATTTTAAAATAAATGCGTACATATATATTTTGAAAATTTAACATTCTCGAAATTTTTAAACAACTGCTGATTTTTATTTTAAAACTCAATACATTGTTTTGCCTTAGACATTTCTCCAACATCAAAGACCTTTCCAAAAAAATCGGTGAGTAAATTTAATTTATTATTAAAAATATTTTTGAAATATTTTCCTTAAGATTTTTCGTCCTTCATCAGCATTTTTTTTTCATTGTTGTCAAAAAAAAAAAAATAAAACTTGAAACAAAAATCCTTAAAATAGTATTCCACTAAAAACAACATACTCGTATACACTCTTCTGGTTCTGGTCAAAAACCAATTTCTAAAGATAAGTTGAATGAAAAATAATTTTCCACCTCATCCTCGGAAAATACTGAGTATACATAGAAGAAAAACAATAGCGATGCTCAAGGATCTCCCCTTTTGCTATCGAAACAATCTAAAAGTGGGCACTCTTAATGGCAATAGTCCTTCAAAAAAAAACTTCTATCTTTACTGTAGTTTGGGTATAAGAACGAGGACGAGTAGTAGACCGACAAAGCTTTCTATAACGTCCATCTGCCCAAAGGGAAGATGCTATTTGATAGGGTATTTCTCCCCCTTTCCTACCATATTTGAGAGTGCTATAGGTTAGTATGATGGTGTGATAAGAAAACCCGAACCCAAACTCACACCCACACTCATACCTAAACCAATATCGCAATTTACAATTAATAAGCTTTCTACGATAGTTTGTGTGTGTTCAGTGTTCAAGGAGTTGTAAGAGTTGTATAAGGTCGTCCTTTTTCGAGTGTAAGATTTTGTGTTTTTCTTCTTATTTTTTTAGTTTTGACTTTTGGAAAAGTTTTAAACGTTACGCGATGCCCACCACCAGTCCACCACCACAAAGACCAACAAAAATGATCTCCTTATAACCAAAAGGTCATGATGGACAGACCGCAAGGAGATTGTCGGCCTTACGATTACGAGCAGAACATAGCCACAGGGGAGCTGGACGAACGACGAACGACGACGGACAAGGACATTTCGGAAATCGACAAGGGTGGGTGGTGCCAATATGATGGTCTGGTTATAGAGAGGATTGGGTTTGGATACTGGATACATGGGGACTGGGGGCTGATATGGTCGGAATGTGCGGTAGAGTGGTTTTCTTAACTGACAAGTTGATTATTTTATTTGCTGTGTTTTCTCTTTGTCGGCTTTTTTATGTTTTTATATTGACAACGTCGTCGTCGACGACGAGGACGAGGACGATGGCAGTACATATGTATCCGGGGGGCTTGGGGGCATGTAATAACATTTTTTGTTTGAGAAGCTTTTTTGTTTTTAATATGATGGCAGGGGGATGGGGTGCGGAGAGCGGAGTTTGAGTCCACATTCAAACCGCATCGAACTGGGGTATAATATTGCTTGGTGTTTGGTCCTGATGATGTTATGCTATGTTATGCCATTGCAGGATCAAAGGCATATCCATTGGAGGATTAACCACCACAAAATGGAACTGACATGTTTGACTTTTCGGCCAGTCAACAGCGGGTCTATGTGGTTTAGCGGTAGGTGAATTCAGATCTCCCAGAGGGAGGGTCTTCCTATACTTAATTTATTTGCTCTGGAGAGGTTTTAATGCCGCATGACAGCAGATGTTGTTTAAGTCTGACTATACAACATTTAATGGTTCATACATACATACAGACATATTAAGGAAGAAAATTAAAAAATATATTTTTTGTTGTTTCTTTGTGTGGATTGATTTTATCCGATACATGTATAGGGACTGAGATACCCTCATGTATAGTTATGCTTAAAATCAAGCCTCAAAAGATCCCCTTTTGGCTTTCATCGTTCAAATGAAGTTAATACATGTCTGTGGTTGGAATAAATGAAATTGGCTATCAAGTCGAAAGCTCAATTGATTTAATAAATGTCAATCAGATTGTGGTCATTTTGGTACGAACTGAACATTATAGGTATTCTTGGGCTTTGGCTACGTTTAACTTTAATACCACGAAGGATATAAAGAAAAATGACTCGCTTTGAGGATTTTATATATTGTATGTCTTGACTGACAAGTTTGGTTTCATATTGTAAATTAATTGAAAATGGTTATCAATCTTTTTAGTTTTTAGTTAAAAATTCTTAAAGTCTAGACTTCCAAATGCGGTTTCGACAGATTTGAAAACAAAAGGGATGAATTGGATTGAAGTACTACGATTTTAAGCGGAAAATCGTTTTAAATGTCTTCGTTCATATAAACGTCGAGCCAGCTGTCAAACTCAACAGTCAACTCAAAATTGAACTGTGAACGCACTCTAAAACCAATTACCAGACTGTCAATGTCAACAATTTAATTGAAGGTATCATTTTCGTCATAAATGATGAACATACATCTAATTCCACAATTCCTAATCTATCAACAATTTATTTAACAAAAAATTTCGGTGATAGTTTCCTCAAAAAAAGTTAGAAGAAAATTTCTGTACAACGAGGATTTTATTTCAGGCATTTTTATTTATTAAAGAAAATTACTGTCATGTTTCAAGGAGGAAGAAGGGATTTTCGGGGGGACATATTCAAGCGTTGTTTCTTTCCTTATTTATTCCAAGCCGAACAAATGAGTCTCTCCTTGAAAGGAAGTTGAAGCTATACAATGTAAGGATCTCTTCTTAAAGTACATATAACTTTTTAATTCTATGAATTGACAGTCCCTCCAATAAGGAACTTCTTTTTGAAATCGTTATTCCATTCTAGAATTCCAATTCTTCTCTCCCCAATGTTTGATCACGTGAAAAATATTATCATGATGCGTTGTCCTTTTAATTTCACAACAAGGACGAAAAATTAAAATAAAAAAAAAAACTAGAAACAAAAATAATCATAACAATAATAATTATAAAAATTGAAAAGAAAAACTCTGATGACCATCCCTTACAATGGTAATCATTGCCTTGTCGTCATCATCATCAACTGAAGCCATGTTAACCAGGACCTTCCTCTCATTATGATTAAAAAAAAAATTATAATAATTGAAAAAGGAAAAAAATAAATTTAATTTCATATCTGCCTCATTCCATAAGAAATAAAATTACTAAAATGAATCCCTGGCTTACTTCTTTCTTATTAAATGGGTTCCTGGTTCGTGAAGTGTGCACGAGTCAGTGCTGAAGCCCCTGAGACACTACAACCGTGCCTCGTCGGGAACAGAAGGATCCATTTAAACATCTGAGGCCTTCGGCCGTCATACTCTGTAACCGAGAGTATATAGCTTCTGTTCAGACTCTGATTCGACTTCGACGTCGTTTTTTTTGGTTTCGGAACCCCTTTCCATCATCCAGGAGGCCATCATCATTACTAAGGACATAAATTCCTTTGGTACAAGACCGCGTGCAAAAATCACTCAACTTAACAGTCGAGGGGAGGTGCAGTGATAGGGACGGGAAGATGTGGATTGAAAAGCCTTATAAGTGGAAAATTGCGCAAAAAAAAGGGAGAAGCGAAAAAAGAAAACATCACAACGACGACGACGCAACGTATACAGTCAACCGGAGGCCCATTTGTGTTTGAAGTGTGCGCACTTGGTGTATGAAAAAGTAGCGTGACGGAGCTTAAAAAGGACGAAAATGGGGACACAAATATATAAATGGCAGAGCCAAGGTCGCCGTAATCACTGAACCAACTGCGTTCCACCCGCACCCTCGCAAACACACCCATCACCCATGTCGCAGCATGTACATATACATACCTCTTTCCCCGAATGTCCTTTCGGACTGTATGGTACACTATTACCACCCAGATGATATGTATGTATAGGACGCACTTGAGGCGATAGTGCTGCCGCCCGTAACCGTCCTTGTGGATACAATGTTGCATCAGGAGAAGGTTTCAGCTGGTGGGGGCATTTCGGCATTTGAGTTGTTGCAAGATTTTCAGGTAGTGAACAATTTTTCATATTTTTTTTTTTTTTTTCAAAATTCAGATTTGACAACGCAGCAATGACAACTGCGACACAACGGTAGCGAAGCAATTTTTGTTTTTTTGTTATTGAAAAGGATAACAAACAGGATTTGCTTTATCAGCGAAGGCTACTACAAGCTGACTAAGTGCCACTTCGTCTCGAATTGAGTGCTTTTCGTTGGAAAAATCTGAACGAAGAATCTTTGTATGTAGGTACATAATATTTAACGAAAACATATAGTTCTACAGAAAATTAACGGTAAGTAAATTCCGATGAAATCCTGAATGCAATATGCCAGGCAATCGAATTAAAATCACATTCAATTACGATATAATCGAAATGGATTTTTGGCTTCTCAAAGGAAACATATTTTTGGAGAGTTAATCAGTGGAAAGTTGGTAACAATCTATATACAAAAACACATACCTACATACATATATTCGTAGATGTTCCGGATTTTAACATAATTATTGCTCTGTGTGCGGTTGGCATTGGCAGGTCCAGTTCCATCTGGATGGAAATTTCGACATGCTACACGTGTGTGGATATACAGACCTTTGAAACTGAAGCTGATCAGGATCAGGATGTGTTCAATGAACCTGAATTAAACTATATAAAGTAAAATATTTAATTTTACAGTGTGTTACTGTGTGGGATGTATAAATGTTACTGTTATACATATCCGGGGGAATAATGATTATTTCACTTGAAATATTCTGGATGGAAGAAAAAAAGCTGTTTCGAGATCTTTATTTTAAATTTTTATAAAATCTACAATCTTCTTGATTTCACATGAAAAACTTGAATGAAATTTTCAATCAAATTAAACATAGTGTTTTTGAAAAATATATTTCAGAGTTTGTCCCAAAATTTTCCCATGAATCCGGCTCCATAGGTGTGAAGTGAAAAGTAAAAAATCCAACGAAACTCTTATTTTAAAGTAATTTAAATTTTAGCACGCATTGACAGACAATTTTTCATTGAACAAGCTGTCAAGTTTTGTTTTATTTTAAGAGATGACAAGATTTAAAAAAAAAATGATACAAGATCGAAACCACGCCCAATCGCAGATGTACTCACTCTGAAACTTTCATAGAATGTCAATAAAAGCTGTGGCAACCTAAAAGTAAGTGAACACAGATTGGGTAACTAAGAACAATACACGGTGGTGATTTTGGAAACTTTTTGATCAAGGTGGTAATTACACCTTTTCTTTAAGTCAGAAACCAATTTTTTAAATGCCCTTTTCAAATAAATTTGAATGCTATTTTTTTCAAAGTTCACTATTTTTATTTTAATATATGTACATAGTTATTGGAAAATTAGAAGGAACAAGTCAAGTAGTCTGACTTCAAATCTTCTTGTTCTTAGTAGTAGAAAGTTTTCCAAAGCATCGTCAAATTTCTACGGAATCACAAAAAAATCTTTAGAATATTTTATTTCAATACGACCACTTTTGACAAAGATTACTGCTCTTCAATTTTTTTTAAATATTTGTGTTCTTTAAAAATTTACTTGGCAATGTTGTCTTGGTGGAAATTCAAAGCAATTTTTCAATCTTGAAAACAGACTTTAATTTAAAATTATTTTAATTAGTAACTTCTTTTCAAAAACTATAGAAACAAATAAACCGCTTTTGATATCTACTATATATTATCCCTGGTCAATATTCCGCCCTTTAATTTTTTTGTCCACCAAATTTTCACTCGAAATATTGCATCGTTTTCGTCGTCTTCTATTACCAACTAAGTCTTTAAATTTGACTTTTCTCAATTTTATTTTAAACCGTTAAGAAGCATACAAAGTACTAATACTGTCACAAATTCTTTTTTTTTCTTTCTTCCATTAATTTTGAACACTCTTGCTTTTCTAGAGAATTTCATGTTTACATGGTCTTCTAAGCCCCTTTACTTGAGTCAGAAATATGTACATTCATTTAAATAAGAAACTAAAATGTCTGACCTGAGGAGTTAAGTAATTTGACGGAAATCCCTAAGTACTTCAAAGTCTTTGAGGAACTTTATGCCAAAAAATGTCTTGATTTTATTAAGAAAACTCGTCTCCTTTCAAAAGCACACAAAACACAACAGTTTCAGTTTCAGTTTCAACACCTTTAAATCTGCGTCATCTATGTTTCAACATTATAAACAAAACTTACTCGTTTGTCGTTACTTATACAAACAAACTATACACATTCACTCGTCTGTAAATGTGTGTGTATAGGTATTCAAGGAAGACCTGGGTTGCAACATCCGCATATGACAACGTAATAATCATTGTAACTTTTCCCAAATGTCTTCCTATCTTACTTGAGTAAAACAATTCTCCTCCGATCCCAACTACTCTGGGAGCTCCATACCACAGCGGGCCTCCCGTCACCATCACCAACACCACCGCACACAAACCGACACTTCATTGCTCCTTTGTATAATGTATACGGACACACACAAAGTTCCTGATTTAGCTCAAGTGCAGAATAAAATTTTAATTTTAATTTCTGGCATTTGTTTGGAAATTCTCTTTCAACTCTCGCTCTTAAACTTTACCTGGCTTCGTTCTATACGACGACGACGTACGAGAGTGTGGAGTGTGTAAGGACGAAAGACTTTACTTCCACCAAAAGCCAACTTCTTAGGATGTCAGAACATTATATTGCTCTTGCTGTTGCTGGTGTCCTCCAACTCCAGCTCCAATATGATCATCCTTCGCCATCGTTGCCATCGTCGTCGTCGTCGTCTCCTACTTTTATATTATTCTGTTGCACAAAATATCTATGCTCGAATCCTGTATCCTGCCGCAGGATCTTCCTTATGCATGTATACGACTATGACGACGACGGTAACGGTTTGTATGTTTATATAGAAATTCACCCTTTCTCACCGTTTATAAATTTTCTGGTTGTGATATCGTACCCGGTGAACTGGGGATAAGAAGATTTTAATAATACAGCCATGATTCCTTTGGTGTAATCCCCTTGATTCTTGTAGTTTGTTCGGCAAAACAATAGAACGATAATGATGCACTCGCCCCACCATCTAGATCTCCACCACCACCGTCACCGTCACCACCATCTCCCACTCTCGCAGTAATGTCACTCCTTCTCGTCCCCGCTTTAGAAACTTTTATCGCGGGTGGCACACCTTGCTGGCTGGTATAATATATGTTCTTGATTTAATTGCCATTGCCATTAATGTCTGTGAGCGAGCGGGAATTCGTATTTTTTTTTTATTTTGTATTCCAAAAATGAGACATTTTATTTAAATTTACAACATCAACATAGAGACCCGGAAAAAGTTATAAACCTATTTCAACCTACACACGTACATATACACATCACATAGAAGTTGGATTTTATTCCACCTAAACTTTTCTATGTGTATATGTCTTTGGGTATGTAATGTAGGAAAAGGTACATTAGGTAAGACGGATAATTACTGTTAGCTGTTCGTTTGCTGTTTTTCACTGTACACCTAAAATTTGTAACTTGAAGAAAGCCTTTTTTTGATATAAGGGTAATAAATGTTGCGTGGGTATTGTGATCCTTTTTTTTGTATGTATTTAATTTTTGTTTTTAATTTCTTGATTCCATTGGATTTGAGAGTTTTTTTTTTGTTTTTTTGAAAAAGTTTTAATCAATTGAAATTTCATTAAGTTAAATCAAATCAAATTAAAAAGTTCTCCATTATCATTGATTTTGATTTTGTGTTGAAATGAAAATAAATTTAAAAATAAAGCTTTTGAAGGGGGTTACAAAATAAAGGGAGTTTGAAATTAGAGCCACTTAGTATAGAGGAATGATTGTATTGGCAACCCTATAACAGAACAAAATAAAAAAAAATGTTGCAGTATTGAATTTGCCACTTTGAATTTTGAAAAACGACTTAACTTAAAATATTTGTCAAATGATCAATCTGTAGGAGGCCAAGCCACCGGTCCACGACGACTTGAGATAATATGCGCTCACCAATTTCGGGATCGGTGGCCACCTCGTTTTGAGGCCATTCACCGAATGTGCGATCAGCGAACTGAACCATTATTTTGTTAATAAATTTGCACTAGGTCTAGGTATTCATTATGAAATGTCAAACCAAACTAAGTATAAATCAAGAGTGACAGCTGTCAAAAAGACTTACTCCTAAATTGATTATTTTGAAGTTTCCTCATGAGATTTTTAACAATGATCTCGAGTTTTAAAATTGCTGTTCGTCAGAGCATCATGTTACAAAGTTTTGATTCTGATCCTGATCAAAAAATAATATTTTGAAAACTGTCATATATTTTTATACAGCCAAAAATATGATTAAGAAATGTGCGTAAGAGAATTGTCAAAACTGTAAGCGTAATTAGGATCGAACCAACAGCTGTCATATTGCCCAAAATATTTCCTAATTTTCTCAGTTCATGAATTTTCAAATTTTGTCGTTAATGTGGCATTTATTTTGGTTATAATAGTTATAATTTAATCTTAAACAAATCAAAATGTTATAACACCCTGAAACTGACTTTAAGCCCAAATTCTCTCAAAAAGCCTAAAAACCTAAATCAAGGACTGAATTCACGGAATTGAAACTGGTTTTATAAGCTTGTACTAACAAGTCATTGACAAACCTCAGTTTTTTTATAAGTATTTGGTTAAAATGTCAGATTTTGGGGGGATTTGTAAATTGTTTGTCTGTTTTGACATATTTTATTTCGGCCTTAAGATTTTGGCCAACAAAACTCATATATCATCTTTTCAATATAAGAACGAAAATGTTCCACTGTCAAACTTTAGGACTACAATACCTTTTGACATTTCTACCATTTTTGACATTACTTGATTCTTTTTTCGAACTGTAACGTCATAATTACGACAGATAAGCTTAGCTTTGATAAACTTTCACTAAAATTGGACGGTACTAAAAAAAAGAAGTCTCAATTAAGTAATAAAAGTAGACAATCATGTTTATCCGTTCAGTTTCTGTTCTTTTAAGAAACGTTTTTATCTTATTTTTACAGCATTATAAATCAGATAGCCTAGATTCTGCCTTACAGTAATTCCCTTCATAAAACAAATTAATTATGATTTTTTTTTTTTGTCTCAAAACAATTCGTCCTTTTTATATAAACAAACTTACCTACCTTTAAAAACAAAGTGGAAGTTTATATAAAATTATACATATCAAAACGCGCTCTCTTCATCCTCCTCTCTTTTATGGTTTTACAGTTTGCTTTTTGTCTTTTGTTTTGTCTTTTTTAATCTTCATCGTAAAAATCATAAAAAATTCAGAAGCAAACAACGACGACAACGACGAAGTGAAAGCATCAGCCAAATTTCTAACCGCAGAATATTTCCCAATTACTCCGCCAGTTCCATCAGTCAGAGTATAGTTGTTCTCCGTTTTCCTCCTCCTCCTCAACATAGGATTTAATTAAACCCTTTACAAGGTCCAAGCCCATAACGACGATCCTGTCGCGTCATTCCTGCTCCATCATCGCATACATCTCTGGATTTCATATTCCAGCACTAACTATAAAGTGAAGCTTTTACACTTTGTCCTGGAAAACAAAACCAAACCAGGAAAAAAAGAAGAAAAAAAAAACCATCGCGGAAATCAAATCTTTTATGCATTTTAATTATCCTCGCACGCCCCAAGGACACAAAAGCCGCCGCGGCTTATGCCACTCCTCATGTTGCTCGAGAGCCATTACCTATACACCGACCGAGCCAAAACAGGTGACGACGACGACGACGAGGACGATGAGAACGACGACGACGACTACGAAGGTATCACTATCAGCGCGGTGTTGGAATTTAAGTACTTTGGCTTTGCCGCTGCCGCTGGTAAACTCAGTGATTCTGTTTTTGTTGTTGTTGTTGTTGCTTAAACTCAAATCCTATGATGAAAATTCCATTAAGCCGAATATTTAGTCCTGTTGGATGAAAATGAAAATGAAAAAAATAAGGAAGCAGTGCGGGGAGGACAACCGCACGTGCTCTCGCTTGGCTCGTCAAGGTTACACATTTTCAACTTGCGCTCATAACTCTGCTGTAATTGCCCTTGAGCAGCTTCAGCTTCAGTTTCGACATCAGCAGCAGCAGAACGAGTCCTTCTAACCCCGTAGTCTCATCTCTGCACTCGACCACCCACGACTGACGACGACGCCCGCCTCCCCACAAACAACCCTTTTGGCAGACAGATGGGAGTTATAAAGTCTCTGACATAAATCCTCATTAAAAATTTTGCGCGCATACACAAGAGACGGATTGAATTAAAACGGTTATGCAGCCCCGCATAAACGGCTTGTTTTTCTGGTACTTTGTCCTCCATTACGATGACTCCATCCTCCATTTCGGGGGGTTTCTTTCACCCAACTACCACAACAGCCCCCCCCTCAAAAAAACAACATGCAAAGAGCAAAATGATAATAAAAATAATAACGGGAATAAATAAAGAGTGTGTTTGTTTGTTTGGGGCATCAGGCCGACTTTGCTCTGACACCGTTTCTATTATTTATCGGGCTTTATTTCGTTGTATGCGATATGGCTTGACACCTCATCACATCATCGCAGGTCGGTCGCAGGCACAGGTAAGGTAACGGTAGGCACGGTGCGGTATACGAATACAGACACAGGTGTGTTTAAGGCAGACTTCAAGTTGACATTCATCTTCTCATTCTCACTGCATGCCTTCCGCCTGGAGGGGGCTTGACGATGACGATGATTGTGGCAGTGCGGTTTTGGTTCGGGTTTTTTTTTTGTCAATGTGGTTGACTGATGTTTCATTAAAAATTGTGTTTTATTTTATTTTTTATTTTGTTTTTTGTTGGAAAAAGAAAGAAAAGATAAATTTTATTGAGGTCACATCCTTTTGCATTTTGACATTAAATTTTCATACCTATTATGTTATATTTTTTGTTGTTGTTGAGAAAGGGCTGGGGGGTTGTGTTTTTTGTTTATTTGTTTGTGTTTTTACGAGGGTTAACTTTTGTTTCCCCATAAAAAAAGGTGCAAATAATAAATTGGTACTTATGTGAGCTTAATGAGATTAGAATTTATGTTTTTTTTCTTCAGACTTTTACATATGTACATACTTGATAAGTTGTGAGTTAACAATTATTATTATTGTGTGTGTAATTACTGTAACGAGGAAGTTTTAAACTTTTTATTTTATGTTGGTTTTTTTATTGTTGAAGTGTATTCACTCATTTTGAAGGGGTAAAGTTGTTTTTTTAATTTTGGCTGACTTTTTGAATCTGTGAAATGTGTTGTTGGAATGTGTATGACGACCTTGACATATGAAATGAAAATGGTTATTTATTTGGTCGAAAAGTGTATATATTTTGATAATTTATGCACGCAAAGAACAAGTTTCTAGCTTTTTTTATGACTTCCTTCAAGATTTACGGTGATAACTATTAGAACACCTTTCAAAATTATTCTTAATGGCTCCGATTGAGTTTTGTTGTCCTAAGATTTCAAGAAACCCAAAAGAAAGGAGTCACTAACAGTCGATCATGCCAAGCCGCCAGAACGTAATATTACGGGACCCAGGAAACGTTAGTTATTCCGACACTGCTTAGGTAAAAATTAACTTCGTGACACAAAATCGTCCTCTCGTTGACAATAATTTATCATCAACAGTATTCCATGGCTTGTAGACTACAACTGTCTATTTTGCTAATGTCCAAACATGATTGACTTAAAACGCTATGCATTTGAACACTGAAAGTATGTCAAACTCTTGTATTTCGGTACATTTCGTTTTTGGGCTTGTTAATCTGAGTTTTACCATTTTGCATTCTTTTATAAGTCGTCTATATTATGAAACTGACCACGACGCGAGGAAAATTTTAGTCTTGAATCGATCTCATCTGACGAAATTGACACGAGACGTGACGAGACGAGGCTAAACGATGCCAACTAAAAACTATAATTTGTCAGTCCCAGGTTAGGGTCATTTATGGTGATAGGTGGATGCATTACGGATAGCTTTGACATGAAGCGGAAGAATAATGTATACTCTGATAACTTATCTCAAACATCTATACGCAAACGATGTACCTCTATGTTTGCTTTCTCTCATAGGATCATGGATCTCCACCAAATGATAACAAGGGTGGAGAAAGAAGCGGTAAACGTGGGGCTAAAATCAATACGGGAAAAACTGTTGGATGAACTCCGATCAACATTGATCAACAACCAGTAGAAAAAATAGAGAGCTTTCAATACCATAGAATTATCGTCTATACTAAAGGAGCAACTGAAATAGACATCTCCAACCGTATCAAAAAAGCAAAGACTGCGTTTGGGGTGTTGTCCAATATTTAGAGGAGTTGGAGGAAGCTTTAATGAATTGCCGAAAACGATGTCGCGTAGGAGTAGATGAGAACTTATGTCCCTTTAGGGAATACCAACGGATTATTATAATGGATGTAAAAATCTGTCTTGTTGCTATCAAAAGAATGCTATCTTTGAAGAATAACTACGATTCAGTATCAGAGTGTCAAGTTGACATTTCAAAAAAATTGACATAAGATTTGAATTCAAAAACTCATCAGAAAACAAAAATTTAACGCTAGGCACATAATGTGAGGTCAGACCAAGATCGAAACTGAGATGATATTCAAAGGTTTCGATATCAAGGAGACATAGACAAGTCTTCTTATAAAAGTACCTTCTCATCTTCCGTTCTCATAACAGTCTCGACCGCGTCTTACTTAAGTATTTCATCAGTTTTGTTTCATGTCAGACTTATTTTTTTGGAACAATACCAAGATCGACACCTTTATGACAAACAAAATTTAATTTAAAAATCCTGTCTCTTGAGTCAAAAAGTTCAAATCAAAGAGCTTCACCCTCAAAATAGAATTCAGATTTTTAAGCGTCCAAGTCGCACTAAAGTTAAAAGTAGTTTCCAAGACATCTTCAATTTAAACTTTTTTTTCTGAGAAACCACACCAAGTCACTCAGCAACAAAAAAAAAACTATCGTTAAAAATACAAAACCCAACTGTATTTATTTAAAAGATAAAATTCCTCAGAAATCTTTATTGCATTTAAATCGTGACCGTTTCCAACTACATTCTATCTACTCTACATACAAACCACCATCAGTTCAGTACATATATAAACGATTTATGTTTAGGGATAAATCCTTTTGAACAAGATAAACTTTTTATAACAAAAAAGACAACAAAAAAAAACTGCATTTAATTCCGTTGTGCTTTTTTCTGTTGCATTAGTTTAAATCCACAAAACACAAACAGTTAAAAAATCAACAACTATCTGCAATTTATTTAAATTCCCTTTAAATATTCTACTGATTTATGGCCAAGCTTTATATACACACACACACATACACAGTGTCAATATATACCTATAGAGACATACAACCTAGGATCTACATATACCTACATCCATTTTCAACAAAAAACGTTTCGGTTTTTTTTTAGCCAAATTAGTAAAACTCCTTTTTCCAACCAACAACACACTCTTTGGATGCAACCAGTATAATCCTCTCTCCATTTGCAAACTATTGTGATTCTGTCCTCATTGTCCGCACAATAAAACCCACAGACACGTCGTCGTAGTAGAGGTAGGAAGGACACACATATTTTTTGCCTCTTTTTCTAGGTATACAGGGGGACTAGGAGGGACGAAATAGTCATCCATTCCATCCGAGGACGAAAGCAACAAATACAGTTTTTTTTTTTATTCTAAAATTTTCGCAAAAAAAAAAAACACAAAGTTTTTCGCAAATGAACAAAAAACAGAGGTCCTCTGTCCTGGTTCATAATATTAAAAAAAAAGGATTTTATTTTTTTTTTATAATGATGGTTCCATACATAGGTAGGAACTTATTAAACAGAAAAAGGATATCCAGTATTTATCTCTCGTTTTTTTTATTTGATGCTGGTTTGCTTGCTTTAATACTTGCAAATCAATTTTGTAATATTTAAAATGGTTTGTCCTTCGGACAGTTTGGAAAATATATTGAAAAGTAAGATTCGGAATTCTTAAATTTTAAATTTTAAAACACTAAACATTGTAAATTAAGGAACTTAAAAATTTATTAGAAAGATGAAAAATATTTCGATTATTTTAGTCCTCAAAATATTCAGTAAAAAATCCTTTTGACCTGAAAAATCAAATAAAAAATTAATTTCCAAAATTAAAATTTAATAAAACAAAAAAAAATAGAAATAAATAACAAAGTCATTGAATATTATTTGATTTTTATTTTATTAACAAAACAATTTTTTGTCATTTTCTTTATTTTTTTTTTGTTTTTGAAATTTATTATTATTACATGATCGTTTTTTTAGTTGTTTTTTTTCTTTAATAGGTAAATAGTGAAAATTTGAAATGGGATTTTTATACAATAGTTATTTTAATATTTTACAATATGAGAGGTTATAATTTCCTTTTTTTTCTTTTGTTTACTTTCGAGTTAATTTTTTTGTTTTTGTTTTTTACACAACCAACAAGTTATTCTGTTTTTTGTTAATATATTAAATATTTTAATATTTTTTTATATTGAAGTTGTTTTTTTTTTTAATTTTAAAATTAACATTTGGTTGCTCCGTTCTGAGAGAGGATGGATTTTTAAAATGATTATGGAGTATTTTTTGGTTGTGTTGGTATTTTTGATTTATATATTTCGTTTCTTAATTCTTAAAATTGCTTTTTATATTTCATGATTTATCACATTTTATGGGCTAATAGGGTTAAGAATTGACAGTTAAGGATGAAGGAATTTTTTAATTATGCTGGCCTTTCTCTTTTCCGGTCAAAAAAAGGATTCATTGGATTCTATCTATCTTCTTCGACAGCAGATCCAAGTTTTCAACGGCAACGTATTCTCTTATTTGAGGTTGCTGACTCGAGCCATAAAAGAGAGCGGTCAAAGTTCTCTTAGATCTGAAAGCGAAAAGTAGAATAACAGAGAGCAAGAAGATTGTTTTGAGTGTTTCTAGAGGAAGTTCGTCAAATTAACTCCTGTTTGGATAGAAGAAAAATGAGGAGACGAAAGTTGATAATAAAAATCTCTTAAGATTTGAACACTTAGTTTTCAAATTTCCAAGTTATACCTACTCTTTAACCAAAACTGAGCTTATTTCTGAAAAAAATAAAAATTAAGATAGTTTTCTTGGTAAGAGAGAAAATGTATGAAAATTAGTATAACCCACATAAACCCTTAAAAATCCATCCTATTCTCTTTCCTCTTTTATTTTATATAATTTTTCTCACATAATCATATCCAAAATGTACAAAAAATCTATAACTCTCTCTCGTTCTCTCATTTATAATTAATTAAATTTGGTTTTGCTATATAGTTGTTGTTTTATTTGAATTTCTCTTAAATACTCTTAAAATTTAATTAACTTTCCCTAAAATTACAATTTATATAGTTACACTATAAAATGATATTTGATTTTGCATTTCTCTTTGTTTTGTTCTCTCTTCATAATAATTTGTCTTTTCTTTTGTTTTTTTTTTTAAACCACTTAAATATATATATATATTTTGTAATTATTTTTAATTTGTATAATAATCTAATTGATTATGTGTAGATTCGAAGAAAGACTTAAGTTAACTTCATCATCACCATTACTGTGTTGTGTTTTTTTTGTTTTTTTTTTAAGAGTTGCCATCCTGTATACAGAAATTTTAAGGGATGGACTTAAGAGGAAATTGATAATGAAAACTATAAATTGATTAAAGATTCTCTTTGGTTTTTCTTTTTTTTTTCTCTTTTTGTTTTACACTAAAATTCAGTTTATTATTCTCTCTTTATATATAAAATATAAATCTGTCCTGTGTTTTTGTTTTAGTATTTTTTCTATTTTCTCTTAAATTTGAATGAAAAAGTTCGTGTTTTTTGAAAACACTCTGTTAACCGATAATATTTTTGGTATGCGTGTGTGTGGTTGTGACCACTTAAGAGAAACGCACCGTTTTTTGTTTACGAAATAACTTAACCGTTATCGTCCGAGAGTTAGCTTTTGAAAATGTCAGTTTGAGAGTCGTTGAGTCGTTTAAGCATGACATTTCGATGGAGCCAATAGGGCGGTGGTTCTGGTGGCTGGCCCGGGAGGACTGCTTTGTTCTTAAGCATTGTAGTCTTAGGATTTGGCGGGGTGTGGCAATCGGCACCCAGCTGGCTGTTGGCCAGGGCAGCATTGTACATCACGGGGTCGGCGAATTGGGCCGAATGACCCATGGATCCTCGGAGGGGTGCTTCCTTCTTGCGAATTGTGTCACAGGTTTCTTTCATTTTGCACAGCTGGTCCTGCAGGTTTCGGTATTCCTCGAGGAATCTTTCCAGCTGGGCAGCGTGGTAGTCGTAGGCGGTAACAGTTGACGTCGATGGGGGCGGCACTCCGCCCGATCGGCTAGTGAGGGTGCTGAAGTCCAGCAGAGGCGTTGCCGCCGAACTGAATGATCTCTGATGGTGAGCCGTACTAGAAGCCTCGTGCACCGGGGAGGAAGGCAGGCTGGGGTTGCGCCGGTGGGCACTGGTCGCGATGCCTGCCGCTGCCTTGGAACTTTGTACGAGGTTGAGATAGCTGTTCGATCGTTGGCTGGTTGTCCGAACACCAGTGTAGTTGGAACATGACTCGGCCGAGAACCGCCTGCCCAGGGCAAAGTCACCAAGGTATGTCGCGTCACCCAGTGTGCTGCTGCCATATTTGCTAGAATTGTCAGCCAGCAATGGCGACTGGCTGTCGGAGGAATTTTTGAAGTACTTGCCCGTGTTTTTCAGCTTCCTTGGTAGCGTGCAGAGGCCGCCACCAATGGCACTCGTTGTACTCACTATCGACGAAGTAGGCAGCGTCGATGAGATGTTGGTATATTTTGACATGTCCAGGAGGTCCGGGTACTTGCTGTCGAAGAAGTCGACGTCGGGCGTTCGTGAGGAACAGAAAACAGAGGAGTTGACATCGTCTCCAATGTAGGTCGTTGCGACGTTCGACGGCTTGGCCAGCAACGGGGAGGATTTCTTACTGGACCACGTGTAGCCGGCAGAGAGGCGTGCGGCGGCATCCACTTGGCTTGAGATGGAACTTGCAACAGTCTCTGGCACAGAGCTGGAAATGATAACAAAAAAAAAATGCATGGAAATCAGTCAAATGATGACGGAAAATTTTGAGAGTTCGAGGAAGCTTCAAGGATGGGTGGAAGGAATAAAAACTCACCTTATGTCAATAAGCCTGGGTATGTGTAGATCGGCGTCTGCATCCGTCCCCGACGAGTTTTTCCGCCTAACCTCCTGCGGACTGCTCTTCAATGTCACTCCCTTCCATCGTTGTGTGCTGCCACCTCCACCACTACCGCCACTGCCACTAACATCCTTCCGCGGTCCTTGATGCAACGGCAAACTAAAACTCGTGCAACCATTATTGTCACTATCCTCGTATCCGGTGCCATCGTCGTCGGTCGGCACGTTTCGGTACTCGCCGTTGCGTCTTGCATCTGCATTTGTGTTCACAAGTGCGATGCCACCATTTTCCATGTGTCTTCCCAACCAACCGTTCTCATCGCCACCACCACCGCCGCCGCCGCCAACACTCTGCTGTGACGAACGGAACTGCCTCATGTCATGTGGCTTATTGTTGCCACGACCACTCATTTCGATCTTCTCGTAGCTCTCTGTGCGCGCTGCGGGCGTATTCCACAGACGCATCTTCCTGCGCTTCCTCAACGAGCAGAAACAAATGGCAGCGAACGATGAACCCACGACAAAGAGCAAAGCAATCAGGATGCACACCAGAATGATTTTTACACCGAGTGGTGCCTCGGGCGGCCTACGTGACACTGCCAATGTGACACTTGCTTCCACCTTTCCGGCTTTGTTTTCGGCAGCGCACGTGTAAATGCCAGCATCCTGCATGTCGGCGGTTAGGATTGTCAAATTGGAGGCATTCCGCAGCAGATTCACTACGTACATCTTGCGTCCTTGGGTGGTGGCGGATGTTCGTGGTGATGATTCGCCAGAGAGGTTTGCAATTACCTGGTGGAAGAAAACAACCAAAAAGGAGAAGAGAAAAATAAAGGAGTCATCATCAAGTCACAACCACAAGGAAGTAATTTAAGTTTTTATTGTCTGGGGGTGAAATAGCAGTACTCACCCTGTTCTTGACCATCCATCGCACATTCGGCTCCGGCACACCCTCCACAAAGCAACTCATTGTGACATTTCGCCCTTCGACCCCGTGCGCCGTTGTGTCGGTGGCTATTATCTGCGGCACACACGCAAAGTCGTCCAAATCAATCTTGTCCCAGGTCTTGCCTACCAAACGGGGAGGAGCTCTGCAGATGGGTGGTATTCCATAGGGGATGTTCTCCCGCAGCATCCACGACCTCAGCGGTCGAAGGGCACACGAGCAATTCCACTGATTGCGGGCCAATTCAAGGCCATGCAAATTGCTCAGCACTGTCAACGTACTCGAACGTATGTCATTCAAACGATTGCCATCCAATTTCAGCCACTCCAGGGTCGCCTCGAGCCCCGCAAATGCCCTCGACTCGACCACACCAATCTTACAATCACTCAGTTCCAGTCTCACTAATTGCGGCACTCGGACGAAGGCCTCCGCCGCCACACGGTAAATTGGATTGCCCGTTAGTTTTATTTCCCTCAGCTCGGGAATCGATTCGAAGGACTGTGACGGCACGGCCGTCAGTTGGTTATAACTCAGGTCCAGCTCGACGAGGTTGCTCAGCTTGCGGAACGCAAACCGTTCGATGGTCCGCAAACGGCACTTGGCCATGAACACCTTCTGCAGGTTGAGAAGATTGGCATTGGCGAATGTGTCGTGGGGGATGCTGCTGATTTCGTTGCCGGTCAAGTCGAGCACCTGGGTGCCGGCGTCCAGGCGTTGCGGGACTTGAGAGAGATTCGCATTAAGGCACAGAACGGACTCTTTGCCGCTTTTCCACTTGCACTCGCACAGGTTCGGGCAATCGGCCATCAATTGGCCGGACAGAGCAGCGTACATCATTAGGACGAGGAGCGAGGAGGAGCTAAGGCTGAATTTCGAGTTCCTCTTCTGACTCTGACTAACAACTGACGGTCTACACTGATGATGATGATGATGATGGTGCACTGCTTCTTCCAACTCCAACTTCGCTCTGGATCTGGATCTGGTTTTGGATCTGGATGTGGATCTGGTTGTGGATGTGGATGCAGACGAAAACGAGGACGATTCCAATGATGATGGTGATTCTATTATTGTTTTGGTGGTTATTGTGGTGGTACTTGTGGCTGTTGTGGCTAATTGACGATTTATTGGGGCCATGGCATATCAGGCTGTTATAGAAGTTGAATTGATTACTCCACATTTGGGTGGACGATTGACGCTGCTGCTGCTGGTGCAGATATCGATGGTTATGCGTGCCGGTCGGATGATGCTCCGTCCATGCCATAACTATCTGTGAATATCCGAGGAGCCGAAACAACTACAACGGTATCTAAAACTACTACAACTGGCACTGGCCTCGACGTTGTTCAACGCTGGATTCTGATGGCAGCTCGATGGGGCGTTGTCGGGTATCATGTCACTTAGGCTTAATGAATTCGTAATTTTCATTCGATTTTCATTTGGCAATCGAGCAATTGCAATCTGCAAAGAGATAAATGACAGAGAAGATACTTACATATATGTATATAGATTGATTTATACTCGTAGTCCATGTATTTCTTTTTATTTGTATATGTTTTATGGATTGAATTGAATTGAAGTGGTTATTGCTGTTGAGAGGGGAAAGCCGGAAGTTAATATTTTAAATGGCTACAGGAATGGGATTTTGATGTGACAGATGGATTTACAAAATTGGATACCGAATTGAATTGGGACACAGTGAATTGATTAGAATTGATGGCTTGACAAATGAAATTAGCAGGCAACCGAGTCATCGACGGAAAGGAGCTGAACGGCCTTGAGCCATTGGACTTTACTTCTCTTTGGGCATCCAGTACCATATAATCGTGGTTCAACATTTTTCTCTTGGTTCAGCAAATGGGTTGAATAGGGTTCAATCTTGGTTCAAGGTTCATTTTTAGGTACCTGGAATTCTGTTTCAGTTAAAAAGAAGTGAGTACGTTTTTGCGGTTAAGCAGGGTTGCCAGATACTCGTGTTGATTTTCATATTTAAAAAAATATAAAACTCAAAAATTCTAAAGTAATCTCAGTATTTTTATTTTTGCTTTGTCCAAAATTTAAATTCTATATAAAATCAAAAAATTTAGTTTCCAAACTGCATTATGGTGGTTTTGTAATCCTTCAATCCATTTAAACTGTTCCTGGAGCTGCTTGCAAGTTCGAAGACACAGCTGATTGGACATGTCCCTCCAATGGTGCAACATGAACAACACCACGATTCTGGGCAACGTAAGTTGCTTGGCCAGCAACAACTGGGACAACACCAACTGCCACATTCGGGACACCAACAATATTTGGAATAGTTTGAACATTAACAGCAGCCTGAGGACCATTGGGCACAGAGGCTTGAACAGCAATAGATCCAGGTCCAGTAAGACCAATCACAGGAATCACTGAGCATTGGGCAACTGCTACGACTACGGCAAGCACGACTATGGCAAGAATGACAAACTGAAATTTTTTTCAAATTAAGAAAACTGTCAAAACTCTGTCAAAATTATGAATATTTACGTACTTTCATGTTGCTGGATTAGTTTTTGAAGTTTGACTAAGACGAAAAGGTTCTTAGAGTTAACACGATTGAATCGCTACTGATGCCTTAACACCACTCAAATCAATCTTTATATAGGTTGGTGATTTTATTGAGGTTTATCATGGACTTTCTAAATGTTATCCATTAATGTAAGCTTATCAATATTTACAACCCCATTTTTCAGTTTGTAATTTCTTTGATATGCAAAAGTAATTTAATATTAATTAATTTATTATTAAACACAAGACACACACAACAACTGATAAATGCGTTTTGGTGATTAAAATTGAAAAGCATAAGAAAACTTGTTTCTTTTTTTATTTCATTTTTAATTCCGATTACAATGTCAGTCTCATATTGTAATTATGATGGCTAATAAACTAATTAAATTTAATATTAAATTATTGCGTTCAAATTGCACATGGTCGTCAGTTTGTGTGATAATGAGATACGGATGTGTTTGAGGTATTTAGAGATTATGTTAACTAAGATATTTCAAATGGTTAATATTTCAAATAAGAATGTGATTTTAAATTAGCCAATATTGATATTAATCCACATAATACTGAAACATTGTATATTATGTATATTTTTTATAGTTGGGGTAATATAATTGGAAATGTGTTGGATATCAAGTGACTCAGATTTTAAGTTAAAAACTATGTACGTTTAGGTGCTATTCAAATTACAATGATTTCATTGTGTGGTAAAGGGTGGGGACTGAAAATTAACCTTAAACTTCCCGATGGTGGTTAAGATTAGTTTGTCACAATTTTTAACTAGAGGGCCTGGCAAACTCGTCTCGCCCCAATTTAATGCAGAAACTCAAGCTATGGAAAAATATTGTTGTTGCTTATTTTTGTTCATAGGTCCGGTGTACTTCATAAATTTATTAAAAGGTGGATCTAGTGGCTGGAAAACCGGAATTCAGTTTTAATTATTGTAACCATTTGTTTCGTAACCAGGATAAGAATTAGACTATTTGCTTTTCCAGGCTATAGTCTATCTCTGCGCCAAATTTCTGCCAAATCGGTTCAGCCGTTCTTGAGTTATAAATAGTGTAGCTAACACAACTTTCTTATCATCAATACCATAGTATAAAACAAAGTCACTTTCTCTGTCCCTATGTGCCTATGTAAGCTTAAATCTTTAAAACTACGAAACGGATTTTGATGCTTTTTTTTTAAGAGTGATTCAAGAGGAAGGTTTTAATGTGTAATTAGATAATGTTTTTTCAGCTTAAAAATTATTTGTTAGAACTTCATTGTAAAGTGCGTTTCACTTCATACTTCATTTACTCTTAAAAGCTGCAATACTTTATACGAAAGTTGTGATTTGCTATTTATACACTATGTTGTATACTTCAAGGCGGTACAATAATATTCTATGTCTAAGAATCAATTTCTATTTGTTTGTCTCTCTAAAAAACTCGAGAACGGCTTGGCCGATTTGGCTAATTTTGGTTTTCAAAAGTTTGCAGTAGTCCAGGGAAAATGTTGAAATATCGATCAACAGCCAGGAGTGCCGTTGGAACACAGTTGGGGTGAAACAAAGTTCGCTGGGTCCTCTAGAAAATATATACATAGATGTGACAGTATTGGATGTTTATTGCTAAATGGCGCTAAAAACGGGTGGACGGATTTTGATGAAATTTGGCTCAGAAATATTATCAATAAACAGATTTTTAATTCAACTCAAAACTAACGTTAATATGAACCGTCAGTGTTTCTATAAAAGATTCCGTTTTTAAAATTTCTAATTGCTAATAATTTTGAACTAGTAATGAAATATTAAAAAAGAAAAATTATTGCTTGAAATAAAAACTTAAGACTTCATAATTCCAAAAAACTACATACTTTAGCAATTCTGACACAAAAAGTTAAGATAATCAAAAAAACAAAATTCCTGTCACTTTAACAAAACTTTTACAAAACTAAACTTTACAAATTTACTGGAAAGTGATGAAATGTACTTTAAAAAAAATATGTATTATTACATAACATTCTTATTTAATGTGTTTTGAATAAAGTTTAATTTTCTGGAAAAAAATATTTTATACAAAAATAATTTTTACTTAAATTTTTACAGAAAAAATATTGAAAAAGTACATGAGATTCTGATTTTTTTTTATAACTTTAGAACCTTGCTGCGTTCGACAAAAATGTTGTGCATAGAATTTTGTAAAGTTCTGAATTTTTTCCTTGCAAGCTCAAAAACGGGTTGATCATTTCAGATTTTTGTCCTTCAAAAGTTCATATTTTTAATATTTTACGGTAAATAAAAATTAAAAACAAAAACTTATCCATAATGAGCGACGTCTAAATATTAATACATGTACAAAATGAAGTTTTTGAAAGCTAGTTTTATAAAAACAGATACCATTTTGATTTTTTTTAAATCAGTCTAATTGTTAATTCCAATGATGTGTTACTATTTCTTAAATTTACTTTTCCTAGTTAATAAAACATATTAGGTAAAGTTCTGATGGCTACATGTCTCCCTCAAAAAAAACTCTAACTACGCCTGTACGTACCCAAACAACATTTTTTCCTTAAAATATAAAAAAAAAAAAAAAATAGTCAACAAAATAAAAAAGCAAGATAGCACGTTAATAAAAATATATTAAATGAAATTATTTGAAAAAGATAAACCTTAAAAATGTACATGACGAAACGCAAAAAAAAAAAAACCCTAAAAATTAAATTTCCAAAACATCCTCAAAATCTTAATTCGTTTCTATGCTGTGTTAATTGAATGAGTTACAAATATTTCTTAAATTAAAAATATAAATATAAGTTGTTTTTGAATTTTATTTTATATTCTTCAATTTTGAAAAAAAAAAAAACACAAAACAGTACGGAAATATTGACATTAATCCCCTCATAAAATAAAAAAGTAAAAATCCTATGAATTTCCGAAATCCTCTCATTAAATGTTTCAATCCTTTTTTAATATAAAAACAGCTAACATTACACAGTTAAATTGACTTTTCCTCCAAGCCAATTAAACCCAATTTTACAAATCTAACCTTCGTAATTGAATTTCCCCGAGTGAATTGAAGAGATGTTTCTTTGCCACCATATTTTCCGAATCAAATTTAATCCACTCACTCCTTACTTACACACCACAAAATCCAACCATCCATATAAGAATCTTAAATCTACTCTAAATGTTGTAAGTAGTGAGAGATGCCAAAAAGGTTTAAAATCCCATTACACACCTTTAGCTTTGGAAAATACGAAACATCACTTTAGTGCATTACTCTTGGACAAGAAAATTGACTTCAACTTCAACTCGAAACCCCCGAACAACTTCAACTTATGGGGCAACTTAAATCACTTTCGTATATCTGACCGAAAACGAACGAATTTTGTGTCCAAAATGCACACAACTTTCAACGTGTCTCAACCCACAGGACACACCATGACAAAACAGAACTTCTCTTAAATCTAGTCACGTACTGTGTGACTCTGACTACTGATCCTTATTCGATTGTGTGCTAAGGGAAGGACATAATGTCTCTGTAATGTCCACGAGTATAGAGCACACTAAGAACATTTGCAATTATTACGAGACCGACCAAACGATGGACGAAAACTATGTTCCGCAAAAAAACTTGGACAAAAATCAGTCAGATGGATGTAAATTTTGACTTTATGCTACTTTTCGAGGAATATTTCCAGGGGTGGATTCGTAGAACTAAAAAAAATCCTAAGTCACGGCCCGCATTTAAAAAAGTTGTTAACAGAAATTTTTCAGTTTTTGTCAACTCATAAGCCAAAAATATGTATTTTGACAATTTCTGAAAAAAACGGAAATTTTTTCGCATACGCCCATTTTAGCACAAAAGACATTTTTAAGCTGTCGTGAAAAAAGTACACTTTCCTGTTATAATAAAGAGCTTGACAAATCTACCAGGATCTAAAAACACCAAAATTATAATATGTCAAATCCGCTACTGGACAAAAAACAACTCGATGAAGAATTTTTCTCAGGTGAAATAGGACGTGAATTCGGTTTCTGTCACAATATCCGGTTTTGCGTGCTAATAAACAAAACCTACCTGTACACACACTGTGTCGTCGTCATCGTCGTCGTCCTGATTCTCATCCACATCCACCAGAGAATATCCTCCAAAGGGTATTTCACAATATAGCCAAAGAACATCGAGGCAAAAACATGACACCAACTCATCGTGCCCTATCTATCACACTGGTGAACACCAAAACAGTTACACAGTGCATACAGAAGAACCAGGACGAACACCAGGATGACAACAAGGACGAAAGCAAAAAAATAAAAATCATATCCCTGTACCCGTATGTGGTGGTAAAAAGTTTGCAATTTCATTACCATTCTTTTTCCTTTTTTTTTTGCTGTTCCCTTGGATGTTGGATGCTGGATGCCTGACATGGTTTTTTCCTCACACGTGTGAAAGTCAGACAACCTTACAACCCAGAGTAGAATGAGTGCAAAGGAGACGGAGAGAGAGAGAGGAAAAACACATATATCCAGATCAGAAAACAACACAGGGACGCTTGGGTTAGGTTGGCATAAATCCGATTACAAATTCACTCGATGCTCCCTCTGGACAAACAAATCATTTACGTTCATCCAGGTATTTGTAAAAAAAAGTTCTAGGACATTTGTCCTTTTCTCGGGCGCCAGCCAGCAGCGCTCAGTATATACTCGTATGCCACCCTTTTTATATTCATTTTATGACTTCGAGACAGATATAGCTCTTGATTTCTGGGATTTCTGGGATTTTGTTGTTTTTTGTTTTTGGTCCGTCAGCGTTTATTCATTTGATGCTGGACCATTGTAATAGTTCACGTGGAATAAGAGGACACTGAAAGTTTATTCCCAACGAAAAATCGAGGACAAAAAAAAAATTGAAAAACACTGAGCTCTCCTGAATGCAATATCGGGAAAGGCAATTTGCTTGATTCGATTTTTTTTTTCTTCCCTTTTTTGGAGTCTGTTGTCTCCCTTTGGGATTTTTCGCGAGTACCAACCACGGAAATTGGCTAAAATCCTCTAAAGAAACAAAAGATTGAGCTAATGAAAAATTTAGGAATAATAGACACATACCATCAATGGTATGGTTTTATATCTACGCGCACATCTGGGACTGCCAAACGGGAAGAGTGATTAAAATTTTAACTTCGGTGTTATTGAGGTTGGAGCGGATGAGGTTTGTATATAGGAACATAAGGCCAAAGCCAGAATCACAGAGCAGAACAGATTGGATTGGCTTTTAAATAGAGTTCTGGTATTTTTTTTTCTTTTCTATTTTGTTCACGTGGAAAAACTATAAAAGAACTTTAGAAGTGAAGTGTGCGGTTGAATCACTATATAAGCTCTTAGTCCTCATCCTTATTTCTATTCTGGAATTTGGAGTCTATTGGATGTTGAATAGAGAGACGACGTTAGAATCAGCGCACTGGCTGTATTGAAATTCAGTCATGGATATGTTAATTGAAGGCGACATCGTCTCTATCATTGTGGAAGGTAACTTGTGGAGTGGCGGCCGGTGGCGTGGAGGCGGGGTGGGATAAAATATCGTTTTGCAGCAATTTAGTTAAATTTAAGTCGAATTAGAATTTTTTGAATTTAAATAGCGAACAAATAAAATAAAATGAAAATAATTTTGATATCTAGACTTCTGTTTTTTTTTAGACGTGTGGTTTTCAACTTAAAATAAATCACATTTAAATTAATGTTATGACCAAGATTTTAGCTTTATTATAAAGATAAGGGTTTGCCATTATGTTTTAAAAATGATTCCGAGCAAGTTAACATTATACGGCTGGCTCCAATAAATTGCAGCCGAGTGATCCATTTTTTGACCACTTTTTGCAGCTATTGGGTCCTAATGTCAACAATAACGTGCAGAATATTCTTTTCCAAAGCTTCATTTGTCTCGAACGTACCTGCGCAAATAGGCGACTTAATATAATCTGACAAAAACATGTATAGTAGTAAAATCGCGCAATCTTGGAGGCCTACCAAAAATTCAACCAAAAATGAGCTTCATCGCTCAAAACCAAGATTCTTTTGCAAAATCTCCTATAAAGTGGATGGGACCCATTTGGGTCTTCGGTGCGCACTGTATGGTATTTTTGAGGATGTGCATTATCCACTAGAGTAAACGATGTGTAAAACCGATGCATTTTAATTGAATTACCGACTCTTCTCGCGATTATGTCGACCGAATTGGATGCAACGTGCCATGTGCCGTCAAACCTAAACATTGTTTTGCTTATAGTATATATTATTATCTATTATAAAATGGCGAACTGCATTAAGCATAAAAACCGTGACAGCTGTCAAAAAGACCAACTCTGGAATAAGTATTGCCAGATTGAAAACCACACTTTTAAAAAGAAACATCTGTAAACTACCTTCTAATTTTTTTTTTTTAATATCTAATAAAATAATAATCAGAATCATAAATCATTTAAAATTTAACATTTGTATTCCATTAGAAACAAAAAGTACACAAAATTAAGTTTAAACTTCCCAAAAACTAATATTGTCAAAATTATTTGCTTTCCGCAAAATTTAATTAGCTCTTGAATTTATATAATGTTATCAATAATTATAATTACATAAAATAATAGTAATAAAAATGTCTGCTCTTTGAAACATATTATGCAATTATTATTACATCAAAACAAAAAAAACCAAAAACAAATATATTAAATAATAATAATAATAAAATAACCGAACCACACCCACAATTCAATGTCAATTCGAAAACCGCAAATTTGTTCAATATTTAATACAAATTACACAACCAAACTTCATAAAATACCTGCACGCCTTTCTAGAAATTATAAATTTAGCAATAAAAAAAGCCAATCATTATAATATTTAATATTACCTCCTATTTTAAAAAACATAAAAAAATAAGTACATATAAGCTAACAAAATAACACATAATCTGTGTAAACATTTTTTTGTGTAGTTATGTCAATAGCAGACCTAAGCTTATGATAGTTTTAATGATGCAACATTAAATGTCTGCAAAGCAAAAAACAAATTTGAATTAAAAAAAATCTACTTGTTATAACTTTTGAACTCTATACTCGTATTTTATTGGCAAATAGAAACAATCACAATAATAATACTGTTGCGGTTTATTTGTTATTCGATTTGAAAAAAATAACCCAACAACCAGCAACCACCCACTTCCGGTGCCGGTCTAAACATATTATTTAACTGCACCACACATTTGCTTAAATTCCCATAATTTCAAAAACATCACTCATACGCCCCGGTGTGCCACCCCAAAAACCGACTTTGCCTGCACAGCATGTAACGAGTTTAGCTCTGGAAGAGAGGGATGTGTACAGCATAACAATAATAAATAAAAAATGGCAGACAACAACAACAAAAAAAACGGAATTAAACGTCGTCCTTTGCAGAACATGACGGATCGCAATTACAGTTAGTTAATCGCCATTGACGCCCACTTTTTTGTGCCTGCTGTACAAGTGTACAGTTCATATATGAGTATAAACAGTAAACACTGCAGTTCTGTTCCGTTTGTGGTCGGTATGGTTGCTTTCCGGGAATAATGGAAATTTCAAATATTTATACTTTATTATTGCGGTATTTGTACCGTGCATTATTTAAGGACTAAGTCGCCTTATGCTGTTCCCCGCTCCCTCGGTTCATAGAACTGACTATACCATATTTTCGGTTCATAGGCCATGTGCAGTGGCATGGCACAGACAACACTCTATCTCTTTGTGTTAACTGCCACTACCACTATATATACCACTGCCATCAGTGCCACTTTGTCGTCGTGAACCTGTCAGCAGCCGCTTAGTCGACCTATCCGCCACACAGCCGCATACATTAATCCCAGCTGCGCCAGAGGAGTTATATTCCAGGATATTCGTGGAAGCAGCAACAGAATTAAAAAAAAAAAAACAATATGGAAAAAAAACTTCCCATATCCTCTTAACAGACCTCAAAATGACAACTGCCGGTGCGGTACGGTGCTCCTACTGTCAGTTTGACCAAACACCGATTCGACTGACGCGGAACAAAGCAACACGATGAAACCAAAAACAAACGGAACGAAAGGCAAAAACAAAACAAAACCAAAACACAACACAACAGAACAGAAGATGAGAAAAAAAAACTCAACTCGAAACAGGATTTGTTCTTCCTGTCTGGCATGCAATGAAGCCGTTATTTAAATGACAAACGAAATTTTCATAAAGCATAACCACAACACCAGACCGGAACCACAGGGCGATGGGTGGTGGGCGTCCAGAAAGAGTCTCTCGTGGGTTAAAGACAAGCCGGCAGCACAATGCGGTATAGATATAGGCACAACAGTATAGAACCAGGACCCTCAAGCCTTAGTTCCGCTATCACCCTGGGCGCTGCTGTGCTATGGATAGAGGTAAGTTTACCGAGGATACACGAAAGTCATTCTACGGCTGCCAGGCCCGGACATCGTCAGTTTGCCAGGATATTTGTGTTATGATTGTGAACATAACCAGCACACGTTGTTTGTGTTGTTCACATCACAGTCCTCTCTGGGGAGGTGGAGGTGAATGTCTTCTTCTGTTTTTTTGTCCATCTCTCCCATCAACCTGGCTCAATCCCAGTTATACCGGTTCCCAGAAATATGGGTAATAAACTGGCTCAGAATAAATATATACAAATCCACCATTCCCATCTAACAACGACCGAGAATTTATAAATAAAATCCTTAGGTTTCGTGTGGTGCCTAACATGATGGCTCCACTCACTCTCTGATGCCACCACCACAGGGGACACACTGGCTGCCACACCCTTCAAGCCTCCGACTCGACTCCCATCGCGTTGACGGTTCCGAAGGAGAATATCTTGTGTTTATTTGTTGTAACAGACTTACGACTACGACTATATGTACTGGTGTGTGTGTTGAAGTTTCCTTGTTTCCTACTTTTTTCCTCTCCCGTCTCCTGCAGTTTCGTTTAAACATTGTTTTGTCAGAAAAGGATGAAATCTCATCAGAATCGTACGAGTAGGATGAAATTTCCATATGTTGTGAGATTTCCATTCACCGATTTCCATTCTGCTGGAGCAGATCCTTCGAGACATCAAAAATAATACACTGTGGAGGCAGAGGGGGTCGGGGAGGAGGAGGACGAGTCGAACAGATAGAGAGATAGCATCAAAGTCTAATTTGGAATTTATTTATTTTGGGTTGTTTTGGGACCAAAATCATAACCAAAACGAAATAAAAAGCTAAAGGAAAAGAAAAAGGTTTTGCGACAGGTGTATAGGTGTATATGTACCCATCATCTGAAAGCGCTAGGGATATGTCTTTGTTATTGTATTTTTTTCTTTTATGGCCAAAATACTTATATACATATGATGGAATTATTTTTCCATCTAAACGATCTGTAAGGATATTTTGTTATACGGATATTATATGAACGTAAAAACGAAAGAGAGAGAGAGATTGTGAGTGTATAGTAAAGGAATTCAGAACATTAACAGTTTTGTGTGTGTTGTGTGTGTCTGTTTATGTTACGTTGAGGGATGTCGCCTTTTTTTTATGAAGCTTGAAATTAACCTACTTACGTATGGAAATCACTCAGTTAACATACTGTTATGTTTGTCTTATTTTCTCGTTATGGTCATTTTTACTTGATTTCTTAGATGTGCCCTTTTTTCTTTGGTAGGGGTAGGGGGAAGAGGTAGTTGTATGTGTGTGGATATTAGGAAAAAGGAAGTCTTTTGGGAAATATAACAGTAATAATAATATTTAGGTAGGTGCTTTGGAAATTTAGGATTGAATTTTATTTTCTCAAAAAAAAAGGAAAAGTAATTATTCAGCATTTGGTATTTCGAGGATCAAGGATCTTTATGATAATTTTGTAATAAATTTTTTTCCTTCTGGAAAATCATAAGGTTTTATTTACTTTAAGTTCTTAACTTAATTTCAATGGAACAAATGAGACTATAAATTGTTTTCCGCTGTCCCTATGTATGCTTATGCTTAGATCTTTAAAACTACTCAACGGATTTTATGCTCTTTTTTCTTTTCTTCAATACAAAAATCAGTGCTTAAAATTTCATTCCATACTTCATTTACTTCTTAAAGCGGTCTAGCAAAAACTCGAGAACAGCTTGAACGATTTTTCTTAATTTGGTTTTGAAATGTTTGTCGAATGCGAAAATGTAAAAGACGTTTTCTAATACAAAACAATCTTTTTGTTTTTTTATTTTGAACATGGAACAATGGAACTGTACATCGGGAATGTCATTTATAGCGAACGTACACTTTGGTCCAAATTTTCCATGTCCATTTTCAAAAAATGAGGATTTTTTGAAATATAATATTTGGAATAGAAGTTCAGTTAAAAAAAATCATTTGAAAAGAATTTCAATTGATTAAGTCCTTTAAATTTTCCACTATTTTACAAAATTTAATTTTCAACTGACAAATTGAAATCTAAGGTAATTTTTAAGGCACCCTTTACAAAAATATCAAATTTATGCATTTTGTATTCGGATCAATGGTTATTTTAAATATTTGTTTCTAGTAATCCACCGAACTATGTAATTCAAAAAATTCATTTTGTATATTTTTGATTTTTCTGTGATTTATTCATTCAAATAAATTTGTTGTAACAATTTCAATTATTTTCTATATCCTTGATGCCTTCTATAAAATTCAAAAACTATTTCCAAAACAAACATACAAAAATGTATGCATGTGTCGACACATATGCACAAAACTGAAGTTAAACTAAAAACTTCATAAAACGTTTTGATTTATATCCAAACCCAAAAAACAAAAACAAAAAACGACCAACATTTATCCAGCAAAAGCTTAATTAAGATTTCTAAACCAAAAACTCTAAATCAACGGTCCAGCAGCAGCGGCGCTGGATGGCGTGGCGGTCGAGCACGAGCAACGGGTGGACATACTCTCGAATGTTTTTCTCTGGAAATAGTTTTATAAAATCTACAACCCCCCTCTCAAACAAAAAATACAAAAATGATAAACGTCAAAGTTTTAGTCCTTTTTTCATGCGACTAACTAAGTGAGTGTGTGTGTATGGACTCCAGAGTTGAATTTTGTCTTTGCCTTTTTCCTGTAAGCCATATCAGGAGAGATATGATAAAACATATAAAAACCATGCCGGGTCCACATCCCTGAAGTTGCACGGTCCAAAAATAGGAAAAAAAAACTTGATTTACTCACTGTACACTCTCGACTCGACATGTATGTAGTATAAATGTTGTGTTAGAACATCATACAGATAATAAATGGTTTTAATATTTTTTAGTCCTTGTTTCAAATGTTTGTGTATGAAATTTCATATTCCAGCGCGGTCCTAGAATTAATGTTGCGTAAAATATTCTTCAAACACAAAAAATACAAAACGAAGGGGGTTAAGTTACTCCTGATAAACCAACCCCAACATATATGCAACTCTCATCATCATGATCATCATAAGAGTATGTGTATTGTGTATGTATGTCCTTGGAATAGATTTGTTTTGTGTCTGATGTGAAGATTTTGGTTCGCGTAAGGATTTATGAACGGTCCAATGTCAGACACAACTGTCATCTCGTCGCTACATCGTTTGTGTCCTTAAATTCTTCATTCTACCACCGCCCCCACCATCATAACCGAAATTGAATGAAAAACTTCTAAAACACGTTTCATATGTGAGCGCTGATTTAGAGCACTAATGGAGCGTGCATACCGGAACAGGAATACATCAAAAGGACTAACCTCAAAGGACTCTCTCGACTCGACTCGTCCCGACTCATAGTTGTTTGTTGGAGGAAAAATGAATGAAAAAAATAAAAAAAAACATGAAATCCTAGAATTTATTGTTTTAGTTGCTGAAACGGATGCACGAATATCAAAGCGCGAATCCAAAAAAAAAAAAGAGACTATGACCTACATTAACTAACTGTGATTCACATCTCTCAGACGACGACCGGCGGGCTTGAACGCTAAATAAGGTAAATTTAAACAGCATCAAAACTATATAAAGGGCATTCCTAAATTACACCGACTCCAATGTACAAATACTGAAACTTGAATCTCTGGAAGTGTGGAACAAGAACGACGACGCCGACGGACGCACGCCGACGACCAACGACGGACCCGACGCTTGAATTTCAAAGCACGCTTCATTGTATGGATAGCAATGTTATGTCGTCCTCCAACCTCCAACTACATCAACTACACATGAAAAAAAAAATTCCAGAGATGACTGGAGATAGTTAAGATTATATGAAACAGCTATACAGGAATGCAAAAGGACGAATGTATATGCGCCGCGCCACTTCCACCCGCCACACAGCCGCATGCCGCGCTCACATAAAAGTTGAAGCAAAACGTGATGATGTTTACGTCTGATAAGATGAACTGCTGGGTAAACGAGTATGTACGAGTATGTATGCATTAATGCATTAGTAGTGCAGGACGACGACGAGGATATTAGAGATGCGGCGCGGTGAAAGGATAACTTTCAGTTGACCGATAAGGCACGACATTTTCTATGCGATAGTTTTTTTTTACATTCCGGGCATGACTCCCCCGTGTCCATGTATGTCGGTTGTAGGTATAGAAAGGAAGAGGAGGAGGACATTTTTGTCATAATAATATTATAATCTAAATGGCTAATGGGGGACTTGCAAAATATGTACACAAACACATGCATTAAAGTTCTTTATTTTTAAGCATACACTGACCTCTCTCCCTCTATATCTCTCTGACTACGAAATGACGTCGTTGGTGAGCGAGCGGCTTTATTTTGTTCCTGAAATAGAATTGGAAAAGTTTTTGGTTAAAAAAAGACTTAAAATTTAAAACTTTTTTAAATGTGCAGCTATATTAATATTTATAGATTGTAAGAAATTCACTTAAAATAAAAACTGTTAATTAGGTCATTTTAATAATTTATTAATCCTTTAAGACCTTTTTGTTGGTAAATTCTTTTATATTTTTTTTTATGAAAATGTCCTTTTAAATTCATTAAATTTTCTATGAGTGTTAAATTACAATTTATTATTAAAACGTCCTTAAATAGGATTTCCATCAACGACATATAAAAATTATTATTTATAACCATCCTCATCATATTGTCCTTTTTGTTTATTCATAAAGTTATTCCAAAAGAAGGAGCAGAGATGACAAAAAATAAAATCCAATTATTTGCCATATCAAAAAAACGCAATCCATCAAAATTTCTTACCCTCAATTAAATCTTAAATTCAGAATGTCTTGACACGAAATATGATTCTCAAGTTTCATTTAATTTTTTTCTTTTGCTTTTAATATTTCAGGAGCCTCAAAATTTCTACATGAAATGGATTTTTTTTCCAACTCACTCCAAAAAAAAATAATTGCGAATTCATAAAAAATAAGGTAGGAAAACCTTGTTTGTCGTTTTGATTTTTATTTTTTTTTCTACGTACATTTTAAAAAGGAAACCAGAAGCGTACACAAGAACAAAGAAATAGAATAAAATTTAATAAAGAAATAAACCTTGATATGTATATGTATAATACGGGTATCTTCATCTTCCTCATTTTATAAAAATGATTTTAAATCCACTAAAGGAATTACCTACAAAAAAAAAACGAAAAAAAATATGGGATCTCATTCAATTTCAAAAACATTTGTTCTTAAACCAATTTTGTTCGTGCTGGCGGTCTATCTTCTTCCTTGTTCTGTTTTTGGCAAGGTTGTAGTGTTGCCATTGAAAATTTAAGGATATGAAGGAATGTACTTTAATTTTGATTTGTTGCAATTTCAAACACATTAGTAATGGAAAAATAGGCTAATTTTTCTTCAAGGTTCGTAAGATATGTTATTTAGAAAATTGTATTGAAAAAAAGTACGTATACGCCATAGTGACAATTCTTTATTCTTTTAAACTTGTGATTTGGAGACAAAATTGAAGCTTGAATATTAACCTAAGACTTACTTAAAATAATCCTACTAATATTTTAAATGTGAAAGTTTGAATGTATTAATGTTGTTGCTACATAGCACCAGAATGGCTGAACGGATCTGAATGAAATTTCACACAGAGATATTATAAATAAACTGACTTTTGACTTAGCTCGAAAACTACTATACCTATACAATAATAATGATGTGCTTTTCTATTATTATTTATCTCACTCTTTTTCTCTAAAAAGGGTCAATTTTTTTCAATAACACAATTCATTAATCGTAAGTAACTGTGATTAAACTAAACTATTCTAGAATTTAGCAATTTTGGATCTATCTGAAATTTTTAGTGCATTGTTTTCAAAAATATTTAGACTCTTACCAAACTACCAAAATGATTCAAAAGTTCTTAGTTTAACGTTAAGTTCTAGGATGGAAAAATTGCAAAATTTTTCAGTGACCAAAACGAAGACTTAATAAGTAGAAAACTTTGTTTCTTTAATGTTTTCTGAATCATGATCTGTAAGTGCCAAAATTCTGCAATACAAAATTTCGTACTTTGAAATTTTATTAGTCTATAATTCTGTCATTTCCTGAATCTGACAACTCAATAAAAAAATAAGAAAAAGATAAAAAAGCTTATTTCTGATTGTATTGAATTTATCTTGCAAGTGTTTTGCAGTGTCAAAATTTTCAAAAAAAGGTTTTAGTGGTTTTTTTTTTTTGTTTTTGGAAATGTTTGACTAAGAATATAAATGAAATAAAGCACAATGTGAGAATGTGTTTCTGTGCTGATGTACAGTTTAAGTAGAGAATTAAAATTTTACAAAATTTTAAAAATAATGCATTCTGAAATATAAAAGAAGGTTTTTCAGAATTATATGTTATTTCAGATTTTTTGACTTTTTGAAAAAATTTTGATCACAGAATTTTTAAAACTTAAAAGTTTGTTTAACTTGACGCTATTGTACAGAGACCCTGGCAGAGAGGTATGAAAGATTTGAAAAAAATTGTTACACAGTCATTTGTTCACCAAACCTCAAATTTTATCTATGAATGTATTTTTGTATGAAATATCACATGAGTCAAATGCACTCCTGCAGACGTTTTGAGAAGTTCTGACTTCTTGGGACTGTGGAGAGGTAGTTTATGGAGCTTTTGTGGGTTTTCAGAGGCCCAATAAGGGATTGTTTGTTCGACGCTCATTATCAAAACAGTGTCATCTGCCAAGATTTTTAACATTGCTTCTTCAAACCTCATCCGTCTGCCATTGCCGTAGTTGTTTTGGACAACCATTATCTTGTATGGATGAAAATGCAAATCAAAGTGCAAAATTCCATACCTCGCTGCAGCAAGAAGTATGTAAGCGGAAGTTAATAAACGTTTTATAGCTGCAACCACTTACGTTGACTTAGGAGATTTTGACCTTTAAACACTGAACGTATGATTAAACATTAGGCAATTTTCTTAAATGTCCAATGTCCCCAAATTTCTGTTTTGAGATAACTTGGCTGATGGTATATTAGCACGAACTTACTTTTTCCAAAAATGCCCAGTTTATCTTAGCCCAGGTCAAAAATACCCCAAATACGTACACCTTTGGCAACCCCTGCTACTGGCTGGTTTTGCTCTAGTTTGATATAATTTTCCATCTTCTACCATTTTCCTCACCTTTATCATCGTCCTTTCCTGTATTATTTGCGCTCACATAGAGGATTCTGATTTCTTTTTCATTTGTCTTTAAGACTGAAATCACTTGGCGAGTGAGCGGGCGAAGCGATATGGTGGGTGGTGTTGAGATATGTGAGCGTTTTGTTTGCTTTCTAATTTTTTTTATATTCCTCATATTTTTTTTTTTTTTTTTTTTGGAAAAAAAGCTCACCTTCAACAATATACAACAACAACATAAAAATTTCCTTTTCGTCCTTCGTTGTGATGATTCCAGACTTTATTGAAAAGAAAGTTTCTGGCATTTCTTTTTCGCGTCGCTGGATCTTCTTCGTGTTTTCTTTTATTTTTTCTTGGGTCTTCGGTCTTGGGTCTTCGGTCTTCATCTTCTATTTGTTTTTTTTTTTTTTTTCTATTATTCATTCATCTTGTTTTATCCTGTGGAATCGAGGAAGAGTTTTGCTTTTATTCAAAAGCTTTGTTTTCACTTGCTTCATAATCGGATGGGGCTTGAAGGGAGTGGTGGGGGATGAAAAAAAGGAGGGCAACATCAAGGAAGAATAAAAAAGATATCTTTTCCTCTACATCTAGTAGTTGTTTGTAGAAAAGGTTGTCTATAAGGAAAAGGAGCATGCCCTCCCGCATAGAACCGCATTATGATATCATTGTTATAAGGACGACACATAAAAAAAGGAAGAAAAAAAAGAAAAAAGGAAAGAAAAACGAAGGAGTCTCAGATGTTTTTTTTTTCGTTTTTCTTTATTCATTTTTTTGTTGTTGCTTTGTTTTGTTTTGTGGTGAAGCCGAGCAATTGTTGTTGTTGGCATGTAATATACTTTTCTCCATTGTAAGTCTCCAACATTAAGGACATTTCAAATTGTCTTTTGGTCTACCTTTAATATTTTCCATATACTACCTACTACGACACGACAATAGTGTGTGTGTGGATATTTTTTTTGTCTTCCTTAATATTACATACATATTATTATTATTGTTTTTTTTTCGTTTCCAAGGAATGTAAGGGATTCCTGCAGGGTAATTAGATGGTTTTCAGGGTAACATTCCGTTTGTTTTTTATTTATGTAGGTAAAATATTTTTTTTTTTGATTTTTTTTTTGGTAAAAAAAGGATAAGGAATTTCATCACATTTGGTTTTGCATGTTTATGGCAAAATGAGGAACAACGACGACAAGGACGAAGCAGACGGTGCGTAGTTATATGTATGTATGTATATGTATGATTATACTATAAAAGTTAAAATGAAATATGATGACGAGTTACTTTGCATAAGGCATGCGGAGGGTGGCGGCGGGAGGACGAACGGAATTTAAGTGTAGTAGATATAGAGTGATGCATGATGAGGGAAAGGATGACAATGGGAATTTATGTATGTTTCGGGGTACGGAGTGGTATACAATTCACTCATAATGTTTATGGAAATAAGGAAGAGACTGAATTTCAGTCAGTTTTAAATAAATTAAAATGAAAATATAAACAAATGAGCAGGAGGTTACAAAGTGGGGAGGGAAGGGTACTTAAAACCGAGACAGGAATCATAAAATTTGATAATATTTTAAATGAAAATTTGGAACAAAAGCACGAAAATAAACTTTATAGTTTTACACTCTACTTATATTTTGTAATTGATAATAATTTTATTTCAGGTTTAATATTTACTGAGCTTAGATTACTTTTACTATTGTTTTGTGTTTTAATAAAATTAAAGTGAAAGAGGATTTTGAATTCCATGGAATGGAGAGAATGTAACTAGTTTCGATTTTAAAGTGGGAGGAATGGCAATAAAAGTTGGAACGTCTCTCAATCATGAATCATTTTGCTCATAAACAAATAGTAATTTTTCATAAATTTATTTTATTGTATTTTAAATGACTATGGAATTCATATTTTTAGAATTTCTAGGAATTCCATACAATTATTGACCAAAAGAATTTTTGTATGGTTTCAAAAATTGGTAAAATAAATTGTGACAAACTTTTTTAGAATATTCTGTTTTCAAAACGAAAACTATACTCAATTATTAACAAAAAATGTTTATAAAAAAGGATTAAGATTCCTATTTACAAAAATTCTATGTTTTTTATAAAAATTTTGCAGATATGGTAAAAATTTAGAAGGACCGAAATACTGTATATAGATTTTTTTAATAATTTTCGAAAACACGATTTTTTATATCATAATTTCGAAAACATTCTTTTTTTCATTCATAAAATATTAAAAATTAAATTTTTTAGTATTCAGAATTTTAAGAAATCAGAATTCTCTGAAAATTTTTGAACTCATAGAATATATGCTGGTTTTGAAAAATTATGCTTTGCTAATATTTGCCCAAAATTATATACTAGTTTTTCAATATTTTTATTGATTTCAAAAAGTTGTTTAAAAAAAAAAATTCTGTTGAAAATAACTCAAATTTGCTTTTTTTTAACCCCTAAATTTTTCCAACTAAAGCTCCTAAGAGAGCTGAAATTTTAAATATTCATCAACTAGAGGACCCTGCAAACCTTTTCCCGCCCAATTGAGTTCCAACTTCACACCATCTCAAAATTTTCAGTACACTCGGAACTTACACAAACAAAATTATAATGTCGAGTTGAAGTTTGTCATTTTATGACATTTTAAGACCAGTAAATCTGAGACACTGACAAACTGATGATAAGAGATTTTAATAACAGTATAATGATGACAGAATGACAGAAAATTTTATTACTTTTCAGAACAGACGACTGAAATATAAAAATATGACAATAAGCAACTGATAATCAAAAATATTTTTTTTCGGGGGGAAAACAAGTTGTGGTTTTTTGAAACGTCTTCCTCGCCATTTTTCCATATTTTATCACTTCTTAAATCTTCCCTGGACTAAGACAAACATTTCAAAATCAAAACCATTCAAATCGGTTAAGCCGTTCTCGAGTTTTAGCGTTAAAAAGAAAAAACGCATTAAAATCCGTTAAGTAGTTCTGAAGATCTAAGCATACAAAGTGACCAACAGACAGCGGGAAACGACTTTGTTTTATATTATGTAGTGACTGATTATTAAAAGAAACATTTCATTCAAAAGACTCTCTGCTTGTCCCTTAATCTAATGTCTTTATTATAACTTCTACGTTTTTTTTTTTGAAATTTACAATTTTATAATAGGACATCAAAGGACAAGACAAGCAATCAAAAACGATATTGTGCACTAACCCGTCAACAATATCGGCTTCCATGTGGTTTCGAGCGTTTCAAGCTTTTCCAGCAAAACCCAAACACCAACGACGACGACTACGACGATGATGAAACTTACAACAATCCTTTAAAAAATAAAAATCTGATAATGGAAACGAGGATGACGGCCGTCGGCGGGCGGTGGCGGTGGGTGAAAAAAAACTCAGCCCACGGGGCTATGGGCATTATTACACCATCATTGCTGCTCCTTCTGGCTAAAAACAGTCAACGAGGGCGGAAAGCAAAGTGGGATGGTATATCAACGGCATCAGAGCCCCCTTGTGTGTCAGAACAAAACAATATCCAATTTAAAGAGAATACACACTACGGCCCACAGAAGTCATAGCGCCTTGGGGCTATTTAGACTGCAGTGATGTTGGTATGGGTGTATGGGTGTGTTGGACTTGGAGAGGGGAGTGCTGTGTAAATTTGCCTGAATACGAAACAGGGCGGCCGTCAGGTTGGTTATCACTGCGAGGGTTGTCTACGACTATGGGTGGCATTCATTTCAATAGCCATTGTTACCAAGAAGTAAAAAAAATAAAAATACACCACACCAACAGACAATAGCCACACCAAGGAGAGCTGTAAATAATAAAATATTCTAGGTATTTCTTTTTTTTTATTTTATTTTATTTTTATTGAGAGAAAAGGGAGTCCTGTTGTAGCAAGGGCGGATCCAGCTTTTCGATCAGGGGGGGGTCACAAAAAATTCTAGTTCAATACAAAATAAAACTAATTGTTATAACTTTTCACAGGAATACATTGTTATCGGTTGTCAAATTGAAATTTTTGACAAATATGAACATTTTAGACGTCGGTCATCCCTAAATTATAGATAACTTTTTTCAATATGGCAATTTAAAAAAGCGAAAATTTTGTTTGGTCGGAAATATCTCCTTAACAAAAAAGACTTTTGGCTTCAAATAAAAGTATGATGTAATATAAATAAGGAAACAATCAACATACCCTGGCTTTTTTAAATAGAAAAAACTTTTAAGAAATTTTTTTGACTAAATATACTATGTACAATGAATGAAAAATAATAGATATCAATTTCAATAAATTGTTTTCAATATGTGAACTGACGATTTTAACATCTTTATAATTTAAAAAAAAAATACTCAAATTGTATCAAAAATTAGTAAAAAATGTATTTTGGCTGAAATATCTCTACAAGTTAGTGCTAATGATATAAGCTTTAAATTTATATTATTTCCTGCATTGTAAGTAAAAACTATATTTTGTCAAATGTAAAACTAAAAAATCTAACAAAAGTGTTAAAAATTGTTTTTTGACTTCTAGAAAGCGGGCAAATTTAATTTTCAATATAATATTTCCAATTATCAACAAATGGTAAGTTTTTGACGAATTGACAGTTTTTTACACAAAATAAATTAATTCATTACAAAGTTTTATCAACAAAAAATCCCACAAATTAACAAATTTAGTTTTGTTTTGAGATTGAAAGTCACGTATCTTAATCTTTTGTTTGATTGCCCATAATTAGCCTTTTTTTAATATAAATCAATTTTTAAAAAATTTAGAAGCTTATTGAGATGTTGACTTTTGGAAGTATTAAAAATTTAGTTACACGAGTATATAAGGATCACCAAGAACATAAGTTTTATTTGGCTTTAAAACGTCGAGTCTATGTTTATTTTTCGTATTTTAATATATCGGGTTTTTCAACAGGGACGCTACAAAACTAGAGCGTCAGGAACAGAAAACGACGCCATATTTCTTGCCGCTCTTTTCGCATTTCTCTTCAGTAAGGTTTGCCATTTCATGATGGAAAGATATACGAGCCAACAACGAGTCGAAATTAATAAAATTTACTGCCGAAATTCGGAGTCAGTGACCTCAACGTTAAGAGCACTACGTCGAATTTATGGTCGTTATAATCGTCCTAGCAGATCAACAATTAAGCGTCTAGTGGACAAATTTGAATCCACAGGCAAAAATGTACAAAATGTTCCCGTGCCAGTGAGACAAAGAAGTGCCCGTAATGTCGAGAATATTACTGCCGCTGAGGCTTCAGTTGCAGAAAGCCAAAATTTGTCTCTCACATGTCGTTCTCAAGCGTTGGGCATCTCTATGACGTCGTTGTGGAGAATTTGCTGAAAAGATCTTGGCCTACATCCTTGCAAGATTAAATTGACGCAAGAACTGAAGCTGCTTGACCACCAGAAGCCTCCTTGTATGTTCGTGAATTGGGCTGAGCAACAACTTGAAAACGATTCAGATCTTTATCAAAAAATCATCTTCAGCGATGAGGCTCATTTCTGGCTGAATGGCTTCGTCAATAAACCAAATATGAGGTATTGGTCAGGGAGCAATCCACACGTACTCCATGGGTCATCATTGCATCCCGAAAAAATTACAGTTTGGTGTGGTTTATGGGGCAATAAGCCAGCGACGATTGATGAACTTCGTACGAATATTAAACGTAAAATTACAGCAGTATCGGCCGATTTATGCTTGAAAACCGTTTTTAGTACAACCCTTTATTTTTTTATGAATATAAAACGAGGTTATTAACTATAAACTTGCTATTCGTTCTTCATTCAAATTCGCTTTGAATTTTTTTAAATTGTACGGCTGAGTAATTTTTTTGAGATATTCAATCATAAAAATTCTGTTTTCTGTCAAACGACACCAGAATTGAGATATTTGTATGAGATTTCCTTTATAAATAATTTTTCAATAGACACTGGTTGATTTTGACAGCTTGTGGTGGCCATATTGTTTTTTTTACTTTCTGTTCAAATATGGTTTTTTAATCAGTCACTTAAGACAAATCATCATCAATTAACTGTATCGGTCAATACGCTCAACTGATAAATATTTGGGTTTTGGAGTAGTTGGAAGTTGATCCCAATTTTGGTCGAAAAATCATCTTTATCGATGAGGCCCACTTTGACCCGACAACGATTCACGCTAGATTCACGAGGTGCAAATGCATCTAAATAAAGTTACTGTTTGGTGAGAATTTTGGGCAGAAGGGGTCATCGGTCCGTACTTCGAAAATGATGCTGGTGAGGCCATCACTGTCAACGACGATCGCTATAGGTAGCTGATCACTTCTTGCGAAGGTATATGCGAATAGACCGCAAAACACAGCGGCCTTCAAAGACACAGTCATCGAAAACTGGACCTTTTGAATGTGCGCCATGTTATATTTCAGATTTCACACATAATGTCATTGATAGGGCTCTCAATTCTCAAATAAAGATAAAACCTTGTTGATATCTCATACACAACTTCTTTTATTGAATTTTAAAATCGACCTGCCCTTAATGGAAAACCCTTTATTTCTGGGAATACAGAAAAGTTATTAAAAGGAAACAATTAAGTTTGACATTTTGTATGCCATAACATAAAAATGATATACATTTTAGAAATACCAGGTGGGTCATAACTATTTGGCAATAGGATTAGTTCTGATATCAACAGCATTCCTACGGACATTTAAAAAAAATTCCTCCAGGGGGGGGTCATGACCCCCATGACCCCCCCTCTGGATCCGCCATTGTGTTGTAGCCTAGGCCCAGGCCATAAGGAGTAAGGACAGGCCATCCAGGACGAACTAGAGAGAACGTATAGAGACCGTATACATTCCTATGATGATTGTGATGGGTGTTTTATAGGTTAAGGCTATGGACTGTTTGGTCATAAGATGACCCAAGGGAAGTAGTCAGCAAAAATGAGTACAAACGTTTTCTCGCACAGGATTGTTTTGTTAGATATTTTTTTATTTTTTTTTTATTTTTCCATTTTTCCTTTTCAACTTTTGTGTTTTAATCATTTGAATGGAAAAAGAGGAGGTTGACTTAAGAAGAGAAAGGCAAGAGAACGAGGGTGAGCTAAATAATAAAAATAAAAAAAATACAAAAAATAAAAAATAAAATAAACGGAATAGTAATAAAGCATTTAAGGACACTTTTGCCCGCCAGTTATGGCACACAGTGGAATATGGAAGCAGCAAAAGTGTAGGCGACAACATTTGAACGATATGATGGTGCTATACAATTATTATTATTATTTTTTTTTATTTTTATTTATTTATTTTTTTTTTTTTGAGGTGGGTGTTGACTTTTATGAGTGAGTGTAGGTATAAGGAGTAATATTGTTGGCATCATATATTCTGCTGTTGAACAAAATAAACCGATTAAAAAGTGATTTATTCATTTAAGGCTTGCCATATGACAATGAAAAGAAAACGGACAAAACTTCAATGAGAAGCCATGTTTGTGAAAAATCAGATAACGGTAGAATCTCCTGTGAAAAAAGAAATTTTATCACGAAGTGAATCAAATTGTCGTTTTTAAAGAAAGACAGAGAGACAGGAAAAAATAATTACGATTTTCATTTGTGACAAAAACGACCCTTAAAATGTCCCACTGAGCATCCTTAATGGTTTATTAGGTTCATCGTAATAAAACGTGTATGCATGATAAAATTTGATTTACTCATCCTGAAGATTCTCTCTTTAGTCCTTGCTTCCAAAAATGTTGATGTTAGTAAAAAAATTTTCGCATTTCCAAGTCTTAGATAAATTAGTAAAATTTTTTACTCTAACAACGATAAATAATGAGAAACTTTGAGTTTTTCTTAAATGGCGCCCGGGTGAAAAAACTAAACTTCAATTTTAAGAAAAAAAAAAAAATGGTTTTGGTCCTTTAGAATTATAATAATTTAAATTTTTAAAAGTTTTTCTTAGTTTTCATCAGTTTCTTTAATTAGACATAAAGCATCTTAACACCATATCCGAATTAAAAAACTTAAAAAAGTGTATTATTTCAAAAAGGCATAAAGAACGGCGTAGCGTTTTTTGAACCAAAAGTTGGTGGATGGTGGTTTAGTGCTGTGGCTCTCGGGTTAGGTCAAGCGGGTATTCCTTTTTAGAGATGAGTGTAAATATATAAAGTGAATCTTTCTTGTTGATGTAAAAGCGGGTAAAAGGTACGAAACAGTGTTTTGCGAGATCCTTTGGAATAAAAACCAGAATGAGAATTTTAAAAGAGTGTTTTATGTTGATGGAGGTGGTTTTTCCTTCTTTAGGTATACACGAAGTGTATTAAGCTGAAATTGCACTTGATGATGGCCTTTTGTTGTTCCTCAACCAACCTCGACCATAACCAACTTGAATCCTTCGAGTATAGACGAATGGAAAGTGCAAGAAACCAGATCGATTTCTAGAGGGTGATGATGGTTTTGGTTTTTGAGGTTGTTTTTTTTTTTTAATTTTATTTTTGAAATACAATTTATGGTGTTTCTTTCAATTAGTTTAAAGTGCTGCGATATATTTTTAAATACAATCATTTATAGGTTAAGGTTAAAGGAAGTATTTAAGATAAATGAGTGACGCAGAAGACTTGAAGAATCGATGGTTTTAAATCAAAGAACGTAGTGTAGATTCACCCTTATAACGAACACTGAAGTTTCAGAGGTTTTTCGTTAGAATTTGTTAGACTAAGAAACTTCATCATTCTCTATTGAATTCGAAAGAATTTGGAAATTTCTATCCTTGAAAAATTATAAGAAAATCAATTTCCAGACCTCTCCAAAGAACGTGACAGTTCAACGCCCTATAATATCTATAACCTTTACGAAATGGCCAATTTCCATCATTGGTGCTTTAGGGTTACACATTTCAATTTAAGAAAAAGTTTCAAAGGTAAAACTTAAACTCAAAATCATCCAAGAGCCATAAATTCTTCTATCTTTAGATATAAATTGAATTTACAAAATTACATTTTAGAAATTTTATTCTTCCCACGTTTATTTATTATTTTAAACAATCATTTATCTTCTCTTAGAAAAACGTGCCAATGTCAAGGTCAAATTTGTCTCAGATGGTTTTTAAATCATTTTTCAAATATGTCCCTATGAGCCTTGTATATTTTGTATATTGTATGTTTGTACATGTATCATTTGATATCAGATTATAAAAAGGGTTCACAAAATTTAAATATTCTTGGTCTAGCATAATTTTTTATTTTGTGTTTAGTTGTGTGTTTTTCTTTTGTATAGATAAAAGGATTACAACACAAAACACACATGTCCTGGGTATACCACAAATTAAATATCAATTTAATTTTGAATCTTTTTTGATTTGCATTGAGATTAAAAATATGATTTAAAATAATTGTTTCCACATAAATGCAAAAAAGAAAAGAGACGACATTTTTGTAAAGGATGTTCCAAAATTAAGTCAAGGTTTAAGAATTTGTTTTAAAATTTGATGACAGTTAATACATACATAATACATTTTTTGCCATTTTTAAACAAAATATTTAAACTTAATACTCACAGTTGACAAAACTAAACCAATACTCTTACTTTGCATTGAATTTAAGACTTTTGGCTGCCAAAATTTCATAACTTTTGAAACATCAAAACACAAATTTCTTGAATTGAATTTTCAATGCTTTTTCAATCCAATAGTCTAACGCTAACCACAATGTCTTAACTGCTGGTTGGCCAGGAAGATGGTTCTGCTAGTTCTCTCAAATGGATCCAAGACCTGGGTACTTATAATTCAATCCTACCGTGTTCAAGAGGAAAGTCTTAAGGAGAATTTTTGGCATCGTCAGTGAGAAAGGACGTTTCCGGAGACGTTACAATCATAAACTGTATGCATTATATTTCGAATCAGGTATCGTTTAAAAATAAAGCCAGAGCCTACCTGGCAGACTAGTCACCTATAGTTCGTTTAAACGAAGAAGAACCATTTCGGAAAGTAATGGCAAGCCAAGTTTAGCTCTGGAGATATGGTGGCGTAAATCAAGACGCCCGAGGCCTGGGGTTTTCTAACATAAACTATATGTAAACTATATTTAATAATTTCCTAAATGCTAACTTGGAGTGTTAATTTTTATGAAGTCGATTTCGGCGAGGGCAACCACATCTCCATTTATTCAGCTTAGTTCAAGCTTTATGTACAACTTAATCTTAACTTACAAACTAAGTAACTTTATATCTAAGGACGAGGTTGGTTTGATGGAAATTTTTGGAGAAGGTTTTTAAGACAGGATGTGCTTAGATTGAAATCAAAAAGTTTAGGTTCAAATTGGTACTTTGTAGCATGCGAGTTATTATGGGCTTAATAGAACCTTAAGAAGTGCGCTGGGTGGGAAGATAAAAGAGACGTGTATTTCGGGAATTACGAGGATTACTGTTAAAGAAGACAGAGTTATAAGGTCTGTTCCAAGTGTTTTGTGCACAGAAATTCACAGCACATATTTTTTTAAGGAGTGGAGGTAAAATTCTCTCAGCGAGAGAGAAACTATGCACAACGAAGTGGAACGACATGTCACAGAAAATCACAGAATCTACGAAACGTCAAAAATTTAAACAAAAAATCATTTCAACAAATTCGATTCGAAAGCGCGTGAAAAGTTTCTAATTGTTTAAAATTATTTGAAAATTTCCTTGAAATCAAAGGAAACGTCGTTGAACGCTCTCAATTCTAGAAATATGCAATTCTTAATAAAGAAACCAAACTTAGGAGGCGTACAAAGGTGATGTATAGAGATCGTGTAACGTAAGGGTTGGAAAATTCCTTTGACCATATCGTTTAACAAAGCCTAGTGTTGCGTTGGCTTTACTATATAGTCCATATAGGATTTGAAATTGAGCTCTTGATCAAATGAGAGCCCAAGGTCACGAATAATCTCGACATATTGTATAGGTTAATTATGGAGAAAATTTTTACGATTTGAGATTTTGAAACGCTTACTGCCATTTACTTATATTAAGTTCTAAGCAGTTTTTTTGACACCAAATTGAAGTCATATTGAATGAGGAATCATAAATCGACGCGACGTGAGGGTTTTAAAAAATTTGGTGTCATCAGCGTAAAGTGAGATATGGGAATATTTATTAACCATTTCCATATCATTGATGGTGAGGGTGAAAAGTAGGGGACCTAAATGGCTACCGGAGGTTGCAAGAAAAAATTTGGAGAGAGTGCTTCTGAAACGAACCCTGTATATGCGACTTTCTAAGTAAAAACCATCTCAATAAAACTGGTTCGAGACCCAAAGTAGAAAGCTGAAAGAGTAAATGTTTATGGAATATTTTGTCAGAGGCCTTGCTAAAACCATTGGAGATAACGTGAACTTAGTTTCCTTTTTCTAAGGCCGAGAGTGATGTGAAGGATGTAAATTCCACAAGAATTGTGGTAGTAGACTTACTTTTCTGAAATCCATGTTGTCTGGGAGAAATGACAGACTTGCAATGAAACTTAAAAAATGCTTTCAAATATTTTTTGAATATGGGACAGTTTGGCAAATGGGCGATTACTCTAAGTAAGAAGAAGCTGGAACAAAAGAGGCTTTACAGAACGAGCAGTTGGTTCCCAAGCCCCGATTTATATTTTTCGAATTTTCTCAAAAACAACTTTTCCAATATTGATAAAATTTTTTCCAAACCTCATGTTTGAATTCATTAAATACCAATCAAAAATTATGAATCTGTCTAATATATGTATAATATATTATATGAGTATGTATATTTCGCAAGAAGTACGAAATATATTATGTAAGTAGATGGGTTCAAATTATTTAATATTAAATTCAAATCAAAAGCTCCCTAATCGACAAAAAAAATTGCGCCTCCAGAGTAGGTATATTACGAGTAACATTATCTCCAAATAGTTGACTTCATAAATATTATAATCTTCTACTGTGTCAACAAAATCCGATAAAGTGAGTTCAGTAATTAATTTAAGTGCGTGCCTTGTCTGCCCCCGTAATATCCTATTTAAATATCCTTATCCTTAGCCCACTTCTTCACTTCACTTCAACTATATCTCCATATTATTATTTTAATCAAAACAAACAAACGCACATAAACGATGATAATGAGACGTCGAAATTATTATGCAATACTCGGGCGCTAATCCCTGCTTATTGTCGAAAGGAGCTTATTTTGATTTTCTAGCAAAACTCATCCATAATCATAAGGCTCACCCTTCCGTATTTTCTCCAACGAACGTTTTGTTCCTGCAATATCCTCCTGCCTGATTCTTTATGTTCATATATATTGTATACCGTAACGACCTCTTCCTTTTGATAAACATTAAGGATATCCTCCTCCCCCCCTCCCCCCCAAAGCGAAACAAAAAATATGGGTGTATATTTAGAAAGCCATACAAATGCAAATAATGCCGCACTCAATTCAGTGATGATGTTCACTATTTTCGCATTCAAACCATCAAATCCAAGCAAATTTATTAATTCCTCCTCTTCAATTGAATTCGAAGAATTTCCTGTCACGAATTTTCTACACAAAAAGGAACAAAACAAAGCAAAACAAGAGAAGAATACAGAAGAGAGGAGGGTAAAAAAAAACTATATTCAATGAAATTGCTTTGCTTGGTGCGTCCATCAGCAGGAGTAGGAAAACAATGCGGTAAGTTCCTATTATTTTCGCATGAAACTCCATATACACCCACTCAATTTCATTCCATTTCCACGGAGAAAGGAAGACGGGAGACGCACGATGGTGAATCTGCTTTCCCGGACCTAAACCCGTATCCGGATTTGGAATCGTTTCCGTTTGTTTGTATGGTGGTATGGTGAGACTTCAAAACAACAAATTGTGTGCCTCCATCGCATACTCGCATATTCGCATTATATACAAAATACACGACTACAATGCCAAAGCAATAAGCCACAGATAATTCCAGGAATGCTATATACATAGAAAGAAGCGTTCTTAATTCGGGAGGAGAGAATAATATTATCATCACATTACGAACAAAAGGACCACAATTAACTGGAGCAGCAGTTGCAAGGATATCAACGTCATTATTAACATTCCTATGTCCTGGTGGCTGTATGCTCCATATAGTCATACATAATAACAACCAAACATAATCAACACAATACAAAACAAATCGAATAACGGCAATTGCAAATTCCTTGACTACTCTCGCACTCTGGGATATAAGTGGGAATGTGTATTTGAGTGAGAGTTTGGATTCAGATCAAAATTCCATCCATTCCAATTCCATGTCGATGTCGGTTTTTGAGAATGAGGAGGAAGCCTATTTCGATGCCGATGTCGAATCTGTATATCCTGTGTGTGTATGTGGATCCTGCGAGGACAGGTTTGCCATCACAAAAGTCCTCGAGCTGGAATGGAAATCATGTCAATAAGATTTACATAATATTCATGTTCAATTTGTGTGCGAGTCCTTTTTATTTTTATTTTCATTTTCATTTTCATTTTTTATTTTTATCTCCATTTTTTTTATTTTGAGCGTTCGAGCTTGACTCGGAGCTGTTAGCTGATGCGAGGAATGTTATGTGCGAGTATCACTGTCGTTGTTTTGGAAAATGTCGAGTATCTGTGTTTTTCGGCAGGTTGACATTTTTGCAAAGTGAGCACATCACACACACACACGTCAGTTATTATTTTCAATAAAACAAAAACAAAGCCAAAATAAAAAAGCAACAGCCCCCGAAAAAATAGACTAAAGAACGTGTATCTCCAAAAATGGCTTTAAAATTTATTCGCAAAAATGTCCTGACGCAGCAGAAAAATGGATTCTGATGGTGTAGAAGTTGGTGTATGTTTGTATATTCTTGGGATTTTCTCTACGTGAGAGTGTTTTGAAATCAAAATTGATTTATTGAATTTGACTGACATTCGGGTAAAGAGGGGGCGATGGAGGGGGAAGAAATGTTGCCAGGAACGATATTCATTCTACACAGTGGAAGGAAGTAAGGCTCAACCGATTGGGCGGTACGATAAATAAAATTGTTGCAAAGATACATCCTTCTATCCCAACAAAGAGGCGAGCAACCATTTTGTTTTTTTTTTTGTTGAAAACGTTAAGGGAGGTTACCGGGTACGTTTACATCAGGTAGGCAGTAAAAGCCCTCATTCCTATAGATTGATTGAAAATAAAAATGAAAAAAAGTTTTGTTTTAAAATAAATACATCAATGTTGGGACAATTTCCACAGTAACCCATTTAAATGTGAAACACCCGTCACAGTAGGCAGGACAATAAAGGATATCCTTTCCATCTTCCTGTTTATTTTTAACAAATTCCTTGTTAGGCAATTTATTTATAAAAAGAATTTCAATAAGAAACCTTTAATCTACCCACAGTTACGGGAGAAGGTATAACATTTTAACAATTAATGATGACACAATGCTTTTCAAACACACACTTAATCGATTGAGAGTAAATAATGTCCTTGATGAACTCACATACACCATAATACAAGACCAATAATAATGTTTACGTAATATAAATATAGTACTATGTAAAGGCGAATAGGTTAATGGGTTGGTAATCAAATTATCCTTTTAACAAGCACTTTGCTTAACCTTCATAATAATAATAATGGTTTAAACTAAATTCAATATTTACCCTTGAGTGAAAATCAATTAACGACAATCTTGACAAAAGGGCACATCAATTTTGATAGGTATACTCGTATTTATTGGCTAACTAATTAATTAAGCCAATCAGTTGGATCTTATCAATTCGATGGCTATAGAGTACCGATTTCGCGGTGAATAGTCAAAACCAAGGTTGATTAAATATTATGGTTAACTATATTTACCCTTTACAAATTGTAATACATATTTAAGTCAAGCTAAATTTAACCAGAATCGATAGAAACGTTTTGTAGAATATTTTTAACTCCTTGTGTAATTGACCAGTTGTGGATTTTTTCAGAAAATTTAGAACATTTAATTTAATTTTTTTTTCATTACTTTCACATTAAAATTAAAAGTAGTGGCCCTAAATGACTGCCCTGAGGAACTCCAGCCAATTTGACAATGAAACCCACAAAGAAAGAAATCCTGGTCGAATTTCATTCCTGGGAACTTTAAAATAAAAAATTCAAGATAAATTAAATGGGAATTTTAATGGAATTTTGAAATGATGGAAATTTTTCGCAAACAATGTTCGAAATGGGGATCCGCTTTTCTAAAACTAAAAGTGATTCAATTTTTCAAAAAGTCCACATTTTCTTAGAGTAATAACTTTACAGTATTTTTTCTGATAAAAAATACGACTTTTCAAAATATGTACAGTAAAATCAATGTCAAAAGCTTTTGGTTAGTTGACAATTTTTCGAAGGGTCGTAAGAAAATTTTTAATAAAAACCTTAATTTTCTACAAGTTTAGACATACCTGTCAAAAGTCTACAATTTAATATATCTTAATTGTATTTCAGTAGTTGGCAAGTTCTCATTATTATTTGATCAGAATTTCTTTGCATGTCAATTGACTAGTTAATGAAGAAAATTCACTGAGAACGCCATTTTGAAGAAGTTTTATTACTCCTAGAGTAAAAACAACAACATTTTATTTGTTTTTAAATTGCTCTTCGTAATTAAAAAGTAAAAACAAATTTCCCTTTGCCTTTTAAAACGACTAATAAATGAATGTACACCTAGGCGTGTACTTACTTTTTTTATTGATTTTTTTTTTATTTGTATTTAACGCAACGTAGGCTTTTAAATCGCATCAGATACGAATGCAAGACTAATTAGTCTTCACCTTCCTCTTAAAATCTATTGCATAAAGATTTATTTTTAGCCTTAATAGAACAGTCGTACAAGAAAAAGTATCAAACAAAAATATCAAGTCACTAAATCTTTGGTCCTTTTTTTATGTTGGTCCAATCTTTATTCATCTTTATGTGCCAATCTCAATTAAAAACTTCATTAAATCAAATTTTTGGAATTTGTTCTTTGGTACGAAAAATACAAACATATATAAAACAATAAAAAGTGAATTTGGATGTTTTAATTGAACAACACCGATTGCTATCTTTTTAATTTAAACAACAAAAAAGCCTTCCCCCCAACTCCAATCTGGATATTCTTTTGCAAACAATACTGTGATGTCCTCAGAATTTTGGTAGTACATAAATAAAATTCATTGCTTCCCTTCCCCTTCCTCTTTGGAAAAAAACTGACAAAAAAAACTCTCGTAAAGTGATTCCTATGGAATTACCGAGGCAGATCTCAGCCTCCCATTGTTCCCTTTCAATTTATTATTCCATCGTTGTTTTTCACCCACTCCCCCCCCCCCCTATTTGTTTTCTCACTGTGTGATGTTACCTGTGTAAAGACAAACAACAGAAAAAAAATATAAAAATGATAAATCCTTATCATTTTGTGTTCACCCCTTTTAAGCCGGAACTTTCGATGGAGCCAACTGCAAAAATGTCGACTGAAAAATATCTTTTATATATGTGCGAGTATTATAAATTTTGACCTGAGCTTTTGAACAATTTTGTCCTTTTTTTTTTATTGTATTATTATTATTATTTGTACCACGTCGAACTTAAGTCAGACAATTTTTATTTTCACGTCAGGACACATTCTATTGTCCCTTGATTGGTTGCAAAAATATTTAAATGCAATGTCGTCTGTCCAACAAAGCGTGATCGTAGCAGCGATACGAGTGTGTTTTGTGGATGTTCGAGGACATGTATGCAGTGTTTTTTTTTTTTTTTTGTTTTAATTTTGTCTGTGTCGGTTTCCTTTTCTGTTATTTTAATAAAATTCCCTTTTTATATTGTGAGTAAGCATAAAAGTATTTTTGTCAATTTTTTACAGATCCATCGAGTGGTATCTAAAAAAAAAATATATATGTATAAAAATTTGTCACTCTCAATGAATAAGGACGAAAGCCAACACAAAAAAAGGAAAAAAAAGTGTTTCAGTTTGTGTTGGTGAATGTCGAGAGCTATATGCCTGTGTGTGTCGTGTGTGTAGGTGTGTGTTTTGGTCGCCTCTCAAACACAAGCTTTTAGGGCCAATAATTTATTGGATCAATAAATTTTCGTGTCATCGTCTCAGCGATTTTTCTTTAAGGACTGATTTAAAATTTAAATAAGCCATTGTGATGCGACTCCTTCTTTCCATTTTCAGTTTTTTCATTTTCATTTTTTTTTCATGGATTTCTTGGCTTTTTTATGAATGGTTCGTTGGGACGAGGAATTAGGTTACTCGAAGTCAACTAGCTTAAAATTTATTACATTTTATTTTTTTTTTCTGCGCTTCTCATCGAGGATGATGGTTGGCGAAACGAAAAAGCAAACAAAAAAAAAGTGTCCTTTTTGTCCTCGAAAAGTATCGAATAAGACAGAGATTAATGAGGACCACTTAACAATGATGATTGCAGATTAAGGACACACGAGAGACGGAAAGACGAAGGTACGAGTCTATGGATATGATGTTGGGATAGAACAGATATAATAAAAAAATAAAAAATAAATAAAAGATTTTGCTTTATGAATCGGAAGTAATATGTCAGCCATTTTTTTGTTTCGGTTTTATTATTTGACAAATAATTTCTTTGTGAAAGACGAGCATTTTTGAATTGAGATGAATAAGAATGACATTGAGTCTAGGTGTTTGTGGTTTTTATTTATTTTTTTTGAAAAGCTTATTTTTAATTTTCTAAGATGATTTGCAATTTCTTTCTTTCTTTTTTTTCTGTACATACATAAATTCCCACCTAGAAAGTAATGAATGACATTCTATAAAATCAACGTCGCATACTCTATATTAAAGCATTTTATTAGATTCTTTTTTTTTTCTTATTCATTTTCGTTTTGTTGTTGTAAAAATAAAACCTCCCTTGGGGGGAATTATACGAGTACACGACAAAAAAAAAAATTCAAAAGTATTCCATCAACTTAATTTGAATAAAGGTTGAATTTTTCGAATTAAAGTAATCTGTTTCAATGACCCACTCGTAAAGTTTATTTAACTTTTGTTTATGTGCGAATTTATAAATACATACATACTTATATACAGAGTAAAATTTCGCAGTTTATGAGTTTTATTTTTTTGTCCTTCGTTTTGCTTTTTTTTTTTTTGTTTTTCGTTTTTTTCTGAATGCTTCAAGAGAGTGCAGATTGCTTAAGAGATCATGACTTTTTACGCCAGTGTGATGTGAGCACATTTTCAAGAGTGTTCACTTCATTTTTGGTGTGTCATTATAATAAAAAAGTTTATGATTTTCATTAATTTGAAATGATTTTTTTTTTTTTTTTGGTGGGGGAAGGAGGCGAGGTAGGTTGTGTTGTAACCACCACTGGTGTTAAAAATTTAATTTGAGTTGAAATATTTATAACATTTTCAAATGTTCAACGATTAGGACCGAACAAACACATTTGATTTGAAATTGGAATATTTTTATAAATGGATGTAGAGGGAGTCGCTTTAGAAGAAGAAACAGAAGCCGAAGCCGAAGCAGAAGCAGAAGCAGAAGCAGAAGCAGAAGCAGAAGCAGAAGCAGAAGCAGAAGCAGAAGCAGAAGCAGAAGCAGAAGCAGAAGCAGAAGCAGAAGCAGAAGCAGAAGCAGAAGCAGAAGCATAGGCAGAATCAGAATCAGAAGCAGTAGCATAGGCAGAATCAGAATCAGAAGCAGTAGCAGAAGCAGAAGCAGAAGCAGCAATAGAAGAAGAAACACAAACAGAAGCAGAAGAAGAATCAGAAGCAGAAACAGAAGCAGAAGACTTTCTTTTTTGTATCCAGTTTAAAGAACGATTTATTCGAACCTTAATTTCAAAGTATTGCAAATGCACTGAAACGTTGCCATAAATTACCTACAATTGCTCTTAATTTTATCGAAACACTCTTAATTCCTCTTTACACTTAATTTACTCTCATAAAACACATTGTTATCCCTTTCTTCAGAATCAATCAAACTGATTAAAAATCAATAACACTTTGTGTATTAAAATTGGTGTCAATCATGGACAAAAAAAAAACGACGAAGAAGAACATAAAAACCTTCAGACAAAATCCCAAATGCATTGCTTGTGCTTGCTTCTCTGCAAGATAATTCCATTATCATCAACATCCTACAATCTACGAGTACCTACCAACAACAACAGCAACAACAAAAACAACAACAACAATCCAGGAAATGCATTTTCCCTTTTAAAAAATTAATTCCCATACATCATCGGCAGTAGCAAAAGCAGCAGCAGCAGCTGCCAACAGGGTCCCGCGAAATGAGTTAAAAAAAAACACACATATTCAACAGTTTCCGCATAAAAAGGACTGAAGAGCACCTTCCCCCTCAGTCCGTTTCTTCCTCACTACCTTCTCTGGTTTTATATTCACACACAAGAGCATACCAAACCACCAAGGAAGTGCTCTCGTTTTGCTTCCTTTTTTTTTACATACATATTCCTACGAAAGGACGAAGACATGAACCACCCACTCCTCTTTATATTATTATTATTATGTGTTTGTAGGTTTAATGTATGTGTGGTCGTTTCTAGTACGAGTATATCCTGTGAATTTCACACACAAAAGAAGTGCAACAAATTACAACCCACACTTGGTTTTCATGAGCAAATATACATCAAATATTCTTCACTTTAAGCGCCACAATGCATTAACGTTGAGATGTTCATTTTCATCCGGAAATCGTAAAAAATGAATGGCATGGGAGGGGACGGGAGGGGAAATCCCTCTAAAGCACTTATCACCCTCACCCACACCCACACACTGACATCATCGGTGATACAAAGTGAGGACGAACGTCATCAAAGTCACCAACTATCCGGTAATCCTGTTTTCGCTCTCAACTCAACTCGACTCAACTCCGCCGCCATCCACCGTTCAGTGCACCAACCTGTTTCAATGAAATTTTCATTTTCATGTCCTTAATTAACACAAACGTCAAGAGAGGAAGAGATAGAAACTTCGATGTCCTAACAAGGGCCAGCAGAACACAGCACAAAAAAAAAAGAGAAAGAAAAAAAAAAGGATATATGGACTTGCTGTGATGTGGCTCCCGTTCGGTGCGAGTGCTACAGCAGTAAGGACTAAAGACATTAAAAAATACAACGTCAACGCTGCGACAACGACAACGATGCCGAGGACAGAAAAAAAAAACCCGGCTCCATGTCAACTGTTAACGGTTCTGTTTCAAACACAGTCGGTATATTGTGAATGGGATTTTTGTTCTTTTACATCAAAGCACACAGGACACAGAAACAGAAGAGAGACACAGAGAATAGAGGTGGTTTCCATGGTACGAATATAGTGGAAGTGGAAAAGCCTGTTCACAAGATAGTTGTTGAAGAAAAAAGGACAACATTGGACGATGACTATAGAATGACGACGAACGATGACAACGACGATAACGCGCACTTACTTTGGTCGGGGTCCTTTTGACGGGATCCAATAGACTCTCATATGATCATGTGCCTTGTAATTGTGAGTGATGCGTAGTTCGTCTTCTCTTCTGTCAAAATGTTTCATAAATAATTTCTTAGAGCAAAGCACACAGATGGAGTAAGGATTCAGGTTTCAGGAAGTCCTCTATTCGCATTGACAAATAAAACCAGATGAATCACGCGAATGCATTTGAAAGTGTCCTGTTTTTTCTCTATACTTTTTCGTTTCCATGTTGGAGTTTCACTGTTTGCCATATCCTTGAGTCATTGCACTATACTCCTAAGTCCTGACGACTGATGGAGTTTCTCTATGCATGGCTCGATTTGAAGAGAGGGAGGTCGGAAAAAAAACACAAAAATGCGTTGCACTTACGTGCGGTGAGAATTTTTTTTTTTTCTCTTTGTCCTTATAGAACATTCAATCTGCTTAAAAATGTATCAAACTGGAATCATGTGTGTTCTGTAGACTGCTCGGCTCGGTATGCAACAAGGACCAAAGGATACTGTGGCTTGTCGTGTGTGGTGTTGTGTGTCATATGCTGAATGTGTGGCTGGTGCATATTTTCGGCTTTGTTTCTATCACATTTCACTTTTCTTTCGACTGAAATGTGGATGAATCCTTGCTACAAGTTAGAAAGCTGGTGTAGACAGGTTTTTTTGGCAGGAGAATGTTCCACAAAAGCCAAAAAAAAAAGGAGAACGAAAATAGAATCCAATACAAGATGGAGGTGCATTTTTGAGAAGACCACGTTTTTTTTTTTTGTGAAACCTGCACCTGTTTGCCAAAGAGACCAATTGGATAAATTCCTTGACATACCAGAGTTGTTGTAGTTTTCTTTTTTTTTGTGATTTTTCTGGCCAAAAGAATTCAAGATTTTGCCTTGAAATCTATTTTTTTTTATTTCTTCAATCTCATGGACGATATCATCTAAATTTTAAATTAAAGCAAAATCCTCTTTATCATCACTGGTATTTTAAGCAAACAAAAAAAAAAGAACACAGTTTGCGAATACAATATTTTATAATAAATACTAGCTGACCCGTCGGACGCTGTTCCGTAAAAATCAGAGACATTCTCTCAATCACTTTTTGAAACAGAGTTAAATTAAGATTTGTTTAAGCTTCCACTCCTTCGATTGTGCAATATCATTCATTGGCTTCAGTTTCGAAGGATTTGACAACAATAAGTTTTTCACTGAAGACTTAAATTCAAAAACCAAACATAAAACTCAGCATCAAAATAAAAACACCTTTCTATTTTATGTACCTTGGTCTCAAGATGTAAGGACCTCAGCGATTTATCACTTCCCAAGTAACAACTACATAATTCCAATTTTATGAACCTACTTTTCAACTGCTGTGCTGTGATTCCATCTTAAACATTACACATTTCAAGCCACTTTTCTTTGACGTCATTAATTTCCAGGTTATTATAATATAATGTGGTAAATTTCAAAGGATTTCCCCAAGTTACTTCCTTAAATTTACGACTTTTATCGTACTATACAAGTAGTTTATATAGGTCATAAAAATTTCCTTCAAAAGTATTTTCTAACCAGGAAGCTATATAATATATAAACACGCACAGGGTTATAAAAAGAGTTACTACATATTTTTGAACAACAAGAGATTTGTCATTCTGATTGTAGATAGAGATTTATTATCCTTTTTTTTACGAAGGTTAAACTTCCTTATACCTCAAAGCATAATAATATAAGAAAGTTTACTTAATAAGGAACAAGTTATATAGTTAGTGAAAAAGGATCAATCCAGGCTTTAATTGAACTTCCTATGGTCATGGTGATTATCAACTGTAATCAAAACTAAAATTTTTTTTTCTAATGTTCTTATAACACGTACAGAGGTATACCTTATACATATACAACTGAACTGTATCCTGAAAACTTATTACTTTTATGTTCGTAACCTTTTATACGAAGAAAATGATAAATTTGAAAGAAAAAAAGGACATTAAAACTCCATTTATTAAAAAACTTATCAGCATAGTCATTTTAATCCATTAAAATAAAAATGTCCTTCCTTCTTCCAAGAAAACAAAAACATTTAACAAGGAAAAGAAAAACAAAAACAAGAAACAAAAAAAAACTTAACCAAACTATAAAGTACTACTGGTTGTCCTAGATATAATAATTTCAAAAAAAAAGGAAAAACTTACTCCACGATGATGCCCAAGCCACCTGCATCTTAATAAGAACAACAGAGACGTGAATCTCAGTTTCCAGCAAAAAAAAAAAAACAACAACAACAATAATAGAAGAAGAAGAAAAAAATACAGAAACTTAAAATTAAGGATCACTGAACAAAAAAAATATACGAAACACATAACTTGATTAATGTTCTTTTACACTCTATGCTCTCTGCAGTAGCAACAGCAGCAGCAGCAACTGTGATGTCCTTTTCCTAGAAGGACTCAGTTGAGTTGAGTTGAGTTTTGTTTGTTTGCTCTGCGACAGAATAAAACCAACAAACGTATAACCTTACAACTGACATAAGAAAGCTAGGTCAACCACCCACAATATGCACTAGAGAATGTTAAACAAAAGCGAAACTAGAAAATGAAAAATATAAGAAAGTAAAAAGGACTAAAAAAAAAAACATAAAAACGAACAAAAAGGATACATCCTAGAAAAGGACAATAACCGATTGCAGAAATTCTTCATTTTATATGAAACCAGCAGCAAGTGAAAAATAGAGGAGTTCGAGTATAAGGATGTACTATGGAGAAACTGTCGGAAAAATGTCCTTATTTTTGCGAAAACTTTAATTTTCGGATTCTGCGGCAAGACTTTTGGGTTACATTTTATAGACATAAGTATGTATGTATAGGTACCATCAACAACTGCAAAACAAATAAAAGAAATTCCAGCTCACAATTGCTTAGCTATAGCTGGGATAACTTTCGGATAGGTATAACCTGGATTCGAACAATAAGCGTGGAAAATACTCGTGAACACACACAGGGACAGGACACAGGCGAGGAAAATGAGGTTGGGAATTGTGGGAAAATTTTGGAGAAAAAAAAGAAATTAGATATACTTTCTGGAGGGGGATTTATAATAAATACGCACGGTAGACGAGTTTATTTGGCAATTAATTAGGCTTATAGAATAGAATTAGTGCAACGGACGATAAATAATTGATTTCGTTTTTTTTTTTTTACGATGGCAGTGAATAAATTAAACAAAATTGAACTTTATTTCGTTTTATATAATAAACCATCAATTGAATTCATTAAAGATTTTTTCAGCTGAAGATTTCACCTAAATTGATTCTGTCGTTCAAGAAATTTAGGGATCGATTTGCAGCATATTTCACCAGGCATACAGGGATTAATTTGGCTATCCGTTGAAGTAGTTCATCGGATTATACTAAGAGCCAGAAGGACACATGAATTCAAGACCTCGAGTAATTTTAAACTTATATTTGACACCTTGAAGAATCCGACATAAAATATCAAATGGATCAATTTAGTTGATTCAGTAATACCTCAAAATTCAAGGGTTCGGCTTAAGATTCACTCTTACACTAAAAGAACTGAATTTAAAAAAAATTATTTATTACAAGTTTTTTTAATCCTCAAATTTGCCATCCTAAATATCATTCCTTTCGGATCAATATCTATGATAATGGAGTCCAACATTTCACAAGAAACAGTTTTACTGAAAAAGAGCTTGAATTTCGACCGACATTAAAATTTGAAGTATTTCACCAGAGGGTCATTAAAAAGTCAAATATTCTTCTATTTAATACTAAATTGGGTGTTCCTCAGGGCAAACATTTAGGACCGCTCATTTTTATTTTAAGATTATAAGTAATTATTAATTTGTGAACAAATTCTGTCAACAAAATTCCAATTATGTTTTAAGATTTTTTAAACGTAAGACCAAATATTATAGAAAAGTGAATGTTTATATCTCCAACAATTTTGTCATATGTAGAATGTCAAAAATTGTCAGAAGCAAATAAATTTTCAAAAGTAAGATCAAAATACTAGGATTTACAAATTTTACTCAGAAAACTATTTAAAACATTTTTAAAACTCATGTTGTTACATTATCATTTGAAATACTAAATTTTGTGTGTATTTAGTATTTTGACAGCAGTCAAAGTTGTAAAATTTTAAAGAAGAGATTTCACTTTTGAAGAGCGTTAACATTTGGAATTTTAACATTTCGATTCAGCAAAAATTAATGAAAGAATGCAAAACCACTTGAAATTAGAAAATATATAGAAACAAATTTAAAATTTCAATTTCAATATCCCAAAACTAAAATACATTCGTCAATGTATCAATTTTCATATCGTCAAATTCGAATTCAAATAAATAGTTTAATTGGTAAATGAAGTCGGGTAGAACTTACTTAAGCTGTGGTGTTATTTCCCTATCAGCGTTAGCTCTAGGACTTTTCCAAAAAGTACTACGATTATTGTAAAATTGTTTGAATTTTGGGACTGCCAACCTTTTTTTGAAAAAATACAAATTAATCATAAAAATAATAAAAAGAGGCTGGGTGCGATCTACACTAATAACATCCCATTATAACTTATTTAAAGGATAGTTATCAAGTATTCCCTTTCAGTCTTCAGAATTTGTAAAAACTGTATAATCGTTTTAAAACAATTTTATCAACAAAAATAATTAACAGACTAAAGAAATTCCCCGAGATATTGTAGTGGAAAAACAAATTTCACCATTTTTTTTGGTAAATCTTTTTGTAATATTTTATTTTTGGTAAGAACATTTTATCATTTATCGAAAAATGTATTGTGTTAAAAATAATACATAAATTTGAAGTCAGTATCATTGATTGTTGTGAAGATATTTGAGTGGAAAAACAATTCTTGACACTTTTTAATAGTTTTTAGTTTTATTTTTTATAAAAACACGTCAATTCGATATTTTTGCGAAAAATGTTCCATATGTTGTATTATGTTTAAAATTTGATAAAGTCAAAGATAAAATTCAACACTCTAGAAATGTCCAAGTCAAGAAACAACTTTTGAAATTTTTCGGTGAATTTTTCTTTAAGCTTTTTATTTTTCGTAAGAAAACTGCAAATTTGACATTTTCCAAAATTAAATTGAATAATTTGTTAATAGTAGGTATTATGTATAAAATAAAATGTATATGAGGTAAATATCTTTGCCACTCTTTTGGTAATTTTTTTTTCCTTTTTAGTTTTTGCAAAAAACTGTGCATTGATTTTTTCCAAAATTTCACCATTTGTCAAAAACGTCATTTCACATAGCAGAAAACTGCTTTAAAGATAAAATCGCTTTTCCTTCATTGTTTATTTGAAGACCAATTTGTTTTTTAGTTTTTCAACTAAAAAAAAAAAAACATCGGTGTGTTGAACTTTTTCCAAATTTATAAGAAATCTGTATTACAACTCAGTACATATTCAAATAAATTTATTTGAAGTCAATAGCATTATCCGTTACTAAAATATTTACGATCAACCAAGATTTTCACTTTTTTTTAAACTGCTTTAGTGAAAAAACCGCTTGACCAATTTTTATGAAAGTCCTATCTGCATCTTTCGAAATAAATTTTATTGGAGTCGATATCATCACCCATTCTTGAGATATGGTTGACGAAAAATGGTATCTCGAACATACGACCGTACCAGAAATCTCTCTAGAAATGTTGGATCTAGGCCTTGAAACGTCCAGATTTGTCAAAAATTTCCATTTGACAATAACTCCCTATGGGCAGTACTAAAAAAATGTTTGAATATGAAAAATCTATGCTAAATTAATGAAATGATGCGAAACATGTATTAAAAAACAACCATTGGCAACGCTGGTTATGGTTTATAAAAGCAGTAGATTATTGTAAAATATTAAATTCGTTATAGTAAATTTTGTACGGTTATAAACAAATTAAATAAGTTTAGTTGATTGACAAAAAGTGTCCTCATCTTAGACTTTCCACTTGAACATATATGTAAATACAAGTAAATAGGATAATGGCCAAGAGCTACCTTAACAACTTTTCGTAACCTAAAATCATTTCCTGACCTTAAGCAATGAAAAACAAAATTAATTTTGAAAAAGGATAATAATTGGTTAATTAAATTTTTTAACCAATTTTTAACAAGAAACGGATATAAAAATATATTAACTAAGGTTTTTATTTATACATAAATATAAAAAAGGCACCCAATTGACAAGACCCAATTGACTTGATTGGGTTAAAACAAAATTATTTGACAACCATTTTTTTTATTATTTATGTATAATATTCAACAAAAAAAAAAACACTTAAAAAATATTTGAAAACGTTGTCATTCCAAATAAAAAAAGGCTTCAATATTCGTTTATGTACGTATTTTAATGACCTCGAGCTATATTTTTAGTGAAAAAAAAAGAAAAAAACAATTAATTTTATTTAACTTTGATATTTCATTAAAAACAAAATAACGAACCGTAATCCATACACATTGTAGATAAATATATGTATGTATGTACACAAGGGTGTGTGTAGATTGGATTAATTTAATGAGGATTCCATGTACCAGCTTAATTAAATCAAAAATAAATAGACAGATATTCCAACACCGAATCATCACACCACGATAAAAAACGAAGCGAAGGGGGAAATGACAATATGTCTCAAAAAATACCCCGAAAGCTGTTTTTTTGTTTTAATACATATAAATGAATATGTTAACTGTTATATGTTGTGTAGTTAGTTACACAACAGAATTTTGTATCCCTCGAATAATTTCAGGATTCAGGATACAATTTCCATCAACAAAACACCGACACCAACCGCACTCCGTTTTGGTCCTGACTCGAGAGTCCTTTTGGCCAGGGAACCAACGGAAAACAAATTAAATTGTTTTGGTCAAATTGTAGTGGGTACTCGGGCTCCCAACATATACATACATAAAAGTAAAAACAAAACACCCCCGCTTAATTTGCTTTCTCACTTAAGGCACAAAATAAAAATACAAAAAAAAAATCTGAATTTTCACTTCCGGTTTATTTTATTTTTTGGCCAATGTCGGAATTTTTTCGTTCTACCAAAACCATTTAGTACCCGTTCCTATTAAAGGGGTTCAATTCGATATTTATTTGTTTTATTTATTACACATATAATCGAATTGAGTTACATAGCGGATTATGTCAGTGGAGAAGCATGATACTGAAACGGTTGTTGGCAGGAAGAGAGTGGTTTAGTTGTATACGCTACCAACGAACGTCCTTCAGTCAGTGAATAGTTCAACAACTTTCCGGCAAACTTCAAAATTATTGATGAAATTGTGGGAATTTAATCTCATGGGCTTTGTATTTTTTCCCTTATTTTTTTTTTGTATTTGTATTTGTTTGCTGTAGTTGGTAACAGGATTAATCCAACTAACTATAGATACCTACTCTCGTTTTGAGGATATATTCATGATCTAGAATAAATCAATTGAATAATTTACTCACTTGTTGTGATTAAAGGGATCAAAATTGTTGGAATTCGTTTTCTTTATGACTTGGTTATGTGAAGAAGAAAATATTTATATAAATAAATTGAGGTTGTAATCAAAACTAATATTATGATTATGGTGGAGGGGGAGGGGGGATTTTTTCGTTTGTGTTATGCATCCACGTGTCCTTTTTTTATCCTAGAAATATAATAATGTTTACATATTTGTTGCTTACAATATGCCACAGACAATTTTAGTTCTTATTTTGTTTAGTTAGATTCTTCGTTTGATTTATTAATGTTCTTGGGAACGGCTTAAATAATTCTGATTAAACTTTTTTCAGAAAATTCTTCACCAAATTTCTAACATCAATACATTGAAAAAGAGATGGAATATTGTAATCTTTTTTTGTCGTGTATCCTGATTACGGCAAGGTTCTTAAAATTAAAAAAAAATTTTCGGGAAATTCTTCAAAAAAGTGTGAGCAAAATTAAACAAGTAAGAATTCGCCGTCCATGTGTATTAACCACATTTTTACTTCAATATTGAAAAAAATGTTCAATTGTCAAATGCTTGCTGTTCAGTGATGTTGAAGAAGAAACTTTAAAAATTGATAAATGATCAGGGACTGTTTCCTTTTTTACTTGTACCTTCTAACAGACATTTTCAATGAAATGTACACTTCGTTCAGATCTTAATTCTTTTTATTTTTTACACTAGCGGCTTCAACAAGCATTGCGTTGACATATTTTGGTGGGTGAAAAGATTATTATAATTTTTGTTATCAAATGTAATGTCTTCTTCAAGATTGCGCTAAATTCAACATAACAATGATTACAACTTATTTTCTTATAAATTATTCAATCTATTAGGGTTGATTTTTATTTTAAAGACAAGCCTTTAATGTTTACTTTAAGAAATCATCAAAAATAGTAAGTATACGCCTAAGTTCACCATCTTCGGCAACTTGCTTTTTATAGTTTTTGAGTTTGATTTAAGACTTTTAGCAGAGTTTTGAGATTCAAGTTTTTGTAATTTACTCTGTTTTACTTGGTTAGGTTAGGTTATTGTGGCTGCTATAAGAAGACCAGCACACTTAGAGCAACAATGGTCTATTGATTGTGATACCACTTAGATCAATTGATCCTCCTGCTCGTTGAACCATTTGGATCTTACAATAAAGTGTTTTAGAATGTGAATGTCTACGTTATTTAGATCGCTTGGATTCGTAGTCCTCGTTTTTGTGAAAGTGCAGGACAATAACAAAGAAAACTGACTCTTTTTCTTCCTCATCTATATTGCTTCTTCAGAAATTGTTTGCTGGAGCTCAAGACCGTAAAGCTTGTCTGCCTATTAAGCAGTGACCAGTAAGGACACCTATGACCGATCTCATATGCAATCTACCCATTGAAGTGACTTGCTTTGAGTATTAAGCATCAAGCTTTGGTCAAATAAATGTTTTTCCAATTGTTTGCAAGCTTTACAATTACCGGGAATGTCTCTATGGCCCCGTACCCCCATCAAGTTGAATTGATCAGTCATTTCCACCAAAGATGATCTTGGATCCTTGACTCTAAGGATTTTATGGCAGCTTGACTATTCGAGAAGATGCGTTTATCAGTAGACGATATCACGTTTACTTTGAGGCATGGAGTCGAAGAGGATATTTTTGATGGCCTTGAACACACTACAGTGTTTGGGTAAACAAAAGGGGTGACATATATTTAGTCTGTCTGAGTGTACGCCTCCTCCAATCCCTTCATCTGTTTTGGATCCATCAGTGTAGAAGTAGATAGCTTCTTCAGTTTAAAGTGACTGTTTTACTAAAAAAAAGACTAAATAAAATACTCACTAAAAAGTGGGATATGGTAAGAGATATCATCTTAGGCTGGTGGGCTCTGGCATAAAAATTAAACGCATTATTACTTGGCCCAATAATTTTACTCCTTTCAAAATAAAACCGAATTAATTTACATTTTTTTCAAATTTTTATCTCCCCAAGTAAAACGTCAAAAATAATTCAAAAAAAGAAAAACCACCTCTTTCAACCAATACAAAAAAGAAAACGAAGTAAAATTTGAGAAGGGTTCAATTAAATTACCAACATCCAACTTTCATCCCATCATTAAAGATCCTCAACTCATCCAATTTAGTATGTATGTATATCCTTCATCATTTAGACGTACAGACTATAACACAGTACCTTAACTATAATTAAATCGACATTTCCTGTTTCCCCATAACCTATTCATTATATTATCCTCGAACCCACATCATTCCAACAAAACTCGACAAATTCTAAGAAAAGCAAATTTTCCTCACTTCGATGGCTACATTTTGTTGTTGTAAGGAAAAAGAAAAAAATCTAAAAATAAAAAAAAAAAATACAAGGGGAGGAAAACCTCAAGTGCCAAACCCTCAAACACAATCACTGGACATCATCAGCCCAAGCACTAGACGAATAATGAATTGAATTTTAATGACTGTGGGAGAAACTCAACCAGCTATAAAAAAAAGTACTTGGAAAAAGTATGCAGCATGAGAAAATAAAAATAAAAATAAAAATAAAAAAGGAAAAACAGGAATAAACAAAAATCCTTGCATGCCTTGATGGCTAAGCAGGAAGACCACTAACAAGAGCTCTAAGTGTTGTTTAGAGAGCCGATATTTCGAGCGAGATATATGTATGTACCTCCATTTGCCCCATAGTCATACCTCGATAAACATACGTATGTGTTTGTGTGTATAAAGGAAACCACACATGCAATCCACTGCACATGTTTCCTCCATTTTATAAAGAAATAAACTTAGAAAAACAAACTTTGGATAAAAATCACTTAAAATTCATTTCAGTTCATTTCGTCCTTGCTATAGCATGGCATCATCGGTGTGTGTGTTTTGTGTGCTTAAACAGAGTAACACACACAAACACACACATGGTTATAGGAAGGAAATGAGGCGCACAAAAAATAGGAAAAGATAAATAAAACTCTAGAGCAACATGAGGCTGGCGATGGCGCTGCACTAGCTGTGCTGAATGGCACGAAGATTTATGTGGCTATACGATAGTGTGGTTTAGTGAGTCCCCCTGAGTCTGTGCATGCCGTGCTGTTCTAAAATGTGCAGTATATGCAGCATGCAGCAAATAAATACACAAAAAGAAAAGCTAAAAATTAAAAAACACTTTCCAGTTTGATTCCTATCCAGAGGAAGAAACACAGAGAGGATAAGTCCTTAATAAGAGAAGCTGTTAAATTATTTGAGTTTTTTTGCTAAGTGCTAGCACGTGACACACTTAGTCTGTGAGCCTGTATGGATGTGAAAAAAATAAAGTTTGGCTTAGATGTTTTTAATAGGTTCAAATAAATTTGAAAAGGCAAAATGTGTTTCAAGTTATTGGGGCTATTCTAACTCAGAAGGTAGTTGTAAGTCAAGGAAGGTTCAAGCTTTCACAGAAGATATTAAAGACTATAACAAATTTGCACAAGATTCAATAGAAGATCATCATGGCGGTAGACCCTTAATTGAATCCCAGCCATTCTTTTGCTAGAAATGCATCTTCTTAAACATTTTAATTGATAATTAAAACAGGTGAAAGTAATCAACCCAAATTAAACCTTTTTCTTTCAAAATTTTTAAAAGATTTTTCCTCATTTTACATACACATCCTGATTATCCTTAAATTTCTAATGAGGAAAGAAAAGAATTGTGTTCCTTTTACCTGTATAACAAAAGTGTGTTCTTCCTTTCTCCATATACATATTCCACCTAAGCTGCTTTCTTAATTATTCGACACTGTTGTCTAATTACATTTACAAATTACAACCCTTTTGGGATATTCACCACCAAAATATCCTTTTCCCTTCACTCGCACTCTTCTTCTATAAGATATTCAAAATTATATACTATGTACACATAATATTTTGAAAGCATGAGAAGTAAAAACAAAAACTTGGCATCACTGATGCCGCTTCTATAATCTTCACTTTTGTTCTAATCAAATTTCCAACACTCTATAATATTATGTTCTTGGTAAAACTAACAAGGCACGTGAACTAGCGCCAAATGTCACTAAACACTAGAAGGAAATAATCTTCCCTGTCCTCGTGCTCGTACTTGTTCTTGTGCTCCCCCGGCGGCGGAGGAGGCGTCCTCGTCAACTTATTCATTCCAGAGTCTCAGCACTTCCTTTCACAAATCCACACCACATCCTTTCTCTATCTTATTTTGGCATAGATATACATACATACGAACCTAAGGACGAGTATATAACCTAAATTCTATGTGTGTTCCTTAAAGACATTAACATCAACCATCAGGCAAGGAAACCATTACCGCCACCGCTGCTGTTACCGCTGCCACCACCACCGCGTGCCGCTACACCATCAACAACACCACACCAAGACAAGAAAACACAACAAATATTTGGCACGGCATCAGAGGCTAAAGAGGAGTGGCTCAGAGGCAGAGCAGAGGTATAAGCAGCCAAGGAAGAAGATGACGTCGAAGAAGAAGAAAGAAGCTGTTTTGCAGATTTTGGCAGAAGTTCTTGTTAAGGTAGAATTAGATTCACTTCCTATAAGCGACACGACAGCGACAAAACTAATTATTTGCCTAGATGGAAATTTTCACCATGTTTTTTTTTTATACCTTTTATGCTTCTATATACCTTTCCAAATCACTAAGGCACTAACAAGAGGGGGTGATGGTATTTGTTGAAAGGTTGGGAATTTAGAAACTTCAGGTATGTGTATTTAAAGTTCCTTAAACTTTAGCATTTTGATTTTCATTTGGGTTGAATTGATATTTCAAGTAAATTTTCTAATTTTCTAATTTATACCAATCACAGTTTAGATACAACTTGGGGAATTTTCAAACAGCAGAAAATTTTATACAAGAATTTGGGTTTGAAAAATAAGTTAGTAATGATAATGATTTCAAAAACACCAGAAAATTAATAAAACTGATTTGATTTTTGATTTGTATACCAGTCGGAAATAAGCGTTTATTTGATATCTTATACGTCAAATTTGCAATGCACAAATAAGCTGTTCTTTTTGTAATTCTAGTCTTGTGTGAATATTGTTATTATACCGGGTTATTCCATTTTTATACCATTTGATGAAGTAATTGATATTATACCAATTAAAAATGATATTTTATGAGTGGAGTGATATTAAAGAAATGTTATCATATAATCAGCACATTATACCAGTTTATACCAATTTTGTATGAGTGAAATTTTTTGAATTTCTTTGCGTACTACTAGTTTAAGAATTAAAATGGCGTTTATATTTTACCATAAAACATCTATTTTACAATTGGTGTTGCATGTATTTTTATACCAATAAGACTTGTTAATAATTTGTATTTTAAAGTTAATATTTTTGATCCGTATTCTCTCTAATTTAAATCTATCTTTGAAAAAGAGTAGATATTTTATTACTTTTGGGCTTTCGTTAGATTTGAAATTGTTTTAAATACCAATTGGATAATTTTTTATACCAATAATGAATAATGTCTAGAGCTTCTGACAGTAAGCTAATTTTTTCATTTATAAATTCTATATTTTCAGTTTGAATAGTTAAGTTTATTTTTTTCAGTTTATACCAACTAAATTTTCAATGTAGTTTCGTCTAAAAATTAAGAACAATAGAAAAAATTTACAATTTTGTATTTGAACTAACAACCCTTTGAAATAATTATGATCTTACACTATTTTTTATTCCATTTTATACCAATTAAAATTTAAAATAAACCATTTCTGATTATTATTATTTTTAAGAAGAGTGAATATTTTATACCAGTTGCGTTGGAAAAATGAAATACTGTGATTTTCTAATTATTAAGGTATTCTATGAATAATCAAAATGTGGGTTGACAGACAAGTTCGTTATAAAATTTTGAATAATTTATACCAATACACTAAAATCCGAATAATGTTTAACCCTAAAAACTTGAATAGTTTCTATAAGTTCCATGACCTCTTCCATCCCCTAGATTGTAACATTCTTGACTTGCAGTCTTGACAGTGATCTCATCCTATCAACTTCAAAATACTCATCCATCCCTCAATGGATTCCATAAGATTTTATCTTAACTTACCGAACCACACCTCACCATAAGCCTAACCAAAACCCAATTATCTAACCTCTTTTCGATTTAAACACTAGAAAGATACTTTCTATAGTATACTCTATAAGATACGAAGGATAATAAATAAAAATATAAATTTCAACTGTATAATTTTCCCATAAAACACCACACCACTTAACACTCGTCCTGAAAGGAAAATAGCTATAAATTTCAATTACAATTAAAACATCCATTCTAGGAATTACACTCGTACACTCGTACTCGTATAATTTCCAACTGAGAAACATATAAATTGTATATAAATTTTATATCTATTGCGGGGAAGAGCTATGGCATACCGTATATACCGAAAGTGTAAGCCACCACTGACATATGTAAGTAACTTAAATTGCAATATAGTATATAACTTGAGCTGATATATTATACGAGTGTATAGATCAATGTGCCAACGAAATCTGTCCACTCCAACACTCCACCGCCACTGTACTACCGTTCGGCGTCGCACTGTCATCCACTGCACCGCACTGGGATTTCAATTAAATTTCGTAATTCCATCAAATTGAATTACCAGTATTTATACCTTTGTGCTGTATCTTAACTGTATGCCTGATGGCATAGCGCTTAAAGCCCTGCACAGTTTATACTACTTGGATACACTCATACTTATACACTCTAGAAGATATAGCTAGAATACAGTTAGTTGTGCAATCTTTACATTTGCCATAGTGATAGTTAACCAAAAACCTCCTATCATCCTCGCATCTCGACCTAATTTCACCTCTTTACTCTTCTCTTTTTGCTTGTTCTTGTACTTCTTTCGCCCTTTTACCCTTTTATACCCTTCCTCCCTTTCTAACCCTCTCTTACATCCCCTGCACCTGCCATTCCATTCTGCATGTTGGGGACTCTTGTGTATTTATGTACCGGTAAAGCTAGCTTCTATAAATCTACCCCGGTTAAATCTCTTTTCCGAGTAGATCTACTACAGTTACTATAAATAAAACGGGAATGTCTCTTCTTTAACTGTAGAGTATTTGTCTCCCGACAACGAAGGAGAACACAATTAATTCTTACTTCCAACTTTCACGGGGTATTTTTTTTTAGTAACAAAAAAGAACCTGAAATAAAATGGGCTAAGGACTAAGGAGACTGACTGACACAGAGTCAAGCCGAGTCGTCGAGTCACAGATGCCTGCTTTGCTGCTCTCTACACAGTAAACATGGGATGTTAACAGGAGCTTTATTGTCTTAAGGCTATTGTCCTGTTTTTAGTTTTTTTTTTTTTTTTTGTTTCTCGTTTAGAAAAGGAATCTTTACTTTACTTGATGTAATTTTTTTAGTGTAAAATTTTAAATTACAGTAAATTGTTTACAAACGAAAAAATTAAATAAAAAGGACTTTTTTTTGGGAAGGAGGGGGTATATTTCGACATTCGTCTGTCGTCCTTTTGATTCTATTGAGTTGATTCAGCAGATTTATCAAAAAGTTACACTAATTAAGTTTTCTTCCTTTAATGGAAGGAGGATCGATTTTTTTTTTGTTTATTTTTCTTTTGTTGCTAAAGGACAATGGTAATGGAAATGGACGAACCTTAGTCTGTTTTTTTTTTTGAAATTAGAGCGAAAAAGTAATTTAGGTTAAGTTAAAAAATTGTAAGGTTAAGGGAGAGAGTTTATGGTCCATGTGATAACTAAGAGGTTTAATTTAATTTAATTAAACCATAACTTAAACTAAGATAAAAATCTATGACTATGATGAACTTGTGACAATTGAATCCAAAGGTAAGACGACTGAGTGTGTATCTGGGGTATCTACTTAGAAAAAATAAGAGTTCCGCAATTCATTTTGATACAAGGTTACAAAACAACTTTAACTCTGACGAACTGTGCAGTAGAAAAATCAACAGAAGTGAAGTTTAGATAAATGCTATTGACATTTAAAGTGTCAAAGAAACAAACCTCATTTAAAATTTTGTAGATTTTGATTTTCAATTGAGTAGATCTTCGTTAAAAAGTAAATTATTAATTTATTTTCATTTTAATTATTAAATTTAGATTTTGATTTTAAAACAATTTTGATTTTTCATTCATATAATATTAATATTTTAAGTATTTATATTTAAACTCTTAAATAAACTGAAATAAATAAATACTTAAAGTTTAAAGACTCACAAAAAATTGATACAAAACCTATTTGTAAGTAACAACCGCCTAAATAAATAAGCAAATGATACCAGGAATTTTGAATTTTTTAATTCCATCTTCTTCATGAAATTAATAACCCTTTGAAAAATTAAGAAGTTTTTTTCTTTTTTTCAAAAGCATTCAAATTAGATTCTGTGTATTTTTAGTGATAATTTAATAATAAAAGAACACATCTCAAAAATAATTTAATTTTATTTGGAAAAAGTCTCAAGAATTGATTTAAAAAATAATTGTTTAAAAAATCCGTATTTTTAATACTGGAAAATCATTTTGTTTCTACGTAAATACTTTTCCAAAATTAGCTTATGTTGGAATAGATACATATTTAGTTCTTTTTCAAAAATATCTACTTTTCTAATTTAATTTATCTGCTGTTGCTTTTAATATGTTTAGCTACTTTAACGTTTTTCTAACTAGAACTAGAAAATATCCGCATGTATGTAAATTCTAATCGTTACAAAATTTCAAAAAGTACACATTTAGGAACATGTAAAAGCAGGACAGTTTTTTTTTTTTATTTGCCAAACTTTTGAAATTATGAATATTAAAACTTGATGAAATCACTAAACTTATTTTCTTATTTTTTAAAACTTTTTTGAACTTATTTTTCGACAATTTTGAATCAATATTAGCATCAATTTCATTAAACTCCCTAAATGATATTGAAATTGGATCGTTCAAACCGTTGTTAGTTCTGGGTCTTGGCAGACAAAGAAGGTGTTTTTCCTTTAACGGTCTCGATGGAGCATAGATTGAAATAATTATGGAGAGTAAGTTAGGATACTTAATTTAGTAGCAAAAAACTAAAAAAACGCACAAAGACTATTTAATGAATAGTTTTTATAAAATTGATCATCTGATTTTGTATGACTCTAGAGATTAGACAGAATTTCCAATGCATTTTATGAAAAACGAACCTTGTAAAGCTATTTTGAACCTTTTGAATTTTATCAGACAAAAGATGCTCGTTAGGGTTCCAGATAACATCCACGTATTCAAGAATAGATCTATCTCAAGTAATATAAAGCGTACCTTGGGTCTATGGATCAGAAAAGTCTTTATGAATTCTAAAATTGAATTAGCTCTAGCAACAATACTATCAACGTGAGGAGCAAATGATAACTTAGAATGGAAAGTTACTCCTAAATCATTCACTTTTGCAGTTCTCTGAAGAAGATTGCAATCAAGAGAATATGTACACAAAGTATTTCCTGGAGATAGAAATAAGGAAACATTTTTTATTGTTAAGGCTGAGGTAGTATAGTTTACACCGGTAGGATAAGTCATCCAAGTAGATTTGAAGTTTGAAGTAGTCACTATTCCTTGGTACTTTCAAAAATAATTTCAGGTTATTAACATATACAAGACATTGGCTAAAATTGATATGGTTGTCAATGGCATCAGTAAATAAATATGTACGATAAACAGCAATGGACTGAGATAGCTGCCCTGTGGAACACGTGAAGTATGTTCCTTAATTTTTACTTTTTGGATTCTATCCATTAAAAATGAACCGATCCGAGTGTATCAGACTTGACTGAATACGGGAAATTTCAAATTAACGAAGCAATATTTTGCCAAGCTTATTTTTAAATTAAGCTTTCAAAAAGTTTAGGAATCGCAAGAAAACTGGAAATTCCCCTGTATAGTTGTTTTTTGAGTCCGATTTAAAAATTGGTATCAAGTCAGATGATTTCCATTCATAAATTATTTGCTTATTTATAAATAGAGAAATTAAGTTTGATATTTTTTTCACGTATTTTAATTTTTCCTGTAATTTTTAAGTGTATACAAAAACATTTTTGTAAGAGACCTTTATTCACGGTTTTAAAAGGTTCTGTTTCCTTTTTCTAGACTTGGAAATAAACTGAAGAATTATGGGAATGGCTTTTTTTCAAAAAATCTTAGTTTTCTCGGAATTTCTGAAACACTTTTCTGTCCCTTCATAAAAACATCAAAAAATAGTTTTTTTGAGTATAAATTTAAGTGTTAAAAATATTTGTACTATTTTTTAATACTTTTGGCATTACATACTTAAAAATTAACTGAAATTTAAATTTTAGTTTGAAATCATTTACTCGTATGTATGTTTTATTTTATTAAAATTAATATATTTATTTTTTTGCATTACCAAATGTTTTTTTACGACACGAAAGTGAATATTAAACTTTTATACTTATCATACAGGCATTTTTTAAACCCATGTGTTTTAAAATATTAGTTTTATGCTCATCCTGAAAATTTAATAAATTTTATTTTCAAAATTTCGTCACAAATTTATTTCTTAAAAAACTGAATACGTTTTTCCTCAGAATTTCCGTATTATGAACTTCTTAAGAGTTTAAAAATATACCACCCTAAAATATTCATCACTTTTTCATTCTTCGACAATATCTGTCAAACAAAATTCTCAAGTTCATTGCCTATCTATAACGGGTCTAAGCAAATTCATTGAACTTCCTAATCTATTCTAATCCCTTCCTCAACTCTTTACAACACAACAAAAACGACATTCAAAACTCTCCTTTTAAGAATATTGAACAAAAAAAAGAGATTTCAAAATAAACCAATCACTTTTTTTCAGACTTTTCAAGAAAAGCCATAGATACACTCCTACTCTATAAACCCTTTGTACGAACATACTCACATGTTAAGGAAACTTAAGAAGGGAATTACACACACAAGACATTCAATTTCACATGCCTAATCCGCTACTCAAGGTCCTAGAGCACCTTCAGCATTCGAAGCTCTATAGCTCTACATACGAATACCTGGTAAGAAACTGTCAACTGTCCACCCCCCGTTACCCATTTCAAAAGAAAGTTTTAAACAAACTGTCTCTCTTTCTCGTGTGCCTTAACTTTTTCCAGCAAGAATATTATTATCCTCACTTAAAAAATGAAAACAGAAATGTTTCTAAGTCGAATTTGAAATTCGATTCCGGACTTGGTCTAAGGCAACACACACACACACACACACACATAGTGACATCATCCTTCATATGCTACTACAGTCTGTTCGCTTGTTGCCGCGCGTCGCCATTGAAGCGTGTTTCGCGAGTGAAAATATTCAATTATTCCAGCAAGAACTCGAAGAAGCAAGAAGTGTGTCTTAGGCAAGGAGGAGGCAGCTAGGTGTAGCCATTTGGAACCTTTTACCTTCTAAGTCCTACCAACCCATCCCCGTCCATCTTCGTCGTTCAAACAGTGTAAAAAAAAGGGAAAAAAAAAGTTTCCATGGAAGTGACATAATATGAAATAGCAACCCCATCGTGAACGGTGAGGAGCGCACTTCTATCACTTGCAGAGCTTCACTCGAATTCACCCTAAACCTCCTCCTGCCTCCTCCGTCCCTTTATCTTTGTATCTTGTTATGTCGGAAGGTTTATTTTTAATTTTTAAAATGATTTTCTATGTTTTTGTCGTGTGTTTCCGTTGGTGTTGTTGCTTTTTTTTTTCGTACGCATTCTAAAATAGATTTCGCCTACGAGGCGGTGGTGGGTGGACCGGTGGGTGGTTGGTGTCTCACTTAGGGCATAGGCCCAACAAGTCCGCCCTTAAAATAAAGTGAGAGATACAACTCGCTTGTCTTTCCTCAAATGAGCAGTTTTAATCAGATTTGTGAGTCTGACGGGGGCAATGAGCTGCTTAAGTTGATAGTTACTGCCACTGACATCGTCGTCGCTTACGGTGATGTGACGGGACGACGACGACTACCACTTTATTACGACGACGAAGACGACACCCGCCTATTCGGGTTACGTTTATAGGTATGTGTTAGGGGATTATGGGTGATTTCAAATATGTACATTTAGAAAATCTCACTTAGAAAAACGTTAAGGGATACCGTATGCCATAACTGCCAGGAAGGTGTAGTGTTGAAGGTTCTCTTCTCTAAACCTGTCAATTATTAATAAAACTAAAAAAAAATACATATAAAAGAAAAAAATGGCATGAAACATTATTTCATAATAATAATGGTTTTGGCTTTAATGGTTTTTGCGGCAAATGGGACACGCTGAATGTATATGATTTTCATAAAAGCTTTTATGGAGCAAAAGTTGCTGAACAGAACGGAATAAGTGGTCAATTTGTTCTTATTTTTATACATACATAATATATATTTTATATATATACATACGAGAATAAAAATCAATAAAATAAATTTAGTACGACGACGACAAAGCGACGCAGACGGTTATTATAATGGCTGAAGGTGTGATACGGTATAAAAATTGTTGTTAGTTTTAAGAGGTTTGTGATGCTTAACTTTAATGTTACAAGCAGTTTTGTATAAGTCTTGAAAGCTCTTTTCGATTTGGATTGCTGAATAAGGAATAATAAAATAAATTTGAACTTTTTGGAGAAAAAATAAAAATATGCTTTAATGGCAATTCACATAAGTGTAGTCGAACACATTGCCAACATTATAATTTTTAATTTGGCTGTATAATTTCCAGAAAAATTTTGTTTGTATAATCACTAAGTTCGTTCATTGTTCTTAGTTTGGTTCAAGGCACGAAATTTGTAAATTTAAAAAAAGAACATGTTTTTTAAAAATACAATTTTATTAACTTTAAAATAGGAGTTATTAAGCCCTATTACTAAATATCCGTTCAAAGAAGAAAATTCTCTGATTTTTTACTATTCGGAGGATTTTTTCTTCGAGGTATTCTTACAAACAGCTGAAGAATTCTGTTGAAATTCATTTTTTGTGTGCATTTTTGACATTTTAGCGTGCTTGTTCTTTTTAGTTCCACCGACTCAAATTCAATGCGGAGAAAAATGCTCTGATGCATTTGGTTTATTTATTCTTTCCAAGAAGATATCTCGAAAGGAACTTAAACTTATAACAAAGTACGCCATACGGACAATCTTCCGCTCCCAACATATACCTTGCTATGAAAGATTGTGATCGGTTCGATTTGTCAAATTGACATGTTTGACAAATATGGACGTTTTAAGGTCTCTAGAGTCAAATCATCTTGCATTTATCACTGCAACTCGAAATATCACGTCAATTTTTTGTTTCACGAAGTCGTACTCTTCCATAAAGGGGGATGAAATTAAGCTTTTTTCAAGATCGACCCTGTCAAGTTCCGTAAAATTCAGTTTTCGTATTTATTTCATGACACTTTTTGGTAATTTTTTTTTTATTTTTCTGTAAGAAAACTGTCAATTCAAAATTTTTCAAAAATGTAACATACATATTTTAACAGTTGTATCATGATTATCATAAAATAAATTTGAAGTGAAAATTATTTCCCGCTCTAGTGGTCGGAATATTTAATTGGAAAATCAATTTTTGACACTTTTTAGTTTTTGATTTCTTGTAAGAAAATTGCCAATTGATTTTGTTTAGAAAATTTAACCGTGTGTCGTAAACATGATTTCGCATAGTAAATAATTTATATAAGTTGATATCACTTTTCATTCGTGCTACATTTGAGCCACAAAAGTTTAAAAATTCAAAATTACAGTATGTTGAATTTCTTCTAAATTAATATCGAATCAGTTCTATAATGTATAGAATAAAATTCATATGAAGTCAATAGCAATTTTTGTTCCTGAGGTATTTGCGACAAACCACTATTTTCGCATTCATATTTTTTAATTATTCTATAAAAAAAAACACTAAATATTGTATAGAAGTCGTTCTGCAACTTTTAAATTTATATGTTGAAAAAATTTAACTGGAGTCCATATCCCCAATCGTTAGAGTTAGCATAAATGTCCATGTATCAAAATTAAAAACAAAAACAAAATCTATTTTTTAAATTCACTCATTCAGTAATATTATAAACATATATCTATTAAAAAAAAAGAGAAAATAAATCCGAAAATTCTGCTTCCCAAAGAAAAATGTAAGACTTTTTTGAGATAGGCCACCTAAATCAATGCATTCATTTTTATGAGAACGTTTTTTTTTTATTTATTCATGAGTTTTTAACCTTAATTTTTAATTGCTTAGAAAATGTTTAACACTAAAAAAAAGAAGCTTTTAAACATCTTTTCAAAAACAATCAAAAATCATCTTTCTTTTTTCCTTATACATATTTAAAAATAATTGTGTAAAAAAATAATATGTATCTATAAATATAAATAAATATTTGTTAAAACTTAAAATATTTAAAGTTGTATTTGTATTACACCAACGAAGTATTTTGTATTTTCAGTGTTCGTTTAATTTACGAAAGAGCATATCAACATAAATGTTTCATAAAATAAATATTTTCCTCGATAGTTTCTTTTTTGTGCGTGCATATTTTAACTCAAAATAACAGAACTAGCTAGTGTTAAATATTCAAGTTAAAAATTTTTGATACCATGAAATTCTGTGCCTTTTTTTTTATTGAAATAGTTCGTCTTTAAGTATAGAATTATTTAAACAGGGCACCAATACCAAGAAAAATTGGATGAAAATTCAAAGAAAAAAAAAGAATAAGTATACGCCTCAGTGAACCATATTACTATTAGAAAGAAAAATCAACGAAATATTTATAGATTGTTCTAAAAAATGAAGTGTGTTTTATCAAATTACTTCTTTTTTAAGTAAAAGTATTGTGGAAGCAAAAAAAAAGAAAAAGATTTTTAAATATTCGTTCTCAAAATGATGGATAATTTTTTCACATTTTCCTACAACTTTTGACGATATTAAATTTTTTTTATTTCACGAAATATCATTTGTGGAATTTAAAGGTGTAATAATTTTCTGTTTAATTTAAAGATTCTGTATAAATTTTGTAGTTAGAAAAAGATCCAAATTTCAAACAAAAAAAAATATGCAAAAGGATTTGCACTTAAAATTTCAATTTAATTAAATTCTTTTGTATAACAACATTCACATTTAAACAAATTATGCTTAATTTTCAAAAGTAAAAGATAATTTTCTTTTACAATTTTTAAAAATATTGTTATCTAAAATTTTAAGAAAATCCCAAGATAAAGAAATTAGATAGCTTAGTTATTTAAAAATTTCAACATATTTTTTTTTTTAAATAATTTGCATGAAAATACAATTTAAGCATTTCTTCAGGATACAGCTAATAGAGGGAATTTTAAACATTTATTTATAAAAATTTAAGCTTATTATATGAAGAAAATCTTATTTTCCAAATAAATTACTATATCATAAATTAAGATCCAATAAGGAAGCTCAATTGCAAAACAAATTTGTCCTTGAATGCAATTGTATTTATTTTGATAACGTTTCTCTTAAAAATATAACAATCTGATCCAAAAATTTCCAATTTCAATTTCCCAATTTATTAGTTCGAATTTCCCAATTTAAGTTCATCGATTCGGATTAAATCGAACGAAACCCATTTTAACTCCTCGCTGAAGGTGTACTCGATTCAACCTTCCTATATTCAAATTTGTTGTCCTTTAAACGTAAAGATGTTTGTATTTTGAATGTTTTGAATGGAAATATAAAAAAAGAAACACATTTGACTATTATGTTCAGTTATTGAACTGAATGGTACAGACGGAAAATTTGTTGGGATAGGTTGGTTCTGGTTGAATCGATTCGTTGAAAAATGGTTGAATAAAATATTTTTAAATTATGTTTTGTACCCAATATATAAAATCAAACAAAAAAATTGAAAATTCTGATTTACAGATTTTCACTATATGTATAGAATTTTTTTTAAGGTTTTTGATATACTTTAACAAAATCTTTAACCATCTTGAGACAATTAAACACTGATTACACTTCATTTCTGCAAAAAAATTCATTGCAAATTTCGACAAAGAACAAAAATTAGTGTCGAATATATTCAGACAAAAATTCTATTCCACACGTACCTAATGGTTAATTTAAAAATTTCCACATCCTCCCTAAATTTTGGGACACCCTTTAAGACCAAATTTGATATCAACACCCATGTACCATGTACATATGTATATAATCAAAATCTTTGAATACATAAAATTTGTGTAATATTGTCTGTGATAATAAAATACAATAAATTGTTTACCTTTTTCCTAACACACATCACACACCTTTTTTCCTACATCAATTAAAAAGGTCCCACGTGTCAATGTTCTTAAAGTTAAATCCTCTTCCGCTTGTCTAATGATATCATAATTTTCTCCATTATCTAAATATACACACATACATACATATGTACGTCTATATAAATGTAACGAAGGTAGGTACCACTTTGTTGTTCAATATAGCGTGTAAGGAAAATTCCTTCATTTGTAATTAAAATTACTCAAGCAAACGTAAACAACATCCCGAAAGCGTTTAAGAGATATAACTTTTTCAATATCATCAAAAAAAAAAAACAAACGAACTCAAGAACAACAAAAAGTCCCCCTTAACGCACACAAACTCTGTCTCTCACACACACCCACAAACAAGACACACATAGAGCTTAAGAGCAATTTCAAATATAATGCACCTACCGTTAACTTAAATGTCCTTAAAAATTACTTTCACGACAACGACGACGACAAAGACGACGACACACAAACTTGACTTACTTTTTTTTTATGTATGTTTGTGTCTTTAATACCACACCTCGTATCTGAGTATATATCAGGAGGTACCTACTCTATGGATGTAGGGTACATCTTTTGGCCCAATTCACTCCTGCTCTCAAGTAATAACGTCCCGAATAGGATTTTCTTTAGACTCCTGTCAAACCACTTCAAAAAAAAAAAAAAAAATATAAGATAAAAACAAAAAAGTTCACTACTTCACAAATTAGGACAACATTTTGTGTGTGATGTGAGGGAAAGTACCAATACTCTCGTTTTTGTATGTTTGTGTGTGGTGTGGGTACCTAACCTACCTATATAATTTTTACAAAATCGATTTTGTTCATTTCGTCCTTTCCTTTCACCGACCGACGAATACGACGACGACTAGGACTCCCATCAGGTTCCCCTTTTTTTATCTGTTTTTACTCGTATCTTGACACAAAAGATAAAGAGCCTATACTGCTGTGACTTTTTCTTTTACAACTAACCCGATTCTCCCATCTACCACCCCCCCATCCCTCTTTCAGTCTACACCTTTCGTGCTCGATCCTTTTTCACAAAGAAGCAAATTCATAAAAATCAATATATCTACGAGCTAGGAGCGGGGAGATACGAGGAGAGTGAACTACCGAATACCGCCTCTATTCACTGGATACAGTTACGCCTCACTAAATTTCCCATCGAACACACTTCCTCAAAGATTAATATTTAAATTTTTGCCTCATTTTTTTCGTGCCTTTTTTTTCTTTCGATTTTTATTTTCTGGGTTGGTGCGGGGGTGGTGGAGGTGGATGGAGATGGCGATGGCGGCGCGCAGTGCGGTGAGGTGGAAAGTATTAGGGGAGAAGTTAAAATCAATAAATAAATTCTTTCTGTATAGATTGTAGACTCAGTGGATATAGGCACAGCACCTACACACACAGGCATAGGCTAGGCATATAGGCACAGGCACAGGTGTGTGCTTAAATCTGGTATTGGTTTCAGAGTTAACGATTCGATCGACTTCGACACTGATGGCGAAAACGGTACCCGGCCTATAGCAGCACATATGTGGCTTCGCCTCCATCATGGTCCACATGGATTTCCTCGTTACCATTTCCATTTTCATCACACACACCGTCCTCCCACATAACACAGTCGGGGCAGGAGCCAAGCCGGTCGTTCGGTGACGGTTACGGTTTTGGTCACATTTTAGTCGTTGCCATTTTTTTTTTTGAAATTCTTTGAATTAATTAAATCGGAACGTTATAAATTCCTGTGCAACATACTTTGGTGTGAAAATGAAAACGTATCCGAGATTTTCTTTTTGCATTTTTCATTTTTCAATCTTTTCCCATTCGTTAGATTTTTATTAAAACAGCATAATTATTTTCCCATTAAAAAGAAACTATTTTCTTTTTGTTTTTTTTTTTGTTTGCTCCTCCTTTTGAAATGAAGAAGCGAGTTAGGATTTGCTGCTCCGCTCCTAGCTGAGTGAGGGCTTGAGACTTGGGGTTGGTTTTTTTGTGTCGTTGTTATGCTGCTCTCAGTTCTCAACTAAAACTTAAAGAAGTTCCGTTTCTGTTTCTGGGATAAGGAAGAGGATACTAATTAATGTTAACGATAAACTTTCCTCGAGGATGGAGAATGAAATGTGCATCAAGGAGTTCGCTTTCGCTGTTGCTTTGCTACTCCTAGATCCTTTATGTACATTTTTTTTAATTTTTTGTGGAATCACAAGAAGAACATCATCAAGACGTCTCAGGTCTCAGGTCTCAGTTCTCGCAGGTCTTGGCGATGCCAATGCGATGGTGGAAAATTGCGTTAGTATGGAGGTAGGTAGGCGAAGTTTGTTGTGCAGCATCACGGCTTGGCGAGTTGTTGAAGCTTTTCGTGTTTTGTTTTTTTTGGTGTACTTCTATACCGACACAACAACAAACAGCAACAACAACAATAAGAAATAAAAACTTTTTATGAGTAATTTTCTCATCATTTCGTACTTAATCGTCTTTTTAAAGTACCTACACTCTTCGTCGACAACAAACGATATGACTCAAAAAAAAAAAAAAAAAAAACTGGGTATGTAGTAGAAAAAAAGAGGAAGAAGATTGGGGATATATAAAGAAGAAAGTGGAAGGGGGGTCGCATTTTAATGTTTTTGTTTTCATCTTTAAGGAAAATAAAATAGAAAAAAAAGAAACACAAATTTTAAACAACAGCGAAATGAACAAACGAGGAAACTTTAAGAGCCTTGCTTATCAAGTTGGTTGTTGTGTTTTTTGTTTTTTTTGTTTGTGGTTGTTTGCCAATTATGTTCTTCAACTTAAGTTCTTAAGTCCTTTGTATTTGTGAGCGAAAGGATTTTTTGCTTCCTGGGTTAACCACTGAAATTGAATAAAACTCTCAAAAAGTAGGTTCATCTAATGGTTCAAATGGCTATGCTCGTAGCACATAAATGGTAGTGAATGACTTATCAGGAGGAAAAACTTTGTTTTTAGGTCATTGGTAGGAAGTTTTTTTTTTTCTAATTGCATCCCTTTTGTCAAGGGTAGGATATAGAATTGCAAGTGTATAGTTTTTGGTTGTTTTAAAAAAAAAATCAAATCTATTGATTAATTAACAATAAAACTGATTAAAATGAACGTATAATTTTTATAAATTTTTTCAACCTAAATTATATAATCGTACTAATATTATAAATGTGAAAGTTTGCATGTATGTATGGATGGATGGGTGTTTGTTACTCAATAATAAGAGAACGGCTGAATGAATTTGGATGAAATTTGGTACAGAGCCAAATTATCGCATAAAATAGTACCTAGACTACTTTTTATCTCGGTGAAATATTCGGTTCGGGTGGTTTTTTTTTATAATAACACAGTGGGACACTTGGACGTATGTATTTCTTTTAATTTTTTCAATCATTCCAGAATTCCAATTTGGAAACAAAATCCAATCCAACTACAGAAGTAAACAGATCAAAACTAATTAACACTTTTTTAACTTTTAACTTTTTTTAGATGCAATAAATAAAAATCCGACATTTCAATGCGACAGTGATTTTGTTTGTTTCTTCTTCTTTTATTTAGAAGGGGTGCAGAAAATAACAGAGAAGAAAAGGACATATATATACATATATACATTATGCCTATTAATTATACGCAGAACATTTCTATACGCCAATATGTTATATGTTGCCTAACGCATTTTGGCAAAAATTGTTCTACACTCCCAAGAAGAATATTACGCATACGCCCGAGTGAACTATTTTGTTTAATGGTTGTTTTTAGAGAACGTGTTTTTTTTTTAAATAAATGTAAACGTAATTCAATTAATTAACTTTTCACTTAATGTTTTTTAAATTTTAAGAAAGAGGAATTAATTAATGTTTGAATGTCAAATGCATCCTTACAAAAAATGATTTTTAGAAACTAAAGAAAAACATTCTGTGTATTTTTGTTCAATATTTTAAATTATTTTCAATTTTTAGTTTCCCACTTTTAGTTCATTAATATCACTGGTCAACAAGGTTTTATAACTGACAATCAAATTATATTTTTCCAAAGGTTTTTGTTCGCCTGAATTTGAATCCGACTTCAAAATCACTTTATCACGTCAGGTTTTGAGATGTCAAAAGTACTTTTTTTTTTAATTTGTGATGATTTCTGACAATCTATAATCCCATCTTCAATATTTTCAGTATTGCATTTACTTTAAGAAAAATTCTCATTAATTGGAAGTCTTCACTTGTCCCACATTGACTTTTAAGAAACGTTTAACCATATTATGTTAAAACGAAACAGAATATGACAAAAATGGTTTGAAATGATTTTTTTGTCCTGATTTCGAATTTCAATTCAAATATTTTCCATCACATACATTTTTTTAAATATATTTAACAAATATAAAAATAATATTAAAAACGATTATTCAAAGTCGTCGTCAAAAATAACTTTTGCTTTAGATTTAAAAATATAGTATTATGGAGTAAGATTAGAATTCAGGATAAACAAATTATTTGGAAAAGTATTGTTTGATTTAAAGGCACGAACAAAATGTGAATTTTGATTCTTGACAAAGTCAAACCTAAATTAAAAAAGAAGTAAAATAAATTTTTTTTTTTTTAAATAATAATTTTTTTTTGATTTTGACAAAATAGGAAGTGACTCAAAGAATATTGACCAATTTTAACATAATTCGATTGTTAGCGTTTTTTTTTTTGTCTAGATGAACTACTGTTGTATTTTAGATTGTGTAAAATGTGATATTCTTAAAAAAAAATACATAGTCTAAAGCAATCATTTGATTTCTTGCACCAAAATTGTTTATTTAAAATTTTTTTTTTGGTTTGCATTTTATAAAAATATGCCAAAAATTAAAATGTCTGAGTTAGTCATTTCTAAAAATCAATAATTTTTAATATAATTACTTTAAGATATTTTAAATTTTAGTAAACCCTTTCGAAATATTATAAGTTGCAATTTTTTTATTTTTTTATATATTAAAAAATATTTTATACGGACAAATTTGAAAAACAAATTGTTTACTCATAGAATTTTTATATTTCGATTTGGATTAAGTTTGAAGTTATTTAATTCATTAATATTAAATTTCCCTGCTTTAAAGATTTTCAATATTTTGCACTTTAAAACAAATAAAAAAAATTGGAATGAAACATAAAACTTTTCAAAAGTATATTTATATTTTTGATTTATTATTTTATTTTTTTTTAGTTTGTCCGTTCTTCAAAATACTCAAACCACAAAACACAATCAACACTTTTTGTAAATATTTGGCAATTAATATTTCTTTAGTTTCTAGTACAAAATTATCAATTTTGAAAGTTTGTTTTAAAAATAAAAATTGTAAAATCTTGCAGAATTCTTTTAAAAAAAACTTTAAAAAATGAGGCCATTGACAATATTTTAATTCAAAATATTTCATTGTAGATTGCAAATTAGCATTAAGTGTTCATATGCAAATCCTTTGCATAATGATTTTACAAAAATCAGATACATAAAACGTCCACGTTGCTTAAATTATCAAAAGTACATGTTTTTTGATAAAAAAAATTTTCGAGGAATATGTTAAAACTAATATTTAAAGATTTATTTTTTTAATTCTTATTTTTTACTTTTACGTTTTATAAATGCATATTTCGAAAAAAAAAACTTAAAAAAAATAACTACAATATTTTGTGCAATTGTAATCGATTTAGAGATTCAAAATTAATCCAATTTTAAATTGACAAAAACGCTGAAAATTTTAATGAAAATAAATGCATCCATTTAGAAAAAAAAATTAATATACTAGAATAAAATACTAGAATTAAAGTTTGGACCTATATTTAAATAAATTTTAGCAGGTACTGAGGACGATAATTGCTTATTGTTTAATTTAATTTGTAAGCGTAAAAAAACAGGATCTAAACTTTTAACACAAGTAACTTTTCTATTTAGGAAACAGTTTTATCCTGTAATATTATCGGCCAAACAATTTTAAAAATGTACAAATGTCAATGGTATAGAAACTTCTCATCACCTTAGTAAACTAAATAACATTACCTATCTAATTTTCTTATCTTGAATTTAAAAATCATTTTTTTTAAGACGGCTGTTTTTAGAATCAAGCAGTTTTTGTAACGAAAAGCCTTTTTTTTTAATTTTTCATATTTTTTGTGATTTTCGAAATTAATTTTTATCTATTTTATAAGTATTCTATAAAATATTTTTTTTTTAATATTTTTGTAAATTGCTTATTTTTCGGTGCAAATAGGGACAAAAATTACAAAAATTTTATGAAAAATTCGAATTATTTTATTAGCTCTGAATTCCGTCTCAAAAAAGTCCTAAAATAAGCTCAACAAAATAATTTTTTTTATTAAAGGGCATAATACGAGTAGTTTCCAAAAGCAAATTGACAACTACATAGTTTTTTCATATTCAAATTTTAGTCCCTATAATTTATTGAAGACTTTGGGGACTAAAACCCAATTTATGTGACACATCTCAAAACCCTACAAATAACCTTTAATCCTTTTAACTCATGGCCAAAAACATCACACATTATCTAACTCACTTTGGAAGACAAAAGTCATTCAAAACATTGCCTTCATAACTCTTGAAAAAGTTGTTGTCAACAAAATATATACACAAATTCAGTATCTACATAATATATTATTCACCATTGTCATATCGTCGTCGTAGTCGTTGGTCTTTGCCGTCGTCGTCGTTAACGTAAGTTTGAAGTTATCCCTCTTATACAAAGCTGTAGCTTTGTCCGCATATATCACCATTCACCATCACCACCAACCAACCGACCGCATGTATAACAACAATAGGTTTATATATCCTTAAAATTCCACTTATACACGTGATACGCCTCAATAAACAATGGCCCAGTCCCGAATCGCCCTCTGGATTCGCATTTTGTATACATACACACACATATATACATACACACCTACCTATTATTACCTTAGAGGAACGTTTAACTTAACTCTGCTCCTAATCCCAACAAATTCCCAGCAGGCAACCCAATTCCAGCGTATACACATAAATCCGCTGGGAAATTGCGTAATCCCCCAAACACAACCCCAACCTCCCCCCGGTGCCTGGTCTGGTCTTCATCCAGCTCACCCGTATAATCAGCATAAATTCGTTCATATACCGAATATAACACAGGTTTGGGTCTTTGGTATACAACTAACTACTCCCGAAGAACGAACGAACGAACGAACAAGGCAAGGAGACTTTAGGGAAGAGTTTCCCGACATACACATTTCAGGAAAATCTAACTCCCATATCCCAGTTTTGTTGTACGAGTATTGTAAGAAAACCATAAACGAGGTAAATCTCTGCCACAAACGGCCAATTCAAATCAAATATTCACCTGAACTGATGTGAAGAGTCAGAGTTGCGAAGATGTAGACTCGGAATCAGAATCAGGATCAGGATCAAAATTCAGTAGCAGAAGAAGAAACTGAAGCAGAAGCAGAAACAGGAGCAGGAGCAAGAAGCATCAGCTGCTGTTCGTTTATATCTGAACAAGCTTGAAGCTGGGAAGCTGAAGTACTCTGACTCTGACTCTGACTCTGGTGTTGTTGTGTTGTTGTTGTTTCTGTTGTTGCCACTGCTACTGCTGTCAACTTTAGACGTCTTCAGAGTCGAGTGTAGTACCACTTTAGTAATTTATTCCCTCTGCCTCTTATGCATATCGTATATAATATGCTAAACACAAAAGTATATATTTCTACGCGTGTGTGTGTGTGTTTGTATCTTATCCTAGAATTTTACTTATATGATTTTCTTTTTTTCTTTTTTATTTTATTTTTACATTTTCGTTGCACTTCGGATGCACACTCACAAAAAAATGTGAAGTGATGAACAAGGACGATGACGATGACGAGAACGACAACACACCGACAATCGTCAACCAACAACCGACAACGAAAACGACGACGACACGACGTCAATGACAACGACGAACGACGAGGACTCGACAACGACGACGCGACTCGAAGCGAAGCTAATGGAATTCACACGATTATCCTTTTTTTTTTGCTGCTTCCTCCTTTTTGAATTTATTTCATTTTTAGCCTTTTATCTAGATGTGATTTCTCTAAAAGGATTTCACACACATGAATCCCCTTGGGGATTTTAAATTGAAAAAATATACGAAGGAGACACTACATATACGAGTATGATGCACACTTAACACTTGTGCACCGTGTTACACGGGCCATGGCTAAAATCGTTATCCTTTAAACGAAAATGCATTTTTCTTATTTAAACACTGAACACAATTTATCCTTTTTTTTATATTTTGGTTTGGCCAAAAATCTAGGCCGAAAGGACTCACATAATCTCACAACTTTTCGAGACACCCACTCAAAAACTGATAAAGGAGTATTAAAGGATTTTGAAAATATCCTTAAATGGGAGACGCATCGACAATTGACAGCTTATTTGCACTAACAACAAAAAAATTTAAAAGGGGTTGTGTGGGGTTTTGTTTTTACGAGTACGAGTATATCCCGCAGGGGTGGGGGTGTTTCAATTGATTTGTTTTTTAATTTTTTTATCGGATCAAAACCGGCGGGTGTTAATTATTTATAACAAAAAGTACAAATGGATTTTTTTTTTATACGAGTAAAATTTATCTACAGACGGCAGTTGTAGCAGTTGTTGTTGATGTGGGACAATTTGAAAAAAATCTCGTCGAAATGCAGACGGAGGTTAATTTGACATCGCCACGCTTCCGAGGTAACTGACTGGTATCAGATTCGTGAAGCATCGGATTTCGTTTTACGAGCAGAAAATTTTGAATCTTTGCGAATTCTCGTGTTGGGAATGTAATTTTTTCCCATCCAACTGGGGAAAAGACTGAGGTGAAATTCGGTGAGTGGAATGCAAGTGAAATGCGCAGGTCTTCAAGATAAAAGGGGGGAAAGTACTATAGCACACGAAGAAATTCGAGTTGTGAATAAAAAAAAAGGTAAGAGGGGAGAAATTTGCTATAATTTTCCTTAAAGGACATTGTGGAAGGTAATCAAGTTGAACAAAAATGCAGGTCAAGAAATTAGGTGAAAATCTCAAGAGTGCGGCAAGGAGGTGAAGGTGCGGTTTGAGGAGGATCCATTGAGTCGAGGGAAGGAGGCGAGTCGGTTCACATTTTTTAGTGTTATTTTTTTGATATTTATATTTTCAAAATATAAAAAAAAATAAAATAAAAATATAAAGAAAAATTTTATGAAAGGTGAATAATAATCGGCACAAGGTGATCCAGAAGTATGCATTTAAGCATTCAAGGAAAAAAATACAAGTTAAAATCACTGTCGAAGAATTTTCAGATTCATAGTCAAAACGATGAATAGGTAAGGTAAGGTATGGTATAAGTGGGTTGGGCAAAAAACAATTTCGATAGCAGAGCAACACAAAGGAGGATGTGTAATGCCGCCAATAAGTGCATCTACAACACAACAACAGCTTAAAGATTCCAAAAATGACCTTCATTTTTCTGCAATAATTGGTACAAAGGATTAAGTTTTGAAAACATAATATTTTTGAATTTTTCGTGTAATTTACATAACTTAATTTATTTTGATGAATTATTGCAAAATTAATCAATTCATTTTCCCAGATGTGATCTTTTATTAGAATGCAGAGCTTTGAAATTTGACATTTGAAAAGCTTTATTTTGACAACCAATCTATTGAGCATTACAAACTGATCAAAAAATTCTATGATCGTTTGACCAGTTTATATTTCCAAGATAAATATTTTACTTTTGAAACATAAAAATTCTACCCAAAATAATCTTTTTGACAGCTAAATTTCTGATCTTCTACTTTTTGCACAACAAATTGTCATAAGTCAAATTTCTGAAGGGTAAGAGCGTAATCCTCTCAAAAATGTCCATAAGACAAATTTTAATGACATAAAATGGCACAGGTAATTGACATTTTGTTAGATAAAGGGTGTTTTCTTAGACGCCTGGTTTTTAGTCTGGGTTTACATTTTTTGGAGTTAGTTTTTTTGACAGCTGTCACTTGATTAATTCTCAATTTGATTTGCCATTTGACCTACTTCTAACCAACGTTTTGCAAATAGTGTAAATTCATAACCAAATAATGGTTCATTTCAAGCTACACATCGCGTGCTGCCTCCAGTACTCAGTTGACATAACTACTCAGCAGAGTCAGTAATTCGATCAACTATAGATCGGTTTCGCAACACGGTAACTCTAGTGGATAAGACGCTATTGCTCTGCGCCATCGTGCGCAACACTAGAAATTGGCCCAATGCGAGATGGCCACCGATTCCGATTTTCACAAGAAAATTTTGTTCAGTGATGAAGTTCTTTTTGGGAAGGTTAATAAGTAAAGTTGTCGTATTTTGAGTGATGATGATCATAAGACAATGTTGAGACTGCCGCTACGCGGTTCTATCCTCAGAAAATCGTGGCGTGGTCTCAAAGATCGTACGATTTAACACCACTGGACTTTTTGTATGAGGTTATGTTAAGTCGCTTGCCTACCCAGGTAAGTCCGAGTCTTGGAAGGGAATATTCGCCGCGTTATTAATGATATACGGTCTCAATTGCTGAAAAAAGTGGTCGGGAATTGGACATCACGGTTGAAACTTATTCTAACCAGCTGCAAGAGCCACTCTCACAAAGTCATTTTTAAAACAAAATGGCAAACCCTTATCTTTATAATAAAGCTGAATCATTGGCCCCAGCATTAAATTATATGTGTTTTATTTCTTCTTGAAAACTACACGTCTAAAAATAAACACCCTTTAGTATAGCAGTACAACAAAATTAAATGACAAAATCGCACAGAAAATCGTGTCATATTGACAATTTTGTTACATATTGAATTCCTGTGGAAAGAAATTTTCAGATTGAAAATCACTGTCAAATTAAATTGTTTCTTCTTTGGTGACAGGAAGGACTTTGTACTAAAAATCATACAAATTCATAAATATAATAGTCAGAAACGTACCTGAAGTGTATGAGAAATGTCCTTTAAATTTCTGAGAATAAGGAGATCACTGCAGATCCTAAAAAGCTAAATGGCCAATTTTCTTCACAATTTAGAACTTGTCAACTGTCATTTTGAATTCAAAAGTTTTCCTTTGGTATCATATTCAAATCATGTAGTAAATTTTGAACACTTTTATGAGACTAACTCGAACCTATCCTTCAATTGCTCAAAAAGTTTGTATCAACATCAAAAAATCTCAGAACTAATTGAAATCATTCGAATTACATGCCACTTGAGGTTTGTTTTCTTTTTCTAACTTTAAACCATTTTCCCCAGTAAACAAAAAATAAAATTTTAACAAAACCAATTGTAACAACAAATTGTCCCTTTTCAATAAAAAAAAATCAACAAAAAAAAATCAAAAGGACTTCATCTTGATCTCATTGCACATTCAGGTTACAAGAATTTGAACAAATCCTTTCTAGTAGGTACTATAATAGAAGACCATTAGACCTATGAGCCTTTGGAATAATTTAGCGGTGGACCTTTTTTTTTTCTTATGAGCTTCAACTCTCTTATATGAAAAAGGACTTCAGAGAAAAAAAAACACTTTATTTTTATTTATTTTTCTTGCAAGGACCGTCGTCGTCGATTTTTAGAATTTAAGGTTATCCTCGTGCTCGTAAGCGAGACTTAGATACTCTTGTGTTGGTGTTATATGCGATTGCTCATTTTGTTGCTGTAGATAAATAAATGAGCCTGAGCCATGATAAGTGTAAGGGTTGTGTCCTTTTTCATCTGAGACTGTATTTTTCTAAGCAAAATAGTTAAATACGTATATTCACACTTCTTGTACACACCTACATCAACCCCCTCCCCCCACCCCCCCAAAAAAAGCATCCTCTCATATAATAAGGCAGAGACTTTAGTTATTGTTGTTGTTTTTTTTGTGTAAAGTTGTATGCTTTTGGCATCATCAGAAGAAAGCAAATAAAATAAATTGCCCTCAGCTTTGAAGAGACGATAAGGACTCTTAACACTTTCGTCCCGAAAATGGATCTAGTTCAGCCATTAGGATATTTTGTTATCTTCAACACTCTTCTCTTCTATTCGCATTTTACTTTTACAGACAGTGAAGATAAAATGGTATTGGATTTGGATGAATGGCCTTTGGTTCCTTCGTCCTTGTCATCGTATGGAAATGTGGGACTTCCATTTATACTCGTAGTAGTTTTGTACACAATTTTTGAAGAGTGTGAGTTTTTTGAAAGAAGAAATAAGAAAGGCGGTCTATTTGATGAGTAGGTTTTCTGTTGTTGTTGTTTTTGTTTTTGAGTTTCTTTTCTTATTTTGTTGCGGAAGTAAAAGCATTTATGGAGATTGGTGTGTGATTTTGGAATGTGTAATTTTTTGATAGGTACACATACTCTCGTATATCCACTCACAGAAATAGCAGAAACGGAATAAGGACATCAATTTATTTTGAAATATCGATTGAGGCAGTTTTATTTTTAGGATATCATCTTATGTTACAAAAACTGTTTACAGCTTTTAAAGGTTTTGGTTTTCTTTTTTTTTTTTGAAGGGAGGGGGATGTCATGTTAATTCAAGGATGAGGCATTGAGAACTTTGAATTTAAATGGATGGCTATATATGTACATACTCGTAGCTATTTAAATTTTAACAATTTCTGTTTCTTTGTCTCGCTAAAACTCGGGAACGACTTGGCCGATTTGGCTGATTTTAGTTTTGAAATGGTTTTTGTAGTTCAGGACTTCAAAGAAGGTTTCAAAAGTTATAAAATGTGGAAAAATGACGACAAAGACGTTAAAAGAACTTAATTTGCTCTACATGCAAAAAAAAATATTTTTGATTGTCAGTTAAGTGTCAAATTTTGATGTCTCCATCGTCAGTCCAGCGTTTACGAAAAGTTATAAAGTTACCTGTCACTCTGTCAACATTAAACATTTATTAAAATCTTTTAGGATCAGTTTGTCAGTGAGATTAATTTTTCTTAAAATGCCAAGGATAAGACGAACCTTAATATAATACAATAGGGCGGAACAAAGTTCGCCAGGTCCTCTAGTGTAAAGTAAAACGATTCGTCGTAACTTTTTAGCACGTTAACCATTTCGGACTTAGTTTAGTGAACATGAGTCCGATTTTCATACTTCTCAAGTGTACATTTCGAATTCCAACTCCACATAAACTGAAATTTTTGACGTTTTCCAAAAAATCCTCTTTTAATTGAGGACCATTTGCATTTTAATTATTTTCTATACCTTGAAGTCAGCGCGCTATAGCATTCAAATTTTAATATCCTTTAATTTCCTCAAATTTGTAATAACAAAGAAAACAAAAATTAATTCCCTTTCCCCTTTAAACTAAATAGCTCCGTCAAAAGGTAATTGTGAAAAAATCAAATTTTATTACCAAAAATCTAAAAGAATAAAATAGATAACCGGTTAACTGGCTCACGTAACTCAAGGTATATAATATACCCTCCGTCTCCATCCAACGATGCAAGTCTTTACCTAAATGAGAGTTCCCAATTTTATAGCCTATCATATCTTTCGATCAATAAAATTTACCCTAAACTTCGAAGAGTCGAACTAATTTATTTCCATCCTCTTCTCTTCTCTTCTCTTCCTTTTGTTTCGTTTTCGAATTGATCCTTTTTTATATTTTGGGGAAAAGAGAAGTCATATAAAATTTTTAGTTCAATTTTTTTACGACCTTTTATTTTATTGACTCCAATAATTTTACAACCCCGCACATAACAATATGCAAACGCTAAGGATGGAATAGAATCTAAAGATACAGTCGATCAACCTTGTGTCTGCCTTTATAACAACTTAAACCGTAAACCCACATCATTCCCCCACAGCTCCTTCCATTATCTCTTCGACCCCCTGTCATCGTCGTGCGTCGTCTATCTCTTTTTATCTCTCTTTCATTGTGTGTTGTTGTCTCTTTAAAACCAATTGGTGTTTGTGTATAAGGAAAATGAGAATAAGGATTCTAGGGAAATATGATTTTCTAAAAGAAAAATACAGCAAAAGGATATTTCTAGCATTTCATGGTGGAAAACATTTTACTGACACTTTTCTCTTGTGAAAAAAAAAATGAAAATAAAAATTATATCCGCTTGATTTCTTTCACTGACTCTTTATTTTTGGGAAAGAGAATCCGAGTGTTGTGAGGATGTGTTTTTGCTTTTTTTTTTCTTCTTTTGGTGGTAATGGTTGTCATTTTTGTGTCTTATTGTTGATAAAATGGTGTGACTGGAAATTCAATATTATGATGGTAAAACAATAGAAGAATAAAAAGTAAGTACATACTCATATACAAGTACAAAGTACACAGAAGAACCATTTTGTTGTTTGTTTTTATTTTTGGTTTTTTAAAAAGTCGACAACAACAAAGTTGGGAAGAAAAAATAAGAGCCATATCAGGAGAAGGGTGCTTGCGTTTTGAGAGCAATTTAATTTGAAAAGTTTGAACACAGACAAAACCCATTAATCGAGGTACATATACATTTATACGAGTAAAGTACCTATACGGAAAATATGAAGGAGCATGGGGGGGGAGGTAATGTGTAATTCGAAACAGAACCACATCCCACAGAAGAGCAATTAAAATTGAATTTTAGACAATCATTATACGGGTTTGACATTCAGACTTATGTAATTTAAAATGATTTATAAAATTGATGTTAGACAAGAATTTTTTTTTTAACACGGAGAAGTTTTTTTAGTATAAGTGATTGAAGGATAAAATGAAAATTTTGAAAGACATTTTCATACAGATTTGAAATACTAAAAATTTCATTATTAAATTTTATTTGCATCACTCCACACACAGATCTACGAAGTAGAGACACTGCATATTAGTGATTAAAGCTATCAGGTGATACAGCACAAGGCATTAGTACAAATTAGAATAAAAGAGGGAAACCTGCATTGGGTTTCAGTTTCATACAGTACTCCATGTTAAATTCTGCTCGTAATTTTGTCGAGATAAAAATTTATAGAGCTTACTCGTATGTATCTTAAGTTCCCGTTGAAGTTAAAAATAAGGATGTAATCCTAGAAAACGTATATTATGAAAAGGTAAGAGTGCTATACTTCTATCGTCAGTTAAGACAGTTCTATGGGTTAAAAGAATCAGATAAAAGATCGTTTATAAAGAGAGTGGGAGACAAAACGGAGCCCTGAGGTATACCAGCCTTTATTTTGTGAGGAAGAGATTTATCGATATCAATTTTTTGATTAAAAAGCTTGGTGCCAATATCAAGAGCAAGGGTCTTACTTTCTCCAAAACAAGGATAACATTTGTTTAATTGTCATTCCGAAGGACAACCCTAACCCGAAAATGCAACCCGTGGGCCTTACTCGTCACCCGGCAATAGTCTGTTGTCTGTCTCCAAGCATGGAAAATCCGGCTCGAAGGACCAAATTTTTGGCACAAAAAATGGCCAAAGCTATTGTTACGTGAACTCCTACGTTCCTATTGAACTTACTGCTGCGAAAGACGTACTGTCGGTGATTAAGAAGCTTTGGTTTCTCAAGAAATTTGTTGAGTACCTAACCAACAAAATTTACTTTTGATCGCTACTCAAATTGAGTCCTAAGAAACCACTTAACCAAATCATAGAATAAATATTGTTATTGGTCAACATACAGATCACATTCGGTTCTGACTTAGAAATCTTCTGTTATGCATTTTTCATGTCATAGAATAAATTATATAACCGGTTGGAATTCAGATGAAAAAAATAATAGGAACTTAATGCCTTTACATCTGATAGCCACCAGGAGCTTAATACCTTGTGATTTTGTGCCATTACAAGACTCATCCTGTCGAAGACCATCAGTTCATATGAATGTTGTATTACCAGAGTACCAGATTAAACCTGAAGACTAAATTACCAGATTTTTAGAAAGGATTTTACCCCATCTGTAGACTTAACAGTCTCCGAAATATATGTAGCTTTTAAAAAATTGTATAAATAAAAATGAAAGAATTAATAGCAATATAATTTCTTAACTGACAAAGTACTTTTATTTTAAAAACCTCATAACATCAAGATAATCTTGACACTAAATCCTATCAAGTCTATAAATCATAAAAATCAAATTTAAATCCTTACACCCATTTGCTTTTTCTTTGAACCCAAAAATCTGTTCTCCAGCTTATTATTAAAATCAAAAAACAAAAAAGGTAAACTTAATTTCAAATCCCTTCTCGATAAGAACTTATTTTCCAATTTCAACAACCAACCTTTTCCCTCTCTTAACTTCTTTTTTATTTTGATAAACGTCACAACATGTCGAGCGTTAAGCGATTGAAAATTAATAATACAAACAAAGACTTACTAACATAATACATCGATATACATACAATTGTAGACGATAAAAAAAAAAACATATATAAGACTCAAGTCCGTAATTCATTTTTCATTCAATATTTTTACCTTGCCTTTCCTCTCACCCTCTACCCCATCCCTCAATCACGTCTGTCTGTCTGTCTTGTTACCAAATAATAATTCCCAACAAGCGATTTTTCATGTAACGCTTGAGGATTAATTTCAGTGATTTCCTGGTAACGGCAAATAATCAATCTTCCACATACATCCTTGTACGTACATTGTACATACATATATGAGTAAAAGGGTTTAATCGGGGAGGGCTTTAATTTGAAAACGATATATTGGAATAATTTCCGTTTTACTTGTATTTTTTTGTATTTTTATTTTTTTTTATTTTTATAGCTCACATACGCCCAAGTGAACGTGAATACAAAATAAAATAAAAATCTGAATTTAAAAAAAAACAAAAATCACAGTTATTCCTTTTTCATAAAAATTGATTAAGTCAACATTTCTTTTTCTTCTTCTTCGTTTTTAAAAGGACACACAACATTCTCGTCCTCTCTCTCCCTCTCGGTGTTTTTTTTTTTAAGTGAAGTGATGTCAAAAACACATTTTTCAAAAAATAAGGGTCAAACCCAGAGTGTGAGAGTTCATATGAACTGGGACTTAAATTTAATTTGAAAGGTGTCAAGCCATATATACTATAATACAGATTTTCCCATACACTTCACATACACATGTACATATGTATTTTTAAAGTGGGGCGGAAAGGGGATTTCGAAGGGCAGTATAGTAAAAGTAAACATCTGGTGTTTCTTTTGCCGTCTCTATACACTCTATATCGCTTTTTATGCTTGCCAATGCTATATAGGGGCTGTTGTGTGTTCCAGGACGAAAGGATACGAGTTGAGTGTGTTGTTGTGTTGTGTGCTGTGTGACTCTACATCAGCATCTAAAAGGGTCAGTTTATAAAATACCTACTCTTTGTTATATTCGTATAAAGTCTGATATCTGTCTATGTAAATTATAACACAAATACACACACACACATACGAGTAGACATATAAATGGGTGTCGGTTTGTATTGTATATTTTATATTTTTGTGGGCAGATAGATACTTTTGGGTTATAAAACAATTCAGATGTAACTTCTTGTGCAAAATCTTATCTGGGTGCTGAAATTAATGGCTCACAAAAAGGATCTGGCTAAACGATGACGACGACCGACGTATACAACTGAACTGACTATACTCACTTATATATATACATTTCTATATAGGTATATGCATGTAGGTGGGTGTAAATTTGTAGGTATATTTGAGAGGAAAGAGCTTGTTAATCATCTGTAGACATGCAATTAAGATATTAGCAAAGCAAACAAATGAATGCACACACACTTTAGCAACTCAACTACTATACTGGCGTGTTGTTTTGGTTATAATTGAAAACGTTTAGCATCGAGTGTACTTGTATAGGTATACATAACCTAACTCCTATATTCCTTGTGCCTTGTGCTTTTGGGGGGTCTTCCGGATGGGAAGAGGGGTTGAGGTAAAACGTTTATTTATTAAAGTGGATATGGGCTTAAAGGTGTGTCGTATTGTGAGTGAGTGTTTAAAGTCCTGTGGTTTTTGAACGACTTCGGAAAGACCTAATCAAGTTGATAGAAAAATTAATTCACGTTTGGCCTTTTTTAGGGGGACAGAAAATTGTTTATAATAATCACCTTCAAGGTGATTGTCAAGGAATAGTAAATTACGAGTTTTTAGTAACATAATATCCGGGTACAAAATGACGGAAATGGAACTAAGAAATGAGTTAATATCGATATCTGAATAGACTTTAGATCAGTGGCGATTCATTTAACATGTCAAGAATTAGTTCTCAAATGTTATCAGATGATTTTTCATTTAAGATCAAAAATCTCGAACTTAAAACGAAGGATCCTGAAAATCGGTTAGTTAACATTTTCGAAGTAAGTCCGGGTTATCAAAGATAAAGAAAAGTTTCTGAACAAGTGGACAGGCAAATAAAATAGGTCAAATTCACTTTCGAACTCCTGGCTACAAACCGGAAGAAAATCAGTGCTTTGACCAAGAAGAACAAGTAGCTAAGTTCCGGAATAATTTCTAAGAGAATATTTGGTTCGGCTTGAGCTTATTCCACAGTAGATACACTTAGAAGAAGTGGACAGAATAATAAATAGGGGAAAAAAGAACTTAGGACCAATAAAATTGTACTTTTGAGACAATTTTCGTTAAATTTGGTAAAAGTGTCTGTTTTTTGGTGGCAACGTTGAACCATACCGGGCACCCATAGGCAATTATTGACCGAATAAGGGCCATGTATAGCAAATCAGGTTCACCCTGGTGTCAAGCCGACTGCTATAAAAAAGCCGTTTCGACAGGGCAAAAGCTCCCATGGCTCTGGTCAGCGCGGCACTTATATGTACTGTTCCAACCAGATGATAAGGTACTTTACTACACTTCTACACGCCTGGTCCTACGATCACTAGATTCCTTCAGTTCTTTCTCGTATCCCTTGAGGCTCCAATAGAGTCCTATAAACAGAATAGTTTCTGATTTCTGGAAGTTGCCTTCCAATTATCTTAATATCGCCGAATCTTGTCGAAGTCACGCTGCAAAAGAATTTTGATGACCTCGACTTTTGGGTCCGTTCTGTATGCTATTAGGTCATCGGCCTACACAATTGCCTGATTAAGACTACCTATCAGATCACTTGTGTAAATGCGGAATAGAATCGGTGAGTTACCAGCTCCTTGCTGAAGATCATTTTTTATATCGAAGACTGGTAGAAGTTATATTGGTACTCTTGAGAACAGACTTTCTATCATTGAGCATGTCATAAAGCATAAACAGGGCCTTATTTATTTCAAGTTTGGCTAGCTTGAGATAGACACCTTCTAACCAAACGGTGTCGAAGGCCTTCTCCAAGTCAACCAGATAGGCACCCATACACTCTTTTTTAGATTTGTTCCATTCGATATCATATACAAGCTTAAACCCGTGATGAATGGTGTCATGTCCCGCCTTGAAGCCGAACTGATTATCCGGTATGTTATTGTTGTCCAGTCCACTTAGACAGAGCTCTATTAATGATTTTTTCAAATACCTTACTGATACTTGAAGAAGACTTCTCGACCGGTGATTTGCTGGATTGGAAGGGTCCTTCTCCTTTCCCTTTTTCGGGAGAGGATATACCACAGCTGTCTGCCAACGAACTGCATAATTTGCATTATTCAGCGCGTTGTTTTTGCCCTACCTTTGAAACTAGAAGGGAGCTTGCCCCACTTCGCCCGGCGATTGTGGTGTTTGCCAAGTGATCTTCATTGTACCCGATGAAGCTGAGGTTCTCCGATCCCCCGCCATTGCGTTATTTCGTTCCACAGGCAAAAGTGGTGAAGTAGAGCTCTGTGCTCCAGGTTGTGGACTTATAAAGCAAAGCCTACCAAAGTTAACGTAGCTAACAATTTTAGGCTTAGAGTTTCAGGTACCTTTTGTCAGTATACTCTCATTTCAGATCCATGTGTGGGTATTGATTAACCTTGACAGACTTTGATGAACTTGGACAATCTTGAGCACAGTTTTGTGTCTTTTTTGGAAGTGTTATGTTATTAAGAACCACTTTTGGGGATTTTGACACAATACCCGATTTGAAACCAAAACCAAGATTCAGTCCAATCCAGGTGCTTAAAAGAGCAACAGTCCATATTTTATATTCGAGAAATAACGCATTTAATTGCTTTAAGTTTCGAGACACTAAAAAATCCTTTCTTTGTCCTAATTCAAATATTGATCATGGTTAATTAATGGCTATATGCAATGCAACAAGTACAAATTGATTTATTCGTTTATTGAGCAATGAACTCATTCGCGAACGAGAATATTCTTTTCCAGAAATAAAGATATTCAAACAAATTTAAGCTTTTTCTTAAATTTAATTTTGGTATATTTCTACGGTATTAGTGTCTTACTCCCCTCTTGAAAAATCTCCAAGGAAATAAGTTTTCTATTGTTTATTTAAATCGTAAGATTAAACTTTCTTCAAATCCTTAAAGTTTAAAGACTAAAAAATTCTCATCGCAGCAGTAAAATAAAAACAAAAATCTTCTCACACAACTTGAGAATACGTAAGTTCGTATAACCCCACCTTTATACAAAAAGTGAGATTTGCATAATGCCACAATGAACCTCTCCCCCTCACAATAGAGAATACATACACTCCGTTTACTTATACTTGTATAGTTTTCAATATATCCTGATTTAAGGTGTTTTGAGGTGTTTGCATGTTACCCATAATATAATCGGAGGTGAGAAAACTTTTGCGATAACATCGTCAGCCCTCATCATCATCTACACCTCAAACACATACACCCCCATCTTTTGTCTGAACACCTCTAAGGATCAAAATACCACCCATATATCGCAACCAAACAATAGATTCAACATTTCTACATCTGACTTCTTTCTTTATGTCAAAAACTCCAATATGGACTTGCACTTTTCAATGAAAGTATACAAAAAATCTTGACTTACATATTTTTTATTTTTTTTGTATTTATTCAACAATATGCTGAACGCGTCAGAGAATGAATTTTATAATAATAACAATGACAGACCAAGAAAAACAACAACAACAACAAAAGTGCCATTTTTTGCTTCTTAAATGGCATATGCCGCACTTCATTGTAAATGGGCATTAACCCTTAAAAAAAATAAAAACGGTGTTAGAACACATTATACATATGTATGTACACAAGGATGCAAAGGACATCCATCCTAAAAAGTTTCATAAGAAATGGTTGGGTTGGATATACCGATGTTGGGATGAAAAGTGAAAAAAAAAACGATTCGGAGAGTAAAACATAAACAGTTTGTTGTTACTTTTTTATTTTTTTTGTTATTTTTTGAAAAATATAGAATCTCAACAATGCCCCGAAGGTGATTGTGTTGGTACAAGGAGACTGTTAAAATTGTGTGTCCAGAAATAGATAGAGACATCGTCTTCGGCGGTGGCGGTGAAAACGACGACGACGATGACGGGAATAGCATAAGAAAAAGTCATCGCCATTACCCGTCACGACATTCTGTATACGGAACGGAGGGTAGGAATAATCAAGAAAAATAAAAGGACCTTAAGGGCGCAGTTATAGGTTTCATATTATTTTATTTAAAATTCAATTTTAATATTTAAATTATGTAAATTAAGTGATTCACAAAATGACACTACTGTGACATGTTTTTCAGTAAAAAATAAACCAAATTTTGAAGAAAAGAAAGAAAGGAGAAGCTTTATGAAATCTAAAAAAACAAATGGGGCACAGTTTTGAGGACCCGAATTACAAAATGGAAGACAAAAGTAAGCTTCAATTAATGTCAAAATCTGGGAAAATGGTACTAACAAAATTAGTACCGCATTTTTCTTTTATTTATAAGAGAAACCACTTATCCTTTTTACAATCTGAACATAATTGAAGAAGACTTCTCAAAGATTTTTAAATTTTCTGACGAAAATTTTCTAAAAATTCAGAAATTTTGACGTTTTTACAACACAATACACCATCTTTAGTTTTAAACTCTTTTATTCCAAAAAAATACAAAAAACTGAAAAATAATATACAAAGAAAACAAACAACAAGAAAAAGAAAAAGAAGAATGTTAAAAGGACGAAGGACGCGAACCTGGGATATAGTTTGAGTTTCTGTTCATGACAGGACAGGGCACCTCTAAACTCCAACGCGCTAATGGAGGTGCTTTAGGAATATTCCCTACTTTAGAGGAGAACAAAAAAAAGCGGAAAAAAAAAACAGCTCGAAAATGACTGTTTGCCACCACAACAAGGCACCCAACCACTCTTACTGCCACCTACTTCCATTATGCATTCATTATTCATTCCCAAACTAGAGTACCACCACCACTAGCACCAGAACCCAGAACTGAGAACCAAAACCATCCAGAACCAGTACCGTCATACCCAAACGTTGCGTTGTTCCGCATGGGAAAAATGGGGACTCAAGCAAATGACGACAACGATATGCGACGACGACGACGGTGATGAAGACGACAACGATGAAAGAAAATCGCCATTAGAGCGTGAGTCAGGCACTGGTAGGAGGCAGGACTTTAGGATAGAACTCACAATCACAAGCAGCAGGACGAAACTAGGACGAAAGTAGCCATCGGCTGTAGACTGGCATCGTTCGCCTTCGCAGTTCTACGTATATCCTTCATTCTCGCCTCCTTCTTTTTTTTCTTTCTTTTTTTTTTTTGCATGCGCGTTTCCTCTTCAATATGTTTTCATTATTATTATTTTCCCGGAACAGGCAAAATGAAAGAAATTATTTTGATTTACTATACCGTCAGCTAGTTTGCGAAACAAAAGCAAACAAAAAACAAGAACGAAAGAAATAAAAAGAAGGTAAAAAAAATACAATGGGGCCGCTTGGGGTGAGAGTTTCGGGCTGATGGCTACCTACTTTACGTTTTCCGTCGTTTCGTTACGTGTCGTCATCATATTCATATATCCTCATCCTCGTCCTTTTCGTAGTCCTCTTCGTCGTCGTCGTCGTTATAAAACCTTAATAAATCTCTGCAATTAACTTGGGGGGTGTGTTTGGCTTTTTAATTTTTAATTGAATGCGGTTGACGTTTATGTGGCCTGATGGGCCTCTATAGCTTCTGCATGTCGAACTGAACACATTGCATCAGTGTTTTGACTTTATATAGACTCCTTTACCTATAAAGTGCAACTTATATATTTTATGGTCAAAAGGCAAGGCATCAGTTTGCGTTTTGAGAATACTTGATGAGGTGGCAGTGCAGGTGGATCATCATCGTCAGTGTTATTATAATGGTAGTTCACAGTTCTGAGAAATCAATTTCTTCTTTTTTTTTTCTTCATAAGAAATAGTCGCGGGAGGTAGTTTTGAATTTTTGTTCTTCAACGACCTGAGGTGGTTCTGAGAATTCTAAAAGCTGCAATTGAGTGGGTTTTGCTTTGAAAAAGTTTGACGGGACAAGGGGCGGGCATCAACAGTCACGAAATTTAAAATATTCATTTAAAAAAGGGGCGGAAGTTTAGTTATTGTGATTTAAACACTTTGTTTCGTGGAAGTTCTTCCCCCAAGAAGCTTCAAGTTGGAAAAGACAAGAGGTCAAGAAACCAGAAAAAAAAAAATTCTGAGTTCATAAAAGCTGAGGGAGATACAAAGAGGGCTACTCAACAGGGTTACCCCTATACCACTATACCACCTTTTTTTTACTTAACTTTTTTAGTACTTAATTTATCAGATTCCGGAACCATGAAGAGTCTCGATGGGAGATACAATGACTTCTAGGATCAAAATTAGCTATCTAGACCAAGCCCTCTATTATCAAAGATGACTTGGTTTCTTAACGGGCGAGTCATGGAGGAGGTGCTTCACGTTCCTTGTCACTTCTAACCTGAGGGCTTGACTTAGGTCCTCAGTCCTACGAAGTCCGTTGGTGTTCCATAGCAGGTCATAGCTCCTACTCAACTACTCCTACGCGCCATCGTGTGCGGTTTCCAGCGATGTATTTCGCCTCCCTCCATCTCTTTCCCAACCTCGCAGATTCTTCCTCAACTATTCTCCTCCACGTGCTTCTCGGTATACCAATTCTTCGACTTCTTGTGTGGGTTCCACTGCATTGCCTGGCCCTCAATTATCTTTTCGAAGCGTTTCTCCAATCCACTCCCACTTCTCTTATATAATGATATCGACGGGTTCTTGACTGTTTGCCTCTATAAGTCCTCGTTATAGATACAATTAGGTCAAAAAACCCGTAAGCTGTTTCGAAGACACCTATTAAGGAAAGTTTGCAATTTCCTAGTTATTGTTGTTTTTATTTTCCAGGTGCTGCAACCATATAGAAGAACCGATTCGAAGTTAGAGTTAAACAGTCACAGCTTTGTGTTCAAGCTGAGAGATTTGTTTCTCCAAATATTGGACAACATCCCCAACGCAGCCTTTGCTTTTCCGATGCGGCTGGCAATGTCTAGTTCGGTTCCTCCTTCAGGAGAGACGATACTTCCAAGGTATTGGAAGCTCTCTACTTTCTCAACTGCTTGTTGAGCAATGTTCATCGGATCGGATGACTGCTAGTTCCCGAGGCTGAACATCTTTGTTTTTCCCGTATTGATTTTAAGCCCCACATCCACAGGATGTTGAAGATGTTCAAGGTTAGTTGTCAGAGTCCATCTTATTTCTCCGCTTTCTGTCAAAACCATCCGCAGTACATCACTTATCACCAATAAAAACAGGATTGGTGATAGCATGCAGCCTTCTCGAAATCAATGAACAGCATGTGGAGTGGTGATGGATATTCGACGCTCTGTTCGATTATGATCCTCAAAGTATTGACATGATCAATGCAGGAGGACCCGGTTCGGTAGCCTGCTTGTTCAGCATTTTTTTTTGGTTTTATTATTTTTTATGGTTTTATTAGTGCAGTATTATTGTACACATGCTGGATGTTATCGGAGCTCCTCCAACAAGAGACCAATTATTTTCCGAAGATAGTGAAATATCTGCTGAAGAGTAATGCTGTCATGTCGTTTCCGAAATGGTTAACATGTTTGGAAAAGTGTATCAGTTTTCCCGAGATTCTAAATCGATGAAGAAGTGGTAGGTTTCGACTTGATTTTTGACTCTAGATTCTTCGTCCTCCTTCACCAGTGTTTCGTACGTTCATTCCAATACCACTTCATATTCCTAAAAACCACATCTCTGATATTATGTATTATCTAAGTATTGAAAACTAAACGGAATATAAATTTTCTCTTTAATCTAAATCGCCGTATTTAATTTTATTGCCACTTTTTCGACAAAACTCTCATTCAAAATTAAAACCAATATAACCACTTATCACAACCATTTGATCAGAACCAATAATACGTTATAAAATATGCCCATAATGTCTATGCCTATATGCCAACTTAAAGCAAGTTGATAAATTATTATTATTGTTTCAATGGCCACATTCTGTTTCCGGTGAACTACTATTTCAAAATTTTCAACACACACACACACAGACTAAAAAAAAGGATCTAAAAATCTATCATAACATTTTTTTAAGTACAACCATTAAAATAGATTCAATTTGCATTTATATGCGATGCAATGCGATGTTTGTATGCGATTACCTGGTTTAACACTTTTGTGCACTCCTGGTGCTGGCTGAAAACACATATCAGGACATGGGTATATAGGAAGCTAACGAGGCTTAAGTACACTTTTTAGAATGAAAAATAGTTTAAACTGATTTGTTGCTTTCTATAGATATTAAGTCTGCACATTTACAGATACATACTCGTATATAGTTTTGCTAAGACCAGGCTTATAGGGGGTGGTAGGTAGGGGAGAAGTGGTAGGGTAGTAGCATTCCAATGCATCATTTAAAACTGACAGGAAACACATATTGAGATAATGGGATATGCAAGGGATTTTAATGGTTCTGGGTTTTTTTTTTTTTTTTTTCGTTGCTATAATTCAAACAAAGGAGCGACGACGACGAGACGCCATGCCATCCAGGAGGAGCGAGGAGCATAGGAGTTAAAAGGTGTCGTATATAGTTTTGGAATTTATGTCTTTGTTGAAAGTTTAAACATTTATTCAAAACTTATATGGTTGAGTTGAAGTTTGAAAGAAATAATTAATGCCTGCAGTCTTCTAGAAATATTTCCTTGAAGAAATCCAATGAATATTTGAGAACATGAAAAATCTATAAATGATTGAAAGTAATTGAATAAAAAGATTTAAAAGGAAATTGAAACATTTTGAACTTTATCCATTTTAGTATGAGTAACTCTAAGTCGAATATCGATCACGACTCCACCTGCTGTTCATAGGTTTCGAGAAGGCTTTCGACAACGCCAACAGGGAGTTTATCTGTCTTGCTTTGCGGAGGAGGGGTATACCGGTGAAACTCATTGTTAGTATCAAGGCGAGTTATGATGGATACAAATGTCACGTCTTAAACGGAAGAAAGTTGTCCGAAGAATTTGAAGTCCAAAGCGGGGTCAGACAGGGCTGCATACTGTCACCAATCCAGTTTTTTACTGGAGATAAGTAATGAACTGCGAATGGCTTCGGCAGGAAGCGGAGGAATAAGATGGACAACTAACCTTGAACATCTTCAACATCACACCTGTGGAATGAGGAGCATCAATCGTGGGGCTGAAAACCAATACGGGAAAAACAAAGATGTTCAGCCTCGGGAACTCGCAATCCCCCGCGATGAAGATTGTTCAGCAAGCAGTAGAGAAAGTAGAACGCTTCCAATACCTTGGAAGTACCGTCTCTCCTGAACAAGGAACCGAACAAGACATTGCCAGCCGCATCAGAAAAGCAAAGGCTGCGTTGGGGATGTTGTCCAATATTTGGAGAAACAAATCTCTCAGCTTGAACACAAAGCTGCGACTGTTTAACTCTAACCTCGAATCAGTTCTGCTATATGGTTGCAGTACATGGAAAACAACAACACCAATAACCAGGAAACTGCAAACATTCGTTAAAAGGTGGCTTCGAAACATCTTTCGGGTTTTCTAACCTAATCGTTCTCTAAACTAGGACTTATATAGGCGAACAGGTGGTAATGGATTGGAGAAACGCTTCGAAAGGGTAATGACTTCATTGAAACGAGGCAGTTGGTAGACCGAGAAGCACGTAGAGAAGTAAAGTAGAGGAAGAATTTGCAACATTGGGAAAGAGCTGGATGGAGCTAAAATACATAGCTTGAAACCGCATACAATGGCTCGTAGGAATAGTTGGGGCCCTATGTCTCTCTAGGGAACAACAACGGACTTCGTAGTTCTGAGCAATTAAGTAAGTTAGTGATCCTTAAAGAGTTGATCCTTACAGTACCAAAACGACAGCCCATGTATTTATTTCAATGCCCCCTGGTCCTGGAGCCCGGATAGAATTGACGTTTAGAAGAGTAACTTCGTCCAGAAATTGTTGGATCAGTTTAAAGAATGGCAAAGCCAAACTAATAGCCTTAGCAGATTATGAGTATAACTATTTTTTCTAAATTTTGTTTTGAGTTTAATGTTAATTTTTTAAATTTAAGACTCCAAAAACCCGACCTAACATATCATTCAATAGTCGAAGTAGTTGTCCCGTGTTATTCTCGAAACACTACTTTCCATTTATGTAATTTTGGAATATACTGGAACTATCTCAGAAATTCTGTCACAAAACGCTGCCGTTTCATGGGTCTTTAAAATCTTGGGAAAAGATAAATTCACAGTGTTCTAGATGTGGTGCTTTTGACCAAATAAATTAACAAGAAGCGAAATATTCTGTCAAAAACTTCAGACTATAGAAATGTCTCTTTTCATATCATCTGCTGTTTTCGAAAACTTCACCTTATTTTTGAACGGGCTCGTATGCAAAAGGAAGGCTCAGAAGTGTTCAATATAAATTATAACAATTGTTGGAAGGAAGGCCAGAAGTAACGCCCTCTGAGTATCAATTTGTCGATTGATTTTTTTTTTTGCATACATGTAAACTACTTTCGTTCTTTTTTCGTTGAGTTTCTTCAATCCACATGGATCAGGGATTATTTCAGATAAACAGCATGAACTGTAAGAGAATTTGGTGTTACAAATTTCAAGTTTTCATATTTTTCTTGCATCATTATTGTATCATTTTTCCATTCATCATTTAAAAGAGGGCAGATACCACGCCCCTTACATATATAAATAAAGTTATCATTTTTTTCTCCCGAGTTCCGACCCAAGGCCAATCTTTGTCAAAAATCAAGATCTAATATTTGTGATTTTTGTAGTGCTGTATTATTTTATTGTTTCCCAAAAGTATAAAAATTATATTAATTCCCCGGAAAAAAAATATTGTCCTTATAAAAATATTCCTGGAATTTGAATTTAAATTTTCCCCCAAGTGAGATAACACAAGATCCTTCAAATCCTCATAATAAATATCCAAGAAAAAAAAAACACGAAAAACTCATCGAACCTTCAATACCTCGTCAAATCAACTGTCAACGTTGTCGTCGGTCGATCGTCGATACATGTTAAGATAATTTCCCATTTGAATTTGAGCAACACTCGTTACACCCCCTCCCTCTCCCTATTCTCACTTCAAATACATATTGAAATACTCTTATCAGGAGCAAAGTTCGGTGGTATATAAAAATCTATCTATGATGGTTTTTTTTTTCCAAAATGTCTACTCAGTGATTCTACTGCTCGTATATGGCATCATTTACCCTCCTTGAAAACATCCACTTCACCTGAAAATGCTTACTCATCTTCAATGTTCCTCTCAAGGATTTGTTTTTTTTTTTCGTTCAATTTTTTCGTTTTTTTTTTTTTGAGTCCTTAGCGCCTTTTTTGCACTCTTACAACAACAACTGTCGATGACTGTTTTATGATCGAATTTTTTGTTCGTCTATTTTTTTCTTTTTTTTTTTGCAATTGCTGTTTCAACGGTTTGCTTCGCCAAAAGAACCACCAAAGCCCCCAAAAATCCAACCCCCCACTTGGAACACTTAGAACCAACACCATTTTACAACAATTTTTTTTTTTTTTTTTTGAGTTCGTCCTTTCATCGACCTAAAGAGCCTTATTTCCCACCTTCCCGAACCATCTCCGACCGTTCTCTTACAAGCAGATAAATCGGCCAGAGAAATTCGAAAAGAAAACTCCATATCCATAAAATGGTCCTAAATATCTCTCAGTTCCGTTAGAAATGAGGAGGGTGTTAGGAGGGAGTTGTGTTGTGTATTGCACATTTCATCTCGAACATATAGCTCTCGAACGCTCCTCAATGTGCAGCGCAATATAAACCCAAAACAAGATGACGCCAGCAGAAACCAGAAACACACCACAAAGCGACTGTCATACCAAATGCCAAATGAGAATGAGGAAGGGTGATGGGTGAGGAATAAGGGAGGGATGAGGGGGGGGTATGATGGAAACACTTTTGCCTTCTGATTTTTTTCTCACATATTAGAATATGAAAATTTGGAGGAACTACGAAGGAACTACGATTCAAATAAATCCTCCAGGGAACGAGTATATTATATGGCACCCAAAACTACTATACCTAATATATCCATATCCGGTTTATTATATTTACATATAAGTATGTATATGTTTGTATGTATAAGTATCTAAGGATTGGTACATAGAAAAAAAAGCCAGCCCCCTCCGAAAAGTCTGCGCTTTACGATTATGCAAGTCAAAGTACTTTGAATGCTATAAAAGTCAAATGAAGACAACGCTGCACATCTGGAATTTATCGATGTTTCGTACTCGAGTATCTCCTTTAGTACTCGTACTCGTCCTCGTCCTCGTATATCCGCTTAATCGACTATAAATGATGGTAGGTTATCGGAATCGCAAATCTAAATGCCTTCACTACTATATCGCATATAGATGTACTCGTTATGTATTTAGTTGGGTTTTTGCTGTGATGGTCCTCGGGCTTTGGGGGTATTAGTGGTATACTGGTCTTGGGTCCTGGTCATTTTTGTGGATTCATTTTTTGTTTGGTTTGTTTTGCATTCGAATAAGACTGTTAAGTGGTGGTGGAAATGAAGATCTTTATGGAAATGGATTTTTTTTTCTCGTGGTATTTTATTAACTTTTTGCAGCTGCTGTTAAACGGGCAAGAGGGCATTTTAGATGGAGGGCTTTATTGAATACGATTTAAAAATTGAGTATGAGAAAAAAATCAACTTGAATGGAAGTCTTGTTAGGAATTTAGATTGAGTCAAATAAAGATAAATTTTGAAGGTTTAATCGATCATTCGTGTTCACATAAGCCTTCACTCAGTGATGACTGATCATTGGACAGATGATGGGGTTCTTTTACCCGATTGCTTATAAAAGTGAGTATAAGTGAGATAGTTAATGAGTTAGGGAAAAAGGGAGTTAATGAATATTCAAAGTCAGAGTTGGGTTAGTGAACAAGTGAGTAAATTAGTTAACATGAGCCAATAAAACAACGAGAAAGTGAGTATACTAAATTGAATTTTTTAATATTATTTTTTCGCGTTGTCCTCTCCAACTTGATGCCAAACATTCAACCAATAAAAGACACAGGATAAAAAGTTTTAAGGAGAATTGTAGTCCCAGTAAGTGAGGGAGGATGATTCCGCTGACGACAGGTTATAATTATGAACTCTATGTAATTTACCTTGAAGCTGGGGCTGATATACTTGCATGCAAGGAATGAAGAAGACCCAGCTTGGAATGTCCTTTGTATTAGAGCTCTTCATACCCGGGTAAACGTGCAATGTACTCGGTACCCGGACGTATTAAAAATTACCCGGGTATTCAGCACGGTAGGGTACCCGGGTATCCAACAACCCACGATACCCGGGTTTTCAGCACGGTCGGGTATCCGGGTACCCAATAACTCACAATACCCGGGTATTCAGCACGTTCGGGTACCCGGCTTCCCAGCAACCCATAATACCCGGACACCCAGGTATTCAGCACGGTCGGGTAACCGGGTACCCAATAATCCACAATACCCGGACACCCGGGTATTCAGCACGTTCGGGTACCCAGCTTCCCGGCTTCGCAGCAACCCATAATACCCCCATACCCGGGTATTCAGCACGTTCGAGTACCCGATACCCAACAACCCATAATACCCAAGTTCAAAGGTAATATCCAAAATTTCGAGTACCCGGGAGCCCGCTTATTGCGGGTATTTTCCATCGAAGTCTAGAGCTTTGTAGTACATTTTATGATTTAGGAGATAGCTTAAGAGATGGAGTAGACCAGGCCGCCCGAACGCAACTGGATTACGTGCGTCATCGGCTCGTAATCGGGATGAATTTAAAAACTTGTTGGATGAGCAAAGGACCAGATCTGGGTATTTACTTACCTTTAATTTTTTTTAATATAACTCGAATTTCATGGGTTTAAATTTGATTGCCCATCTCGGTTTCTTTAAAAACCCTTTAATCTCTAAGATTGTGTTAAATTTAAAATATTGTCAAAACTTTTGAGAGACATCGTCAATATTTACAACCTTTAACCAAAAAAGTCCTTCCATTTAAAATCATAAGTAATTAAAAAGTAAACTGAATAAATTTTCAATGTTTAAAAAATGAAAAAGTCAGAATTACTCTCCCAAAAAACGAAAACATTCAAAAACATAATATTAACCACCCCTCCCTCAAAAAAAAAAAAATCAAAAAATCTTATAAATAGCTGGTGAACTCGTACTCGTACTTGTTAAGTAATAATTTAATTTGATTAAAACTTTTTTGAATTCATGAATTGAAATTAAGTATCGTGTCACCTTTTGCACTTTATATCTATGTACAGTAAATCCTCTCTATGTCGAGATAGAGAGTTAAGAGTCTGTTTTGGTTTGGTGCTCATTATGTTAACTTTATACACGTGTGTCGTCGTCATCGTCATCGTAGCGTCACACGCTCGCATTCACTTTTACACACATTAACGCTCATAGAAATTAATTAAAAACTTTAAAACGAAATTCAACGCAAAAACATCAAAGTTCTTTCGTGTGGGTGTGTGTTAGTTCTTTCCATACAGAGTCTATATGAATGTGTGTAATTTGCACCTCACCCTCTCCAACTGAATCCTGCCAAAACCCACAAAGTGTGTCATTCCCACATATTATAGACAGCGAGAGGAGTAGTACTCTCCTGCAACTACCATAACAGGCCCGCTTTGCATGAAGACAACAACAACATAAAAATACCTCTTCCCCTTCATCCTCTCCACATCCTTTCTCAGATGCAAAGGATGCGTTCTTAGTTTTTTCATATAAAATAGGTAGCGGGTAAATAAAAATTGTATCCTTTAACGAGCCTTAATTAATGAAAGTAAGTACATCATACACAAATTAAGGATCCATAATGAATGGCCTATAATAATAAGGATGTACACTAGGAGCCGCGGCGGGCGGTGGGTCGTCGGGGTGTTGAGGAGGCGGTAGAGCACGGCATGTGTATGGTATGCCCTGTGGTATGCTCTGTTAAAATGATGTTCCTCTCATATATGTAGGAGCATGTCCTCCTGATGGGTTAAAGGACAAAGATGTCACATGAAAATGTTGGCTTTACCTACATAAAATTCTACGTTTTATTTTTATTTTATTTTTTTGGAAATGTGGTTTTCATAAGGCCGTTGATGATAGGTAGAGTATATTACCAGCAGCGCGCAGGGTCATTAATCTACACAGGCCATCTCATCAGGAAGTCAAGATTTTTTTTTGGGTTTTTTGAGTCCTTTACTAAATTCCAACCTGCGCGAAGCTATAAATCATATAAACTTTGGACAATTTCGAAATGTGTGATGTTGTATAATATAAGAGCTTAATAATTCTTATGGTCAAAAGTGGGTCATAACTCATAAGTTCATACATTTTATTACTTTTTTGTTTAAGACTATCACGCAAGTAGGTTGTAAACTACAAACATAAAATCGAGTAAAATCGACCTCTGACCTTGGCTAGGGTTTTATATTGTGATAAGGCTCTCTCGTTATTGACCTCAATTCCTGGCCTTTTATCTCTTCTGATGTGGACTTATGACTCTGTTGAATGATGCCAATAACCGATGATGGTGAAAAGTGTAGAACCCGCACCTCGACACTTGTCCAACATGCTGAGCCATAAAAGTGAAAAAGTCTCATGATATTGTGAAATAAAAATAAGAAAATTATTTAATGTGGTCAAGTCAAACAAAAAAACACACATATACACAAAGATAAGATCCTTACCTGAGTCAGGACAATCAAAATTAAGGTTTTCTACACTTTCTCACTTTGTTTTTCTCCAAAGTTATAGTAAAATAAATAAAACGTTTTATGTCGCAGATGGAATGTAACCATTTTTAAGTTCCATACACATTTTGTAGCACCCAACACCACCGGAGTCACATTCAACACCAAAGCAAAGGCAAAGGGATATTCCATAGCTTAGCTTAGATATCAATCCGAGCACGTATCGTTCAGATACCTACTTTTTCCGTTCTTCCTTTTGCCAAGAATTTTCGATAAATTCCTCGTTTTGACTACGAGTACGAGTATCGAGTATGTTCCGATACGTGACAACTTTGAAGACAAAAAAAAAAAAAAGGAAAAATCAATTTTCCTTATAAAATCATAACATTCTTACATTTTATTTTCTATTTCTATGTATAAAACAGAAAGTGTCATAAAATCAATACTCTGTACAATTTAAGTCATGTTACCCCGATCCGATCCCGAGCTCCAACTTTGGCTTTGGATATTATATATGCTCATAGAAATATAGAAACCCTATATTGTCGCATCATGGACAGGGACGCGATACAAATGTAAGCCGCGGAAAATCATAAATGTTCACCTCGTCAGGGAAATAAATAACAGAAAAATAAAAAGAAAATATACATACATAGAAGAAAATGAAAATCAGGTAATAGTGAAACTGGGAAAATAAAAATCTTTGAAACGGGCTATGGGGACGTACGTCGTCGTCGTGTCGTATATGTAATGAACATTTCATTGCCACGTCATGGGCTTATTTCTTTGGGCTGCTTCACTGTTGTCTCATCCTCCTCTTTAGAGGTGTTGTATTTATGTCATATTCTTTGCAGATTTTGTGTGCCTCTGAGGTAAAATAAATCCGCAAGAGAATGTTGCCGTGTTCAAATTTTTAATACTTTGTATTTGTAATACTAACTACAATACTTAAGACATTAATTCATCATAATTTCAGTTTATTTTATTTAATTTTTGTTCTTTTGAATTAGGTCACAGTTTTTGATTTCAGTGAAAATGTAATAACCAAAATAAATTTCTTCAAAGAAAAAAATGTTCCACATACGCCCTGATGACCCTAATTAATATTTTAATTTAAAATTTTTTTCTGTCGGGGATGTGCTTACGACATGAGCTCCATATGCCCGCTCTACAAAAAAGGCGATCCTATGTCCTGTATAGAAATTACAGGGTCATATCGCTCCCTGCGTCGCATATAAGATCCTATCCAACGTATTGTGTGAGGGCCTTCTACAACACAATAATCGGCAAATACCAGTGTAGTTTCCTGGACGGCAGATCGACTATATTATTTCATCCATCGTCAAAAACTTAGGATCCCGGGAAAATTGATCAAGTTGCATCGAGTAACCCTGGAAAATACAAGATGCAACGTACAACTAGGAAATAGTTCTTCTGAACGAGTACAGGATTTCGGCAAGGAGATCCGCTATCATATGTGATTTCTTCAATATCGTTCTGGAACAGATAGTGCACAGATCAGGAGTCAATACGGAAGGCACTACCTTCAACAGATCAGTCCAACTATTTGGGTAGGCGGAAGACATAGACAACATGAGCCTCGGAGTCAACATCACCTCCACGAACGACACAAGGTGGCAAGGAAGACCGAACCTCCGGTTTAATTACCAAGCCATCGCGGATGCCAACTCGCTTGGTCTAGATGACTGAAAGCAACGTGCTCCTAGAGCAGGATGCACGTTTGTTTTACATTGTACTTTTTATAAAAAAAAAAACTAGAAACTAGTTTGCCGGGCCAAACTTCGTCTCGCCCCAATATTAACAGTAACTCAAGCTATGGAAAAATATTGTTGTTGCTTATTCGATTTTCCATGCAGGAGGACAACCACGTTCAATACTAGTTTTTATAGTCATCTGTTCCGTTGTGCTGAAAGTAAAATAATAACTGCAGATTGCTTCAATTTTTGTGTAAAACCTGGTCAATTTTTAATCTAAATGAAATAAATTTTACCGGGATAAAAATTAGCCTATGTGCCTTTCCAGAATATAATCTATCTCTGTGCCGAATTTCAGCCGAATCGGTTCAGCCGTTCTTGAGTTATAAATATGTAGTGTAACAAACTCGACTTTCTTTTATGCACATAGATATCAGACTGTCAATTTTGATAAGATTATCATTTTTCAAAAAAGTTTTTTTCAGTAAAAAACTCAAATTTGGTATTATTCTTAAGAAACATAAGTAAAATGACCATTCTTTTTGATTCCAATACGTTTCTACTAATTTACAGCAATAACCGTTTTAAAAATATGAAAAATTTTTAAAATGAAAATTTATTTGACAGAATTTTACTCATAACTTCTAAAAAATGTTTTACATTAATAAAATATACTTCCCAAAAAAGTGTTTAATTTCTTATATTGTTATTAAACAACTTTTTAAATGTTTGCTTCTGAAAATAATAATTTGAAATACCTTATGTCCTTTTCACTCCCGATTTTCATTTGAAATTATTTTTTATCAAAATCCATCAAGTGATTTTTGAGATTTCATTAGATTTTAATTATGAAGTAAGAAACAGACGATTTAAAAACACCTTTATTATGAATCATCTTTGTGAGTGGGGTTTACTAAAAAATTGAGTACCAAAAACACCAAAATATACTTTTTGCATTCAGTTGACATTGTTACAAAATTTATAATGCTTTATTGAAATTGGTAAAAAATCACTAAGGCATTGGAAAAATTATTTGTTCTCAGAATTAAAAAAAAATTACCTGAAATATGTCAAAACGTCGAACTTTCAATTCCCCTATCCAAAAAAAAAACAAAAAAAAAATTGAACATGGCAACACTTCCAAATGACAAGCTGTAAATCAAAAGAAATAAAACAAAAAATATAATAACAGGCCAACCTGTGGGCTATATAAGTTGTGACCTACATTATGAGAAAAAATAAACCCTGTTTATTTAAGAGTAGCTGAGGGGAGAAGGGTGGGAAGGGGGAATGGGTGGCTTTGGAGGCGTTTGGCTATCATTACAAAGTTTATTTTTGTTTTGTTCTATACTCTCTCCTCTCCATCCTCTCCTACTTTCTACACAGATGTTTGCCTTGGAGGTGTGAAATTTTGTGTGACAATATTTGTGATTACTTACATACACATTTTTGCTTTTTTTATTATTTTCGTCTATTTTATGACTCCCACTTGTCAAAATGATTCCAGAAGGTTTTGGTCCTGTAAAACCAAAAAAAAAAATCGAAAAATAAAATTCAACAAAATTGGTTTGGTTTTGGGGTCCCCAGTTGATTTTGTAATGAAACAATAACTGGAGCCTATAAATGTAGCTCCTGGTGTGTGAATGTTATGACACATATTTTCCTTTTGTTTTCAATTAACGGTAAAATAAACATTTGACAAGGATATACAATATACATACTCTTACTCGTGCACAGTGGTGTGCCTTTCATAAAAAAAATCCAATTCTAAATGGAATATTGAAATGTGTTCAATGTTTTTTTTTTTTTTAAGGACATTTTTTTGAACCGTGTTTGACGTAGTTTTTTTTATTTTTTGTCAACTACGTGTAACGTTTACGAAACTGCCAATTTGCACAACTTTTTTCAAAAGGTTTATCAAAACTATAAATTATTTAAAAAAATATATCAACTCGGATCGTTAGACAAATCCCTGTATTGCCACTTCCCATTTACACTTCTTCTAATTCAAATACAGTCCCCAGACTCTCCCCCGCCTTCTGTTTTACCTTATAATCAATGTGTAAACAACTGTAAGGACATCCTTAAAATTTTTCTTTCAGCTTAACGTGTTTTGTGTTGTTTGTTCTTTCGTTCGTTCCTTCATTCTGTTTTTTTTTTTTTTTGTGTGTTCTTTGTCGTATTTGGTGATTTACTTTGGACACTTGTTGATCCTTACAAATTGTTATCCTTTATTTATGGCAGAATTTTGCTTGTCCTTTCGTTTTTAGTTTTATCCTTCCTTAGGAAGAGAGAAGGAAAAAAAGAAAGGGGTCTCAAGCCCCGAGTCGACTGCAAAGCTATGGTTTGGTGGCTGGCTACAGTAGGTATCCTGAATTGCTTCACCTTAATTCACTGTGATGCCAAAAGGGGACGAGAACGACGACGACCGACCGATACGACCAACGACGACAAGGATGGGATAGTAATTCAGGTTGGTATCAGAGTAAGCTCCGCCAGAGCAACCCAGGGAGCGAGAATATTATGTTGAGGCAGGTATACGAGGTATATGTATTGTACATTGGGACCTACAAACAAGAGCATCATCTCGTCCTGGCAATTGGGTGTTTAGTGAGTGTAACTGCTGTTCCTTTTAAACTTTGGGGGTAAATTTATGAGCGCTTAGTAGTGCGGAACAGGTGCACAAAGTAGAGTGTCGAGCCCTGTGACGAGTGTTTTAGTACCGCAAGAGCGCTTTTTACAACGGCGGCGGCCGCAATCGTCCTTGATGTCCTTGCGGATGGTGGTAAAGACGACAACGACTACGATGGGGATAGTGTTTTGTATAGTTGGGGTGGATTGGGGGATAATATATCAAAATTACACTCTCAAGGCAAATCCTTTAAGACCTTTGTAGGACACTGATGATAGATTCATCAATTTCGGTCCGCATTCAAATGGCAAAACTGCTGTCATCCGATAGTGATCAATAATATCCATCCAGCCCAGTTGGTCCTTTTTGCCATCAGGACACCAAGAAAGTCCTTCCAAAAAAAAATAAGCTTGTATATGACAGGCCTATCGCCTATAGCCTATACACCCACACACATACACGTATACGATTAAATGAAAGTAAATCCGCGTTTGTTGTCATTTATTATTCTTGAGAGTGGGCGGAGAGGGAGGTGGGTTGGCTGTGACTGTGACTGTGAGTGCGAGTCGCTCACGTATATAATTCACCCCATTTGTCAACCGGATGTACGTTTTAGGGGGCCGCTTTCACGCAACACGGCTTATGATGTTGTCGTCATTGTCGTAGTCGTTGTGTCGACGTCGTCGTTGTCGTTGGCGTTGTCTTTGGTGTCAGTTGCGTCGCAGTTGGCGTGTAGTCTCGTCTCAAACGTACATTTCTAAAACATAATGGTTGTTTATGAATACGCTCAAATTATAACGAATAGAAACACATGCTCATGGCGACGAAGATTGGTGTTGGTGTTGAAAGGCTGGAAAAGGGTGGCGTTGGTGGTGGTGTTTGAGTCTCCGGATTTGGCTGTGAGGGTGGTAGGATGATGAAAACGTTAATCAAATTTTAATGGTTGTATCATTGTTTAATTATGTTAGCTTTGCGTAAGCACCGACTATATACGAACATTGAGTTGTTAATTAACCGTGGATCTACTCGTACTATGTAGATATATGGTGTCGTCTGTAGGAAAGGAACGTGTATTATACCTACACATTTAACTAACTAACTGTATGTATGACACTGTAGCTATGCGTGTAAACAAATTCGTTTAATTATGGCCAAGTGAGTAAACACACACACAACAACAAAAAAAAGTCAAAAAATAATCAAATTCAACATTACATGTGTTAGATTAATTTAAAATCCATGTTAATTATATGCAGAAGGGGGTCGTCGCGTCGCGTCGAGGGTGATGTTGGTTTATTGTTGTTCTTTCCAAAAAAAAATTAACAATTTATTTCGTGTGTGGTTATATATTTTTCAAATTAAAAACGAGATGAATGAAGAGGAGTTTTTTTTTAATTTATTTATATTTTTTAAACAAAGTTTACCTATTAGATAAAATAATAATAATTTTTGAAACTATGTATGTGTGTATTTAGTGTGCATACCAACACATACTTAAACCGTATTCAACCACATTAATTTGAATAATTCATTATTTGTTTTTCTCATTTGCAACTTGATTGGTTTGTTTTATTATTAAAATATTTTTATATGTACATACATACTTATGTATGTATATTTTGTTGATGTTTATGGTTTCACTTATTAAATCGAATAAATCTAGAATTTTTTTATCTGATGTTGATATCCAAACTAAGCCAATTATTTGTAATAATAATAAGCATTTCAAGGATATTATTCAATAGCAACAATGAAAAAGGATCAATTAGGTTCAATATGGAGATAATTTGAATAAGAGAAGAAATATATATTCAAGGACCTTTAAAGTACACACTTAATGGAAATACACAATAAAAATAGATATCTCATTAAAAACACACAGAACGAAGTTTAAAACTAAATTTTAAATCTTAAAAAAAAAAAACAATTTTCAAAACTTTATGCATAAAACTTCAAAAAAAAATCACATTAATAAAAATGCAGCAAGAGAAATAAGAAAATTATTCAAAAACTTCTTAAATCGATAATGTTAAATTGAATCATATAATTCTCATTTCACTGCCCAATTTTTACAGATCATCCTTTTAAGTTCATAATACAAAAAAAAACGAAAAAAATACAAAAATTATGAACAAAATCAGAGAACGCCCTTTTTTGTACTCGAATAAAAAAAAAAACGAAAAAATTCCCAACAATGATATTTCTGCTTCAATTACTTACCGCTTTCAAAGTCAAACAATGGTAGATATATTCCCTAAGCAAATCTTGAACTTCAAAAGAAAACGTAAATCTTTCGATTCGGAATAAGAAAATCAAAAAAAAAAAGAACGAACAAAACAAAAAGGAAAATATTCGATCGAACTAAAAAAAAGGACCAAAAATACAAGAAGACGAAGAAGAAGAAGAAAAATATCGCACATTGTGAAAACTTTATCGTTCTTGCGTGCGATTTCTTTTTTTTTTTCGTTTTACAAATTTATCAGTTTCCATATCGATGAAATCAAATCTTATGCTATCTTAAGATACTATTGTACAGATGTATGTATATGTATGTATATAGTGTACACCTCATCCTTATTGTGTGACTTTTCAACGCCAAGCATCCTTTCTCTCTGCCTTCATCTCTTTATCATAATACCTATCATCGCATCGTGTCGTCAGCATCGTTCTTAACGTTCCTCGTCGTAGTTTTTTGAAAGTTTTTCTTTGAAAAATAATTTTTCTTGGCTAAAATCACACACACACATACACAGTTTTAGTTTTTGTACCTATGTATACGTGTTCCCTTTTTATGCTGCATGCATCCAGATTCAGCTGCAGATGCATACTTACACTCTGTAGAATTCTTGGGCTTTCAATCTAACAAAAATGACGTCGTTGTCGTCGTCTTCGTTCGTCGTCCTTTTCGTCATCGTCGTCGTCGTGGACGACAAGGATGACAACATACAGACCCTGACAATAGAAAGGGTATTCGGGACGGGACGGTTGATGGCGAAGTGAACTGTACACAAAATTCCTTTTGCGTAATATCGCTCATGAAAACAGAAGTTTCATATAATATCGTTGTCAAGAAGCGAAGGAAAATTCCCAAGGATAACACAAATCGAAAGTTCAACACATTGATCTGTGATAAGTTTCCGCATTGTGTGCACATTGCATTACGGACATTATACTATGTGTAAAGGATGAACGAAAGTTTGGGCCCTTTTCGTTTAAATTCGGCCAATTCGACCGGAAATTATATTCCTTTTTTTTTCCTGAATCTTGAAGAATATGCATAAGGTAAAATGGAGCAACTTTTTTTTTCTATCTCTCTCTCTCTCTCTCTCTTTGTCATATAGAGATCAGTAGCACCAGTGTTGCCAAATCAAGACATTAGTCAATTATTTTTGTCTGTCAAAACAAACTGTCAAAGATATCAAAACAACAAATTTTTAGTAAAAAAACAATGGTACATATTTTATTGTAAACAAATTTAACCTCAATACGATGGACTGTCACTTTGACATTTACTTAGTTTGTTTGTGTTTTTTACTGTCAACTTAGATTCCACTTATTAGTAGAGGAAATAAAAATGGATAACTCAATTATTGAATGCAAAAAAATAAGGCTAAAAAAAACAAACAAACGGAAAATAAATCAAACTGGCAACCCTGATTCTGATTATATAGTAATAGTCAGTGCTGCCAAAAGTACTATTAGAGTAGTTTTTTTTTTTGACAACATCAAATACATCTAACGTTTTTGTAAATTCTTGTCACTATTCGATTTGTGTCAGCTGGTCAAGGCTTCGCTCTTTAAATAGTATGTTGAATTTTGACAGTTCATTAAAATCCGAAAAGACTGCCAGAACTGACAAGATTGTTCAGCAAATATCTGAGCAAATTTTTATCTAAAACATACAATTTCACCTCCGTTTAACAAAAAGCTTCGATGGTGTGACCAACTTAAGCTATTACTTTAAAACAAGAAGAAATCTAAAATTGGCAACACTGGCTGTGGTGACCATATCCATTTTATTGAATTTTATGAATGAAGAAAAAGTTGTATGATAGACCAAACTTATTTATCAAATGTCAAAAGTCAAGTTTGACATTTGGATTTGGAAAAATGCGCATTATAAAAGTGAAGAGGCACAAGGTCGTTAATTAGTTGTTTATTATTAGTAAGTTATTGATTTTTGTAATTAAAAAAAAATTGTTTGTTTAAGTTTTCGATGTTTACAATTTTATTACCTACTAAAGTATGTAAAGAGATTAAAACACTTCGACCAATCTTTACCCAAATATGTATGTATGGAATATGGTCACCCTAAGTGATAGTTTTAATTTTTAATGTTTTTATTTCTTGTTTTGAAATGTTCAACCATTTTTTCATGTGTCATCTTCGTTGAATATTATGTGCCATACCGCACGTTGTCACTGCCACTGATGCCATATACAAATACTACCACATACATACATAAATACAAATCTGTGGTTAGTGGATATAAAAGGTAGATATTATATGCTCCTTCTCCGTTTGCTAGGATTTAATTTGCATATCCTCGTTATCATCTTCAAACCGTAAACCCACTCACCATCACAACCATCAACATTACGAGTACCTATATACATACTATCACATCGTGTCGTCGTCGCCCATTGAGAAAAATCCTGGTGCAGACGGCTCTGCACAGCTAGCGTGTACCGGTGTGTGGAGGGAGCCTATTGATGCAAACACGGAAAAATATTTCATGCATAAAGCAGCATCAAAAGCAGAACCACCAAAAGACGACAGCGAAAATGCAATGAAAAAGAGGATTTGCTATGCGTTTTACCACATTATTCCATTCAGTTAAGTCCATGTCCTTGATATAAATAAGTGGAAAAGCTACACTTTACGGGGAATGCAAAAAAATATAGCTACCTAACTGTAACTAGGTATATGTACATGAGTACAGCTTTAATCAGATTCATAGAGGAGATTTTATTCTTCTTAATAATAAATTCCACCCACGCCCAGGTAGCCTGGCCTGGCGTGGCGTGGCCCCTGCCCACCAACTCTTCAACCATTGCCACTTTTTCATTTAATTTAAACGAAAGTTGCACGTTGCACGATTTGCTTTTGACTGGTTCGTCCAGTTGGTGAATATATTTATTTTTTTTTTGGTTGGTTGGTTTAATTTTAAAACAGAAATTGTTTTTATATTTGACAGAAATAATTTTTTTTTGTTTGTTTCTGTAGTACATGTCAAGAGAAGTTCTGAGCGTTCTCGGAAACACTTGTAATGATTTTGATGAAATTTTTAACCAATTTGTTTGCACTTTAAAGAAAAACGGTTCTATTGAATAAAAAATTAATTTTATTGAAAAAGTAAGTTTTATTTAACCACCAAATTTCTGCGAAAGAAAAGGAACATTTTTAGCAAGAATTTTCGTTGAAGTTTTGCAGAGTTTATTTTGACTTAATTCACTACTAAAATACTAATAATAGCTGCTTTAAAATTAAGGATCTATTCCCTTGTACCTTTCCATATCCAAATGACTTTGAGGGTAAGTTTTTTAATCGACATAAAACGTCATAAATATCCTCGAATTTCCGCCCAATAAAACTCCCCTTTTATTTAGTTGAACGTATATTTTACTCACTCACTAATTCACTATCATTAATTCACTATAACTAAGTTGAACCCAAATAAAATTTAACACTTTTCCCCATATAACAACAACAACAACAAAAGAGGCCATAATTTGATGAATACAATAAATTATAGTGAGTTAATTCAGAACATTAATTTTAACTACTCAACTTCCAATATTGTCATCATTGTCATCCTCCTCGTCTCTTATGTCCCGGCGGTTGCTTCCCTTATGACGTTATGTAGACGCTCTTAGTCCTGAACTGAGGTTAATATTTTATTATGTACATATAATAATTGAATGTGGTTTCAAAACTGATTTACTTGGTTATAACCTTCGGACGTTTGTTAAAAACCAATTTAACTTTGCACCGGGTCCTGATTCTCTTCTGGATGGTCGTCGTCGTCGTCGTCTGGTCGTGTAGGTATAGTTGTTCGTATCATGTTCGTCCTGCGGGCATCACCACTGACCGTATTCCTTTCTGTTTATTGATTAGTCTCAATTACTCATCCCTGATGGGACTTGCTGCTCCGGTCTCTCGCACATCATTTTATAGTCGCATCACCGTTAAATCCTTATCGTGTGCCATTAAATCTCGACAAGCCAATGAGCCCATAATTTTACCCCCTGTATACGTATGGAACTAATTCATCTCGCATATCTCGCCCATCCAGAGCACCGAGAAGCCCCCAGACTGAGACTGAGACGGAGACTGAGACTGTGACCCAGACCATTCACCTCTCTTATAATAATTTGTCCCACTTGACCACTAATGTGCAGACAATTTAATTTGAATTCCCACACTCCCCATGGCGATTCGTCATTCGTCCATCGTTGGAATCAAAACCGGAATCAGAATAAGGAGTGAGAGTCCTTCTCGCAATCTGAGAACAAGTCCCACCACACAGTCAACCGAAACGAAACCTCTGTGGACCTTTTAAATCGGTTCCATTTGACGGAAGCGGGACTGAAGAGGCTTGCAGTTGGCCCGGAACTATTTCAATTTATTGATGCCTATCATCTTTAATTACCACTCGCATTACCATAAATTTGCTTGTAATTTTTCATTGCATACACACAGATACACAGGCAGGTCTTTGTGTGTTTCGTCCTTCTTCGTGTCGGGTGTGTGTCATGCGTGTGTGTGGGTGATGCTCAGACTCACCTGCGGAAGTGCAAATTCATGTCCGTTTCCGCAATGTTGTGTATATTGGTGTGTCAACTCGTTCATCCGTTGACGGGTTGACAGGAGTATTTAGTGGGATATTGTGTCAATGCAGTAGCACACACACACAATACACATACACACAAATCGCGCCAATCGGTTTACATAATCCTTATGGTCACTGTTGTCATCCACCACCCACTGCGTGTCGCTGATGATCCGGTAACACACTTACGAGTATATGTGAGTTCCTTCTCTATCTTTCTATCGAGGTGTGAGGAAATTTAATGTCGATGTGATTGTGTGTATGTAGTGCATGTCAAAAGATATTTGCGTGTATATGAATTGCTAATGCATAAATGTTATCCTTTGTGTACATTGACGCCTATTGAGTGAAACCAATTTGCATTTAAAGCTAAATTATCGTTGTGGTTAATTTGTTGGAATATCCTAAATTTGTGGTTCGTTTAATGCAACTCTCATTCAAACGTATCTCTGTCTGTCTATCTATTCTATTCTAGTTTCACTGTTTGTCTGAATGTCAGTCTATATGTCCTTCTGTATTATACAATTTAAAGGTGCAGCAAATTTTGGTCAATAGGTAGGTACCTAGTGATGTGTTTCGAATTGACACGAACATAACAAGACCAAAGTGTGTCAAAATTGTTTAGTCTCAAATTGGAATGAATGGCATTGCTATTTGATGATGATGATGATGGTCAATTGGAATTTAATGGAAAACCTGGTTGAACTCGTTTTCAGCTACAAAAACAAGGATACAATGGGTTTTCACCGAGTACATGTGGACAGAGTCTATTGCTTCATTTAACCTTCCAGGATTCATTTAGCAGCACATAATTAAGGCCTAAGAATGTTGCCCTTCATAAGTTTGAAATCTGGTCAAAGCTCAGAAAAAAACAAAATCTCTTGGATTAAATTACACAAAGAACAAGGACTTTAATCCTTTTGCAATTAAATAAGTGGACGAAGGATACAGTCCCACAATTATTCACCCAAAAACTTCGTATGTTATTTTATACATTCATCCCTTCCTTGGCAAACCTTCAACTTCGGATTTAAATGTTTATGCAAGGACTTTACCTGTTTTTTATTTAAGTCTTGAAAGACCGTGAGTGAAAGAGAGAGAAGGTATCAAAGGATAACCTTGGCAAGGGCTCATTTAGTATGCACTTAGAATGTACATACCTGCCTACCATTCTAGAGCTAGAAATGAACAGGAGAAAGGACTTAGGCTTAAGTAGATAATGAGACAGAAAAACTATACCTTTGAAAAAAAAAAACTTTCTTATCTCTCTGTGAGAAGCTGCTGCGTGAAAGTGTCCTTATTTTTTTGTTTCTTTCTTCCTGTTTCTAGAACTTAACTACACATCCATACATACCAAAAGTATAAATGTGTCTCAGATTATGCAGCTTAATAGTCAGGTGGTAAAGTTGAGTAGATTAAACCACTTGCAGGTGTAGATTCAGTTTAAATGTATAGCCTTGACAGAAAAAGAAAAACAAGAAGTAGAAGTAGAAGTAGAAGTTGAAAAAAAAAAGTTTAAATGGATTAAAATTGTTTTAGTTTTTGTGTGTCCTTAATAATCTGAATTAAAGTTCGTTGGAAATGGTCTTCGAGTTCTGTTGCAGGTGATAAGTTTGTTAAAGGAACAAAAAAATCCAAGACTTTGGGATCAAATGAACTTTTCCTTTTGATTCAAGAAAAATGGTTTAAAATTAAATATGTAAAAGAAGCTGGTCACGAACAGTTTTGAAATACTTATATTTATTTACTAAATCAGAAGGAGGGAAATAGGGGGTAGAGGAGAGGATTCAACAGGATGGGGTATTCTAAAAAACCCTTTTTTACTCATAAATTTTGTTCTTCAATAGTTTGCGAACTTTTTTGGGCAAAGTCAGAAAATATTAGCACTTTGAAAAAATACGCCATTTTACCCTATGTTCTCCTACTTACTTTTATAAGTTTAGGGGTTTGAGAAGAATGGTTAGTCAATACTTGATGGAAACGCAGAGTAGAACCAGAATACCCACATCGCAGTATGTCAGTCGATAAGGACTAGGGTCCCTTTAAAGTTGATTGAATCAGACCTGACCTTTGGGGACCGAAAATTTTTGAATAAGGGCCTTTTGATTTGAGAATTTTATTAATCTTGCATTTCATATAAGAGCTAAATTTTTAACTGATATTTTTTTTTACAAAAATGTCCTTATTTTGTCCGTCTTTCCGTCAAAATATGAAAAAAGATGTAAACAAATTTTCAATGCAAAGCAATTTTTAATATTCGTAGCTGTTTTCATTCGAAATTCCCGTCACATCTCCAAATACACTTGAACCATTATCTCTTCCCCGCAATAGTCAAATATTGACTCACCTAACCGAAAAACCAACAACAATAACTAACTAGCTACATTGCCTCCATCCTTAACTTACTCTCGTTCTTGTCGTCATCGTCATCTTCTCCATCCTAGTTAAAGCCATAAAGTAAATATTTTGGCGCTGCCACTTAGCAAAAGCTGATCGTCCATCAGCAATCGACAATGATGACGACGAAAACAAACACAAACACAAAAAAAAAATAAAAATAAACGGGAACGAAAGGACTTCCGTTTTCCTTCAAACTGAATTCCTTGAAAAAGAAAATAAGGAATTCCTAAAGTAAGCTCACGAATTCAAAATTACTCCAAACCCTCCCTCATCAGTATATTATAAGGAACAAAAAACCTGTAGAGGACGACGACCAACGACGTTAGAAGGTGGATATCTCCGACAGAGAGAGTCCTGTCAATTTTCCTTCCTGGATATGGACGGAATGTTTTCAGTTCGATTTCATCTTACTTCAATTTTATCGGATGAAGACAAAAATTCCACATTGGTTTTTGTTTTTCTTTTTACCCCCTCCAGGCAGAGGGGGGGATCTGGTCTCAATTAAGTCGAAGGAAGGGACTCTGAGAGAATCTCCCTCCGTCTTCGACTTTCTATTGCAGTGGTAAATATTTGTTTCGGAACTCGCTAATTAAATCAAATACACATAACCTTCGAGACTTTTCCTTACAATTGTAACGTAATACGACCGTAACGCACACATAACGCAAAGTCTAACTAACCAACAACGCAACGTCTATTTGAAGGTCCTTTTCTTTAAATTTAAACTCTTTAAGGCGGTAGTACTTACGCGTGAAGGTAGTTTTTTTTTTTTGTTGGTCTTGGGAAAATCCTCGCTAAGTTGCCTGCTAAATGGCGCTCTTTAGCTTTTTCCCGTTAACATCTCATTGAAGTTTTGTTTCTCATATATAAACTCGTATACAATTGAAATTTTATGCGAAGGCATATCATAGAAATACAAAAATCCTTCACCTTCTTAAGGACATTTTTTGTGTGTGTGTGAAAACGTATATTGTGTCCTTTTCACCCTGACCACTATTGTTATACGGGAATATCCGTATCCAAAGCTAACTCAAACCCAACCCACCTTCATTCTCTTGGTTAACCTCGTCTGAGTCGAGTCAAACCAGCAAAGGTATACGAAAATCATTCTGCAGCAATTACCCTGAAATGCGTAGTAATTATCGTAATGGAGCGGGGGAGCATTTTTGCTTGAGAGTTTTCTAAACGATTTACAGCTCCTTCAGGAAGGCAATTAAGGTGATTTATATAAAATACAAGCCAAACGCCGAAGAAAGAGGGAGGGAGAGAGAAAGAAAGATTAAGAGTGAATAAGGCACTCTGTGATTTCTGTGTGAACATGAAGTCGACTCGACGACGACCGACGACCGACGACGAATGCTGAAATATTGACGTAACGTTTAGTTTAGTTTATTCGATTCGATTTAATGCGAAAGTCCATATTTAAGTATTTTTTTTTTCTTTTCGTCGTCCTTATTATACAATTTGTAATTGCGGTGGTGTTGGTGTGTAATGGTGTTGGGTAATACACGTTGCGATGTCCTTGACCTTTGGGATTTAGTATTTCAATGGTCGTTTTGGTACTTCAATAAAGTGCATGCCTATTAACCTAGGTGTGACTTTTGACATTTGATGGCAGGTATGTTTATTGTTTGTATAGGTTAGGTGGTCAACTGTCAAAGTAGATCAAGTGAGTACTTAACTGCTCACAGGTATTTATATTATAAAATCAAATCGGAATTCATAATGGATGGGGTAATTACTTGTTAATTAGCTTTACATGAATCTTTGGGAATAATGGGTTCCCTGCTCGGGCGCCAATTTACAAATTAAACTCAATGTTGTATTAAAACACATAAGTTTAAAAACTCTACGTTTTTTCTCAGATAAAAGAACTGAATTAGCGGAGGCAAGCCCCTTTTTAGGGTGTTTATAGTTAGATTCAAGTTTCTAGAATCCCTGCTCGGGCGCCAATTTTAAATAGTAACTCATTATTCAGTAGAATAAGAATGATAAAATCGTAAATATTTAATATTCCCTTAAGAAGAACCGTGGAAGGACTTGTACATGGAAATATCATGGCGGATCATATTAAAGTATCGGTAAAAAATTGGTCTCAGAAATTTTCCTCAAATCTACAATTGCACTTGAAAGCCTAATAATAAAGCACGTACAAAGTTGTGAATCATCACTAGTTGGCCCAAAAGCCAGTCAATATTTGCACACCTTTTAAAATAATTTAAAAAGTAAGTATACGCCTAAGTGTACGAAAGTAGTTTTTTTGAATTCAATTCATAATTTTATAGTTTATCTATGTAAAGCATTTTTTAAGATTCAATTTAAGAAAGGATGAATGATCCAAGTGCATTATTGAACAAGCCATTTAAGGAATATCATGACTGACAACAATAGGCCATAAAAGAAGGCACCATATTGTCCTGTTAACAATATACTAATTTAAGTATTTACAATCCGTTTATTAAAGCAAACCCAATAACAATAAACAACATCCGAAAATAATTATGTGCATTTTCCGTATTCCCAAAAAAACATACTGCACAAAACCGCCACTTTACTTAAACTGTCCTTGATTTTAATCAAAAAATTTCAACTCGCCCCGAAAAACTAAAATATGCACCGCCCTCTAACCTCCTCCCACCACCAAAACAAATTGGCTACATGGTTTCGAGCAAAACCCTTATCCAAAAATAAAACAAAATAAGCCAAGCTAAGCATACAGTTATTATTTTCTAAATAAAGTCTTCATGTTAATCATGAGACACGCCATGTGCAAAAATTATAAGGACCTTAGCCCGCAAGCCATCAGAGTTTGTTTACCACACTCTTAGAGAATGTTGTTGGCTACATACATACATACTCTCGCATACACGAAGCGAGACTATTTGTACGGAGCCAAGGACATTTTGGTGTCATGCATGCACACTAAACATATTCTGGAAGCCAAATGCATATCCCAGAAATACAACAACCAAAAAAAAGAAGACAAAAGATAAAATCATAATATGAAGCCATGGTAACTGCCACTTACCACGATATATGTATACACGCTACGCAACGCTACACACACATACGAGGATAAGGAATTTTATACAGGACGAACCAAAACTAACTTAACAATAGCGGGCAGAATGGTTGGTCATCAAAATGCAATGGCTTCTGGGCATAATAGCATAGCTATGGTAAGCATGTATGTAGTCATAACGTTCCACCTATAAAATGGGTGCGTTTAGCGTTACCTTCCCATCATCATATCGGCGAGCGCATTTAAGTGAATATAACTTTTTATTAAATTATTATTATATATGCTAGCGACTGCACCCCTACGGGTGTATTCTTTTAGTTTTATTATCTATGCTTTGTCATAATCTTGTAAGCAATCAACTTAGGAAAATGTGCTTAAAGCCAACTTCCTGAGGCTATAAAAATGGTGATGTGAGAACGCGACTCGGTGGCTAGGCTATGTGTGTATGTGAACATGAAGAAGACCGTTCATTAAAGTTTCATTTTTTACATACCAACGATATTCCAGAACCCAGGCAATCCCGATTCGACGCCATTGTAACTTAATATTTGGGTATGATGATAATGTGAGCCATCCAGGTGAAGGTTGACTTAATTGTGACTTGAACGTAGCTAGTCGCTTATTTAAGTCGAAACCTTTTTTATAGGATGGAAAGAAGAGCTGCATGTAAGCAATTTGTAGCAAAGTGAACAACAGTGGGGTTAACAGAAATGACTACGGCTTAAATCGAACAAAAGTCAAAAATCTTAGACACAATACTGTTTTTGGCCATAAAGTTTAAAAATTCATTCATTCATTATTCATTATAAATTTTTCATTATTCATTATTCATTATTCAATATTCATTTTTCATTATTCATTATTCATTATTCATTATTCATTATTCATTATTCATTATTCATTATTCATTATTCATTATTCATTATTCATTATTCATTATTCATTATTCATTATTCATTATTCATTATTCATTATTCATTATTCATTATTCATTATTCATTATTCATTATTCATTATTCATTATTCATTATTCATTATTCATTATTCATTATTCATTATTCATTATTCATTATTCATTATTCATTATTCATTATTCATTATTCATTATTCATTATTCATTATTCATTATTCATTATTCATTATTCATTATTCATTATTCATTATTCATTATTCATTATTCATTATTCATTATTCATTATTCATTATTCATTATTCATTATTCATTATTCATTATTCATTATTCATTATTCATTATTCATTATTCACTATTCATTATTCATTATTCATTATTCATTATTCATTATTCATTATTCATTATTCATTATTCATTATTCATTATTCATTATTCATTATTCATTATTCATTTTTCATTATTCATTATTCATTATTCATTATTCATTATTCATTATTCATTATTCATTATTCATTATTCATTATTCATTATTCATTATTCATTATTCATTATTCATTCGAAAAAAATCAGAGGACTTTAGCATACCTTTCTCAATCTAATATAAAAAGATGAGGGCCCCAAACGACTCCTATGAGGAACCCCAATTTCCTTTCAGGTATGTCTTCTTCCTTAGCCTTTTTCGACAGCTTAAGGCTCAAATTATAAAAGCTATACGATGTTCATTATTATGACTTTGACTTTTACCATAAAAAAGGACAAAGGATCAAAACTACAAAGTGATAAAAATTAATTCCAAAATCAAAACCCATGTGCACAATATCAAAGTCTTTCTAAAGTTTTGAGCCAAGATAAAAATAATAACCTTATGTTGTGTAGTACCTGCATATTCCGAGTATGTTCTTGTTCGTCCTTAAATCTTCTTTTCTGTTAGCTAGACTGTAGTATATTCAAAATTACCACCATAATAACCTCTAACCTGACATAATAGCAGGTATTATGCAAACAATCTGGAATAAAATAAATGGATGGCGTCGTCGTCGACGTAGTCGTCTGTCGGTCGGTATAGGGTCCCTCTATAAATGCAATACCCGTATCTTAATTGTATGTCAAGTCACATAGTATGAACCTCCATATCTACATTTATATATGCAAAGGAGGTGCATCAAGATAGCTTTTGCTTGAGTATACTCTAAAGGTGCTATAGGACTGCTCGTGTTCTGCTTAGCTATGTCCTGAGTCCTGACTATAAGCTAGACTTTCAGAGCGAGCAACCACTTCCTAATATCGTAGGTAAAATATGCGTCATCTCTACTTTGTGAAACATAAGAAACAAGACCAAGATTCAAGACCCTGTAGTTTGTTTGTATTTTTTTTTTTTTCACTCGAACTCATAGAATGCAACACCTCCAGATGGAACATATTCCCAACCAGGTCACCTAGCTACGAGTATATATGCACCATCCCTTCATTCCAAGGAACATCACACATCGGTACCATTGTATGAATGATATGGAAAGTTTTTGGTTCCTTCTTTACATGCATACACACTCTTATATGAGGTTGTTTTTAATATCCTGAACAAGGATACCTAGTTTACCTACATATACACACGTTACGTATCCTAGCGAGGAAAAGGTTGACTCCTGAGTGTGGTATATGCGGAGCTACTGTTCTATGTCACCATGTTTCTAGGATGGTTTATAATCATGGTGACTCCTGCCACTATCTAAACTACATACACATACATATGCTTGAATGTCATATGAGTGCTGTTTTAATTAAAGTTTCAGGCTTGTGCGTAAAAAAAAAAAAACAACAAGAACAAATAAAAACAACACTAGATGGAGCTGGAGGATGGCAATCGCATATAATATATCTCGGTGGTATCATCATCAGCTAACTAATGGGTTTTATGCTTGCTCGCGCTTTGACCTGACATTGATCTGTAATTAGACAAAGGAGAAGACTGCAATATTGAAATTAAGATTAAACTTCTTTGTCAAGCAAAAATATTAATCAAGTCCTATGAATTTCTTCTTTTTTTTTAGGTTAGAATTAGGTTGGTAATTAAGAGTCCTTAATGTGTGTCCTTGTTGTTGTGAAGCGGCTTTAATCATGAGCCAGGAATGAAAGTATCTATGTTATAGAAACACATCATACTGTAGATTAGTGCAATAATAACCATGGACATAACCCCCAAGGATCTAATTTCCTGGAATATGCAACTAACATTCACAAACACCTGGGCATAAATGTTTTCAAAAAACACTTTTGACACTAAAGCTATTCTGGTGACCTAGAATACCCTTTTGTAAGCATTAAGCAGGCGGGAAATAACTTCCACTAGTCAAATATTCAAAAAGGTCTGAAATACTGAAACAAATTAAGTTTCCCCAAGGAAGCTGTTGAAATTAACGATTACCTCATCGGAGGTTTCAGGATGCTTTAGCTTGTAATAACCTCTGAGAGTTTAATTTCTTTGAATAAGGGAAATAATACCCCCAAGAGCCATAAATAGCGACACAAGACATTATTGTCTCGGAAACCTTTGGAAATGAACACTTGTCTCGTGAGTTAAATGCCTTTCATAGAAAATCACAGTTAAGAGTGAGGGAAATAACAACCGCAGGGTCTTATTACCAAATACGGAAGACAATAAAAAAAAACGGTAGTAATTGCTCATGAAGTCGAAGAATAGTTTTGAAATTAAAAGTTGCTAATAATTTTTTAGAATGGACCGAAGATCAGAGTTGGTTGAGTAGGATTTAATCTCAAAGGGTCTTATTACCCAACAAATAGGCTGAACCAAAGCAATATTTTTACCAATGAAACTGTGAAAATTCTTGAGCTGGAAATAACCCCCCAGAATCTTATTTCAGTGTGAAAGAAATTAATTAAACAAAATTTAGAAAGTGATTCAATACTTTCTTATGTTGGATCCTTAATACCACTTCATAAGATTGATTAACTTTTAGAAAAAGCTTCACTTTTGAAATTTTAGTAAGTATTGGACTAAATACCAAAACAGATATAAATATTGATGCTTCAGTAAAATTGGGTTTATTTCCATTTATTTTAAATTTTTTCCTTAAGGATTAAACTAAAAGACAATAGCCTCTCAGGGTACTGAGACTTTCTGGTATTGGGTCTTATTTCTTCTTGTAAAATTAATTTAATCTGTAAGTGAATGTTATGTCACATATTTTAAAAAATTATGTCTTTGAAGATATTTCCTTGGTTCTTATTTCACTAAGCGCATATAATGTGCTGCACTTTCGTTAAGGACGACATCCCCTTAAGAATCTAACCAATTGTACCATCTCAAGTCTTCGTAACGCCACAGAAGTAATTAAACCCCTTTACCATTTTGTTGTCAAATGAAATGTAGGTAAGAACCCAAAAAAAAAAAAGAAAACTGTATAATAACAGAAATTCGATCAAAGTTAAACGAACAAAATTCCCAAAAGTGCAACTTTAGGTATCAATTGTCCTTTTTTCCAAAAAAAACTAAGCTAGGATAACAAAAGACAAGGAATAAAAACGAAAAACTTCAATCCTTTACCAATACTCGTTCCCAGTACCTACCTATACCTAACTATACAACGTAAAAGAGAGGATTTGATCAATCGTTTAATGAAGCGATTCAACCTATTCCTAGTTTTTCTTTCTTTCTCTCTCTGTCTTTCTATTTCTGGAACTCTGGAGTCTTTCATTATTCGAGTACAGGACGAATAAACCTTTGTCGATTTTATTCAACCACTAGACCATGGCCCTTCCAAATTTAAATTTTAATTGTGTCCTTTTTTCCCATCATCATCGTCAGCAGCAGCAGCAGCAGCCAGTGGAGTCGACGTCATCCTTAGTCGCAGTCGTAGTCAAGTCGGTAGTCGTCGTCGTCGTTGTCAATGTCCTGGATCCTGGCACAACAGAGCACAAGCTTGAAACGACGACGACGATTTCACATCTCAAAGTCAACAGAAACCACTAATTAGATACGATTCGGTTCGGTTTGGGGTATTGGGGTTTGGTGTTCCTCCCAGTCCCAGTTCCAGTTCCACAGACTTAAACTGTTGTTGTCCTTTGGCTTGACGTTCGACGATACCGTAACGGTAACTGATGGCACCAAGTTTACCAACCAACTATTGCAAATCCGCTCTTTGCTACTTTCTGTCTCTTTTCGTCTATTTTCATCCTTTTTTTTGAATTTTCGTCTTCTCTGTGGACTGGCAAAATTAAATTCTTTGGGAAATTTTGTGTGTGTCTCGAGTTGTCGGCTTTTGTGGCTAAAGACTAAGGGCGCTCCATGAATTCCAATTATTTGGAATTTTTCCAATTAAAAATGCACAAAATGTACCCAAAAAACGAAAATCACACAAACACACACTTACACACACAAACAGACAGAAAAAGAGAGGGAATTTTAAATTTTCTGGCTGGACAAGAGTCACAAAGTCATAGGGCCGCATCCTGCAATTCTTGGACTGTGTCGTCATAGGTAAGTTGGTTCGTTTGGTTAGTATTGGTATTGGTTGATTCAAGAGTGCATAATAAATGTCTCCAACAACAACTAATACACAGGAAGTAACTGTTTCCAGGTATAAAGTTTATCACTTAAAATCAATATCGATTTGATGATGACAATTTATTGAAATGGATACCTTTTAAGACCAAAAGACCAAAATCCCATAAAATATGAACGAGACAAATGAAAGAAATATAATTTGTGTGTTTAGGTATTTTTGTTACATATACTTGTATTTGTATAAAAAGGATTGGTCCAAGTTTTGTGTTAGATAATTGGATTAAACAATAGAAATGGCTTAAATGAGCATTGCCTCTTTGACAGCATTAAAATTTGGGAAATGGAAGGAACTTTTGAGTACCTTATAATCTTTCAGTGTTACTTGGGGTTTGTTTGTGTTTGAGATTTCTTCTTAAATACAAATTCACAAAAACATACTTAAAGCTTTTAAGATGAAAACGAAACGACTTGTTGGGATTAATGGTATGTCGATTCTTCTAAGTTGTTACTGATTGTTACTTGACCTGGGTTTTAAGGAATTTCAACAAGGAACTGGAAGATAAATCTTAAAATTGAAAATAATTTGATAACTAAGCTAAAGACAAGTACGTTTTTTTTCTAAATTGATAATGAATTCTGTTTGAGGATTTTTGGAACAATATTTCCAAAAAAAAACAAATTGAAACAGTCGTAATTATTGGTAAAAGGTGTTTTTTTCAGAGATTTGTTTTTCAGTCTGGCAATACTTTTTTCAGAGTTAGTCCTTTTGACAGCTGTCACTTTATTTATTCTCAGTTTGGTTTGCCATTTCAAAATGAATAGATTTACTCCTGATCAACGTTTGCAAATCGAGCAAATTTTTTTATCAAAATAATCATTCGGTCCACGCTACTCATCGCACACTACGTCAAATATTCGAGATGGCCACCGATCCCGATTTTCACAAGAAAATTTGGTTCAACAATTTAGTTCATTTTTTATTGAATGGGTACGTTAATAAGAAAAATGTACGTATTTTGAGTGATCATAGTCCACAAGCCTTTACATCCTCAAAAAGTCACTGTTTGGCATGCTCTATGAGCAGAGGTCCATATTTTTCCAAAAATAAAGCCGGAGAAACGCTATAGAGTCATGATTAATGACTTTTTCGTGTCCGAATTGGAGGATGTTGATGTGGACGACCTTTGGTTCCAACAAGACGGGCGGCAATACATGCCATTCAGCCAATGAAGTAATCGATTTATTGGAGGAAACTTGTGCGATTTATCACCACTGGACTAGACGATTGCCTTGAAAGAGAATATTCGGAGCGTAATTGATGACGTACGGCACAATCGTTTCAAAAAGTGGTCGAAAATTATGCCTTTCGGTTGGCAATTATTTGAGCCAGTCGCGTCAACCATGGCAAACTCTTATCTTGATAATTAAGCTTTATTTTTGGCCATAGCATTAAATTCTACGCATTTTGTTTTTTCATAAAATCCACACGTCTTAAAAAAATCCTCTTTATTTTTAAACTTCGTTCAGGGGAACAATTTCTTCCACCAATAATTTCTTATCTTCGCTTAGTTGAAGATTATTTAGACTTATCTTTTGAACCATCCAGTGAACCACCTTTTTTCTCTTATTTCAAATAAAATATTGAATTTATTCTTACTATAATCTTTTCTTATTTAAAATTAAATTTAACATTATATTCAAAAGATTATACCTATATAATACAATTTTGCGAACTTGAAATTTATATTTTTTTTATAAAATCAAAATTAATCGAATAAATAATCTTCATATATTCACAATTTCATAAAGCAACATATCATAAGCAAATCATATGCAAGTTAAGAAAGCAAAAAGAAAAAAAACTAAAATCTCTCCTCCTTTATAGATCTTTTAATTCTAAATAAATTCATGTATTTTCTGTTTTATAATTCTCCTCTAAAATCCTCAAAAACTCATTCAAATTCTAAAATACTTTAAATCCCTCACACTCCGAGTCGAGTCACATCAGAATATGCCATCGCATCAGTAGCTGCTATCTTCAGTTCAGTTCCAAAAAAATACACACACCCACTCACAGCCACCAATTGAATATACGAATCCGTGTTATATCCTTTAATCCAGGCGCGTAAAAGTCTACGAAAATCTTCCATCAGAGGACTCAGGATTCAGGACCGAAGACTGACTGAATATATGAATTCAAAAACAGAAAGACACAACAAAAAAAAAGAAGAGGAATAAGACGAAATCCGATCTAAATCAGCTACTTCTGTGCTTCGTCTTCACCTTCTCTTCCTTCTCCTTCTCCTCCGTCTTCATCGTCTTGTTCTCCTTCTTGTATACTAGCTTTCTGTATTCGTGTACGAGTTATGTGGTCCCTTGCTTCCTCCATTTGAATTCAGAATATCACTTAAAGTAAATCCTTCATTTCGAAGATCCTTATTCAATTTATGGAGGAGTTGCTTGTGCTTAAAATGTGAGGTGTGAGCTTGGAGTTGGGGCTGGATGTTTGTTTGTATGTGTTACATGTTACGTGTAACATGTAAGTGTATAAACATCAACAGAGTATGCTCCAGGCATAGAGTGCACAGGAACAGGCACACAGTGAACTAAATACCACCAAGGCAATGAAAGTGAAAAGAAGAACTTACTTCTTCTACTTTCGTGCGAGGTTTTTTGTTTAACACAACAGCAGCGCCAGCACCAGCGACAGCGAGTCCTTTAAGGTCTTACACACAACTCTATACATCCTTATGATGTATCCTTAAATGTTGTTTTCATCGCCCTCGGTGTTGGTGGTTGCTTATACGTTGTCCCTGGCTCTGGCTCTGTCTCTGGCTCTGACTCTGGAAATAAGGTAGAGCACAAGTAAATAGCTTTGGAAGTTGAAGTATTAGCTACACCCTAACATAGGTGTATCCTGTGTACAGGATGTCTTCAGATGGGTTAATGTAGCTGAAATTGTGTTTTACAATTTATTCATTTCCATTTTGGCATACGTTATGTAACGGTACTAGGTGGTAGTCCTTTACCCCCATCCTATAATAAAGTCGTGCATTTTAAATCCTGTGTTAGGGATATTTTTCGACAAAAGCAAGGCGCAATGTTATGACTTTGTTGACGGAGTAGAAAATATTTCACCCGAAATATCCTTTTTCGTCCTTGTTTTTTTCTTCTCTCTTTTAATTGAACTTAATTCCGTGTAATTTAACATTCATTTTCATTAGCGATTCCTTAGGCAAAAATGTGTAGATACTTAATTCGGGCTTTAGCAAAAAGTAAGGCATAAAGCAACACACAACTCTGACACTTAAACCGAAAAAAAAAAAAACAAAAGTGGGAAGGGGGGAATGTTGGGGGTGTTAAAACGTGATATAGAATATTCACACTGTGGTATGGAGTGGCGCGCCGTATACTCTGGATAATTATATTGTATATGTATTTTCAAAGGACACGTTTTTAATAGTTTTGCTTTTTCATGGATTTCTGGATTTATTTTCATATTAGCAACCAACGACAAGGACGACGCACGTCGGGAATGTAAGGACTTTCTTTTACTAAAAGGAAATGTGGTTTTTAAGAGGGATATTATTTTTGAGCTATTAATTTGATTAGAATTTGATGAATAAGATAGTGTTTGTGGGAATTCAAAATGCATGGGTCTTACAGTCGAATTATTATAGGAGAATATTTAATCCTTTTTGAATAAACGATGTACATATACTTGTATGCGTTCTTCTTTGTGGTGAGTATTTTGAAGTACATTAACTTAACCTCATCTAAAAGTAATTCCGTTTACTACTTTCGTTTATTTCAGAAAAGAGTTTATCGTTTGACATCAAACCCAAAGAGGCCCTATTAAAGTCACATACGACGACGTCTTTTTCTGCAAATTAGAGGCCTATTGTGCACAACTACTAAAAAACGTAAAGTCATTTATGATCTACAAAAATAAATCTCCAGGATTACTGAGTTAATTACATTTCAACTTCTGAACTAGAAGGAAGCATTCGAAGAACACCAGAGTCTTCAATATTGAGCTCGATGACTCCAAGTAATCTAGGTGCTTCTTCACTTAGATCTTTGCTACTGCAGCACTTACCCACAGAGATGTTATTTAAGTCGACCCAATTAAAGTTCTCGATTGGAATTTGAATTATCTGTCAAAAATTAGAAAAATGATCAGCAAAATTTACGAAACTTGATAGCGTATGTCCCCAAATGCGTAGACGTTTCGTTCCCCGAGTGTCACAGTTTTGAGTTTTGTGACTAAAATCTTACTAAAAGGGTAACATAAAGGTAACACTATAATTCTTAAAGACTATTTTGATAAAAAAGCAAAAATATTAGTAACATATAGGTATAGGTAAACATAAAGGTTTTGCTACTTAAAATGTTAATACAACAATGAAGTAACATTCCAGTTTCATTGTTACTGATTTTAACAAAGTAACAGTAACCTTACAAGTTACTTAATGGCAACTACAAACTTTGTTACTTTCATTTTTGACGTTTCCTATAACGTGGTAACAAATTAGTAACAACTCAGTCACAAATTCTCCCGTTTCACAAGTCAGAACTTAAGTAACAAGAAAGTAGCATATTAGTTTCATTGTTATAAATTTTTATATTTATCTTATGTTACTGAATTGAAACCACTTTGTTACCTTGATTCATCGAAAAATGTAATCTTAAGTTTGAACCCTGATTTCAAATAACAAAAAAAATAACTAGGTGTCTATATAAAGCAACAAAAAAACATATTAATAATATTTGAAACAAATTATTTTAAGTTATTTTTGAAGCGCTTAATTTTTAAGGTGGGTAGAAAGTCATATGTGAACATAATGTGAAGAGAAAACTGAAAAAGTTTCCATTATAAGTTTTGTTATTCTTTTGTGACAGTAAAATAATAAAACCATTATTTTTTCGTTTCAATTAAGTAACAAAATATTACTTGCTTGAATGTGTTGTCAATATTTTTAGTAACAATATTACAATATTGTTACCACTTTGTAAAAAAAATTTAGTAACAAAACTTGAGGATTCTCTCGCTTTTTTGGTAACAAAGCAGTCATTAAGACTCATTTGTTACCATTTTGTTATATTCAATCAGTCGCTGTGCACCTTGGTACAGCCTATCAAAAAAATTGTTTAGGGAAGTAATAGTGTTTCAGATAAGCCGTCAATTTAATTACAATTTAACTTTCAAATTAACGAAACAAGGAATTTTGACAAAAAAGATTTTGCTCACTCAAGATCTCAAACCAGCAGACAACAACGGAATGGAAATGAAACCAACATGACAAGTTACTCAAGCATCAAGATTGGTATGTTTTGAATACTTCGATGGAAATATTGTAATGTATTTCTGTTATTTCTTGGAAGGGTTCAAGAAAGGCTCAAACTCATTTCTTCAAGATTAGAATAGCGCTTTTAATGAAAATGAGACCAGCAAAATTCAGATCAGAAGAATATTGATTACAGTCAATTTTTGCCAAATTGGGCGAAAAAGATCTTCTACAAAATTAATAGAATTGACCAAATTTTAAAATGCGTTCTCTAAACATAAAATATAATAATATAAACATAACAACAATTTTAACAAATTTGACGAAGTTTTGAAAATCTGAAACGGAGAAACACTGTATGTAAATCAGTAACGAATAGATAAAAAGCTTTTAAAAGTGTTTTGATAAGAGAGCTATTGTCTAAGCTGTCAAAAATTGAACTTTCCAGAAACAACTGGTTAGAAAAACCGAAAAATATTTGAAAAAACAGGTCACCAAATACGAATCAGCTATTAAATAAACTATTCCTTGAATTTTAGAGTTTAACAAGGATGAACATTTAGACCAATTCTTTTGAACAAACACATCACAGGTCAATCCATTGGCGTACAAGTAAGAATGACAAATTTCTAAGCAAACTAGTGCACCATGAAATGACAGAAATTAACCCATTTCTAGAAATCTGTGGGGCCACAATCGAAAATAGGGACTTTCCATACACTTTGATATTAATAGATATTAAACATGACTTCTAAACGTCACTAAAATAATTATCAAGTCTAGACAAATGTGATCCTTCTGAACCAATATTCCCATTTCATAATTTCAACTGCAAAATAGATTTAGCTCAGTCGTGATTTAGGACCACTACTTTTAAAATCGAAGTTGATTATGATGTAAAACGCTGTAGTAGCATTCTAACTGTAGATTAATTTTTCCTTGACAAACATTGTCATGAAAAAATCTTTACCAGAACTACTTTTCCAGTTCTAGAGCCAGATCCGAAAAAATATATTTAATACGGGGATTCCAAAGGATGTAACTACTGCACTGCTTTACATACAAAGTAATGCATTTTCCTGTCAACCATCAACTCTAATTCTTAAAATCATTCAAGGGAAAAAGTTATAAATGCACGCCACTGTACGAATTTGAGGCTAGTGAACTCTTAAAATCAATGAAGTCACCCGTAATCTTTAGACTCCATTTCTCTTCTTTGATTTTGACACATAAATGTCATCAATTTCCTTCTTTCCTTTAAGTAATTGTCAAATATTAGAACTACCAATTTTTGGAATTTAACTGCAACATGTTTAAAATGTATTAAATTCCGAACTCAAAGAAAAGTTATTCACAAAAAAAAAACCTCTAAATATTTAAATTGACGTATGCATTTTTTTTCTATCATTGAAATAAATTTGTAACATTGTTATATGCAATGATTATAATTCACAATAAAAATAAATTGTATATCCACCTAAGTTCGATTATGTATAAAAATTTATTTAACGAAAAATAAAAATCACAAAAAAAACTCAATATTGTTATTTTAATTTAAAATTGAAATAAATTCACCGAACAATGATGACAAAAAAAAAATACTGAACAATAAAAAACAACATTTATTTTTCAAATGACCAAATGACGTCCTCATCCTCTTCCTCGTGTCGTTCGTCGTGTTATTTATGCCCAATGGAACACAATAGCTCAATCAACATAATTTACAATGTAAACCAATCGAATATACACAAACACCCAATCCACCCAATCACACACTCACACTCTCGCACATAATCCTTGTTACATTGTCAGTGAATGTAAATCTATTAACAAAATTTCGATTGTAAGGAATATTTACATGTAGGTGTGTATAATGTATATTATAATTCAAAATTATCCTCTGCCATCATACACAAACACACACACATACTCCCTCTAATCAAACTAAACCATCATGGGATTCCTTTTTGTGTGAACGGTAATGAGGAAAATTTTGTATTTTCACTAAATTTTTTTTTTTTGAAATATTAAACATATTTTTCGCCCTCCTGTGCATAAATTATCCTATTTTGGTTGAATAAAATCGACAGGGACATTTTTCACACACACCCACACACAAACATACTAAACCTATGTATGTATGAATGAATATGTGAGGCAAAATCAGAAGAAATATAGAAAAAAAAAAAAAATCCTGAATGCGGTACTGTAGAAATGTGGTGCACTTTATGTGATTGACATATTCCCTACAACCAACCGTATCTGCAATTTTAATTGCATAAATATTCATTTGAAGCACTCACACGGATACACCGAAGCACCAGGACTCGGAACCGTACCGAGACCGAGAACCGTGTTTCTAGAATTCGTATTCGAATTCGTTTCGAAGGCGAGCGCGAGGGTGGGGCTGCATCAGAGACATCCGGGTCTAGCAAGGATCAGACACACACACACACCCACACACATATAATACTCGTATAGAACATCTCGGAGGATTCCAATGTTATGAAATAATTTTTGATTTAAATTAAGCGGAATGCCATGGCTTGATGAGGAGATGAGATGTGGATGAGGATAAGGACGAGGACGAACGACGACGAAGAGTAAGGATGACGCGACACTATATGGTGGGGTCTGGTGCTTGGTGCTTGGTGCTAGTGTGTTGGTTAGTGACGACTGACGAGACAGTGAATGTTAATGCGACAAAATTTGTGGAGAATCACAGACCGCCTCAATACAACAACTGCTCTTTGTATTAATGTGTCAGAAAATTTATTAGTAGGTGGATGAGAGAGGGGGGAGGAGGAGGAGGAAGAGGAGGATAGATATGAAGAAGCAAGGAACATATTGTATACATAATATATATTCATCCACAGAGAACACACATACATACGAGTATCTGCAGAGATTTAATTTTTAAATTATTTAGATGCTCGCATTCGTGGAAGTTGGCGAGAGAAATTTAAATTCATAAATTACTCAAGTTGTCTGTTTTTTTTTTTGTTTAAAGGATGAAGCTTTCGGGGAGTATGGTAGGACGAAAATCTACTGCAAATAAATTCATTTTTTAAATTAGGTCAAATTTTTTTTGGGGGAATCAGTTTAATGTTTAAAATGGAAACTGTTGCGATAGATATCTACATATACTAGTAGACATTTCTTTTTTGGTACAGCCTGATTTTAAATTATTAGCATAACACTTTGCATTAACATTTTGCTAATTTAAAATCAAGTTGCTAAAATTGTCTTTTTTGTTTAAAATATTTTATTGATACATACATATGTAGCATTTTTTCAAATAAACATAAACTTAATGTGTCTAAATCATAGACAAAAATTGGAATAGACAACTTAAAAAATTAAAGTTAATTCAATTTTATTAGAAAAATGTCAGGTGAAGTTAAAAATTAAACTTTCTTATTTTTTAGAATAAAAAGAAACGTTTTGGAACTGTTCAAACTGATTCTGAAGGCAAGAAGCCAAAATTCAAAAATGTTCTCTACAATGTCAAACTTAAAATTTATGAACACGTCTAAAAACTTCATTAAGTTATTTTAAGAGTTTGTATTTCAAAATGCTGAGTACCAAATTCAAAATTTTGACCTTCGCGAAATTTCTGTAAAGTTAAAAAGTTAGATTTCCAATAATTTTTTTTAAACGTGTCTTAAGAGAGATAACGAAAAAAATTGCACTCAATGTGAAAAAATCTGTATTTATGATAATTTTGAAATAGTACATATTTTGGACGAACAAAGTGCGAGCATAAAAATTTGATATTTTATTTGATAGTTGAATTTTGAACAAACAAAAAAAAAATTAAATAAAATTTTGGTCCACTTTTTTTAAATATTTATCTTAATTTTTCAGAATTCTTAAATTGAATATTTAATATTTTTTCAAGTCTCAACTGATATTATTAGGGTTTATATTTTTGTTAGAAAAAAAAACACACATACGCCTCAGTGCACGGTTTTAACCAAAAAATGGTTTTACTAAATCATAAATCCGTGAGGGGTTTAATATTTAAATGGAGAAGATAATTTGTATTACCGTTTTAAGCTTTTCCTTGCAAAAATCCAAGTTTATAATGTTATATTTCTAGCAATGTGACTTAATGTCTTCTATATACATATGCATAAAAGAAATTCGTTGTAGACACATTTTTTATAACTCAAGGACGGCTGAACCGATTTGGCTGAAATTTGGTACAGATATAATTTATAGTCTGGAGTAATCTATAAGATACTTTCTATCCCGGTAAAATGTATGGTTTCCGTGGGATACATTTCTTTTAATTTTTCCATTCATGTTAGTATGACTGAACGAATGTAAATGAAATTTGGTATAGAGACAGATTGTAGTTTGGAAAAACATGTGGTAATTTTTATCCTGGTAAAATGTATTTTATTGTTGTCTGTCTTGCCACTCAATTTACTTTTTAATAAATTTACGAATAGACTTCAAAACTTGAGGTTTAGCATTAAATTGGGGCGAGACAAAGTTTGCCGGGCTCTCTAGGAAATAATAAATAGGATGTAAATATGAGAAGATAAATATTTAACTTTTCTAAAAATTATAGAATTTCAAATATAACAGGGTACCAATTCAAAAAAAATAATTCAGAAATTTATTAAATAATAATAATATTTTTAAGACTTCACACAAATTTAATGAAACTGAAAAAAAAATAATTTCCCTTTCAATTTTTGTAAAAAAAATTCTTAAAAAATTAGATTCATAAAATATTTTTTGAGCAAAATTTTAAAAATCTTTTAATCACTCACAAAAATACTAAGTTAAATTTTTTAGGCCAAGTTTTAAGAAAAATTAACAAATTTTTTACGACTTTGTTGCATTGAGAACAAATTTTATTACATAATTTGAATGCAACTGTACCAAATTTCAAGTAAATAAGGTCACCTTTTTTATTCTAACTAAAATTTTAGTTGAATTACAAATTATTTAAATATTTCATAAGCCCAATATTTAGTATACAAATTTTCTAAGTTTTTAAGTGCAACTTTTTTGTTATTTTTTTTCTATAAGAACAAACATTTTGAACTTCGACAATTAATAAGAATGTTTAAAAATGTAAAAACGTCTAAATTCGTATTTTTTTAAAGGGTGTTAATTAAGAGGTATAGAACTTAAACTTGGCAATACTATTTTAACTGGCGGCCATTTTGTCAGCTCTCAAGTGATTTATGTTAAACTGACGCCTGAACAATGCTTCGAAATTTATTTTGAAAATCATGATTCATTTCATTTTTTTTAGGGATGAAGCTCACTCAATAAACAAAGCTGCCGTATTTGGAGTGATGATAATTCTTTAGTGTACTTTGAAAGAAAAACTGACATTGTGGTGTACTTTATGGGCTAGTGGAGTAATTGGTCCGTACTTCTTTAAAAACGATCCTTGCCAGAACGTTACAGTCAATGTTGACTGCTATAGGGAGATGAATACTGACTTTTACCAATTGAACTGGAGTTGTGGTTTCAACAAGACAGTGCAACATGACACACAGCTCGTGTCACAATTGATTAATTTAAGGAAACACTTGGTAACCGCATAATTTCACGTTCCGGACCCCTGAGTTGGCATCCAAGATCGTGCGATTTAAAGCCGCTTGACTATTTTCTGTGGGGATATGTGAAGTCGCTTCGGCGCGTTTTTGCCTATATGTTATAAAAAGTCATTGAAAATTGGACCAGATGCCAGGAATCATATTAAAATTATAATGCTTTCGAAAAAACTAAATTTCATATCAATAAAAAAAAATCATCTTTGTTTTATTCCCTTTCAAAATTCTATACCTCTAAAAAAAACACCCTTTATACTAGTTAAGAAAAATTGAAAAAAATTTATTTGTCGTCAAATTTACAGTATTTCAAAAATCTCACACAATTTTCTATTAACCTACCCCAAATTCTTGTGCACCCCGACTCTCCCGTATTATGCAAAGTTTTGTCCTTTTTTTAAATGTTTGAATAATTTTCCAATAGGGAATGTGATTTTAAGGACATACAAAAGCATCATCATCATCGTCTTTGTCATTTTCGTCATCGCGTTGTCAGTTGTTGTCTCCGATATGCTAAAACCATTTTTAAATAAATTCTCACAATTTGATTTGAATTGAAATTAAAAATGAGATCTTAAATTTTTGTTGAAATAAATTATTTTCTTTGTTGTTGTTGTTTTTCTTTGACCTTTTTTGGAGGAAAATTCAAAATAAAAACAAAAAAGTTAAAACATTTAAACGCATTCATCGTATGGAATGTCGTCGTCGGAAAAAAATATGACGAAATATGTTTATGTGTATCTTTATCTTTAAAAGATAACGAAAGTATAAAAGCAAAACCGAGGAGAAAGATTTATATCCTTGCTTCATGGAAACCTAATGACTTTATTTCAGCGGGATACCGTCACTCAAAATCATGTGACAAGGACGAGAAGGGGGGAGGAAGAAAATACATATTATATTTTTTTCTTCATGTTTTTTTTTTGCATTTCACTTTTTGAGCGAGTGGAAAATGGAAAATGGAAGATGTACTCGCTCATATCCTCAAAATCCATGGGTGGGCTTTTACAGAAGTTATTTTCAAAAAGGATACTGTTTGAGTTACTCGGTATTCGTATGTACGAGTATGTATGTATTCGTGTTTTTGGTTGCGTATAATGTACGTATCTCGGTTTTCATTTGATGAGTGCTGAGAGTGATGGGGGGGGGGTTAGATGGATGAGGAATAAGGAAGGTGGTGGGGGCAGGAAATCACATTGAATATGTTTTTGTTTTTACGGATGAAATATCTGCAATCAGCAGATAAATTTGATTTTTCCTTTATTGCCGACAGAAAAAAGGATGAGGAAGTAGGGGGTGGGGGTGACTTCATCTCTCCCCCCATATTCAAAGTCGACGAAGGTATGTATGTGGGAGGACGCACTTTAGCAACTTGATGTGCGGTTTAAGGTTCGGTCTTGTTGCGGTTTATGAGAAGTTGATGGATTTTGATGATGAAGAATGGAAGAGACGAAAGAATGAAGGTAAAGAAAGAACGACGACGAACGACGGGTAACATCAATGCAAATATTTAAATTTGGCAAACATGAAAAAGGAATATTTGATGGCTTGATGGTTGATGGTTGAAGTTTAATAAGCGAACATCAGGGAAATTTATTGTGTTGTGTGTTGGAGAGAAAATGTACCACAATAATTATAATTATATTTACAGATTGTTTGGTATTTATTTTTATTTTTTTATTTTTAACTTTTGGAATTTCTGGTAAATTTTATTTAAATTTATTAAATTCAAATTGACTAAGAGGCATATTGAATTATTTTTGAAATATTTGGGTTCGCCTGTTGCTTGTTGGTACTTCGTGCTTTAAAATATTTTTCCTATGAACATCGGGATCGGTGGCCATCTCGTGTTAGAATCTTCAGTACGCACTGTATGAATGCGAATTATCCATTAAAGTTTACGGGATGCGAAACCGATCTATGTTTGTTCGAATTACCAACTCTGCTGGACAACTATGTCGCCCGAATGTAGGACGCAACTCGCTATATGTGTCTCGCAAATCGAACCATTATTTTGGTAATAACTTATTCTAAAATGCCAAACCAAACTGATCATCAATCAAGTGACAGCTGTCAAAATTACCAACTTCGAAAAAAGTATTGATTGAAAATCATATGTCTCCAAAAAAACACCCTTTGTATTTATTTTTGATTTTATATTTTATAATTAATCCTTTGCTTTTACAAGAAACAGAATGAAAACCCAATTTCGTTTAGAAAATCTCAATTTGGTACGTTTTTCAAAACTTCATGGTTCATTTGTCATAAGTCTGAAATGTGTTGAATTCGATTGACACAAAATTGGAGAAAGTTTACTTTTACCAAAATCATCTTCATCTCACCAGACTAATTATAGCAAAGGGGAATTTGCATGCACACCTTCTCTTCTCCACTTATAAGTATATTCACCTCAATTCACCACATCCCTACTTGGGTGAATTATGCGCACAACTTACTCGTATGTAATTCGAAATCACGTTCCAACTGATGCATCTTGTTTTGTCGACGACGAATTTCCTTATCAAAACATAGAACATTTTCAAATTCATTTAAAAAAAAAAAAAACGAAAACCCTTCTAAACGTGAGCTCAAACATCAACAAAAATCTACAAAATCTTGTTGACCTGGTTTTCTCAAAAAGAAAAAAAGAAAAGGAAGCTCCTGTTGACAGAGCTCCATTCAATTTTTTTGAAATTATTAAGTCAAACCATGTCTCAACGGCCATTCACCGTTTTTTTATTTTTATTTTTTTATTTGTGTGAGTTGTGACTTTAGGTAATTACAGGAAACACGTGAAACGATTTCTACAACAAACCCTTTCACTTTAACAATACCATAACATCCTCGAGGGTGCTATTACCTACCGATGAGGGCTTTCTCTGTGCGAAAAAGGAGGCTTTTGTATAAATAATACAAACATACAAGAAAATTTATTTATATTTGTAGTCCTTTTACCAAAACGTATACAGATACGTTTGTGGTTTTTGTATTATTTGCTTTGAAGTGTATTTTCCAACCAACAACGACGATGTCAAAAAAAAGGGACTTTCTTTTCTCAACCGACCAACGACCGACGACGACGTTTGCCATTTTAAGTGGAATAAAAGCATTACAGGCTCCACTTCCTAGAGCTGGTCCTGGTCCTTGTCCTGGTCTTGGTCCGGGTCATGGGATAAAAAATAAAAACCTGAAAACAAAAAGTCGAAAAGGCTTGAAAATACCGACTTCCTTTTGTTTTTTTCATTTTCGTGTTTTTTTTTTGTCCTGTCATCGGACATTATTTCAAAGGTGACATTTGTGGTTTTTTATAGTGTTTCGGGTTGTTGTGGGGAATATATTGAAAAGGGTGGTTTTTGTGGCGAAAAATTTGGGTAAATTTCATAATTTATATTATTTTATATTTTTTACTTTGGATTTTGGTCTTTGGTCAGTTTTTGGAGATTAGTTTTAGGTTTTAGGTATATGCTCATAACTTCTGGCCTAATTGATTCAATTTGGGGTAAAGAGTGTTAATGAGGGTGATGACTGACGGTAGTTGTTTTTTTTTTTAGACAAGTTGTATGAGTTTAATTAACATCTACAATAAATTTGAAAACATTTGAGAAAAAAATAATATTTCCATAACTAAAGTGTTTAAATAAATTAAGACCCTAATAGTAGATAGGGTGTTAAATGAATTCGATAAAAGGTTTTCTAATCATAATAATAATAATAATTTCAAAAAACCACACAAAACTTCTGTAAAAACAAAAACAAAGGACACTTTAACTTTTTGGCTTGTATCCTTTCTTGTAGTAGTTCATACATATAATGACATTGAGTGAATGTGTGTAAATGTTAATTTGTGGTTATTGAAGTTTGTTTGAAGGTTGACTAAAATAATTATTATTTGCTAATGAGAAATTCTTAGTTGAGAAGTAGTTTAAACTTTTATAAATAGAGAGTCGAAAGTCATGTTTTCGAGCATAAAAGTCGAACCGTCATTTGGATAAGAATTAGACCCTGAACTTTTAACAACAACAAAAATTAACTTAGTTTAACCAAGTTTTAAATGGTACCCTTTTTCACTTAAAAAAAAGGAGTTAATTGTTTGAAAAGACGTCTGTATCTCATCAAATACTGGGTGGGTGTTTTTGTTTTTTAATTCTCAAAAGTAATTTGTATAGAGGGTGTTTTGTATGTTTTTGATGGTAATAGAAGAGTCTTTAAGAGTTTTTGACGAAAATTTCATCAAAACATCAACAAACAAATATTAAGTCAGTGCAAAATTCCGATTTTGTTGGCAATTGGAAAAAAAAATATTTCTAACCGATTAAGTAGGAGTACCATAGTACGGCACTACTTCGGCAGCACTGGTTGTTGCCATTTACACCTGTCAAATGCTTGTGTTCAGTGTTTAATTGTGCCTAGTGATTATTTAATCAAGCTTTAAACACGCTCAGAAAGAAAAATGAAGCACGAGAATCTTAAGAAAGAACATAAATTTGGATTTTAAAATTCGGAAAATCGAGGGAGCTATACAAAAAAGCCCCTAAAAAACCATGACTCAGGGTCTGAACACAATTTCCAACATAATATATTAATTTCTTAATAAAAAAGATTCCAGCATGAATAAATGGCTTTATTTTACAAAATTGGAGAAATTAAAATTTTGAAGATATTAAAATTTTTAAAGAAAATTTAAAAAACTCATATTTTCTGTCACACCGAAATTTAGATTTTAAAAAATTTCTGTATCAGAGATTCAGTTCTTGGTTTTTTAAGCTTGTACTAAAATTTGATATTCTAAGTGCAATTTTGATTATTAGGGAAGATTTAGGCTACACCTGTTTTTTTTATTTTGAAGAACTTTCAAATGAAGTTGAATGAATATAATTTTGGGGTTTGAAAGATCTATTGTGCCCCCTACTATAGGACTGGGGAGGTTGCCATTTTACAATTTTTCGTGTAATTTAATTGCCCTTAGGAAATTGAGTATTTGGGGTACCGTCAGAGAGAGAAGGTTTGGTTCTTCTACTTGTTAGTGTCCCAAGTGTTTCTTTCTTTGGTACATGAGTACTTCACATTGGCCTAAAATGTGGTCAGGTGTTTCTTCATGATTGCGACAAAACCTGCAATTGGGATTGTCTGCTAGGCTAAAATATATAATATGGTAAATGCCTATTTATTTTACAGTGACCAGTGAATGTGTTTGTTACAATTCTTAGGTTGTTTCTACTTAATTTCATGCAGTCTGTGTTTTTGGTTGTATGTAGTTACCAAGTACAATTTTTGTCTGCCTCATTTTAGGAAGTTCTTTTCAGATTTTTGCTCACATTTTCCCCTAATCCTTAGTAAGGTTATGGTCCTAATAATGAAGTTGAGGCACCTATCTTCGCTTAGGAGTCTGATGCCTCTTCAGTTCCCTAAACACCTACCTTACCGAGTTTATTCAGTGTGTAAATACAGTCCAATACTGTTTTTGAACTAACAGTATAGGATGTTAGCGCTTTTAGAGCAGCTTGACTGTCTGACATTAGGGCTATGTTTTTGTTACGATAGCTTCATTCGAGATTACTTTAAGCACATTTAGCAATATGGCATCTACTTCTACTGGACTGTCCCAGTGGTATCGAAATTTTGGTTCTTGGCCCAAAGATACCTGCTCCAGTACCCTCAGACGTTCTCGACCCATCAGCATACCACCCGATGGCATTAGTATTTATGTTGTAGTTTTTCGCTTACCCTGTTTTTTACTGCTTAACTTAAAATGTTAATAAGATTCACAACAGAGGATTTTGGAATCTTGCTCTTTTACTTATATACATTTTCCTGGTCCAATTCCTTCTTTTGCGAATCTTATTGCTCCCTTTGCAGCAGACTATCAATGAAGTTAGGACACTCATTTCGAATTTCTTATCTAAAGCCCATTTGAAAATATCTATTTCTGATCTTCTTTTGCACGTAAGATCACACGTTTGGGAAAGTGACTGAGTTGAAAACATTTAAAACAGTTCTCAAAATAGAAAGTTATTAAAAGGCTTCAAAAATTGAAAGTAAATATTTCAATACTTTAAGTTAAAAAAAAAAGTTAAAAATTTAAATAGAACTATTACACCGATTTATTTCTTTGGACTTTTTCAAGAACTGCATCAAGATTTGTTCACAACGTGTTCTGAAACTTGAAAATCATAATTTATTACCACTGTATTTCGGAACTCTAAAAATAGTAATCTCTTTCTTTCAAACAACTTCAAACACTTTATTTCATAAAATTAAAGGAAGTAGAGCTTTTTCTTAGAGTATTTAGAATTGATCTACAAAAGAACCGAATGAAGTTTTGTTTGTGAAAATATTCTTTTATCTTTTTTATCTTTGTAATAATAGTGTTTTCCTGTGTTCTGCTGTTAAAATTCTGACGATACTATTTTTGACAAAAAAAGTGAAGTTTTTTTTAATTTTCCCATCATTAATTTTTTTTCATTAAAATTTTCGAACCAAAAATTAGACTTGAGCTCTAAAGTTGTTCTTCAAAATTCTATATAAATAAGAAAGGATCTTCAAAATGCATGTACGCAGATAACTTTCCAACAAACTATGACTTATTTTTGTCTTTGAACTATCGAACACTGTACTATGTCAAAAACAAAAATATAAAAAAATAATTTTTTCTTCATAATATTTTAAATCAAATTGTTTACGATATTAAAAGTCTTACAAGATTTGATATCGAATTTTGACGCATATTTTGTACTACCGTGTTTTTTTGACTAATTAAATGACAGTTGATATTCACAGTTGACATTAAACTTCAATACCTAAGACCATTGTTTCTCGAGAGAGTTTGTAAAATTTTTAGAATTGAAGGGGGTATTCTCTAGATCTACTGAACTGATTTTGAAAATTCTTTTACCAAAAGAAAGCTTCGTAGTTTGTGAGTAGCATAGGCTATATATCGGTGATTAATAGGATATGGAATGAAGCAGAAAATAGTGCTTGAATTTTATTGTAAGGTCAATAAAGTTTTTATGCTGCAGCTGGTATCTTCATGCCATTTATTCTGTCAAGACTTTTTGAATCCAAAAATTTAATCATGTAAGCTGCTTCTGTTCATGGTCCAATGATTACTCACATATATATATGCATTCTTGAGTATTGAGATATAGGAGTCTCGACCTATTAACTGTATTCTGGTAAATTCTTACGAAAAATTTTTGTCCTGTATTTGGTTCAGTTATGAATGCCAAAACTTAATTAAAACCTGGATATGAAGATTTAAAACCACTTCTGTCACACAATTTGAAGAACAGGGTAGAACAACGTATGTGGGATCAGCTAGTTTTAAATAAATTCTATGTATGTTCTATTTCTTTAAATTTCACAAAAGGTCTTCCACGAAAAAATATCGTCCTGTAAACAATAAAATTCTTCTTATGAGCATTTGTAAAATCACTTTATTCCAATCAATTTGTCCAAGGACCATTTTGACATTGTTTTCCACTCAATTAGGTAAGTAAACCTGGTACTGTGGTGGTGTATGGGAGATAACATACGTACCTCGATATTTTTGTTTGTTTAACAAAAAAATAAAATGAGCAAAGAAAAATCCTTAGAAAATAATTCATCTATAAATTGGAATGATTGTTATCATATCAATGCTGCCTTAGTATATTGAAAACCTCTTCAATCTCTTATGTATATCGTCCTTTATGCCACGACTTGTGTTTGTATACACTATATGGGTATAAGTATTTATGCAACAAGTAATTTCCTAATGAAGGGCTTTCCTACGTTAATGCCTTGCATAACTATCCATTCTATTGTATCCAAACCAACATACCTAGCTTACCGACGAGTATATAGATAAGCTGAGGATGAGGCTGTCGAAGGCTGACTTGACTATATTGGCCTATTCTATATACTTATATAAGCTATGTGGAACCTTCATGCGGATGTAGGAGGATATATGCATATTATGCAAATCATACGCGTAGGCACTAGCTGGAATTATAATTACGGGAATCATAATAATCAGTGCTATTCAAGGACTCTCTTATAACTGTAACCATGCTATACACTGTGAATCTCAATAGTGTGTGTTTTTTTCCTATTATCTAATCCTACGAGTATATGCAAACCGGATGTGGGCATAATAAAAAGATATCCCATGGCCAAGCTCTCGCTTTTATCCAGGATACTCGTAGTTCTATTTGGATTACAATTTCTCTTCTTTTTTTTTTTCATTTTCGTTTTTTCATCTCATATTTATGTTCCAGATCATTAAAAGGATTTACCCGCACTCGGCCACTATACTATATTGTATGTGGACTTATTATTCTCTGTGTATGTGTACCACCAACCTAGATTATGGAGTATGCGACTGACCAGAACGCAAACACGCAGGAAGCCACCACACGTCGCGGCGCGCGGATTCATATTCTCATGTTGTAGGTATTGAGTAGAGCAACGATTTCCATATATTATCCTTAAATGTCATTAAAGCCAATAGGAATTAATTGTAGAATCCTTTTCTATACACACACAAACACAGCAACAGATATTATACATGCGTGTACAAAATTGAAGCCGCCTTTATGTTAGTTTTGAGATTAAAATATCACATAGACAGAGATAGAGAAAGAGAGAGAATAATATATTTCTAAATAATTCTAAAAAGAGCATAAATTTAACGATTAGAATTTTTGATAACTAAATCAATTTGCGCTTATAACACCCATTTTAGTATTTTAACATTTTTGTTAAAGTTTTAGAACTTTAAATAATAAAATTCTTAGCAAAGGATAATTTATTGAAGCGATATGTAAATTTAACTTCAAAATTTAGGACTGTGTAAAAATATGTTTTCGAAACTCAACGAGAATCACACATACAAGTAGGATTTTTGTTAAATGTGCAATTTAAAAGTACTACAAATTTCCAAGTTTTTCGTTACAAATTCGTTTTATGTTTCGTGCAACTAGTTTTAGGGTTGCCAGAACATCCCTTTTGTTTTCTTATTTTAAAAATCAGTCTTTTAAGTTTTTTTCAAAGTTAATTTAAATATAAATATCAAATGAAAATAATGTCTACTATCGAAATTATAAATTACTTCTTGAAGGAATACAACTTATCCCTTTAAATATGCAACTTAAAATCATGACTGATAAGAAGTGACAGTTTTCAAATCTTCCTAAATTTTCTTGTATGGGTCTTGTTTGTCGTGCATCGACTTTTATGAAATTTGACAGTTAATAACTTTAAATACAAACGAACCAAATTTTGACATGGGTAGATATCATAATTCGTTTCAAACGCTACTCCGAAGCTATACAATTGTTTCTTTTTTTGAAATTCAGAAATTACTTGAATCTAAAAAGACATCATTCATAGAAAAAATCCTAATTTTGTATAGCAGTGGAATTTTCAATTTTTATTTTTAAAGTCACAAAAGCACATTCAATTTATTATTTATTACTAAAAGTTTTGGTAAATTTGGTTTAAAAAAAAAAACATTGTTTCAAATATGGTGTTCCTCAAGGCAGTCCCTTAGGACCACTTCTTTTAACCTTAGTTGGTTTTTATATCTTTTTCTGTGTTTTTAGTTTTTTTATTGCAAAATCGCATTAGTGTAGTTGTTGGTAAAATTTAATTCACTAATAACGAAATTTTATGGTTACTAAATTTTAGAAGGTAGTTCTTGAAAATATTCTTAAGACAGGACCTCGATATTCTACTCGGTTTTACGTGGTGTTTTTTTTCATAGTTAATAAGATGAAATATTTTATCAAGTTTTTTAAAATATTTTGGTGAAAATTGAAAAGCTGGAGATATAATTTTCAACAGTACCCAGTACTTCAATTTTTCTAAGGAGTGTCATTGATATTATAGAAATTTTTCTATTTTTAAACATTTAATAATTTTCAACGCTCCTGTTTTTTATACAATCAAGTTGGACGTGCTAGTAATTCAAATCAAAGAAATTGGCCAAATGTTATAAGTCAAGTTAACACATTATGACTTCCAAAATTTTGGAGAAAATATTCACGGCTGTTCTGATTTTCGGAACGGAAATTGAATTTGTACGGATTGAAAAAGATTGTTCTGACTTCCGAACAAAAATAAAAAAAAAATCGAAATCAGCTTTGTTTTATTCTGAAGAATGTCAATCAAATTTGAATGTTTGCTAAGCTGACTTACAAAGTTATTCTTTGATTATATTAAAACTATTTAAAGGGTTTTGTTGGCCTCTTTGGCAGGTGATTTTAAGCGGTAAGTAAATTCCTTGCCTTAAACAAAGTTACAAGGGTTATGTTTGCTATGATCTAAAATTTTTGGAACACTGGTAGATCACTTACTTTAATCGTAGTTTGCTTAAGGTAGATATTAACTAGGAGTTCGGAATGATTTCCACCTTGTTATGTTAAGTTAGACTTTTAGCAAAGTTTTAAAGGAGTGGGGCACCTTGAAATTTTGCTATAATTTCATAAAAGATGGACAAAAAAATACTTTTTTTAATGCAATGTTGTTTTTTGAGATAAAAATAAGTAATTCACCTAAAAAAAGGAAAAAAAATGTTAAGAATCTACGAATGAAGCAAAAATTTAAAAAAATTAGCAAAAACTTCATATGTTAACATTTTAAATTTTTATTTTTATTTTTTTTTAACGAGTCTTGTTTCCTTTCTAGTAGTGGGTATTTCAACCCCAAACATCTAACAAATCTTTAATTTGCCTGGGAGTACCTTGGATTAGGTTCCTTAAGATAGTGTCGTCCAAATTGTCCCATTCTTCGATTAGAGTAGATCTCAGCCCACTAAGTGTCTCGGGAAGGGCAGGTCGCCTCCTAATCATTAGTCCCAGCATGTCCCATACATGTTCGATGGGATTCATGTCCGGGCTTCTTGCAAGTAATCAGTAACACACCTGGCAACATTTTGTCTAGAATTTTCCTGCATCAGAAGGAAGTTTTCGCCAAAAAATGGTGTGAATGGAACCACATATTCATTCCAATTGTTAGTGATGTAATATTTGGAGTACACCGACCCCTCCACTAACTACAGCTCGGTTTTTCCTTGCATGGAAATACCTTCTCACACCATGACGGAACCTCTCAAGAAATTTTCAAGGATGACAACTGTTACCTAAGAGTATGTCTCACCTGATCGCCTCCACACTCTGCTATGTCCATCTGGTGACCGCAGACAAAACCTGGCTCATAAGTAATAGGAACTCTGATCCAGTCAACCTCGGACCATTTTTAGTAAAGACGAGCAAATTCCATCCACTGGCGATTGTGCTATATCGTGAGTCTTGGTACACGAAATGGCCTTCTTGCTCTCAGACCACTCTCCACTAATCACCGCCTCACTGTTTGTGCATTCACAGCCCTCTCTCCAACGGATCTAATTCTGTGAGACAGCTCAACCGCTGTTTGATGACGATCCCCAATACTTTGAAGTACCCAATATCGATCGGTCTTGCATCAGTCTTGTGTAGCTCTGGTGGACCTGAACCTTGACACCGGGCTACGCCTGTACCTTTTAATGGTTCTTCTAGCGTCGTCTCCGGTTTTTTATTCATAATATCGGCATACCGCACACTACGTCCATCCTCAGCCAAAGCCAACCCCCTGGCGAGTTCTTCTGCCGTTATTTTGCATATTTTTTTCACAAAATTATTAAGAAACTAATAAATCAACCATTTAAAATAAGCCTAAAACATTTAACTTATTTAAAAATTTACGGGGCCACGGAAGCCAAAATCCGAACATTTGCATCTGGTATAAAAAAATGAATATGTTGGGGTTTTTCTCAATAGGAATCACGTTTTACAAGGAAAATGGAAAAATTATTTGCAAACAAATACACAAATATACCACTTAACTAAAAAAGACTAAGCTTTTTAAAAACATAGCGGTATATTGTCAAAATGATAACAAAACATCAACAAATATGACTGCGCCACTTTTTTTGTAACTCAGTGTATATAAAAAGGACCAAACCAATGACTATATAGTTTAGTTTTTTTCCATCCAGAAGCGCCCGTCCTTAGTAGTCCTATAAAACAAATAAATCCTGGCTAGTTCTCAGTCTTTGACAATCCTATTCCTAGGTATGCTTCCTCCTTTTTAATATTCTTTCTTATTAAACATCTGATTTTTTTTACTAAGAAATAATAAAAACATTTCATTTACTATTTTTGTGATTTAGTGATTTTGTAAATCTTTATTATGTGTAAGTTAAATTTTATTTGATGTTAACCTATTTATTTCAAGCCAAATGCTGTTTTCTTAAATTGCTATGCAATAACTCGACTTTATTTTTTTACAAGCCAAAATATTTCAAAATTCGTCATTAACAAAATAATTTTCACATCTCTGTCTTAAATTTCAGAACGCGCTCGAATTTCGAATTTCGAATTAATAGACGAACATTTATCTAAACAAATTGCAAAACACCATAATATCAATAACGAAATTCAAAAATATTTGAAATACTGTGCGTATCTGCAATTATTCAAATTCAAGGGAATTTCAATTCCAATTAAAATTGGTTAATTTATAAATATTGTGTAGTCTATCTATCTTTCTCTGTCTGTGATGTTCTATAGCTATAGATGACTCTATGATATATGTATGTAATATATTCGTGGCGATATGGTTACAAATTTTAATTACATCTCGTAATTGAATATCTCACACACTCTCTGTCCAAATGATTGTATTTATTTTATTATATATTTTCATCAAGATAAATTTACATATACACATGTATGAACGTATCTACTATTTAAAAATGGAAATGCGATACCATCTGTTTTCTGTCTCGTTCTCGCACTAAAATGCATAAGTTGATTAAATAATTTTATGTAAATTATACCTCTGAGCTATATTATTGTATTTTGAAACAAAACAACAAAAAAAAATTAAACAAAAAAAGTGAGAAAAAATGGCTAATTGGCTCTATGTAGGTTTTCACTAAATGAGTAACAATTTCATTAAAAAAAAATTTAAAAAATAAAAACTGTAACGATGAACATAAGTCTTGCTTTTAGCAAATTGGTTAATTGAAATTGTAAATAAATCCGACCCGACTTAAATTCGTATACAATAATTTTAACAGGAAAAGCGCACAAAAGTACAATTTTTTTTTGTTTGTTTTGTATGCAATGATGGTGGGAAATGATTGAGCCGATATGTTTATTATTACTTTTTTATATAAAAAAAAAAATACATAATAATGATATCAAAAATAATTTAATGAGAGCTTAAATTTACGGAGAATTGCAGTTATATTGATTCATAGAAATGGACTTTAAAGAGTATTAAAGTGGTTAAAACTTAAAAGGCTAAAATGACACAACAGAATAAATTTATCAGAATTTTTGGTGATTTAATTGAATTCTAGACTAAAGCCTTCTCTATAAGCAGTCCAAATCACAAATAAATTCTGCGAAGCTCACAAGTTCCATAGAGATCCGAGTTAAACAGTTTTTGTTTATTGCTAATGTACATATTGTCTCTATTTACCTAATCATTTGAAAATTAAAATGTTGGTAACCCTGCGAAAAAAACAATTTGACAGCTAATTTCTAGAAGTTAGTAACAATTGAACAATACACAATTGAGATCATAGATGAATTTGACAGCTATAGTTAAGAAAATCTATTGTGAATTGAGCACTTTTTGCATTGTCAATTTAGCTGTCAAAAAATGTTGGTGTTGAAATGTCGAAATTAAAAAATTTGGGATGAGACTCATTTGTATTCATTTTATAGAAATATTATTGTACACTGAGGCGTATACGCACTTTTTCAAAAAATACAAATATCTTCAAGACAAAGCACACAACAAACGATTTCCCTTTTTGACGGATGTTTGAACGATAATAACTGTCAAATTTCATCAAATGTCACACGTATGAGATTTCTTATGGATAAGGTATCAACTTGCTATGCAAGGTTTAATTCATAGAAGTCAAAAGGCTTGACAAGAAAAATTTAAAGGTATTACAATAAATAGTTGTATTTTAAATAGTTTGCTATTTTGACAGTTGCAATTTTCGAAGCTGTAATTTTTTGACATTTGACAAGTTAAAACTGCACCATTGCTTCTTAAATGGAACGATACACTTTTTGATCGGCTTTGACATTGGATATGGTAAAAAGTTTCCCAAACCTAAGGTCATTTTGGGCAGCGGTCTTACTCGGCAAAAGTGAACCTGATGGAAAATTTCAAGCTTATGAATCACCCGTAGTTTTGTCGAAATACCAGGTTTGGGGATTTTTTCAAGATTACCAACAACTGGTCCATGAAATGCATCAAAATGGTTCAAATTTATATCTTCAGTTATGAGGTTCATTTTCAGCTTGGAGACTTCATTAATAAGCTAAATTGTCGATTTGGGAGGCATCTCCATCCTCGATGAGTTACTGTTTGGATCAGATTCATTTCTTTGAAACCACTTTGGAATATAACGTCTATATGCCAAAGCTCCCAAAACGATTCAAGAGCTTGAATATGGAATTAATGGAGCTATAGAGCCCATGAGACAACTAATGCTCGAATTGGTCATTAAAAATTTAATGAATATTGCGTAAAGGACATTTCCAAAATTGGTCCTTTTTTGAAATTCAAGTCAAAGGTTTATTGGATTCCAAATCAACTTTGAAGAATTGTTAAAAGTTCTAGTGCAATTTTCTTATGCAAATCAAAATGAATGCTATTAAGAAAGGACTCTTAAAAATGTATCCTTTTAACATTGTGTCTTAAACAGAACCCATTGTTGTTATTTCTAGCCCCAAAAAACAGCCAGACTGCAATTTAAAAAATTCACCTTCTACGTACACATTCTCGTTTATGTATGTAACTTTAACTACTTTCAAGTACAGCAACAACTGCCCTCAAGTTAAACCTTCAGTAATTTGTTTTTGTATCTCATCTCATCTCAGCTCATATCACATTCAGAAAGCAAGTAAACACCCCGACCTTCTTTAACTGGGCGAACTTTTAAAAAAGATTTTCACATATAGTTAAACCAAAGTTTTATGTTTTTTCGTTTTTTGTTTTTGTTTTTTTTTTTGAAATTCATTTTTGCATATGAAAAAAATTAAAAATAACGAAACCGACTCCTTTCCTTCCAACAAAAACATCCACACATAGATGTTTGTATATGTGTGTGTGAAGTATGTTGTTTTGTAACATGTAAATAGTACATATAAGGGTTCATAAATCTGTATTTATATATAAAAAGATGCATATACATACTATATAGATGCATCCTCTTATACAGTTATGTAGACAAATATATGTAAGACCAAAAGCCATCAGACTATGGCATAAGCAAAGAAGATGCAAATACTTTGCCTTGGGACAGGACACAGTATGGAGGACGAGTGAGAGTATATACTCACTCGTCCTTTTAAGAGGATGTGCTCCTTGAATTTTTTATTTATTTCAGTTGTTATGCTTACCACCATTGTACAACAAAAAAAAAAAAGAAGCAAAAACCAACGTAAATTAATTTATTTTACTGCTCTGCGGAAAATTGGTGGAAAACTCTACAATCTACATATAGACACGAGTATGTACATTGTACATATGTATGTATGTAAATTGTAGAAGTAGTTACTATGAGTAAGTTTTTTGGGCTGCATCAGAAGTCCGCAGAGCGGAAAAACATTGAAGGATATGCATATACAAATTTAAAACAAAAAAAAATACAAAGTAACAAAATAAGAAAATAAGAAAAGAACAAAAGCCAAAAATATAACGTGGGAAAAAATCAACATTGAAAAACTATAAAGGAAAAACGATTCATATACGCCACGAGTCCTTAAGTTTGTTCCTTTGGGAGACAACCAAGGACGAGACCTCTATGCGCGATATACTATAATATAATTTGACTTGGTCGGACTTGGGTCTGGACCTCTTCCTTCGTCTGACACTGACATTGGCATCGTGTATATAAATACAAAAGGCAGAAAAGATACCACAAACTACCTTCCTAGGTGTCAGTGTTTTTGGTATGTATGAGTTTTTTGTTTTTTTCTTTTTTTTTTTTTGGCCAGCAGTTTGTGTCTGTTTTTGTTTTTCTTCGGGGAAATAAATTTATTTCAGGAGTTTATTTTGACTTGCGAACTCGTGCATTGCCCGCGAAACCAAAGGAACTTGACCGCAAATAAAAAAAAAAAAAAACAGGAAGAAGAATAAAACAGGATAAACGGAGAGCTTACTACTGTTGATAATCTGATGGCATACCACAAATATGTGTGTGTTGATGTATTTTATTTATGTTTAAGGATTTATTAAGCATTATTCTTATGTTCTGCATGTGTATTGTAATTTAATCAGGCAGAAATGAACTTTGATTAAAATAATAAGGAAATGAAGTTGTTCAACCAAGAAAAATCTATTTTAATATCGAAAAGGATCAATTTCCACGACTAACAAAATGCTCAAACCTTTCAAAACTGGTAGAATTTATCCTTAAATCTTATAGAATTTGACTTTCCTTTTAAATTTCTTTTGATGAAAATTAGCCTGAACATGAACATTAATTTTAAATATTTAACATTCGAAATATCTGATAATATTCTATACCTAAATTTCTTCCTTACTCCAAAATAGGTCTTAAAAAGATTAATTCAGAAGCTACTTCTTAAAGACTTTGATTTTCAAATGTGGAGTTCCACAAGGCAGTTATTTAGGGCCACTTCTTTTAATCTAAGGAATAAATGTGGCATCGAAGAAGTATTCTTATCGAGTACAAGACTTACCTTGGACAAAAATCTGATACTTGGAAAAACTTACTTATTTTTACATTATCAGGCTCCCGAACCGTGTATAGGATTTCTGCCTGAGACACAATGGTCTTCTATCTTCTACGATCCTGAGCACATTACTTCCAGTCATCCGGGCCAAGCGTTCTGGCATCAGCGATAGTTTGGTCCTTAAACTGAAGGTTCGGTCTTCCTTGTCGCTTCGAACCAGGAGGTTAGGATTCGGATATTCTCTCGAGTATCCTTAAGACTGGCACTTAGGGCCCTTTTTATTAATTCTAAATTTATATAAATAAATTAAGCCGTCACTATTTGTAACTCAAGAACGGCGGAACCGATTTGGCTGAAAGTTGACACAGAGACAGTTCATAGTCTGAAATAGTCTATAGGCTACTTTTGATCCCAATAAAATGTATGGTTCCCATGAAATGGATCTCATTTAATTTCTGTAATCTGTCTAAATAGATCTGGGTAAAATTTGTCAAATCTATCTAAGTTATAGTCTGAATAGTCTGGAAAAGCACATATGCTAATTTGTATCCCGGTTAAAAAATACTAAGATTAAATATTGACCACTTTTTACACAAAAATTGAAGCAATGGTTTTAATAACATCGACATAAACTTCGGTTGTCCTGCAGCTCGATCCACTCATGAAGTACACCGGTCTATTTAGAAATTATGAAAAAAATGCATAAAATTGGTGTGAGACGAAGTTTGCTGGGCACTCTAGTATTACCTATTTATCATAATAAAGATTTAACCACATCTCCAAAATAGAAATATCTCTTAAATACCATAATTTAGAAGCTATGGCTTTCCAAACTTGGAACTTCTTAGAACACTCATTTAGCGCCATTTCAAATAACCTTCACTTATCCTCTCAAATAAGTCCTTAAAATCTTAGTTCAGAAGCTTTTTCTTAAAGGTGTTGTCTCTTTAATTCGAGGTTCCATAAGGCTGGCACTTAGGACCCCTTTTATTAATTCTTTATATTCAAAATTGATCTTCACAGATTTATTTCAGAAACTTTGAGTTTCAAATATTAAGTTCCCCAGGGCAGTCATTTAGGACCACTTCTTTGAATCTAAATAATAAATATCTAGTACCAAATAATCTTGTACCAAAATCTGATACTGGAAAAAAAGCTTATCTAAATCTTTAATTTATTTTTGTAATCACTATTCTATGGTTTTTACGTCCATTATCAGAAACCATTCCTTAATGGATCTGAAACAAACATGGAGTTCCTCAGAGTAGTCATTAAGGGCCATTTAAATACCTTTTTATTATTTTCGAAGATTTAATCGTACCTCTAAAATAGCTCCGAAGCAATTTCTCAATGAATTTCACTTTAAAATTTGGGGTTCCTCAAGGCAGTCATTTGGGGCCACTTCTTTGTATTATACTGATTTTTAATAGCAATTATTCAAATTGTGTACTAAATTGACTTTGAGAGGAATACTGATACTCTCAAAAAAATTAATTAGGTCCCATTTAAGTCCTTTTCTAGTCTTAGTCCAATTTATGGTTGATTGGTCGTAAAAATGGTTTCAAACAGTTGAATCTATAATACTCTTTTTTTGTAACTGATCCCTTGCTTTTCAATTAAAGTCTGCCGTCTACAGTCAATCATTATACCCCTAAAATTACTCTTAATGTATATTTTTAGCATTCACACAAATTTGTAGACTTATAAAAATGATAAATCAATCCTAATAAGCTCATAAAATCGATTTCAGATCAATTAATTAAAAATTTTCAGACTACCAATGTCTGTCATTATAAAACAAAAAAAAAATCCTACATCAACCACATTTTATTTTTAACCCGTCCATCATATTTATAAAATTTCATAAATAAACACAAAATTCATGTTAACAAATAACGAAAAAAAAATATCTGTCTATATTTATTCATTGGAATTATTTCATATTTTTTAGTCAAATATTTATGCATTTCTATTTAAACAAAAATTCAACAAAAAAAACAACAACAATACATTTTTTTTCGTATGAATACCTCAGCTATTTGAATTTATACAATTATTGCGCTAGAATAAATAATTGCAATCATCATCATAACCATAAAGCTAATCAATAATTCTCTTTATATTATTGTGATGTCAAAGTTAAATGTTTATTCCTCTTATACATACAAACACTAACACACACAATCGTACTCATATCTGTTTTATATATAGAAAATTCCAAATTATTGATATTTAACCAATTATCACACCCATGGTCGCAATTTCATTAGTCAATACTCGAAATGGTTCATCTGTCTCTCGCTATATCATAAATGAAAATGAATCTCATTAATTAATAAATAAAAATAAAAATCACAATATTTATCCATGTCTGTCCAAAAATAAGAATACAGAATACACACACATAAATTGGAAGGTGGGTAGATTTAATTTAATTATTTGCATTGTCAATTCCATTCCGACACTAAAAGATACTTTTACTATTTTAGATACATTTTTTTTTCGCAATACAAAGGACTATGATAAATAGAAAAATGTCCCAAATCAAAAAAAAAAATCTAAATTATATCAAAAGGACGAAAAAAAATGAAGAAAAAAACTGATGAGGACACCAGATGGCGGTACTACTTCTTCTTCTTCAATGTCCTCCGTCTTCTTAGCCATATCATAATGGAAGAAGTGTCCCTGTCCGTTTAGTTGAGTTGTATAGATATATGTAGTAGATATTAGATACACTTCTGGAATGAGTATGTTTTGTTCTCAGTCAAATAAAAAAAAAGAAGATCATATCGCATCCATAAGGATACTCTATTCTATATAAACAAACAAGGATGGGCAAAATTAAGTGACACAAAAAAATAGGAAAAAAAAAACAAATACCAACTATCCATAAGGAATGGGAAAAAAGTGACAGAAAAAGCTGTTGAACACTTCATAAATGACGAGATGTTACACTTGGCAAAAGCAACACATTGGCATGACGTGCAGGGGGGAGTGAGCTTAGTTTCTGGAATAGAAGAGACACAGAATAATGTCCTTTCTGAAAGTATACCTATGCTCATACCTACATCATCAACAAAAAAAAAAAACATAAAAGAAAACAACCAAAACAAATGACCAACAATATTTGTGAGTGTGTGTGTCTTTTTTTTGAAGGGGGGAGGGAGGGGTTGTTATATTATTTTATTATATTGATTTATATGAGTATTTTATGTTTGTCCCACTTGCTGAACAAATGTGCAATGTGATTTTATTAATTGGCCATTTTTATAGTTGATGAGAAATTTAAGTTGTCTGCAACTTAACACGGTTGTATTAATGTGAAATATGTTTACAGAGTCCACATCATCCAGACACAATTAAATGGAGGTACTTGAGGTCCTATATATGATGAGAGAGACGACATTAGGTATCAGGAGGATATCTATGGACGTTTAGGGATGGTTTTTACTTATTGATATTTGCTTAGGTCAAAGAAATGATTTCGAATTTGTTTTTAAGTGGGTTCCATTTAAAATTAAATCAAAAACCTTTAAGTTCTTAAGTCGGTGATAATTCTTAGTATAATTTTCACATTTATGGTATAAGACCTAGGAACTAGGATTTAGAAAATAAATAAGTCGTTGTGTACATTTGGTCATTTTTTTTTAATCAGGTCCTAATTGACAGACCAAATTTTAAGGCCTCGTATTAGAATACAAAATGTAGGAGAAATAGTCTGTCTGGAAGATTTCCTGGGAATATCAGTTGACTGTTATGAATTGAAATTTCTATATATAAAATTCTGTGAAAAAAATTTAACATCGACAATTTGAATTTTTTAGAAATTAGTGTCGAGAGTTCCTCAAAACGTCAACAAATTTATTAACTTCCCATAGGGAGTTATTGTAATCGGTCCGATTTGTCAAATTTAACATTTTTACAAATCTGGACGATTTATGGTTCCTAGAAACTAAATCCTTCATTTCGTACGTTCGTACGAGTAAATTCGAGATACCTTTTTTTCGTCCACAGTATCTCAAGAACGAGAAGAGATATCGACTCCAACTAAATTTTGTTCGACAAATTATAGCGTCAAAAGAAGCTGAAAGGATTTCACTAGGGTTCTAACTAAACTCAAGTCACTTTTCAGAGAACAGGGATTGAATTTATGAATGCCTATAACTTTTACATTTTAGCTTCTATCCTTACGATTTTTAGAAAGCAAACATTTTGAACCAAATTGATCAGAAGTTGATCAGAATTTAAATATGTTTTTGCAGTAATAAATGTTTTAAAAAATTGATAGAATCTTGTTACTCAACGCTAAGACATTTGAGCATAGAACAATAAGGTTCTAACTACATAGTGTTATTTTAAGAATTTTTCGTTTAGATAGAACTCTATTAGCTTAAAGAAATCCCGTTTTTTTAGTAAAGGAAAATCATGCAAGTTACACTTTTAATAGCTTGAGAATGACTGAACGGATTTTGATGAAATTTGTCACAGAGATTTAATACTTATAAAGTTTGAACCTAGACAAACGTTTAGATATTTTGAAGCAACAAAGTTCTATCTACATCTTGTGGGGTTACAATGTTCTATGTGCATTTCTTTTTAATTTCTCTAAGTCTACTTGGTTCTAGAGAACTTTGTAAACTTGGTTTTTTAATAAATTGATGAACATAGAACTTTGTTTATTGAATTTTTATATACTATAAAGGAAACTAAAAGAAATAGAAGATTATGGATGAAACCAATCGAAAGAGCATACTCGATTTACTACGACCTCAGTTTTGGAAGAAATGTCAGTTAGAACCCTATTGTCCTAAATTCACGAAATTTTAGTTGGTCAGAAATATCTCAGGAACGGATAACGCTATTGACTTATGTAGATTGCAATGTGATACAGATTTGATAAAAATTTGGAAAAGGTTCAATGTACCGTTTTTTTTTTAATTGAAAAACTAAAAAAATGTTTGGCACTCAAATATACAATGAAGGAAAAATTATATAACCTTCAAAATAAGGTATTGACGTCTGGTAAAATTTTAGAAAAAAATCAATTTATAGTATTTTTCCAAAAAATAAAAAGTGAAAAAAATACATACTACCAAAAATTGTGAAAAAATGTTTTTTCACTCTCGAGAGCGGGCAAGGATATTGACCTTATATTTATATTACTATACAGTATACACATAATACAATTATTAACAAATGATACAATTTTCACAAATATCGAAGTGATAGTTTTTTTTACGAAAAATAAAACAAAAATTTACCAAAAATGTCAAAAGTAGTTTCTTGACTTGAATATATTCAGAGTGGTCAATCATTTTAACTTTGAATTTATTTTTTGCATATCACAATTGTAAATATATCGTACATTTTTGACAAATATCGAACTTTATAAAAAATTAAAACTAAAATTTACCAAAAAATTTCAAAAATTGTTTTTCGCCAGAAATATCTTCACAAAAAGCTATGATATTGACTTCTAATGTATTTTATTTTCAACATTATTTATTTTCCAACAATATCCACCTTAATGATAAAATGTTGACGAATATAAAAACTGACATTATTGTTTGCAAAAAATAAAAAAACTACAAAAAGTTCTACCAAAAATTGGGAACAATTGTTTTTCAACTACAATATCTCGAGAAATTTCTTAAGCCTGAATTTTTTTTTGTGTTAGTAAAATTGATATCAATTAATATCAAAAGTATATCAATATTATGTATATCAAGAATAAATCGATTATACAGTTTTTATAAAAATTTACAAATTAACAAAAATCGAAAAAATTATGTTATGTTTGAAGACAGTAAAGGGGGCACTTGATGCCTTCCCTTCGGTTAGCTATTGATTGTGACACAAAAACTTCAATAAAAGCCAAATTTTTAAAGTAAAAAGGGAATTTATCATTCTTATCAGTTTAAGTCGCACCCAGATTTTTTTTAAATCTTAAATATTTAAATATTTGTCCACTTTAACCTTAAATTTCAATATAAAATCCAACCTCAAACTAAACTAAATAAAAAATCAATAATAAAAAACTTTAGAAAATAGATTAATGTACATCTATACACACCTAACCTGTGTAATATCAAAACTTTTCCTTTCTCCCTAAACTAATCCGGAATGTACGAATAAGTACGAAAGACAGAGATTTAGAGAGATCTCTAATAACAGATTTAAACTTTTAAACATTATCAAATTCTTCCCTTTAAACATCATCATCACATCACATTTCTGGCCAATAAAATGTTGGTAATAGCTACCAATACCTTATCATTTCGAGAGAATACATTCTCATGATACTATACGAGTATATACATAACCGAATAGATAAAAACTTTTCCTGGTATACAAAGCTGAAAGGATTAACTTTTTGATATCATCAAATTTAGAGAAGATGTCTCTCGTGTCGCTCTACTTTCTCGTTCTCACTCTCACTCTTCGTCTCTTTCGTGTCCTTCAAACCACACGTAGACGGAATATTTAGTCCTGGTTCCTTACAAGGTATACAAAAAAAAATCGAACTTTCGATAAAAATAGGAGGATTCAATTTGCATTTGGTGCGCCACCGTAATTGAAAGGATAATCGTTGCCATCGAATAAACAACAAAACACAAAAATGTTGTCCCATTACTTTCTCATTTTGGGATCTACAAAAAAAAAGTCAAACAACAACAACAAAAAGGACCTACCTTCTTCGACAATTCGACTTTAAGCCTTATTTTACTTTTACCTTGAGTTTGTTCCTTAAATCGAACAACTATACAAGGATTTGGGTCCTTGATTGTGTATATTTGTTGTATAAGGACGAAAGAATACTTTGGTGCCATTGTGAAAGTGAAACAATAAATAAATAAAAAATAAGAAAAAAAACAGAATTTCCAATCGAGACAGATATTGAGATCGTTTGCAAAATGACTTTTCTTCTTTACAATTTTATTTTGTATAAATTTATTTGTCGAAGAACGACTTTTGATTTCCAATGGAGGGCAAGAGTTGTGAACTTTTATATAAGTAGGCTATACAAACGATGACGACGAGGATGAAGAACGACAAGAAGTTCAAGAAGTTTATTTGTTTATTTTTATTTTTTTTGTTTACTTATTTTTTTTTTATTGTTTGCAGTTGCTTTATGGGCAAAGTAATTTAATATCCTGATCCTGAACATTGTGGCACTCTTCTCAATGGTATATTGGTATTGGTATTGGTTTTATTTAGATTTTATTCAATCATTGTATCATAAGCATCCGGGCAGATGAAGGGAGCGGTATATTTATTTGAGAATAGTTTTTTTTTTTTTTTTGTTTCTGTTTTGTTGAAACAACTTCAAGAAGAAACGGAAACTTCTGAGATCAAAAAATTTAAGTTAAAACTCGATGAAGGTCTACTTAAGTGAAATTTTTAAATACGAAATGGAAAATTCTTTTCAGTAAGTTGAACAAAGTAGTTTCTAATAGTTGAATTGAGAATTTTTTAAATATTTTCAGATTTTTCTATAAAGGGTTTGTTTTAAAAACTAAGCACTCTTAGAAGGGCAAAAAGATTAAATTAAGACCGTGAATATAGGGGACATTTCTGCCTTCATAATTTTCAATAGTTGATGGTCATTTCTTCACATTTGTCAAAATAGTCAACAGTCAAATGTCAATATTTCTTAATGTTATAGTTTTTATGTTGACGTTTTTGACATTATTGCCTTATGTCTAAAAATATTTCCTCACAACTTGAGGTTCAATATTTTTGTGGTTCAAATTAGATATTTAAATATTTTTTTTTCATCACTGTCAAAATAAATTTCAGGAACATTATTATTGATCTTTACCCAGAATTTCGAAAAAGATCAAAACACTGAGTTCAAATTCCGCAATATGGTCAATTTCTCCAAGGTCTTCTCGAGCTCAAGCTTCCTAAACATAACGAATTAAAATTCAACCAAACTTTTTCAAATTAGCACCTATTTATGAACGAGGACCTCCATCCACAGAAACCTTTTTGTGTTATAACTTTAATTTAAATTACCTTTTCAAACATATTTTTTGAAACTTCCTCGCTGACCATACCTCAGTCCTCAACACAACAACATTAAAGCCCTATTTCAATTTAAGTTACAACCCCTGGTACCTACTTTAATTAGGTTATAGAAACTCCTATCAACTTTATTCTCAAAAATACTATACAATACCAATGCAAACGGTTAAAAGGATTTCCCATCCAACTTTCTCCAAACTTCAACTCGAGACTTTCGCTATTGCCGCTGCCGTTCATCGTCGTCACACTGCCCAAGTGCCCAACCTGGCCCACTGACATGGCGTATAACAAATAATAAAATCACAGGATAACTCCTTGGTCCTTGCTCCTTAGCTTGTTTTGTTTTCGGACGAAAAATTTATATAAATTTAGTTTGCCCTCGTTTCGTGAGCTCAATGTTTCGACTCGGTCTCTTGAATTTTATTACGCTCTCCGTTTCTATAAAACATTTTACTTTTGCAGACGCACTCCCGGTAACCTGCGTCCTGTCCAACTTACCGCCATGGCATCGTGTTCTTGCTCGTGCCTTGATGTTGATGGCTTGTTGCCTTGTTGGCTACAACAGGTAATCGAGTTAGGTTCAGAGTTTAACGCCAAATAAATAAAATGATTTTATAGAGTTTTGCCAGGAAATGCGCGCCCGTTCTCAAGGACTCTTTTAAGTGCGTTCGGGTAGGGTGGATTCCATAAAACTATGAACAAAACGAATGTATTCGGATATGGATTCCGAAGTTGAGTTTTTCGGAGAAAGTTTCTAGGATTCCTTATAACTTGCAGTTCTTCATACCCATCGCTGCCGGCACAACTCTCCTCCGACCGCGACGGACGGTCCTATGTCCTCGAAATAATGAAAGTTTGTTTGAAAGTAGGCACTTCTTTGGCCATTGTTGTAGGCCATTTTGGGATTTTCGATGGAAATTTTAGTTTTCCAGAATGCTTCTTCTACAAAACAACAAAACTTTTCTTGAAGCCCGTTTCGGATGGATTGGTCCTGCGATTATACGAGTATTATGACGATGATGATGCTAATGATGATGATGATGGTGTAGGTGGTATTGGTGTCAAAGATCGGGAAATTATTTCGCGAAATTGAGTTCACTTGAACAACATTGTAAAAGTTTCATTCCGGGTGTTATTCAATTTGAAATGATGAGGCGAAAAGTTAACGAGAGTAAGGATGAACCAACCATCAAACAACCAACCAACCATTCTACCATTCCAACCATCCAACCATCCACCCAACCACTCGACCTAATTGACTTCGAATGAGAAAAGGAAAAACTTTTTAATTTAATTGTATATGATTTCACTTCGTACACACTGTACATTGTATATATATATATATATATATATATATATATATATGTATTTAATTAATAGTAACAAAAAATAATTAAGTTGATAAGTTCCAAGTTGGTGAAATAGAGATATGGTGTGGAATGATTTATATTGAATGAATTCGTTTAGATTCTTAATAGATTAATGGGATTTTTTTTTGATGTTGTTTTTGTTTAAAAAGATATTGTTTCAGATGAAGAAGGAGAGGAAGAAGACTTTTGAATTGTAAATTTTTGAAGTGTCCTTGATAAGGAATAAAGTCCTTGAAAACTATTCAAGTTTGAATGAATTTAATTAGAATGTAACATTAAGGTAATTATGTATGTACAATGAAACAGCGAGTGACATGAACAAAGGGAGGACATTAACCCAAGGCAATATTAACATTCAAAAGTATGTTGGAAATACATATTTTCATTATATTTAACTCCAACTATTGAAAAACGACAGGAGAAGGGTTAGTTCAAAATCCGTTTTAAGGAATTGAGTTAGTTTGTTGCCTTTTCAATCTTCAAGGTCTCGAAAAACTTGTAACATAGCACACAATTTTAATTTCAAACTTAGTACTTCGCACTTCGACTTTATACTTTGCAAATCACACTTCGTACTTCAAACTTTTCAATTCGCAGTTTGTTTTTTACATTTCGCGACACTTTTTGGTTCACACTTTGACAATTGCATTTCACTTTTCACCCTTCACACACAATTCTCACAATTGTAACTTTGGAATTCACACTTCGCAATTCACACTTTGCAATTCACACTTACCAGTTCGCATACTAAATTTTTCCCTTCTCACTGCTTACTTCACTTCACACTTCTTATTTATTATTTTACACTTGGCATTTCACACTTCATATTTTTCATATTTTGCAATTCACACTTCACAATTAACTCTTCTCATTTCGCACTTGTCACTTTAAACTTTGCACTTGAAATTTCATACTTCGCATTTTACTGATTGCAATTCACACTTCGCATTTCTAACTTAGAACTCCGCTCTACACACTTCAAATTCAATACTTTTTGCTTTACACTTTACAATTCACAACTGTCACTTCGCATATTACTTACCTACTTACTTTTTACTTCACACTTCCCACTTCTTGTAGTATTTTACATTTCACACTTCATGCTTTGCAACTTCATACCTCGCAACATCATACTTCACATTTCGTACTTCGCAGCTTTGCATTTCACACTTTGCAATCCTCACTTGCCACTTCTCACTTTTCACTTTAAACATCACGCTTTGTAACCCACACTTCACTCTTTTCACTGCTTATTTCAGAATTCTCACTTCGCATTTCACATTTCGCACTTCATATTTCGCAACTTCATACTTCACATTTTACACATCGCATTTTATATTCGCACTTCATATTTTGCAGTTATACTTCACACTTCTACCTTAGTATTTCACAATTTGCACTTCACACTTTACACTTCGCACTTCACACTTCATATTTCGCAACTTTAAACTTCGCATTGTACACTTCATATTTCTCAACTTAATACTTCATATTTCACACTTAACATTTCACACTTCACTCTATAATATTACATATTTATTCAATGTAAAATAAAACGAAACAATGTTGACAATAATTGCGTATTGCTTGGGGATATTTTTTGGCATTTTTCTTATAACAAAACACATCAGCAAAAAAAAAAAGGAAGAACAACAATTCAACAAGGATTCAGTTAATATTCATATTTTGTTATTTTCTGGCAAATTCCTCCAGGGACCACTTTATCACAAAAACCTTGTGAGTGTTGGAATAAGAATATTACATTTTATTTTGAAAATGGATTAATTTCCGGTATCCCAGGACGAAAGACAAGGAGTAGCTTTTGTTTCTTTTGTGTGTATGACAAAAATTCTGTGTGGCACAATAATAATAATAATAATACACCCACTTAGAGAACTTTCTTACATACATACAAACATACTATCTATGAATTGTTTAATAAAAACATAAAATATTAATTTGGTTACCTTTGTCAAAGAGAGACAGTTGATTTTTAGGTATAATATTTGAATATTCTCGTATACAAGGACACTTTAACATTGTATAGGAATACATTCAAGTATTGAATATTTGACATTTTTAAGGCCCCTTTCACATGTTAAAACTCAGTTCACCAACTCTTGGATTGAAAGAGAGAAAGATATGACAGAGAATTACGTTTTTTGCATATTGTCAGAGGAGATATTTGACATCAAAGTTTGCTGTCGAATTCTTTGCAACTGCCAAGTAAACCAACCTCGTGTCAAAAAAATACACATTTTAATGTCAAAGCTTTAAAGACATCCTCAAACACATCAGTCATATTTTCATGAAAACTAAATTGCAGAAATTTTAATTTGTCAACATTTAAAGTTCCAGAAAATAGTGGTGACTGATGACAAAGTGATCTTAATATGTCAGAATGAAAATTAATATTGATCCATTTCCTACTCCAATTGACAAAAGCTTATAAACCAACTTTTTCCAACGTATGTATAACCAAAAACTAAATTAAAAAGTGTCAAACCGTCCTCTTTTTGTCAAAGTATCACTTTTGAGCCCATTAAATATTTTTTTTAATTAAGAGTAAAATTTTTTAAAAACAGGTGTCGAATTCTTATTTAAGGAAAAAGTGGATTCTTTGATAAAGTCCCCAGTTAAAATCGTTTCAGTAATTTGACAGTAAGGGTCCTTTTTAAGTCAATATTTCCAAAGTCTTAATTTTGCACAGTTGAATTCAATTTGCCTGCTGTCATTTAAGGGAAAATTAGTTTTTGGTTTTTTGAAGTTTCAAATCTTGAAAATTGTGTGATTTATTTTATTTAAAAGTTGAAACCGAAAACATTTTTGATATACAAAAAGAACATAAAACAATTAATAATTAATTTTACTTAACTTTTCTTAGAAGAATTTATTTGAGAAAAAAAATTGTTTAAGTCTGTTTCCTCATCATATTTATAAAAGGACCTTATTTTCTTTGCATATTCATATTAAATATTTATTTATATCCTTTTCTATGTCAAACATTGTCAACATGCGTGCTTAACACAAATTACTTCCTGGTTTAATGACCAGACCAGGTGGGATGCATCTCATAGGAATCCTTACGCATCCAGAATGCACTTAATGCTTCAAGGAAATTGAATTATTAATGTTCTCTTGCATCATCTGTATCTTGGTAATTTATATAAGCTTATACATCTGACAACTGAATGAATTTTGTTAAATATATATAAAATACCCTTAGATAAAAAAGATAGAACGACATGGCTCAAAATCTTAAGGACTTTTTTATAAACAACTTTAATCTTGATGAAGTAAGTGTCACTATCGCTATTACACTATATTTTTCCCACTGTTAAAATACCTAACAAATATTCCTAATCAAAGACATCTGACGCACACTGAAATAAAAGTACCACTCTATAATAAGAGTTCTGGAAAAAATGCAATCTTTTGTGAATGCAATCAAAAATAATTAAATCACTTCCGAGAATTATTCTTTGAAGAGTTCTAAAAGATTGTAATCCGTTGATTTTTTTCATTTGATTGCAATCTTTTTTCTAACAAAAGAATGCAATCTTTCAATCAGAATCATGAATGGCGATTAAAAGATTGAAACTAAAGAATGCAATATTTTAAGAGAATTCAATTTATGATCTTTGAATATTGCACTTCAACATTTCTACTGTTGGCATATCTCGAATCACGTTCAATATATCAATGGTCATACAAACAGGACATAGCCCCTAATTTATTTAAGTTCTTAAATTACTCCCATCTTATAATTTATTAACTTAAAATAAAACAAAGCAATTCCCTTCCTTCGTTCTTGATCCTGGTACTTATAATGGCAACATCCTGTTTCAAAAACAAAACTCATCTCAACAACAACAATCAGTACCCCACCGCCACAGGCGAAAAAAAAACAGCATTTAAAATTAAATCGTCTTTTATTACAAAACTTCTCTTAACCACCTCATTAAAAGTCCTCGGAACATAATAAAATTCGTTAATTTTTAAAGCTAATTTAATTTTATTACATTTTTTGGGTGGTGATGGCAATGCCAATGGCAACGTTCGTCGTCAGTCGTTGTCTGCCATCATCATGTTGATGGTGGTAAGCAGATTGATTTTATTCCTTTAAAGTCGTGCAATTCTCGTTAAAATCTTATAAGATCCTTAAAAACTACAACTTGCATCAATATTATCCATTTCAACCATCTCAAAGGACTTGAACAATTCAAAGAATTCCCAAGATGTTGCAAGCTGTGTGTTGCAAGAGGAAGACATGCATCCTTTAGAAAAAGGATATTGGTTAAGGTTATTAGTTTGCAAAACTTTAATGTGAGTTTTTGTGTTTGTATTGTTCTCTATTAAGTGCATCGCGTGTCTTACCGGAAATCAGGAAATCTCCAAGGAATCCGAACATTAACAACGAGTCGTTAAAAAGTCACATAACGAGGGATGAGAAAGTCAAAGATTTTGTGGTTTTTTCTCTCTGACAGAATTTCCAAATCTCAAAAAATTATCACTTAACTTTTTTAACAAAAAATTACTTAGAATTACACACCGCTAGACAGAATAAAAACAGCTCCTTTTTTACTTAGAAAACCGCCGGAAATCCTGTAAATGTTACTTCAAATGTTGAGACCCCTCTTACCCAATTTTTTCGTTTTTAAAAACATTTTCAATGCAAGTTCTTTTTGGGTTCTTGCTATGCGAAGAAGGAAATCGAATTTGTCAAAGTTATTTCATTTTATCCCGTCGTCGTAGTCGTTTTCCTCCTCCCCCTACTCTTATCCTTGATGACAAAATATTTTCCAAGAAAAAGTACTTTCATTTCCTTTTCTCCTAAAAATAACAAAAGAACAAAAAAAAAAGGAATTCCGCAAAATGTAACAAATTCTGTGCAATCATTCTGCTCAAAATAGAATAAGTTAAGTACATATACGAAAAAAGGATAAAATTCTAAAATGACATTATCACAACAAGTTTTGAAGTTTACAAGGACTTATCCCGATAGAAATCTTTCTCTCCCTCCTTCCCGCTCTCTCATGTCATGACAAACAAATTGAAACAAAACACCCAACCTAATACATGTGTAGAGATTGCACAAGTGCTGATAAGACCAATTGCCTTCATATTCTACCAGGAGCCTATGGATGTCTCCACTTAAATTGTATCTAGCGTCATAACATTTCAACCGTCGTCGTCCGTTCGTCGTCGTCGTTCGTCGCTCTTAGTTGCGATTCCCCTAGGGATAGCGAGCGTTCAAAAACTAACGATAAAATTCCAATTTCCAGTAGTTCTTGTTAATAACTATTCATGAGTACCGCTCCAAACCGAAGCCATCATATGATGACGATGTGGATGATGATGATGCTATCCGGGAAAAGGATACTCTATTTCAATTGCATCTGCCTTCGCGTCGGTCGTCGCTGTCGGCCACTGCCGAGTCCTCCTGATGACTGACATGATATAGATACCCTATTTGTCCGGGTGGGATGTTTTGATTGCAAATTCCAGCGCTAGGAGTCCAGGACCGTGTCGACTGTGGACCGTGTGTGAGAATTTAATTGCACATACGCCACCGAAACCCATGTCCATCTCCCCGAATTATCCATCCATCAGGATGAAGTATGAAACTAAAACTATATCACATCATCACACATTGACACACTCACATACTCGTGTACATGTGTTGTGTTTGTGTGTAGAGCGAGCATAGTGGCAGTTGTAGTCATGTCCTGGAGCGTTGTATCATTAATATTTTGTGCACTCTTTGTATGCACACTAAATTCATGAACAAGCGAGTTGTCGTCCTCGCTAGCGATGTTGATGCCGATGGCGATGGCAAGGACGAGTAGAAGAAGGGGGTCTTTGATCCATATACACCCCGAACCCGGATACAAGAGAGAAACGAAGTGTGTGTGTGACAACTTTAAATTTGACCCGATTTGGTCGTTTCTCGTTTGTATGTATTGGAGTGTTGGCGGTGGCGAGTCGGTGGCGATATCCCATCACTAAAACCCTTCAAAACAAACACAGAGAGAAAAAAGCAAGTTCAAAGTTTTCTATGAACTAAAGGACATCACTCGTCCTGCCAGTGTGTTCCCTATTCCGTCCCCGCCTCCAACAAACCAGTGTGTGTTGTATGTCGTGTATATGTTGTGTGTGAATGTGAAGAGTGCTAAATGGAAAAAGGACCGACCGACAACAAAAAAAAAAAAAGAAAAAAAAAAAACATTCACACACTCATTTTTTTCTCCAACATTTAAACGAAATTCCAGTTGAAACATAAATAAAGTTTCATTTAAATTAAATTTTGCGGGTAATTGCTTGTTGTTTAACTTTATTATTGATGTCTCTATGCGGATTAAAATAAATGGAATGAAAAAACGAATTAAATTATGTTCGCAAGGATATTAGTGTCCTGGGTACTCGTATAACGTTATACAAGTTTGGTTGATGCAGGAAAAACTACTGTACTGTACTGATGATAGAAACAACTACTGCTGGTTTGTTGCAATATCGTGGAAAGTAATGAAATGAAGTTCGGAATTACAACAAAAATGACAGCGTGCAACTTACAGATTGAATTATATAAAATATTTTCTTTTGTCATTTGAATGGAAATATGCTTTTTTAAATTTTTAGTGGCATCAGAATATTAAATTTTTCAAGCTTTGAAAGAATTATTATTTATAGTAACTTAATTAAGGATTGTAAAGTTACTTAATGAATTTATTGATTTACGAATTTTGATTCGACATTAATTGAAATTAATTGTTTCAAATCTTGTTTTTCAAAATTCTATTTTACAAACGAGAAGAAATTGTTGCTAATTTCAACAAAATCATTGTTTTTGTAACTGTTTTTTTTTTTTTGAATACAAATTTAAAAACAATGGTTTTTTTGAGGCAAAAGTTTTTATTATTTTTCAAAATATTTTTTTTTTACAATTTGACAGTTTATGAGAAAGTGAATAAGAAACCATTTTTTGGAGTCCATATTTTACTCCTAACATCGCATCTGAAAGTTTCCATCATTTGATGTCAATTATTAGTTGTGTTTTATTTACTGCTGTTTAGGTAGTGCAACATTCAAGTGAACACAACGATCAAACACATTTCTCATAATATCACCAGCACAGCTGCGATTGTTTTTTTTTTTTGGTTTCTTTTTCGACAGCAATCAAATAATAATAATAATATCCACACACACCTCTTGGTAATATTAAAAATAGTAATTTATTAAGTACGTAAGTATTGTCGACAAAAAATTTAATTAATTAAATTGACGAAACTGACGAAACTGACCAAAGACCCATTAAAATTTGGTCAAAAAAGACAGAATCGTCTCAGTTGGTCTTAGGGGAATATCATCTCATCAGAAATTCCATTAAATGTATACATATGTAGTCAAATTCATTTTTTTCTGACAAATTGACAATTTTGATTGCCCCTAAGTCTGCCCATAAGTTAAAGATATTGATTTTAATTATTTGGTTATGCAGATAGAAACATAAAAGTTAGTAAAAAAGGCTTTCAAAGAAGTGACTGACAAAAAATTAACTGACAATTTTTATTTGCAAAAACAAAATCTGGAAATAAATTTTCTCAAAGACTGAGAGCCCACAGCAACTTTTAGGTTGTGAAAGTTAAGTTAACCGAAAAAGAAGGAAATGTTGCAAATGTAACTTCAAAAATCCATGTCTTGAAGTTCGTTGTCGCGGCCTTTGTGGCGAAATAGCAGGTCAAAAAAATGAATTTTGGGAATACTAATGTTAACGAACATTTTTCTTCACCACAGCATTGGTATCGACCATAGCAGTCATACATCTGCCAGACAAATTAAAAAAACCCAAAAACTACTGTAAGAAAATAAAATTTGAATTCTTTGAAATTTTTATAAACTTTGACAAAAATTTTAATTTTTGGTAGAAAAATGTTTTTAAAAAATTCAAGTTTTATTTTCTTACAGTAGTTTTTGGGTTTTTTCAAATTGTCTGGCAGATAAATGGCCGCTATGAATTTGTCTTGGACTTAACTTCTTGAAATCTACTACATTTTGGAATGTCTACGTGCGTCGTTCTCATCGAGCCATTCAACATCATGGTGCTCTAAATTTTGAATAATGCACATCAGTTCATTAGCATGACGAGAAGCGACTCTTACAGATCTAACTTTCCTATCAGTGTGCGTGTTTACTTTGTATGGATCTTGTCGATGTGACGATTTGGTGACTTGACGAAATCATGATAAAGACCATAAGTTTTGCATGTTCAACTTGATAGCCTCAATTTTACCGTCGATCGGACAAAAATAATCATAGGGTATTTGCAGGAAATCTTTGAGTAAAGCACTTAAGCGTAGAGCATTATTTGCTGGAATCCCCGAGAATGCGTTTTGTTTTCAAGCATAGACAATATGAGGGTTGCCATTCGTGTAAAAAAATAGGTAACTAACGATGACGTAATCATCATCTAGACTCCCCCACCCCCCATGTCATCCAAAATAAGGAAAATAAAAGACCCCCTCACCTTCTGATACTGCTTACGTAATACTTGAACGTCCCCACACGTAAAATTCTTGGTCCCGTATGTGAGCAAGGACGATTCCGAAGACGCATCAATCGTAGACTATTGCAACCGTGAGGAAAATTATTTAAGCTTGGTAGACTCCAATGGGCTGGTCTCCTAGAAAAGTCTTTTGTAGTACCTACGTCCTACATGACCGAAGTCTTGGAACTAAGGCAAAAACAGAATCCCAGTTGTCAATCCTATGGTTGGCATTTTCAAAAATTTCTTTATATTTTGACAGGACTTTAAATATATTAGAAATCTTTCTACTACCAAAAAAAAAGGAATTCGAATTTCATCCGACTGGAACGTCAATTTTTCAGTAGGATCGAAATATAAATTGCAAATTTCGATCACCAGATTTTGTAAAAACTTAAAATTACAAATTTTTAAAGATCCAAGGAATAGTAAAAAAGAAATCTGTAAAAGGAACTTTTTATCTAATAAAAATTTGATATTTTTTGAAAATGGTTAATGTTCTCTTACACCAGAAAATCATCTTGCCAGGCAATTCAAATCAAATCAGGTTCAGGGGATAAGTATAGAAAGTAATAGAACAGCACATCATATTCATTTCTAGTTGTTTTTGAGTTGAGTTAATGGTCTGTTTATTTATAATACCTCTTTGCCTAATTTCATTCAGATCCGTTAAGCTATTCTTGCGTGATTGGAAAATTATTCGTCTGATCAGAATATATTCGGTACTTTTGAAAGGCTCCTAAGATGTGCAACCAAAGCTTTTCACCAAATTTTAGGTCTATGACTTTTGTGATTTAAAGTCTAATTTAAGTCTATAAATCTATAGAGAGTACAAGGCTTAACTTGAAAGTTCAAAGTAAACAGAACAAATCAAAGGACACGATAGAAGGTGCATCTTCCTTATAGGATCAGGCTTAGTAGTTTGTTTTTTAGTAGGAGTGGCGTCATGGTGGCGTCATCGCGAGTGCGTTGGACTGTCAAGCGAAAGGTCTGGGTACTATCCCTACCTGTGCCAACTGCAAGTTTTTAAGGGTACAGTCTCTTGCAAGGAATTGATAAATCCTTCAAGATTAGTTTTTGTCAAGAAAGGAGCTTTCTAAAAAATGTATCTGTTCGGATTCGGCATAAAAACTATAGGTCCCCTCCATCCCTACCATTACTCGCAGGAATAGTTGAGAGTTCTTAGTCACTAGGCCATTGCTCTCTATGATCTTTAGCGCCACATAATTTATTTTTTTAGTCGTTTTTTTACCGCCTTCTAATTTCAGTTAAACGTTTGACAACCTTTAGCGCTAATTTAGAGTTATTTCAAAAACTATCTACTACCTCATCGTCACTGTCAAAATGAACACAAGGACATAAATTAAACTCAACTTGCTTTCCTCACAAATTAAAATCCTCCTCTACTTACCTATTAATTGAGCATTTTTAATTTCATTTGAAATATTTAAATTATCTATATATATAAAAATGAGTTTCTAAAATGTGTGTGTGGCCGCCTAACTCGCGCATTTATGTACCGATTTTAATTTGGTTTTTTGCCTTTTATAGAGAATTATCTGTAGATGGTTTCTATGTAAAAAAAAGTTGTATTCGAACTCACCATTCTCTACAAATAGCAAACAATTAAATCGATTCATAAAAACGCAATTTTGCAACATCAACAACATATGTACATATTTTAACAGTTTTGACATTGTTTCCAATAGACTTTGATACTTTAAGCACACGATTCTCCAAACTTCCATTTTTGATCGCACTTGCTGAAATTATAGTATTAAGGCGTTTTCGAGAATGTGCAAGTATTTTTCGGAATCGACAGTTCCATATATACAGTAAAGATGTTCAATTTTGTGTGTTAGAAAATATATTCCCATTATCATTAATATAGCTTTAAACATAGTTTTTTTTTTTAACTTAAATTATTTTATTTTATTCTGAATCGTTTTCAATTTAAATTTTTAAACGTGAAGTGATTTTGAGTTATAATACAAAAAAGTGAGTGTTTTCAATATACCGTTGTGCAATTTTTTTTTGGTTTCAAATGTATTTAGGAACACTTAAGGATTTTGTTGTTTAAAAGTCCATACTACTTGCATTTATTTGCTCCCAAGAAGGAAACAAATAAATTTTAAACAAAATAGACGTGCAGTTATTTGAAATGAATATTGGTAATCCTATAAATGATAAAAAATGTAAATGCATCAAAATTAAAACTCTCATTCGTATTCGTACATTTGAATCTTTTCGGATTTTTAAACGAAAAGGACGAATTTCGATAGATTTTTATTATCTTTTTGGCTTGGTTCATCACTATAATTTCCGAAAAATCGAAAAAGCAACAATAATATTTTTCAGTATAATTTGTTTCCTATCTGTTAGTCATGAGAAGGTTGTTATAAAAGAAAACATTCCCAACAAGTCAGAAAATTATTAAAATTGATTTTTGTATGAAAAATTAAATTGTTTGCATGTATTTTGCGTGGAGAAATCAGAAAGTTAAATAATAGATGGCGTTGGGGTACGATCAATGCCAAGATTTGATAGATAGGTATACATAGGTTGTGTTCAATTTGTGGGTGTTCTTTCCGCATTGTCATTTTCTATTGATCAAATGTGTTGATTTTGCTGCAAATGTTCGATTTTTGTGTATTATTACACCTATTCGGAATAGTCGTACATCGCACACAACATACGCAATATGATATGAGCAAAAATTATCTAAAATCTTAATTATACGAAATTGAAAATGTCATTCAAGAAACTGTTGAAAACAATGTGATTCAGGACAGGAGACGATTATCAATGGAATATTTAAAGGAGAAAAGCACCTTATCCCACGGGTTCCAATTATTACAACTGATCTTCCAATTAAAGCGGATTCACTTTCCTTTTCTCTTTTGCCATGACCAATCGTTGGAAGTAAGTGAAATTAATATCGAATTTCCCTGTTTTCCGCAAACCGTCTTTTTTTGTTTTTGAACCGGAAAACTTATTGAAAAATTTAGCTTCCCATTAAATTTGAATTTTCTGAGTTTTATTATCACTCTGGAGTGTATCACATGGCTTTAAATTGGGGTGAGACGAAATTCAATTTTAAATTATTTTTACCCAGGTTCAATTTTTTTTCTTCATAAATGCACACAGCGAAGCGGGTGGGAATTAGCTAGTTTCTTAATAAATCAAAATTAAAATTCATCGTTGTATTTCAACATTATTGTTTTCTTTTTCTAATTTTTCTTTTTTTTTCAAAATATTTCCTCGTTTATTATTCTTAAATTCCCTTGAAGTCTCAATGCGCAATCATTTTTATACATTTAAATTGTGTGTGTGTCTGTATTTGTATATGTATATCGAATAAACTTGAATAAATTCTATAATATTTCGCATTCTTGAACTTCACGTTCCCAGCCATTTAACTTCAATCTTCTTAAACGAACCTCCCTTAGAAATACTTAAAGAAAAAAAAAAAAAGAAGATATCACTTTCAACATTTTTAATGCCTCAGTAGAAATTTGAAAGTAGGCAACGAGTCGAGAATATCTTTAACAATATACCCCACTGTAAGTTTTTTAATTTTTTTTTCTTCCTTTTTTCCGTTTTCTGTCATCGAATTGTATCGTCGTTGTCGTTGTCGTCCTCGTATCGCCATCGTCCTTGTGTCGCTTGTGTTTTTTTCCTTTTCTTCTTCTTTATTTTATACGAGTATAAGGAGAGGAGGAGGAGGAAAAACCCTACTTTTGTTTTAAAATTAAATCACTTGCCACTTTAGAAGATTTCCCTCACGCATTACTGACACGAAATACTTCAACTCAAGCGTACACCACAAGAATTTTTAAGATATTCGTTATCATTTTATTTCCCTTTGAAAAGCAGCCTTCGCTTCTTCGTCTCTCTCTTCGTCTTCATCTTCATTTTTTTCCTCTTCTTCTTATAATAAAGCCAGATACGAAATTTACTCTTCATCATAGAAGAAAAATAATAAAAAAAAAAAAGAAAAACGAAGCAACATAACAAGGATTGTTGCACGCTACAGAACCCGCCCACCTGCCTCCTCCGCGAACGCGCTATCTTCTCCACGAGATACGCGATGTGGAGGAAAGCATAACGCCCGAATAACGTCCGCATTGTGGATACGCATTCAGGCAACGTACGTAATATCCTCCCGCTCTACTCTCCTCCTTCCATTATTGTTTGTTCAAAAAAGTGTCGCACACCCAAAGGAATACATTGGCAGCAAATTTAATAGAAATTTCTTCAAGTGGAACCCACTTCGCCGCCGCCAACGACGACGACGTCGTCGAAGCTATACACTTCCGACTTCCTTTTCTGTTGCCGCACCCGTGCTACCGCACCTCGACTTCGTGACGCAATTTCAAGGAAATTCACGCGCCAAAAAATGATACAAAACGATGGGAAATCATTTTCCCATTCAGAAAAAAAATACATACATATATATATTATATCTCGAACCCAACTCATACCGACACAAAAAGAGGATATAATACCGCATCCTATCAGCCTTACAGACATCAGCTCCTCATATATGGGCCTGTGAGTGAGTGTGAGTGTGAGTGTGTGTGTGATACAAAAGGATCTGCGGTTATGAAGTAATTGCATTTTTACGATACCCTTCCATCTGGTCGTAATAAATATTTTTATGGCCATTTAAATTGTTAAATCATTTTGGCCCATTATGAGCCATCAGCTTTTGGGATGCTCCAATGAACGGTTTTTTTTTTCCTTTTTGTGTGTGTCATCATATTTGTTTTGAAATGAGGGGGAACGAGTCAAAGGGTGAGAGGTGATAGACACAGCCAGCGACCCGACCGTGCGTGACAAACTTCTTTACTCGTGTATACACATGTATGTACCTAGACAGAAAGAAACACTCACACGACATATAATATACACAGATACATAGATACAAAGATGTATACAACATGTTCGACTCAAACATAGGAGTGAATTTTAATTGGACTTGTTTTGGACTAAAACCTACTCGTGCTTCCATTTGCGGGTGGGTAGGCAGCTTCTGAGGCGGCTATAATGGAATTTAGGCTTCCTGTTTTATGTATGTCGTGTCGATGTTAACCTTTAGAAACAAAGTTTTTTTTTTGAAAGGCCAAGTTTGGGTAAAGTGTTATAGTCAGTGTTAAAATGGTACTCTTTTTTTTAAATGTCTTTGATGAAGAATCTATTTTTATGCAAATTTAATAGTAACATCATAAATTTCGTAGAGATTGATTTGAATTTGATTATTTTCATTCTGGCAACTAAAATGAAATTAAAAGTTTCCATACGTGCGTCGTCGTCGCTTGTCGCATTGAAATTGTTAACTTATTGCATTTAGAACTTTGGTACTTATTCTAATCGTTAATAATACTAATACCATTTTAACGTACACAGATGATGATTTATAAACATATTTCTTGAAATTAAAAAAGTACGTATACGCCCAAGTGTACCATAATGATTTATTTTAGTTATTTTATGACATACATAATATTTGGTTATACGATTGGATCAGAAATCTTCTATATAATGTTTACTTGCTTATTTGAAGTTTAAGAATGTCAAATCGTTGAATTTAGTGACGAATTTACAGGAATTCGTTTGAGTGATTTTATGTAAATGGGTAATTCTTTTACAAACCGAACACTTTTTGACTGACACATCTCCGATTTGGCTGAAATTTTATTTGTGGATACTTGATCGAAAAATAAAAGATACGTGTCCAAGGATTTTTTTATATTTCACTTATTTTCGAAAATACAGGTGTTCGAAAATTTGAAAAAAGTGAGTTTTTGGGCTTGGAGACTCATTTTTAAGAATTTATAACTCTGGTTCTAGTTAGGCTACATACTTGTTTTTTCTTTCGTTTGAAAGCTAAAGAATTGAAATTTAAGAAAAAAAATATTTTTAATAAAAGTTATTAACAAAGTCATATTGTTATTAACAATTTAATTATATAAATCAATTTTAAACAATTGCCCCCACCTCGTATCAAGTTTTTTATATTTTTTTTGTATTCTCCTTAAAATTTTACTTAAAAAAAAAGTTTTCAAAATATGGTATCTTTATTATTACTATTGTTAAAAAATCAATTTGTTTAACCCCATTAGCAAAACAGAACATTTTTCGTAAATGAAAAGAAATCATTAAATCCACACGAGTATGATAACTGGGCGCCAAGATATGTTAACGGTTTTTTGTAAAAGGATCAAAAACAAGTATTTTTTATCATAGAAGGGGGGTCTATCTCCCCCCGTTGAGGCGGTAGGAGCAATTTAAAATGAAAATACTTTGAACGGAAAATAAATTGTTAAAAAATAACGGTAACACCTACAACTATATATTATACATATTTTTTAAGCCAACACTCTAATCTATCAGCCTGTTTTTAAGTCAAGTGCGAAAAGTTCATAGTTCTCCAAAAAAATAATTGTAAAGCCAAAATTTTCTCAAAAAAAGCGTGAAAAAAAATTGATGTGTGTTTTTTCAAAAGATGAATCTATACTCATTTTTTACTAAGAACGAGTTGCTCTAGTTAATTCCTAATCAAAAACTAAAAATAATATGAATTTTTGTCTAATAGTTTTCGAGAAAATTGAAGAAAAAAAGAATAAAAATCTTATAAAGAGCAATTTTAATAATTTTCAATTTTCTCGAAAACTATTAGACAAAAATTCATATTATTTTTAGTTTTTGATTAGGAATTAACTAGAGCAACTCGTTCTTAGTAAAAAATGAGTATAGATTCATCTTTTGAAAAAACACACATCAATTTTTTTTCACGCTTTTTTTGAGAAAATTTTGGCTTTACAATTATTTTTTTGGAGAACTATGAACTTTTCGCACTTGACTTAAAAACAGGCTGATAGATTAGAGTGTTGGCTTAAAAAATATGTATAATATATAGTTGTAGGTGTTACCGTTATTTTTTAACAATTTATTTTCCGTTCAAAGTATTTTCATTTTAAATTGCTCCTACCGCCTCAACGGGGGGAGATAGACCCCCCTTCTATGATAAAAAATACTTGTTTTTGATCCTTTTACAAAAAACCGTTAACATATCTTGGCGCCCAGTTATCATACTCGTGTGGATTTAATGATTTCTTTTCATTTACGAAAAATGTTCTGTTTTGCTAATGGGGTTAAACAAATTGATTTTTTAACAATAGTAATAATAAAGATACCATATTTTGAAAACTTTTTTTTTAAGTAAAATTTTAAGGAGAATACAAAAAAAATATAAAAAACTTGATACGAGGTGGGGGCAATTGTTTAAAATTGATTTATATAATTAAATTGTTAATAACAATATGACTTTGTTAATAACTTTTATTAAAAATATTTTTTTTCTTAAATTTCAATTCTTTAGCTTTCAAACGAAAGAAAAAACAAGTATGTAGCCTAACTAGAACCAGAGTTATAAATTCTTAAAAATGAGTCTCCAAGCCCAAAAACTCACTTTTTTCAAATTTTCGAACACCTGTATTTTCGAAAATAAGTGAAATATAAAAAAATCCTTGGACACGTATCTTTTATTTTTCGATAAAGTATCCACAAATAAAATTTCAGCCAAATCGGAGATGTGTCGGTCAAAAAGTGTTCGGTTTGTAAAAGAATTACCCAAATGTGGTTAAATTGAACCGCACCGAAACGTCAAGTTTTTTTCTACATTTTATTTAAAATTTCTCAATTTCAGACTAATTCAATTTGAATCATGGAAAGATACACAATAGAGCAACGCGTTAAAGTTATTCAGGCTAATTATGAAAATGGCCGTTAAAATCAAAATGCATATCGAAGAAAATCATCTTCAGTGATGAGGCACATTTTCACCTAAGTGGATTCGTCAATAAACAGTATTGTCACATTTAGGCAAATGATAATCTAAGAGTTATTGTCGAAAAACCAATGCACCCACAAAGAGTTACTGTTTGGTGAGGTTTATGGGCTAGCTGTGAGATGATAACGACCTTTTTATGGCCCGAATTGGAAGATATGGATGTCGACGATATGTGGTTTTAACAGGACGGTGCCCCTTGCCACATAGCTAACAAAATAATGGCTCTTTTGATCGAAAATTCAATGGCCGTGTTATCTCACGTGGTGGCGATGTCAATTGGCCACCAAGATGATTTGATTTGACACCCTTGGACTTCTTTCTTTGGGGTTATTTGAAAGAAAAGCCAGCAACAATTCAAGAGTAAAGGGATGAGATAATTCGGCACATTAATGGCCTCAGCGTCATCGAAAATTTAGACCATTGGATGGAGGAGTGCCGTCCGTTGCGACGTCCATTTGGCCGATATTTTCCATACATAATTGAACCATAACATTTATAACATTTCCAAATGATAAGAGCAACTTTCTGTGAACTCTGCTCATTTTATACGGTTATCGTCCTACAGGATAAATGCAATATCTGTCAAAAATAACGTCGTTATCAGTCAGAGATTTTAGGAAAAACTTAGGAAGTCAATTTCAAATTGCTCACTAGAATTCGGTCTTTCGGAGAACTCTTAGCTTGTATTTTCTCTTGACTTCAGTCTATACCCGATTTTACTGGCCTCGGAGCTGATGGCATTTAGACTGTGGAGTAATTGGAAACTGAATCTAAATTTTATCGAAAAAACAGGTTTAGCGATGAGCCCTACTTCTGAATTACTGGGTCAAAATTACGGAATTTGGGACGTTCCCAATCCATTTGAAATCCTAGAGCGTCCAATGCATCCCAAAATAGTCACAGTTTTGTAATGGATTTTGCACTGACTATGGAATGACTTAACAATCCTTTGAGAAAGACCAGGCCATTAACTCAAAAGTAAAAAAAATACCAAATTCTTTTGGGCCGAATTGCATGGTGTATACGACAACAACATACAGATTTAGAATGACGCTACGTTCCTCACAATTTACGCCACATTGAACATTCTGCACCAGTGATTTGAGGCCATGGTATTCACTTGTAATGATGTGAACTGACCACTGAGATAATAGGATTTGACTCCACCGTTCATTTTAGTCTTAAATTTAATAACGATGTAAAAAAAAACTATAATAAACAATAAAACTTTGAATTCAAAATTTAAAATTAAACAGCTTTGGGCCTAAATGACTCCCTTGTGGCGATCCAGAATGTGCATCTTAAAATTAAAGAAATCACTTTGGTTTTTGAACTCTTAATTCACTAAGAACGTTCACTACCATGTCTAAGACTTAAAAGAACTTAATTCATACAAAAATACCGCGTTTGTTAAAATATGACAATTTTGAGGACTGATTTAGATATTTTCAAAAATTGCAGAAACAAAGTTCGTATTTTTGAAACTTAGAAATCTTCTAACATTTTGTATTTTCTATAATAGATATTAAAAAATCCACAAAAAATTTCACTTCAAAAAACTGTACTAGGTTAATGGCTCAAAATTCAAGTGTTCAGTTAATTTTCGAACACATTGACTACAAAAGACTTTCAAAATATTTTACTATTTTATTTTACAATTCCTCTTCTTCATTTTAATGTCAATTTCACTATGTCCCCAGTGTCTCGTCCTTTTTTTTTATTTCGTTTTTAATTTCAAGTCTGCCAAAAAATATCAAAAGATTTGTATTTATTCTCCATGGACTTGTCACATTTTTAAATATGAATTTCAAGATGCTACCTTTCTTTTCTCCCTTTGGTTTAACAACAAAACAAAAATCCATCCTATTTAGTAAGTTAAATAATATTCAGGGACACAAACAAAAAAAAACGAAACTAATTAAATTCTATACTATTTAGGAATTATTATTTAAATAAAATAAAATTTATGTACATCCACCCTGGGGGCCCAAAACAAGAAACAAAAAAATGTCTGTCACATGTCACTGTGTGTGTTCCATAAAATCTACAATAGCAACAACAACAAATAAAAAATAAAAAAATAAATATCCATCGTCCTCTATCAAACAAAGTCTACAATATTAAAATTAATAATTTAGCACGATGTCCTTATTTCCTTCTTTCATTTTTTTTTTGACTTTGCTTTATGTGTGAGTGTGTTTGTAGCTGAGATTTGTTTCTTTTTTTTGTGTCACATAAACAATTTTTTGTTGGTTTAGGAAATGTAGAGCTTTCTCTTTAATTTCTCCTTCCCCTCCCCCTCACAGTCCATATCAAAACCGAGCCTCAATATAACTCCTAGTTGAGCCCAAGATTCCTCAGACTTAAATAAAGGAATTTTTGTGAGTCCGTTCCAATTTTCGTTTGCAACAGAATAAGGATACCTGTGTGTTCCTTAATAAATTCATAAATACGAAATATGACTTGACTGAGTGTATTAGTGTGTGTGTGTATGAATGTCCTTGCTCATGTTGACACAAAAGAAACTACGTTTCCAACGCGCACTCTGTTGGGACAGGTATTTAAAATCAAGAAATCCCAGAGGACACACGATGTGTCTCCTATCCCTTGCTACTTAACGAAATACAGGATATAGGATGCAACATAACTTCCTAGAGCTCCTCCAGCGAGTGGGGCTTACCTACTTTATCCAATATACGACTACAGGATAAATCACATAGACAAGTGTGTGTGTGTGAATAAAAATGTTCAAAGGTTTTCCATGCCAAAACAAATATAATAAATAAATGAGAACCATTTTTAAATATTTGTGACGAAGGATCCAAGGGGGGGGAGGGGTAAAGAGAAAAGAAAAAGAGGACGAGGAAAGTTATTAGAAAAAAATATTTGAACCCGAGTGTGTGTGGCGAATATTTCTGGAAAAATTCCCAGGCTAAAAGCGGATGATTGACATTTTTTGACGTGCGGGGAATTCCACTGCTGTTGCTGCAATACATTTAGTGTCAGTTTTTCTTCGACATGTCAAAGTGTACCAATAACAGGATCGAAGCGAGGAAGAGGACAAGCGACGGACGACGGGGATATATGTTATAGACTGGTAGTTTCTGACAGGAAAATGATGGCAGTTTCCGTTTTATTTTTATTTTTTCTCCTTCTCATTTTATTAAAAAAAATATCCTTTGAATAAGGATAACGACTATAACCACCACAATCATGATGATCATCATCATGATGACGTCGGTGTTAGTGTTGGTGATAATAATGATGATGGTGGTCGTGTGATGTGATATGATGAAGGCAATGAAGAAAGTGAATACATATTTGAAAAGCGATTTCAAAAGGATCTTCAAAGGACGAAAAAAAAATCACTCTCGGTGGAGGTGGAGGATACGTCGAATACGTTATATGAAAGACACTTATATGCGGTTTTACTCGGAGCCTAAAGGTGAGGCAGTGCCCTTTGATTTTAGATTTTTTTTTTTCTTTTTTTGGATTTTGTTTATCTGTTCCGTTTTTTAACTTTATGCAGATACATGACACAAGGATGTCAAAGGAAGTCGTATGATTTATGAGGGGATAAAGATTTTATTACTTTACAAGTGTTTATTGAAAGAAAAAGTGAAGAAAACTCCTTTTCTTCTTTTATTTCTTTTTTTTACAAAATAAAAAGTAAAAAAAAAAAAATAAAAAGTTAAGAAAAAGTTGTGCAAATTGGTTTAGGACAGAGGCAGATGCTGGTTATGATGACGAAGATGATGGTAAACATGATGAGACATCTTTTAGAGGAGTCTTGCCTCACCATAGGTTTAAAACGTTGAGATAAAAATAAACTTATTAAAAGCCTTTTTTTATTTATTTTTTTTTTTCAAAAAAAGAAAAAGAACATGAGTTCGTGGATAAATGAAAAAGGTGATATAAACTCTGGTGCGGTGTGTTTAGTAAAAAAAAAACGAGGGTATCCTGTTTAGCGAGTATAAAGAGAGGGCCAACAAAACTTTTTAAAAGGCGGCGGCGGTGGCGGCGACGATGATGATGGTGACGGCAAACGGTACCTGACTTGGTTTGGAAGTGAAAAAAAAAACAAGACAAATTCTTAAGAAGATTTTTTTTTTGTTTTTCTTAATAAAAAAACGGAAGTGAGCAAAACACAAAACAAAAAATGGTTTTGTCGGAAATTAAATTGCGTAACAGGAATATTTCGTGTGGAAAATTGAGTAGAGTAGACGGAAAAGTTTGACCTATTTAAATGAATAATAATAAAAATGAAAGAACGCGACTGAAACTTTATAAATTTTACCAAAAAAAAAGATAAGATGAAAATAAAAAATATTTCATACATGTTTGTATGTAAATAAATGCTTATTTAATTGTTGTTATGAAACACAATAAAAAAGTTAAGTTGTTTTGATAGAAAAACATATTAGAAAATTTTTAAAACAATTATAATAAAATTTAATGTTTTATATTTAAAGTTATCAACAAGGGATCATGAATAAAAATGGTGTCAAATTCTTGTTTTTTTTTTTGGGACAATTTAGCTTAAACTTTATAAGGGGTGTTTTAAAGTGTATGTAAAATTTTAAATAATCATAAAATGTATTAGAAAAACTATTTATAACTCAACAACGGCTGAACCGATTTGGCTAAAATTTAGCACATACACAGACAGACTATCAGACTTTTTCCTTAGGATTAAACATTAACCACGATTTACAGATAATATGAAGCATTCTGCGGTTATTGTTTTACATTCAGCACAACGAAACAGATGATTTCAACAACTAAGACATTAAACTTGATCCACTTTTTAATAAATTTACGAAAAATTTCATTTAAAATCAAATAAGCAACAACAATTTTTTTCCATACCTTGAATTTCTGCATTAAGTTGAGGCGAGACGAAGTTTTCCGGGTCCTCTAGTGTGTAATAAAGTGTAAATGTTTCAAATTTAAGCACTAGACTAAAAAACCCAATTTAAAATCTGAATTGTTCAAAAATTTAATTAAGCTTTGAACTCCGAGTAAGTAATTAGTAAAAATAAGTCAAAGTAGGTTGCAAATTTATAGCCCACTAAGCAACTTAAAGCAACTTCCCGAAATTTGTGATTTTTTTTATAATTTTTGGTTGACATTTATCAGCAAATATCTCTTTACTGAAAAAGAATTTTTATTCTCCAAATGAGCGGTCCTTACAAAATAATTGTGAGATAGTTTAAAGAAAATATTGAACCATAACTATGGTGCAACTGGTCCTTATAGTTGCCAGCAACTTATTTACATAGTTTGTGCTCGGATGAGCAACTTTAAGTTATAGAAATGTGTTACAAATTTTTCAAATAAACAAAGTTGAATATAGACCAATAAGTAAGAAGTCTAAACAGAGTATTATCAACACAAGCTTCCTTTTTGGACATCTGCCACAAGTCACGGGAGTCATTAAGATGGACGACTTATCGGTCTTTTTCTTTTGTTCTAAGCTGTTTAGGAACTTTAAAGATGACGGAAATGCCTTAGTACCTCCTCCTGGGCAACAAATATGTAAATCGTACAATCATAAATGATTGACATATGTTATATTTGGCTAACCCAACAGTCTAAGGCTTGCTTATATAGATGCCAGTTTCTGACTTGATTGGTATTGGTGGTGCATGGTCGAAAGGGCTGGTAGACCCTGAGTTTTAAGGGACTCATGCACCTCCATGAGAACTTGTAAGTGTATGTTTATGTGGTGCCCCATTAGTATCTATGAGTTATGCCCTCTGGTGGGGGGTGTCATGGTGGATATGGTTACCCAAATGCGGGAACAAATGGTATCAATGAGTACCGACCATCTAATTCATTGACACAAGAGGTGTTAAATAGACCTCACCCTCTAGCAAGAGAAGTCGTCTGTGTCTAAATGGAGATTACGCTTAGGCTTAGGTACCTAGACTTATTAAGACTTTGTAAGTCAATAACATTACAAAAGCGCTTTTCCATGGGACCGATAATGTGAGTAGACTAACAGTGAAATAGAGCCCTAACGGCAGGTGTTCACGTTAAGCTGATCACTCAAATTCTGTGCTTCAATTCAGTTCAAAAGAAGTGAAGAATCATGAACATGAAAACGAAGAGCCCAATCTCGTTGACAAAAAGTATGAACTTCACCAGGCAAAAATCCACATCAAACCGAATTTGCTACCATCTCGTGTTAATCGGTATCATCCTGATTTCAATAATTCAAGTTTTTGAAAAACTCACTCATCTTAAACGTTCTCTTCACTGAAGCCTGAACTCACTCAGTGACAATCATGGCCATGTTGTTCTAATAAAACACCCATTACGAGAGGACAATCCTATCATTCGCTCATATCCGACTCCGGTCATTTGAAAAAACCACTTGAAGAATTGACAGTCAATTTGACAGATGTAACTTCATACTTCAAAAACATTACAGCTAGCAACTCTTAAATCCTGAAAGCCACTATTGGAATGATCCAATTAATTCAAATGTCTTTGTGCTTTCCAAGCTTTTCATTTTGATTAACTCTTTCTATTTGCATTATGGAGTGCCACAAGGCTGTCACTTAGAACCAATACTGATTTTTTCATTTAGTTTCTCTAATTCTATAGATTTTGCCTAATGTAAGTTTCTGGTGTAACATTTTAGGCTTGACAGCTTCGTCAACATTAGAAAAAAAATTGCTAGAATATTTTTGATCAATGTTTAACTATAGAAATAAAATCTTTACAGTCTTCTTGCAAATCCTAAAATAAATAGTTTTCAAAGAAATCCGAAGTAATTTTGTATTAATTCACTTCCAAGAAAAAACCAACACAATTAAATTTTATAACCAAAACCATGCTGCATTTAAAAAGCAAAGTCCTGCAGTACACAAATCCTTGCAACCAATGCAGTATAATTTCCTTGCAAATTTACTGCCTCGGTTATGCAAATGATTTATGGAATAAAATATTCATGGACATCAATCAAGTTCGCATACAACATAACTACTTAAACGAAAGACAAAAAAACAAACACACACACAAAAGGATCCCCGAGAGAGTCCTTCGTCGTTGTCGTTGTCGTCGTCGTCGAGAGCCTTTTAATTTGTTTTCTGAAGAATTTCACTTTTAACCCATTTTTTTTTTATTTTTTGCTTTGTTTAAACTCCTTTAACAGTCATTTGTTTAAATATTAAATTGATAGCAATTGAATGGTTTTTCTATAAAAATTTACATGTGTATGTGTTTAACAACATAATATTCTGCCATACGTGAACAACGTACCTACACCCTACCCTCTTCCGGTTCGATTCATCCGTCCCGATTGAAATTGAGTGCGGGAATTGTTTCCGAGTAATTCAACTGCAACTGCAACTGCAACGGCAACTGCACGGGCTAAGCGATTATCCTCATTGACCGAATTCGCATTCTCTGATCGGCTAATTTGAATTCAGTAATTCCCGACATCGAATATTGAAGTCGTCGTCCTCTGTCGTTGTCAGCAGCCTCAATCCTCAATGAATATGTCGACGTTATTTCTAGAGCCCATCCACATTCACATCTACACATCCACTTAATCGGGCCAATTCGGGGAGCCATTATGTTGGTTGGTACGTAGGTAGGTAGGTTCGTTTTCGTCATCCATCAAGTGCTCTGTCTGCCTGTCATTATGCATCCAATTACATGCACAATTGCAACGCCCAACTACTAACCGGCCAACTTGGGTCCTCGTTCCTGAATCCTGAATCATCGTCGTCAGCGGCGTTTTCGTAGTCGTCGGCGTCGTCGTCATTGGTCGAGTGGTTGGCGGAACGGACGAGGACAACCAAGGACTCAAATTGGCCAATTGATGAATTTTACGCCCGTACACACTCACTCACATCCTCACATATCGCATAGCTGCCACTGGCCTTCCTGTAGGCAAATTTCAACATACATCTACATACACACAAGTATTTGTATATCCGTGCTCACTCGTCCTTGGCAGCTTGAAAAGTAAATGAGCTACCGGTGTAATTGTGCGCTTTTGTCGCTCGTCCACGACACGATTGACGATATATAGGTAAACGACGGTATATCTACCTACACCTGTTCCTATATATGTCATCAAGACTTATTTTAACTCAGATCCTTGTGGCGATATGGTGCCGCCGTGCAACAATTTACATTTCATTTGCTTCCACAATACAGGATCAATAAGGATATATAAAATTCGTGGGAGTGAGTTTGTATAGCTTGGGTGGGTGGCAGCAGGTGGCAATAGCGATGGATCTGGCGCTCCATCTGTGCGGAAATGTGTGCATTTATTGTTTGAGTAGACTGCAAATTGCATTTCCTTGCAGCAGTGCAACAATAACAGCAACGTAAACAGGAGATACTCCTGGCATTAAAAAATAAAAAAAAAAAACAGAATGATAGAATGAGAAATTCTTATAATCTGATTCGAGTCTTATCTCAGAAGGATATCAACATCCTGTTTGTTGTACTCGTATAGCATCATCTAGGATCTTATAGTCGTCGTCGTCGTTCGTCGTCGTCGTTGTTGTGTTGTGTTATTGTTGTTTCCTTGATTTTTTCTTCTTCCTTCATCGTTTTTCTTCGTTTTCCTCATTTTCTTCGATTTTTTTTCCAATTTAATAAAAATTGAACAGTCCATTAAGATTTCTCTTACCTGACTGAGCAGAAAATTGAGCTCAGCGTTACGGTTTGGTTGCAGCACGGCATCCCAGCATTGCATCGCAGAAGCAGCAGCAGCGCAGCTATACCATATCCTGAAATCATCTTCATCTTTTGCTGATGGTGAAGGAATATCCTTGCAGGGATATTTTCTCAACATCACCGCGGCATTCACGCTACAGTTGGTTGCGAGTGAAGATGGCATGGCGAGGAGGGGCGTTGCAAAAAGATGGGGTTAATAGCTGGCTGTTATCGGTATCAGGATCGATTGCATTAATGCTGCAATATCCACCATTGTACTTCAACACAGCAAAAAACACAAAAAAAAAAAAACACCAACAAAATAAAAGATGTTCCTCGAGAAAATGGGATTCATTTATGAAAACGGAAATGTGCACAGATTGACAATTTGTTTGTTGTTGTTGTAGTTGTTTGTTGTAGTTGTGGTAGTGGTAGTTGTTGCTGAAAGGATGATTTTTATTTTCATCCTTTATCTTTTAAATTCCCCGCATGCACTTTGGGGTTTATCTTTGATCAATTTTTATTTGCGGGAAAGGATTTGTTAAATGATAAAAAAAAATACATACACACACAATTTGCGGACAATGGTAAAATGGTACTGAAAGGATTCTTTAATCGTTGTCAGAGGTAAATGGCTTACGATGAGCTTTCATTTATTTTCATGTTTTTTTTTTGGTTTCTTAAAAGGTTGATGCTTCTTAAAATAATAGCTGTGTTTTATTCACTGCTGAGTAGCTAACGCAGTAAAATTTCATTCGAAAAACAACAACAATTTTATTTTTGGTAAAAAAGAAGCCAACAAAAATAATGGCAGCTGTACTGGCGATATGTGTTAAGTTAGTTTGATCGTTTTATTCACTTGAATGTTGCACTGGCTATACAGCAGTGAATAAAACGCAACTAATAATAAGAAAAGTTGAACATTCATCATATGAAAATTTGACTGAAATTTGATGGCAGATCTTGAAAAAAACCCAGGAACTTAAAATTTATATCCACGAACTCTACATCGATTTCAAGGCCGCGTATGACAGCATCTATAGAGAAGAACTTTACAGAACAATGCCTAGTTTTGGCATGTCTGTTAAAATTGCACGCTTATGTAGAATCAAGATGCAGAATCATCGTTACTCTATTAAGGTCTGAAAAGATCTCATCGATGCATTTGATGTCAAAAGTGGTTTCAGACAAGGGGATGTATCTTATGCGGCTTCATCAAGAATATTGCAAAACTGCAGCGATGATATTGACATAATTAGAAGATCAGTAGCGGCTTGTAAGCAACAAAAAGAGCATTGAACGATGACACCTAGGACTAAACGTCAAAACTAGACAGCTACAACTTTGAGGTATGAAGGTAGTTGAGGACTTCGTCTACTCAGGTAAGACTTTTAATTCGGACAATAACGCCAGCACAAATGAAATCAAATGGTTAACAACTTTTGGGAATCGCTGCTTTTTTCGACAAAGAATTCAATTGAAAAGTGAAATCTTTCCTTAAGCAACTAAGGTGACCCATTAAAAAAGTCTCCAAGGTTTCACTTCATGACTCACGACAAAACTACTCTTCCTTAAACGTCTTAAAATAATGTTCATTGACTAAAATACCCTTGTGAGACATCTCCTCTCCTTGTATCCCTAGTCAAAGTCTTTATCATCTTAACCTTTATCATCTCAACATTGGCTTATCAAGTATGGGGTTTGGACCTGACATTCGTCATCATGACTGTAAACTTATCCCAAATGCGAGCAAACCTTGCCCAGTAACTCATACCAAAGTTTCGAGCGTTCTAGCCAATTTCACTCACTCCGCCGAAGTCTCATTGATGATTATAGCGTCTTTTAAATCACCGTTCTTTACACATGAGATGAAGCTAAACATTTTCCGTAAGTCAAAGGGTTCGAAGTGACTCTTGCCAATCACCCAAATATGGTTTTGATATGTGAGTGCTGAGAACTGGAAGGAACATTGTTCTTTACAGAAGCAGCTCACAACAAATTAAAAATGTCTGGACTTAACAATCTTCGAGATGACAAAAGCCCCTATAGTATCTTGTAAAATTAAGCGTCCATCGCCTTCGTTAGAAAGAATGGTAGAATGGTCTTTGAAAAACAAGCATTTTCGTATCCATACCCCAGGTGTATAAATTTCCACCTCTCTGTCAATTTTCTAAGTTGTTGAAAACGCCCAATTTCAGTTCGTTTACTTAAATTTCTTTTTCTTGAAATATGGCTCCAAGAGCAATACCCCTTAACCTGTCTCCGAAGTTGCTTGCTTAAAATATTTCCTCTCAAAAGTAAATTATCCCCCATGGTTCATTTAAAAAAAGACTCTTAAGTTCCTTTGAGTTAGGTTTATAGGTACCTCAGGTGTTATGATTCCAAAGCAATTAATTTCCCATCTATATCAAAAACTTTGTTAAATCTCTTAAATCCCTAAACGTATCGTATAGGAGTATGTTATACCCACGATTGACCCTTTAACTTTGATTTTCTAGCTCAGTGATTAAAACTAAGTAACTTACAACTCTGGAACTTTCAAAAACAAAAATAAATCCAAACTTGATTGCTTTGCAATTTATAAAGAAAACTGAAAAAAATCAGAATCATATAAAACCCGACATCGCAAAACGCAATCAATGCGTTCCAAAGTATTAAAAAAAAAACACACAACACAAAAAATATTATACCCACAACATGCTGTCACTACATCGCACCCTCTACATTCCAAAAAAACAACGACAAAACAAAGCAAGGACCCCATTCCTGAATTCCTGGCGGCAAAACCAACAAATCGCTAACACAGAGGTGACATCACAGGAAACTTGTTCACTATCCGACCCCCCGACCGGAAGGCAAAGAAGGGACCAAAAAAAACACCATCATCATCATCCTCGCTCCTCTCCCCTCCCCCCTCTCATAAACCACACCACATATTCCAGGACTTTCAAATAAAAGTCACGTGCAAAAAGTTCGAAAATCCCCCAAAGAGCTGGTACCAAAAACTGTTTGCAAAGTTCAAATCTAACCCTAAGCCATCCTCATTCTCATTCCACGGTTCTTTAGTTCGCCAGTTCCAGTGCCAGCACCAGCACCATCGCCTTCGTTTTTCACTTCGCTTCACTTCGAGTTTAGCGCAGTGGTTTTGTCCTGATGTGTCACTCGTTGTCGTTTGTGTGTGCGTATGTGTGTGTGTTTAGTTTTTACATCTCGATTAGCTGCATATGTCGTTTGTATCAGAGTCTCCCCCCTTATCCCCACCAGGACCCGTAAAATCCACAGGGAATACCCCACACCCGCATCACATCACATCACACATGAAAATCTTAGAAAAGCCGCTTCAAACTTTCACTTCAATTGATTTCAGTTATTTAAAATTCATTAACGCTCTCTCGCTGCGAAAGTTTAGCAACATTGTGCCCTTAAGCTGTGCTGTGGCTGCCTGCTACGCCATCCATCTTCCCCTCACCATCTTCCTATAGCCATCCTAGTCAACGCAACGATTTGGAAAATATTTTAAGATATACTCGTGGACTGAAGTTGACTTTGGGAACATAATTTCAAGGAAGTAATTGGCAAAAAGCGGACACTTTGTTCAAACTTTTACATCCCAGACTTTGGTTAAGCCTCGAAAGCCTTGAGGGTATCATAAAAAGACGCGCGTTTTATTTCAATAAATGATAATGTTGATGCTGATGACGATGTGTGTATGAAGTTTCGGAAAAGTGTGAATATGAGATTGGGAAAAAAAAGTCTTATGTTTTGTTGTGACATTAAAGGAATTGAAGGGAAATTTTCTAAAGTGACAGTTGTCAACGAAATTATAAATTTTAGACATTTATCCTGTGCGAGCTTTAAGAAAATTCTTTATTGGACCCAAGCTTTTGGGTTGACAGTTCTACTTTTCTGCTTTTGAAGCACTAACAGTGTTATAACGTCACATGGCATCTGTCAAAATATCATTTTTTCCCAAAATATGTCTGTCATCAGAGATCAGCTGTCATTTTTATTTCCTTAGACTTCGTTTACTTCTGTCAAAATTATTAAACGGTGTAAGTTATTTCATCAAAAGAAAAGACCAACACTATTGATCAAAAATGACAGTAAGACATTTATTTTTTTTGAAGCTTCTCATTTTGACATCTTATCATTTGAACTTTCTGTCATTTCATGATTTAAATAGAGATAAGAAGTGAAGAAAGGATTTTAAAACTTTTGAAAAAAATTAATTGACGTATGGGAATAGACGTCAAAATCAGTGACCTCAAAATATACCAACGTGAACAGCGTTACCAGCAATAACATTAAATTCATGTCATTTATGGTCAACTGTGTAGGGCTCCAATTATGTACTTAATGTGAAGTTAACTTATGTTCTATTTTCTTATAATATTCAAGCACAATGACATTTGACGTCATTAGCATATAAATATAAAACTGTCAGACTATTACATTTAACTTCCACAAGTGGTGTCCCAAAAATAGCAATAAATTGTAGAAGATCAAAATGTTTATACATATGTATATGTCTGAGACTTTTTTCAAACTGTCAGCTGTCACATCGTTCTTTTTCTAAGATTGTCAACTCCTTACGTCAAATTCAACAACTCTTCTCGATGAAATATAGGTATTTCTATTTCGACTTAGCTTCTGTTACTTTTCTGATTTTTCAAGCGTTTTTTAAGTTCGGGATCTTTCAAAACGTCAAAATCATCTTGAAGTTACTTTGACACATAGCTTAAGTGAAAGTTTACACTTGTATGGTTTTCATGTCAAAAGTCTCAGACATTAGAAACTAACTATAGAATGTGTCCCTAAATGCATTTATTTACTTTTCTTTATTTTAATGTGAAACTTTCAACACTTATTTTTTTCCTGTGCTCATCCACTTCACTTTATCCATTTTCGTTTAAATCGACTTTGATTTTTTTTCTCTATTATTCCTTGTAACGAAAACATCTTGTTCCTGTAAATGACAATAATGTCTTATCCCATTTAATCCTGCCTCTGATTTCACATCAAACTGCATTTAGCTGTCTTCAGTTCCTCAGTTGTTGTTCTTGTTATTGTGTCTCTTTTTTTTCGTCTCGTCGAGTCGTAGAAAAGACCAACACTATTGATCAAAAATGACAGTAATTGACATTTATTTTTTTTGAAGCTTATCATTTTGACATCTTATCATTTGAACTTTCTGTCATTTCATGATTTAAATAGAGATAAGAAGTGAAGAAAGGATTTTAAAACTTTTGAAAAAAATTAATTGACGTATGGGAATAGACGTCAAAACCAGTGACCTTAAAATATACCAACGTGAACACCGGTATCAGCAATATCATGTCATTTAAGGTCAACTCAGCTGCGTATGGTTTCATTTATGTTCTTGATGTTAAGTCAACTTATTTTTTATTTTTTTTATAATATACAAGCACAATGACATTTAACGTCATTGGTATGTATAAAGTATTTGCAGTCTGGCAACAATTTTGCGTCACCTCAAACTGTCAGACAGAGAAATTGTAGAAGGTTGAAATGTTTATACGAATGTCTGAGACTTTTTCAAACTGTCAGCTGTCACATTGTTCTTTTTCTATTACTGTCAACTCTTTACGTCAAATTTACCTTTTGTTCTCGATGAAATAGGGGTATTTCTCTTTTGACTTAGCCTCTGTTATTTTTCTGATTTTTTAAACGTATTTGAAGTTCCGGATCTTTCAAAACGTCAAAATCATCTTGAAGTTACTTTGACACATAGCTTAAGTGAAAGTTTACACTTGTATGGTTTTCATGTCAAAAGTCTCAGACATTAGAAACTAACTATAGAATGTGTCCCTAAATACATTTATTTACTTTTCTTTATTTTAATGTGAAACTTTCAACACTTATTTTTTTCCTGTGCTCATCCACTTTACTTTATCCATTTTCGTTGAAATCGACTTTGATTTTTTTCTTCCCTATTATTCCTTGTAACGAAAACATCTTGTTCCTGTAAATGACAATAATGTCTTATCCCATTTAATCCTGCCTCCGATTTCACATCAAACTGCATTTAGCTGTCTTCAGTTCTTCAGTTGTTGTTCTTGTTATTGTGTCTCTTTTTTTTTGTCTCGTCGAGTCGTAGTCGTCGTTGCCTTAAAAACTTGTAAAAATAAGAAAAAACGAAATCAAAAAAATTCTAGACAAAAAGAGTTAAAAACGATAAAAATAAAATCAGTGTGCAATATAAGAAAAGTGGGTGTAGGTAGGCGGGTATACATATGTATATGTGTGTATATGCAATTTCATTTCAAGAAAATAAAAAAAAAACATAAAAATAAGTTAAAAATAGAAGGTATCACACCTACCTATGCAGGACATCCTGGGTAGATTGTCTTCATTTTCCTTTATACCCACTTATTCCAAAAGTATAGGGTGAAGTGGGGTTCTTTGAAATCTATGAGTAAATTTTAATTTCTGTAAGATAACAACACTTAAGACAATCGACTGCTCAATTTATTTAATCAGAAGATTAAGATATTAGCTAAAGTTTACTATGGTTTCAATTGTATGGATGTGTCATCATTTTGAACCCTGGTTGAACATCAGTTGAACAATTTTCTTGATTGTGTATGAAATCCAAATTGAATTCTTAGTTCTAGACTCAAATTTTTGGTACAACTGAACAACAACAAAAAAGGAAAAATGCATGAAGATCAAACATCAGCTGAATCCAGAAAAACAAAGAGTAGAATCTTGAACCTAGGTTGAACATAAGTTGAACCATTTTCTTGATTTGGTTTGAAACTCTTGATTCTAGACTCAATTTTCTTTTATACAACAGAACCGGAGGAAAATGATGGAAGAAATCCTAAAAATTGGTTAAACAGCAGTTGAATTCCGAAAAACAAAAAGTGGATGGTTGAACCTAAGTTGAATATATGAGTTGTATTTTAAATTTGAGCAAAAAATATGAAATTATAACCGTAAGTTCTTTGTGCAATTGGCCTTTAGTCTGAAACCCTGAATAAACGAAAGATCTTTTGATTTTAATCTCCCATCAAATTATTTATATACTTAAGTCGAACCCCAATTGAACCAATTCATCTTAGTTTTAAGATTAAGACTTAAGACTAAAGACCTCAACTGTTGTTCATTAAATATGACCCATAGTCCAGAAAATGAAAAGCTTTGAAGAGTGATAAATCTTCAACTAACTAGACATCAACTAACCCACTAAAATTGGGAAGAGAATTCGGGTGAAGAATTTTAATCCTCGGATCAAATCATTCACAAAATAAAAAGTGAGATCTTAAACCCTGACTTAAAAGATAAAACTATATACACAATGGAATCTTAAACCCTGATATAATGTTAGTCGAACCATGAAAATTGGTTAATGGGCAAAACATGTTAATCCTCTGTTCAACTGGCTACTAAGTCTGAAAAATTATAAAAATATAAAAATTAAAAGTTGCAAGTTTTTGACGCTGATTAACATCAGTTGAACCACAAAAAATAAAACTCTAAATTCCAGATCAAGTTGTGTCCATAACAGGTTCTTTGTCCATAACTTTATTTAAAATTATAATTGCAAGGAATAAAGTTTTAAACCCTGGTTGAACCATTTTAATTTATCTTTATGCATTTATGTAAATACTGTTTTTTTTCAAAAGGGAAAACAATTGAGACTTAATCTTGGATTAATATAGTTGTATAACTAGACTTAGGTAAGTGAAAAAGTAATGACATTTTGAATACTGGTTCAAAAGTGGTTGAACAGTGGTTGAAGCAACAAAATAATCTTTGGATCAAATTGTTTTTGTAATAGGCCAATAGTCCAAAACAACAATTGCTTTTCTAAAAAGGGAAAATAATTAAGACTTAATCTTAATTTAAGATAGTTGTACAACTTGATTTAAGTGGTAAAAAGTGGAAACAAATAAAGTTTTGAAAACTGGTTGAAAAGTGGTTGAACATTGGTTGAACCAACAAAATTAATTTTTTTATCAAATTCTTTCTGTAATGCGTCAATAGTCCAAAACAATATTTTTAATTTTAATCGTGAAGAATGGATTTTTTAACCCCGGTTGAAAATCAGTTGAACCAACGGAAATCATCTCAAAAATTCTGACTAAAATTGTTAATCTCGATCAAGTAAATATAAAAAAGATAAGAATTGTTGAGAGTAAAATCTTAAACCTTGCTTGTTGAAATGCTCTACTTTGCCCCTTTCTCCCCTATTTCTTCTTGTTTCCAATACACACACACACACATACATAGAAAATAGGTTGCATTGTTAAGAAAATACATTGGTTCTTCTTGCCGACATTTTAATGGCCCTATGTTGTACAAAACTTAGACAATTTGCAAAGATCTCAGCTAAAAATGGAGAAAAGTAATCCTTAAAGAGTAAAAGTCATTCCATATCCTTTATTGTTCAAACTTCTATGCATTAGTAAATGTGTTTGTGTTTTTCTCTTTTGTCCGTTTGTGTTCCTGTGTGTGGGTTGTGTGTTTATGTTACTTTTTTATGTCGGTGTGTCTATGTCTAGTCTGCTGCTTCTGCTAACTTTTTCTTAAAACACAAACAAAATAATCATAAAACAGTCTCCTCCAACGACGACGAAGACAACGACGTCGACGACGACGGTAGAATATTTTAAGTGTTATTTTAAAAATTATTGTAATTTTTCGTACCGTACCGTACCTATTACACCGACACCCGTTGGTCGTCGTCGAAGAAGGTAAAGGTATACCCTTAAACCCTCCCTTTCCACGAGTTTTTTTCCCAGGTGTATTATGTCTGAGAAGCTATTTGACTTTGCATCTTAATTTTAGGGTTTTGTTTATACTTTTGGGGTATCTATCCACTTTTCGACTTTTTTTTAAGGAACGTGCAAAAAGCCATTCAAGCTCCTAAAATTTTACAACGGTCATAATGAAAGTAACCCGTTTTCGGGTTACAAAAAAAAATACCATAAATAAGATTGCCAATGGTCTGAATCGAAACCCTTTTTTTTTATTTGTTGTAAGTTTTATCTAATAAAAGGTTCCCAAATAAAATATACAAATAGATACATAGATACAAATAGATTGTCTATATTCAAGTCGACAACGACGACCGGAAATAGAAGAGAATCAAATTGTATATAGATACAATAGTGAAGTGAAAAAGCTTGGCCAGGCCAAGACAACATATAAATGCAAGACAAAAAAAAACACGATAAGAGAAATAATCTTCCTTTCGTACCTACTATGGCAAGTCATTAAATTTCAATGTCTTCCTTGCCTTTTAGATGGTTAAACCTTTTATTTTTTTGTTGGATGGTTCCTTCAAGGACGAAAACGGATTTCTTTAAAATTTTAGTTTTTTTTTTTGTTGGCAAAGGATTCGAGCTGAATCTAATCTGATTTCAAGATTTGTTTGTTTACACATCAAGTAGATACAAGTTAGTATTGTTTGAGGACGAATAAGGCAGGTTAATTAAGTGTCCTTTTTTCCTCCACACAAAAGATGTACTTAATTTCAAACAAAAAAAAAGGTAGACATCGATTGGCTAATCAGAAGTAGGAGTTTATTAATAAAAATTGAAAGATTAAGGGCAAATAAGATGCAAATGGTTTGATTTATGGGTTAAACTTTTACCCTTTTGGATTCAAGAAAAGAGAGGATGTATCAGAATTTCCATTTCGATTGTAAAAATATAATTCGTACTTAAATCTGGGGTAAAAATTAAAACAGTTGAAAGACACATGGACTACAATAAAACTGAATTTAATTTAACATGTCTTGTTTTTTCGTACAAGATCCAGTGGTGGATTTACTGATTTGCCGACTGTAGGCTTTTCAATTTTGACACGCCTCAACTGCCCCTAAAATTCGATACCCTAGTTCACAATTTCATAATTGCATAATAATATCTATAAGGTACCCACTTTATAGCTTAAGAACTAAGGTACCATGAGAAATAACCGCAATAAAGGGGTACCCAGAATCTAGTTGATTACCCGAATGCCCGGGTACTTAAGGGTATTTTTACCCGGGTACCCAAACTATTTCCGGGTACCATTTAAATTACACGGTTACCCGATTATTAAGAGCTTTAATACCCAGTTAAAAATCATAGAAAATCTAGTTACGCTTTGTGGCTCTAAGGCGACGAATTGTCATGAGCAAAATGACAAGTTAAATTCCAAACGGTGACAATTTTCTTGTCAACATTTACTAATTCCCTCATATAAACAAATGTTCTAAAACACCCCTAATTCTAAATCATAGCTTTAACATGGAACTTCTCCCTTTCAGGAGTTTATTTTAAGAACCACGCGAAACAAGAAAAAGTCCAAAAATAGGACGGAAGAAAGGGAAAAAACAAGTATTATTGTTTCGAGTTCCATTTTATAATTTTGTAAGCAATGAAAATGTCACTCGACCTAATAATAACCTACATACATTTTCAATGTACATAATATGTGTACATGAACTCATATCCTTGTATCAACATATTGTTATCCTGTGTGTTGTCCCAAAACTAAATAAAAATCCTGGTTTTAGTATCACATATACTCGTTTGTATGTATACATAACAAGGAATGTACCCTATTAGAGGAATGAGTTGCAACTATCACCTGGAGGTAAACTTTCATCCTTCGACACATCCCTCAATCCCCCGGTCTAAAATTCACATCCAGCTGGCTCACGGATGTGTGTCCTTATGTTTTTTTTTTTTTTTTCTACTCTTATAAAGATGTACATATGTTTACATAAGTATTATATTTTCCACCTTGGCAGCTAAGGAAAACTCACATATCCTTACAAATATAGAAGAGTAGACAGACACAAAAAATTTCAATGATTATGTCCTAGATTCCGGCAGGATTCTTTTTTTTTTCCTTTTTTTAGTTTGTGTTTTCTTATTAGAAAAAACACACAAGTTTATGCCTATATGATGGAAATTCTGCAAAGGGAAATACTTCTTATATTAAGTTCCTGAAAATGTATACGAGTACGGTAGGTACTAGTTCTGTGTTGATGGAAAATAAGGACAATATGGGGAATCCTTATATTTCGCGTCCCTCTCTGTTTGTTTTCCCACAAGACTAATAATCTTTTCAAGCACTGGGGATGACATAAAAAAAGGAGTTTAAGATGCTTTTGACAAGGTTGGTTTTTTGGTTGCAGGCATCAGGCCCTAAATATGGAAAAACAAGGTATGATTTTGGTTTGCCCAAATCGGGTTATCTAACTGAAAAATAAGATAAGAGAATTCGTTAAAAATAATTAACTTGTTATGATTAAAGTGTGACTAAAAATGGTGATAATCTGTAAATTAGTTTAGTTGCAACCTTTTCTTTGATGGTGTCTCTTTTTTTGCTGATCTCAGAATCTTCAAGTTTGAAGTTAAATATCTAAGAATTCACATAACCTTCATTTGAGATGATCTTAAGAAATCTGCGGTACTGTATCTGTATAAATAAAAAAACAACACAATGTAAAAATCTTCGAAATTAAAAAAAGTGCGTATACGCCCAAGTGTACCACTGAAGTGTTTTTTCGTTGTTTTCACTTTAATTACCAATGTAATCAATTCATCAGTTTAGATTAGGATTCCGTCAAGTTTTTGTTTTGAGCTGTAATTTGATTCTCTTGTAGAAAGACAAAGTTAGATGGAACTGTGAATGGGTAAGATCTATCCCTCTTATCAAAACAACGAAAATCACCTCACAACAAAAAAAGGTTCCCATAGTTATCTACTTTTGCTGTAAGAAAAATTAACAAATATATAAGTTGCATATCTCTTCCTCAATTGGCTAATTATTCAATCCCACAAAACAGAAAAAAGGACAAAATAAACCAAAAGGACTCCCAACAAAACAGGAGCAAGAGATAAACTATGTGGAAAGGTCGTGTCCAAAAAGGGTTAGTATTTTTTTGGTGAAAAGAAATCCTTAAAAAAAATATGTTTTTTATTTGCATGAACAACAATTGTGCTGTTGTTGTTTTTTTTTATCTCAACTATATTCCACGTCACTAACCATTAGCCAGCCAAAACCAGGAAGAAATGTTCCCTTAAAAAAAAAAATATCCCATTGTAATAAATGTTCGTCCTTTTATTTTTAAACTGCTCAATTTTTTCAAGGGTTAAAAACTAAGATCTCAAAATTGAAGAGAAGAGTAACGAGCAAAACAACAACATCTCAAAGATTTATTTAATTTTCCCATTTTATTTTCTTATTTTTCTCTCTTTTTTCTTTTTTTGTATTTGAATTAATATAGTACCTACCTTTTCGTTTGTGATGGGAGTTTTTTTTTTTTCATTTTGGGGTTTTTTTTCAATGGACTTATTTTTCCTGTTTTGGTCTTTGGTTTTATTGTTATGATATCATTTGGCTTTCAGTGGGTCAGTGGTTTTGAAATAATTCGCGATACCATTTTATTCAACTATACAATGATGGTTCAAAATAACAAAAGAACAACAAAGAAGAACATAAAATCAGTATGAGACCATTTTTTTACTTTTAGATTTAAAGGTTGGTTTTATGTACAAGGTAAATGTGTAATTTGAAAAAAAAAAATAAACTTAGCATTGTTATCTATAGAATTGAATAGTGTTGTAAACATAAAGAAAGAAAAATAAAAAAAAAAACATAAAATTTACTTACATTATGTAACAATACCGAATTAATCAAGACCCCAAGACGGCTAAGATGAGGTGAACTTTTTATGTCAAGTAAATTTTGTATTTCCATTTTTTAAAATACCCAAACTGCTTAAATATCTTAACAAACACACCAAAACTCAAATTATGAATATTCGTCAAATTCGTCAAATAAAAACTCAAAATAAGGGTTGCCACACTAATACATTCATATAAAAAGCATTAAAGTTAAAGTCTTAAGTCCAAAATCCTCAACCCAAAAATCACAAGTCTAAAATTTCAGTACCTACATAACTTCGAATATCAAACTCTTTAAACAAAAATCTTCCCATTTAAAAATCCCCAAATCAAATTTCTGTAATTTTTACCAAAAACCCTTAGTCAAAATCCTAATACCAATACCCACACAAATATCAACCCCACACATTTTAAATTCAAAACTGAAATACCCACAGCAAAATACCCTATTTTAAATTTTCAGTTTGAGCTTATCAATTCAATAAATCCTGTTTAAATTTGACAAACCAAGAAATGCAAAATGGAAATTCCCATCCCAAAATCCTCAACTCAAAATCATAAGCCCTAAGACTTAAAATTAAAAGCAACATTTCAATATCCTCAAAAAACTAGCCAATATTGAAATACTCCAAACTCTAGGTACCTACACTTTTAAGCCTAATCCGTGAAATTAAAATTCCCTGGATAAAAATACCCATTTCAAAATCCCCTTTTTCAAATTCCTTGTAAAAACTTCTCAAACCAAAATATTCAATAAGAAATCTTCAAAATCAAAATTTTCTGGTATTAATCCCCCAAATTGAATTTCCGTAGTTGAATTTTTAAGCTTAAATACCCCTTTCCTAATGAAGTCTCAGATTAAAAAACCAGGTCTAAATTTTACAAAACTGAAATGGAAAACTAAAGTCTATAAACCAAAATCCTTAAATATACTCCTTAGTTTAGATTCCCTCATAAAATCAAATAAAAAAAAAAAACAAAATTAAATCCCTTTTCAAAGATCCTCTTTGGGATAAAATTTCCAAAATAAAATTATTTTGCGCCCCAAAATATAACCCCGAAAAAGTACTCAACTCGAATCCCTCATTCAGGAATCCTCTAGCCGAAATAACCCAATTGAAATTTTTCAAAATTAAAATCACCAAATATAAAAACCTACAAAATCAAACATTGGGGTATTAGATTTGTATGTTAGAAAATTTTGGGAAGGTTAATTTATAAAAGTTTGAAGATTTCTCTTAGGATACATAGGGTTTTATGATGTTGGGTTCTGGTTTTTTTGTCAGTAGATATACAAAAATCCACAAACTCAAACATAGACCATCAGGTCTTAGACTTGAGTACTTTGAATTAGGGTATTTATAGCTGTAGAGCTAACCTTGTTATTCGTGGTATAGGTACATGCCTCTCCAATTTGTGGAAAAATACGGATTAGAAAAAGCGATTTTAATTTAGGAGGAAAAGAAAAGGATATAAATCCTTGCTCATATAAACATTATCTACTATTTCAACATTCTATCTTTCTACATTTATCATTTCTACACAAAATGTTATTAAATCAAAGGTAACATCTATTAACCAAGGCGATGTTTGTCTAAAATACAAAACTCTTTAAAATAACAACACATCTGATAAATTTCAAATATAAGGACTCTTAATTTCCTCTTTCCTTAACAGATTAAATCATAAGACAAAATAAAAACCAAATTCAGAATAAGAAACACCTGTTTGTGACTATTTCCATTTTATGGTACTTACAAAATTCAAATCCACAAATGATCCTCATCTTCTTTATTGATAAATTGAGCTTAAAATTATATTTGATTCATTTATACTCGTACATCATAATATATTTGAATAAAATTTATATCTCAAAGGAATTTTATCCAAACAAAGAAATCTCACAACAAATTTGATTCAATCTTTTCTATAGGCACACACACACACATAAATAAGTGGGCGAAGGAACTATAGTATAGCCCGCATAGCTCTTTATAATTTCACACTGGATTGGTCACACAATCAATCTGATGATGGCACAGCAGTTGTTGTACACCAGTAAATGATGTTACCTGGACTCCAGACGATTCTTAGCAACAACCATCGTGCCAGTTCCCATAGAATGGCCAACAATGTTCCTCCATTAGAATCAGCAGCAACAGCAACAGTCTCACGTTCGTCTTCATTTAACACGACAGGAACTTCAAATTCAACTTCGAGTCCAGGTCCCTGGCTTCTTCATTCAAATACAATCAAGGATATTATATCGGGATAACATTTCACTTTCCAGCTTCGAACTGAAGTTGCCATTTCCATTTCCACATTTCCTTCCTCTACGACTACGACGACTCTGACGACGACGATGAACGCCTCTCAATCTGAATTGTGATGAGAATAATGTTTAGCATCCTTCGATCCATCTCGGTCTCGGTGATGTCCTTTTCCGATGTCTCATTCAATTTCTCAGACCGTAAGCTGCATATCTTTGTTTGTTTCTAATTGTCGTCCTCCCAGCAACACCATGTCCACCAATTCTCACACACACACAAACAAAGCCTTTTCCAGGAACGACACAGAAGACCAAACGAAAACGGCAAAGGATGCCATTCAAATTGTAGCCGGATTCCAACTAAGATTGATTGAAATTCTATTCATCCTGGGAATAGGAAGGTGGGTCTGGCATAAGCTGTCTATGTCCACCCACACTTGCTACCAGTATATCGTTCGTAACTCTCCCACCCCGTCTCCCGCCCCCCGCTCGTATGTGTGCATCCTTCGATTTGTGAAGGATTATTGTCGCATTATTAGGTTATGGGCTAATTTCTGGACTTGTGCCCAATCAGAGGGACACTCATCTGACGAGATTCCCTCATTTAGATTCGGACAAATCGGAGGTTTTGTGTTTATTTGTGTAATGGATGTGATTATTATCGAAAGGTAGAGAGAAAGAGAGGAGGAGAGAGAAGGCAAAGAATGTTGATTTGGTTTGGGTATTTGTTTATTTGAGAGGCAGGAGGTGGATAGTTAGTACGGGAGGTATTTAGAATTGGATCCTTCCTGGCTATAAGGTGTCTGTTTCACACACTTTGAGATTCGATATAGATTCAACATGGAGATCCTTAATTATTCCGCATAAATAAATTCAAATGCCTGAGAATGTCCCAAGTTTTTCTATCTACGTTTTGATTGTTTATTTGCTTTTCTAATTTTTAGGAAAACCCGGAAAATCCCTGAATCGAATACATTCCCCAGTGTCCACATACAATGGAAATGATAATAATTGTATCCTATAAGGACAATAGTTCAATGGAAAAAGATATTTTCATATCATCATGAAAAAGGATATTCCAAAGAAGGAGAAGTATGTATGTTGAATTAGTGACATGTTTGAGATGTTATGGAAGACAAACAAAAACAAAAAGTAATTAATTTAATAGGAAATATCTTTGAAAGCCAATATAAATATTGATTTGAACTTTGATGACCTACATAAATATTCGTATCAAATTAAGAAATTACAGAATTTACGAATGTATGTATGTTGAATCAAAGGTTACTAATTGAATGTTATCTTTGGAATTAAGTTAATTTAAAGACAACATCGAAGAAGATATAGTTTCTTGTGATTTTATCAAAGTTAAAGCAATTTTAGGAATTTATACAAATACAGAAGCAGGATATCAGTTACCATAATAGATTTCTTTTTTAAACAAAGGTCAAAAGATATCATGATAGTAGTAAGTTGTAGTTTATAGATAAACTTTGGATTCATTTTTTAAGGATTCTTTTTGAATAATTGCCAAGGAATTACAATTCCTGAAATTCAAGAATTCAGAACGACAATGCACATACAAAAAATACAGCTTTAATTTTCAATACCAATTATCAAACCTAAGACGAAAACTAGACAAATCACTCGCTATCACTGGGGATTAAAATAGAAGAGAAGGAGAGGGCTCTTCTTTCAATCATCTTCGAACCTTCTAATCAAGAAGAATTAGTTGACAGTAGTTATTTTAGTTCGATCACAAGGCTGGTATTGTTTTTGATATTCCCAATAGCTTGCCCCTTAATTCAGGAGTTTGGTTTCTTACCCACATTCTCAAATAAGGGATTAGAACCGTCACCCTAAAAGAATCTTAACGATTCTGTTAACTGTTGAATAAGACTCGAATGGCAGAAATGAAAAAAGCAGATTTTTTTCATAAAAATTACCTTAAATATTGATATTTCTACAAATGTATTCCAAAAAAATATCAATGAATATTTTAGACCGTTGGAAACAGCCGTCTTGTAACTGAATGGCTTAAAATCAGGCCTACAGCTATATTGCTTCACTAAGCCCGTAATTAGTAGTACGAATTCCAATAAACATCTCTCATAAAAAATACACCTAATATAGTTTTATGCGTTGTGGCGATAAATTCCAAATTGGAATTTTGGAAAAAGCCGTCTTGCAACCAAATGGCTTAAAATCAGGCCTGCTGCTATATTGCTTTACTAAGTCCGTAATTATTAGCACGAATTCCAATAATCATCTCTCACAAAAAATACACCTAACATAGCATTATTTGTTGTGGCGATAAATCAAACATTGAGTTAATGATTTAATTTATTAATTAAAAAAGTTTTTCTTTTTTCTATGTATACTCGTGAAAGCACACAAAAACCTAAAAGGTATTTTAATTCTCCTTAATTTTCAAAGAAATTATTATTCCCTCATGAAAAACAGGATTTTAACGAATTTAAAAATCATCCTAGAATGATGAAACTTCTCAACCATAAACCTACTCGTATAGATCCAAAACTGACAGAGGTAATTTTGTTCTCTTGAATACAAAAAAAAACCGCATTGTGTCCATTATTATTATTCCCACCATTATAGGTATACCAACATTATATACAAGAGGATCGTTGTTGCAAGAGTTATCCCCTCATTATAATCCGCAACCATAACTCCCACTGAAAAGGATATAAATCATAAGTCCTTCTCTCTCTGGAAAATCTACCGTTGCCATCTATACGGATCTGGGTTATACGAGAATAGGCTTAAAAAGTAGCTGCTGTAGGTATCTATGTACTCGAATACCAAACCAATTCATTCCATTTAGTTGTCTGGGGTTAATAAAGGACAATGGTTAAGGACCAATGGCTTAATGTAAATCCATAATCTCGCCACTTATCTTACTTGCCACTAACAGAAAGGATATAAACGAGAGTATTCCCATGGAGCACTTTAAGTTTTTTTTTTTTTGATTCGTTGTTAGTTAATTTTTGTTCATTTTTTTCTCTCTCTCTCTTTTCCTTCAAATCCTTTCATCCTTGTTCAATTTGTTCGGAAAATTAATTCTTCCAGACATAGAGTATATAATACAAAAACACTTGTGGGCAGTTTGAAAGCAGCAGGAGGAGGGACAGAGACCGAAACTAGGCGAGGTCCTTAAAATTTATTCGATGATTTCTTGTTGCTGATAAATCCTTTAGTTTTGAAATAGATCTATGGGTGAGTGTGTATAGTAAAATTTATTGCCTTTAAGCCCGACGACATATCCTTTTTCAATTAGAAAATTCTATAGCTTCCTGCTCATACTGGCATGTACATACACACATACATAGAAATAGGAATATATTCAAGAATCGTACAAATTCGGAAAGATATGTAGGATTTAAGAATAGCACTTGTCGTAATGGCCAATGGGGAATCACTTAACACCATCCAAGGACCAAGGACACTAAAAAAAAAAAAAACCAGAGATGTTGTATATAAGTGAATGGGCTATGAAAAGGATGTAAATGACAAAATAACGAAAACAATGACACTGTACAAAAAGGATAATATGACTAAAAGAAAATATTCACATTCTTGGCGTTGTGTAAGGTGTTACTGTTGTTCGTACCACCAACACTTACTTCTCTTTCTTTCTATTTTTTTTTTTTTCTTCTTTGTAAATCCTTTCAAGTCATGGTCGACGACAACGACACGGTCGTGATGGCAGCAATGGGCCTGGAGGGGGCGTACAAAGTGAATGTCCTCAAGGAGGACTATAACAACGAATGTGTTGAACAGTGACATTTATTTGCAGATTGCAGTTGTAATGATTATGACCGTCATCACCTGGTGTGGAAAAGACATCGTTTTGAACGTCACCATTTTTCCCTTTACTTTAAGTATGTGTGAAAGAGAGAGAGAGAGAGAGAGAGAGAGAGACGGAGAACGAAGGTACTAACGACAACAAATGATCCAAGAAAGGATGTTTGTAAGGAATTGTGTACTTTGTGAGACTTTATTGTCTGACAGAAAGTATGCACCATTAGATGATGTCAGTGCCAAAATATGAATACAAAAACAGATCTGAGGAAATGACATTAAAGAGACACGATTTGACATATTTGTAGCATTTTCGGAATCGCTGATTCAGTGCACTTAAATAGTGGGAAATTATTGTAATTTTTTGAGTTTGAGAAAGTGGTTTTCGTTAATAACTTTTTGTAAATTTTCTTCCATACAAAAATAAGAACAACGATTGAATGAGCAGGTTTTCAAGATCAAAACCAAAACTTCAAGACTCCAGACGCACCGGTTCATTAGAAATTCTATCCCGAAAATGGTCGAGTTACCTAATTTATTGACAGATTAACTGTATACACAAACTTCCTCCCATATTACTTCCTGCTTGCATAACACAAAAGGCCGAAAGAGGATTTGTCAAAATTATTATTTGATCCTTACTGTTTTTTCCCATATATTCACACATTGCCGTTATAATTGGCTAAACAAAGGAAAACAAAGATACTTTAATTTGTTTTTCATATTTAACACAAAAGGAAACAAACACACACACATACTTAACTCATATCGAAGCAGAAGAACACTTTTGCGTTCATTGTTGCAAAAACAATATAAAATCCTTGAGGTGTATGAGTGGAGTCATATACACAGGATACAAAAGGTGGGAAAGGTATATACACCATATCAGAATGATATCCCTATCATTAGTCATTTGAGATATTTTACAAATACGAGAATGTATCTGTATTTGAATACCGTGTGTTGTATATATATGTATTTGTATAGATTTCCTGACTAAGTCCCTCTAAATGAAAACCTCGTTCCTGTTTCTGTCGTTGTTCGTCTTCTATTCCTTCCGGTTGCAACGTTTGAATGGCTTAGCTAAATACGAGTGTACAACCAAACGTGAATAAGAGTTTTCCTCTTCCTTACCTTAAGCGCTTTTTCTATGAAACGCAATCATCACACAAAGTACCTAATACCCCAGAACCAGAACTAGATCCAGAACCAGAACCAAAACCAGAAACAGTAACAGAAAACCCGAACCCACAAAGGAAGAGGAGGCATTGACTAATGGACATATAATGAAATATCTTATATTAGCAAAAAGGAGGAAACGGAAATGGTATAATAAAATGAAAGACATTATATAAGTTTGTGTATATTTGTGTGTATGTGTAAAATGTGTACGAAGGTAGTGATGGGCGGTGGCGGGAAAACCAAGAGTGCATAAACCTTGGAGCTTAATTCTACTTTGGCGTTTTCATTTATCATCATAGAGGTTAGAGTTAGAGGTGTGGGTTTACTCCTATAAAGGGATGGGGAGTTGAGTTGAGGGTAGAACAATATCCTTGCAACATGGTAATTGATGAAGATTAGGTATTCATTATACAACGCAAGCAAAGTAATCGTTTTAAATAAATTTATATTTTTGCATAAGAAATGATTATAAATTTATGTGGAAAAGTATGAAGTCATTATGTGTGTGTGTGTGAGTTTAACTGGAGGTCTGTAGGTGTAGCTTATACATACATAAATACCCATCAAAGGAGTTCTATAACTGCACCATAACGATGGTTGTTAAATTTATGAATTGCATAAAGTTACCCATTGAATAATATATCTTCAAAGAATTCCATTTATGTTCTTTAATCCGACTTAGTAGGTATGTAATTTTTTCCATAAATAATAGCAAAATGACTAAACAGAAAAATTAATTGGAACAATCATTAGAAATGAATGAAAGCATTTTTTTCCTATGAATTCTTTTATTAAAACCAGTTAAAGTTCATAGACAAAATTTATCGATGAAAAATTTGGTAGGACTTTTTAATATCATGCTCTCCTTTGTACACATAAGATGCAAAATTGTTCACTTTGATGAAACTGACATTTTTCTTCGCTGTTAGATTCATCAGAGCAATATTATATAGACGGAGAGTTTGACAGCTTGACAGATTTTTCTAAGCAATATTTTTTGTAAGAACTGTCAAAAGCAAAATGACAAATAGATAACTTTAATGCATTTGAAGTAGCATCGAAAATGACAGCACTCAAAAACTAGGCCCCCCAAATGAACATACTGTCATTTTTTTAATCTAAATTTGATATTCTTCTATGGAGTGCTCTATCTGTCATATTCATCAAAGTAATGAACATCAAAATTGTCTTCAATAGATTTATTGCCTTCTCTTTCGTGCAAAAGCTCGAAAAGTACCTAAGAAAAAACCTTTTGATGAAGTTCATAAAACTTCAGAAAAAAGTCCTCAAAATGGCCGCCATATCGTCTCAACTGAATTTCCCTTGAAAATATCCCAACTCACTTACAAACTTTTCCCAACCTAAAATCCAAACTAAGTTTACTATGTTTTTAATGTCATTCAAGGTTATAAAAATGTTTCCTTTCAAACCAAAAATCTAAATTCCTAATTATTTCTTAACTCAAAATCCATAAAGGTTTTATAAGTTTATAGAGTAACTCACTTCTTGCGCTTACTTGGGTTTTAAAATTGAAATAAAACTTTCGTAACAGAAAAAAAAAACAACTCACCTTCTAACTCACCTATACTTTTACATGAATTCCTGACAGAGGACGACCAAACACACACACACACACAAATTTAAATCCTGGATATAACTAGGAATGTATGAGTACCGCATAAACTTAGAAAAAACATAAAGTTTTGAAAGGATCTTCATATGCATATTACCCCATACCTATACATATGTAATGTACTTATCAACATGATAAAATATAACAAAATGCACTTTTGTCGTGGGAACCAAAGGATATGGCTTCGGCTTTATGTCTCGCGGTGTTTGAAGTTTATGGGGATGTGTTCGTGTTGTCTTGTCGATGTGGTATGCTAACAAAAATACTCAAAAAAAAGAAAACTTCCTTTTTTTCGAAGTAGGTACTCAAAGTTAAGTCCTTTTACATAGTTTTTGTGGTACAGATAATATTTTAGAAGAAGTTTTTCAAGAGTTATCTCGAAAATAAAAATAAAACTGAAATTTCAAAAAAATATGTTTCTTGTAACTTTCTCCATCCGCATGATGGACTTTTTGGAAAAGTTTTGTCATAAGTTTTATTTTTTTTTTGTATTCAAGAAAGTCAACAAGGTATTATGTTTTTTCTACATACTCTACTCGTATACGAGTGTTCGAGAAGAAGAAGGTCCTTTCAGAGTTTATGTAAGGACAAATAAGTGACCATAATAAGGCCTTTGGGATAGTTGCAGTGATATTTTTTGAATAATTTTATTGCATACATATGTTGTAATAGGACAAACATAATTCTTGAGAGTTGAAAAACATGTAAGACTTAAAAGTTCTACATATGGTACAAGCATATTTAAATATGATGTTGTTAAGAAGTTTGAAAATTAAAATGATTTAGAAAGTTCTGTTTTTTTGTATTCAGAACCCATTCTTGAAATTTGACAACATTAGAATTATATTTTCAAAACTTGACACTTTTCATATCAATTTGCACATTGAAAGCAAAATTTAACTTTAATTTAAAAAGTTCCTCAAAGTAGCTTACTTTAAATATTTAATACAAAAGTGTAGACAAAATGTTGCATATTTTTAGGTGGAAAATTTCGCATTACACTCCATTTTGTTTAAGTTTTTTTTGGAGACTTAGGCACTTATTATCCGCTTCCGCTTCGACAATTCTTTTAATTTTGTCTTCCTTTATTAAAAGTTTGAATTTCAAAGATTTGTCATCACAATAACTTATTATAATTATACTTTTCAAAAAATTACTTACCCCAATTTTTTAACGGAGACACCGACAAACCTGGTAACAATATTTTTATTTATTTTTTTTAATTGAAGCACTTGATAAATAAGAAACACTTTTAGCTCATTTTTATAGAAAACACTGAAAACCAGAGCTACACACTTCACTATTGACTAAAGATTTTCAAATTGAATGAATTTAGCTTAAAAATGAAAAACACAACTGGAAATCTAATTTCAAATTTGAATTTAACGACTTTTTTCAAATGCAAATGCAACATAGAACACGTCGCGTCGGGTCGCAAACCGATTCACGAAAACTAACGACACTTGTATTGCACAAATGGAGAATTGGGGAATTGAAATCAAATGAAACTTTAATTGGAGGAAAAGAATACTTGCGGACCGAAAATTAACACTTTTCTTTCGGAAAAACGATCTCCACTTATTTAATTATGATTATTTCATAAATTTAATACCGAATATTGATTATTTTATACGAAACTAAATTATTTACACTGCCTGATCGCGGAGACAACCGTCGAAGCCGAATGGAGAATTGGAACTTACAAAACGGAAATAGGAAACTAGCTATACCTACATGATTTAACTAACCAGCAAACTATTGATCTTTGGATTTGGACACAAAAATATCCCAAAAGAGTTATGAACTGTGCATATGTATATGTGAATTTGTATGATGCAATTTCTTTTGTTGATAGGAGTTGGAATTGTATTTGTGGTATTGGCACTGATTTTGGATTGGAATTGGTGATCAGGGAATTTTTTTGAAATGACAGGTTGACCTGAATTTTAGAATATTTTTGTAGTTGAAACAAAACATCACACTTCTTCGTACTAAGAAAATTAATATTTATTGAATTAATAAAAAAACTAATAATTGATGTAGAGGAATATTAATGATTATGAAGAGAACTTCAAAAAAATACCTTATTAAATTAGATTTTATAATTGTTTAGTCTTTTCGACCGTATGAGTTTAAATGTAGCAAAGGAAAACGTATATAGATAGTCTAAAACTTATTTTTAAATTCTCCATTGGTTGTGCCGATTAGATTATATATTTTTTAATAATTTCCTCCTTCTCAAATAACTGGATTTAATGAATGGAATGACATTTTTATTCTTTTTAAATTTCAATTATGGACAAAAATCAGAATGACATTTCATCACTATTATTTCTTTAAGAAGGTTTTATTTAACCTCTAAACGCTGCATAAGTTTTATAAATAGCATTTTCGAGTTTAGAGACATTAGCCGCGTTTTATTATGCACGAAGATCTAGATGAGCACTTTTATCAATACAAAAAAAAAGTTTATGTCAAAAGCGTTGTTTACGTTGTAATCTGTTATGCGAGGAACAGATTGACACAGCAGCTTCAAAAGCGACTGCAAAGAAAACTTCGACAGCAAACGTCATGTGAAAGGGATTACAACGTCAACAGCGATTTTGACAGCAAACAAATCTGAAGATCATTTTAATAACACACAAAATAATTCAAATATTATAAAAATTATTTTGTTATAAAATTATATATTTTATATTTGGTTTGGCGTCAATGTTTTTGTATGATTTGCGTCTTCTATCGTACAAAAAGAGATTTGTGTTAATAAACTCAATTATAGCCGCTCTTCCGTTGTCATATTTTCATGATCTTGTATTGATAAACCTGTCGCCCATCGAATGTGTTCAAAGCCATTTAAAACCATTGGATTCTATAATGAGTAAAAAGGTTGTCAAAGTTGCTGTTGAAGTCGATGTGTAAATCTGTTTCTCGCATTACACATGAAACATGACTTTTAATGTCGAAGCTGTGTCAATCTATTTCTTGCAGAAGTGTTTTTGTTCTGAGTTGTCAAAACAGAGTATTGCCAGAAACCATGTTTTACATTCATGACTCGATTCCGAATAGTTATTGCATTGCAATTTAAAGTAAACAAACTTTAGATTTGGAGTATAATAATATTTGTAGTAACTGCTAAACAACTGATAACATCATTCAAAACCAAAAAAAAAAGGAAAATATGTTTCGAAGCGTTTTATTTTTAAGAAATAATTTAGATAACAAAACGCGTTTGACATAACATAAGATTAGTGTAAATGTAAAGTTATTTTCAAAATGGGAAGCTAGTAACTAAGATAAAAAGAAGTGGCCCGTAATGTCTACCTTGCGGAACACCAGTTTTTTTAGAGACAGCGTTTGAAAAGGGATAGAGTTTTGAAATAAAATGAGAGTAATGACTAATGAGTTTATTAAAAAAAATAAACAACTTGAATTCCCACTTGGAAAATAAATAAATAAATTAGAAATAAGTAATTCCAAATATGTTTGTTCTTTATTTCAAAAATCTCGTTACACAAAACTTCTTAGATAATAATTTTAACCTTGGACAGAAACTTGCTTTGAATACACAACAGGCTGTAGACTTTCTTGAAGTGATCTCAAAATTCCAATTGGGATCTATTTAGAAACAAAAAATAATTATTTTTAAACACTTTTTTAATTAAATATTTTTAAAGTTTAAACTTACGTTCAAGTACTGAAGAGGATTGTAAGTGACTTCCTTCGTTACGACAGGGTAATCACTTCTTTGAACGGTCTTGTAAGTTGTTGGACTGACAACATTAACTTGCTGTTCATCGCCTCCGAATCTCTGGAAAAAATTATTCAAAAAATCAACTTTAAGATTTTTTTGCAAACTAAAATTGTACAATTTTGTAAAAAATATTAAGAAATTTAAAACAATAAGCAGGAAAGGAGGGAATACAGTCAAACCAATTTATTTTACAGAAAATATAATTCTATTTACATCCAAATACTGATGTTTTGGAGAAATTTTAAAAATATTGTTTTTTGGATACTTTAAAATCTTAATTTTTAAAAAAATTTCAGTCTTCAACATGCTTTAAAACCGAAATTGGGATTTGGGAATGAAATAAAAAGCCGGGATAGTGCCAATTATCATATTATTTTATTATATGTATGTACAAAAGTCCTAATTTCCAGCCCCAAAAATAAACCTACCTGACTAACGAGTGGGGCAAAAGAAATTTCCTTAAACAAACCAGCACGTCTTGCTGCTGGTCTTGTGAATTTTATTAAACGTTTGCCAGGACGGCTAATAGTTCTAACCACAGTCACTGTTTGGGGAGCATTGCCAGCACTGACAACTTTATTCTGATTGAAGGATTTTACAGGATTTTGAAATTTTTTCGAAATTTCAGAACAGAAGATAGAAAGAGAAAAAACAAAACAAAGATAAAATAATTGATAAATTTGAAAAACTTACACTTTCAATAGTGGCTTTTGTGGCGATGTATTTCTTTGGTGGCTTAATTTTCTGGACAGTTGTTACCTTCTGAATTGTTGTTGGAACAGTTAGATCAGGTGTTGAGTCTTGAACTAAGGTTTTTGTCACTGAACTTCCGCTACCGATGGAATGAGCTTCAGCACCAAGGAATCCGGATTTTGAGCCACCAGTTGAGCCGCCCAGAGCAGCACTAGCACCGACATCATCGTTGGCTTGAGCTCCAGCAAAAGCTAAGCCTTGAGCGTTACCTTAAAAAAAAACACACACACACGCTTAATTCTTTTAAAAGTATTTTTCTTTTAAGTGAGTTTCACTAACCATTTACAGATCCACCCAATCCTGCAGCTGCCCTCTGTCCGAATGGTGTTCCAGCAGAAGCACTTAGTCCACCATCAGCAGCATTTCCGGTTAGAAGACCACCAAGTCCAGCTCGAGCTGAATAACCACCAAAATTAACACCAACGCCTCCGTTGTTGAAGTCGAAGAACTGCAAATAAAAAAGTATTTAATTTAAGATTGAAATATATGTTGCACAGAACTTAAGAAATACAAATTATTTGGAACCTTTGAAAAATCTATATCTAATAACCCTTATGTCTAAAGGGAACTAAAGCCCACTATAAAAAAAAGACACCCAAAACAACCATGTTACATTTAAGTAAGGTTTAAATTATTAAGTTCAGAAGATTTAAAAGATAAATCCCAAAAAACTTAAATTCACAAATAAATTTTGTAGTTTATTACCTATTATAAAATATCCAAAAGATAAATGAGGGAATTAAGTCCACAACTCGGTAACACAAACTTCCGTGAGGGTTTTACATAATTTTTACTCAATAAGAAATTGAGCCACTCCTCTAATGGAGCAGACTTCATTCTCAAAAAAGATGGGAATTAATTCCCGACAATAAGCTGTGTGATTTTAATTCCCTTTAAATATGAACTAAATTCCCGTGTTTACAAAAAAAAAGTAACATAAGATTTGTAGTTTTTTCAATTGAAACAAAAATTCATTACTGTAAAGAAAAATTGGGTTTAGTGACTTAGTCACATATATTTTTGACATTTTGACAATTCAAACTTTAATTGATCAATGACAGAAAGCCGAAAATTTTAAATGTCATTTACTTAAATTTTAGCATAGTTCTCATGATTTGTTGAGTAATTTTCTGTCAGATTTTAAAATCCATGACATATTATAAAATGTCCATTGATTCTCGATTTTTCCTTTTTAAAATGTCATAACAACTTTAACAAGTGTCAAATTCTATAAACTGGGAAATTGGGTTCATTCTGTATGAAAAGCTTCCTTTAGTTGCATGAAACTGTTTTTCACTTGATGCAATCATTCTAATTTGATTTAGCATTTCTATTTCTAGTATGTTTTCAAACTTGAACTAAAAATGTTCGTTTTAAAATTCGGGACATTATTTCTTTCACTTTAGGTATTTTACGTTCTTTCAATTGGTTATAATCTAAACGAACTTACGGTGTAAATTCATAAGAAAAGTTACACGGTAAATTTGTACTTCATTGGAATTGACGAACAATTGCTTTGGCATTTTATGAAAACTGAAAAATCAATTCCCATCTCAACTTTTGATGCTGATTTCCCGGAAAAATTTAGACAGATCAAATTTATTAACAAATATTCAAGTTAGAAAGTTCGTATTAATCTCGGCTGAAAATCTGAGCACCTTGAAAAAATATTTCTAATTTTTTACCCAAATGAAGTTTACAAGAATCTTTGGAGTCCTTCGAAACACAACCGCGTCCTATGCGCTGACAATCCCATTCGACAAATTACCAAGGATGATATGCTCCCAGATGCCCTAAACGATCTCAATGGCTTCACTCTGAAAACAACAATCCACAATGATCTGCCAAGGACTTTCTGGTATCGAGATAAAAATGGTCAAAAGAGAATCGGTGGAATATACGGCCAGATATTTGTCCAATTCTTGAAGAAGCACAATGCGACTTTTGATGAGATACCAGTTGGGAATTTACTTTCAGAACCTCTGACAAATGCAACTCTTAGCTACGAGTTCCATGCCAGCATGAACGCCTACCACCCGCATAAGTTCTTTGACCACACTTATCCCGTGAGAGTTGAGGAAATGGCTGTAATGGTGCCATACAAGGGTTTTGTGCCGCCCCACGAGTACCTACTGAGGCCGTTCTCTCCAACGACATGGATGTGTATCGCAGTCTCGGTTGTCCTCATCACAAGTGTCAATGTCATTCTTGATTCGATAACCACCACAAAATGGAGCATTCGGTCAAGTTTCAGTGAGACCTATCTAATGCTGTTCAATTTTTCCACTCAAAGACCAATTACGTCCAACTATCGCTACCATCTGCAGGTTCTCCTATTCCCGTTCATAATTGGCCAACTATTTGGAACTTTCTTCAAGTCATTTCTGACAGTTGGCATTAAAGTGACGCAATTCGATACCATTCAGGATCTGGCAGATGTCGGAATGCGGGTCATCATACCGAACAGTCGGTGGGACACAATAAAATATGACAGTTTTCCGAGCGGTTTGAAGGATATAATTCTGCCGCTAGAATTTTCAATAGTTGCCCCCCAATTGATGTCCATGCGGAACACTAGTTTCGCCTACATCATTGACGAAGACAAGAAGTGTCAGTTCTTCATCGACTACCAGTCCCTGTACAGACCGAGCTTATTTCGAAGGGCTCGGGAAATCATCAATGTCTATCACATTGACTATTTGCTGCCAACGGATCATTCGGAATTCAAAGAAATCTTGAATGATTTTATTGTGGAAATTAAGCAAGCTGGATTGATTCAGAAGTGGAATCTGGATGTGTTGTATCAGGCAAAGACAGAAGGTTTTGGGGGTACTGTGTACAAGGATATGGATAAAGATAAGGATGGTTTACAAAGGGATAGAGATGTCCCATTGAACTTGCATCTTGCAATTTGCTTGGGATTCATTGGCAACTGGATTGGCAATTTCGAAAGTTGTATTTCTATTGGAATGTTTCTCTGAGAGGATGTTAGCAAAGTTATTTGCTAAGTGGGTGCTTTGAAGGTTGAAGGATTTAAAATAAAATTAAATCATTTATAAATAAAAGTCAAATTTAAAATGTTATGAAATAAATAGCTGTATGTTAAGTCACTAGAATGGAATAAGTGCAAGGTACTAGTTGAAAGATTATTTCATAAATAATTTAAAAGATGAGGTCCTAAACGACAGCCTTGTGGTACACCTGAATTTTAAGGAACCTTCTTTACAGAAAAAAGAGCCTTGATAAAATGTCTTGAAATCACTAAATTTCATTTAAAACTTTAAAGAATTATGATTTGTAAAAAGAGTATTCTAAAAGGATTTTACAAAATTTGACAGTTGATTTGATAGCTGTCATATTCTTATAGATAGATTTGGCGTTAGTTCCTATTTTGTACACTTAAAGCATATTACAAAATATTATTTTAAAGAAGTGTTTGACATGATGATGGAAGAACTGTCAGTTGAATGTCAGAAGTTACTGTAAATTCGTAAGTAATTTGGGTTTTGTTTTTTGACTATCGGTTCGCCAACGTAGAATTTTACAGTCTATAAATCCATACCCCAAGTCTACGTAATTTTTTGTATTTTGATTCATAGCTTTCATAATCAACTCAACTACCGCTGAACTTTATCCTTTGAACTTTGATAATAATTTTCTTAATGGAAATCTTAAGTTTTTTGCCTCATCAAAATATAAGGCATGTTAGTGTTTTGTTTTAATTATGCATAGTTTTTTATAAATTCTTAATGAATTTCTAATTGACACTTGTGTATATGTATGTGTAACTGATTTGATACTTAAGAGCCAGTTCGAAGAAACAAATTAAATTCAGATTATAAGAATTTATAATGTAATTGTTGATTATTATGAATGAATACGTGAATCAGTTTAAAATTAAAATAAAAAAGTATATAATAACTGACAGATCGTAAATCATTTGCAATAAACTGATACACGTGATGGATTAAGTTTTAAGACTTAAATTTTTAAATATGTAATATTTGAACTCGTAATTTTTGAAAAATCAGAGAGTTAAGATTTCTGATGGTCTCAGGGTTAAATTTTTTCGATACACTCACATCAAATGACACACTTTCTTCGAATAAATAATACCAAATAAATAATATCAATCAATTAATTACAATCACGTATCTACAAAAACAAACAATTTGATCACGTCCCAACAACACAGAACTATCATTAAAAAATCAATAAAAAGAAGATAAAATTAATACTTTAATGGTTTGAAGTTTTCGGAATTTTTATATAAAAATGCTAAGATATTTTAAATACAAGGTAACTATAAAAATTAAAAAACTTAAAAACTACCCAATTTTTTTAAAAATGGAAACTATTTTATTTTATTTTTTTATTAAAAACAAATTAATTTCAAAAATTTTACCAAGTTCTTTTTAAAATAAGTGAAAAAGTTGTCAAAAATTGACTTTTAGTTTTCATCCTGATGGTTTTAATTAAACAATGTTGGGTCAAAAGGTTCCAAAAGGTCTGTTTGTGAAAATTTTATCAAAATACCATATGACCCATTTTTTTTTTTGAAACTTTTTTAAAACTACTTTTTCTTGCATAAATTTGTTATTATATTTTAGAATTTATTCTAAGATATAGAAAGTTTTTTATACATGATGAAAATGTTTTGTACCAAAATTGATAGAACGACAAAAACTTGTCAAAGTAAAGCTGAGTTCACAAGTTTTTTAAAAATTTGTTTACGAAAATGTGTTCGTATCATAGAATCAAATGCGAAAGAAAAAATGTATGACTTATCTACATATTAATTTTTGCAACTGACGGAAAAGTGGGTGGACGTCACGCCCTCTGAGTAAGAAATCTCAAATTTTTAATGCTTTTCTCAGTATTTTGCTGAAATGTAAGGGATATAACGAATTTGTAGTTTCCGACTTTAGTTTTTGTAAAAAGTTAGAGTGGAAGGAACTTTTTATAAAAATAAAAAAAGTAATTACTATTAAATATTTATATTTATATTTAAGTAGAAAACACTAAATTTCAGAAAAAAAGTAATTATAGTAAAAAGAATATATCATGATTGAACATTTTCGAAGGCATATTAAACAAATAATGAAAAATAATAAATATAAGAAATTTATACTTTAATTAAATAAGAACTAAATACCTATTCTAAAACTCAATATTAAATTTTTTTGTTTGTTTCTATTTCTAATAAACAGTTACGTTTTAAATTTAAATCATTATTGTACAAAAAAAAAAAAACTGTCTTCAAAAATAATCACAGACACAAGCTAAGGGAATTAATTAATAAAAACAAGTCTTAGCTAAATTTATAGAAAGAATATTCTTTTATTAAAATGCTTCACTAATAAAAAAAAATCAAACAGAAGACAAAAGCATATATTAATTAATACTTTGTCTTAAATAACTGTCAATAATAACTGTTGCAACTCTTAATCAGATTTGTTTCATTTAAACCTACTTATTTCGACCTTAAACATTAAAAACAACTTAAACACGACTTTTTCTAGGTTAATAAAAGTCACTTTAACTATGTACATATATTTAAATGTCAATTAAATCTAACTTCAAGTTAATTAAACAACACAAAACAGAGAATTAAGTTAAAGTATATGTATCAATTTAATTGACATTTTTGGTAACACCGCCATATATGCTGATATTAACAATAAAAAATTTTCCAAGCGGAAACTAAATTTTACCAATGGAAAAATCCATGGTAAACATGGTAAACATATAAACAATTAATTAATTATTTTAATTGAACTTGTTTATGTGTTTTTTTTTCGACGTGATTGTTCATTTATTTAAAACTATTATTATTAACTAAACAACAATAAAAAAAATTGTAATAAAGTGCGCAATAAGTTAATTCTTAAAAATTGAGAAATAATAATTTAATTATAATCGAGAATTTTATTTAAAATTTGTCAATTTTCATACATTGTTGATTGAAATATTTAAAATATTTCATAAATATTCATATGTAATAAAAATAACGGAAAACTATGAAATCTTCTTATAAACAATAAACTTATGAATATTTTCATTATATTATTTATGTTGATGGTTTTTTTTTATTACCTGTGGAGCTGCTGTGATTGAGCCGACAGCTAAGGCGTATACCAGAAATAATTGAATCATAATTAATTGCCTTGTTCGGTCTTGACTGCTAATTTTTTAACTAATTTTTTTTTTTTTTTAATTTCTGAGGAGTTCCCGAGAATTCAATTACAATATAATGGAACACAATAGAATATCTTCTTTTTATTATTATTTTAAAACACTGCGCCTGATTCTGTCACACGCGACTTGAATTATTAAAAATCGAAATAAATTTTTTTATTTTGATTTTAATAAATTCAAAACTAGGATTCCAATCAGAATTATTTTTTTTACTAACTTATTCTATAAGCAGTGATAGTAGCTACGGGCTCGAATGATCAACTTCAACTGACTACTTTACGGTTGGAAGATACTATCTTAATTGAGCAACAAGTTGACTTAGCCAAGAAGTCCAAGTCTGTACCGTGTCACGCCGCGCCGCAGCCGCCGCAACCGTGCGTCCGTCGTCGGTCGTCGACGTCAGTTGATCGTCGTCGTCGTGTTACCAATTCTTGGTGAATTATTTTGTTGTTTTTGTTAAGATGAGATGGAATGGAGTTAGCATTTAAAGCTGGTTTTTGGTCAGTAAACAGGGCTGGACCTAAATGGCAAAAAAGTACCTCTAACAATGATTGCCTTTCTTAGGAACAACCCTTGTAAAAACACTTCATGATCTCTGATCACAGCTAAATGCAAGATGTCATTAAATCAAGTCATTGTTTGACATAATAGACGTCAACGTCACTATACAAAATAATAATATACATAACCTAAAAGATCGTCACTTATTGACAAACTGCTAATAATGTCACATTGAACAAAAGTTTGGGATATCAGAGACCATTTACTCAAAATTTATGTGACAGATGTCACTTAGTTACAGTACCTAATTGTTACATAAATCAAATATTAAACGTCACTAAATTTGAACTTGAGTAACATTTCGTCACTTAGTGGTAATCAATAATTGAGCTTTTGGACACCCCTAAATCAAAGTTACGGGTATCAGACATCACTAAATTTTGTATTGTGTCTTCAGTTCATGATAAACTTCAAAATCGGTTGCCACTATTGACAATTGTTTGGAAAAATCAAAATATGTCATCAAATCAAATAGAAAAGACCACTTGTCTCAACTTGAAATGACTGATGTCATTAATTGACGTCAATAAACCTTATTTGGCAAAAGCATCCTTCAATTGTCTAAGTCAATAATTGTCACTATAGCACTATCACAAAAAGAAGGTGTTTTTTTCTTTGTATGTATTTCTAAACTGAAAATTTTCGTCCACCAAAAATATATTTCATCAAATCCGGTCTTGTTATTACACGATCTGATAAAATCGTATGAGAGTGTAAAAATTATTCATCTGTCTGGTGGTTGTTTATATTTTTCTTTATTTTATTTTTATTTTGCAATTGCATGGTTGTAATTCTGAGCATTATAACTTGCCGTGGATTTGACCAAGTAAAAAAAAAAAAAAACAAATTGTGCCAAAAGGTAAAAGGAAATTAAAAAACAACTTCGAAGATGCCGGTTTGTTGTTTTTTGTTTTTATTTCGTCTTCATCGAATTAAATTGACTTTGACGAAATTAATCATCAAAAATGTCTGAGTAAAACTGATATGATATTAATTGAGAGGAATATTTTGACTTAATTTTTATTAAGAAAGCATAAAAAAACAGTTCAAATTTAACCATAAAATTCAAATTCAAGGTTAAGGCAAAATTAAATATTCTAAAATTTAATGACGTAGGCAAAAATTTACCAAATTTAGAAAAACATGTCAAATTTTAATTTATTAATTGGAATATTTTAAGTAAATACATACATATATTATTTTGATCTTCTTCTACAGGAAAACCACTTGTTTCATGAGTCAGATTAAATGGGAAAAATTTAGATTACTCATTTTACCCTAAAGGATTTGTTTTGATAAATTTTTCGTCTACCTTTGAATTTGGATTTATTTGTGAAATTATTTATATGCATAATGTTCACTCAATTTTACTTATTTAGAATATTTTTTTACATACACAAATAGTCTTATAAGCTTTCTAAATACTTTATTCGATTGAGAGGTAATTTATTTCCTTGGTTCATGTTTACGGAAATTGAAGGCCAACTTGTTGCACAAAATTAAGACTTTCAAAAAATGGCATTTAAAGTTTTTATGACTAACTTTGCAATAGCAAATAAAAATACTCACATATAATTATTAAAATGCATGTTAAAATAGTTCAATTATAATGTTGTCAAAATTTAAAGAAGGCACAGTTTTATTAAAGGTTATACAATAATTGAAAGTTCAATTTATCGGACCAGTTGTACTTTTTTTAAATGACTTTGAAATTTGGAAATATTTAAGTTTAAAGGTTTTTGAGTTGGGTTTTTTCAGTTTTGAATGTTTTTTTGAAGGTATTTTTTATCTAAGAATAAATTTGTCTTCATAATAAATTATAGTAAAATTTGTCAATTTTCAGAATTTAAAAATTAGTAAAAATATTAATTTCTTAAATTATTAAGAAATTTTTGTTCAAAGAAACTCATGGTAAAGTGTTTTTATCTAAATGTCAAATCTTACTTGGTTTTAAAAATTAAAAATTAAATTTTTAAAGTTTAGATAATAAATAAGAACAACTAAAATTGCGAATTTAGTAAATGAATTAATAAAATTCCAAATAACCTAAAAAAAATTGCTAATTATAGGTATTTTTTTTTTTTTTTTGAAAAAAGAAGCCCATTGCACCTCTTTGGAGATTTTTTTAAATTTTACAATTTTGTAAAGAAAACCTAGGAACTGCTATAATAGAACCAAATTCTTCGATCTTTATACATGATTTCCAAAAATATCTTTATCATTTACATGAAAATGAGTAAAACACAACTATTGTAAATCAAACCTCTGAATGAATCACCCTTTAATATTTATCTATATGTTAATGAAGGAATTGCAGATAATTTTGAATATTTTAATTGAAATTTTCTTTTTCTACAAATTGTACTAATTTTATTTTTGTTTTCAAAAAACAGCAACGAATTAAGCTTTTAAAAAATTGGGTTATGGAAGTGAAAGCTTCAATGTAGGTGAGGTTTGATTATTAAATTTTAGAAAACGAGCAAAATGGTTTTTGCATAATTCGATACTCACCTCAATTCTAATGTATTCAATATTCATTACAGAATTTGCTAAAAAATTAATTTAAAACCTTAGCCCACACGTTTATGTAAATATTTTTATAAAAATTATGAATAAATTATATACAAAAAAACATACAACTAAATTTTGTTTCAATTTGTTACAGCAGCATCAAAAAAAAACAAAAAATAGGGTTCAAGATAAAATTCAGAGTTCAAGGGAAAGTGCGCTGAACCTTAACTTGACTTTCAAATGTTAACAACGAAAAAAAAAATATTGAAGTTCTAATTAAATATTTAAATTCTCAAATAAGTTGTGTGTAAAAAATTAAAACAATTTATAAATCATCATTGTTCAAATACTTGAAAGAAAGAACTCTCACATAATATGACTCCTTAATCTTAAAATACTAAATTTAACTTAAATCTTAAGGACCACTTAGGTGTAGGTCAGTAATTTCTTAATTTATTCACCACTTAGTACCAACTAACAACTTAACATTATTTAAAGGTAAATGAACTTTTGCATGTTTCAGTTTTCCCATTGTTTCTATATTAAATTTGAAAATCTAATTTAATTTTATAATTTGAATTTTCATTAGCATAATAATAAATTCAATAAACCGCACAGATTGTTAAATTCCGCCACGTCTTCGTATGCAAAGTTTTGTTTTTTTATTTTTTCCTTTTTTTTAAATTTTGCATTTCATTTTGTTTGTCAAGTTTTTATAATCCGTGATTTGTTTTTATAAAAACTAAACAGAAAAAAAAAAACTTAAAATGTTCCAATTGTTTTAGTATTTAACACCTGAGACCTGACATACCAGTTATGTAGTTGATAGCTGGAACTGGTTAAACATTTCGGGATTCTATGATTTTATTGAATTTTCAATTCATCAAGAGAATCATGAATCATTTTTGGCATTTTATAGAAACCCAACTTGAACTTGATTTACAAAAAGTCTCCGATTTCATTCAAAATGGTTGCCACACTTAAAAAAAAAAACACAAATAAAACAAATATATATTATGTTCATGGAAACATGTAAATTTTATGAATCAATTTGTATTTTCATTAACAAATGTTATTTGTTTATAATTAAAGTTATTATTAATTCCATTTATTCTAAACCATATTAATGTGCTAAATAAAAATCATTAGAGGACAGATTAATAATTTTATTGTCAGGGAAATACTTACTTTGTCACAATTATACCTAACCTTTGATTAAAAATTGTGTATCAATATCAACTTTATGTACAGCTATAGATTCTATAAAAACATTGATTTTATTGAACTGCTTTTTTGTTTGTTTTTTAATTTTTATATCGTTTGCTAAGTATTTTGCGTTAACCGGTATGTTAACTAATCTAATTTATGCAATGGAAAGCTTTTAATTTTGTTTTTGTATGATTTGGTTAAGTAATACATTAAAAATTATGCATAGATTAGTTTGATTAAATTTAAATGGGTAAAAATATAAAAATTTAATAACTTAATGGAGAATGATTAAGAATGACGTAGGAAAATAAAATTGATAATAAATTTAGGGAAGTCAAAATAAGTATAAGCGTTGTCTATAAAAAGGGCATGGAAATAAGTTTAATAATTATCATCTTCTATTTTTAATCATTGAGGTGGTTTTTAATATTTATGTGAAATTATGAAATTGCCTAAGTCAGTTATTTGAAATTGATTGAAAATCGTCATGTCAGTGAAGGTCAAAGTTGCTGGCAACAAGCACATTTCAAACATTAGAAGAGATCTTTTGTTGTGTTTGTGTGGGACGAAAAACCACTGTTAAATTGTAAAACTGTAAATTTGCCATTTATGTCCTTTTAACGAATTGGTTCACAACTCATAACAAATGTTAGTTTTTAAAGGTAAACAAATACATGTATGTATTTAAAAATCAAAGCTGACAATGAAAAAGGAAAAATCAATTAGAGAAAAAGATATGTAAATCTATGTTCCAGTTCAAATAGGTTTCAAATTTGACATTTGATCAAATTCAGAGCTATTTCCCTGACAGAGAGCAGATTTTTTTAATTAATTTATGACATTTAAGAGATTGTATGTTTGGCCCTTAAGGCAATTTGAAACTCAACCTTCTAAATTCAATTTGTTAATTCAAATTTTTAGCAATTATAAAAAAAAAGAAAAAAAGATATTAACTGCTAAAATCTACAGTTCTCAAAATTCGTTGTTGTAATTTTACATGATTTATTAAAATCAACACTTTTTAATCCTTGACATTTGTCCCATTGATTTGAAATAATTGTCAATGACAAGAAAAATAATTATAATTTAGGATTTATAATTTCAAAAATGTGTTCCAATTATTATTATTTTATAGGTTTTTCTTTAACAGTTTTCTGAATGTAGAATAATTTTTTTCTCCAAAAATTATGCCATTAAGATTCACTGAAAATTGATAAAAAAAATTTGAATAATGACTTAGGAGAACTATCCAATCGAAGCTTTTAAAAAGTCTTTGTTTATAATTCGAATAGGTACATTGCATACTTTTTGGCTTTGGTGGGCTTAAATCAAAAGCTCTGTAATATACTTTTGGAGAATCTGTGAATTTCTCCAGCACACTTAATTTAAAATGTTTTAAATTAGTTTCCATAATGTTTTCGTTTTATTTCTTTAAAACTGGTAACATTTTAAATAATTAATCTCTGTGTTCCTCTGTGTTCCAAATTATCAATAAAAAATGATTACATATTTCAGTTTCAGAAAAATAAGAAAATAATTTCCGTTGAAAATAAAATACTATTCGGAATTTATGAAGAGACTTTAATATTTTTTTTCTTCCAAGAAAAATTTTATTTACTGACTTTTCCAAATCATGAAAACCATGCACCAAAAAAAATATTTTTAGTTTTATATAAAGATTTTAGAATACAGAATAGTAGTTTTAAAGCAACATCATAATTTTGCCTAAACACTGAATTTATATGCTAGATATAAATTAATAAAAATTTCTTAATTTTCGTACAGTATTTGAACTTTTTAAATTTTTGAAACACAATATTTTATTTTCATGGTTTACAAATAGTCAGCGTTTAATGAAGAACTGAATTAAATTTTTTTTTTGTAAACTGTTCAAAAAGTTTCAAAACTTTTAACATTGAAAAGTTGTCTTTTATGATCGTTTACGAAATTTTGTTGAAGAAAATTAAAAAACAAGGAATTTTATATATTATACTAGTGATGTTAGAAGAACGTGTCCCTTTAAAAAATGACCTGTGCCAAAAAGGTCATATAATAACTTTCTTAAACTTTACAAAATTTCAACAAAAAAAACACATAAAGCAGGGCTATTCTTTTTATAATGTTTTCTTTGTATACTGATTCTTTTTTTAAATTGAAAATAAAATGTAGTTCAGCTTCTTTCTATTCAAATAAAAATATTTTATTTGCAAACATTTTACCTTTTATCAATAAAATGTTCAAAATAAAAATTAAAACAAAACAAAAATCTTTTTCAAAATCTTTTTATTTTCTGCAAAAAAATTTAACTTACTTTTAAATTTCAATACCTAAAAATTTTTGTAAAATTTAAATAAAATTCTTATATAAAATCAAAACAGAAATAATAATAAATAAATAATATCACACACATTAAAAACAAACTTAAATCTACACAAAATATCTAAATTTAAAATAATTATTAAAAATCTAAATTATTAAATCTATTGCATTACTTAAAACATTCAATTTGTAACTTTACAACAAGTTTTTTTTTTTTAAGTCCACTAAAGTATATCGCAACTTAAAAATTAATTAATAAATAAAAAAGATTGCATTTTAAATACAAAAACTCTCTCACGAACTTTTCTCTCTCATTGCAGACTTCTCCGGATATCCTGTTGTCGATGGACTCGCTGAATAACCTGCTGTAAGTCGCTGCACAAAACGATTAACTGCATTCAAAGCTGACAGAGGAATCTAGCACAAGAAAAAACAAAAAAAAAAACAAGAAAAAAAGTTAATAATAAAATTAACAAAGTCTCACAACATTAACATTACCTCGAATATACTGTCGATTAAAGGTCGAAGACTAAAAGATTTATCCTCATTGTTGGCCTCATTCGTTGGCTCCATCAAATCCAGGTTATGATTTGGATTCTGCATCCAATACGGCACCTCGATCGCATTCAGAAAAACTGACTGGAATTCCAAATGATGAATTAAAATTATTAAAATTACGAATCCAGTCAGTAGGTCAAAAGGGAAAATTAAAAACCCACCTCGTTTATTGGCATCAGACTGCGCCGATCGCCCCGCGTGTAGCCATTTGTCTTGGTAAACTCCGTCACCAGGTGCGTCGTCACCACCAACAAGATGAACCAAACGAACCGATCCATTGCCGTTATAAGAAACTGCAAAAAATTAATATTTAAAAATAAGAACAAATTAAATTTATTAAATTTACATCATTGTAATGCATTTTTATGTGTCGATGTCGATGTCTTGAGTGAAACAAAAGAAAATTTCAAATCAAAATTTTAACTAATTCTTTCGGCCAAAGAAAAGCCCAAACGATCTTTGAGATACGAAACGAAACTGCTATCGAATTGCATCTATGAACTCAACTGTGCGAATGTACTGTACATTGCAAAGTACAAGATTCGAAGTCAGAACACTCTCAAAGCAGCTTCTATAACTTTTCGTACACACGGCAAGGCCACTTGTGTGGGGCTGTCTCTGTGTAACGAACGAACCTAACTACCTATAGCTAGCTGCCGCCTAACATAGCTATCTGAAGAAATCCAAAAAACCTGCACCTCGTATATTGGGATCAGCCAGCACCAGTACCAGTACCAGCACCAGCACCAGAGCTGGGTAAACGTTCTCCGAGCTCCATGCTTCATAGCGTTATGGCAATCAATTGGTTGGAATTAGGTTCTTAAGCGGCTTTGTTGCACTCTCGATGGGTTTTCGGTTAAACTTTAGATGCATGCGTCTGTGTACTCGTATAACTATGCTCCTCGGTTCGGTTTAAAGATATTTTTTTGACCTTAATTCAGTTGCGCAGTCGATTGAATTGAAGTCGAAAGTTTGAACGTTCCAAATTGTTTCCAGTTTGTTTGTGTGCGTGAGATGTGTTTTTGTGTGTGTGTGTCTGAGATTGAATTGCGAGTCTCAGATGAAAATTGATTCAAGTGAACGTGTGTCACGTAGGTACGTCTCGTGAGTTGTTCTTGTTGTCGTCTTCGTCTTCGAATTTGTGGACTTCAACATTCCTCATAGTTAATTCGATTTTCCGGGTCAATGTGTTGTTGGTTTAATTTTTAAAGGGAAAGTGGGGTAAGGCAAAAATTTGGGGCATTTATTGTGAAATGGGTTTTTTTTTATAAATCAAATGTGTCCTAGATAAATAAGGAGTGTCAAGAAACTTGATTTTGATAAGTTTTGGAGCTGAAAACATAAATATAGTGTTGCCACCTTCAAAAAATGTCACATATGATTGGCAACCCTATTAGAATGAAACGAGTAGAAAAATACGTATGTAAGGATCTGTTTTATAGTTCAAAGAAATACATTAGAGCTTTATCTTAGGGTTGCCTTCGTTTAATCGGATTTATGTCCTTGGAAACAGTAATTTTATGTCGTCATTCAAAAATATCAACATTTTTTAATAAAAATGTATACAACTTCATCAGACTTAGGTGACCTAGGAATATAACTGGTATTATTTCCTTAAATGTTGTTTTAGTGGCCTCCTATCAACTGACTTGTGGCAACCCTACTTAAATGTCAAACAATAATGTCCTTAATTTAGTAGGTGCCAATCAAAAAGAATGAAACTTATTTAGTAGCTTTCGAAATCAGTAGAAGATAGAAAACTTAGCATGACAACATTTTATTTGTCACATCTACATATATAATTAACGGATAATTACCACGTAATTAAAATTTCTATTTAAGAATTTTGTATTCGTCTCCAAGAGGACAATTCATTAGGTTAATGCTTGATGTCATTTGAAATCAGTAGAATAAGTAGTAAGCCAAAAAAAAGAACCTGAAAAATATCGCATCGAAAATCAAAATTTTAAATATCTAATTAACGACTAATCATAGGTTAATTTGGGTGAAATTGTTGATTTAAACGTATAATGATTTTCATATTTGTACAATGATTTAAAAAATGACACTTTGGCGGAAAGTTTAAACTAACTCTTAACCGTGAGCTGTCAAATTGTATATGTTTTTTGTGTTAGGGTTACCAACCCATTGCACTATTCGGAAAATGAAAATTTGACAGTGTGGAAGATTTGTGAACTTCATTTTTAAAATTTGGTGGTATTTTTTCTCCTTTTTCAACTAAACGTCAAATCAAAATTCAAAATCATTAAAATAGAAATAGTTCCTGACCAACAGAATATGCCCCCAGCATCCCCTAATTTCAACTTTAGCATTGTTGTTCCCTATTAAGAAGTAGTATTTTTGTTCTCAAGCCATAAATAAATTTTAAACAACAATATACGAGTTGATAAATTTATGACAACCCAACACACATTATAGTACGAGGATTTTGAATAATTAAATTATTCTTAATCCATTTTTGGATATGATGTTATTAAATTTGTGAATGTGATACCTACAAACACGCATATCATATACTCGTATAATTTTAATCAGCTTAAAATTAATCAAAAAAAAAAAACGAAAAACAAATAAGAGGCTACGTGATTATTTTTGGATCGATTTTTTCAAGTTTCTACTTCCAGGTTATTAACTATTCATTAACAATAATTCAACATCGAACAAATCATTTTTGATTCCCATTCAACAATAATAATAATAGGCGAGTTATAAAGTGGCTATATCGACACTTATATGACGTCAGAAATTAATAAGCACGTCGCGTTTACCGGCCGGTATACTTATACACATGTGTGTAGAGGTATTCGTTTGTGTATGTACAATGTACATATATGTGTGTACTAATTTTGACTTTCAAAGCTTATTGATGCGTGAAAGGTTTTAGAGATTGTTTTGTGGTGAGTAAAGTATCTACGTTTTTTTTTTTAGTTTTTAATCGTTATGAGTTAAATTAATTTATTTAAAATTAATTTTTAAATAAAGAGGTTTATTTCTAGAATTACTAATAAATAAAAGAGGCGGAAGTGTTTGTCTTAGGAGTAACACGATGATGAACTGACGAAACTTGTTTCGTATTTTTGAAAGGTAGGTATCTTATCTTCCTGATAGAACCTGGGGTTAAAAACATTATTTAAGACTTAAGGTCACTCGTAAGCCTTAAATCCAGTAATATTGTATACATATTCATCTTCTATGACCTTGAAAAACAATCTTAGAATCATCAAACAAATCCAGACTCTTGGGTATAAAAGCATAAGGCTATCCAAATCCAGACTATTCGGATAGTATCGGTTAGATGGATAGTTGACACTTTTCTTTAGTACCTACTGTCAAAAAAAGAATAATTTAATAATATCCTTATATACATATAATTTCGATAATCCAAATTATCTACATGGACACAAACATTACCAACAAAAGTGCAAAAAGGTGGCTATGATGTGTTTGCGTTTTGAGCATAGTCACATTATAGATTTGATAAAAAACACTGCTTGCCACTATAGGTGTCAAAAGCCATTACAATTACTACTATGGTAGTTTCTTTAGCAACACTGGATGATCTAAGGGCCAGATCACATCAAGTCTTATGTAAGGTCAAGATTTCTGCCGATTACGGTAAAATAAAAGAATGGGGAAATTTCGATCTCGATGGCATTCGGTTCCTTCAGTTGTGAGTTAAAAAAGAGTAAAAAAGTATCACAAGTGGATTGTCACTTTGCAGATATTCTTCAAAATATGGTTGTGCTATAAAAATGAATGTGCACACAAAGTACTTAAGAACGCCAACGCTTGTCAACTGCCACCCGCGTTCGTTTTGACATAAAGTTGACGTTACGGCAACTTACTTTTGTCTGTTTTTATCGAAACACATGCGTCAAACTGACAAAACTCTCCTATAAACGAAAGTCAGACAACTTAAATCAAACAAAAGTCATTTATCCAATGCGTCATAACCAGGCTAAAACTTGATAAGCATGTCTTCCAAATACGAACTAAATTACTACACCTTTCTACAAATTCAAAATTATTTCCTCTCGCCAAACGTCAAAACTTCCTATAACCATCAGCATACTCGTATAAACAACAGTTAACCTATAAACCATTTATGGCATTCAAATATATAATACAGCCATCTATCTGCCAAATTGGCTTACTCACTTTAACTAATGTGTTTTTTTTTTGCCGAATGCGTATATTTAAAAAAAAAATTAATCCGATGACTTAACTTAACTTTTAACACCAAAAGAAAGTGAAATATTTCGCAAGTCAACAAAAAAAAAAATTATGCAAACAAAAATCAAATGAAATGAATGAAAAAAAAAACATACACAAAAAATCGCATTGAATAAATTTTATATCTTTCTTCGTTCTTCGTCTGTCTGTCTGTCTTCGACTTCTTCTGCCTCTTGTCTCCAGCTTCTAGTCATTATGTCAATATTTCTTATTATCATCGTCAAAGATTTATTTGGAATTGAATTTTTTAGGAGATGATGCCAAATTCCATAAATTGGTATTCATTACTTATTTTTTTTTTTTTTTTTTTTGTGCTCGTTCAAATTTATGGTAATTTATAACAATATTTGCGTATTTCATAATATTTTGTATTTTTTTTAGACAGTTTTTTTTTATGTTTGGATTGTTTCAAATTAGATAATACTTCCTGCTTTATTTGGTGGTATAGTCTGAGAGCGGGTCGAGTCTGTCTTGACTCGAAGTCGGACTAATTTGCGATCAGAGGTGAAGTTCATGATAAATATCAAGTTTTATTTTTGTTTTACTTGATATTTTGGTATAGAAAACACTACGAGTTGCTATTATAGGGTTTGATTCAAAAATACACTGTAATAATACTCTTGAGGTTCATCAAACTTAAAAAAATCCGTCCACGAGACGACAGTACACAAGAGGTAGGTACATATTTGACATTTTATTCTAAAGTCATCAAAATTTTCAAGTTTTGTAAACTTTTTATTTCGAAAAAGTCTAATGGCATAGCTCCGAAAAGACACTTTTAAAGGAATATAATACAGATGTCAAAATGTAGTTTTCTGTCAATATTTGAACTTATTAACTGACAAATTTCTTTGCAAGACAGCTTTGATTTTAATGTGTTTAAATGAAAAATCTATTTGAAAGATCTGAACTTTTACTCCGAAACATGACTTTTTTTGCTTTACAAAAGATTGATTTTAGAATTTCGATTTGACATTTCGAAACAAATATTTTTTGTTTGTAAGTATATTGTTCCAAAACGAAAAAGAGAGGAGAAAAGACTTCAACTTCAAACAAAATTCTAATCTTTTAGTTAACTGTTTTAATAAGACTTTAAATGCTTAAATTAGTGTTGCCAAAATGTGGTATACATATATCGCATCTACCATTTTTTAGTGGTTCCAACACTTTTGGGATCAAACTTGTGTTATTGGAGTTTCTTAAGCGGCATACACAATTTTTATTTTGACAAGATCTTGACATTACATATCTTCATAGCTGAGATAAAGATTAGTGGCCCTAAACGACTACCCTGAGGAACTGCAATGGACGTTGGCAATGAAAATTTTAAGAGAGAAACTTTTGAATGGAATGTTTTCTTTCGTATTGAAGGCAACAGGTTATAAGTATTTGAATATGTTATCCAATGAATTTCAAAAGTGAGAAACTGCATGTCAATGTCATTTAAAATTTTTAGATCCTAATCAATCGATGTGAAGTGTAAACAATCTACGTCATGGCACGTGGTAGCCCAAGACGTATATGGTATTTAGCCTTTGCTTTAAAACTACTTTTGGCGTTAAGTTATTTGCTTAATAAAATCCATTCTAAATTTTGTTCCGAGAAATAAAGTAAGTAAGTAAGTACTCAAAGATCAATATCTAATTTGAATAAATAAAATGAATCGAATTCTTTTCCCAACTTCAAAACAAACTAAATAAAGGATCTTATTATTATAATGTGCAATCTGCATACAAATGAGTCTGAATTCTTTATATATTTATAAAATTCTGACTCATATTTTGTGTGGATTTAGTTCTATAAACGTCGCATAGGCAACTCCTGTAACCTTAAGTTAGTAAATATTGTTGTGGGAAGATAAATTGATTTCTTAAAATACTTTAATGGCCAAAAGACTTAAGTACATACATATATCAATCAGGTCTACAAGCTCTAGATTTATTGATTTTTCTTTTCTCGGGTTCTTGAGTGTAGATGAGTGTTTGCATTTGATAAGTGCAAAAAAACCGGGTTTATAGTAATGAGTCACTCTGTTTTTTTTTTTTTTAATCAGATACTGATACACTGTATTTTTTTTTTTTGTACTTTAATTAAATTATAAGAACGTCATGTTTGAGGCTAATTTAAGAGCCCGTAACTTAATTAGTGTTTGTATTTTTATTTTTTCTATTTTTAAGAATCACGTTTACAAATTCGGAATATACGAGTAAGCGACGACCGACCGCCGACTTCAAGGTGGGTTTTAATAATTTTTATGCGGAAGAATATTTTGTTTGGTATTTTTATATTCAGTTAATAGCTGCATTTTATTATGATATTAATATTCCAAAAATACATTATGATAATAATTGAATACAACTTGGAAATATATGACGAAGTCAATATCAAACTGAGGTTATTAAACTTTATTTGGTCAGTTATGAAATTTTGTAGGGTTATGAACAGACATAGTGGAATATTAAGAACTGTCAAACGTCAAACGTGACATTTCTACAAGCAATCACTTATCATACTACTTTTCAACTAAAAATCTAAATTTTTGCATTTGTCTTATTTTATCCATGCATAGATTTAACATCCCGACATCCTTGAACTACTTTTTAAAGACTTACCTACTCACAAGTTTATTTATGTATTCCGATTAAAGTAAAAACTCACGTACAAGCTGTAATTAATCTATATTAAGGTATACAATGCATTGAACTTATACATACTTCTATTTATATGTTGGTAGGTTTGTAATGCAGCATCCATCGTGTCTATCATTTTATAAGTAAGTCTGATATAAATTAAATCAACTGGTTCTACTTAAAGAAGAAACATATTTCTATTTATGGTAGTTAAACATAGCAACTTTATACTTTACTCGTACTCGAGTATGAGTAAAAAAAAAACACAATTTCAAAGAGGGACTAGGTGAGTTAAGTCACGTATGACCGCGTAAAATACTTATGAGTAGAACTTTCAATCGAAACGAAAACATGCATTTCCTGTATGATGTTGTTGGTCTTATATTAACTTTATAGAAATTGAGAACATCAAGAGGATAAATGTAGAAGCAATTATTCTATAAACACTTCAGTTAACTTCATTTTAGTTCTTCTCAGCTTTTTTTTATATACGAATACTCTGATGCGTAAAGTAGGATGGACAAAAGAATTTTAATTTTCAATTAAGTACCAGATAATTATTATACTTCTTTAAAAATTCCAAGTCCAAGCATCCTAGAAGAACAAGAACATGATAATTCGAACAGTCAGACCTTCTTAAATGGTGTTGCATTTTCTTTTTCTTCCAATCAGAACTATTCAATTACAAAAAAAGAGTCAAGGATATGTGCCAGTAATTGGAATTGGACTTGAAAATTCCAAGTAAATCAGTACTTTGTCGAAAATATTAAGTAATAAGTATTAAATCAAAGTTCTTCCATGTACTCGAACGGTACTTTCCTTTATAAATTGATGTTTACACTTGACAATATTCCAATAACTGCTTAATGCACTTCAGAAAATTGAGTGGTTTTCACTGGTTTTGAAGTTTAAAAATGTTTGACAATCGACTGAGGCTGTTTCTGTCAAAAGAGTGTAATACTTAAGAACTTGGTTTTTATATTTAGGCAATTTCAAGAACAAGAAAAAGTATCAATACTATTCTTTCGTAGTAAACTTAAGTAAGCAGCTGTTGGTATTAAAAACTTCAAAAACAATGTCGAAATAACTAATCATAGTATACTTAAGTACCAAAATTCAAGATAAGTACTTCATCACAATTTAAACCAAAGTAACTCAATATATTATAGAGTACTCTATGTAAGTTCTAAGCAAGTACTTAATATTCTGATACTTCATCACACTTCAATCCAAAATAACTCAATATATTATGGAGTGCTCTATGTAAGTTCTAAGCAAGTACGTAATATTCTTATGCTTGATACTTGTACCGAAATACTTGAAATATAGTGTTACTTGAAATTTCCTTAAGTACTAAAGCTTACTAAATAAAAAAGTAACAATAATTAGTACTTATCATACATTTGGGAAAACTTAGGTTCTGTCATATACTTGAGTACTTTAAAGTACTTACTCACAATCCAACTTATTTATGGAAACATTTATATAATTTAGTAAAAGAACGATGCTGTAAACATAATTTTTACTGGCCTAAATATTCATCTCGTCTTAAATTAAAAAATTCTACTTCCTCAACCATCTGTTTCCACAAAAATACCGTCCTTCGAACTACAAACATCTCAACCTACTTTTATCGACCTTAAACCCAAAAATAACGTCACCCTTTTTTCTGAGATTCTTACACGTAAACTTTAACATTGAAACAATTGCCCACCTTTAGACAATACCTGCCCCCTATTTATAGAAACAAGCTAAAACTATCATCATTTTTTTTTATTTTTTACATAGAATATAATCAGACACTGGTTATGATATGTTTCACCTTTTATTGATTAATTAACTCTCTTGGTTGGGTGTCGTGTCCCCCTCGTTAATAATCTTGGCTCAATGACAAAAAGGTGTTCTCTTTTATTATTATTTTTTTTTAAAACTTTTTTTCTAGTTCAAGTTAAAGGTCGCAAGCCGGCTTAATAAGAAGAAAAAAAAGACGCATTTATGTGCAAGGCAAAGAGCAAACTATGAGATCCGATGGATGGCGCACTTAACAGAGCGCAACATAATGTGTTTTTTTTTTAGTAGAGATACATTTATAAACCTCAGAGATACATCTTCTTGCATTTGTTACCTACATTTTAGTTATAGATACGAGTATAGTTGAATGGCCTCACACACAAACTGAACCGGTAGTTCATTTGTTATTTAATAATAATAATCTTATGGAAAAAATTCAACAACAAAAAAGATACAAACAAACAAAAAAAACATAAAACAAAATTTTAATTTTGAATTCGAAAAGTATTATAACTGTTTGAGACGGAAATTAGATGCAAACCGGAACTGAATTATGGAACCTTGGCTATAGAGTTGTTGCTGGGGTATCATCTGCGGCCCTGTTCACAAAATACCTTCCCATTGTATCTGAATGACATTAAACCCAAAACAACAAAAAAAAAATGGAAGACAAAAAGATACAAAGATAGGTTTAGTAGCACATGCATACTGAAGATACAAATTTATCATGTTTTTTCTTCTGATGATTGAAGAACCTAATTAGATATGTTTTTTTTTGGCTTTACCTAAAAATAAGATAATAACACTTATGTATATAGATATAATTTATAAAGAAATATAGTCTAGTGCCATTTTAAATGGATATAAAGTTTGTACCTACCCAGGTTAATAAGGGTTACAATAATTAGCGGCTAAGGTTTTTTTTTATTTTTTATTTTCTTTTATATTTAATTATTTTAATGAGGTAGTTTTAAATGCAACCTTAACCTTGTCGAAATGAGACATGAGAGAACTTTTATTTTCATTTGAGAAAATGATTATTAGTTTAAGAAACAAGCAAGAGATTTGTATCTAGTAATTATAAAAATAATTTTCACTTGAAAATTGGCGGGAATATTTTTTGTATGGTAATTTTTATTGGCCTATAGTTTTTTAAGTTTTAAGAGGCTTTTTGAATTTTAAAGAATTAAATTTGTGTAAAAAAAAAGGTTTTTAATATTCAGCAAATTTTGTATGTAATTTTAAATGTTAAAACTTAAAACATATAAACTGACTTTATTTTTTTTACATATTTAGACTGGATAAAGAAACATGTTGAGTGAAGAATCCAATAATTAATAACTATTCTAAAAGTTCACTTCCATAAATTCCAAGAATCCTTTGTGAATGCAATCATTACAAATTGTCGTTTGATTTTACTTTGAAGAATGCATTCATTGAATTTACTTTAAGAATAAAACTTCAAACTTAAAGAAGAAAAAAATAATTCAACTTTAAAAAGATTGAAATCATTTATTCTACAATCTTTCTTTTAATTGCAAATATATGAGACTTCATGGTATTCCTTCAAATTCTTTCTCGTCCTTGTAAGATATTTTTTAAGGGAATTAAAAGGATCTTGAGTATAAGTAAATGCAATGAAATGACAACGAGAACAAAAATTACATGGAATCCATTTGGAAGTGCATTTTAGTACCAAAACAGTACAAAAATAGAAAGTAGAAATAGTAGAAATAAATTAGTACTTAAAAAATTCGAAAGGTAGCCCTGAGTTGCTTCAAAGCTGTCAAACTTAGCAAAATTCAATATTGTATTAAAAAATATCAGCAAATGTCATTTCTACTTTGACATTTTAAAAGATAACCGAGCTTTAGTGGTAATAATGTTTTCACCTGGTAATCATTTTTTAAGTCACCTTATGTTAACAAATTACACTACATGTGATTTATTTCTAAGAACCTTCAAAAAATAAATACACCCACCCAAAGATATTTTTACTTTAAGCAACTGTCATAATTCCAAGTGTCAATACAAATATTAGTTGTTGTTTTTTTTTCTTTTTTTGTAATGTCACCGGCCACCATAAGTGACACGTTTTACAATTTTTTGTTCAACTTTTGAAAATTATTTCCAAAAAATTATTTAAATTCTGATTTGTACACAAATTTTAACTCGGTGCTTGTCAAATTCATTATAGCTCTTGAAGTGTAGGTGTTAAAGAACATTTTAAATATAACTGAGTATATATGTTAATTGAAGTGGTTCAAGTTCATTTAAAAAATAAAAATCAATTCTAGGTTAACAAAAAAGCCTTGAGATTGATTGGAAATAAATTGAATGCATTTTTTTTTTAATCTGGTTCTTCCTTTGGATAATACGATGCAAGTGTAAAAGTATATCGAATATTTATCTACTCAGACGGAAAATGTATAAACCTAAACCTTCAGTAAGTGCATCAAACTCAGTTGACCTATAATTCCTTATTCAAGTTTTTTTTTTCCTCTGTTTACTCCTTAATGTTCAACGAATGTCAACAAAAAAAAGAATAAAAAAAATACTTTAAAACATTAACTGCATCCAATTAAAGATATCAATTCTATCTCTTGATGATGGTACTGAGATGCAATTAAACACAAGTTGAGACTTAAGATATATTTAAGTCACTGAATAAAAAATGGGAAACATATTGCAGATTTGATTTGAAGTCCTTTAAAATTATTTAATTAATTAACGTTAACACAAAAACCTCTCACTTTTAACTTGTCAACAAACACGACTAATTCATCTCAAACTCAAATGAATTATAAGTTCAATCAACTTAAAAAGGAAAGAAAATTTAAAACAACATCCGATAAATTGTGAAAGTGCAACGAATGGAAAGTAAACCATTTTATCTGACTGAAAACCATAAAAAAAAAGTCTGAACTGAACTGAACTGAACTTACCTTATCCAAAGCAGTACTCATTTTTGGGACTTAAAATTTGACTTAAGTTTAACTAAAATTCACTTTTCAAAAATTTATATTTCCACACACGATTCAATTTGGATTCATTTCGTGTTTAGTTGAAGTTAAATTTTTAAAACAAAACTCTTTTTTTTTGTATAAGAAAATTCATCAAAAATCACGCACTTTATCGTATTTTTTTTTTTTTTTTATTATTGTGGTTTTGCTTGCCTCGGATCGGTAAGAGCTCATTCGGTGAATAACTTCGATGGACTGATCAAAGTGATCACAAAAAATACAACAACTCTGAAATATAATTGATCAAAACCGAATGTATCTATATACTCGTATATTCAACATAAAGATCCACATTGAAGCAACATACAACGAGTGTTATGCATCTTTCAGATACAAACTTTATATTTTATTTTATTTTTTGGTTTTAAACTTTCTTTTGAACTAAAAAAATGACTCTACTCGATTATATGAATGGTTAAAGGCAGAAAATGTTAAGGTTTTCTTTTTATATTTTAAGGTGGTATCTGTGGAATCAACAGCTGACTGTGGATATCTTTGAGATGAATTCGCCGTGAAATCAATGACAAGATTTAAAAGAAAAACAACAAAAAGTAAAGAAATACACAAAATAAAAATAAAATAAAAAAAACTTGGTTAAAGTTTAACTCACTTGTTAAGAGCGACTTGGATTTCCTTCAAAGTTTTTGAGATTGTTTGTTTTTGTGTGTTAAGGTGAATTACTTCTCTCGATTTAATTTAAAAGCTTAGATTTTTATATCCACCACGATTTAATTTATTTCAAAAAATGATTAATATACATATGAAAGTAAAGTGTCACTGTTAGAAAGATGAATTTGTACTAAATAAATTTTCGAGAATGGAATTGTTATTTATTTTGAAATTTTATCAGATTTTAAACGCACTTTAGTCATCATAACATATTTAAATGTGATTTTGAAAAAATTGATAAATCAATTGATGCCAAATAAAATTTTTAATTATTATTTTATCTGATTTTGAAAATAAGTCAAGGACGTTACTTATTTACTTTCTTTTTTAAATAATAATAATTGTTATGATATGTCATTATATTGAATGAATAGAAATTATTATTGTTTTTAATAATTAAAATTTTAATTGCGTTTTATTTTTTGATTCTATGTCAAGGCTTTTTAGCTTTCGCATCATTAATTATATTATTATTATTTAGTAAAATGAGTGGAGATAAAATTTGATTGAGTTTGTTCTCAATTCAATGTTTTGGTAATGGTAGACAATTTTTGATTAGTGGGTGACTAAGAATTCTATTATTTTGTTTCAAGAAAAAATATTATATTTCTTATTTGAACTAAATTTAATTTTAAGAAGGATATAAGCTAAAAATTATCTTAATAAATGATCTAGGAGACCAGAATCGAATTTATAATCCATTTATAGACTATTGTATCTGAAGGCTAATTTTCGAGACACAGCTGAAAAACCTCATAATGAATCACCCTATATGAATAGTTCTGAGAATTAAGGTTCAAGTTAAGATGGTTAAATAATCGGTCAAAAAAACTACAATAGTTAACTCTATAACTTCTGTAAGATTAAATTTATATGTTAAATGTTAAATTAAAACAAAATTAAGAAATTAAACAGTTTGTTGTTCATACGATATAAATGAGTTGTCTCCTTGTTTACATCGAATAATAATAATAATTGTTCAAAATCACAATCAAACCAACGAAAAGAAATTTAATTAAAAATACATATACCTTAAAAATTACAACAGACAGTAAGTACAGTAATAATAATCAATATAATCACAGTACAGTATAATGAACATTTAAAATGAACCATTTGCATAAATGATATCACATAAATATAAAAGATGCAAAGTGTCGAGGCCATTTGCACGTACATAAGTAAATTTTAAATTATTAAGACAACTTTAATTGAAAACTTGGAACTGTGAAATTGTCATAATAACACAGTTTGCCTTCAGATTTTTTAATATCAGTAGTATTAATTTTTATGAGCCATAGAATTGACTACTTGTATAGAATAATAATATTATTGGTAATTTTTTTCTTTTAAATTAATAATGTTAAATACGGATAAATTTATACAAGAAAATAAGGCAAAATTATGACAAACCAACTCATGTCACATGTTGTTGCCATTCATTTTTTTTTAATTTGCTCTAAAAGTTAAGTACAAAATTAAAAGGAAAAATTATTTTTCTGTAAATACTTAAACTGGTAGTATTTTTTTCTTTTATACAAGACCCTTGGATTAAATTTGAAATTTTTGGCTGATTACATACATATATTATGTACATAAATCTTTCCTGTTACAACTTAAATTATTTCACTAAAAACAATTTACATTTTTTTAAAAGGGACACTGAGGCGTATGTGGAACAAATTTAGTGTGTTTTTCAATAGAAGTTTATGGATTTGTACAGTCAAAGGAATTCGATATTTGAATAAAATCTGATAAAAGGACTGACAAAGAAAAAATATCCGACGAGACCTTTGAGAGTTTAGTCTCGGTCTCAGCGACATCCAAAAATGTCTATCCAGTTTCGCTACAATGTCGGAATCTGATTTATTATTAAGAAGATCTTAAATTAAATCATTTTGAAAATTGAATAAGATATTTAAAAATGGGGTTGTAATCGGCTTAGGTTATAAATGATTGCCACATTTTCCATTATAAAATTTAAGGGTCCCCCAGATTATCACCTTTATGTTAGGTCATTCAACTCATTTCAATTTGATTGAACCATTTCTAATAACTACTGTCGAAAAAAGGTTACCATAAAATTCAAATTTTAAAGATTTTTTTAATCAAAATAAAAATACAGAATTTGCTTCTTTGTATACGTAATTTTCATTTAACCTGTTAAAATTGTAACCATACCTTGACACTTTATCCAAACTTTGACAGTGGATAGCTTAGATCTACATCTGTCAAATTGTTCTTTTATTTACTCAGAGTTTAGCCAAATCATGATCCGGTTTTATTAAATTTTTCAGGAAAGGAGGGTGAAAGAAGAGACGTTTGTTCCGTGTCTTGACTAAACTGTTTATTTTCTTAAATTTACTTATCACTTAAGACTTTTGGCCACCATGACTGCACCTCGATGGGTTGCCTCCTGCTGCTAAAAAAATTATAATTTGTCTTCGTCTGCACACTTCTCAAGAAAATTTCACCCTGTACAAGGTCCCTATTTTTTCAAATCGAATTGAAACACTACACCTTCATTTATTCCTGTTAGCAGCATTTTCATTAGTAGACCCTTGACATTTAAATGTTTGGCTCTTAATGTCAAAACATTTCCAATTGAAAAGAGTAATCAAAATAATTGGTATCAAAACAAACCTCCACCGTCGCCTGCTCTTAGCCATTTTCCAATTTTCTACAACCTTTCGTTTTTTTTTCTAATAGCTTCTACACCTACCAAAAAACTTTTATATTTTAAGTTTGAAACAATCTTCCTTTTTTTCTGTGTCCTTCAATTCTTTTGCAGACAGACTTTAGACCAAATTGGAAACTTTGTTTTTTTTTTTTGTGAATTCTTTTTTTCTCAAATTACTCTATACCCAATGATGCACATAATTTTCGTCGGATCCTATGCCAACTGCTGCGTCTAGGGTACATTACAGTTAGTGGACAGAAGCAAAGTGGAGACGACACGGACACCAATACTTAATTCACTGTCCATTAAAGGTCCTATAAGCTCCTTCACAGCCATCTGGTCATTTGGTTTAATATATTAATGCCTCATTTAGTTGCCGTAAGTTCCAGACACACCAAGAGAACAAAACGCTAAACCCAAGGACCAAGCAACGAAAAACCAAAGCCCAACTGGCAAATAAATGCAAGCATAATTTAACGTCGTCGGCGTCCGGTCCGTCGTAGTCATCGTCGTCGTCGTAGTAGTAGTAGTCGTCCTGTGCCTTTTAGTCGCATCTTCCTTT